>BSBN01000130.1:9957500-12357500 GCA_027924645.1 Cunninghamia lanceolata | reverse complement strand
TATGAAAGAGGCCAAAGTAGGAATAATAAAAACACAAGGAAGAAGGGACACATGAACAACACAAGACATGTTCAAATTAACTTGTGCCAACATGTACCACTAAAGGTGCCTTTGTGTCATCCACATCCTAACTAGGAACATAGAAATATAAAGTCAAGAAATGAAAGCAAAGGTGTAAAAATGTGTAAAGTAGTAAGAAGGATAGGTGAGGATATCTATGTAATGAATTCATCTCCCATCATGTTTGTCTATAACATGGTATGCTACATGATCAATTAACATTATAAGTAACCTATTCATGAAAATCTATATGATTATCCTCAACTTAATCATATTTTTATCTAGATAAGATCTTGAATTTGATGTTTGAGCCGAATGCACCTATCTATAGAATTTTCATGTGTATGATGATAAGCTAAGAAATAATGAGCCCTATGTGGTGCAAGCTTAGACATATCCATTGGTTTAATTGGAGGTAAATTAATAAGATTATGCTTCAAAATTTGTTCCAATACAACATGTGTAGGATCCTTTAATATAGTGAATTTTATAAATTTTCTTGATTTGAATTATGCATGATGATCATCTTTAGGTACATCCTCATTTTCCTCATTATCTAAATGTGACAAAGTGCTAAAAATATATTGATATAAAAGAAGATTATTCAATAAAGCACACTCCCATTTACATACAATGGTAGATAACTTTGAAAATGAGTGGTTAAGCATGTAATAGACTTGGCTCTTATAGATTGGAAGTAAACCATCCATAGATGTGTTTCAAACTTCATCATAATCTAAGGTATAACTCATATTAGTGCTAATGTTTGCAATCATAATATGTAATCTCCAATCAACTCTTTCTTTTCTTACTTGCATTTCATTAGTTCAATAATGTATGTCTTATGTTAAATATATTATAATAAAAATGTTTCATGAAATCCCTAGCCAAATCCACAAAGAAGGTGACAAAAACATGTGATAATGAATAATGTTAGAATCCGTAAGTCAGATTATAACCCAGAATCAATTGAAATTGTTAGAAATATAAACTATAAATGCAAAATCAATTGAAACAACATAACAACAATACCAAGAGACTGATGTGAAATGCTCGAATGACAAAATAGCATCAGATAATTATCTCCAATATTGAATGAAATTATAATCTAGGTAGTTAGTTTATATAGAAAAGGGAGAGGGTGGAGGTTGCAACACGGACCAATAGAAAGAAACCATTTATTGGTCTCACTAGTAGAAATATGGCAAATAAATGACCAGGTGACTAAAACTTTTAGTCACATGACCAAACTTTTAATCACGTGACTAAAACTTTTTGCAACACAGCTATAAATGACTAAATAAATGACTAATTTGGTCATCGGTTGAAATGACTAAATAAATGACTAATTTGGTCATCAAGCAAAAAAACACAACTACAAATAAAATTGACTAAATAAATTCCTCTATTCTTTTTTCTTTCACTTTAGTGTTGGAGGGAATTAATGGAGGGATTGTGCGTTTATGAAATTTGAACAAAAGGTGAAACATGTGAAGAAGCAAAGATTGTGCGTTTAGCAATAGAAGATTGTTCATGGCTGCCAAGAATAGGGTATGTAGAGTAGTCGATCAGGAGAAGATTATTTCATGGCCACCAAGAATAGGGTATGAGTAGTCGAATAGGAGAAGATTGTTCATGGCTGCCAAGAATAGGGTATGAGTAGTCGAATAGAAGAAGATTGTTCATGGCCGCAGTTCTTTGAGTTTGGAAATAGTTTTGAGATCATCATGTGAATGAAGAAAGGAGGGAATTTTGGGATTTCCATCTATAGATGACAGATATCAAAGGAGCAGATAGACGACAGATAACAAATGGTTTTATGAAGCAAAGGTAGGGTTTTCCATGTACCTTTATTCTTCTCTTAGCCTGCTCTAAAGTTTTGTATCTTTGAAAGCTTGGTGCTCTATCATTAGTGACTGTTCTATCTCTTTCAATGACTGTATGAAGAGGTCTCATGGTTCTTTATTGATAAAGTTCTACTTTTTCCATTCATGATTTATACTTAGAATACCTTGGCATGAAGGAATTTGATGGTCTTCAACCTGTGACTTAGACACTGCCCCTATGTGTGATTCAACCTTTGAAAGATGATTGTATTTTCAAAATGACTGTCACAAAACAAAGAATGAAAGCTTGTTGTTGAGAATGCAAGACTATTCCATGATTTGTTTCATTCCTTAAATCTGCTCTTCACTGTCTTTACTGTCTCTTACTGCTATCTTGACAGTAACCTTTGTCATGAAAACCTTGTTCATTGCTTCATACATAAACTGATCTTTGTTGTCCTATCACTAACTTGCCTACAAATTCCTTAATACAAAGATATCATTAATGATGATTGTCCTTTGTATGCAAAAATCTGTCACAGTCACATTCTCTTTGTCCATCTGCTGCTATGACTATCATATAGCTTATTAGCTTGATTTTGATAAGCTTGAAGATTCTATTCATAGACTTTTGACTGTAAAAAATCCTCTCTGTTACTTTTGTTATTGATATATGACATAGTTTTCACATAATTCACATTTGGATGCAAAAAGACTGTCAATATTCCACTGTCTTTTCTTTGTTGTTGTAGCCCACTTTGGTCACTATGATTAGGGTATCTCTTTGAATGGATAGTTATCTCCTCTTTTCTTCTATGGTGTTGTGCATTACTCTTTTTGATGACTGATTTCATTATCAGTTTGATGACATGATTGTCATCACTTTCAAAGGCACTTGTGTCACTATTTTAGCATCTATATAATGACTATCTTTGCCTGATAAAATCTTCAACGATTAATTAACTAATTAGGTAAGGGTTTGTATTTTGACAAAAGTGTTTGGCTTCATGGATTTTGTATTTTCATCTTTTCAATGCTGCTACAGACTGTAATATCTGTCCCCTCCTTTGCAATCAAAGGCATGACTATATTCTCTATGCTGTTTTTCCTATTGTCATGATTGTCATGTGAAATGGTTGACATCTCAAGTCCTTTATTTGGTGACTTTGCCTATGATTTTAGCAAGTGATTTGCTACTATGGATACTTCATCACAATAGTTATTTAATTGGGGTTTTAAAGTGTAATCTTGATAAATTGTTTAGTATTTCTTCTAAATGCTATTTATCTATTGGTTTACATAGCTTGTCTATATTTCTAAGTCAGACAACTTGTAAAATGTATAATTGTCAGCATAGGAATGAAATTGAATTGTTGTTAATGTTTGTTATTCTCATGGACATGTATTGAAGCACTTACTCTATCTGATTCATGTACCTGAAAAAATGTTTTAGGTGCATATAAGTGTAGCAGCTACTTGCATGGGTGATAAAGCTTGTTTGGAGAGGACTTGGAGACTTTTGAAAAGGTGGGAAAGGAATTCAAAGTTTGCTATAACGAATTTGAAGTCGACGAGGCCCTCTACAACAAAGTCAAATTTGGGGACACACTCTGTAGCAAATTCAAAGGTAATTTAAAACCCTCATTGCCAACAGTGAACTGAATTTTCATGATATTTGGGGAAGTTGCTTGTGGGCGCCCCATAGGAGATATTTTCATGATTGAAGCTTGAAAACTCAAAAGAAAATGTTATCTTCTATATTTTTGAAGTTCATCCTTAATTGATCCTTGAACTCAAATAAAACCACACCTCTACTCTACATGATCTCCTTGCATGATGACTAGTCCAAACTAAAGGAAAGGTTATCCTGGCTTGACCATATGCATGATTGAAGTTTACCTTTTAAGATTTTATATTTAAAGGCCTTCTAGGCATAGGATAGTTGATTATACTAAATTAATACTAGAATGCACAATATTATAGATGGATCAGTGTTGAAGGTTGACTATGGATCAATATCATGCATATGATGAGACAGTAGCCAAAGAGAGGGAAATGGAAAAATATCCATGTCCATGTAATGACTGTCTTGGTGGAAGGGTGAGAAAAAGAAATACGATTTATCGACATATGATAAGATATGGGCATAGTCATATAATCCCTTGGGTTTACAATTATTATGAAGATATTATAGAATTGCAGTCTGTGAGAGATGAAGAGGCAACAAACATAGATGAAGTGGCACCGAACATAGATGAAGAGGCATAAATGTTAGATGAAGGGTTTGAAGTTGAAAGAATGTTGAATGAGGATCTAAACGATGATTGGGCCAAGTCAATGGAGGATGATTTAAAGCCTCTGTATGCTAATTGCAAGTTAAGTCATTTGACAACAATCCTTCAAATTCTTAACTTGCAAGTGGTGCATGGTTGGACAAATGAGAGTGTAGATCAATTATTGGCATTATTAAGTTCGTTGTTACTAGCTGACTCCACATTTCCAACAAAACAAAGTCAATATAAAAAGCAGATTAGTAAGCTTGGCTTGGGGTATGAAAACATCCGCACATGTGTTAATGGTTGTGTATTTTTTCACAAAATTCTTGCAAGTGAGAGTGAATGTCTGAAATGTCATGAAGCAAGGTATAGACAAGGGTTGAAATCAGCTGTGGTTCCTAGAAAGGTTCTTTGCCACTTTTCGATAATCCCACGATTACTCTGAATGTATAGGTGTAGAGACATTGTTGAACTTATGCAGTGGCATGCCCAAAATAAGAGCATTGATGGAAAACAACATGTGCCTGATTCTAAGACGTGGATGGAATTTGATAATAGATGGCCTAATTTTTCTCAAGATCCTTGTAATATAAGGTTGGGTTTGGCTCTAGATGGGGTGGACCCATTCTCAGATCAAAGTACTAAATGGTCAACTTGGCCAGTGTTTTTAATAAATTATAACTTGCCTCCATGGTTAGCAACTAAACCATTTTTCTTAATGCTATCATTGATTATACAAGGAAAGAAAAGTGTGATTTTAGACACAATAGATGCCTATCCAGAGCCATTATATGATGAGCTAATGGAATTGTGGAAAGGAATTGAAGCAATTCAATCTTTAAGTGATGGTCATTCAATCAAATTCAATTTAAGAGATTCCTTATTGGTTACGATTCATGATCTTCCTGCATATGGTACATTGTCTGGTCTCACTGTTCATGGATACCATGGCTATCCTGCTTGCAAATTTAAGTATTTTGCGAGGCACTCAAGCAGTTTGCGTAAGTGCATTTATTGTGGAAATTGTGCTTAACTTAAAGTGGGTCATCCATATCGTCGACAAAAAACATGTTTCAATGGTCAAGAAGAGAATCGTGAAGCACCTTTACTAATAACGGGTGATTACATTATTGAGAATGGACAAAAAAAATGTCATTTATTGAAAATGGTGGGATTGCTAGTAGTACATATGATCCATATAATGAAAGTGGTGTAAAATGGTTGTGCATATTCTATAAGTTGCCATACTTTAAGGATATAGCCATTAGGCATACTGTTGACTTTATGCATACTGAGAAAAATATAGCCTATGCTATTATAGAAAATCTTTTTGGTGCTTTTGATACTATTTCATCACATGAAGACTTTCAAGAACTAAAGATCCAGAAGCATTCATTACAACTAAAGATCCGTCAAAATCTTTGGGTTGAAAAATATGATGATGCAAAATATAGAAAACCTAGTGCTCCTTATGTCTGGACAAAGGAACAACATGCACAATTCTTACAGTTGATGTCTCAGACTCACTTTCCCACTGGATATGTAAGTGGTACTATCAGAAGCCAAACTGACATTAATAGCTTAAGAGGTCTAAAGACCCATGACTATCATGTTATAATAAAAAATATTTTACCTATTGTGGTAAATATATCAGGTTTGTCAAAGGGGCTAAGATTGGCAATTATAAGGTTGGGCCTAATATTAAAGAGAATGAGTTCACATGTATTAGATCCTTCAAACTTTGATAGTTTGAGGGAGGAGGTTGTTGAAGTCCTTTGTCTATTGGAACGGGAATTTCCAGCAACAATCTTTAACATTTCTATGCATCTTTTGATACATCTAGAATATGAACTAGAGCATTGTGGTCCAGTAAGAATGAGATGGATGTATCCTATAGAACGATATATGAAGGTTTTGAAAAAAAATGTTCGTACTAGGGTAAAACTAGAAGGCATCATGTTTGAGGGATATTCAATGCAAGAGGCCATTGGATTTTGCACAGAATATATGAAGGATTTTTAAAATGTCAATCGATGTGCATGGGATGATGATGAAGATGAGAGAGTTGTAGGTGAAGTATTAGAAGGCAATGGATGCTACTTCAAGTTATCACATCAAGAAAGAAGTGCGATACATGCCTTTATTCTTCAAAACACATCTTCATTCAATAAGTGGCACAGGTTA
Organism: Cunninghamia lanceolata; assembly: GCA_027924645.1. NCBI lineage: Eukaryota > Viridiplantae > Streptophyta > Pinopsida > Cupressales > Cupressaceae > Cunninghamia > Cunninghamia lanceolata. The sequence goes on along the minus strand of BSBN01000130.1, from coordinate 12,351,154 downwards.
AAAAAATTTACACAATTATTTATTTACACATTTATATTATTAATCTTACTATTTGCACATTAATATTCTATATAGAAAATATGAAGAATAGAATCAAAGTTGGATGCAACATCAACCTCAAAAGTGTTGATAACTGAGAGGGGGGGTGAATCAGTTATCTTAATTATTTCTGCTTTATGAACTTTCTTAATAATTAGTGCAGCATCAATTCAAACAAGCAAACATAACCATGAAATAGAAATACACATGACACAATATTTTTGACATGGAAACCCTGTTAAGGGAGAAAACCACGGGGTGATTAACCCAAGATTGTATTCTCTGTTAGAAGAATGGAAGTACAAAATGGCACTTGCCAATTAGGGCTCACTGCCCGAGCACACTGCTCACAAGAGGCACACTGCCTACAAGAGACACACTGTCTACAATTTATAAAGAGTGTAATACAATACTTGAACTAATAAGGAGCATCAACATATGCTGGAGTTCAGTTCTAGTTAGGCTCTATATACTGATCTACTGCACTTCATCTTTCTTCTTCTTCTATGCTGCTCTTCTTTCACATACTAGATCTTCCTTTCTGCCTTTATTCGGCTCTACTGCTTTTCTTCACACATCACTTACCACAACAACTCTTTTCATAACTAAATCTATCTTGTATATATATCCACACAAGTGATTTCATCACCTTTCTAGTTGGCACCCGGAATAGTCAATCTTTTCACAAACTCTGATTTGTCAGCTAAATCCTTGCACACCAAGTAATACGGATCAAGGATATACTTGTGGAAATCATTAATCATGTCGGCCAAACATAATTCATGTCTTCATAACCTTTACCAACATCAGTAACACATCCGGAATAATGTTTGATGTTCTGCCAGTCAGTTCTTCCTCTGTCACACTGCCAATCAGGAACCCGACACTCAAGCATTCATATCTCTTTATCCTTTCCACACCGGAGGCTCAAACCTTGGAATCTATTAGTCAAGATACTCCTCTTGACTTCCCCAAATCCGCACTTCACTGAGATACTTCTACTGAGAGATCCGGACCTGTCTGTCAGACCTTACTGACTGCTTTGTTCTTGCTTACTGGACCTCAACACTTCTTCAATCTAACTTCCGGTGAGGACTTATCATGCATTGCAGATGTGTGGGATAACCTTTGTTGCCATCAATGACAACATTCATGAATCCATATAGTGTCTCTTGCCAACAATCTCCCCCTTTGGCATTGATGGCAACATTTAGTGAAAAATGACTAAGTGTTTACACTATGCTCCCCCTTGGCTGATGCTCTATTTTTATATACATTTTCTGGAGCTCCCCCTTAGTTGGATTCCTCATTTTTCATTGCTCTTCACTCCCCCTTTGACATCAATGGCAAAGGGTAGGGTCCGCATATCAAAACTTTCAAAAATTCAACTATACTTAGCCGCATAAGTATATACATATGACATACTTACATATACTGAAGTATGTCTGCAAAAGTTGTCTTCAATTGAATAAGTTTTGTAGCCCAACTTTGCTTCATTCTGTCCAAAATTGAAAAATGACCGCTCAACAGGAACGCAAAAGCTTCTACCCTCTTAAGATCTATTAGATCATTGGTTCAGGTGGTAGTCTGAGCATCACTTATGGCCTCATGCATGGCCTCTAACTTAGGGATAATGATCCTTCTAAGTTCACCCATCCGGCTGATTATGTTCTTCCTTTCCTTCTCAAAATTATTTATTGCATTTGTGATTGCAATAGTCTAACACTCTTCATTTACTATGGAGGATGAGAGAGGATCAAAACTTTGAGACAGGCTTAATAGTTTATCCTCTTGTTCTTTTATTTTCCTCTCAATATCTTTGGTCACTGTGGGCCAAGATAAGCAAATCTTACCCCCCTCTCCGGTTAGTCAAACCAATCCTTTTCATAGTCTATAAGACAGGGGTGGGTTGGAAGATATAGGTGAACTTGTATTTGGAAGAAGCTTATCTCATCCCACCCATAGCGAATCATCCGGATGGATGTGGGGAGAATGGCTGCTTGTTTTATCGGCAGTATCAGAGAGCAACCAGCATTGCCTTCTTTTCCATTATTCAAGTGATTGACTGGATGAATGGATAATCCAGAGGGATGAAAAGCAGCTTATCACGAGTGGGCAGTATAGCATTCGAGCCCTTGCATTCATTGGAAAGATTCACTTTCGCCACCCCCCACCCCCAATTAATCTACCCCCCCAGGAGGGCCCCCCCTCCAATAGTTGTTATAGTAGGGTATGCAACTGTTCATCATATTACGTATATAATACATTGGCATGCACTCTTAAGAGCCACCCTGAATAATAGCAGGTCGGGATTCGACATAGGAAATTGGACTTGTTACAGTATCGGGTCGACTTATGCGTTCTCCTTCCGCATTGGGGCCTTAACTCAAGGCACAGTCAGTCGAGGAGAGGGAATCTTGAACCATTTGCAAGACAGACCCTGTACTTCAGAGAATCTCTTATCCAAAAACTTGTTCTAGACCTTTTCTTCAGCTGACTTCTCTAGAGAATCAAAATGTGTGCTAACATTGTTGACTAGAGTTTTGAGATTATCGGAAGAGGAGGCTGTGGGATCCTTCTAAAAAGATGGCATGATCTTTTCCAACACTCTGGATGCTACCTCTAAAAGCTCACAGTCTTCCATGTGAGATTTTAGTAGTTTCTCTTTGACCTTCGCATTTGCAAATGAAGCTATTTTCGTTGTTTGCACCGGAGATAGAGAGTCAAAATCTAATGGCTCTTTTAATAGTTCCGGTTCATTAATCTCCATAGTTGCTTTTGTCAAAAAGTCCTTGACTGATTCTGTAGTGTCTCTTGTTGGAGACAGATTTTTCTTTTCTTCTGCAGTCACAGAACTATCTTTTGGAGCTTTCTCCCTTCCACAACCTTTGTACTGATATCTTCTTTTCCTTTCACCTCTGCTTCTTTCTCCTTTGGATCCAGAGTCAACAGGGGAAACCAGAGGAGAGATATTAGTCTGTTCATGGGCCATCTCTTCCAGAGTAGAGGATTCCAAGTCCTTAGCTATTTTTGTACCGGTATTCATTGCCTCTTCTGTCATTTCTTAGTAGACTCTTCTGCAACACTTGTGGTTGAGGGGTCAGTACCCAAGTCCTCTATAATTGGAATGTTGAATTTCTTAAAAGCATTTCAGAGGATCTCTTCAGTCTCTCTTGCCACTTTGTCAGTTTCACCAAGCATGAGCTGATTCATCTTGGCTTTGCTCTGAAACTCATCCTTACAATCTTTGAATACCATATTCATTGTCTTGGGATCGATTGAAGGATATAGCTGAATTGCTATCTGTTCCCGAATTTCTAGATCTTTTGCTCAAGCATTGTTCTTCCTCATTTCAAGCCTTTTCTCTAAGCTTTTGGGAATTAGAGAGATAATTTCAATAAAATCTTTATTGTAAGTGTTTAAAAACTTAACTATGGCTTCCTCCAGAATATTTTTATCTGCTTCATTATATGCATCATAGAATTCTGTTAAGGGTTGCAGGTTCCCATCCATAGTGACTGCTTTCACTACAACATCTAAGGATAGAGTGGGTTTTTCAACAAATTCCTCTTCCTTCTCTTCTTCTCCTTGACCAGTAGAGTGTTCACCGGATGATTTCTTCTATTTCTTCATTTTCCTGATTTCTTCATTAGATTCAGTCTCCTCTTCATCCATTTGACTGACATAAGCTCTTGTGGCTTTTGTCTTTGTTCTTTTCTCTCCTTTACCAGATGATTGTGCTTCCGGTTCTGATGTCCTTGAGCCTTTGGCAGTGGTAGGTGTAGATCTCTTTGATGATCTGGTCCGGGTGGAAGGTTTTGCTAGAGCACTTTCCTCATTTTTCTTTTCTACCTTCTTCTTCTCTTCCTCAGCCCTTTCCATCTTTTTCTTGTGGGCATCAAGTGCCTCCTTTGAGATGACAAGGCCTTTGGCAACATTTTCTACTTCTTTTCTCACCTTCCTCTTGATCTCTGGTTGTCTGAGTTCCACATGAATCTTTACACTTAGCTCCTCAAAGGTTCCAAACCTTTCTGCCTTTGGATCCTTTGGCTACCTTAGCATGTGTTAAACATGTAGCTCCACAATTTGTTCATCAACTTCATACCCCATGGGCATGATCCATACAGTTCTTGGTTCTACTGCCTCCATTAGGCACTGATCAGTCTCTACCATAAAACATACTGTGTCTTTGTATTTCTCAACAAGGGACTGGGGAATCCTTTCTCTTGCTTGCATCATGTTCTAAAAATTCTTGAAATATCCCCATAGGGCTGTATTTCTTGCTTTGGCATCCCCAAGCCCATGCAAATAGTCTCTGATCTGAATTGCTACCGGTTTGTCATTTTGCCATACCCATCCATTTGATCCAGGCAGCTCATTCATGAAGTAGAAAAATAGGCATAATATTAGTCCACCATATTTAAAGGAGTTCTTCTTGTCCTTTTGATCTTCTGTATGTTTTCCATTAATTGGCTCAAAAGAAGTTCACAGAGATCATATTCTGCATTCTTTCTTAGCATCTCATAGGCAGTATATACTGCAGTTCCGGATACTGAATTCTCCCTATTGGACTGATATATCTTGTATCCTATTATCATAGATGCAAACTTGATATCCGGGTCAGTAATATCTTCAATGGTCATTGCCCTCTTATCAAATTTTGATCCGATGGCCTCAGTTACAATGTTGTTTTTGACAGATTTGAGGACAAGAATTCCTCCGGAGGAGTGTAAACCAGTTACTGCCCTAATTGCTTCCTTGGTGATTTTGCAAGGTCTGTTAAGCCATAGAAATTTGTCATGTACCCTACTCAACACATACCGGACCCATTCATTTTCTTCAAAGCAGGGGAAATGAATGAACTGATCAAAATATTTCTCCTAGATGCCCTTATATTCTGGTTTAAGCTCAAAAGCATCGTCTATCAATTCTTTGTGATAGATATCTCTTAGTTTGAATTCCCCAAACTCTTCAACATTTGCGTGTATGTAAACCCTAATATCTTCTGTGTGCAAAACACCATGCGGAACACTAGAGAAGGCTCCTAGGGGATCTACCTCCAATGATTTGTATGGATGCTTCTTAAATATGGGGCGAGGTCTATCAGAAATCTTTACTATATTTGGAGTAGCCATCATCAAGGAATCTTACTGAGAGATATCAAGAACGAAGAATACCTTTTACACTGTTTAGGGCACACGATGAAATCTGGATTGAACTGTATGAGGAATCATCTTGATCTTTGGGAGAGGTTGTTGCAGAGCTCCTTTTCTCTCTTCTTCGCATGTGAGTGTACAAATGATGAGCGAATGAACTCTTTTATTTCTGAGAAGCCCTAATTTTCATTTGGCAATAAATGCGCAACCTAATTCATTCTGGTTTGCCTTGTTTGTCTTATTCGGAGATAAAACCTTTCCGGATCACTAAGATAGATTTCAAAGTTATTCTAGGAGAGTAGTGATGATCTATCTTCCTTTCATTAGTCATTTGATCTATTTGCAGATCAAGACACCATAGTTTGAATCATACCAGACCAAACTTGTAGGGAATCTATTTTTCTTGGAAGACTGTTTTACCAGAATAATTCTGGAAGGATTAGATTCTTCAAATCTTCTTGCAGATCTCTCAAATCTTTACCATACCCCTTTTAGATGTTTCTTGTATGAGCCCTTTTAATCCGCAGCTCTCCTTGTGCCAGTTCCGGCACCAATTGACTAGCTGGGGGAACAAGGTTTTCTTTGTCTCCCCATGAGCTAGAGCTTACTTTTTAATTTCTGGAAGGAATATCAGCACCAGAGTCTGGTGCAGATCCATACCCTACATTCTCTATACTTTTCTTCACCCAAATCTTATTCATCTCACTTTGAACTTCATCCGCATTTACTTTCTCTTTTCCCTTATCTTGATTTTGATTATAATATACCGGACCTCTTTCATCCTGATTCTTGCTTCTACAGAATTTTGCTATATGACCGGATCTATTGCAAATTTGGTAAACAACATTTCTTTGCATATTTGATTGATATCCTCTTGATCTGCATTGATTAGCCATATGACCCATTCTATTGCATGCAAAGCATCTACCACTGAATGAATTGTTCATTTGCATATTTCTGCATTCATGAGATTTGTGACCATACCTTTTGCAGTTGAAGCACTGTCCGAAGAAGGATGTATTAGTCTGATTTATTCTCCTTCTGCACTGATTAGCTTTATGACCAAAGTTATTGCAGTTGTGGCAGTATCCATTGAAGGATGGATATCTTTGAGCATTAGGCTGCCTTATCAGAGGACTTCTAGGCCTGTTCCTTGGATTTTCTGATCTAAAATTCTTCTGATCAGATCTGGAGCTTTCTCTTTTCTCATATCCTAAACCACACTTGTCATCTACCCTCTTTTGGCTTTGAAGAAGAACTTCAAGTTGGGCAGAACTTATCTTGAATTTCTCTTTATATTCATTTGTTGTTTGAAGATCCCTTTTGAGAGAGACAATTTGATCCTCAAGTTTTTCTTCATTATATTTAGCATCTTCAAGATCAGATTCAAGATGTTTGATAATTCTATCCATCTTGTGGCAATCTTTTGATTTCTCCTTGAGAGATTGTCTTAGATTATCTTCAGTTTTTCTTTTCTCTTCAATTTCTTGGGTAAACTTTATAACTCCTAATTCCATTTCATGTCTTACCATAATGATTTCTTTTGATAACTTTTCACATAACTTGGTTTTCTCCTTCAGATCTTGATTTGCATCATTTGCTTCACCTTGACTTGCCAATTGCTGAAGTAGTTCCTTTCTCTTTTTCATAGAGAGACTTAATTTGTCTTTTAGTTCTCTCATGAAATCATCAGCCTATTTGAGTCTTTCCTTTAATTCATTGACTTCAGAGTTTGACTGCTCAAGATCATCAAGGGTAGTCTTGAGTTGCTCCCTTAAACCATATGCATCCATTTGGATTCCCAGATCTTCCTCAAGCTGTTAGACTCTGTTTTAGGAGGAACTTGGCTCTGATACCAATTGTTGATAACTAAGAGGGGGGTGAATCAGTTATCTTAATTATTTCTGCTTTTTGAACTTTCTTAATAATTAGTGCAGCATCAATTCAAACAAGCAAACATAACCATGAAATAGAAATACACATGACACAATATTTTTGATGTGGAAACCCTATTAAGGGAGAAAACCACAGGGTGATTAACCCAAGATTGTATTCTCTATTAGAAGAATGGAAGTACAAAATGGCACTTGCCAATTAGGGCTCACTGCCCGAGCACACTGCTCACAAGAGGCACATTGCCTACAAGAGACACAATGTCTACAATTTATAAAGAGTGTAATACAATACTTGAATTGATAAGGAGCATCAACATATGCTGGTGTTCAGTTTCGGTTAGGCTCTGTATACTAATCTGCTGCACTTCATCTTTCTTCTTCTTCTATGCTGCTCTTCTTTCACATACTAGATCTTCCTTTCTGCCTTTATTCGGCTCTACTGCTTTTCTTCACACATCACTTACCACAACAACTCTTCTCATAACTAAATCTATCTTGTATATATATCCGCACAAGTGATTTCATCACCTTTCTAGTCAGCACCCGAAATAGTCAATCTTTTCACAAACTCTGATCTGTCGGCTGAATCCTTGCACACCAAGTAATGCAGATCAAGGATATACTTGTGGAAATCATTAATCATGTTGGCCAAACATAATTCATGCCTTCATAACCTTTACCAACATCAGTAACACATCCGGAATAATGTCTGATGTTCTGCCAGTCAGTTCTTCCTCTGTCACACTGCCAATCAGGAACCCGACACTCAAGCATTCATATCTCTTTATCCTTTCCACACTGGAGGCTCAAACCTTGGAATCTATCAGTCAAGATACTCCTCTTGACTTCCCCAAATCCACACTTCATTGAGATACTTCTACTGAGAGATCCGAACCTGTCTGTCGGACCTTACTGACTGCTCTGTTCTTGCTTATCGGACCTCAACACTTCTTCAATCTGACTTCCGGTGAGGACTTATCATGCATTGTGGATGTGTGGGATAACCTTTGTTGCCATCAATGACAACATTCATGAATCCATATAGTGTCTCTTGCCAACAAAAAGCGTAGACGTCATGATTTGGTTGGAGGTGATTCTTTTCCAAAATTTGAAGAATGGATTGCTAATGCAGTTAGTGATGCAAAAGAAGAAGGTCAAGATATGACAATGGAGAAAAGTGATCTTTCACAACCTCCACATTTATGGGCTATGTGTTTTAGTGGAATGTGGGCCTATGGTAGCCATTTAAGAGTGGAGGAAAAAGACAAAGGAAAGACAAATTGTGATTGTGTCGTAAGTGTTGAATTTCTTCACGAAACTGAGAAGAAATTCTATTAGATTCATCAAAGAAATTATTCAAGTGGATTTTGGTGAGAATAGTCCTATATTATTAAAATGTAAGTGGATCTGACCATCCGCAATACATTTTGATGAGTGTGGATTTGTACGTGCAAATACAGGACAATTTTTATCAAAGAGGGATGAGCCCTATTTTTTTCGTTTTCAAATTAACCAATCATTTCTAATTGATAATGTAAGAGGCCCAGGATGGTCATATGTCATTCAAATAGAGTCTTGTTCAAAACGAAAGTTCATGGAAGCTGTTGATATAATGCCTGATGGGCAATATGTTAATTTACAAGAAACATTCAAAGTAGTGGATGAAGATGATGATGGAGTGTTTGGAGAAGATATTTTGATTACCAACGAAGAGATTGGGAGAGAGAATGTATTGCATGACACAGATGAGGATGAGGAAGAAAATCAAGCAGATGCAAACACGAGTGATCAGGATTTTGATCTTGCTGGCAATGCAGATGATTAGTGAAGGCATCAAGAAAATAGTGAGCTTGTAAAATGTAGTAGAGAAGCAGCAAGATAAGAAAGGGCATTAGCGTACAGGAATTTCTTCCACTTTGGTTTTTTCAAGGTAATCTCTTGTGTTGAGCTCTACTTTTTGTTGTTTTTCTAGTTCTTGTCTTGTTACAGGTCATGCATATAACTAGCTATATTTGTTTCAAAAATAAATTACTCATTTTTAAAGCACATATTGACTGTTTTTGTTTACTTACATTTGTGTGTTCAGAATTTCTATAGAATTATATAAGTAGAAATAATGAGGATTTTATAAGTAGAAATAATGATGATTCACACTATTAGAAAGGCAATTAGTTTCTTCTCAAATAGAAGGATAAACAAATAGAGTTTCCTTTGGGTTTCAATCTGTGTGCCACATTTACTTACTACATTTTTGCTCCTCCATATAATGCATCTTATATGCTATCATCATATGTCATGTCACTTGTCATAGACTGTCTCCTCTAATTTCTAAGAATGCATCTTATATGTTCTGTGAACGTATTTCATATGGGGACTGTCCTTATATACTGTATCATTCAAATGGAAATGAAATCCTTATATACTATGACTGCATTTGTTTATATGCTCTAGTTGACTAAAAATAATGGCTTTGTTTATGTTCCACTCTTGTTCTACTGATTCAAGTTGCTGATTTATATATTATTGTTTATTTGGACTTCAAAAAATGAGGAAAAAGACTTTGAGGCACAATTTAAATGATAGTGACCATGTTGCTGAAGTTCCACTGATAGATTATTAGTGCTTTCATAAAGAACGTGTGGTTGTAAATCCACTAAGTAGTATATTATTTGTTTAATTGTGTTTATAAAATTTTATAGGAAAGAGGTTTATGTATATAAGACATAATATGATATTTTTTTTGTTTTATAGGAAAGGAAAAGAGTGCAAAGAAAATGCAGAGAGAAAACAAAAGGAAAGTAAAGATACAGTGCTACCAACTCATAGAAGCCAACGCATTTGGGATTCAAGTACAAATGCAGTTGGTGAAAAGAATAGTTGTGATGATGTGCAGCCCGATATAACACATAGTGATGTGCAACCTGATATAGAAGATGGTGATGTGCAGCCTGATATAGCACATGGTGATGTGCAACATTGTCATGATCTCTTTGTACAGAGTCTAAGAGAGATTATTGAAAATAATGAGAGGAAATGAATAGTAAGTGATCTGCAGATGATTTATTCAAGATTAAAGGATGTGTTTGAAGTGAAATCTATAGAGACCGGTACTGATCTACCTAATCATGACACACCTGATGTGGCTAGGGATGAAGAAGTTCTGGTTAATGAAAGTCATGAAGAGAGACCATTTGCATCTGATGTGCCTACTACAACTTTTGATGGAACTAGTCTATTAGCCAAAAATATTGCTAGTGTTTTAATAGAAGATGTGCCTCCTAGAACTTTTGATGGAACTAGTGGATCAACCAAAAATATTTCTACTGGTTTAATAGAAGATGTACCTACTTTTTTCAAAAGAAAAAGATTGAGTCAAGATTTATACAGATCTACATAAAGGAATGCAAAACAAAGAAGATTAGAAGGTAAGAAGCCATTCTTGGTTGAGGTATCGAGAGATGGTGAGCCCATTGGGAAAAATATTGCAAGGCAGGCCTCTAAGTTGGGTGTGAGATGTAGGGCCCATTTGGATATTTGCAAATCAAAATTTGTAGAGCAAGATCCATGAAGTGTGGAAAATGTTATACAAAAAATGGAAAATGCTTTTGAGACTATTGGTGGACAAATCTCTAGAAGATATTACAAGCAAAAGATGAGACTTTTGATGAACAATTTTAGATATGATTGTAGAAAAAAAATCTTGGAGGGAAAAGAGAGGTTAGAATCCCCGCTATCTCCCAAACAGTAGGAGGCATTGAAAGAAAATATGTGTTCTGAAGAATATTTGACAAAGAGTTATAAAGGAAAGAGGGAAAGAGATAATGTGCAAACTGGATATACATTTGGTTGAGACGGGTTGCAAGCCAAAATGGACAAACTTGGAGTAAGGGTATGGCTTTTTGGTTCAATTTACGTTGGCTATTGTTGTGTGGTCACACAACACGCCCCATTTTTCCTTAGCAAAACAGGGACCTGACTTTTCTTTCTGCTTTTTGCTTGCTTGTTTCTTGCTTTGGTCAGTTTGGTAAAATCAGTCATGTCTGTCACCTTTAATAGGGTGGATGCACCACCAGATGAGGTTAGTTACCAAAGTTAGCATTTGTTATCATAAACCTCATGGTTGGAAAATATACAAAATTCCAGGCGGGTTCTCCTTTTGGATCATCCCAATATTGTCTAAGGGCAGGGAGTTATGTTGAGTCAAAGTTTGGTCAACCCTGATATTACCTGAGGGGGGGTCATATTTCTAACATCAGTCATATTCACTAAGATCACCCGGACTATGAATTATCACCCCTGACTCATTAGGTACCTGATACGCGAACATCAAAGTCAAATAAGAGTTGGTATCTACCGGTCAAAGAGCTTCATGTATTCGCGGGGGGTCATATTTTTTAACATCAGTCATCTTACCTAATATCACCCCTGCACGAATATCACCCTGTGCCAGTATGACAACAATGTCATTTAGTTGTGGAAAACAAAAGAAATCATCTCGACGATGATGCCATCATCTCATTCAACCTGCTGAGGGTCATTTATCCAAACATCTGTGATATTTTTCAATATGACGATGACGTCACCAAAATGATAATTAATAAAACATTGATGGCATGATGATGTCATCATGATCTCATCCTCGAGGATGGGGTCATATTTTGAAGTAGCCTTAATCTTAATTTCATGACCTGATATGCTCTATGGTCAAAAGGTTGACCATATCACCCGACCTTTAGTAAATAATTATCTCACGCGAGATAAGGGGGAGTCATATAACCCAAGGGGGGTCATATTTTCAAATATCACTAATCTTCGAAGGATCACCCCCTAGCATTAAATGCAATTCAAATGGTAGGTGAAGCCCTGCATATTTCAAATATGAATCAAACACTTGGCGGCATCTACGAATTCCATGCAAATGATCAACGGATTTAATCAAGACAACACACTTTACCCTAATTTGTCTTATTGATTTGTTTAAAAGTGAAATTCAAAGGTAATTTTCATTTAACTTGCGATAAATCAAAAATTATAGAGCTCCAGAAGTTAAACCCTTATTAGCTACCTACCAGCGAATTGGATCCTTCAGCGTAACAGAACAGAACGGGTGACCTTGCACATTTATAGTCTTTCCTGTAATCACTCATATAATCCAAAGGAAAGTGTTATCAGGTAGGTAACTTCAAAAACCTCCCCATTGTCATTTTGTGCAAATCTAGGTAAAATGTTTATCTTTACTAGGGTAAATCGTCATGATGATGCATAGAGAAGGTTAAAATGAACGGTAGTAGATAAAGGATGCATGATACTGTTGAAAATACATATGGGTACCATAGGGTAAAATAAACCATGTCTATTGCAGTAATCAATGGCCAACGTCAGAAGAAATAGGTCCGAGGCTAAGTTTCTGAAGCCCATGTTTGTGCAACTAGAAGGGGTGCAATTCAGATATGGGGTCATTAGTGATACACATGAAGGGAGTATAGACCTAGATGTATGGTCAACAAGGTTAGATAATGATATAGATAGTCCTATTCTGGACAGGGTATTTACAACTAGCATGTGGCACACAGCTAGTTTTCCTTATGCCATGGATGCCCTAGAATTGGTAGTTGAATGTGCAAGGAATTATAACCCAGAAACTAGGTGAGTGGAGAAACATGGTAGGATATATGCTGACTTCTCAGTCAAGGGCCTCACCACCACTTTCAACTTGCCAGTAGGAAATAAGGTGGTTAATGTGGATCTCCATAAACTAGAGATAGAGTACAATAATAAAAAGAAAGAGGCTATGAAGAAGATGTATCAGTGGAGGTCGAAGAGCAGCACTTATACAGCTTCGGCCAAGCTACCAGTATACTTGTATAAGTTTGATTTTCATGATGAGTATCAATATATAATTGCCCTACTGAGTAGGATGACTGGTAGACCTCATGCTGGTAATTTTGAGAATTAGATGTTTGGGATCATCCAGATGGTGTTATACTCAAATAACAAAACCCTATGGGCCAAGATCATCAGTGATTCACTGGATGAGGGGATGAGGAAGCTGGGGGGATAGGGATGCTTATTCTACATGACCTCATATGTGGTATACTCTTGCGCATTCAAAGGAATGTTTAATGCCCTATGAATAGTAGGTAAGGTTGGAAGTGATGCAGATGATGTGCATATATGGGATCATTATCCCCAGTTACAAAGAAAAGTATATCTCAGAAATTACAAATTGGTAAATGATGCATTTTTAATGCATTTGGTTAGAACAATGGAGGAGGATCGGACCAAAAGGCTGAGCATGGAAGCTCAGGAGGTGATTTATAAACATGGAACATGGTTCATCTAGTTTTCTACCTTTTCGTATATCAGAATTGAGGGTTTTGAGGGATAGCCCCTCATGTTGCCCAGGTACCCTACTGATAGGGTCCTTTTGATGGAATTTGTCAGGCAGGTGTCTACTTTGGTTGAGGCCTACAAGAAACAAAAGAAAATTCCCCCTATTTTATTCCTGTGTACATGGGATGGTATTTATGCCCAGATTCACAAAGAATTGAGCATGCTATTGGGGGGCTAAAACTAATGTACTTACAGCCATTTCCTCTCATCAGATCATATGACCCTTATGGAAGGATGAAAAAACTAATGGAGAAACAAATACACCAAAAGCATATGGAGGATTTTTGGACTGATTGTGATGATGAATCTAAGGTGAGAAGAAGGAAATATCAAAGGCTCATCTTGAATCAAATCAGGACCTTTGACTGCATCCCAGTGCTAGTAAAACTGCATAAGGATGATGGGAAGATAATGTATGATGAATATGAAGACAAGAAGGTGTATAATGACACCATATCAACTCCTGATCTCACATAGCTAGAGCATATATCCTTGGATCAGATAATGCAAGGGGTGATCCAGTTGACCCAACGCTGGGTAGATGCAAAAATTGCCAAACTAAAGAAGAGAGGCATGACCCTTACTGTTGACAATAAGAAAAAGAGATAGGAATTATTTGATGAAGAATATGATGATTTCCTTATTGAGAAGAGAAAATCTAATGTGGAGAGATTACCCACTAAGAAACAAAAGAAGATACCCTCCAAATGTAAAAGGGTAGAAAATGAACTAAGAGGGGTGATCATAGAAAGAGTTGCTACTAAGGGTGAGGGTGTGTCTACATTAGCTCATGCATCTACATCACCTCATATATCCACATCACAGCCTCCACCAGAGAAACCAAAGACTAAGAGGATTGTGAGACCTGTTATTGAGTGCACGGAAATGTAGGTGGAGGGACAGACCCTACAACATGAATTAGAAGAAGATAATCCCTTGGAAGAGGAATAATTGAATAAGGAACCCAAGGATGATGACTTGCTGATAGCTAGCAAGAAGAGGAAGAGGATACCACAAATGTCATCACCCAAAAAGCAGAGAACAGCCATGAGGGGGGATATTAGCACTGATCCCATCATGTTGAGAGGAAGGGGCAATGAAGTTTTTAGAAAAGAACTGCAGCACGAAGTCCCCATTCCTAAAATAATTAAGTTTAAATCTGAGAGGGCCGAGGAGCAGACAAGAGAAGTTCTCATGGCTAGTAAGGAGCCTCCTTTCCTTCTGGATGATATTATAGAACTATCAGATGATGAAGTAGTCCAGGATGTGGCCACTCAACGTATGGAAACCCTGGTTGCTAACACCGGGATGACTCCTCATGGGACCCCATTAGCCCAAATGAGGGCATTACAAGAGGAAAAATAGATGGAAGAAATGAAACAAGATAGTCCTGAGAGAGTAGCCCAACAGATAGGGCTAGATAATTTGGTTGAATAGGTTACAAGCCCTACAGTAGTAGACCTGACATATAGGGGTGATGTAAGCCCAAATAAAGACAATAATCCACCCCTAGATCCTAAAAGGGCTGAAGAGGCAGGGCATATAGAGAAAGATAATGCTCAACATGATCAGGATCAAGAACAAAATAAGACACCCATGGAACCAAAAACATCAAAAACACAACAGAGTGGGGGCAATCAGGACATACCCAACAAGAGTGCTGGTCAGGCCCAAAGTGGTTCATCTTTGCCTCAAGGTAAGGATGATCAAGAGATGCTTCACAAGGATGCTCAGAAGGAACAGAGCACATCTCCACCACATATTGAGTAGGGAGATCTAGGAAAAGCACCAGGGATTGAAGTAAAATCAGGGCAAATGGGGCTTGGTTTAGAAAATATCAGTACACCAAAACGTGGAGAACAAAAAATAAACCATGACCAGGGTACTGATAAGGAAATAGAAGATATGACCAAGGGTGATCAGGGTGATCTCTAAGGTCAAAATGCACAAGCCTCTCAAGGAGTTAATGTATCACAAGATGAACAAAATAAGAAGGGTGATGGAATTCCAAAGGAAAACTCACCAAAGGAGGCATGAGATCACAATGTGCATGTTTCACAAGATCCTTCTTTACAAAAGGGAGCCCCTCAATAGGAGGAACCCAGTAGGATCCCCCTCATGATGAACTGCATGAGGAAGAAATCAAGAAGTGCCTTCACCACCAAGGATAGAAGCTGATACAGGAGAGCGGGACACCCATGACATAGGAAGAGGTCATCAAGAATCTGGGGGTGATATACCTCATTGGCTATGATGGGAAATACATGTGCAACAAGTAGAGGAGGTTCAGGATTTTGATGTGTCTACCTTGTTTTCCGAGAGCATGATGAAGCCCAGGAGAAAGGCCAGGCTGACATCTGCAATAAAAAGAGATCCTACTATAGGTAGGAGGACCACACAAGTAGCTCTCCCTATAGTTGAAAAGGAGAAAAGAAAAATAAGCCTGGAAGAGTTTCAGATCACTAATGTTGATCTATGTTTTACAAATGAGGACCAAGAAGGTCAAGAGGGAAAGGATATTATTGATTCTCTAACCCAAAGGGTAAATAGAGAAAAGGAGAAGAATAAGGTACATAAAGAGCACATTGCTCAATTGCATTCTTTTATAAAAGGGTTAATTAACCCTGATCATGCACCTGCTGATCCGGCCATCCCATTGGATATTATATCACAAGATGAGGTTACCAAATTAGATCTGATGAAGCATGAGGCGATGGTGATGGAGAAATGGATGTTATTACCATTTGTTGGAGCTGAAGAGGTGGTAAAGACTTCTCTGCAGAGATGAAATTCTTTGAGCACATTAACATGAAAGGTAGACAAGATGCAAAATGAAATAGGTAGAAGGTCATTCAAATTGGAAAAGGACCTAGGTGCTTTGAGTGAGATAAGAAGAATTGATCCACAAATTTTGAGAAGTAACAATGTAGTAGATAATAACACTACCCTGCTAATGGGGATCTGGTATGAAGATATCATGTTTGAATCCGATGTGTTAAATAAATGTAGTGGCAAGCTCAGGGACTTCAGTGTCAAACTGTAGAGCATGATGGCATATGAGGCAGAGACCCTGGAGGCTTTAGAAGGAAAAAAAAGAAGATAAAATTGAGAATCAGGATGCATATTTTGTTGTTAAGGCTCTACATGATAATTTCAACCCTGTAGCAGATGACCCCCTAAACCACTTGACAGAGGAAGTGATGAATAGAATCATGAGGATGAAGGTCAAGGTGGAAACATATACGAAGACATTAAATAGCAAGAAAGGCAAGATGGAACCCCTCAAGGCTAAATTCCACTCCCATAAACATGCAATAATAAAAGCTAAAGTCCAAGATGGGGGAGAAATAGATAGAATAGTGCAAACATATGAAGTTATTAGGACAACGGTAAAGGTCCACATGGGAGAGGATGTTTACCAAGGTGATAGTGATAGTGAAAGTGAAGAAAGTGGAGAGAACAATGAAGAAGAAGGAGATGCAGAGTAAGTATAGATGTATCACCAAGAAAACATATGCATGGGCTACTTATAAGTAGAAAGTCATATAGATGGTTTCCAGCTGGCAACTTGTGCCACGAATGAAGGTGTTGACTAAGTCAATGGAGAATTGTTATCCGTTGATCTGAATTGATAAATCTTGACCATTGGTCAGTTGCAACCGCCTCCTCTCCTTATTCTATAAAAGGTGAAGGAGTGCAATCTTTTGGTCATTAGAAACTTAATTGAAATTTGATTGCTAAAGAATTTAGGACTAATTTCAAGGTTATTGTGAATGTACATGTTCTGCATACTTAATGAAAGAGAAGTTGTTTTGATTACAAATCATTGTAAATCCTGAATAATCTGTGAGTGGAATATGGATATATGCATTGATTAGCTATGTCCTTGAGAGTGCTTTTCAGTTTGCATATGTTGTTTTCATTCTTTGTTCCTTTGAAGTTAGCATCAACCATACCTAGCTGTAGAACAACCTGGTGAATTATGGTTTGATTTCTTCTCTTCATGACTATATCTTGAATTTATGTGACTCAATAGCTAAAGGTTCACCAAATTTAGAAGTATTTCTTTAAATTTTTTTGAATTTCATTACAAATCACTTTCATAATTGAAAATAACATACAATCCAAAGCAAATAAACATGAAATATGCATATATCTCGTAGATAATTGAAAATACAGAGCATATTTTGAGCGAAAGCATGTCAAATTGATAAATATCATGCCAACACAGATAAATATCCATGATAAACACATGAATATCCACTTGCAGACACATTATTTGAATAAATACACAGTGTAAAAGAATGTGTAAGTTCATGATGATCAATGATCAGAAGAATTGATGAAAGTTACAAATATCACAGTGATCTTTGGAATAAGAGTAGAAATAACCTCTTTGTGAAGTGAATTTACAGGATACAGTTACATCATACATCATCTAGACAAACATAAGACCCCTTGAAATGGAAAACATGTCACATCAACCTCTGAGTAATGTCAGAAGATCATGCCCTGATCAACGGAGCCTTAAAGTCATGAATTTATTTTAAATTGATCGTACTTTACAAGATAATAAAGGTTTGTTGTGAAAATTTTTATGCATGTTGTTATGATTAATAATCATCATCAACAGTTATTTATTTCAATTTTTTATTGAACTGACTATATGTTGATAATGAAATTGTATTTTAGGTGGAAAATAGTAATTGAGAAGTAGGTGTGGAAGATATGCTCAATTATATGGCAGCACTAGATCCTAGTAAATTAAACAGTAGTATGAAGTGGAAATCTAGTTCGTCAATAGAGATTTTAGAGCCATCTATTAAACACCCAGTAAGAGCCTCTGTAGATCATGTCAACTCAAATGAAGGGTACCAACATATAATGAGTTGCTTACACAGTCTCACTGAGAAATTGTCGCAGTTGGCTTCCTCTATTAAGCCTATAGTTTCTGCATGGAATGAACATAATATTATGGATACAGATGAGGTAAGAGGCTCTATTACACTATCCTTTCATTTTGTGTGCTTGTTATTGGGTAAACTTGTACCATGATTTTGTTATACTTCCTTGTGATTGCATTTTTTGGATACTTCAATAGTTATCATAGCTCTTGGATACTGTAAACAAAGAATGAACCTACCCTCAACATGCAATACTGTAATTCTAGCCATTATAACTTTAGCATTGATGCTTTACATAAATGCATTATCATGAATTGTCTCACTGTTCTACTTACAGAACCAAAAGAAACATGAAATACTGCAATTCACCAGGTTCTACTTGAAACCATTTTGCTTGAGTATTCACTTCATTATTGTTGTTCTTGTCATGTTTATGACATGTTCCTATGTTGCATTATGACATTTATCTCTATCATTCTAGACATTCACTTTGAGTATGTCTTAGTAAAGCTCTTAATCACTGATCCTAAAGGCAAGGCTATCATATTTGCTTTGTTGCTGTCATTCCAAGGGTTCTTGGTGACTCTCTAATAGTTTTGACAGTGCCTTTATCTCTTCTCTTTGATTGGTGAAACCCTACTAGCTGTTGCATCCCTTTATCTTCTCCTATACCTTCCATGCTATGGACTATCCTACGATAGAGATATGGACTACCATCTTACAACTTTTACTATCTTCCTTATCATATGAAGGACTGGTACTGTCCCTTCTTGTTGAAAATCTTATGCTCATGACTATAAGAATCCTCCTATAAACTGGAATCTATTGCTTACAATAAAGGAAGAATCTCACAACATACCTTGACTTAGTCATTTAAGAGTGGAAGAAAAATGTTATTTTGAACAAAAAATTATAGTTTTTGCATTCTTTACTTGACTTATATTAATTTTTGCATGATGATTAAACTGCATGCAGATAAATTATATGAAAGTAGAACAAAAAGAAAAAGGCCCTGTCAATAGAGATCTCTACAAAGCTGCACAACTTGAGGACAATGATGATAGTGATTATCTTAAACATCTTGACAAGAATTTGCATGATATTCAGAGGAGTAGTAGTGGTGCTGGAATTGAGGTGAGTGCTATTTATTGTTTTTATGTCTTCCATGGTAGTCATTGTTGTTTTAACACACACATGCAAGTAAGTACTATTCAAGTAAGTTGTTTTAATTCTATTTGAAGGAAAACCCACCAGTATGATTTACTTTAAAGGATTTAACTCTAGAGGGAGACCAATAAATGTAAATCACTTAAAGGGAATTACATCAACTTCTAATATAAACCAATTAAAAGTATCCACACAATGTCAGCAAATGTGCCTTAATAAATATATTGATTTGAATAACTGGAAATAGCTAATATGGAGACAATCAAACAACTTATGAACTTGAATATTAACAGAAAATTAGAACACCATACATATCCACAAATTTAACCATCCTTGCCCATTATAATATTAAATTATCATAGAAGTGTAATGTCTTGAATTTGAAATATGATTGGATAGATAATATTGGAATATATAAATTGTTTTGCTGAAAGATGATGATTGTCTATGCCTCGGTTTCCCTTATAAATATGGGAAGCAACAAGCTTCAGGCCTGAACCATCACATCCTCTTGTAACTAAACATGTTTAATAAAGAGAAATTAAAGGCATAAGCAATTTAACCAAGATTTGAATCTGTTAGTCATCATAGAGCACCCATAACCTCAGGATTGGCAAGGTACTCATCTCCATGTTGTAGTAACTATTAAGTGTGTTGTGCCCATGTCTATTATCGCAAAAAAGTGTTAAAATTATGTCATTGTTCTCCATGTTGACGCCAGAAAAATTGCTTGTTGCTCCTTCTGCACCTGAACCTGTAGCTGCACATCAATCTTTCAAGTATGTTTGCTGCTACTTATCAATTGTAAGGTCACTGGGCCATTTGAATTCATGAATTCAAAGCAGATTGGTATGATGGTCCTTCCATCTTTTATCCAACATAACTTTAACATCAATTACAAATTTTCCATAGCCTGCATCTAGGGCTATGACCCTATCCAAAATCATGTTAAAGCTCAAAGTATCTATATCCTGCTCCTTTTTCAAGAATTCCATAACCACAGACACTGTTGTTCTGAATTCTGCCTTCCAAGTATCAAGGCCTTTAACTAGTTTCTTTTCCTCTATCAGAATAGAGGGGATAAATTGATGCTTGAAAGTAGAAAAAGATTCAAGTCTGGCCTGCATCCCTTTGTCTTCACTGCTAGCATATTGATGCTCTTGAATGATCATAGTCACCGTCTGCTCTATGGGCTTCAATTCAGCAAGAGCATCAAGATTTCTTTGAAGTATCTTGCGAAGCATGCTTAAATTGTGCAAGGAAGGCTGTCATTTCTTGTACAATGGCTCCAAAATAGAAAAGTTTGCTCGTAATTGTTTAATGGCCTGAGATAACATGGAGTAGCAATCATGTACATCCCCAAGTTTATCCACAACTAGCTTTATCTTGTATTCTAGAATTTTCTCAGACTTCAAGGACCTTGATCCTTGTCTCAATTTTTGTTTCCTCATTTTTCTTCTTGAGGTCCTCAACTTCTTTTTCAAATTTTATTCTCAAAGCATTAAACTCTTGCATTGTCATTGTGACATCACCAGTTGTTGGTGGCACAGAAGGTTGATATAGAACTATTGACAGACTCTAGGAAGAACCCACATCTTATAGTTGCTTTTTCAATTGCCTATTTTCAATGAACAACCTATTCACTTCATCATTCATGTCTTGTTGTGTTTTCTCATAATCCTGCAAATTTTTTTCCAACTTTTTTACAGTTGCATGGGTGAACATGGTAGAATGGACTGTAAGAGTAGAGGCCTTAGTTCCTGAAGTATCTTGTAAGGTTTTCACCATAGTAGATCCCCTCATTTCCTGAACAACATCTAGCAACCTTGGTTTACTAGTGTTCTTCTATTTTGTCCATATGGCAAGAGTCTCTGTCCTTGGGTTGAAACTACATCCACTCATTCCATCCTCATAATCAAATTTAGACACAAGATTAGGGTCATCTTGACTCCTAACTTGGTCAAGCAAGAATACCTTTTTCAATTCAAGACCTGGGATGATTAGCATGTTACTCTTGAAGACCATTTGTCTTGCTTCCTCATGAGTCACATTGATTTCCTCAAGTTTTAGTTCTTGGATTGTTCGGGTGGTTATTTGATCATACTGAGACTCATCAGCACCCATCTTATTGTTATTTTTTTTTATAGAACATAAATGCATAAGTAGAAAATACAATACAATGAACACAGTAATTACCTTGGGAAAACCATCCTACTCGAGGGAGAAAAACCCAGTAATATATTCTCTTATAAAATTAGAAAATAAGTACAGAACTGGCACTTACAATCAGGCTCTAGAAGGGCAGAGTTTAATACAATAAGTATGCACCTGAAAATAGTGCGAATTCCTTGAATATAATAATGAAATGCCTTCTCCTTAAGTCTGCTGTGAATCTGCTCTATAGAACTAATTTCTAAATTTAATTGCATTACCTAGAATGATGAGACATCATCTCATATAAATACAATACATGGCCGAATTGCTTCTAGACCAACCAGGTCGGCTATATTATTCTCCTTTAGAAATATTCTTACGTAGCTATAAAACACTAACACTCCCTCTTAGCTAGGGAGGTATTTTTCCAGATATCCATGTCATGGAGTCACTCAACATGACGCCCTCAATGGCTACACCCATTTGTGAAAAAAGTGTTTATCACAAAATCACTCAACGTGATATCGTCATGGAGTCACTCAACATGACGTCCACCATGGCTACTTCCATGTGTGGAAAGGAACATGTGCACAAGTGTCCATCATGGAGTCTCTCAACATGACATCCCATCTCAGTCTAAGAGATGAACAAGGGCTCACACCTCATATTTCTCTGTCTCAGAGAAATATACACTACAAGGGCTTTCACCTCATATTTCTCCATCTGAGAGAAATATACACTACAAGGGCTTTCACCTCATATTTCTCCATCTTAGAGAAATATCCACTATAAGGGCTTTCACCTCATATTTCTCTGTCTCAGAGAAATATCCACTACAAGGGCTTTCACCTCATATTTCTTTGTCTCAGAGAAATATACACTACAAGAGCTTTCACCTTATATTTCTCTGTCTCAGAGAAATATACACTACAAGGGCTTTCACCTTATATTTCTCTGTCTTAGAGAAATATACATTGTAAGAAACCTTCATGATGATGTGACCCCCTCTAAAGCTCCAAGTACTAGCATCAACCTCCTAATCTCCTCATCCAAGGTTGCCTCTGTTGGTTTGTCAGACTCCCTCTGAATGTTATTTCCTCCTCTTCGAAGAAATTGGTCGCAATGATAATATGAAGGTTCTTCCTCTTCGAGAGATGTCTCTAGTGAAGTTATGTGCCACCAACTCAGTCCCATGACTGCAAGCTATGTCTTCATGTTTGTTCATTTCTTTAGCCTTTGTGACTTTCTCACAGGATGCATCAAGCTCTTCCTCCCTTGAATTCCTTATGCAATCTCTCATCATCCTTTTGCTCCTCGGTCCATCCTGGAAGCAATTTAGAGAGTTTAATAATAGTTCATAGATCTAAACTATCTCGAAGAGAAATACCAATGCTAGAAGCATACATGATTCACTATTCCAATATTATTGCATGAACTAATAACTACATAAAATTCATGAACATTATTCAACGGTACAAGCATAAAATACTTATCTCTTTATTGTTGGTACACCATTGAGCTAGACCTGTAGTTGTGTCTTATCTTTGCCACCTTCAGTCTCATTAAATATCTCCAGCATTGATGCCTACATTTAGAAACTCCACCCTTGAGAGGAAAGTGCTAGGCTGGTTTTGAAAATCTACTCTAACGACCTTGGTATTATTCCTTTCTGATCTGGTGCATCTGTCCTAAGGTCTATTGTCCAATGCTGCAGGGCCAAATGACGATGAAAATCTCCTTCCAACACCTTTAGACTCACCAAGAATAGCTTCCAAGATTGTTCAATAACATCAAAATCACCCAGCAGCATTCCAACACCCTCCAAAGGTAAGGATATAACAGTTACAAGTCTGATAATGACTGATACCAAGTTGCAAGACTAAAAAAAGCTTTATTGCAAGTCATGGAAGCCATGAAAACCATCAAAATCCATATCTAATCATGCATATGATACCTCCCAATGATACGAATCACCACCAAACTAACCCAACAATCTTCAAACAACCTCTATCTACCAAGGAAGGACAAGGAACATTTTTGTCACAAGTTATCGGTCATACCCAGGTTTGTACAACACACCTTAAGGAATCCAAATCCTCCAAGAAATAACTCCAACAGTTATCAAAGACTTCCCATGCCCAGCTCCAAGCGTCTGGAATGGAGGTATGGCTCCACCTAGAAAACCCTGCCAGCTACAAACAATGCAACAACCCTTCATAGCTGAGACGCTCAGCCAAAAGGATCACAATGAAAAATGAGTTCAAATAATTTCAAACCCCTCATCACAGTATATGGAAAACTCCTCTGGAATGCTTAAACAAATCTGATCAGATTTCTTTAACTTGGCTTTGATAACATGTTAGTTTTTTTTAATAGAACAGAAATGCATAAGCAGAAAACACAACACAATGAACACAATAATTACCCTGGGAAAACCCTCCTACTCAAGGGAGAAAAACCCAGCAATATATTCTCTTATAAAATCAAAAAATAAGTGCAGAACTGACACTTACAATCAGGCCCTAGAAGGGCAGAATTTAATACAATAAGTATGCACCTGAAAATAGTGCGAATTCCTTGAATTCAATAATGAAATGCCTTCTCCTTAAGTCTACTGTGATTTTTCTTTGTAGAACTAATTTCCTAATTGAATTGCATTACCTTGAATGATGAGACATCATCTCATATAAATACAATACATGCGAGAATTGCTTCTAGGCCGACCAAGTCGGCTATATTATTCTACTTTGGAAAAATTCTCACGTAGCTATAAAACACTAACACTTATTGATTTCTACCTTTTCATCAAATTCCTTCATCTTCATTTTTAACTAGAAATATCGAAACTCTGGAGTCTTGATGAAATCATCATCTTGAATAAATCTCAATGATGCCACCACCCTTTCATCTTCCTGTAGCTTTGGATCAATTTGGTCTTGTTCTTCCATCCTAGCCTTAGGCTTGTGTGCATCAGTTTCTTGACCAACCAATGGTTGATCAACTTCCTCTCCATCATGCAATTGTGTCAAAATATTTACAACTTCATCAGTATCTCCCACACCCTCAAACATCTCATATGGGACCAGAGGAGACATGCCTTCAGTTCTCTGCCTTTTGTGTGGTGGTGATTCAGAGATTTGTGGATCTTGAACTGATATGACATCAGGGGCAGGCTCATGAATCTCAATTCTTGTAGACTTCTTCACTGGAAGTTTGGTAGCCTTGGTAGGCTGTACTTTAGATTTAGCATAAATACTTTCAAAATTATCAATCATTAAATTAATCCTCTTTATAGGATCTTTCTCTTCAGCAAAAAGTCCTTCAAAAATTGGATTATTTTCCTTTTTGTCATCTTCAATTTTCTTGAGGATCTCCCATTTCCTCTTCCTATCATACACTTCATTAAAGGTAACCAAGTTCCTTATCACATCCTCATCATAAATTTTTTTATGGGAGATTCCCATCTTAGTCAAGATCACTTGTCTCACAAAGTTCATATGACCTTCAGGGACACAAACTCTTTCAACACCAAATTCCAAAGAGTACTTGGCCTTCAAATAGGCCTACAGCTCCTCAAGAGTGTTTGAACCAATTGACCAATCTCCAAAGACAGTGGTATCAGGAAAAAAGGTGCCTTTCTTCTACTTTTCCATCACTTCCTTTTCCCTCCACATCATTTTCCACATGAATTCCAAGAATGCAATTCTATTAGAAACAAACTTTGGCAATTTGTGAGGTGTTGGGGGCAATCATATACCCTGATTATTGTCTGCTCTAGTAGGAAGAACCAATCAGCATAATTGAAAGTATGACCTTGCCCTAGTTTATGTGCAAGAGGTCTCAGAATTACCCTGATTTCTAGTGACAATCTGGGGACCCAATTACCAAAAGAATTCATTATTTTCATAGAAAATTCATTATGAAATACATTATAGTTACCAATCTGGCAATGAGAATCCCACATGTAACACCAACATTGAGTAGGCATTCTTTGCCTTGTCCTGTCAATCATGCTGATGTGCATTTTACTTGACCATTTACTCCTATTTTGATATAGGATTAGGTGGCAAACCAAAGAATAAAACTTGAAGTTCATGGGTTTCTTATATTCCTTCACACTGATGAATCCATCATGTATTTTCTTTTCAAGATATGAGTCAAAATCATACTCAATGTTCACCTCTGAATTTTGTATCTTCATAGCCATCATTATCAAATTAACTGGCATCCTCTGATCAGCATCAATTCCAAGTACTTGGCACAATGCATAATAGGTCCATTTGAAATAGACTACAAAATCTTCCATAGGGAATGGTTCGACTGGATTGGAAGGAATATCAACTATCCTATTGTTTGCACCTCTTCTCATAAATATCGGTAGCTCATCCCTTCTGAGTGTTCTTCTCAAACTTTTGTATTCTTGTTTAATCTTTTGTAGGTCAATTTTGGTGAGAGCTTGTTTGTTCAACATAAAACACTCAATTATAACATTTCTGTCAATTCTCAATAGAGAAGATCCATTTGGCAACCTTACTATTTTAGTAGCCTGGTGGTAGTGCAGTGCTAGAGTATGAATCAGTTCCACATCCATGAATACATTTGAAACAATTAGCTTGGCCAAATCTAGCTTCCATGGATTACCCACCGGTCCCTGACCATCGTTCTTCTGATAGAAGTACCAAAATAGTTTCTAGCTAGAAATGGGAATTATGGCATCCCTACAACCCTCAGCAACATCCCTAAATACTTTCTTTCGACCTTTGTCAATTGAATTGGGTAAAACATCTAGCAAAGATTGATGCAGTGATCTTTTCTTAGGGGTAGGATCAGGGTTACTGGTCTTACTTGTGGATTCAGACTTCTTGGGTGCCATTATACAAAGTAGGGTTTCACAACTCAAGCAAATGCATGGAGAATTGAAACAGAGCAAAGATTCTTCAAACTTTCTTGTAGAGAATGTAGAGATGGACTTACTTGAACAATTCAAAGCTTGCTAAGAACAGACCAAACTGGGTGCCTTCTCCAAGCCAATCTGCAATCTCTGAACTGAGCAAATGTCGAGAGATTTCTAGATTTTATCAAGCCAGAATGTTCATCGTTCCACCATTATTTTTGGTTCATGCCACAAGATTATAAAATATTAGCATTTAATTCATTTCAAATATAAGCCCTTGATCAAATTTTATCCAACGGTCAGATGAAATGACAAGATCTTTCAAATTTCTCAGTAATCGCACACCCGCACTAAGTACATTTGCTCATTTATTATCATTACCACACTATCGCAGAGATTGTTTAAACCAGTCACGAGATGGCGATAAGCTTCAATGCCTTTTGTTCACTTTTCTTGATTACCGCCAACCCTCAACCCTTATGCTCAAACAAAGTGGGATCATGGGGCTTATAGCCCCCTTTATTCCATTTTCTTCCATTACCGTCAACCCACAAGTGCATGTTCTCATTGTTGCGGGGTGATTATGTTGCCAACTTTTATTGCTTATCGCCTTGCCGCAAACGTTCTTTGAAATCAATCACGGGAGCCTAGTAACTTGGACACTTACTACTGCCATGCCGTGAACAACTTGCCGGACCAATGCGGGACCACGGGATCAGTTTATATTGAACTCTCTTCCTTATCGCCAAGCTGCAACCAAGTGGTGAGACCTCTGAGGGACCGCGGTATACATGGTTGACTGAGCCCTTCCTACCGCCATGCTGTGAACAACTTGTATGTTTCCAGCGGGAGTGCGGTATACATGATTCTTGTTGCTCTAGTTACCACACTGCCGCCAAGACAATGAGGATGACCTGTAGGATTGCGGTAACATGGTTGACCAAGCCCTTCCTACCACCATGCTGCGAACAACTTATATGTTTCCAACGGGAGTGTGGTATACATGATTCTTGTTGCTCTAGTTCTTGCACTATCACCAAGACAATGAGGACGACCTATGAGATTGCGGTAACATGGTTGACTGAGCCCTTCCTACCACCATGCCGCGAACAACTTGTATGTTTCCATTAGGAGTGCGGTATACATGATTCTTGTTGCTCTAGTTCCCGCACTACCGCCAAGATAATGAGGATGACCTGCGAGATTGCGGTAAACTGCAAAAACACAGAAATGATTAAGAATAACTGCATACTCCTCAAAATGACCATGTTATGTGAACCTGGGAAATAAATGGCATAAAATTTTGGCATGAATGTCTATTAAGAAATGGTCATATACAAGTGAAAAGATCAAGTAGGATGGAAATGTGTAGATTTTTTGAGAGGTCCTAATAGGTGAGACATTAGAATAGTTTATTTGGAATAATGATAGGAATTAACAAAATTTTAGGGTTTTAAAATTTTGTTCCAACATAAGTAATGGTTGTTTTATTATGTAAATAAGGGTAATCCTTACCTATATAATAATTATTATGTATTTCAATATAAGTTGTATTTTTTTTGTTTTTGTAGATATGTATCGATAAACTCTAAGAAGGGGATAAAGTTAGGGTGTTGGATCCGTGTGATGGTGTTGCTGTGGGCATTGGGTAGATTCACTCACTATTTATTGTACATGGAGTCAACTTGAAAGGAACAGGAGATGCAAATGTAAATATTTTAAAGGTCACAAGTAACATACATCTTGCTTATGAAGACACAATAGATGGAGTTGTCTGTCTAAAAGAGAAAGAAGGAACCTTCACACAGTGGCCACTAAAATATTTGCAAAAAATGGCATAGTTGATGTTTATCATGTACTTGTTGTTAGACATCTTGGTCACTGCTTTATGCAGTATTTTGAATGTGTTGTTTAGGGATCTTAATTTTCATGGTGTATTTGAAAGAGTTGGAAACTCTAGACAACTATGACATGTTTGATTATATTTATATATATACTCTTAGACAATTTTGATATCTTATAACTTGATATATATATATATATATATATATTTGCATTATATTTTTTTATTGCAGATTACCTTTCTTTATCATGATGTTGAATCAATCTTTTAATTCTAGCATCTTGTAGCTTGTTCGTATATATATATATTTTTTTAAAAAGTGCATTAATAACATTACCTGCCTCTCGAATCGTCATAGAAACTTTTTCAAAATGCCATGTCTATCTTGGAGTCACCGGGGTTCGTACCTCAATGATTCCACATAGTTTCAGGCCCAAAAAATCCCAACCGTGCCTAATTCCATAGGTGATTCGATTCCGAATTTGATTGTGGGATGAATAGTACCTAGAAATGTTTTGTTTTTCTACCAATTAGGTAACTTAACAAATAATAAATGTTATATCCCAAAACTTGCGTTGGAACTCTGGTAAAAGCTTATCATACTATAGCATCATCAAGTCAACCTTGGATATAAAAATTGTTCAAAATAGAAAATAGTTTGTAAATGTTGAGTGGTTAGACAGTATGAGAAATTACAGGCACCAGCAGTAATTGATATAAAATTGATATATATGGTGTAAAAGCTGAGGGATTGCCTTTTGGTTTCAAGATCTAGGTGACTTTGATCCTGATTTAAAATGTTCCTTATGAGTGGTCCATTGTAGTAACCTACATAGTGGTATGTATTCTTGGAAGCCTTATGGTGCCATATTATTTAATGGAGTATATGTGGCATTAAAAAAATTGAAATGTTCTTTTATAGTAAAGGAGAATGGGTGGTATTTGTGATCTACTATGCTAGAATACAATAATCTACACCTCAAATTTAGATTACTCAAACCATGTCACATTGATCATATTGTTAAAATAATATAATATATTCCATAGCTTAAGACATTTTTTGGTTTCAGGGATCTTATCAACATCATAAGGAGTTGAAGGCTGCATAGGGAATCAAGATAACCGCTCAAGTATCAAATTTTAGGCTATTAATTTTATGTATATGAGCATAAATTTATCAAATATATGTGGACAATAAAATTTAGCTGCAATTTCTTGATTTCAGGGTCTTGAGCATGCCATAACAGTAACTCAGTTATATGTTGTTGGACCTGATGATGATTTAGAGGATATTAAGGAAGAAGCAATGCAAGATATCAATAATGTAATATCTCAGATTGACAAGAGTGGGGAAGGAGTTTATGTTCAAGCTTCAACTCTTGGATCTTTGTAGGCTTTACTTGAGTTCTTGAAGACCCCAGCTATAAGCATCCCAGTTAGTGCAATTGGTATTGGGCTTGTGCATAAAAAGATGTCATGCGTGCGAGTGTAATGCTTAAGAAAAAGAAGAAAGAGTATGCTGCAATTTTGGAATTTGATGTCAAAATCACTCCTGAAGGTCGGGAGCTTGCAGATGAAGTTGGTGTCAAGATATTTGCAGCAGACATTATTTATCATCTATTTGAATAGTTTAAAGCATATATGGACAATCTTAAGGAAGAAAGGAAAAAGGAATCTGTAGAAGATCAGGTATCAAATTTTAGGCTAATAATTTTATGTATATGAGAATAAATTCATCAAATATATGTGGACAATGAAATTTAGCTGCAATTTCTTGATTTTAGGGTCTTGAGCATGCCATAGCAGGAACTCAATTATATGTTGTTGGACCTGATGATGATTTAGAGGATATTAAGGAAGAAGCAATGCAAGATATCAATAATGTAATGTCTTAGATTGACAAGAGTGGGGAAGGAGTTTATGTTCAAGGTTCAACTCTTGGATCTTTGGAGGCTTTACTTGAGTTCTTGAAGACCCCAGCTGTAAGCATCCTAGTTAGTGCAATTGGTATTGGGCCTGTGCATAAAAAAGATGTCATGCATGCAAGTGTAATGCTTGAGAAAAAGAAGAAAGAGTATGCTGCAATTTTGGCATTTGATGTCAAAATCACTCCTGAAGCTCAAGAACTTGCAGATGAAGTTGGTGTCAAGATATTTGCAGTGGACATTATTTATCATCTATTTGACTAGTTTAAAGCATATATGGACAATCTTAAGGAAGAAAGGAAAAAGGAGGCTGCAGAAGATTAGGTATCAAATTTTAGGCTAATGAGTTTATGTATATGAGCATAAATTTATCAAATATATGTGGACAATGAAATTTAGCTACAATTTCTTGATTTCAGGGTCTTGAGCATGCCATAGTAGGAACTCAGTTATATGTTGTTGGACTTGATGATGATTTAGAGGATATTAAGGAAGAAGCAATGCAAGATATCAATAATGTAATGTCTCGGATTGACAAGAGTGGGGAAGAAGCTTATGTTCAAGCTTCAACTCTTGGATATCTGGATGCTTTACTTGAGTTCTTGAAGACCCCAGTTGTAAGCATCCCAGTTAGTACAATTGGTATTGGGCCTATGCATAAAAAAGATGTCATGCATGCGAGTGTAATTCTTAAGAAAAAGAAGAGAGAGTATGCTGCAATTTTGTCATTTGATGTCAAAATTACTCCTGAAGCTCGAGAGCTTGCAGATGAAGTTGGTGTCAAGATATTTGCAGTGGACATTATTTATCATCTATTTGACCAGTTTAAAGCATACATGGACAATCTTAAGGAAGAAAGGAAAAAGGAGGCTACAGAAGATGTTGTTTTCCCCTGTGTACTGAGCATTTTGCCAAATTGTATTTTTAACAAGAAGGATCCTATAATTGTTGGTGTTGATACTCTTGAAGGCATTGCAAGGGTCAGTATCTAAACCTAGTCTTTTCGGTGTTATGACTTATGCATGTAAAAGATTGTTGTATCATTTTTGGTTTGTATAAAGCCATATGAGGTGATTGCATCTACAGATTGACATGCCATTATGTGTTCCCACAAAAGATTTCATAGATATTGGCAAAATAGCCTCAATTGAGATCAATCATAAATCTGTTGAAATGGCTAAGAAGGGTGAAAAAGTTGCCATGAAGGTATTTTGAGAAGCTATCTTTGTTGTTAATAGTTTTATATGATTTCAAGGATGTTTATTTTTTGAAATGTTTTTGTTAATGAATTATCATACGAACTTTACAGATTGTTGGGAGCAATGCTGATGAAGCACAGAAAATGTTTGGTAGGCATTTTGGAATGGAGGATGAATTTGTGAGTCATCTCACCAGAAGATCCATAGATATATTGAAAGAAAACTACAGGGTAAGGCTATTTGATATCCACATTACGTAATTTTATAGTGTATTTACTATTATGAATTTTATACTAATTGAACACTTGTGCTTTTCATTTTTGGCTGATAAAACAACTTTTTAATGTCTAAAATGGAATATTCTTCTTATTTTTTTAGGATGATTTGTCCAATGATGATTGGAAACTTGTGGTGAAATTGAAAAAATTGTTAAAAATTCCTTGAGCTACTACTAATGATGCATTGTGTAATGGAACTTTGGATTGGAGAAAAACCTTCTAATGAAAATGGGAAAATGCACCCTACAACATTACAAACACCACAATCAGGATAACAAATGGCAAACTTTGTTGATACCAGAACAGTAGCTTCTGCATCATAAGCTTCTTCTATATGTTTTTCTATGTAGTGTACATGTTGCACCTCTGGCTACAATGAGACAGTAGTGAACTTCAGATCCTATCTATGCAGGAGGTCATTTGAATGTCTGTTGTTTAGCTCATTTTCTGAAATTTAATAGTCTGAACAGGCAAGTGTTGTATTGCCATGTGAGAAAGGGAAGAGATTGATTCCAAGAGTAGAGATTTTGTGTAATGATCTATTTTATGATTTCTTGAGGTAATGAAGAAAATATTATGAAAATGTTGTTTTAAATAAACTCATATTTTACTGCAATTGTACGAAACCAAAATTAACATTTCCATGTTGTCATCTTTAGCATGTTGTTGACTGGCTGGATTTCACTATTTCAAATGCCACTTTTGCTTCAGCTGTCTAGGACCATGTTATGGAAGGTTACATGGAATGGTGTGTTTTCTTGTTGCTGCAGGGTCACTACTACAGGGGCCTCTAAGTAGCATTCTTAGGTTGTTATTTAGATATTATTCACAGTGGTTCAGGGTTGTTTGAATACACAGGTAGTAGCTCAATGGATTGTGTGAAGGAGAATATGGAATGCACCAAGGCTATAGTCAAAGCACCTGAACTGGTTAACAGAATGCCAAAAGAAATGATGTCTCATGGAATGCTGAGTGGCAACATCTCTTTTCTAAGTATCAAAAGATGTGAAGGGCTTCATCGATCAGACCTGCCTTTCCATTGTTTTTCTATTATATCTAATGTGGCTGATGAACTAGTTTTTTCTTCAGCCAGTCCTTGTAGTTTGTTGTACATGACAGAGCTGAATTGGTTTTTTCTAGTTATGGCAGCCTTGTGCTACTTTTTTATTATTTGTAATTCTTTTCCTACATTGTTCCAATACAAAAAAATATTTATTACCACTTTGCTTTGTCTTGTTTCATTTTCTTATTGGCTGATTCTCAAATAGAAAGTGTTGGCTCAAATTTATCAATCTTTACTTGGCAGCATCATAAAATATATAGTCTTCCAAATTTAATAATATGTTTTTTTTGCATTATAAAATTTATGGTATTTAATAAATTATTCATATCATGACTAAATTTACTACCAATTAATGGAAACCAGTAAATAAAAATGACTACCATGACTAAATAAATGACCAGTTAACAACAATCAATGACTAAATATATGTACTACCAAATTGATGACCAAATATACTACCAAATTACCAAATATACTACCAAATTGTTGACTAAATATACTACCAAATTAATGACTAAAATTTGTTTAGTCATAAATTTGGTCCCGAGATAAATGACCGGCAATAAACTACCAATGGTCATGTGACTAAATATACTACCAAATTGATGACTAAATATACTACCAAATTTATGACTAAATATACTACCAAATGTATGACTAAATATACTACCAAATGTATGACTAAATATACTACCAAATTAATGACTAAAATTTTTTTGGTCATAAATTTGGTCACGAGATAAATGACCGGAAATAAACTACCAATGGTCATGTGACCAAACTACTAATCACATGACCAATTTTGGGTAGTTTTTTTAGTCATTTTTTCCTTTTTTACTACTAGTGTCTAAAGATAGAAAAATATCTTCCCAAGATAGCTAATGGGTGCTCCCTTGTAGTATTGCGACACCTCATAATCCACTTACCCAATTAACCCACTTTATTAACCTAAGAAAGATAAATAACGTGTAGTAAAAACCTTATAATAAGGAATAAAAAACCTACACTAACACCCCCCTTAAGCATAGCTTAGGTGGGTAAAGAGATGGGTCCTAACAAATAAAGCCTAATGAGGTACCTATGTAAATAGAATTCCCCCCAAAAGAGTAGTCCCCCCCACAAAAGAGAGTATGCCCCCCAGAATATAAAGAGAAGAAAAAAGGAGCTAAGAAGCCCCCCCAAAAGAGGACACCTACCACACCCCAAGCAAAGCTCACAAATGAATGAACTTGCCCTCAGTGAAGGGTTTGGTGAAGATGTCTATAGTCTGATTTGATGTCAGACAATACTAAAGATCAAGGACATGCTCATGAATTAACTCCTGAATGTAGTGCATGTGAATCTCAATGTGTTTGGTCCGCTGATGATGGACTAGATTGCGAGAAATATGAATAGCACTCTAGTTGTCACAAAAGATGACTATAGGATTCCTGAAGGAAATGCCAAACTTAGTGAGAATGTGCTGAAACTAAATGGCCTTAGTGCAACATTAACTGCTCCTTGATACTCAGTCTCTGTAGATGAAAGAGCAATAGTAGACTGCTTCTTGCTCAACCAAGAAATCAGGCCAGAACCAAGAGAGAAGCAATACCCTAAAGTACACTTGTGATCCTGAGAATCACCTACCCAATCTAAATCTGTGTATCCCACCAAGTCAATATCCATGCTTGCTACATAGTGAATCCCATAACTATGAGTGCCCTGTACATAGTGAAGAATATGCTTAGTTGCTTTCCAATGCAACCCATGTAGCTCTTGCATGAACCTGGAGACCAAGCCCACGACATATGAAATATCAGGCCTCATGTGAGTCAAGTATATGAGACTCCCAACCAATTGGTGATACAAGGTAGCATCTACCAAAGGTGAAGAACAAGAAGCCTCAAGTTCGACCCCTGACAAAAATGGAGTCGGCGTAGGCTTACAGTCAGCTATGCAAAATCTAGAGAGCATATCAAGAGTGTACTTATGTTGTGCAATGAAGATACCAAAAGGTGACTGGGTGATCACAACCCCTAAGAAGTAGTGTAGTAGGCCTAAATTCTGAAATCAAAAAATGATCATGAAGTACAGTTTTGACTACCTTGATGTGAGATGAGTGACTCAAGTGAGAGTATTATCCTATTGCAAAATGTAGATGTTCAGATCAGAATGGTACTGAGTGAACCCAATTGATAGAAGGAATGAGTCCATCTTGGCATGCCAAGCTCGAGGGGCCTGTTTAAGGCCATAGAGAGACTTTCAAAAGTGGAAAACAAGTGAGGGATCCTGGATGAACCCCTATGGCTACTCCATATATATCTCCTCTTGGTCACTGTGAAGAAAAGCACTCTTCACATCCATCTAATGAACTTCCCAGTGATGCGCTGCAACAATGGCAAGGACAAGTTGGATTAAATTCATCTTGGCAACTAGCGCAAAAGTCTTAGAGTAGTCAATTCCATGAACCCGTGGGAATCCTTTTACGACTAGGCAAGCCTTATGTTTATCGACCGACCCATCTGCAAAATTTCTTTTTCAATAGATCCACTTGCATTGAACAAGTTTTCTTCCCTTAGGAAGTAGGACTAAATCCCAAATGTGGTTCGTTTCCAAGGAACTGAACTCTTCTTGCAAAGCAGTATCCCACTCGGGGACATCAAAAGATTCCTTGAAAGATTGTGGATCAAAAGCTTAAGTAAAGAAGAGAATAGGAGCCTTCTCAAACTGTGACCTTGTTCTTCTCTCATCTTAAGGATCACCAACCTAATCACCTGTTGAGTTTGAAGTATGATAAGCCCAAAGAGGCCTAGTGGCAGGAGAATCAGGATAATCTAGAGGAGAATCAACATCCTCTAAATGATGACTAAGGGAGGAGGAAGATGAATCCTCATAATCGCTATTTTAACTGAAGGAAGAAGATTCCTCATTAGGCTCAGGAGGATTAAGATCCTTAGAAGAACTATCATCATGAATTCTCAATGTCTCCATGGGAATGAAGGATTGAGAAGTGGTAGAAGAAGATCTAGAAGTATCCTCCTCAAAACAAACACTCCTCTCAATGAAGAGCTCATGTGTGTTAGGGTGGAGTATCTTGTAGCCTTTGACACCATCTGGACACCCAAAAAATATGCAAGGCCTGCTCTGGGATCCATAGCGTTACATTTCTCTATTGGAATGTGGGCCCATACAGGAGACCCAAACACTTAAAAGTGCTTGTCTGTGGGTTTTCAACTGGTCCAAGCCTGAAAAGGAGTTACACCCTTGACAACTTGGTGAGGGGCCCGATTCTAGATATAACACGCACATTTGATGGCCTCTACCCAATATTGAGGTGCCAATGATCTGGAGTGAATCATGCAATTGGCCATTTCCTTCAATGACTGATTCATTTGTTCTACAACTCCATTTTGTTGTGGACTGTAGGGAACTATATGATAAAGATTAATGCCCTCTGATGCACAAAATTGCTCAAACCTTTGGTTGACATATTCCCCTCCATTATTGGTGCACAAAATCTTGACAACCTTCCCTGATTGTTTCTCTGCAAAAGCTTTGAAGTCCTAAAAATACTCATAGACTTCAGACTTTTGTTTGAGAAAGTATACAAAAGTGTATCGAGAAAGATCATCAATGAAGGTTAAGATATATCTAGCTCTACTGAAAGAAGGATGTGAAAATGGGCTAGTCAAATCACTATGTACTAACTCCAAGAGATGTGTGGCTCTCCATGCTTTCCCTTTATCAAATTTTTCTTCAGAATGCTTACCAAAAATGCAGCCTTGACAAACTCCATTAGAAAATTGAATAGAAGGCAACCTTGTAACCATGTCATGTTGACTGAGTTGCTGCAAGTAGCGATAGTTCAAGTGACCAAACCGTTGATGTCACAAATGACTCACCTCATTTGAGTGAGTAAGAAATGCAAGTGAAGGAGAATCAAGAACAAAATGAGAAAAGTGATAGAGCTGAGAATGGTTATCAACTTTTCCTACAGCAACTATAGACCCACTATGTAGATCATTGATGACCACTATGTCTAGTGTGAATTTGACTCTCTTGCCAGAACCTGTATGGGTGATCTAATAGATAGATAGGAGATTAGTTGACAAGGAAGGCACACATATAATATCATGGAATGTCCTGCTGCCAACATTAATAGACCCTCTCCCAAGAACTTCTTTCGATGTATCATTACCCATAAGAATATCAAGCATGGAACATGACTCCAAGGATGAGAAACTTTCCATTGTATTGGCCATATGGTGAGAAGAACTTGAATCAATTACCCAACTATCTGGTTGTGAAGTAATTGTAACAAGGGCCTTGCCCTTCCCCTTACTATTTTTTATGTCCTTTGAAGATTCTGAAAGATCCTATTTAGTTGAATCTAGAACTTTGATATCATTCTTCTCAAGAAGATGAGAGAGATGAGATATTTTCTTTTTCAAATAATTATGCTCATCATGACCAGATTTCTTACAAAGAGAACACTTTGTCTTCTTCTTTTTAGACTTGCTATTGCTAGAGGAAGACTTAGGAGCTACATTAGAGGTAGTTTGTTTTGGACCTTGTTTCTCCTCTCCTTGATCCTTTTGTTTCTTAGTTTGTTTGCTATTACCTTTCTAATCTCTAGGGCCTTGATTTGCAGCCAAGGCATGTGAACCACTTTATCCTATTCTTTAGTTACTTCAATAGTAAATTTATCTAAAGAAGGCATTTTTTAAGTAGCCCCAAGAGCATTTTTAGTGGCATAAAATGTAGAAACAAACACTGAATAGTTTAGACCAAGCTTAGAAAGAATACTTAAGATCAATTGTGTGTCTTTCTTTTCAATCCCACATTGTTTTAACTACAATCTAATGGCCTTTAGCTTTGTGAAGAAGTCTTGTATTGTATCGAAATTACACAGATTTAACCCTATTAGCTCATTCTCCAATTGATGTCCCCTCAATTCATCTTGTTTACCAAAGAGATTTTCTAAAGTAGTCCATACATCATTTGGTGTTGTAGCAGATTCAACATGAAAAAGAAGATCAAGAGATACAGACATGCATAGAGTTCCAAAAGCTTCATCTAGTCTGTTGTGAAATTTAGACCTTTCTACAATTAAGGTTGGTTTAACTTCTAAACCCATAGTTACTCTAAATAGTCCTAACTTCTTAAGTTGGATAGTCATCTTGGACTTCCACTCATAGTAGTTTTAGGGTGTTAGAATAGGCACTATTAATTGATCCATCTTAATTGTAGAAATAGATTGTTGTTGTTGTTGTGTAGGAAAGAAAAGATGCAAGAAAAAACACACAATACACCCTCCCTTTTTCACTAGATTAGAAATCACCCCCCATAGATTACATGTTTGGCACTTTATAACATAGTGCATTTACAATGCTTTTCCAAGATCAAATAGGTCACATGGACCACAAATGGAAAAAAAATTGATCCAAAAAATGGATCTATTACAAATTTACAAAAACGAAGTGGATGGTTGTGTAGTGCACTGCAACACCTTTCCAATGCTTTTTTTTCCTCCGAATTTCAACTTTGTAGTAAAAAGTTATGGTCGTTTCCATAAAACTACTCATTTAAGGCATGCAGAAGAGTAGGGGGTTGGATGGGGGATTGCTTTTAACCATTGGATAAAAAGTTGAACCCTACAGATCATGCTTTGGACTGCTAGAAAAAAGGCCAAACCCATGGAGTACCCTTCGGACTGCTGGACAAAAGGCTGAGCCCGCGGATCACCCTGTTGACTGCTAGTCAAAAGGCCACACCCTTTGGAGCACCCTTTAGACCGCTGGACAAAAGGACATACCCTCAAAAAATCATAGAAAAATTTTGAGCTTTGATTTCAGCATTTGAATAGGCGATCTTAGGGTTTTTGGGCCTCCTGGACGCAATGGTGACGTCCTTTTGGCCTGGATATGCCCTAGAAAATAGTTGTATGGTAGATCTTTGTTTGAAACCCTTGTTCACAACTTCACTTTCTGATCTCTGATTTGGCAAAATGAAAGCCAGATCTAAATTTCTTGAGCATTCTAGACATAATGAGACAGCTGAAAATATTGCCTGGATAGCCAAAAAGTTGCAATGAACCAGATCTCATAGAAAAATATATGCAAAACAAAGATTATTGGATCTTCATAAATCCTTTTTGATTCTCCAGATCATTTAAAAAATGTAAGAGAAGTGCATACATGATTTTATAAGATATTTGAAAAGAATCTAATCTTTCAAAACACGCTCTGATACCATGTTAGAATCCATAAATTAGATTATAACCCAAAATCAATTGAAAGAGTTAGAAACATAAATTGTAAATGCAAAAGCAATTGAAATAGCATAACAATGATACTAAGAGACCGATGTGAAATGCTCAAACAACAAAATAACATTAGATAACTATCTCCAATATCAAATGAAATTATAAGCTAGGTAGTGAATTTATGTAGAAAGGGGAGAGGGTGGAAGTGGTAACACAAACCAATAGGAAGCAACCATCTATCGGTCTAAAGATAAGAAAGTGTCTTCCCAATATAGCTAATAGGTGCTCCCTTGTAATATTGTGACACCTCATAATCCACTCACCTAATTAACCCACTTTATTAACCTAAGCAAGATAAATAAGTGTGTAGGAAAAACCTTATAATAAGGAATAAAAAACCTACACTAACAAATAAAACCATGTAAGTGCATGACCACTCAAACATGATGGAAACATCTTACCAAGAAATTCATCCTTGTGAAAATAAGGGAAGCAAATAACTTGGTAGTATTATGAATTTTATAATGGAGATCTCCTCTACCATCATATTTTATAAAAAATGGTGCCACAAATCCACTTGGTGAAGGATAAATCAATATGTCATATGTCAAAGGATTGTGAAGTATCACTTTCATAGGCTTTTTTGGTTTAAAGATTTGTTCATAATCATCAGTGCACTTTTTTAGATGGGTTATCTCAATATTGAGGTAGTACACATAAGGGGAAATAACATTCTCAACATGACCCACATATATATGTGCATGCCTATCATGCATAACAGTGCCCAAGAGAGGATGGGAAAGATGTATCATAAATTAATGACACATTATCCTCACATATACCAAGTAAAAACTAAAAAATTTCCTCATGATGTTCTTCATCCTTAGGGTTTCCTAAATCATGTGTTTATTTAATGAAGGGTGTAGAAGAATGTACTCCAAACAACTCAAATATATATCATAAGAAAACATGAGAGGATCCAAAGGTGGGTCCCCATAAAAAAGTGTTATATCATCATGATGCATAGAAAAATCTATGGGATCCATTAGGGAAGGGCCATTAGAAGGAGAAGAATGAATATCATGAGTAAAACATGGTTTGGGACCAATAGTAAAGTAGTCTGTAAGGATGTATAATAAGTATCATATGAATCAAACCATTGTTTTAGCTCTATCAACCAAGGTATTACCAAATCCATGCATCAAAGTACTATCATCATGTATATAAATAGAATAAAAGGATAATAAGGTTTTAACATGTAAATTTTTATCTTCATTACCACTCAACGAATCTATCATAAGTGCATTAGAATAATGTGCATAATCCAAATAATCATGGACCATAGAGCCATCAATCTCATCACGAGGAGATAAAAAACAATCTTTATGTGCATCTGTAGAGGAGGAAAAGTTACAATTCAACTAAGAAGTATTACTCAGGTGAACTTTTCACTACAACCACATTATGATTATATTAGTTTTCTACTGCCTACTATTGTTTGACATAATAATCTCTATAATCCCTAAAGTACTATAAATGAGGAAAATAAATTGTAATAACTAGTTATGAAGATGAAGAACAAATTGGGAAATCATAGAGTACAAAAAATTAAAAGCAAAAATAGAAATTTAGATCACAGAACTAAAGAGAAGGGAGCAAGATGAACCTAATGCTAAATGGAGGAGCTCACTACCTAGGATGCCAGCATGTCATGAAGACATCTATGTGTCACGTAGTCTAGAGAGTTCAAAAAAATAAAAATATTTAATCTATTCCACTTCTCTCTACTCAATCTACATAGCAAAAGGTAAGGACAACTACCAATAGCTTCTAGGTGACATAAATAAATTGAAATTGAAAAGGTTTTATCACTATTTCTCAAAAGGAATGAAATGAATAACATAAATAAAGAGGTAAAGGAAGAAGGTTTACAAAACTAGCATATGGTTGAAATATTCTTGGTTGAACCTGGAATCTATAGGAAAATCAAAGGAAAGTTGGGGTTGTTTGGGGGCTTGCCTTTAGGTCGAACCCCTGTTTTGGTATTTCTACCTCCATGGATAGCCAATGTTGAAAATATTGAAATAAAGTGTGTACTATTATCATCTAAATGCGTCTAGATAAATAACAATAGTGATAAATAGAATAAATTAACAATATGAAACTAATCTACTCAAAACAAGAGCAAACTAGTGTGTTATTGGAAAGAAGAAATGAAATGAGGTAACCCACACAATGCCACAAGAACACAAATGGGTTACATCAAATTAGTAAATAAAGAGTGCAAGATGGAACTCAATCACCTTACAAGAGTGGAGATGCAAACTACTTCGCTATAAATGGAGCCAAAGGAGAGTCTAGTAAGTAGTGGTTCCAAGAAACCCTACAAAGACATTAAAAATCCACAAGGAGATCACATAAGCTTGAATGGTGAGAATAATACTTTTGTGTGCTATTAGAGATCCAAGAGAGTTGCTAAGGATACTGATAAGTTATTGGAGTTAACAATGGAGATGCTAAGAGTTTCACAAATTTCACCAAAAGTTGAAAGAGAGATAAAAAGGATTGTTCAAAAATGAAGAGATTGGAGGAAAAAAGAGAAGGGTTGGTCAAAGAAATCCATTCGAAGGTGTAGAGGTGTTACACAAAATATCTCACATAATAAGAGGTGATAAGTAACACTCAAGGAAATAGTCACTTAGTGTCACATAGGCATGGGATGCTAGCATGTCACACGAATTTCTACGCTAAGCACTAGTGTCAGAGTGACATCAGCTCCTGATTTCACATAACACCTTAAGATAGTGAAAGAACCAAGACACTTAAATGAAATTTTACAAAAACAAGCACAAAGGATATATAATGACACAAATGCAACATTTGTGGTTTAGGAAAAGGCTAAGGTGGGGCTAAAATGATCCCTAAAACATACTGGGGGAGAAGACTCCAAAATTAGTCAAAAACATGGTGCAAAATTGCAAGGGTATGCAATTTTTTACGTTAGAGAATCACTATACGTATCATCAATAGACCATGAGCCACATGATAGAGAAAAGGGATTATCATGAGCTACATGTGGGGTAATGACCTCATATGAAGGTGAACACAACATATCATAATAGTCATATCACTAGTGATAAAAGAAGTACAATCATCATAACTTAGTTCATCACTCAGATAATCTTCATAGATAGGTAATCCCAAATCAATTTGTATGACCAGGCATGGGAGAAGTGAATCATCATCACATGTAAGTTAAGGTGAAATATATGTATCTATCTGTTATACTTAGGGCACACAACTGAGAGGGGGGGTGAATCAGTTGTGCCAAACTTTCTTTCCTTTTTCACACTTAAAACTTCTTGATGATTAGCAGTATATTAAACATGAAACATAATGCATTCAAATCAAAAGCAGAATCTCAACAACACATAAGACACCAAGATTTTGACGTGGAA
Source organism: Cunninghamia lanceolata (assembly GCA_027924645.1). Taxonomy (NCBI): domain Eukaryota; kingdom Viridiplantae; phylum Streptophyta; class Pinopsida; order Cupressales; family Cupressaceae; genus Cunninghamia; species Cunninghamia lanceolata. The sequence continues at coordinate 12,308,542 of BSBN01000130.1, read as the reverse complement.
AACCCGGTTAAGGGAAAAACCACGGGGTGATTAACCCAAGAATGTCTTCTCTGTTAGAAGAATAGAAAGAACAAATGGCACATGCCAATTAGGGCTTACTGTCCGAGCACACTGCTCACAAGAGGCTCACTGCCTACAAGAGACACACTGTCTACAAAGAAACAAGTATTACATACATGAACTGGAAAGTAGCATCTTCACCATGCTTGAATCAATTCCATTAAAGCCAAAAAACCTCTGCTCTACTTTTCACTCTCTCCTTCGCTACCACACTCGCATCTCCACACAACACTCTTTGGAATGACTTCACAAACCTTTATTTATACAAGGCATCGACTCAGGAACAATCATCTAAGTCAGAAAACACTTATAAATCATCCAGAAGACGTGTAATACATCTGGTCGGCCAGTCATAGGAAGAACACCAACATCTGGTGGTTAATCATCAAATCCAAACTCTAACTTCAATGCGGACAGCCAACATGAATTTGACATGATCCAAAGATCACCACAACCTTTCCTAAGCCACCAAGAATATCCGCACTTTATCAGCTTACTAGAATTCTTCTCTCCTTCATCTAGAGCTTCAAGAACACAGTCTGTCATCATTGTCACAAGTGAACAGGCTCTTCCAGACCTTCAAACCATGAGCCAATCTAGTTGAAACTTCTCAAGGACTTCCTCAATACTCCCTCCAATCCGCAGAATGGGATGATGCACTTCCAGAGCTCACCGGACCTATCTGTGACACCCTGTCACCTCTGAACACCTGCTAGAACCAGTTCTACTTGAGCAGCCATAACTTCATCAGATCTTCATGTGGACCTCTGAAAACTTGACTGGAGCATCTCAAGACTTATATCTACAAACCCTTTAAACCGCATCCTTTGATCCTCAACCCATTGTGGACTTTCACCTTCTTGTCATCACTGTTCTTCACTGTTCCTGATTGAGACTAATTTTCTCAATATCCTCAGCACATAGCTCATCCAATCCTTCTCATTAATGCAACATGAGTATGTTGACATCAATGACAACACCTGTTGGGCCCATACTTGCAACAATCTCCCCCTTTGTCATTGATGGCAACATATGATGTGAAAAACCATCAAGACAAGAACTTCTCCTTATTGTCACAACTCCCCCTATCAGCAACAACCATTCACATGTCTTTTCTTCCTTTACTACTCCCCCTTTGATCGGAAACCACTTATTTTTCACATGTCTTCTCTCCCCCTTTGACATCAATGGCAAAGGGCTCATACTTGCAACTCCAACACATCAGAATCATACCAGCTGCTCCCCCTGAGTAGCAGCTCCCCATCACCAATCTGGATCACAAGATATGACAATGATATCCACCAGACCGATGCACATCAGTGCATCCTAGTTCATCACTGGAGGGGCAATAACCCCTAACTTCTCCCGAAGATACTCAAAAGATTCCTTTGGAAGAGGTTTAGTAAAGGTATCTGCAATCTGATCCTTTGAGGGCACAAACTCCAATCTGACTTCATCCTTGTTCACTTGTTCTCACAGAAAGTGAAATTTGATAGATATATGCTTAGTATTAGAATGCAACACCAGATTCTTAGAAATATTTATTGCACTTGAATTATCACAGAAAATTGTGATAGGCTCCTCATACTCTACTTTAATATCTCTTAGCATCTATTTCATCCATAAAACTTGAGTGCAACTACCTGCTACTACTATGTATTCTGCTTCAGTTGTAGATAGAGATATTACTTCTTGTTTCTTGCTTAGACAAGAAACTAATCTCTTTCCCAAAAAGAATGCTCCACCACTGGTATTCTTCTGGTTATCCACATCTCCTACCCAATCTGCACCTGTATATGCATGAAGAGAGAAATCATGATCTCTAGGATACCACAACCCATACTCCACTGTTACTTTTAGATATCTATAAATCCTCTTGATTGCCATGACATGAGATTCTCTGGGATCAGCCTGGAATCTAGCCACAAGACCAACAGCCTGCATTATATCTGGTCTAGTTTGAGTGAGATACAACAATCCTCCAATCATTGATCTGTACTTTGTCTGGTCTACTTTAAGAGAGTCATCATCTTTACTCAACTTACATCTAGTTGCCATGGGAGTATTCATTGGCTTTGAACCTTCCATCCCAAATTTCCTCAACAATTCTTTCACATATTTGGTCTTAGAAATAAAGATTCCTTTCTTTGATTGAGAAATTTGCAGACCCAAGAAGAAATTCATTTCACCAAGCATTGACATCTCAAACTCACTTTTCATTTGATTTGCAAAGGTTTTACACATACTGTCTCTTCCTCCAAAAATGATATCATCAACAAATACTTCAACAATCAAAATGTTTTCATGGTCAATTTTGAAATATAAGTTACTGTCAGCAGTACCTTTGTTGAAACCAATCTTCAAAAGATGTTTGTCCAATCTTTCATACCATGCTCTTGGGGCTTGCTTTAGTCCATACAGTGCCTTCTTTAATTTGTAGACCATATCACTATCCTCAGATAATTGAAATCCATCCGGTTGTTCAATGTACACTTCTTCTTCTAAGTCACCATTTAGGAAGGCAGATTTTACATCCATCTGATACACCTTGAAATCCTTGAAGGCATAAAATGCAAGAAATAATCTGACTGCTTCAATTCTTGCCACTGGAGAAAAGGTTTCTTCAAAATCAATTCCTTCTATTTGAGAGTAGCCTTTGCAGACCAATCTGGCTTTATTTTTTATTACTTCACCACTTCATTTAGTTTATTCTGGAAGACCCATTTGGTTCCAATCACATTCTTGTTTCTAGGTCTGCGAACAAGATCCCAAGTGTGATTTTTCTCAATTTGCATCAACTCTTCCTCCATTGCTTTGGTCCAATTTTCATCATTGTAGGCTTCATTTATTGTCTTAGGTTCAATCTTTGAAATTAGACAATATTCATTTGAATTTTGAGCAATTTTCCTTCTAGTTTGCACACCTTTGCTTTTGTCACCTATGATCTGATCTTCAGAGTGGTTCAGTCTTACATACCTTGGAACTTTGGGAGTTTCTTGCACTTCTGTTTCTTGATCAGGCTCATTCAGACCTATCTCTTCTTCCTGATTTACTGGATCAGTCTGAATCTGGCTTTCAGAAGAGGATTGAGCTCCTTGAACCAAAACACCATTCTGATCATCTTCATCATAGTCATAAAACCTTGAGCATTTCTCAATTCCTTCATCAACCTTCACATTTGTACTTTCTATCATCTTTCTCAGTCTCTTATTGTAACACCGGTATGCTTTGCTTTGAGTGGAGTAACCCAATAAAATTCCTTCATCACTTCTAGCATCAAACTTTCCTAGATCTTCATCTCTTTTAATGTAACATTTGCTACCAAATACTCTGAAATATCTCATAGTAGGAGTGATGCCAAACCAAAGTTCATAAGGAGTCTTACCGGTATTGCTTCTGATTTGAACTTGATTGAGAGTATAGATTGCAGTGCTGACAACTTCTCTCCAAAACATCTGGGAAACATTTGCTTCCATCATCATTGTCCTGGATGCTTCCTAGATGGTTCGGTTCTTTCTCTCTACTACTCCATTCTGCTGTGGAGTCCTAGGAGCAGACAATTGTCTCTTTATACCATGCTTCTCACAAAAATCTATGAATTCATCGGATGTGAATTCACCACCTCTATCAGACCTCAGACATTTCAGTTTTAATTTGGTTTGATTCTCTACCATAGCCTTGAAGATTTTGAACTTCTCAAAAGATTCTGATTTCTCTTTCAGAAAGGTAAACCACATCATCCGGGAATGGTCATCAATCAGTAACATGAAATATCTATCCCCTTGCATACTCTTGATTCTTGTTGGACCACATAGATTAGTATGAACTAATTCTAATAATCCGGTAGAGGACTGATCCTTGATTTTGAATGAGACTCTTCTCTGTTTACCTAGCTGACATTCTTTGCACAAACTATTTGTAGGTTTTAACCAGCTTTGATCAACTTGAACAAACAGACAACTTTTATTAGTACCAACTAGATGAAAGATGTTACCTTTTGTTTGAGTACCGGATGCAATCTCAGTTCTGGAGCTTTCAAAGATCCTGCATTTTCCATTCTTGAACCAGAGATCATAACCTTTGTCCACCAACTGTCCAACACTGAGAAGATTGTGTTTCAATCCTTCAACATACAGTACATTACCGGTTTTGTTCTTTCCATCAAAAGAAATAGTTCCCCTACCTCTGATCCTACCAGCAGAATTATCACCAAACTTTACCATTCCTCCTTCATACCTTTCCAAATCTAAGAACTTGTTCTTGTCACCTGTCATATGGTGAGAGCATCCACTGTCAATGACCCAATCATCCTTTTCTTCAACTTGGGCAGCCAAAGCTCTTTCTACAACCTTATGATTGACAGATTCAGAGGACATTGGATCTTCTTCCTTGATGGCAATAAACACTCATTCATTTTCGGATTTGTTTCCTATCTTTGATTCATCATCTGTTACTCCTTCATTATCATCTTCTTCATGAACATAATAACAATTCTTTTAGAACCTTTGTCTATTAGAATTTGACCTTGTAAATCTTTTCGGACATCTTGAGGCAAAATGACCAATCTTATTGCAGTTGAAGCACTTAAAGGGTAATTTTCCTTCATACTTACCAGATCCTCTTGGCAGTCTCTTTGCAATAAGGGCTTCAAGTTGAGCTATTTCTGCTTCTTCCACTTCCATGTCTTTTCTTGCTTGATCATACCATGACAGTTTCCTTGAAGAGTTTTCTCCTGGATCAAATCTTTGTTTACCTTTCACAGAGGCATTGGCTTTGAATGCATATTCAGTCTTGGGGGGATCATCTCCAAACTCGGTCATTTCAAATGCAACCAGTTTGTCAGCCAATTGGTCTCTTGTGACAGTTGTATGGGCTCTGAATTCATCAATGGCATCAACCTTGATTTTGTAGGCAGCAGGAAGGGATCTAAGAATTTTGCCAACAATCTCATTTTCATCCAAGACTCCACCAGCATTTCTGATTCCACAAACTAGCTCATTTACTCTTGGCATGAAAGTAGTAATATTTTCATCATCTCTCATCTTCAATTTTTCAAATTTCCCTTTTAGACTTTGTAACCTTGCACATTTAACATACTGATCTCCTTCATGCAAAAGTTCTAGTTTATTCCAAATCTCAAAGGCAGTTGGTAGATCAATAACATTTGAAAGCTCTGAGTCAGATAATGCGCTTAGAAGAGCCTCTCTAGTCCGCAGATTGTTTTCAGCATCTGTGAGTTCATTTAGGGTTGTCGGACCACCCTGTGGAGGTACATATGCTTTTGTAACCATGGACCAGTATGCCATTCCCATACACTACAAGTGACATTTCATGCGACCTTTCTAAAGAGTAAAGTTGGTTCCATCAAACTTTGGACTATCCTTCTTGTAGGACGACATCTTGGATCTCCTCAAGCGGTTAAGCTCCTTTTAGAGGAACTTGGCTCTGATACCAATTGTTATACTTACGGCACACAACTGAGAGGGGGGGTGAATCAGTTGTACCAAACTTTCTTTCCTTTTTCACACTTAAAACTTCTTGATGATTAGTAGTATATTAAACATGAAACATAATGCATTCAAATCAAAAATAGAATCTCAACAACACATAAGACACCAAGATTTTGACATGGAAAACCCGGTTAAGGGAAAAACCACGGGGTGATTAACCCAAGAATGTATTATCTGTTAGAAGAATAGAAAGAACAAATGGCACATGCCAATTAGGGCTTACTACCCGAGCACACTGCTCACAAGAGGCTCACTGCCTACAAGAGACACACTGTCTATAAAGAAACAAGTATTACATACATGAACTAGAAAGTAGCATCTTCACCATGCTTGAATCAGTTCCATTAAAGCCCAAAAACCTCCGATCTACTTTTTGCTCTCTCCTTCGCTACCACACTCGCATCTCCACACAACACCCTTTGGAATGACTTCACAAACCTTTATTTATACAAGGCATCAACTCAGGAACAATCATCTAAGTCGGAAAACACTTATAAATCATCCGGAAGATGTGTAATACATCCGGTCAGCCAGTCACAGGAAGAACACCAACATCTGGTGGTTAATCATCAAATCCAAACTCTAACTTCAATGCAGACCGCCAACATGAATTAGACATGATCCAAAGATCACCACAGCCTTTCCTGAGCCACCAAGAACATCCGCACTTTATCAACTTACTGGAATTCTTCTCTCCTTCATCTAGAGCTTCAAGAACACAGTCTGTCATCACTGTCACAAGTGAACAGGCTCTTCTGGACCTTCAAACCACAAGCCAATCTAGTTGACACTTCTCAAGGACTTCCTCAATACTCCCTCCAATCCGTAGAATGGGATGATGCACTTCCAGAGCTCACTGGACCTATCTGTGACACCTTGTCACCTCTGAACACCTGCCAGAACCGGTTCTACTTAAGCAGCCATAACTTCATCAGATCTTCATACGGACCTCTGAAAACTTGACTGGAGCATCTCAAGACTTATATATACAAACCCTTTAAACCGCATCCTCTGATCCTCAACCTATTGTGGACTTTCACCTTCTTGTCATCACTGTTCTTCACTGTTCCTGATTGAGACTAATTTTCTCAATATCCTCAGCACACAGCTCATCCAATCCTTCTCATTAATGCAACATGAGTATGTTGACATCAATGACAACATCTATTGGGCCCATACTTGCAACACTATCAATCACAAAACATTAAGATCCTAAAGGAAGAATGGATCAAGAGAGGCACATTAGGAGAGCTATCTTGAGATGTATGAAGGATATGTTTGATGGATGAATTCAAAATCACATGAATCAATATATCTAGATGAACCAAGTACATATAAGGGTGAAGTAGTAGCTAATTCCCTATCCTAGACCACAAAATATTCATCATCATTAAGTGCAATGACATAAGAACTAAAATTAGTAAGGAAGGGGTAAAAGACATCCATGATAAAGATGTAGTAATGATGCACAATCCAAGGGTATGTGGATGGTAATCAAACGAAGATCATAAAATAAAGGCCCAAACCCTAATGTAAATGGATAAATAATATTGGAATAAGGTAGAGGCTAATATAAATAAAAAGATTAGTTAGTAATCTAATTTGAAAATAAAACTCTAGGGGTGTTACAAGGTTGGTAGGGTGGGTGAAAGAAAGATCATACAATGAACGACAAACCTAATATGAGATGTGGTTGTGAAATACAAATAAGAAATGGAAAATAAAGCCCTAAGAAAATATAAAAATAATATATGGAATTTAAAAAAATAGATCTGAAAAACCATAATTTAGAAGGTAAAACCCTAGGGGGTGTAGGATAGGTCAAGTTCACCAAAAATGTAAAGAAATAAAGGACCCCTTTACTAAAATTAGGTTTTATGATTATGACAATTAAATAACCTAATTTAGAGTTGTTGAAAATCATGTAACAAAATTTAGGAAATCTAGAAATAAATAGAAATGAAAATACTTAGTTGATTTCAATGGTTAATCTAATAGATAGTTTTATGCTATATTAGCCATAACTTTTGAACTATAAATCAAAATCACAACTTCTTATATGCATTGGAAGAAAAATGATGAAATATGAATTGGGTTGCACTCAAAATTTAATGATTCAATCTTGAGTACTATAGGTTTGATCCCAAATACTATGAATATGATCTATGACACAAGGATTTGAACTAGTGCAATACAAACTTCTAAAACTTGTTCACCTTGTTCTAAAATGTTTGATAAGCTTGTAAGGATTATGGTGTTTATGTACACCATTTAGGAATTTATTGGATCACCAGGGTCAAGTTTTTCTAGGTTAGACCCTTGGATTGACTGGCTTTATAGCTTTGAGTGAAAATTTAAAGACATCATACACAAGTGTATATGTGGCCTATTTGTAGGTGATGCAAATTCCAATTATTTGTCCCTTAGAAAAATGAAATTTTCTCTAAGATTTCTCCTTGTTTGACCATATGAGTTAATTGCACTTTGAATGTCTTTAAATTCCAAAACATAGCAATAAGTCACACAAATGCATACCAAGTCAGTGCACAATGGCTATTAGAAAAGGGTTGGTGTTTTCAAAATTCAATTTAAAAATAAAATTTGGGTTCAATCTCAAGTGCCTAAAGATCAATCTTGAGTGGCAGAGGACTGAACTTGGGTAGGGAAATACAAATCTTAAGCTAGAGAGTGAATGTAGGAACGTAGGTGTGAATATGGGTGTAATAATGAGAAATAAATGGTGAATGTCTAAAAGATGCATGCAAGTAAAAATAAATGAAGGTGGATAAGGATTGGGACACGAGACAAACTTAACACAAGAGTGTGTTTCTTGTTGATATATGATTACAATAATACGTTCCATCAAAATAAACCCAAAAATAAAAGGAATTTGATATGAATAAATATACAAATTTTACCATTACAACAATAAAAATAGTTGATTATTATTCAAAACTTATCAAACAAAATAAAAACATCAAATTAAACTAATAAACACATGAACCATACTAGAAAAAAGGGAGATAAATCATCTCACTAAATAACCACCCAAAGGAAAACCTATCGAAAAATAAGATCATGGCTATTAATAGTAATTTCAAGAAACCCACATTTGTTCTTAACTTCAAAATGATTTCTAAGTTCTTCATAAGTTAATAAGGTGATTATTATTCCTCTATGGTGAGTTAGTGCTACAAATTGCATATGTATAGGGAAAATGTAATCCCCAAGACAAGCAAGAGAGACAAGCCACATGTCTATGATGTGGAATGGAAATGGATATGGAAACAAAATCCTTTTTATAGTATGTTATGTTAGGCAACCTAGCTTATGCATGTCAGTATCGTAGATTTCATATGTATAGGCAAAAATGTAATCCCCAATACAAGTGAGAGATACAATCCGTGCATGCCTATTGTGTGGAATGGAAATGGAAATAAAAACAAAACCCTTTTATAGTTAACAATGTCAAGCAACATAGATTATGGATAGCTTGTAGCATATGGGACTACTTTGTAATTCCATTTAGGTTGAAGGAGGCACTTAGCTATGCTTCATACGAGGCATACATATCCTACCATTTGTAGGATTCAAACTTTTGACCTCTCTTTCAAAAAACTAATTTTGTGGGTGTCATTGAATTCTCACTAAATTCTTACTCTAAAGCAAAAGAAGATAGCCCCTAAAGGCATTATCCTGACACATGAAAACAAAAAAATTGTAAAACACTCATAAATAACTGCAAGAAATAAAATATAATGGCATATGGACAATATGAATAGAAGAATAATAAGCAACAACACTTTGATAATGGTAATCCACAAAGTGTTATTTCCATGCTAGAAATCTAGACTTAAGAAAGGCAACAAAAGTAGTTTTTTGGAAAACCCATGGTATGATGAAGATTAAAAGGTAGTAAAGATAATGTTGAAGAACTTGGAAAGTGACAAGGATAGTAAAAATGCTTACTAAATGTTAGTGAGGTCTAAAAAGGAAGAGTACATGTGAACAAGGAGGAAAGAACTTATCTTTCTCTAGAAGCATAATCCTAGAGGATTTTGGATAGAATTGTAGCAAAATAGTAAACTTGTACATAACAACACCACAGATCCCCAATGATTGGAATATTAGAAAACTACTATATGAGTGAGAAGAAAGAAAAGATAGCCCCCTAGTTACTATAATGGCTAAGCTCTTCTCCATAAGGGATATTGAGGAAGGGATTAAAAAGATAGCAGTGGGTAAAGCGCATGACATGGATGAATTACAAGTAGAATACCTAAAGTGGGGTTTAGAGGATTTCACACCATACATTAAAAGCATATTCAATGGGGTCATTCAGAATGGATTTCCAACAAATTGGATGACTAGTGTCATCATTCCTCTCCTAAAAAGTCACGATGTCGACAACCCATCAAAATTATCATACTATGATGATTATTCCACTTTTTGGAAAACTTTTTTTGACTATGGTAGAGTGCAAAATTAGCAATTGGGTATAAAAGGAAGGGAAGAGGGTGAAAGGGAAAGCAATTTTTAGCCCAAAACACTCCACAATTGATCATTGAATCACTCTTAGCCACTTGATTGAGAAAGTATGGGATAAACTAGGGGAATAAGTTTTTTGTTACCCTATTGATTTCAAGAAAGCATTTGACATTGTGCTCAGAAGCAAATTCTAGAGTAGAATGGAAGAGTTAAGAATCTTGAAGATGTATAGGGCAATGGTTCATAGGCCCTATGATCATGTCTAAGCCAAAATTAGAACAATGAAAGGATTATCAACAAGCTTTAGAAGCAACATCAATGTCAAGAAAGGATGTTCATTATCCCCCACTTTGTTTGGGCTATACATATAAACATAAGAGGAATGGTTAAAAAAGTATAGAGGGGGGGTGTCCACTTAGCCAACTATGTAATAAAGTCACTCCTATATGTAGATGACCTTATTTTAATAGAAAAAACATTGCATAGCCCAAGAGAGCACTTAAGAGCTTTAGAATTGTTTTGTCAAGAGGTAGGGATGCAAGTGAGCACTTGCAAAACCAAGGTCACAATCTTTACCTTGTAGTAAAAAAAGAGGCAAACTGACTTCAAATTTGAAAGAATTCCTTTAAATGTGGTGGATGAATATAAGTACCTTGGTACTTAGTTAGGAGACTTGTAGGACAAAAAGAATACAAGGGGGTTACAAGGTTTTATACTTGCTATAAAATAGATGCGAGAATGCAAAATTATGGGATTGAAAAATCAAGAGGACCATATTTGGGCTTTTTATCAAACCTATGGTGCTTTATGGGTGTGAAGTTTGGGGTAGCAACACATTAGAAATGAAATAGAGATAAATGGAAAGGTTACAAAAGCATTTAATCGCAAGCAATTTCAAAACTAAAACTATGGTTCTATACGAGATCATATTGACTAAGGTAGGCAATTTTTGATAGGATGCATTGGCTTTGATTTGGTTGCTAAGTTATGTAAAAAGAATAGAGAGCTTGGAGTCACATTGTTGGTCCAAAATAGTAGTGGAGGAAATATTAAGTAGAAGAAAGGGCACATGGATGAAACAAAATACCAAGTGGATGTGTAAATAGAACATTAGCATGCAAAGTGTCCAAACACCAATGAGGAAATCAGAAGATATGTGAGAGAAAAAGTCAAGGCAACCATGTGGACAAAGCAACTCAGGTGAAAGAGAGAACACTGAATTAGAAAATTCAATCCCATGTGTGACCATGAGCAAAAGCATTTGTGGGAGCAAAAATAAAATGGAAAGTGAAAATATTGATAGCTCAACTAAGGACAAGCTCTAATCATCTTAGGTGCGAGACTCGAAGGTGGACAATGCCTTAAGAATATTGGGCAGATATAATATGTTGTTTTTGCACTTCGGGATTAGTGGAAATGAAATGGTACTACATCATGGAGTCTTTGTCTTACAAGGATATCCAAATCAAATACACTGATATCTTGAAAGTTGACTCTTTGACTGCCTTATTTGGAGAGGAGAGACTACTTCAAACAATAGACTTTCTGACCACTATTCATAATGGCAAGATTGCAAAGGAAATGGCTATCAATCAGGGATAGTTGGGACGACACTTATTGGGGGTGTTTGTGTGCAAAGTAAAGTTGTTTCTATCCTCAAGTCCCATAGATTGCTTGGTCTCGTGGACATCATTTAAAGCTTTCATTTCATTTCAAAACTTCATGGATTTTAATCCTTTTTCCACATTCCTCATGTCTCTCTTTACGCTCAGTCATTTATAGTGTTAACACCAAGCCTAAAAATTGATGGTTTGTGGCCTATTTTTAAAAATTTTATTAATATTTTATTATCTAAATTGAAAAAAAGTGTAATGAAATAAGAATAAAAAAGTGAATACATATTTAGAAGTTGTGATAAATAATACTAGGATCAACGTTTATTATTTGGATTTTGAAATTACATCTAAAACAATAGACTAAAACACTATATTTTGTAAATTCTAAAATTCTAACATTGTGTAAATCTAAATTCGGGTAAATCCTGACCCCACATATGTGGTCTTAACCTCACACCTCCACACCTCTAATTTCGACCTTAATGGTGGGTTTCACAACTTATATTCCAAAACCAAGCTATAAATTTCATAAATATTTATTATAAACATTTTTTTTTGACATAGTAAATATTTCGAAGAAATATATTGCGTAATTTTTGAAGTATACAAACTAAAATATCTATGGGCTCTTGGTCTACTATTGAAGTTAAATACTTTTGAATGAGCCCACTAGGGATCAAGTCTTGCTGAGTGCAAGGCCCCAACACCATAAGGGATTAGACTGGTTTGTGCCCAGAATGACTTTCGCAGAATGGATACCCCTCAGTGCTTGGCCCTTAGCAGAATGAATACCCCTCAGTGCTTGGCCCTTAGCAGAATGGATACCCCTCAATCCTTGGCCCTTAACTGAAGAGGTTTAAGACCACTATATTAAGTAGCTAAACAATTCTGTGAATTTGATATAAAACCCTCCTTAACCCTCAGTGTAAGAAGTTTAAGACCACATTATCTAGTAGCTAAACAATTGTATGAATTAATTTTTTTTTCAATAACAGAAGTACGTTAAAATACCACTCCTCACGTCAGAGCGCCTTATGTCATACGATTAACTCTCGTGACTTCAGTTAGGTAAGTCCGTGCTGTGGGCAAACATGTGGATGGTCAAGTTTTCTATTTACTTGATGTCGGTGGCTTCATTTTCTGCATAGAGTACCAGTTTTTTTTTCTGTTTCATGTCCGGGCTAGCCAAATTTCCATAGAATATTTTCAACCTCTTGTCTTCTTCCATAAGTTTTTGCATATGATGATGATTTTTAATGGAGGACTGATGCTTCTTTGTGTGCAGAATGTTGGGTGAGAGGAAGGCCTGGATCTGATTTTCCTCTACCCATTTCTTTGAAGGCTTCTGTTCGTTATCATCATGGAGTGCAAGGCACCAAAGCAGAGCCTGCTGTTTCCTGAAAAGAGCAGTGGAGAAAAGGAGAGCAAACGTCCTCCAACAACAGATGACAATGGAGATGAAGTCCAAGCTTTTTTCAGCTTGGTGGACAGAATCCAAGAAATGGGTAAGCTCTGCAAAAAGAAAAGATTGAATTGCTCTTCTGCAACAGATATATCTACAGCTGTAACCATGGACAACACTGTTATCAAAGGTAAATCTCCATGGAAACCCTCTTTTGAATGGGATGATTTTCCTGAATTGGTAGGGAAACATCGCCCATGTCCACCCAAGGATGTAACTGGTTGTGCAATTAACAGTGCAAGCACTCCTGCAGTGCCCCAGGAATCAGATACTGAAACTGATAAATGCAAGCAGTTGAGGAATTTTGATCTAAATGTAGAGCCCAGTTCAGATGACCCAACTACTGCAGCTGCCTTGACATTGTTTCGCTAGGATTGTATGCATCCATTCCTAATTCTGGCCATGTAGGTACTAAATTTAGGTATTGCTGCTGTGGTATCTTTATGGTAAGAGTATCGAACCATGTGCTGTGTTTATCACTACTGTGGTATATTTATGGCAATGATCAGCTCAAGGCCTAGTGCAGGGCCTACGGTGTATATATATTTTTAAGCATTCTGTATTACCTGTTAACTATATGTATCGTATGATAAACTTATGTTTATATGTTACATTTTCTGTTACAGACAGTAAATATGAATTTCCAATTCAAAAGGGTTTCTCCTTTTGTCAGGTGTACCATCCGGACCTCCGGTGCCTTAAAGCAGTATATTAATAACTGTGAGTTAAAATTTTGAGATCTCTTCTACATATCACACTTGTCAAAGATCTACAACCACTGATGTTATACCTTTTGTGGGGCCTTTTTCACTTTTCTGAAAAAGTGTCAATATTGATGTGATTCATATTGATGTGAATGTATTGGGTGAAAACCTAAGCTTTGTGAATGATATATATAGAATTTAAATTTTGGGGAAAAAATTTAAACTTTGAATAGCCATTACTTGAATTTTATGAATTTTGATAAACTTAGGGGAGTGGAGATGGACAAAGGTGATAACCATCTTCATGTTAAGATTATATGTGTGTTTAGTGTTTAGATAAAAACTCAATTTGAGTGTAGTTGGCTTTGTCCCTTTGCATAGGAGGAGAAAGTAGATTTATTGAAGCTATTATGAGGGCTCTTCAAACCCTTATCTAATTTAGGATGAATGGGTAATAATAAGGACCTTGCTTGTCAAGTTTGTCATGTTCTTTTTATTTGAGATGATAAGATTAAGTGAATGAATTGAAATGCTTTTGGTAAAAAATTGTGTAAATTTTTTTGTATCAATGTTTCAAATCACACTCCACGATCTATCATCAGGAATAGAAGAAAAAAATGATAGCGGTTTTGAAAAATAAGACCAAGTCAAACCAAAGATGGCACAAATTGTTAGTGGCTTTGAAAGATAAGAAATTGTTGAAGATGTAACAAATTGTTAGTAGCTTTGAAAGACAAGAAGCTACCCATTAAATAAATCGGGTTGTCAATTCAAAGGGTTAGGGACCAAAAGGGGTGTAATAGGTGATGGTTGTGGTTGTGGCAAATGTAGGTACATTCCAAGTGTGATGGTGGTTGGCACAAGGGTTGGTTTGAGTAATCGAGTAGTGATAGATGTGGGGCAATCCTTTGAGTTGATTGGGATGGTTGATAGAGATGTTGAATGTAATGAGTTGTGGTGCTAGAAAAAGAGATGGTAGTTGGGCATAACATGGGCTTGGGAGGGGATTCCCTGGTAGGACATGATGCTAATCCTTTAGCTCCTTGAGCCCGTATCTCACCATGGTTTGTTACTCATTGGGTTTATCCTTTCTTCATGTTGTCTCCTAATAGTAAATCTTCTATTCTTCTATCTTTTTCTATCACATTTTTCTAGTATGAGGCTCTTAAAAGTGATGGGTCTTGCATTTCTAGTTGTGTATCTAGGATTTGTGTCTACAAGAAAACTCTCAGTCTTTTGTTATCTTGTTATTTGGTGGTGCACTCTTTAGAGCATTTTATATTGCAAATTTAGTTGTGTGCCTAGAATTGATGCCCAAAGGGATGCTTTCATATTTCTTCATTCTTAATCTATTGTTAATAGGGTAACTCTATTATCAAATATCATTCCTAACTGTGGCTCTTTACAAGAGAGTTAAAATTTTGATTGTACTATTTGGAGAGTTAAAATCTAGATCATGTTATATGGGTTAACAATTCCATGAAATTAAGAGAAATGAAGTAGAAGTTATAATTAACACTACAAAATATAATATTTCTCATTTATTTTGTTACAATTTTCAAGAATATGGTGTCAAGAATTGGGGACATTCATGCTATGAAATTGTATGATGCAAAAGTTTTTGCCTAGGGATATGACGTGTAATATCTCATATTTTTATCTTTGATCTTATTAATTATTATGGGTGAAAACACAATAGCGTGTTCCACTTTCCAACCATATTAGTATGCACAAAAATAATTTTTTTCAACATTATGTCAATTATACAATTTTACTAAATAAACTATCAAGAATGTGAAGATGATGTAGATTAGTAATTTGTCATTTCTCTATAGATTCAATTTGTAAATTTTCTTAAATGTAAAAAATCTATCATTTTTTGTTAGTTTTCATTACTTTTTAATTTTTTTCTATCATTTTATAGTGAGTGACATTTTACTGTACAATGCATAACTTTTACTAAAATTAATTTTCTTTTAGGACTTCTTTGAATTAGATCATTAACTTTAATATGTAATTTGTATATATTTTTTATTAATTTTTAGTGAATATTTTATTTATCATTAAATTTTTTATTAGCACTAACAAAAATTTAGACCTACATTATATTGTAACGAGTTTGATTTTACCAGTTTATTGAAATTATTATTTTTTGTTAAAATATGGACATCGATACATACTGTAATGATTTTTTTTTTGATAGGTAAGAGAAATTTTATTGATTAAATTTAAGAATTACATCAATGGCCAGCCACAACCAACTTGCTGCCATGTAATAAAAAGGAACAGTGCACAACTACATTCTAAGCTACAATCTGCCCACCAAATTTGGTGTGAGTTTGCATTTGACATTTAATCCTATTTAGATTTGTGATGAGAGATTTTTTTTTCTTATTTTGTACCACTTGCCAATCCTCCCCAACCTCTTTCACTTGCATTTTTATGGGATCCTTGATCTGCGATGCAGCCTGTGTTGAGCTCCCACCACACGGAGTAGAGATTTTCCTATCACTTTTTGGAGGAGCCATGGTAATTGGGTTCACGTCCATGATCTAAGGACTGGATTTTGAAGCGTTGTCTGAATGTTGAGGCTATCTATGAGCTGCAATTGCATCTGTGCCATGATCCATAGATTTGAATGCTTTGCCCTTTCCCACCTCATCCCTTGGGGATGAATCAGGCGCCTTTTCCTCTCTCACCTTTGATGGAGCTGTGACTGTGTAATGATGAGGCTTGGCATCAACCCACCAGGATTGTTGATCCAAATTTTAATGCTCTTAGTGCAGGAAATGGCCATATGACCTATTTGAAAACACTTAATGCAACAAAAGGGTAAACCTTCGTAGTCAAGGAATTGCATCTAGATGTGGTCAACAAACTTGAAGGTGATATCTGTGGGAAGGTCACTTGTGACATCCATATCAACAAGGATATGGGCAAAAGTTATGTGAGTGAAATTGGATGTGTTTGAATCCACTGCCAAAAAGTAGCCCAAAGAATCCCCAATCGCACGGAAGTAATCAGCAAACCAGAATTGTAATAGAAGATTTAGGAGGTGGATGGACAAACATGTTCAACAGAAAAAGAAGTTGTAGCAGGGTTAAAATCTAGAAACCATGGTTTGATAAGGAGTATGCTTTGCCCCCAACAGCAGTTCGCTTGTAGAATGGCATCCCTATACTGAATGCAATCAAAAACTACAATAAAAAATCCTTGAGGACAAGGGTATACTTCTATGTTACCTCTGAGAGAGGGCCCCCAAATCGATGAGATCCAGTCATATAAATCTGGGAGTTTTGGCCAGAGGCGATTGAATTGACCAATCAATTTGTTGGAAGAAAAATATTTTTCACCAGCATCAACCTCCTTTTTGAGTTCCTCTGAGAAGACCAAAACAGGGGAGGAGGGAGCCTTTCTGATGTAGGATTTTGGGTTGTTCTTGGAAAACCCATGCTCATTAGAAACTGAACTGTCCCTCATTGGCCGAGCATCCCAGGCAGTCAATTTGAATTTCGTATGGTTCAAACCAGTAAACATATCTCAAAAAGATAGGCTAAACCTAGGCTTTGAATTCATAGAGCCCTGCGGTGCAACGACAGGTTGAGAAGAAATTGATTCACTTGTGAAATTTTATGCATCGTCCAAAGCCCTAGCCGAACTAGGGCACACCAAAGATGGATTTAAAATAGGAACCCCATCAAGGGCCGGAACCTTTTCATCCTTAAACAAAGAGCCAGCCAATGTTGGAGCAGCGGCGGGGGCAGAAGTAGCGGGAGCATTGCAAATCTTAGTGAACATGCCATGATCTAAATGTTGCTTTCCCAAAAACTCCGCACAAAGGGTGTCTTTGCAAGTGGAGGGCGACAAAGAGGGTGGAAACGAATCAACGGCTAGAGACACCTTAACCCTGCCACCATCCAAGGGATCGGAGCCATTGGCCTTGCAAACCTATGCGCCAAACGAAGCAGCAGATGAGCGAAAATGCATAGAGCGAGACATTGTGGAAGGATTACTGTAATGATTTTTTTAAAAATGACCTAGTTTACTATTTTTCTCAATGTCTCAAAAATGAGTATATTTTTTTTGTAATGGACCTACTTATTTATAAAATAAATAAAAAATATAATATATTTTTTTGATTAACAAACTATAGTCGAGAGGACTGCTCCCATCCTATTATATAGAGCCAAATTTAAACAAAGTTTTTAATAGTATCTAGTTAGCCTATATGCTTGAGCTACATCGATAATAGGGTATAACCAAAATCCCTGAATTAAAGTCTATAACTACATAGATAGCAGGGTATACACAAAATCCCTGAATTTACATTAAGTTGTAAAACTAAAAAACTATTTTGAACATACTATGCATTCGAATCAACCTCATAGTAGAAGTTGATAAAGTCATGCATCCACTCGAATTCCTGCTCCAGACCTAGAATTTTCTTTAGGAAACCCTCCCTTGTTGCTGCCTTCCTTTTACGATCCACAATCTTTTCCACTCAAGCTTCTGTGATAAAGGGATGCCACTCAACCGAATCCCCTGCCTCATTGAATCTATGGAATTCACTTGGCAAAGGAATCCCTATACCTATTCTTGCCACCCTGAGCACCTCTTTCCATACGCCCACAAACTCTTCCACCACCATTACCTCCATTAACTATTTCAGCACATTCTTGTTTTCTCCCAAATCCAAAAGAGATGCTAGAAACATGGATGAAATGTATGAGTTCACTCTATATCTATTAGCACATCCCATGAAATCTTCACCTAAATCCCATTCAATTGCAAACAACACCAACCCGCTCTAGGATTTAAACACCCGTTGCAGTCTCTTCTCTGTTATTGCCCCTAGAAACACCATTTGTCACTTTGCATAGGTAAGGCAAATTGGTGTGTCCATTTTCCAAGTCTCTGGCAAAGGTGAAGCTTGATAGCAAATGCCTTCTCAAATGAGGGATTTAAATGAATTGTTATCTCCTATCATTAACACTCACACAATTCGCCACCTCAAAACACTAGGATGAAGTGACAACTTGTGAGTTGAAACTCATCATTTCACCGATGTATCCCAAAACAAAATGTCTGATGAATCAATGGCCAAATTATCCAATGTATCTGCTTCACTGTTAGCCTCTCGATAAATATGATTGATCGTATAACCTTCAAACTTGTCTAAGGTATCAAGGCTTCCTCAAGAAGTGTCGTAAGTCTCCAATTGTGCATTTCATTTTTCCTAACCACATTCACTATAACTTGTGAGTCCCCTTCCACTTTTACTCTCTTCGGATTAAGAGCATGACGCATTTGAACTCCCAAAACCAATGCTTGTATTTCTTCTTCATTATTCGATCCTTTGGCAAGTTTCATCGATGCCTTACCCATCACCTTACCATTCCAATCTCTAACTATACACCCTACATCTGACTCTCCTGGATTTCCCCTAGAGGCACCATCAAAATTCATCTTGTACCAGCCTTCTTCTAGAGGTTCCCATTTAGCCTCCTCTCTCCTCCTTCAGGATTGATCTCCTCCAACCCCATTAATGGGGGAATAAAAATATAATATTAAAAACATATTATTTATTATTTTTTTTGGTAAGCTTATTTGAGGGCTACAAATTCATAAAATTTTATCTCTGAGTGATTTCATTTGACCCCTACATGCATGACAAAAAATTGGTTATTTCGACCTCTAAAATTACATGTGGATAGAAGAAAAAAAGATTGCACTTGGGGCACCACATAAGCAAGTTTTGGGGGTGCCATAGATTCAATCACATGTACTTTAATTGAATCTAATTTAAGTAGCATTAGATTGAAGATGCTTTAATTGAACTAGTAGTGTATTTCTATAAAAGCACAAGTGTTCCCTCATTTGCACTTGCACGAAAATTGTAATTGAATTTTAAACCAAAGTGATGGAAAACAAAATGAATAGATGAAATAAAACTCAAAAATCATATCATATAGAAAAGGAAATTTAACTAAATGTACGTAAGATATCAGAGTGCAAAAGGTATGTCTCTAAATTTTGTACTTGATAGTCTAGTCATTTTACTTAATTTTATTGATATATTAAAACACATATAGAGTAAATTACTTATGTAAATTAGATCTAAATTTTAACTAAATTGTGACATAAAAATTTATATGCAGCAATTAAATTAAAATTTAGATCTAATTTACATAAGTAATCAATTATATATATAAAGTTGTTTTTAATTAATATTTAGCTAGTTGTTTTTTGTTTTATATGTATTTTTAAAGATAAATTGTAACCAACATGTGCTCATTGATCTATATATGGTTTCGCTTCATAATCCCTCTCTCTTCTTAAGCCCCCTCTATAGTGCATCAAACACAACATTCAACAAGATTACCCTCTCGTATCATGGGAAGTGATATGCCCTAAAGGTATATTTGAGGGCTATAGAGGTCGAAGTGATAAGGATACTTTCTTGTATTTATTTTTGTTCAACATTCTTCTCTCTCTTCTTCTTTTAGACTTTTACTTAGCACATATTTCTTATACAGTCTCTTTCTTCTTTAATAATATGTCATTTTTGGCTAAGCTATATTCTCCATAAAGGGTCTAGTGAAGTGAGGAAGGCTTATACTCCAAGTACTAGGCCTTAAACGAAATTGAGACCTTGTAAAATTGTCTTTTGGTGTCACTATACTCTATTAGTTGGTTTGATTTATAGACTAGAGATATAGATATATTAAAAGGTAGGAGTTATAATATGGAGTAATAAGGGACTACTCTAGGAGACACAAGGATAAAAATTAATAGTTTATAGTTTAATTTTTTTTAGAATATATAGGTTTTGGGGTTTTTAGGGGTTGAGGTTTGTATGTACACGTGTTTAGAGTAATAATGGTTTGTTTTAGGAGTGATAACGAAATATATAAATTTATAATTTATGTGTTTAGGGTTTTGGATTTAGGGTTTAGGGTTTAGTGTTTACAGTTATGGGTTTATAGTTTAGGAATTACAATATAGGGTTCGGGGTATATGGTATAAGGTTTAAGGGTTATAGAATTTATCATTTATAATATTGCAAGTGATAGTTTAGGGTTTAGGATTCAAGTCATTTAAGATTCATAGTTTAGGGTTCAAAGTAAATGTTTTAGGGTTCAGGAAACTTATGATTTATTGTTTATAGTTTATCATTGGTAGAGTTTGGAATTTAGGATTTAGGGTTCAAGGTTTATGAAATTTATAGATTTAAATTTTATAATTTACAATCCACTTGAGATTTAGGGTTTAGACTTTATTGCATAGGGTTTGGAGTTTTCAAGATTTATGGTGTATGGTTTAGGGTTTAAATTATTAACTTACTATTTGTGGTTTCTAGGGTTTATGGTCTATGGTGTATAAATGGTTTATCAAATCCATGTTTTATAATTTAAGTAGTTTAGCTTATTTATGAATTAAAGTTTATAGTCGAAGGTTTATGGTTTATGGTTTATAGTTGAAGGTTTATGGTTTATGGTTCAAGGTTTAGGGTTTAGGTTTTAAAGTTTGGGGTGTAGGGATTTTAAATTCATAACTTTTAGGGTTTAAAGTATATTTTTTAGGGTTTGGAGTTTGGGTTTTAGGGTTTACAATTTATAGTTTAGGATTTATAATTTATCATATTATAGAGTTTGGGGTTTAAGGTTCAAGTTTTATGATTTACAATTTATTATTTATGGTAACTTAAGATTAGGATTGAGAGTACAACTTATGGTTTAGGATTTTGAGTTTCTAGAGTTTATGGCATATGTTTTATGTTGTAAGGTATATATTTTATGATTTAGGGTTTAGTGAATGTATGGTTAATAGGGTTTATAGCATAGGGTTTACCTAATTTATAGTAAATAGTGTTTAAAGTTTGGTGTCTAGGGTTTATGGTCTATGATCTGACTTAAGTTTTAGGGTTTATAGAACTTAGTGTTTATGATTTAAATTTTATAATTGAACCTCATGTTTATGATTTTGAAACTAGCATTTATGGTTTATTCGGTTCATGTTATATCTAATTTACCTAGTTTGTGTTTTAGGGTTTATAGTTTTGCTTGTTTACAATTTAGAGTATGTACCAATTGAAGGTTTACAATTTACCTACTTGTTAAGGTTTAGGGTTCATAGAACTAAGGGTTCCCAATTTATGGTTATAGGTTTATAGATTTAATATAATTTGTGTTTAGGGTTAATGGTTTAGGCTTTAGGGTTTGGGGTTACAAGATTTAAAGGTTTAAGGTTTATTGTAATAATTAAATTAATTATTAGGCTTTGATTTTTTTGATTAATTATTGGGCTTTATTTTTTAATATACTTGATTTCTAGTAATTAGGGTTTAAGGTTTGGTGTATAGGGTTTATGCTTATGGTCTATGGTTCAGGTTTTATAGAACTTAATGTTTATGATTTAAATTTTATAATTGAAGCTTGGGTTTATGATTTTGAATATGAAGTTTAGGTTTTATTCAATCTATGGTATATCCAATTTACCTAGTTTGTGTTTTGAGGTTTATATTTTAACTTATTAATAATCTAGGGCATGTGTACCAATTTAAGATTTACAACTAATCTACTCAATAGGGTTTAGGGTTCATAGTAAGGGTTTCTTGATTTATGGTTGAGGGTATACAATTTTAATAGGTTTAGGGTTAATAATTTAGGATTTAGGATTTGGGGTTACAAGATTTAACATATTAAGGTTTATTATAGGAAGTAAATTAATTATTCAGTTTTGTTGTTCAATATTATTATTTCTATATATTGGCATTGAAACTATATTCTTTGTTTGGATGTAGATATTAGAGGGAAGGCCCAACCTAGAGTTGATAGAATTGGAGAGGAGGCCTATCCTCAAGTTAATATTAAATAGTAGTCCCAACTTTCAAAAATTAATATTAAAGAGGAGGCCCGAAACCTCAATTTAATATTAGAGAGGAGATCTAAGTTCCTCAAGTTGATATTAGATAGGAAGCCCAAGTTTGTCAAGTTGGTATTGGAGAGGAGAGCCAAGGTGATATAAATATTGTTGAAGAAGGTTACCAAGCTCTTCTCTCCACTAATTTAAATACTAACCTTATTAAAGAAGTCAAAAAATTGAAGGAAAAGAAGAAATTGGACCATTTAAGTGAGATTGACATTGAAAAAAGATTTCATGTGCAACAAAAAAGATGTCCAAGAGATCAATTAATAGAAAGGTTAAAAATATGTATTTGATTCTTGTTTTAGTAGAGCCAATGTAATTGATCAAGCCTAAATTTGAGCATCTCTCCTTTCTCATGATGAAGTAAAGAAGCCCTTCAAATTGTTGGGTGCAGATTTCACATGCACAAGGAGAAAAGTTGTCATAGGAAATGTGGAAGGTTTGTTTCTAGTTGGTAAAAAATCACACTCTATTGATAAAATTAATTCTAGGAGATTTATTCTAACTTCAATGGTAAGTGCAAAAACATCTAGAGAATGTTGGATTAGTTTAGTTTTAAATGTAATTATTGTGAGTAGGAAGACCATAATGAGATGCAGAAAAGAGGAAGATTTTGGATGACAATAATGTAGAAGCCAATTGAGCATTAATGTGAGGAGCTCCTTGGTTTGATAAGATTGAGGATGGTATAAGGAGGTTGGAGTGTGATTATTGGAATGAGCATACTAATCCTTCATCAAATATCAAATATGTTCTCAAATGTAAGATTTGGAAGAATAAGTATGTCGAACATTCAAAACATCAATTAGATATTACTCAATATGAGATGGAATGACCATAATGAGATGTAAGGTAAAAGTTTGTGTTGATAATCATCATGTGAAGATTGGTAAACAAATTATTGAGGTGCTAAGGCATTAGTATGTAAATTTGAGCTGAGTTGTTGGAACTTGGTGTTGTTATCATGACATTGAATTTAGTCTTTATTAATAGGTGTTTTGATTGAAAATGCACCTCCTAAATGGGTCAGTGAATTCATAGCCTCTATTATCTATGATAATAATGAGGAAATTACATGGATGGTCCAATTAAATGCATTAAAGGAATTTGTGAAACATGTAGAGATTTAGCAAAATTTCAATTCAGAGATGAAGAAACTAGCATGATCAAAATGGTTATTCGCATGAGATAAAAGTACATCCAATATGAAACTAAATCTTGTAAAGGAGCTAAAAGACTAGATTATGTAAAACAAGATCTACCTATTGGAACATTTATGGAATTTTTTTGAAAATTTATAGTCAAGCATACATACAACATAGTCATTTTACAAAGTGGAAAGAAAATCATTTTGAGAAATTGAAAGTACTTTTCTTCTTTGAACAATCTTATCAGTGGTTGACTTTGCAAATAATTAATCATTTTCCCATGATCAAAAAAATATTCAAAAAAAATGATATCATATAGGATAGGTGATTATCATGGTACATGTGTGTTATTAACATGCACAAATGCACTTAGACTAGGATTAGGAGTAATCATCTCTAACAAGTCATCAAGAAAGAGTATCACTTTTATATTAGTGATGATAAAGAGAACAAAACAAACTTCATGCAACACTACTTTCAATTATTTTTATGTATCTTTGTGGAAAAGTGTGTGAGAATGGAAAAACATTTTGTTTGGTTAGATGATTGTGCCTCACAATTCAGATCTTCATGGCCTTTTTCACACTTTCTCAATTTGATCAAATTCTAAATAAGCCTCATGTTTGGAGTTTCTTTGAGATTGGTCATGAGAAGAGTGAACATGATAGTACAAGGGCTTGCATGAAATTTGCCCTTAGAAAACACCAAATAAATTATGAGGGAGATCATTTAAATGATGTGTGTTATTGCTCAATTGTGTCAAAAGTATTTCACATGTGATGCACACACTTCAACAAGGAACCCACCTAGACTCTTTAGGGAGATTACAAGTACATAATAAAGTTGCATTTATATTATTAAAATTAAAATTGTATGTGGAAACATGTTCTCAAATTTTATATTTAAAGTTGATCGATTTATTTTGATCTAGGGGTGGATCAAAGAATGGTGTATGGTTGTCAAAGGATAGATAGGACCAGGTCAATGTTAGAATGCTCTGATATATTGAGAGGGGAGATAAATTAGTATATACCACAAATTAATCCAATTCAACTTTATCTTCAAAATTTTTCTAATGCCTTAAATAGATAAATAGATAATAAATCAATTCAAAACATAATCACACGACACAACCATAACACCAGATTTACGTGGAAAACCCTAGAAGGGAAAAACCACGGTGAGAAAGTTACTTGGATCTACTGTTCAAATCCAGCCTCACAAATAAAAATAGGATTACAACAGGTTTTATGGGATATAACCCAAAGGAAGCTACAACTCCCTAAACACAGTTTTTATCGCACCAACCAAAGGAAGCTACAACTCGCTTGTTACATCCCCAATCTTGACTAAGTTCAATTTTACTTTTTATAAGATAAATTGGATAAGTAATCATAGGTTAATGATTTGATGTTTGTAGAAAATGTCAAGATAAATCATTGATTATATGGATTATGATTTTAATGCTTAGATTAGACATGAGATTACATGTTGATGAGAATATTTTATCATGATGATTTATGATTTATTGATGATACATTGATCATATTTTTATGACTATGAGTGTAACCAAGGAAAATAATCCACTTTTAAGAGTGGAAGGAGAGTGTCACCAGAGAGAAGGGGATAGATATTTTGAAAAGACCAGTTTGCCATTTGAAGTCTCAAATTGACCATTATGTGAATCCTTGTGAGATAAGGTATGTGTCTAATAGTTTGTTATCTCGAGATTATCTCAGATCAACCTTTGACGAAATGTTGATTCGGAAAGGATTCTGACGACAATTTCATTGCATTAGTTGAGAGATGCTCAGAGATTATATTAAGGATAGAGTTATCCCATTGTTTCCCTTTTTGTCATTCACCCTATTATGTTCGTATATATTTACTTGTTTTATTTAAGGACCAACTTGTTTTTATTTCAACATCATTCTAGGGTGGCGAGGAAGCAGAGACCTCGACCCCTTATTAACATTTGTTGCAAGAATAATTTTGATACAAATTTTGTGCAATACAACAAATAAATTCTTTATTTCAAAGAATTATATTATTTTTTATTATATATATACACTATGTTTATAGATCTTAAGGGGGATATTATTTTCAGCCCCAAATTTTCTCTTCACTATGAAGTGGGTCTCGACAAACCACTTAATAATTTCCTAACTGCACTCTGTACTCCATGGGGATGGAGAATATGGAGAGTGTAGTTTTGCACTACGTGGGGTGGTAGTCGTGCTTAGTGGGAGAGCCTAGATTGGAAGCATGGCCTCCTTGAGAGTGGGAGTAGGGTGAGAATTGTCTTGTGAGGATAGATGTAGTTAGGGGAAAAGAGGTGTGACACACACACACAGAAAGGAGGAAGGATTTCGAAGAGGAACAACAAAAAGGATAGGCTGATATCAGTAGAAAGGGAAGAGATTTTCAGCTAGAAAGTGATATCAACTGATACTCAGGTAATATCCTATATCATTGAGTTGTATATGATAGTGTTAAGATTGCAGCACGTATGACTGTTGTTATGTCAAACCATTAGGAGTCTTCTATGTTGTGATTCTGTGACCAAAGGTGGTCGATAATACCTTTTATTCACTACCGTGTGTATGATACCTAGAAGTCTTTCATTTCTTGTTAAGACAGGTTCTTGGCATAATCCATTAGGGTGGTGGTTAAGTTCAACCAATAAATAGGTTCTTACTGTGGTAACCACAGTGAACAATACCATGTCTATCGTATTTCATGGTATTGTAGTACAGTGGCTGGGATCCTACAAGTTCACCAGGCATGTTATAATCAAATATTTTATATTTAAATCTATTTGGTGGTTTGTATAACCATCAACAGCTAAATGAATTGCATGTCAACCCTCGAAACAGTGATCTGTTCTTTTCATACAAGCTGAGTGGGTAACCAAATGTGGATGGTACTACAGGCCAAGGATGATATCAAAACCCTTGAATGGAACCTTGGTAAGAATATGATGGTTTCATGATTGAATAGGCTGTGCAGAGAATAATATTATTACTATTTGATGTGATAATTCTTATCATACTTTGCAATTAGTATCTGATTATTTTATATCAATATGGGGATAGAACTTTGAACTAGTGGTATTATGAGAATGTTTTGAAGTCAATATAAAGATACTTTACTTTGTTATTCTTAGACTTGCGATTAAGAGTTCTTAATAGCATTGAGGCAAAGGTGGCAAGACTTTGGTCGAAACATTCTTATTGTTATATATATTGGATTTATTACTATCTTTAATTGTCAAGCCTATATTATTATAGGGTTTTCAAGATAACAAACCTCCTTTATGGCTAAAGTGAGCAATAGACGATATGAATCTATCATTGATATAAGAGTTAAACAAAAGATTCAATGTTTAAGTGGATTAGAAAAGGATATATGAATCCCTTGAATAACCTTAGGAGAACATGCAAGGGTTATTATTATTATAAGCAAAACTATTTTTATGTCAAGACAAGACATCGAAACCAAGTTATTTGTAATATGAAATAGAGTGACATGGAGTCATGGATTTTCGTTGCAGTGGCAACAAATAAACATCTCTAAAGGACTAAAGACCTATGTGTGGTTTAATTTAATATTATACTCCAAATGTTAGAGTAGTGAATGTGATTCAATGAAATTTCATGATACCCATTAATTGGAATGGAATAAAACCAAATTACTATTGGATGAGATAACTTCTAAGTCAAGTTAGATGTGGGTGAACAATCGACTATGTTCATTGTGAAACATTTATATATATATGAAATCTTTGGCCAAAGTAATACATCTGTCTCTGCATGCATTAGTCAGTTCACTGTGCTCCAGATGGCATAATCTTCCAGTAGTGTCATACATAGTTAGAGTGCATCTATAGTTGTTTGAACATGAATAGTTATGAGGGACACAACACTAGAGACTCAGATGGTAAACCTATTGGTTCTCTTTATCTATTCCCTTCATGAAGGGTAGGGCCACTTCTAGGAAGGAAGTTGTGTGGGGGACCGCTAGTCTGTGGTTGGAGGAAAAGCACTCAGGTGATGCTTTCCTTCTCAAGTAGATGACAAGCCGAGACTTATGAAGATAGATATCAAAACTCCAGAAATATTACATTTTATTACTTGACTTGATAGTCAATTTATATGTAAACTTGACATTATTTCTATGAGCAAAACATTATGTTTGTAATGTAAAGAAAACTCTCTTTCATGTACCTTAAACTGTTGTATATTTTTAGTTTGAAAATATTACAAAATAAGTATGCTCTTTATGTAATCATTATGCAAATGATTAATGTTAGTTAAACATGTGATTATGATAATCATGACTTGATATTTTGTTTACTTGATGGTAAAATGGGAATGTAATTTCTAGGTAATATGAGATGACATGTTACATATGGTATCAGAGCTACCAGGTTCAATACATGGACCTATGAGATCACTACATGAAATCTTCCTCAAACATTAACAGTTGCTAATGTTTGGATGTTCTTTTTTCTAGAATGGTAAGAAAAAGAATGACATCAAGGAAGAAGGTAACGAGAAATGGACACTACCTCAAAGCTATGAGGGAGTGAGCCTCAAGAGTTAAAATCCTTGGCCAAACTAGTTCCTTGAAATGTGCATGGTTATCTGATGATGAAACCTTCACTGATGCTATTAAACACATCAAGTAGGAGAAGGGCAAAGTAGTTAGGACTAATGTTCCTATCTTTAAAAATGAATCAGTGAAACCCTCTGCACCTAAGGATTTACCATTGGGGAGTGATCCTAATGCTCCTAATGTTACTTGGGAGGTTATGGATGAGTACCTGCGAGTACGTCCATCTCCTAGGTCTGATTTGATGAACCTCAAGGATGAGGATAAAGTTGGGAAGATATCCCAATCTAAAAGTGACTTGCGGTTACAAGATGTGAAAAATTGTAATAAATGATGGATTATATGTAGTCCATGGAAACTATAATGTAATTTTGAAAATTTGGAAAATCTTTCCTCTCTTACTAAGATTGCATAAATGAGAATGGATTTATGTTTATGAATGGATTCAATAGTATGAAAAACTAATTGAATGATTAACCTACAAACTTCAAGAGAAGTAGATTGTAGAATGGTTCAAACAGGAACCAACATTGGGGATAGCCAAGATGAAGGGCAACCTTTAGGCCACTCCAATTCAAAACTTGACTGGATCCTTGCTATGCTTCCTGAGACAAGGGAAAGAATTGGAACTCTAGAGCAAGAGGTTAGGGGTCAGGATGGACCCAGGCAGGAAGCCTTCCATGGGCGTGAGGATGAGGAATATCATGAAAACACCACCCAAAGTGGACACAGAGAGAATAACTCTGAAATAAGACATAATGAGGATAAAAGAAGCCACTTGGATCTAGAATTATCTAGAGATATGAAAAAGGTTACACCTCCCAAGTTTGATGGGACTGTAAGTGGAGATGCCACAGAGGCATGGCTTATAGAAATGGAAAAATACTTTAAAATAAGAAACTATTCTAAAATCACCAAAGTGGTATGGGGAGCATACCAATTAGTAGGTGAAGCATCCACCTGGTGGATGAATAAGAAAATGGAGTTAAAATTGAGCTCCTTGAGTCTAACTTGGGAAAGGTTTGTGGAACTTTTCAGATAAAGATGGTTACCTCAGTTGTATTTTGATCAGAAGCTTATAGATTTCTAAAACCTAAGACATGGTGACTCATATGTGAATTAGTACTTGGAAAAGTTCACTCGTCTCCTCAAATATATTCCACAATATCAATAGGATGAGAGATTTTGCATATGAAAGTTCATCATGGGTTTGAATGCCTAAGTTGGAGGAGAAGCTGATGTGCATGGTCCTACTACAATGGACCAAGTTTACGAGAAAGCTATTAAATAGGAACAAAAATTGAAATCCATGTCTGCATACCAGGAAAGGAACTGTAAAAAGTTTAATTGGTCCCAATCCTCCTAGTCATTTAAGAAAAAGGGTAATAAGTAGAACTTCACTAAGAAAGGTGACAAAGGATTCAAGGATAATCAAAATGAATCCAAGGGTGAAAAGAAAGTCAATAACAACTCCAAGGAAAATGGAGACAATTCTGGAAAGCCTTATGAAAGATGAGGACCTGTGGGAGGGTGTTTTTCATGTGGAAGTAATCATTATGCCAATCAGTGTCCCAGTAAGACACAAGGAACCCAGCCACGAGGAAATCCTTTACCCTCACAACAAGGCTCTTTTGACTAATAGATACATGCAACATTGGACAATAGGCAAGATGAATATCAAATCATTCCAATTGAAAACATAGGTATTTTATCTAGTTTTCCAATTTAGTTTTGATAGATACTGGTGCTACAGAGTGTTTTAATTCACCAAAAGTTTTAAGTAAGATTTCTAGAAGAGTTGGTTACATGGAAAATACCTAGTCAGTTGAATATGCTAATCAGACCAGAGCTCAGGTAGAGCAATGTTCATTTGAGGCTAAGGTTGAACTTCTGAGTTTCTCCACTAAAGTGAACCTTTATGTAGCCCCATTAGGCACATATGATGTCATCCTTGGGATAAATTGGTTATGGAGACATACGACTAAAGTGGATTGTTTTGCTAAAACAATAGAATGCCTAGATGACCTTGGGAATAAAGTTTTTCTGCAAGGCAACCCTAGAGATGTTAAGTTGCGACAAGTATCCACCCTACAGATGAAAAGAGCCTAGAGAAAAGGATGTCAACCTTTTACCATTAAAATGGAGAAAATAAATAATCATAAGGAATCTATTTTCCAAGATGATTTGATGTTTTATGAATCTCAAAAATTCTAAGGAGTTGAAGAAAGAAAATCCTTAGATCATGAGAGATCAGATATGGATAGATACCCCTTTCTTCGAGATTTTGAGGATGTATTCCCAGATGAACTACTGGGATTGCCTCCCAAAAGAGCTTTTGATTTTTCAATAGATATAATTCTAGGATCGGAACCTATATCTAAAGCTCCTTATAGAATGACCATATTAGAATTGATGGAGCTAAAGGCTCGACTAAAAGAATTGCTTGATAAAGGATTGATAAGACCCAGTGTTTCACCCTGGGGAGCCCCAATATTTTTTGTTAAAAAGAAAGATGACACATTGCATCTATGCATAGATTATCATATGCTAAATAAGGAGATGATAAAGAATAAGTATCCAATGCCCTGCATTGATGATCTCTTTGTTCAAATGCGAGGGGCAACTATGTTTTCAAAGATCGATCTTCGATTAGGACACCATCAATTATGGCTAAAAGATGAGGATATTCATAAGACAACCTTTAGAACAAGGTATGGGCACTATGAGTTCACTGTCCTACCCTTTGGATTAACAAATGCACCTGCAACATTTATGAATTTAATGAACAGTGTGTTCAAAAATTGCTTGGACAAGGTTGTCTTTTTTTTCCTTGATGATATTTTTATTTACTCTAAGAATGAGGAGAAACACCTTCAACATTTAAGGATTGTTCTTCAGAGGTTAAGAGAGCATAAATTGTATGTAAATCTCTCCAAGTGTACTTTCTTTCAAAAGGAGGTGCAATATTTGGGTCATATAATTTCAGCTAAGGGAATCATTGTGGACCCAGCAAAGATTAGAGCCATTTTGGAATGGCCAACACCAAGAAATGTGCATGAGGTCCAAAGTTTCATGGGCCTAGTTGGCTATTATAGAAAATTTGTAGCTAATTTTTCAAAGATTGCTTATACTATTACTTCTTTACAAAGAAAGGGAAAAAGATTTGATTGGTCAAAAAAATGCCAAGAGGCATTTGACCAACTAAAAGAAAGATTGACTATGGCATCTATTTTGAAGGTACTTGACCCGAATGGTCATTTTGTAGTTATTACCAACATCTCAAGGGAAGGTTTAAGTGGTGTTCTTGTCCAAGATAGGCAAGTTATTGCTTATGAGTACAAAAAACTAAAAACTTATGAGTAGAATTATGCTCCTCGTGACCTGGAATTGGTAGCAATAGTCCATGCACTGCAAATGTGGAGACACTATTTACTTGGGAAGCCATTTGAACTAAAAACAAACCACCAAGGGCTTAAATACCTATTTACTCAACCACATCTGAATGCTCGATAGAGAAGATGGTTAGAGCTGATAGATGATTATGATTTTGAGATTAAATATACACAAGGTAAGGAAAATAGAGTGGTAGATGCCTTAAGTAGGAGAAGACATATCTCCTCAATGATCTCCATACATTTTGATTTTAAGGATCAGGTATTACAAAAGTCCAAAGGAGATGAATATTATGAGTAGGTAAAATAGGCTTTTGTGGATAATCCTCAGGATCCTAGATATGATGGGTTCTATTTTGAACCAGATGGATTATTAAGGTTTAAAGGAAGGATGTATGTTTCAAACTCTGAGGAGTTAAGCAATATCGTGTGGAAGGAAGTTCATTCCACACCTTATTCAAGACATCCTAGAGTGACGAAATTGCTAGATGATGTGAAGCCATTATATTTCTAGAAGGGAATGAAGAGGGAAGCTACAAGATTTGTTTCTAAATGTCTAGAGTGTCAGAGGGTGATGAGATTCCAGAATGGAAATGGCAAGTCATTAGCATGGATTTTGTATAAGGACTTCCTATGTCTAGAAATAGACGCAATGCTATTCTAGTTGTGGTGGATAGACTCACCAAGGTGGCACATTTTATACTTGAGAATTTGATAGATGGGGCATTAGTCATAGCCCACAAATTTGTACAAGAAGTATTCAGATTGCATGGTATTCCTGAGAAGATTATCTCAGATAGGGATGCTCGTATGACATCAAGGTTTTGGCAAACCTTATTCTCCTCTCTTGGAACTCATTTAAACATAAGCTCTACTTTTCATCCCAAGATGGATGGCTAAACTGAAAGAGTAAACCAAGTGTTCGAAGATCTACTGAGAATGTATTGCATGGTTCAACAATACAAATGTGAGGATTATCTTCCTCTTGTGGAATTTGCTTATAACAATTTCTATCATTCCTCTATCAATATGGCTCCATTTGAAGCATTATATGGAAGAAAGTGCCAAACTACTATAATCTAGGATACGCTAGAATATAGGATTAGCCTAGGTCTAAAAATACTATCAGAAATGGAAGAGCAAGTCCATCTAATTAAGAAAAGGGTAGTGGAAGAAAATGATAGATAGAAAAGTTATACAGATGCTAAACGCATCGCAAGACATTTCGTAATGGGAGAAAAAGTCCTCTTAAGAGTCAAACTAGTACAAAAGAGTTATATTAAGTTTGGAAAGACATCCAAACTAGCTCCTAGGTATGTGGGTCCCTTTGAAGCTCTCAAAGAGGTCAACCTAGTTGCATATAGAATTGCTCTACCGCCAGCTCTCGCCATGATTCATAATGTTTTCCATGTTTCATATTTGAAAAAGTATATTGTAGGAGATAATCATGTTCCTATTCTTGAATGGAATGCCATACAGGTAAAGGACCCAGGGGTGGTAATGATCG
This sequence comes from Cunninghamia lanceolata, assembly GCA_027924645.1. Lineage (NCBI taxonomy): Eukaryota > Viridiplantae > Streptophyta > Pinopsida > Cupressales > Cupressaceae > Cunninghamia > Cunninghamia lanceolata. The sequence goes on along the minus strand of BSBN01000130.1, from coordinate 12,275,113 downwards.
ATCCCATCAAGGTGCTCGAAATACGTAAGCTACGCTTGTGTAATAAAGAGATTACTCAATGCAAGGTCCAGTGGAACCAGTATGTAGAAGAGAATGCCACCTGGGGGAATTATGATGATATTTATCAAAGATTCCCTCATCTCTTTTGAAATTTTCATTATGATGAACAAAAAAATTTATGATGATATAACCTTTAGAAATATTAAATCATCGGGGATGATGATTCTTATGAGGGGAGATATGTTACATCCAAAATCTTGACTAAGTTTAATTTTACTTTTTATAAGATAAACTGGATAAGTAATCATAGGTTAATGATTTGATGTTTGCAGAAAATGTCAAGATAAATAATTGATTATATGGATTATGATTAATTCTTAGATTAGACACGAGATTACATGTTGATGAGATTATTTTATCATGATGCTTTATGATTTATTGATGATACACTGATCATAGTTTTTATGACTATGAGTGTAACCAGGGAAAATAATCCACCTTCAAGAGCGGAAGAAGAGTATCACCAGAGAGAAGGGGATAGATATTTTGAAAAGAGTGGTTTTCCATTTGAAGTCTCAAATTGACCATTATGTGAATCCATGTGAGATAAGGTATGTGTCTAATAGTTTGTTATCTCAAGATTATCTCATATCGACCATTGACAAAATTTTGATTTGGAAAGGATTCCGACGACAATTTCATTGCATTAGTCAAGAGATGCTTAGAGATTATATTAAGGATAGAGCTATCTCATTGTTTCCCTTTTTATCGAACCGTATTATGTTTGTATATATTTACTTATTTTCTTTAAGGACCGACTTATATTTCTTTCAACATTAGTCTAGGGTGGCGAGGAAGAAGAGACCTCGACCCCTTATTAACATTTGTTGCAAGAATAATTTCGCTACAACTTTTGTGCAATACAACAAATAAATTATTCATTTCAAAGAATTATATTGTTTTTTATTATATATATACTATGTTTATAGATAAGGGGGATATTGTTTTGAGCCCCGAATGTTTTCTTCACTATGAAGTGGGTCTCGACAGACCACTTAATAGTTTCCTAATTGCACTTCGTACTCCATGGGGATGGAGAATATGGAGAGTGCAGTTTTGCACTACGTGGGGTGCTAGTCGTGCTTAGTGGGAGAGCCTCGATTGGTGGCATGGCCTCCTTGAGAGCGGGAGTAGGGTGAGAATTGTCTTGTGAGGACAGATGTAGTTAGGGGAAAAGAGGTGTGAGACACACATAGAGAAAAGAGGAAGGCTTTCGAAGAGGAACAACAAAAAGGATAGGCTGATATCGGTCAAAAGGGAAGAGACTTTCAGCCAGAAAGTGATATCGAATGATACTCAAGTAATATCCTTTATCATTGAGTTGTATATGATAGTGTTAAGATTGTAGCATGTATGTATATTGTTATGTCGAACCATTATGGAGTCTGTTGTGCTGTGATTTTGTGACCAGAGGCGGTCGATAATAACTCACTTTCTTTTATTCACTATTGTGTGTATGATACCCAGAAGTCTTTTATTTCTTGTTAAGACTGGTTGTTGGCATAAACCATTAGGGTGGTGATTGAGTTCAAATGATACTTAGGTTTTTACTGTGATAACCATAGTGAACAATACCACGTCTATCGTATTTCATGGTATTGTAGTACAGTGGCCGGGAGCCTACAAGCTCACCAGACATGTTGTAATCGAATATTTTATATTTAAATCTATTTGGTGGTTTGTATAACCATTAATAACTAAATGAATTACATGTCGACCCTCAAAAGAGTGCTCTATTATTTTCATACAAGCTGAATGGGTAATCAACTGTGGACGGTGCTATAGGCTGAGGATGATATCACAGCCCTCGAATGGAACCTTGGTAAGAATGTGATGGTTTCATGATTGAATAGGTTGTGTAGAGAATAATATTATTACTAAATTTTATGTGATAACTATTATCATACTTTGCAATTAGTATCTGATTATCTTATCTCAATATAGGGATAAAACCCTGAACCAATGGTGTTATGAGAATGTTTTGAAGTCAATATAAAGATACTTTGTTATTCTTAGACTCATGATTAAGAGTTCTTAATAGCATCAAGGCAAAGGTGGAAAGACTTTGGTTGAACCATTCTTATTGTTATATATATTGGATATATTACTATCTTTAATTGTCAAGCCTATATTATTATAGGGTTTTCAAGAAAACGAATCTCCTTTATGGCTAAAGTGAGCAATAGATGATATGACTCTATCGTCGATATAAGAATTAAACAAAATATTCAATGTCTAAGTGGATTAGACAAGGATATATGAATCCCGTGAATAACCTTAGGAGAACATGCAAGTGTTATTATTATAAACAAAACTATTTTTATATCAAGATAAGACATCGAAACCAAGTTATGTGTAATATGAAATAGAGTGACGTGGAGTCACGGATTTATGTTGCAGTGGCAAAAAATAAACATCTCTAAAGGACTAAAGACCTATCTGTGGTTTATTTTAATATTATACCCCAGATGTCGGAGTAGTGAATGAGAGTCAATGAAGTTTCATGATACCCATTGATTGGGATGGATTAAAACCAAATTACTGTTGGATGACATAACTTCTAAGTTGAGTCATATGTGGGTGAACAATCAACTATGTTCATTGTGAAACATTTATATATATATGAAATCTTTGGCCAAAGTAATGCATCCATCTCTGCATGCATTAGTCAGTTCATTGTGCTTGAGATGGCATAATCTTTGAGTAGTGTCATACATAGAGTGGATCTATAGTTGTATGACTGTGAAGAGTTATGAAGAACACAACACTAGAGAATCAGATCGCAAACCTATTGGTTCTCTTTATCTATTCCCTTTGTGAAGGGTAGGGCCACTTCTAGAAAGGAAGTTGTGCGGAGGACCATAGGTCTGTGGTTGGAGGAAAAGAACTTGGGTGATGCTCTCCTTCCCAAGTAGATGACAAGACAAGACTTATGAAGATAGATATCAAAACTCCAAAAATAGAACATTTTATTACTTGACTTGATAGTCAATTTCTATGTAAACTTGACATTATTGCCATGAGCAAAACATTGAGTTTGTAATGTAAAGAAAACTCTCTTTCATGTATCTTAAACTGTTGTACATTTTTAGTTTGAAAATATTACAAAATAATTATGCTCTTTATGTAATCATTATACAAATAATTAATGTTAGTTAAACATATGATTATGATAATCATGACTTGATATTTTGTTTACTTGATGGTAAAATGGGAATATAATTTTTGGGTAATATGAGATGACGTGTTACATCCATGAATCATAGTTTTTATGGCTACAACCAAAGGAAAATACAACTCCCTAAAGTGCTACACCACTTACAGAAAGAGGCTACAACCTCTGCATGAGATACTTGACAAAATCTATTGATCAATCACCTCCGCAACATCAACACCCTTCACTTTGACAAGAAACTTCAACAAACTCTGCTCCCTTCAACACACTTCCATACACACAGACACACTCACATCCAAACTCGCACATAAATCCTTACACAAACTCACACACTCATCTTTTTCATACCAAATAGGATCTTTCATTTATATTCACCGCAAGCTTCAAAATCTTTCTCCTTCGTCGGCCAAGATGAAATGTGTAGCACGAAATGTGTAATGACCACAACAATTTGGCATCCAAAAACATGTAGAAATCCAATTTAGTTCAAAGAAAGAGTTAATCAAGACCTATTTAATCTTAGCACACTCTTCCACACTGGCGCACACTTCCAAACATCTGGCGCAATCACCAAAACACACAAAGTTGGCCCAGCATACTTTATCCTACTTTTTATTAGCTCTAGAACTAAAGTGGTACTAGAGAAACCAAGTAACATCATGTGGATCACCTCACAAACATTATATGACTTGTAAACACATTCTCAAACATTCCTTTATTTGATTTATGAATCTTCTTTTTGGTGCAAACAAATAGACACTGAACCCGACATCACTTGCAAACTCTGAACACACAGTCATGAGATAAAACATTGAAACATAGACTTGTGGTACACTTCAACACTTGAACCTTGGAATGAACAAATATACAGACCATCTGAACTTAATCTCCAGACATCAAATCCAAATAATGTAATGTGTTGTCTTTCACTTTCTCCTTTTGACAACTCTAATTAGCAACATGATATGTCTTTGTTCTGCTGACTCTAAAAAACCTCTGCGGTACAACTTATCATATGAAACTTGAAACATGCAAACCTTTCACCTGTGTGCAACAATCCTTCAAACAACAAGATCACATCTTCAAATGTAGAGAAATGTGGAGCATTTCTCTGACTCATTCTGACTACAACACAAAACCACTATTTTCACTCTACAAGCTCTAGAAAATTATGCGGTAACTTCTATGCTCTGAAATCACACCTATCTCTATCTAAATTCCAAACCACAAAGCCATACCTTCAAATGTAGAGGAATGCAAAGCATTCTACCATGCTTCTTCAATGCAACTTTTAGTGCCTTGGACTATCTAAAACTTTTTACACTTTCTTTCAAAACTTATGCAAGCACTTCATCAAGAAACAATGAATACAACATTCACCACATCAGATATTACAATCACAACACTTTTCATCAAAAACAAGAATCTTCATGTTAGCACAACTTCCATCTTTCCATGAACTTCAGTAGATAAGGTACCACTATGTATAGATGATGTTGATCAATAGCATGCTCATGGCCTCCATCACCTTATCCTTTACCTCACAACTTCTCTGATCATCACTCTTCTATCTTCTCCTCTAAACTGCTTCTTTGTCTTCTCCTCTAATCACCACAACATATACACATCACTTTTCTTTCTGCCTCACTTACTCTATTATCTTCACTGATCATCACTCTGCAAGAATATCCCTTTGGCATCACTAATCAACAATCCATACCATTGTTGACACCAATGACAACACATATGCAACAATCTCCCCCTTTGGCATTGATGGAAACACTTGATCTGATATACAAAATTTTCCCCCTTTGACATCAAGGACAAAGCTCTAGTGGTCTTCCTCTATACCTGCAAAAACACATAAGCTCCCCCCGTCTGCATTAGTATTGATCTTTCTTTACTGCTCCTTATGTTCTAGCTCCCCCTGACTATTTCATCCTTGTCATCCTTCATACATTCTTATCTACCTGCTCCCCCTGAGCGGTAGCCATAATCAATCTAGGGATAAAAATATATCTTGAACAACTCCCCCTAGAAAGATGCACCATCTATGCATCTAGTTAGAAGGAGGGGTAACAACCCCTAATGTCTGTTTAAGATACTCAAATGTGTCCTTAGAAAGTGCTTTTGTAAAGATGTTTGCAACTTGATTCTTTGTAGGCACATACTCCAATCTGACCTCTTGATTTGGAACCTTCTCTCTCAAAAAGTGATACTTGATAGATATGTTCTTGGTCTTAGAATGCATCACTAGATTCTTTGAAATATTGATGGTACTTGTATTGTCACACAAAATAGGAATAGGCTCATCATACACTACCTTGATATCCTTCAATGTTTGCTTCATCCACATTAGTTGAGTGCAACAGGATGTTGCAGCTATAGACACTGCTTCTGTTGTAGATAAGGACACCAAATCTTGCTTCTTACTCAACCATGAGACCAATCTATCTCCAAAAAAGAAAGCTCCTCCACTAGTACTTATTCTATCATCAACACTACCAACCCAATCTGCATCAGTATAGGTACTCAGAGAAAATTCATCACCTTTTTGATACCACAATCCATGTTCTGGAGTGTTCTTCAAATATTTGAATATCCTTTTGACTACCTTCACATGTGTTTCTTTTGGATCAACTTGAAATCTTGCAACCAAGCAAACAAATTGCATAATGTCAGTCCTTGATGCTATTAAGTATAGTAGGCCTCTAATCATAGACCTATAGAGAGTCTGATCAGCTTAAGGTGACTCATCATTTTTGCTCAAATGGAAACTTGTTACTATAGGAGTACTTACTAGTTTGTTGTCATCCATACCAAACTTCTTCAACATCTCCTTGACATACTTTTCTTGAGAGATAAAGATGCCATCATCTTATTGAGAAATTTGGAGTCCAAGAAAGAATGATAACTCACCTATCATAGACATTTCAAATTCTTTCTACATCTCTTCTACAAACTTCTTACACATTTCATCATTGACACCAAAGATTATATCATCAACAAACACAACAACAAACAGAATTTGTTCATCCTTAAATTTGCTGTAAAGATTACTATCTGCGGTACCTTTCTTGAAGGCCTACTAGAGTAAGTACTTGTCCAACCTTTCATACCAAGCCCTAGGAGCTTGTTTGAGCCCATACAAAGCCTTCTTAAGTCTGAATACCATGTTTAGATCTTCTAATAACTAAAATCCATTAGGCTACTCTATGTAGACTTCTTCTAAGTCACCATTCAAGAATGTAGATTTGGCATCCATTTGATATACCTTGTAACCCTTGTGAATTACAAATGAAAGAAACATTCTAATTGCCTCCATTCTTTCTACCAGAGCAAATGTCTCCTCAAAATCAATTCCTTCTACTTGTGAATAACCTTTGTAGGCCAACCTTGCTTTGTTCCTTACCACTTCTCCATATTCATTCAATTTTTTTTTGAACACCCACTTTGTACCTCTCAATTTTTTGTCTGCAAGCCTTGGCACCAATTCCCAAATCTAATTCTTGTCCATCTAATTTAGTTCTTCTTCCATTGCTTGTGTCCATCCTTCATCCTTACTAGCCTTAGAAAAAGTTTTAGGTTCTACTCTTGACAACAAAGAAAAATTTACGTGTTCATTTGCTCTTACAAAGCTTCTTCTTGTCTGCACTCCTTCATTCTTGTCTCCAATGATTTGATCTTTTGAATGATTCTTCTGAACATGCTTGGCAGGGGTCTTGGTGATCTTCTCTTGAGTTTCTTCCTTCTCTTCAACTTATTCTTCTTTTGTGCAGGCAAGTTCATCTGACCAACATTTTTCTTGCTCATCTGTGATTTGATGTGACTCTTCATCAACCCTAACATTTGCACCCTCAACTATCTTCCTCGGTCTTTTGTTGTAGCATTTGTAAGCTTTACTCCTAGTTGAATATCCATGAAAGATTCCTTCATCAGATCTTGAGTCAAATTTTCCCAGACCTTCATCATCTCTTTTGATGTAGCATTTGCTTCCAAAAACTCTGAAATACTTGACTAATGTTGGTATTCCATACCATAGCTCATAAGGTGTCTTGGTGTTGTGCACTCTTAGTTGTCCTCTATGGAGAATGTAGATAGCAGTATGAACTACCTCTTTCCAATATGTATTAGACAACTTGGCTTCACTCAACATTGTTCTAGCCATCTCTTGAACTATTCTATTCTTTCTTTCCAGTACACCATTTCACTAAGGAGTTCTTGCAACAGAATAGTGCCTCTTTATTCCATTTTCTTCACAAAATTCCTCAAACTCACTTGATGTAAACTCTCCACCTCTGTTAGACCTTAAACACTTGATTCTTGCATTCATTTCATTTTCAACCGTGGACTTGAATATCTTAAACCTATTGAAAGCTTCTAATTTTTCTTTCAAAAATGTAACCCATGTCATTCTAGAGAAATCATCAATGAGCAACATGAAATACCTCTCACCTTGTAGACTCTTTATCCTAGTAGGTCCACACAAGTTAGTATGAACTAGTTCCAATGGCCTTGTAGAGGAACACTCCTTGGACTTGAATCTTATAATTTTCTACTTCCCCATTTGACATTCCTTGAATACTGTGCTTGTATGCTTGATAATCTTTGGCATGTCTCTTACTACTTGCATGGAGCTTATCTTCACAAGATTGTCAAAGTTGGTGTGCCCCATTCTTTTGTACCATAGCCAACATTCATTAGTTTGTCATAGAAGACAAGTCCTTCCATTTACACCTTTTAGTTTATACAAATTGTTCTCTATCTTAGAACCTTCTACCACTAATCTTCGAGAGTTTACTCTTCTGATTTCACATCCTTGATCATGAAATATGAGATTGTATCCTTTGCTGCACATATGACTTACACTAAGAAGATTATTCTTGATACCTTCTGTTAGGTCTCAAAAATGCAGGTTGCTAATCCTAAGATGATGCCAGGCTCTATGCTTAGATTGGCAACAATTTTGAACTAACTTGACGAAATCAACCTTTTGGGTTTGATGATTTCCTACACTTTAGGTCCTGCTACACCTAGGTGGGTAAACCTTGGAAATTAAAGTAGATTGAATGCAACTATTTTGACTAAGTAAATGGATCTACCTACAGTGGCAAATGGTGTAGGATAGATGAAAGCTTGCTAACTAATTCTAATATCAAAGTGAATTTTATGATTGTGCAAATAAAAAGATTTTAATGGTAAATTGAAATAAGACCAGTGCCTTGCTAGGTAAATAGAGTCAAATGAAGGACTAAGACTAGTGGCTTATAGTGGGTAATAATTCTAATTGTTTGGCACAATTTTAGTTTATAACTTGTATAAACATGCAAGGAGATGACTGACAAACTCTTCTTAATAATCTAGTGCAGGAGCACCTAATCCACTGTGGCCTCCATGAGGCATTCAATTTCATGTTGTGTTTAATGTCATTTTGATGTTTCCAATAAGGTCCTAAAAGACCATTCATGTAATAAGGTTTGTTTGACCAATGCATGTTATTTTAGTTTGTATCTAGGTTTATATTGTAAGTGCCAAGGACACTTGTCGATCTCTAATCACAAGGGTTGTTAGACAGTTAGGAGGTTGTTAGGCAGTTGGAGGTTGTTAGATCTCCTAGCCGCTTGGAGTCAATTCAGTACTACTGAGGGCGAGTAGATAAATGCCCAAGATCATTGAATGTAATCAGTTGTAGTCGAGAGGTAATAGAGATCAGTTCAGTGTGATTTGTAATCATGAAATAGAGCATCTGTGTATGTGTATTTATGAAAGGCATAATAAACAAAGTTTTGTTCTATGTATCTTTTTGTCATTCAATTTCGTTGGGTTTTCTCTGTGTAATCAATTAGCTATTTTGTGGATGAGATGGATTCTTATTCCATTCCACCTATTAGATTTCTTTGAAATCGATGGAATGGCTGTACAGTTCATTTTTGTGTTTTTTGTTTCATTCATTTGTATTTGCAAGATCGTGTACATTATTCTCTGAGAGATCCTAGCATTTGTCATGTGCTAGTTTGGCGAAGTTTAAGATCAGTGTGGTTATTGGAGAAATGGGTTTGTGAAGCTACAGGGTTTGCAGAGGTTCAGATTGGCGAAGATTCATGTTGTTTCACTGGGTATACCTTCTGTGTGTATATCGCTAATGTATGTCAAGGGACATTTCATGTGTATCTCACAGTTGTATGTTCATGTATATCTCACAAGTGAATATTGTGATTGTCTGTGGTGAATGTGCATTTCGTATGATACAAGGAAAGTATATGTAGATGGTGAATGTATATCACAAATGCATGTGGGAATGTACATTGAAGAATGTATCTCTCGATAGATACAAATGATGAAGTATCGGCACATCGACTAAGGTTTATAAGTGTTTGCCGATGTGAATGGTCTTGGCGATAGGCGAGTAATGTGAAGACATACATCAGGGAATGTATGTTAAGGTTTTGGCTTTGCATCAAATTGGTATCAGAGCCTGAAAAAGATTTGGGTGGCGAGTCAAATTGAGGAATTGCAGGAGTGTTGGCATTTGGGTGTTGTCTGTGAATGTTTATGTCAGACAAAGAGAGCGAGACAGAGGCAAAGATGATGCCTCCCAAAAGCATGTCACAAGATGCCATTAAGAAGTTGATCGAGGAGATGCTTGAATCCAAGTTGGGAGAGTTAAATCCGACCAAAAGCAAGGAAAGGGAAGCTGAAAGTGACAGTGATGAAGGCGATATAGAAATTACTGAAACCAGTAAAAAGGCAGAGGAGATACCAGCAGACCAGAGGGAATTTTTAAATGAATTAAATTCAGTCAATAGGGACACCATAGATGGGTTACCTATGTATAGTGGAAGTATGGAAGATGAAGAGGTGATTGATTGGATTGAGGCATTGAACAATCAATTTAAATATAAAGAAATCCCTGATGATAAGAGGGTTAAGTTGGCAAAGGCAAGATTGCAGAGATTTGCTCTTGCATGGTGGAATTGTGAACAAGGAGAGAGAATCAAGGAGGGGAAGATAATGATAACCTCTTGGGAAAGGATGAAGACCAAACTCAAGGCACACTTCTTACCATTGGACTATGATGTGTAGATGTATAAGAAGTTGCAGAACCTCAGGCATAGAGACCTTGATGTGAATGCATACACACAAGAGTTTCATAAACTCAGTCTCAGATCAAAGAGATAGGAAGAAGAGTCAGAGAAGGTGGTCAGGTACTTGAATGGACTAAGGATGAACATCCAAGATGAGATCAACATTTTAGCACCAGAAATAGTGAACAAGTGCTTCCAAATGGCCTTACGGGCTGAAGAGAAGATAAAGAGGAAGAGTGAGTAGAATGGTAGAGGAAGAGGTGACATAAATTTTAGAGGCAGTTTTGGAGGAAGAAGTCCTAACTAGAGACCTAGTGGTGAGTTTAGCCAAGAAGAGGCTAGTAAAGGACAAGAGCAGTCTAATTTCAGGGGTGGATGGAGAGGCACAAGAGGCAGATTTGGAGGTGGTAGATGTTCTAATGTTTTCACTGGGAGATGTTATCATTGTAATGAAATTGGTCACCCAGCTTTCAAATGTCCAGAAAGGAAAGGTTCACCTTTAGGAGGTAATAGGAAGAATGAAAAGAGGGTTCAATATGTGCAAGAAGAGGCGGTAGATGAAAGTGTTAACTTTCCAATTGGGAGTGCAGCCCCATGTCAAGATGGAGAAGCATTGATGCTAAGGAGAACACTCTTGAAGACATCCAAGGACATGCTACAAAGGAGAGCACTTTTCAAGACCAATTGCAAAAGCAAAGGTAAAATATGCAAGGTAGTAATAGATTCTGGTTCAACAGACAATATGGTATCTCATGAAATGGTGGATAATTGAACATAGAAAGGATTCCTCATCAAACTCCTTACAAAGCATCTTGGGTAAGTGATAGTCAATCACTTTTGGTATATGAACAAGCATATGTTGATTTTTAGATTGGGGAATATCAGGATAGGGTTTTATGTGACATTTTGCCCATGGAATGTTGTCACCTACTTTTAGGTAGGCCATGGCAATTTGATAGGAGAGCATTGTATGATGGATATGCTAACACCTACACCATCAAGAAGGATGGGAGGACTTTTGTGATGACACTATTACAGGAGGATGCTGAAGCAAAGAAGGCAGCCAAGGTCATCTTGGTAGGTAAGAAAGAGTTTGTGAAGATCCATGAAGAAGCAACAAAGAAAGTTGAGGATACCTCAGGGAGTGGAATTGCTAAGGATCAAAGTTTGAAGGTGATTTCAGTTTTGGATGATGGAGATCAGATGGATCAGCAGAAGGTCAAAGAGCAGGTCTGCAATCAACCACACGTTGATTGGAAAGATAATGATGCTATCATAGTAGGGACCATTGTTTGTCCTCTAGAGGCAACAAGAGCTGAAAGGCCAACATATTCTGCCATAGCAGTAGTACAAGAAGCATCAGCCAAGGTTTACAATGTAGGTGTTCGAGCCTACAATGCTAGGCATGAATCTTTGATTCCATGGAAGTAGGTTGCAGCCCAGAGATCATGGGGAAGGCATGAGACAACAAAGGCTAAAGGTGGAGCCAGACAGAGCATTAACTCATGGGGTATGAGTTCTTTTCTCGGTGGGGAGTATGTTGTAGGAGCACCTAATCCATTGTGGCCTCCATGAAGCATTCAATTTCATGTTGTGTTTAATGTCATTTTGATGTTTCCAATAAGGTCCTAAAAGACCATTCATGTAATAAGGTTTGTTTGACCAATGCATGTTATTTTAGTTTGTATCTAGGTTTATGTTGTAAGTCCCAAGGACACTTGTTGATCTGTAATCACAAGGGTTGTTAGACAGTTAGGAGGTTGTTAGGCAGTTGGAGGTTGTTAGATCTCCTAGCCACTTGGAGTCAATTCAGTACTATTGCGGGTGAGTAGATAATGCCCAAGATCATCGAATGTAATCAGTTGTAGTCAAGAGGTAATAGAGATCAGTTCAATGTGATTTGTAATCGTGAAATAGAGCATCTGTGTATGCACATTTCTGAATGGCATAATAAAAAAGTTCTATTCTGTGTATCTTTCTGTCATTCGATTTCCTTGGGTTTTATCTGTGCAATCGATTTGCCATTTTGTGGACAAGATGGATTCTTAATCCATTCCACTGGTTAGATTTCCTTGAAATTGGTGGAATGGTTGTACAGTTCATTTTTGTGTTTTTGTTTCATTCATTTGTATTTGTAGGATCGTGTACATTATGCTCTGAGAGATCCTAGCATTTGTCATGTGCTAGGTTGGCGAAGTCTAAGATCGGTGTGGTTGTTGGAGAAACGGGTCTGTGAAGCTACAGGGTTTGCAGAGGTTTAGATCAGCGAAGATTCATGTTGTTTCACCAGGTATACCTTCTGTGTGTATATCGCTAATGTATGTCGAGGGACATTTCATGTGTATCTCGCAAGTGAATATTGCGGTTGTCTTTGGTGAATGTGCATTTCGTATGATACAAGGAAAGTATATATAGATGGTGAATGTATATCGCAAATGCATGTGGGAATGTACATTGAAGAATGTATCTCTCGACAGATACAAATGATGAAGTATCAGCACATCGGCTAAGGTTTATAAGTGTTCGCTGATGCAAATGGTCTTGCCGATAGGTGAGTAATGTGAAGACATACATCGGGAAATGTATGTTAAGGTTTTGGCTTTGCATCATAATCCAACCAATATAATTAGATTTCTTGTTATTCACCAGAAGGCAATTTAATCCTTTCTTGAAGGAACCAATTGAATGAAATATGCAAGAATAACAGATAATATTAATTTGGAGATAGAATGGCAATCCTAACTATATGGCTCTTCTTAGTAATCCAAACTAACACTTCCAGGTTACTGTGACTAATCAGAAGGGTTTTAATTCCTTTTATGGAAACCAATTAATCAAATCACACAACTACAGCAAATGTGTATTGACAAATTAAATATTTACTTGATATATTAATCTGAATAACAAGGAAATATAGAACTGGAGACAACCACACAATTGAGTAACTTTGACAAACAATTGATGCCAGAATAGAACCACAGAATTAGAGAACTTCAATTTACTTCTTCAATAATAAACTTGCAACATGGTCTTTGAGAAACATTGTAAATTTTATGTATTATATTCTACTGCTGATGATCTTTATTTTCGGACTTGGTTCCCCTTATATTTGTTTTGCAGTTGTAGGGTTATGACTCTTCATACATCCGGTGCAACCTTTTGTTATTTTAATCTCCTTCAATAACAAAATTTTAATCTTGACCTTCTTACTGTTAAAATGCTTTGGTTGTTGCAGGTGGGATGCCCTTTGCCTTTGTATTGTAGTGTATCCGTATATCTTATGTATTTGCAACATACACCTAAGGAATCACTGGATTTGTGATTCTATATATATAAATCTTTTGTATATCACATACATTTTCTTCCATATACAAGAGCGGGCCCAACCAGATTTATGAAATGATTTTGAAATCTCCTTCGAATCCACATTTGTATCATCTCTTTGTATATCAAATGCATATGCTTTATACACAATAGCAGACCCTAGCTAAAATTCACAATATTTAATCTATCATTCAAATCCGGGCTTGTATAAACTTGTATATCCATTGGTGATGGGGCCCACGTGGTGTTTCATGCATATACATTTCCTTTGTATCTCGAATATGTATATCATAAACATGCAAGCATTTAAACATACAAAGACTTTTCTATATTGAACTTCTTTTGACATCCGGCTTGTATCTTTAACTTGTATCTTCACTTGTATATCGGCTTGTATATCAAAGATATACATTGTTATTATACAAGCCCAATGTGCAAGTGGCAGGACCCACCTTATTCCTCACTCGTATTCCATATTACATCACTACTTATATCTGACCTTCATATACAATGCCCGATACATACAAACTCAATTGTATCTCCTTTCTGAACTTCTTGCTTTTATGAACCATAGTTCATTCATTTTCGGCTCCGCCATGTATATAAAGTGAAATGCATCTTTTGACTAAAGTATGATGCATCCTTTATATTAAACTTTAACTTCCTTTGAGTTCCGCATTGTATGTACACTGCAATGTATGTATCTAAAACATACAACAATAAAACTGTATTTCATATCCCTTTCGGTTTTGCAATGTATATTACCGTTGTATATCCCCTTGTATGTTTTATACAAATGTATTTGTACATGCATTTGCCAGTTTTGTATTTCCAATGCTTTATGCATTTGTATCTTCTCACTATTTGTATCTTGCATACATACAAATAAATATACAAAACCTTTGACCATTCACCTTTGTATTTGGTATACATGCATTCTGACCAACATGCACTTTGTTTTTAAGGATCTTGATTCCTCTGTTTTTTGCTTCAAATCTCCGCTCTATTGGGTGATCGGTGAGAGTCTCACTGAGCTCCTCCATCGGTATGACTTAATGGTGTCAGGAAGGTTTTTAGAGTATTCGCCGATAGTAACATCTTATACCGATCAGTGTGACTGGTAAATTTCTCTCTGATGAAAGGCCATCGGTATCATTTTCTCCATCGGTGATCATTAAAATCTTCTCGTCGATCCTTATTATCATGCCGATAGTCATTTCAACAAGTTTCCTGTAAAGCATGGATTGATATAACAAAAGGGAGGTCTTGCTGAAACTTAGGAATTAAAGCCATTGATTATAGTGTAATTCTGTGAGTGATACATGTTGTCTCTCAGATTTGCACCCTTTGCTGCGGTTGTAAAACTTTAGCAATCTGGAGAAACATGGGAATGATCTCAAAGTGTGGGACCTTGCAAATTGAGATCAGACCTCCGGAGAAGGTTGGCTTCCTCTTTCTAAGCCTAATGCTTAGAGAAATGCATCTAAACCTAGTGCTAATGCCTGCTGGGAAAAGGGTTAGAAGGAATGTTGAAATGAAAATAAGTGAGACACCAGATTTAAATGTGTTTGGCTGCAACTGAATCGACACAGTAATAATCTCACAGCTGGAAAGACTTACACAGACTCATATCTATTTTAACAGAGGTCAAGACAAAGACACAGTGCTAGAATAACAAAAGAGAGGCAAAACTACCAGTTTTTATTGATTATAGAGGCCAAATAGCCCAGAAGAACAACTAACCCCATATACATCTGTTTTACATGTATATATAGAATTTTACATTTTGACCTCAGTTAGTTAGAAACAATTTCACCCATGGGTGCTATCAGAAAATATCTACCTGAAGGGATGTCTACCTGCAGAAGTTATTGAATAAAAGATCTGGAATAGGGCAGGTGGAAGATATTTTAAGTCTTCAATGCAAGCTGCTACATCATCAATCTACAGCAATGAATGCCACAAATATCTGCATTTGCATATCCAAAATAGTCGCTGAAACGTCCAGCCGTCAAAGCATACAAGGCCAGATTCAAATTTTGAAAGTGAAAATAATTGCCTCAGAAGCCCGCCAAATGAAAGAGGAGACAAAAACAAACATTTTTTCCTTTTGTGGCATGTAGAAATTCGCCAGGATGCACAAGATATTTGCGGTCAAATTTGTGGTCAACTGCCTATGTATATCGCCTTGCATCTGCACTTGTATCAGCCTTTGAAACCTCCTCTGAAACTATCTTTGCATATGCAAATCACTTTGTATATATCAGGCTGTGTCAGGCTGTCGAGATGACCTCCAGTCGAGTCACTGATGTGTAAAGTCTTGTCGAAATGTCCTTGTATATGCCTTTGCTTTCGGTGTTTAAAAAACTTTTGAAGTCACCTTTGTATATACATTTGTATATGCATGTGCCTGCATACAAATGTAGGTCTTTACCTTTTGAATCGGCTTTGAAATGCACCTGACACATGGCACCACCTGGTTAGTTGCTAAATTGATCCCTAGGACCCATCACTGAAAATACATCCTCCATCAGCCATCGGAAAGTCCTTTGCATGAGCCGCTGATGCAAGAGGTCATGCCGAAATCCCCTGTATGTATCGGCCTTTGTATATGTTGTTTCTGAGATTGTATATACATGCAAGCACTTGCATACAAGGCGCGGACCCCAAATATTTATAGAACAATTTGAAATCGCACTCGGGTCTGGCTTGTATCTCCTCCTTTTGCATATCACTTTGTATATTTGTGCATACAAATGCTATATGCATATCGCAGACCTCAAATGATTATGGAGCGGATTGGAATCGCTATAGGGTCTGGGCCTTGTATCTCTTCTCCTTTGTATATCAACATATACAATGTACTGTGCATATACAAGCTGTGAACCTCAAATGATTATAAAACTCTTTGAAATTGCTATCGGGTCCGGGCCTTATATGTAACTCCTTGTATGTCTCCTTTGTATGTTTGATTGTATGTGCAAACATACAATCGCATATTCATCCAATTGGTGGGCCCATCCCTTTGTATCTTGCCTTTACTTGCTTCTTGTATGTTTGTCAGCCAATCTATCTTTTGCTCACATGTGGCCTTTGTATCTTTTGCAAAAATCCTTTGTATGTGTGACTTGCATCTTTTTCCTTGTATGTCGCGAATGTATGTCAGCGATATACATTGGCTTTTTGTATGCATTTCCCCTTGTATATTGCGAATGTATGTCACCTTTGTATATCGGCCCTTGCATCTTAGACTTGTATGTGAGCTTTGTATATCAGATATACAATGCGAATGTACAAGCAAAACCTTTTATCTGCGCTTGCATGTCACCGATGTATCTTGCCCTACATCCTTTTCCCTGCATATACAAACTGCTTTGTATGTTGACCTATGTAGATTCCCTCTTGCATGTGGTCCTTTGTATCTTTTTCCTATGCATGTTCCTCTTGTATATTCCAATGTACATTCTGTCTTGTATGCCCACCTTGTATATTCCCTTGTATATTTTCCTTTGTATATCTTCTTTGCATCTTTTCAATGTACATTTCCATTGTATGTGCGATTGTATATATGAACATACAACGCGAACATACATTCATCCCTGCATTTCACCCCTTGCATATCCCCTTTTGTATATGGTACCTTGTATCTCGCCAATGTACATTTTCCATTGTATATGCGAACATACAATGGCGAATGTACATGTGAACATACATTCACAAATGCATATACAAATACTAAGTATGAAATTGAGATTTATTTGTGATGGAAATCACTTGAAGACAAAGGGTTTTTGAGTTTTTTTGGGTTTTCAACAAAGATCTCAAGGTGAGATTTTTGGGATTTTTTGACAAGGCATAGCATAAATATTTGAAGGATGTAAGCCTTGTAGGGTTATTTTAAAGGAAAATACAAGGTGAACTATTTAACTCTAGACAGAGGAAAATAGGTCAACAATTTTGGCGTCTTCTACGGGATGTTTGCCTACTAAACATTAGATCAGTGGCCTTCTGCATTCATTGGGAATGGAGTCAAAAGAGATTGTAAGAAGAACAGAGGAGCTGGAACATTGAGCAAGCTACCAAGCCAAAACAAAACAACAAGCAAGCGTGTATCTCCTAATGAGAATACAACAAAGTGTAAAGGCACTTATTGAAAGAATAACCTAAAACTGAAATAAAACTACTCTAATCCTAAACTAACCAGTTAGAGGTGACTTTTAAACAAAGCCATTAACTGGTTCTTGAAAGTAACTATCCTTCCTTAACAATTTACAATGTTTCTTATGCATGTGGGCATGTTTCTATTTTGTCTTGCCCATGTTCAGTCTCCTCATTATTTTTAATAAAGCATGGAAGCTCCTCAAGCATATCAGCATCATCAACCTTTAGATCATCTAGCATAAGGCAACATGCTTGCCCTTCCTTATGGTTTGGAACCTCACTATCATGCTCAGCCTCAACCTGCAGCAATTTTCCATTATTTTCAGTGTTCTCTTGTTGCTGCATATCCACAACTAGCTGTTCATATTCCTCATCTTCAATATAATCAGGTAGCTCATGAAGTAGGGTAGCAGCATCCATTTCTGAAGTGACCTTAGCAACCTGTTTCCCTATGCCTCCATCCTTTGGTTGTAGCTCTTCTAGATTTTGGTTAAGTTGTCTTTGTAGCTGAAGGCTTTCTCCATGCACTCTTTGCATTTCAACCTTATTTGCTTGATTGGATGCATGAGAAAAGGCTTTAAAAGAAGTAAAGTCTAGAGGACTCAATCCCTTATTTGGGTTAACATTACTCACAGGTGCAATAGGTTCAAACAATTCTATATTTGTGAGTGTAGGAACAAATTGCTCCTCATTAGTTTTATCTTATCCCACCTCCTCTTTTGGCTCATCTTTCCAATTATCTTGGTAGACAATAGGTTCACCCTTGAGGATTGAAATAGCATCAGGGAAAAAGGCCTGAATACCTTCTTGAACTTCTTGGAGGGGAGAGGGTTCTGGACAAATTTATTTCTGGGGAGTGATAATCCAAGTTTGCACAGGAACAGGGACTTGTGGAGGGATAAAGGCGTTGAAGCCTGGAAACTTGTGGAGTCTAGGTTGCTCTTCTATAGGCTGAACATGTGCATAAGAAAGGGGTTGCTTAAAATTTGGGATTGTAAACTCATGCTCCTTCAACTTAGTAATTTCATCATAATTGTCCATGCTAGGTCCATCTAATGAGGGGATCTGAAAGGGCTGCAAATAGGAGATAGGGGGTTGAAATTGTGCTAGAATAGGCTCTTGTGAAGGCTGAGGGCCTTTGAAACTTGGGATTTTAAAACTAAGAAGTAGTTTTGGAGGCACAGATGGATTATCCTGCCTGAAGCTTGGGATCTTAAAATTTGGGGCTTCTTTCGTAGCAGGCTGAACATGTATCATCCTTAAAACAAGGTTTTCTTGAAAAACCCCCTCTTGTGCCTCTTGCTACTAGTCACATTTTAGAATCTCTATAAATTCATCAGCCTCCTCCTTTAGATTTAGGTACAACTTGTTGAGACCATATAAGCTTATGATGCCGAGGTCATAAAACCGCTGAGGCTAACTGTACCCTGCTTCTCTTTTTTCATTGTCCAAAAGTTTGTCAGACTTCAGGAAACTACTCGTGAGCTTATTGAAAGCATCAATATTCTCAGGGGCAATAGCTTGAGTCAAATTAGGAGGGTAGCTGCACTGGTTAGCGTCAAAGTAGTCTTCTTGGGGTTGATAATAAGCATTATTAAGCTACCAAGAAGACTGAGTAGGGGTGTAAGCATCATGAGGATGCTGATATTCTGCATTAGTAGGACTGTATGGCATGAAATTTGAGGCATTTGGGGCATGGTATTGTTGATATGGGGGCCAATAGCCTGTATTTGGATTAGGGGTAGGGGAATAGCCATGATTCCCATAAAATTTTGACATTTTATAGCATCTAAATGCTGGATAATCATAAAAATGTCAGAATTAGAGCAAAAAGGTTTGCAACCAAAAGAAACTAGATACATACCAGAAAGGAGTCGCCAGGTGATTGAGATGCTTCTGGAAGCTGAATAGACCAGGAAAATCACCAGAATCCTGATCTTTGATGAAATTTTAGGTGCTTGGGCGGCTTTCACAGTAGGTTTGTTGAGTAGAGTCACCATGATGTTGTTTGTTACCTCTGAAGGCTGGTAATACTAGGAGAAACACCAAATCTTTAAGTACTTTTATGAGAAGTTCATCAAACTGGTCCCACCGGGCGTGCCAAAAATTGTTGTCTCTCAGATTTGCACCCTTTACTACAGTTGTAAAACTTTAGCAATCTGGAGAAACATGGGAATGATCTCGAAGTGTGGGACCTTGCAAATTGAGATCAGACCTCCGAAAAAGGCCGGCTTCCTCTTTCTAAGCCTAATGCTTAGAGAAATGCATCTAAACCTAATGCTAATGCCTGCTGGGAAAAGGGTTAGAAGGAATACTGAAATGAAAATAAGTGATACACCAGATTTAAATGTGTTTGGCTGCAACTGAATTGACACAGTAATAATCTCACAGCTGGAAAGACTTACATAGACTCATATCCATTTTAATAGAGGTCAAAATAGAGACAGTGCTAGAATAACAAAAGAGGCAAAAATACCATTTTTTATTAATTATAGAGGCCAAGTAACCATTACAAAAATAGCCCAGAAGAACAACCAACCCCATATACATCTGTTTTACATGTATATATAGCATTTTACATTTTGACCTCAGTCAGTTACAAACAATTTCGCCCATGGGCACTGTCAGAAAATATCTGCCTGAAGGGACGTCTACCTGCAGAAGTTATTGAATAAAAGATGTGGAACAGGGCAGGTGGAAGATATTTTAAGTCTTCAATGCAAGTTGCTGCATCATCAATCTGCAGTAATGAACACCACAAATATCTGCATTCGCATATCCAAAATAGTCGCTGAAACGTCTAGCTGTCAAAGCATACAAGGCCAGATCCAAATTTTAAAAGTGAAAATAATCACCTCAGAAGCTCGCCAAATGAAAGAGAAGGCAAAAACAAACATTTTTTCCTTTTACAGCATGTAGAAATTCACCAGGATGCGCAAGATATTCGTGGTCAAAGTTGCGGTCAACTACCTGTGTATATTACCTTGCATCTGCACTTGTATCAGCCTTTGAAACCTCCTCTGAAACTGTCTTTGCATGTGCAAAGCACTTTGTATATATCAGGTTGTGTTAGGCTGTCAGGATGACCTCCAGTCGAGTCACTGATGTGCAAAGTCTTGTCGAAATGTCTTTGTATATGCCTTTGCTTTCAGCATTTAAAAAACCTTTGAAGTTGCCTTTGTATATGCATGTGCCTACATACAAACGTGGGTCTTTACATTTTGAATCGGTCTTTGAAATGTACCTGACATGTGGCACCACCTGGTTAGTCGCTAAACTGATCCCTGGGACCCATCACTGAAAATACATCCTCCATCGGCCATTGGAAAGACCTTTGCATGAGTCGCCGATGCAAGAGGTTACGCCGAAATCCCCTATATGTATCAGCCTTTGTATATGATATTTCTAAGATTGTATATACATACAATCACCTGCATACAAGGCGCAGACCCCAAATATTTATAGAACAATTTGAAATCGCACTCGGGTCTGGCTTGTATCTCCTCCTTTTGCATATCTCTTTGTATATTTGCGCATACAAATGCAATATGAATAGCGCGGACCTCAAATGATTATGGAGTGGATTGGAATCGCTATCAGGTTTGGGCCTTGTATCTCTTCTCCTTTGTATATCAGCATATACAATGTACTGTGCATATACAAGTCGCGGACCTCAAATGATTATAAAACTCTTTAAAATTGCTATTGGGTTCGGGCCTTGTATGTAACTCCTTGTATGTCTCCTTTGTATGTTCGATTGTATGTGCAAACATACAATCACATATTCATCCAATTGGTGGGCCCATCCCTTTGTATCTTGCCTTTACTTGCTGCTTGTATGTTTGTCAGCCAATCTATCTTTTGCTTGCATGTGGCCTTTATATCTTTTGCAAAAATCCTTTGTATGTGTGACTTGCATCTTTTCCCTTGCATGTCGCGAATGTATGTCGCCTTTGTATATCGGCCCTTGCATCTCGGACTTGTATGTGAACTTTGTATATTAGATATACAATGCGAATGTACAAGCAAAACCTTGTATCTGTGGTTGCATGTCGCCGATGTATCTTGCCTTGCATCCTTTTCCCCGCATATACAAACTACTTTGTATGCTGACCTATGTAGATTCCCTCTTGCATGTGGTCCTTTGTATCTTTTTCCTATGCATGTTCCTCTTGTATATTCCAATGTACATTCTGTCTTGTATGCCTGCCTTGTATATTCCCTTGTATCTTTTCCTTTGTATATCTTCTTTGCATCTTTTCAATGTACATTTTCATTGTATGTGCGATTGTATATATGAACATACAACACGAACATACATTCATCCCTACGTTCCACCCCTTGCATATCCCCTTTTGTATATGGTACCTTGTATCTCGCCGATGTACATTTTCCATTGTATATGCGAACATACAATGGCGAATGTACATGAGAACATACATTCAAAAATGCATATACAAATACTAAGTATGAAATTGAGATTTATCTGCGACGGAAATCACTTGAAGACAAAGGGTTTCTGGGTTTTTACCAAAGATCTCAAGGTGAGATTTTGGGATTTTTTGACAAGGCATAGCATAAATATTTGAAGGATTTAAGCCTTGTAGGGTTATTTTCAAGGAAAATACAAGGTGAACTATTTAACTCTGGACAGAGGAAAATAGGTCAACAATACACTCACTTGTGGTGAAAGCTTGTGATCTTTATGGAATACACCAGTTATCATCATGACTTTGGGCATAATATTTTTTCTGATTTGGTTAGGTATGGATGAGTAAAATATAAGAAAATTTTAAATTTTTCTGTCCCAACAGTGGCTCTGTCTGGGATGTATACTTCTGTGAGTATAACAAGAATTCGGATCTTTTGGGGGAGTAGACCATATGTTTTATTCATTTGGAATGACAATTTTATGAGAATTGTATGGGGAATGGGGGTGACAATGATGGGGAACAGGAATGATCCTATACTATTGTACATGGAAAAGATTATATATATATATATTTATTTATAGAGATTGATAGGATTGTCCATGTACTGGCAGATCCTAATCTCTTTTGGTTTCCCTAAACTATTGTGCATGGAATGAGATTATTTGGAGAATTTTAAGGGTTGTCCATGCACTGGCAACACTTAATTCTCTTTGTGCATGATATTCTATGAAAAAAAAGTTTTCAGATATTGCCCATGCACAGGCAATTCCTGCTCTTCTCCAGACATGTTTTGCAAATAGTAAGAATCATCACCTCCTTTGCCAGTTATAACAAAATGACCTAACCATAAAGCTTCAAATTTTCCATGCTTTCCTTTGTCTTGGCACCTAGCATTCCACATCAGTACTAAATCATTTATTTCAAACTTCCTATTTTTGGCCTTTTTGTCAAAGAGGTATTTCACTTGTGATTGCAACTTAATATTCTGCCTTTGGGCTAGTCTCCTTGTTTCATCAAGTTCTGCAAGATGTTCTAATCTTTCCTCCATTGGTTCAAGAATGTTTAAATCTTCCTGAAGAATAAATTTGTAAACTAGCATGAGGTTTTCTAATGGTATTCTCACTTGTGTTCCATATGCTAGTTCAAAAGGAGATCTCCCAATTGCTCTTTTTATAGTAATCCTATCAGCCCATACGGCCATTCTTAGCTTTGAATCCCATTCTTTCTTGTTTCCCTCCAACATCCTTTTTATGATTTTCAGAAGGCTTTTGTTGCTAGATTCTGCCTGCCCGTTTGCTTGTGGATGATAAGGGGCAGCATAAGACACAGTGATGCCATGTGTACTATAGAAATTTTTAAATTCATCAGACCTGAAACACATCCCATTGTCTGTGATTAACCTTACTGGAGTGCCAAATTTGAATATAATATTTTCCATCAGGAAATTAATCACCACCCTGCTTGTTGCTTGCTTGGTTGGGATTGCTTCCACCCACTTTGTGAAGTAATCTGTCGCTACTAAAATCCATTTGTGTCCACCACTTGACTTCTCTACAATTTCTCCTATGAAGTCAATACCCCACTGATAATATGGAGCCTCCACCTACATGGGTTTCAAGGGCAATGCTCCCTGATATTTCAACTTTCCTGAAAACTTCTGACATGCTTCACATTTCCTAGTGTAATGATATGAATCATTAAAAACTTTAGTCCAATAGTATCCAGCCCTTAGGATCTTGTGGGCTGTAGTATTTACTGAGAAATGACCTCCACACATGCCTTCATGTAGCTCTTTCATGATATGTTTTGATTGATGCTCATCTAGGCATAATAATAGGATACCATCCCTATTCTTCCAGTAAAGATCTCCATCAATAAATACATATTTTGAGGCCTACAATTTAAGTGTCCTTTTATTATCATCATACCCTTCAGGACATTTCATGTGCTTTAGATAATATATGATGTCGGTATACCACAGAGTGTGCTCAATGCTAGAACTTGTATTATCAACATCACTAGCACTACATATCTGAGAAGCTTCAAGATTACTTTCAGCCATCAATCTAGCAAGACCTTGTCCCCTCACTGGTTTAGTAATCTGGATTTCAATATTGAACTCCTGAATTCTATTGATCCATTTGCATCTTCTACTTGTGACTTCAGTTTGGACCAATACATCCTTTACTACAACATTAGGCACATAGGCTATGATTTCAGCTCCCACCAAGTATGGCCTAAAAGTTTTAACTACTTTTACTAATGCATATGCCTGTTTCTCAACAATGTCATATTTTAACTCTGCATTCTGAAGGATTTGCTGAAGAATGAGATAGGCTGTTCATATCCATCATTATTTTTCTGCAATAGCATTGTTGTAACTGTATCATAAGAGGCAAATGAAAATAGTTGAAATGGTTTACTGAAATTAGGGAATATCAAGACAGGAGCTTCTTTGATTGCTCTCTTAATAGTGGCAAATGCTTCTATTGTTTATGTTGTCCATTTCACTTCTGAGTTCTTCTTTAGCATCCTTGATACGGGACAAACAATTTCTGCAAAATTTGATATAAACCTCCTGACAAAGTTAATTTGGCCAAAAAATGACTGTATAGCTTTCACATTTTTAGGGATAGGGACTTGATCAATTGCTTTTACTCTCTCAGGATCTATTTTCACTCCATCTTTTGAGACTATGTGACCAAGCAACTTCCCTTCTGTCACTGCGAAATGGCACTTCTTAGGATTCAATGAAATCCGATATTCTAGGGCTTTAATAAATATTTGCTCTAAATGTGCACAATGATCCTCAGCCCTTTTGGAATATGCTGTCAAGTCATCTTGATATACTATCATGATTTTATTAATCAATTCAGCAAAAGCCACATCCATTTCTCTTTGGAATGTTGCTCCAACATTAGTGAGTCTGAATGGCATCCTTAAATATACATATGTTCCCCATGGAGTGGTGAATGCAGTCTTAAATTGCTCTGATTCTTTGACTTTCACTTGATTGTAAGCTGAGAAGCCATCCATCATTGACAACAGTTCACATCCAGTAACCTTTTGTAATATTGCTTCCATGTTGGGGAGAGGATAGTTGTCCTTAAGAGAAGACTTGTTTAAATTCCTGAAATCCACACAGTCTAATATCACCATTCTTTTTCCTGACACGTACCAAATTAGAAACCCAAGAGGAATGTCTGATGGGTTTAATGATAGCTCCATCCCTTAATTTTGTAAGTTCCTCTAGCATCTTAGGAGCTAATGTAGGATTGATAGGCCTTTGTTTTTGCCTGAATGGTTTAGCATCTGGTTTTAGTGGTATTTCATGCTAAAACAAATCTTCTCTATATGCTTTTAAATCATCATATGACTAGGGAAACACGTGTCTATACTTCCTAAGTAAGTTGATGATTCTACTCCTGATTTTTGGGTTAAGATTTTTTCCAACATACACATTCTTTGGGGCTGCTTGTATCCCCAAATTAATCTCTTCAAGGTCATTCTACAACACTGGTGTGTCTTTCATTTTAAATCTATCATGTCCATCAAATGCCTTTTCCAATGATATGAGTCCCTTAGGTATTTTATTTGTTTTCAACTGAACTATCTCTTGACCAAAAAGGGTTTCACATCATGTTCTACAAATGCATTGAAATCAATCTCTTGATTTTCACAATAATCAACACAATGCAGGAAATTGATTATATCAGCATCGTTATCAAACACTTGCTAGTTATGTATATTATCTGGGATGGTGGGTCTAGTTTTGAATTCAACCTCTGTAATGCCTCCCAATGTGACATCATCCCTTTTTAATGTGATGTTCACTAGAAAATCTGCCATAATGTTTTTTGACCTATCAATCTAGTTGATTGAAAAGGCATAGAATAACTCAATATCATCCCATACTGCATTCCTGTACTGTTTCAACCTCTTGTTTTTTGACAGGTATTTCTCTCTCACTTGGGAAGTAACTAATTCAGAATCACCATATATAGCTAACTTTTTTATTTTATGCTTTGTGGCTATATTCAAACCAATGAGTAAAGCCTCATACTCTGCCACATTGTTTGTGCATTCAAATGTTAATAGAAAAGAGTATTTCAAAGTTTTACCTCCTGTGAAATAAATACTACTCCAGCCCCATTTCCTATTTTCCTGCATGCACCATTAAAGTACGTCTTCCACACATCATTTTCTTCCTTTTTAGACTTAATATGTATTGGATCAGTGTTCTGTAATTCTGGCTAATTTTTCTCAACCTTGAAGGCTCCCAAATCTATATCACAAAAGAAATTTATTTGATGTTGATCCAAGCATTCTATAATATTTTCATACCTTGGCTCCCTGCATAGCTTGACTTCTTTACCTCCCACTGGTATTGTGGCATATAAGTCCAATTGAACATTCCCTCCTACCATTGCAGCCCATTGTTTTGATAGAAGCATTCCATAATATGGTGGGATGTTAACCATAGTAATATCAATGTTATAAGTTGCTTCAGGGTATGAGGAAAGTTTTATCTCCACATCCCTCATAATACCAATGACTAGGATGGATCCATTATCCATTGCATAACACCTACCAAATGTAGTATCAACCCACATTCCCAGTTCTTTCATAACTGCTATTGGCATGATGTTCATGGCAGAACCTGAATCAATCATGCAATTCCTCACTATCATGTTTTTGATCAATAATGTAGTGTAGAAAGGGTACACCTATGAGGGATCCTTTGTCAATGTATCAGCTAGGTATACCTCAAGCATTTGGGATGTTTCTTGATGAACATTGTCTGTTATGTTTTCAGATCCTTTATGTTTTTGATTTGGTATATCAGAAATCAGTTTGACTACTGTATTCCTATATTTGTCTATCTTCATCATTTCTAAAAGTGGAACTGATATTTTTACCTGAGATATTGCATGAGCAATGTCAAAAGAATGGTCCATAGTCTAATCATTCTTTTCTGTCTTTATATTTTCTTTTTCTTGATTTTGTGATTTTTCTTTCGTTTTACTCTTACCATCCTTTTTTGGTTCTTTGAATGATGACTTTGCATTATTCTTTTTGTAATTCTGATCTTTTATGAATACACTCCTAGGTGTTCCTTGTTCAACATTCACTGTCCTATTCCTTAAGTTATAAGCATTTTTAGCTTGAGCTATTGTAAGAGCTTCTCTTTCATTTTCAGTGGGCTTTCTCCATTGATTATATGGCTGATTGTTATAATAAGTAGGTTGCTCATAACCATCCTCCTGATCTGAGAACACTTCTTGTTCTCCCATATTGATATGATGTCTCTGGTTTCCCACATCATATTCATATCCCTCTTCCTCTATAGAAGAATAGTCTTCAGTCAGCAAATATGGTGTATCTTGCATCATGTTTATAGTGTGATTGTCTCTGTTATAATTGTATAACATTTCTTCTTGTTGTAATGTTTTAGCCACCTCACAATACTCAGGTGAATGTGGTAACTTGCATACCAGACACCAAGGTTTATCTTCTACCATATGTGCCATATTTCTTTTTAGAGGGTCCGGGGTATCCTTGCCATAATGTTGTTTTCTGCTGTTATCAATGGGTCTCCCATCTTTCCAATTTGTATTATACGGCATATCGTGCAACCTGGGCCTTTCATGCCTATGCTAACCTTCTTGTTTAGTCTGCTGAACATTTGGGTTCTGACGATTTCTAGGATTATCCCTCTTGCTAACCATACCTGCGGCTTTCCTATTGTTTTCAATAGTTAAGGCCACTTTCTGTGCTTCAGCCAGGGTTGCAGGGCATCAATTTCTAAGTTCATACCCTGTCTTGGGATCAAATGCTTTCATATAAATGATCAATGTTGCTGGATCAGACAGTTTGGATCTGTGTGGTACTTTGTTATGTAATTTGGCAAATTTCATATTGAACTCATACACTGATTCATTTTGATATTTCTGGATACTTATCAATTCATGTAATGCAAACTCAGGGGCATACTGATTACCATACTGTTCCTTAAATTGATTATGGAAATCAGTTATTGAACTGATTGAGGCATCAGGTAAGTTGTTGAACCAGTCCCTTGCATCTTCAGTTAGGGACATCATGAATAACCTCATTCTAATATCTTCCCAATCCATACCAATATCTTGTACAAAAGCATTGAAGCTTCTGATGTGATCTTCAGCTGATATTGCACTATTCCCAGTAAACTTAGGAACTATATTTTTCCAATTACTATCCATAGGATATGGATACAACTGATACCCAGTCAAATCAAATTGGCTACATATGTTTGTGAGATTTTGAGGTGGAAAATTCATGGCTATTGGATTAGGATAGTAATTATATCCACCTGGAGGCTGATGATAGGCATATTGCTGCTATGGATTTATGTGGGGATTTATGTAAGGATTTGGTGTTCTATAATATTGTTGGCCAGGGGGTAGGTAAGGATTAACCATATGTTGAGAGGTATTGTGCATGGGAGGTGGTCTAGGAACTTTAGGAATAGTATTCTAATGAATTTTGGATGCTTGTGAATTTGAAGCACCACCTGTATTCTGTGGATTCCTTGAAATGTTTCCCCTATGTGGAGGTACATATTTTGGGGGGGCTATTTTAGCTCTACTTTTTATCTGTTGAATCTCTTGTTGCAACAACCTCTTACTTTCCTCTATCTTGATCCTTTCAAGTTCTTCCTAGAGCCTAAGCAGATCCTGTTGTGCTCGATTCATACCTCCTAAAGTCTTTGGGCTGTCATTTACTTCTTGAGTTGAGAATCCATGTTTTACCCCTTCTCCTTGATGTAATGACATTTTAAAATCATATTCAGCTTGTCTTTGGTCGATTTCCCTCATGGCCCGTGCTTCACACTCAAGCTATTCTTGAGGATTAGGGCTGTATTTAGCCAATATGTCATCAGTTACTCCGTTGAGATTTTCATTTGATTCATGTAGAGGTGTAAATTTATTGTGAATTTTAATAGTTTGCTTAGCATTATCTTCTTGAGTCTCCTAGTTATTATCCTCTCCTTCACAAGTAGATGACAAGATGAGACTTATGAAGATAGATATCAAAACTCCAAAAATAGTACATTTTATTACTTGACTTGATAGTCAATTTCTATGTAAACTTGACATTATTGCCATGAGCAAAACATTGTGTTTATAATGTAAAGAAAACTCTCTTTCATGTATCTTAAACTGTTGTACATTTTCAGTTTGAAAATATTACAAAATAAGTATGCTCTTTATGTAATCATTATACAAATAATTAATGTTAGTTAAACATACGATTATGATAATCATGACTTGATATTTTGTTTACTTGATGGTAAAATGGGAATATGATTTTTGGGTAATATGAGATGACGTGTTACATCCATGAATCACAATTTTTATGGCTACAACCAAAGGAAAATACAACTCCCTAAAGTGCTACAACACTTACAGAAAGAGGCTACAACCTTTGCACAAGATACATGACAAAATCTATTGATCAATCATCTCTGCAACGTCAACACCCTTCACTTTGACAAGAAACTTCAACTCCTCTACTCAACAAACTCTGCTCCCTTCAACACACTTCCATACACACAGACATACTCACATCCAAACTCGCACATAAATCCTTGCACACTCTTACACACTCATATTTCTCATACCAAATAGGATCTTTCATTTATATCCTCCGCAAGCTTCAAAATCTTTCTCCTTTGTCGGCCAAGATGAAATGTGTAGCATGAAACGTGTAATGACCACAACAATTCAACATCCAAAAACATGTAGAAATCAAATTCGATTCAAAGAAAGAGTTAATCATGACCTATTTAATCTTAGCACACTCTTCCAAATTGGCACACACTTCCAAACATCCGGTGCAATCACCAAAACACACAAAGTTGGCCCAGCATACTTTATCCTACTTTTTATTAGTTACAGACCTAAATCGGTACTAGAGAAACCAAGTAACATCATGTGGATCACCTCACAAACATTATATGACTTGCAAACACATTCTCAAACATTCCTTTATTTGATTTATGAATCTTCTTTCTGGTGCAAACAAACAGACATTGAACTCGACATCACTTGCAAACTCTGAACACATAGTCATCAGATAGAACATTGAAACATAGACTTGTGGTAAACTTCAACACTTGAACCTTGGAATGAAAAAATATACAGACCATCTAAACTCATTAACCAAAGATCACATCTAAATAATGTAATGTGGTGGTTTTCACTTTCTCCTTTTGACAACTCTAATTAGCAACATGATATGTCTTTGTTCTACTGACTCTAAAAAGCCTCTATGGTACAACTTATCATATGAAACTTGAAACATGCAAACCTTTCACCTGTGTTTAGCAATCCTTCAAACCACAAGATCACATCTTCAAATGCAGAGAAATGCGGAGCATTTCTCTGACTCATTCTGACTACAATACAAAACCACTGTTTTCACTCTACAAGCTCTAGAAAATTATACGGTAGCTTCTATGCTCTAAAATCACACCTATCTCTATCTAACTTCCAAACCACAAAACCATACCTTCAAATGCAGAGGAATGCAAAGCATTCTACCATGCTTCTTCAATGCAACTTTCAGTGCGTTGGACTATCTAAAACTTTTTACACTTTCTTTCAAAACTTATGCAATGTACTTCATCAAGAAACAATGAATACAACATTCACCACATCAGATATTACAATCACAACACTTTTCATCAAAAACAAGAATCTTCATGTTAGCACAACTTCCATCTTTCCATGAACTTCAATAGATAAGGTACAACTATGTATAGATGATGTTGATCAATAGCATGCTCATGGCCTCCATCACCTTATCCTTTACCTCACAACTTCTCTGATCATCACTCTTCTATCTTCTCCTCTAAACTGCTTCTTTGTCTACTCCTCTAATCACCACAACATATACACATCACTTCTCTTTCCACCTTACTTACTCTATTATCTTCACTGATCATCACTTTGCAACAATCTCTCTTTGGCATCTCTATTGACATCACTGATAATCATTGAACAACACTCCATACCACTGTTGACATCAATGACAACACATATGCAACAATCTCCCCCTTTAGCATTGATGGAAACACTTGATCTAATATACAAATTTCTCCCCCTTTGACATCAAGGACAAAGCTGTAGTGGTCTTCCTCCGTACCTGCAAAAACACATAAGCTCCCCATGTCTGCACTATTATTGATCTTCCTTTACTGCTCCTTATGTTCTAGCTCCCCCTGACTATTTCATCCTTGTCATCCTTCATACACTCTTATCTACTTGCTCCCCCTGAGAGGTAGCCATCATCAATCTAGGGATAAAAATATATTTTGAACTGCTCCCCCTAGAAAGATGCACCATCTATGCATCTAGTTAGGAGGGGCAACAACCCCTAATGTCTATTTAAGATACTCAAATGTGTCCTTAGAAAGTGCTTTTGTAAAGATTTTTACAACTTAATCCTTTGTAGGCACATACTCCAATATGACCTCTTGATTGGCAACCTTCTCTCTCAAAAAGTGATACTTGATAGATATGTGCTTGGTCTTAGAATGCATCACTGGATTCTTTGAAATATTGATGGTACTTTTATTGTCACACAAAATAGGAATAGGCTCATCATACACTACCTTAATATCCTTCAATGTTTGCTACATCCACATTACTTGAGTGCAACAGGATGTTGCAGCTATATACACTGCTTCTATTGTAGATAAGGACACCAAATCTTGCTTCTTACTCAACCATGAGACCAATCTATCTCTGAAAAAGAAAGCTCCTCCACTAGTACTTATTCTATCATCAACACTACTAGCCCAATCTGCATCAGTATAGATACTCAAAGAAAATTCATCACCTTTTTGATACCATAATCCATGTTCTGTAGTGTTCTTCAAATATTTGAATATCCTTTTGACTACCTTCACATGTGTTTCTTTTGGATCAACTTGAAATCTTGCAACCAAGCAAACAAATTGCATAATGTCAGGCCTTGATGCTATTGAGTATAGTAGGCCTCTAATCATAGAACTATAGAGAGTCTGATCAGCTTGAGGTGACTCATCATTTTTGCTCAAATGACAACCTGTTACTATAGGAGTACTTACTAGTTTGTTGTTGTCCATACCAAACTTCTTCAACATCTCCTTGACATACTTTGCTTGAGAGATAAAGATGCCATCATCTTATTGAGCAATTTGGAGTCCAAGAAAGAATGATAACTCACCTATCATAGACATTTCAAATTCTTTCTACATCTCTTCTACAAACTTCTTACACATTTCATCATTGACACCAAAGATTATATCATCAACATACACAACAACAACCAGAATTTGTTTATCCTCAATTTTTCTATAAAGATTACTATTTGTGGTACCTTTCTTGAAGGCCTACTAGAGTAAGTACTTGTCCAACCTTTCATACCAAGCCCTATGAGCTTGTTTGAGCCCATACAAAACCTTCTTAAGTCTAAATACCATGTTCAGATCTTCTAATAACTAAAATCGATCAGGCTACTCTATGTAGACTTCTTCTAAGTCACCATTCAAGAATGTAGATTTGGCATCCATTTGATATACCTTAAAACCCTTGTGAACTGAAAATGAAAGAAACATTCTGATTGCCTCCATTCTTTCTACCAGAGCAAATGTCTCCTCAAAATCAATTCCTTCTACTTGTGAATAACCTTTGTAGGCCAACCTTGCTTTGTTCCTTACCACTTCTCCATATTCATTCAATTTGTTTCTGAACACCCTCTTTGTACCTCTCAAATTTTTGTTTGCAGGCCTTGGCACCAATTCCCAAGTCTGAATCTTCTCCATCTGATTTAGTTCTTCTTCCATTGCTTGTGTCCATCCTTCATCCTTACTATCTTTATAAAAAGTTTTAGGTTCTACTCTTGACAATAAAGAAAAATTTACCTGTTCATTTTCTCTTGCAAAGCTTCTTCTTGTTTGTACTCCTTCATTGTTGTCTCCAATGATCTGATCTTCTGAATGATTCTTCTGAACATGCTTGGTAGGGGTCTTGGTGACCTTCTCTTGAGTTTCTTCCTTCTCTTCAACTTATTCTTCTTTTGTGCAGGCAAGTTCATCTGACCAACAATTTTCTTGCTCATCTGTGATTTGATGTGACTCTTCATCAACCCTAACATTTGCACCCTCAACTATCTTCCTCAGTCTTTTGTTGTAGCATTTGTAAGCTTTACTCTTAGTTGAATATCCAAGAAAGATTCCTTCATCAGATCTTGAGTCAAATTTTCCCAGACCTTCATCATCTCTTTTGATGTAGCATTTGCTTCCAAAAACTCTGAAATACTTGACTAATGTTGGTATTCCATACCATAGCTCATAAGGTGTCTTGGTGTTGTGCACTCTTAGTTGTCCTCTATGGAGAATGTAGATAGCAGTATGAACTACCTCTTTCCAATATGTATTAGACAACTTGGCTTCACTCAACATTGTTCTAGCCATCTCTTGCACTATTCTATTCTTTCTTTCTAGTACACCATTTCGCTAAGGAGTTCTTGCAATAGAATAGTGCCTCTTTATTCCATGTTCTTCACAAAATTCCTCAAACTCACTTGATGTAAACTCTCCACCTCTGTTAGACCTTAAACACTTGATTCTTGCATTCATTTCATTTTCAACCATGGACTTGAATATCTTAAACCTATTGAAAGCTTCTAATTGTTCTTTAAAAAATGTAACCCATGTCATTGTAGAGAAATCATCAATGAGCAACATGAAATACCTCTCACCTTGTAGACTCTTTATCCTAGTAGGTCCACACAAGCTAGTATGAACCAGTTCCAATGGCCTTGTAGATGAATATGTTGGAAAGAGACACATTGTAGCTTGATGATTGTTGTCATTAATGGCAACAAAGTTCATCCCACACATCATCAGGACATGGTGTGCCTATACCAGAAGTCAGATTGAAGAGTGTTGTGGTCTGGTAAGCAAGAACAGAGCATGTGGCAAGGTCTGACAGTCAAGTCTGGATCTCTCAACAGAAGCATCTTTGTAAAGTGCAGACTTGGGGAAGTCAAGAGGAGTACCTTGACTGATAGATTCTAGGAATTGAGCCTCCGGTGATGAAAGAGTGAAAAGATATGAGCATCTAAGTATTGGGGTCCTATTTGGCAGAGCAGACAGAGGAAGAACTGACTGGCAATGCATCAAACTTATTCCGGATGAGTTATTGGTGGTGATCAAGTTTCTTAAAGTATCATTCATGATTGGCCGACATGATTGATGACTTCTATAAGCATCTCCTTGATACACATCACTTGATAAGTAAGGATTCAACCGACAGATCAAAGTTTGGGAAAATATTGACTATTCCAGATGCCGACTAGAAAGGTGTTAAAATTAATGGTGCGGATATATATACCAGATGGATTTGGCTGTGAAGGTTGTCAAGTGAGCTGTGGTGTGTGAAGAAAAGTAGAAGAGTAGTGTGGAAATAGTAAGGCAAGTCTGGTATGTGAAAGGATAGCAACACAAAAGAAGAGAAAGAATGAAGTGCAGTAGATCAGTATACTGAGCCTAACCAGAACTAAACTCCAGTATATGTGGATGCTTCTCATCAGTTCAAGTATCTTGTTACACTCTTTATAACTTGTAGACAGTGAGTCTCTTGTAGGCAGTGAGCCTCTTGTGAGCAGTGTGCTCAGGCAGTGAGCCCTAATTGGCAAGTGTCATTTTGTACTTCTATTCTTCTAATAGAGAATACATTCTTGGGTTAGTCACCTTGTGGTTTTTCCCTTAATAGGGTTTTCCACGTCAAAATCATTGGGTTATGTGTATTGACCTTATTTCTGCTTTCATGATTATGGATGCTTATTTGCTTTGATGCTGCACTAGTTGTTAAAGAAGAACAGAAAGGTAAATTAATTAAGATAATTGATTCACCCCCCCCTCAGTTATCAACAATTGGTATCAGAGCCAAGTTCCTCCAAACAGAGCCTAACAACTTGAGGAAGATCTGGGAATTCAAATGGATGTGTATGGTATGAGAGAACAAATTCAGTCTGCCCTAGATGATCTTGAGCAATCTAACTTTGAAGTCAATGAATTGAAGGAAAGACTCAAACAGGCTAATGAATTCATAAATGAACTAAAAGGGAAACTGAGTATCTCTATAAAAAAGAGAAAAGATCTACTTTAGCAATTGGCAAATCAAGGTGAAGCAAATGATACAAATGAAGATCTGAAGGAGAAAACCAAGTTATGTGAAAAGTTATCAAAAGAGGTCATTATGGTAAGACATGAAATGGAATCAGGAGTTATAAAATTTACCCAAGAAATTGAAGAGAAAAGAAAAACTGGAGATGATCTAAGACAATCTCTCAAGGAGAAATCAAAAGACTGCCACAAGATGGATAGAATAATTAGACATCTTGAATTTGATCTTGAAGATGCTAGAGATAATAAAGAAAAACTTGAGGATCAAATAAACACTCTTAAAAAGGATCTTCAATCAGCAAATGAATACAAGGAGAAATTCAAGATAAGTTCTGCTCAACTTGAAGTTCTTCTTGAAAGCCAAAAGAGGGTAGATGACAAGTGTGGCTTGGGCTATGAGAAAGGTGAAAGCTCCGGATCCAGTCAGAAGATTTTTGGATCAGGAAATCCAAGGAATAGGCCTAGAAGACCTTCGGTAAGATAACCTAATGCTCAAAGATATCCATCCTTCAATAGATATTGCCACAACTGCAATAACTTTGGTCATAAAGCTAATCAGTGCAAAAAGAGAATGAATCAGTCTAATATATCCTTCTCCGAATAGTGTTTCAACTGCAAAAGGTATGGTCACAAATCTCATGAATGTAGAAATATGCAAATGAGCAATTCATTCAATGGTAGATACTTTGCATGCAATAGAATGGGACATATGGCTAATCAATGTAGATCAAGAGGATATCAGTAAAAAATGCAAAGAAATGTTGTTTTCCACAATTACAATAGATTCGGCCATATTGCCAAATTCTATAGAAGCAAGAATCAGGATAAAAGGGGTCCGGTGCTTCATAATCATAATCAAGACAAAGGAAAAGGAAAAGTGAATATGGATGAAGTTCAAAGGGAGATGAACAAGATTTGGGTGAAGAGGAGTATAGAAAATGTTGGGGATGGATCCATACCAGAATCTGGTGCTGATATTCCTTCCAGAAATTAAAAAGTGAGCTCTGGCTCAGGGGGAGACACAAGGAAAAACATTTTCCCCCAGCCAGTTAATTGGTGCCTAAAATTGGCACAAGAAACATTGTAGATTAAAGGGTTCATAGAGGAACATCCAAATAAGCTTTGGTAAAGAGATGGAAGATCCGCAAGTGGGTTTGAATAGGTTAAAGACTAATCTGGTTCAACAATCATCCGGTGAGAAGTAGGTTTTTCACAGTTAGATCTAATATGATTCAAACTAAGGAATCTTGATCTATGGATAGATGAAATGTTTGGGGAAAGGAAGATAGACTGTCAATCATCACCAAGAACAACTCCAAATGCTTCTTAGTGATCCGGAAAAGATTTTTCTCAGAACAAGGAGAACAAGGCAACTGGAATAACTTAAGTTGCACATTTATTACAATGTGAAATTAGGGTTTGCTCAGAGATAAAAGGGTTCATTTGATCGTCATTTACACATTTGCACTCGAGAAGAAGAGAAAAAGAGCTCTGCAAACAAATTGTCTCAAGCCTCTCAAAAATCAACCACAGAAGACAACTCTTCCAGCAATCTGATCCAGCTCATTCTGTGAAACCTAGAAGCGTAAAAAGGTATTTTTCACTGTTGATCAAACTTTCTCTGAATCTTTAAGATGGCTACTCTGAATGTTGTAAAGATTTCTGATAGGCCTCGCCCCAAATTTAAGAAACATCCCTACAAATCTCTAGAAGTAGATCCCTTAGGGGCATTTTCTAGCATTCCGCATGGGGTTTTGCATGTAGAAGATGTTAGGGTTTACATTCATGCGAATATTGAAGAATTTGGGGAATCCAAGTTAATGGATATCTATCACAAATAATTGATAGATGACTCTTTTGAACTCAAACCCCAGTACAAGGCTATCTGGGACAAACATTTTGATCAGTACATCCATTTCCCCTATTTTGAAGAAGATGAGTGGGTTCGGTATGTGTTGAGCAGAGTGCATGATAACTTCTTATGGTTGAATAGACCATTCAAGATCACCAAGGATGCAATTAGGGCAGTAACCAATTTGTACTCTTCCAGAGAATTACCTGTTCTCAAATCTATCAAAAACCAAATTGTGAGTGAGGCCATCGGATCAAAATTTGATAAGAGAGCAATGACCATAGAAGATATCACTGATCTGGATATCAAGTTTGCATCTATGATAATTGGCTATAAGATATATCACTCCAGCAGGGAGAATTCAGTTTCTAGAACTACTATGTATACTGCTTATGAAATGTTGAGAAAGAATGCAGATTATGATCTCTGTGAACTCCTTTTGAGCCAACTGATGGAAAACTTACAGAAGATCAAGAAGGACAAGAAGAACTCTTTTAAGTATGGTGGACTGATATTGTGTTTGTTTTTCTACTTTATGAATGAGCTACCCAGATCCAGTGGTTGGGTATGGCAGAATGACAGACCTATTACAATTCAAATCAAAGATTACTTGCATGGGCTTGGGGATGCTAAGACAAGAAATACTGCTCTGTGGGGTTACTTCAAGAACTTTCAAAATATGATGCAAACCAGAGAAAGAATTCCCCAATCATCAGTTGAGAAGTACAAAGATACAGTGTGTTTCATGGTAGAAACTGATCAATGCCTAATGGAGGCCGTGGAGCCAAGGACAGTCTGGATCATGCCAATGGGGTATGAAGTAGATGAGAAAATTTTAGAGCTGTATATCCAACATCTGCTGAGCCAGCCCAAAGACCCTAAGGCAGAAAGGTTTGGAACCTACCAAGAGTTGAGTGTAAAAGTTCATGTGGAACTTAGACAGCCTAAAATCAAGAGGAAAGTGAGAAGGGAAGTTGAAGAAGTTGTCAAGAAATATGGAATATCAAAGGAGGCACTTGATGCAAACAGAGAAAAGATAGAAAGGGTAGAGAAAGAAAAAGAAAAAGAAGAGAAAGAAGGTGCTCCGATGGAAGTCCCCTCCTGAACCAGATCCTCTAAGACCTTTGCACCTGCAACTGCTAAAAGCTCAAAGGCATCTAAACCGGAAGCAAAATCATCCGGTAAAGCAAAGAAAAGAACTAAGACAAAGGCCACAAGGTCTTACATTAGTCAGAAGGATGATGAAGAAACTGAGTCAGATGAGAAGGTAAAGAAAATGAAGAAGAAGAAGAAAGGATCCGGTGAATCCCCTACAGGTCAAGACAAGGAAGAGATGGCAGAAGAATTTGTTGAAAGGCCCACTCTGTCCATTGATGATGTAGTCAAATCAGTCACTGTGGATGGAAACCTAAAACCAATGACTGAATTCTATGATGATTATAATGAAGCTGACTAGAAGATCTTGCAAGAAGCTACAATCAGATATTTGAATATCTATAATAAGGCTTTTATTGAAATCATATCCCTCATTCCCAAAAGCCTAAAGAAGGAATTAGAAATAAGAAAGAATAATGCTAAGGCAAAGGATCTTGAGATCCAAGAATAGATAGCCATTTGACTCTTTCCTTCAATCACTCTAAAGCAAATGAATATGATTTTCAAAGATTGCAAGGATTAGTTCCAAAGAAAAGATAGAATGAATCAACTTATGCTTGGTGAAACTGACAAAATAGAAAAAGAGATAGAAGAGATCCTCCAGAATGCATACAAAATATTCAACATTCCCATTGTAGAGGACTTAGATGATGAAACCTCTGCCATGGATGAAAAAGAAGAATCCACTAAGACAGTAGTAGAAGAGGCAAAGGAGACTAGTGAAGAAAAAGATAAGGACTTAGATTCCTCTGTTCTGGAAGAGGAAGTCCAAGGAGAAGTAAATCTGGATTCTCCAGCAGTCTCTGGATCTAAAGGAGAAGAAAGAATAGAGGAGAAAGAAGAAGAAGTGAAGGGAATAGAAGAAGGTCAAGCTGAGAAGAACACAAGTGACAGTGCAGAAGGAAAGAAAACTCTGTCTTTGGAAAGAGACACTACAGAAACTGTCAAGGATTTCTTGACTAAGAAAATGATGGAGATTGATGAATCAGAGTTACTTCAAGGACCATTTGACTTTGATTCTCTCTCCCTGGTTCAAACAATGAAAATAGCATCCTTTGCCCAAGAAAAGGCTAAAGAGAAACTTCTAAAGTCTCACATGGAAGATTGTGAGCTGCTAGAAATTACATCCAGTGTGCTTGAAAAGATCATGCCATCCTTTCAGAAGGATTCCTTAGCTTCTTCATCTGGTAATCTCAAGTCTCTTGTTAGTTATGTCAGCACTCATTTTGAGTCTTTAGAGAAATTAGCTGAGGAGAAGGTAAGGAAAGAGTTTTTTGATAAGAGATTCTCTGAGTTACAAGGCTTTATAACCAATGATAGGAGAGTTATGGATATTGGAATAAAGAGCTTAGAAAATGCTCTTAAAGATGGTAGAGATATCTATAAATTTTGTTTATCCTAGCCTAAAGTGACCAAGGATATTGAGAAGAAAGTAAAAGAGCAAGAGGATAAACTGTTAAGTTTATCTCAAAGTTTTGATCCTCTCTCCTCCTCCTTAATAAATCAAGAGTGTAAGACTATTGCAGTCATAGATGAAATAAAGAAGCTTGAGAAGGAGAAGAAAATTAGAATAAATAGGTTGAGTGAACTTAGAGGGATTGTCATCCTCAAGTTAGAAGCCATGCATGAGGCTCTAATTGATGCTCAGGTTACAGCCCGGATGAATGATCTGACAGATCTTAAGAAGGCAGAAGCGTTTGCATTCTTGTTGAGTGGTCACATCTCAATTTTGGATAGGATGAAGCAGAGTTGGGCTACAGAAGTTATACAGTTGAAGAATACTTTTGCAAACATATTTAAGTACATGTAAGTACAACTTGTATATAGACTTATGCGGATATGTATAGATTGTTTTTGTTGAAAATTTTGGTGTGCGGATCCTACCCTTTGCCATTGATGTCAAAAGGGGAGTGAGGAATAGTGAAAAATGTGGAATCCAGCTAAGGGGGAGCTCCGGTAAAGTGTACATTAGAACAGAGCATCAACCAAGGGGGAGTATAGTATAACACTTAGTCATTTTTCACTAAGTGTTGTCATCAATGCCAAAGGGGGAGATTGTTGGCAAGAGACACATTGTAGCTTCATGATTTTTGTCATTGATGGAAACAAAGTTCATCCCACACATCCGCAGGACATGGTGTGCCTATACCGGAAGTTAGATTGAAGAGTGATGTGGTCCAGTAAGCAAGAATAGAGCATGTGGCAAGGTCTGACACTCAGGTCTGGATCTCTCAACAGAAGTATCTTTGTAAAGTGTGGACTTGGGGAAGTCGAGAGGAGTACCTTGACTGATATATTCCAGGAATTGAGCCTCCGGTGATGAAAGAGTGAAAAGATATGAGTATCTAAGTATTGGGGTCTTGTTTGGCAGAGCAGACAGAGGAAGAACTAACCAGCATAGCATCAGACTTATTCCAGATGAGTTATTGGTGGTTATCAAGTTTCTTAAAGTATCATTCATGATTGGCTGACATGATTGATGACTTATATAAGCATCTCCTTAATACGCATCACTTGATAAGTAAGGATTCAGCTGACAGATCAGAGTTTGGGAAAATATTGACTATTCTAGATGCCGACTAGAAAGGTGTTGAAATTAATGGTGCGGATATATATACCAGATGGATTTGGATGTGAAGGTTGTTAAGTGAGTTGTGGTGTGCAAAGAAAAGTGGAAGAGTAGTGTGGAAACAGTAAGGCAGATCTAGTATGTGAAAGGACAACAACACAAAAGAAGAGAAAGAATGAAGTGCAGTAGATCAGTATACTAAGCCTAACCAGAACTGAACTCCAACATATGTGGATGCTTCTCATCAGTTCAAGTATCTTGTTACACTCTTTATAACTTGTAGACAGTGAGTCTTTTGTAGGCAGTGAGCCTCTTGTGAGCAGTGTGCTCAGGCGGTGAGCCCTAATTGGTAAGTGCCATTTTGTACTTCTATTCTTCTAACAGAGAATACATTCTTGGGTTAGTCACCCCGTGGTTTTTCCCTTAACAGGGTTTTCCACATCAAAATCATTGTGTTATGTGTATTGACCTTATTTCTTCTTTCATGATTATGGATGCTTATTTGCTTTGATGCTGCACTAGTTGTTAAAGAAGAACAAAAAGGTAAATTAATTAAGATAACTAATTCACCCCCCCTCTCAGTTATCAACAAAATACTCCTTGGACTTGAATCTTATAATAGTCTACTTCCCCATTTGACATTCCTTGAATAAGGTACTTGTAGGCTTGATAATCTTTGGCATGTCTCTTACTACTTGCATGGAGCTTATCTTCGTAAGATTGTCAAATTTGGTGTGCCCCATTCTTTTGTGTCATAGCCAACATTCATTAGTTTGTCATAGAAGACAAGTCCTTCCATTTACACCTTTTAGGTTGTACAAATTGTTCTCTATCCTAGAACCTTCTACCATGAATCCTCCAGACTTTACTCTTCTGATTTCACATCCTTGATCATGAAATATGAGATCGTATCCTTTGCTGCACATATGACTTACACTGAGAAGATTATTCTTGATACCTTCTGTTAGGTCTCAAAAATGCAGGTTGTTAATCCTAAGAGGATGCCAGGCTCTATGCTTAGATTGGCAACATTTTTTAACTAACTTGACGAAATCAACCTTTTGGGTTTGATGATTTCCTACACTTTAGGTCCTGCTACACCTAGGTGGGTAAACCTTGGAAATTAAAGTAGATTGAATGCAACTATTTTGACTAAGTAAATGGATCTATCTACAGTGGAAAATGGTGTAGGATAAATGAAAGCTTGCTAACTAATTCTAATATCTGACGAATGGTTGGTATAAGCAATATCAAAGTGAATTTTATGATTGTGCAAATAAAAAGATTTTAATGGTAAATTGAACTAAGACCAGTGCCTTGTTGGGTAAACAGAGTCAAATGAAGGACTAAGACTAGTGGCTTATAGTGGGTAATAATTCTAATTGTTTGGCACAATTTTAGTTTATAACTTGTATAAATGTGCAAGGAGATGACTGACAAACTCTTCTTAATAATACAACCAATATAATCAGATTTCTTGTTATTCACCAGAAGGCAATTTAATCCTTTCTTGAAGGAACCAATTAAATGAAATATGCAAAAATAACAGATAATATTAATGTGGAGATAGAATGGCAATCCTAACTATATGGCTCTTGTTAGTAATCCAAACTAACACTTCCAGGTTACTGTGATTGATCAGAAGGGTTTTAATTCCTTTTATGGAAACCAATTAATCAAATCACACAACTACAGCAAATGTGTATTGACAAATTAAATATATACTTGATATATTAATCTGAATAACAAGGAAATACAGAACTGGAGATAACCACACAATTGAGTAACTTTGACAAACAATTGATGCCAGAATAGAACCACAGAATCAGAGAACTTCAATTTACTTCTTCAATAATAGACTTGCAACATGGTCTTTGAGAAACATTGTAAATTTTATGTATTATATTCTACTATTGATGATCTTTATTTCCGGACTTAGTTCCCCTTATATATGTTTTGTAGTTGTAGGGTTATGACTCTTCATACATCCAGTGCAACCTTTTGTTATTTTAATCTCCTGCAATAACAAAATTTTAATCTTGACCTTCTTACTATTAAAATGCTTTGGTCATTGCAGGTGGGATGCCCTTTGCCTTTGTATTGTAGTGTATCCGTATATCTTATGTATTTGCAACATACACCTGAGGAATCACTGGATTTGTGACTCTATATATACAAATCTTTTGTATATCGCATACATTTTCTTCCATATACAAGAGCAGGCCCAACCAGATTTATGAAATGAATTTGAAATCTCCTTCAAATCTGTATTTGTATCATCTCTTTGTATATTGAATGCATATGCTTTATACACAATAGTGGACCCTAGCTAAAATTTACAATATTTAATCTGTCATTCAAATCTGGGCTTGTATAAACTTGTATATCCATTAGCGATGGGGCCCACGTGGTGTTTCATGCATATACATTTCCTTTGTATCTCGAATATGTATATCATAAACATGAAAGCATTTAAACATACAAAGACTTTTCTATATTGAACTTCTTTTGACATCCAGCTTGTATCTTTAACTTGTATCTTTGCTTGTATATCGGTTTGTATATTGAAGATATACATTGTTATTATACAAGCCCAATGTGCAAGCGGTGAGACCCACCTTAGTCCTCAATCGTATTCCATATTACAACACTAGTTGTATCCGACCTTCATATACAATGCCCGATACA
Source organism: Cunninghamia lanceolata (assembly GCA_027924645.1). Taxonomy (NCBI): domain Eukaryota; kingdom Viridiplantae; phylum Streptophyta; class Pinopsida; order Cupressales; family Cupressaceae; genus Cunninghamia; species Cunninghamia lanceolata. The sequence continues at coordinate 12,231,392 of BSBN01000130.1, read as the reverse complement.
TACAAACTCAATTGTATCTCCTTTCCGGACTTCTTGCTTTTATGAACCATAGTTCATTCATTTTCGGCTCCACCATGTATATAAAGTGAAATGCATCTTTCGACTAAAGTATGATGCATCCTTTATATTAAACTTTAACTTCCTTTGAGTTCCGCATTGTATGTACACCGCAATGTATGTATCTGAAACATACAACAATAAAACCATATTTAATATCCCTTTCGGTTCTGCGATGTATATTACCGTTGTATATCCCCTTGCATGTTTTATACAAATGCATTTGTACATGCATTTGCCAGTTTTGTATTTTGAATGATTTATGCATTTGTATCTTCTCACTATTTGTATCTTGCATACATACAAATAAATATACAACACCTTTGACCGTTCACCTTTGTATCTAGTATACATGCATTCTGACCAACATGCACTTTATTTTTAAGGATCTTGATTCCTCTATTTTTCGCTTCAAATCTCTGCTCTATTGGGTGATTGGTGAGAGTCTCACCGAGCTCCTCCATCGGTTTGACTTAATGCTGTCGGGAAGGTTTTCAAAGTATTCGCCAATAGTAATATCTTATACCGATTGGCGTGACTGGTAAATTTCTCTCTGATGAAAGGCCATCAGTATCATTTTCTCCATTGGTGATCATTAAAATATTCTCGCCGATCCTTATTATCATGCCGATAGTCATTTCAACAAGTTTCCTGTAAAGCATGGATTGATATAACAAAAAGGAGGTCTTTCCGAAACTTAGGAATTAAAGCCATTGATTCTAGTGTAATTGAGCGAGTGATACACTCACTTGTGGTGAAAGCTTGTGATCTTTATGGAATACACCAGTTATCATCATGACTTTGGGCATAATGTTTTTTCTGATTTGGTCAGGTATGGATGAGTAAAATACAAGAAAATTTTAAATTTTCCTGTCCCAACACCACCTACATAAAGAACATCCTTTGTCCTGGAATTTCCATCAATATTTACGGTGCCTTTTCTGCAAATCTTTGCAGCTAAATTGTCTCCAAACCTGATCGATCCACCATTCCACTTAACAAAATTGATGAATTTTCTCTTATCACCTATAATGTGACTTGTACGTCCATTGTCTATTACCCAGAGGTTTGTTTTCCCTAGAGCATGAAATGTTGTTTTGACTAACATTGAATTTTTACCTTCATTATTTGTCTCTTGTCTTTTGGACAAGTCATTCTCCTTGTCTTGCTCAACAACATTTGTCATCTGAGATTCTAATTTTGTTAACCCAATCTTGCAATATCTTATTATATGTCCAACATTGTTGCAAATATGACAGACCACTTTGACATTCACTAGAGAAGCAAGAGGATTTCTACTTACAAAATTTCTTATGTTCATTTTAGACTTGCAATCCATAGCCTTATGACCAAATTTATTACAAATAAAACAATAACCAAAGAAAGCATAATTGAATCTGTTCATGGAGAAATGAATTGCATGAAAATGTCTTCCTTGAGGCATGATGAGATCTGCTCCTTCAGTGTCATCCGTACTTCCAACCTTTGCCTTTTCCAGTTCCATTTTGAGAGACAAAATTTCTTTCTCAAGTCTTGCACATTCTTTTGTCTTAGCTTCAATCAGAGTTCTTTGTTCTTGATTCTCTTTCCTTGCACAATCCAAGTCTTCAAGAACAAAAATAAGTTCTCCTTCAAAATCAACTTCACACTCTTCTTCATCTATAGTCTTGATTAAATCATCAGAGATCATCATAGCCATGAATAGTGATTCTCCTCTATCATCATTTGATGAGTAGTAAGCCACTTCTTCTAATGAATTGTAGTCTTCTTTGGAAAGGGGACTCCTCTTGAAATTGTTCCTTTTGAAACCCTTGCTGCTATTTTCATTTTCTCCAAAAGGACATTTAGAAGCATAATGACCAACTCTTCCACAATTAAAACATTTGAAAGGTAACTTATCTTTATACTTGCCTAATCCCTTCTTTAACTTTCTCACAAAGTTTGCTTCTTCTTCCTCACCTTCACTATATAAATCAGATGTTCCTTCATTCTTCACAGCTTTGAAAGTAGCTTCTCTTTTGTATGGACCTATGACTTCATTTCTCATCTCATAGATAGTGAGGGGCCCAAATAGCTCTTCCATGGTAAGTGTCTTCAGATCTTTGGCTTCTTCAATTGTAGAAACTTTTGAATCAAAATTATGAGGGAGAGTTCTCAAGACTTTCTTCACAACCACTGTATCAGCTAGATCTTCACCTAAACTTCTGATTCCATTGACTGCTTCATCTACTTGGATCAAATAGCTATCAATGTTTTCCTCTTCTTTCATCCTTAGATTCTAAAACACTATTTTGTAAGATTGCAATTTTGCTTGCTTTATAGTGTCATTTCCTTCATAGAGATTTTTGAGCTTATCCCACATCTCCTTGGTTGTCTTGTATTGTACTACCTTGATAAGCTCTGAACTAGTCAAACCACTTAAGATAGCGTTCTTGGCTTTGGCATTATTTTCATGAGCTTTCTTCACATCTGAATCTGTAACAGGATTTAGTTTCAACATAAGCATCCATTGCAGCTCTCCAAACATCATACCCTAGCGAGGTAAGATAGGCTTCCATCCTTGCATCCCAGAAGGTATAGTTGCTTCCATCAAATTTTGGTGCTTTAGAAGAGGACTCTTTCTGAGCCATGTGTTCTACTCCATGACCTACCTTCAATTGTTAGGCTGCACCAAGGAACTCAACTCTGATACCAATTGTTAGAACACTCTGATATATTGAGAGGGGGGGTGAATTAGTATATACCACAAATTAATCAAATTCAAGTTTATCTTCAAAAACTTTCTATTGCATTAAGAAGATAAATAGATAATGAAGCAATTCAAAACATAATCACACAGCCACACAACCATAACACTAGATTTACGTGGAAAACCCTAGAAGGGAAAAACCACGATGAGCAAGTTGCTTGGATCTATTGTCCAAATCTAGCCTCACAAATAAAAATAAGATTACAATAGATTTTATGGGCTACAACCCAAAGGAAGCTATAACTCCCTAATACATTGTTTTATGGGCACCAACCCAAAGGAAGCTAAAACTCCCTAAACATAGTTTTTATGGCACCAACCATAGGAAGCTACAACTCCCTGAATCACAATTTTTATGGCTACAACCAAAGGAAGCTACAACTCCCTAAAGTGATACAACACTTATAGAAAGACCTACTACAACCTCTACATAATATACTTGACAAAATATGCTGATCAATCACCTCTACAGCATCAACACCCTTCACCCTAACAAGAAACTTCAACTCCTCTACTCAATAAACTCTGCTCCCTTCAATAGACTTCCATACACACACACACACACTTACATCCAAACTCGCACATACATCCTTGCACACTCTCACACACTCATCTTTTTCACACCAAATAGGATCTTTCATTTATATCCTCTGGAAGCTTCAAAATCTTTCTCCTTCGTTGGCCAAGATGAAATGTGTAGCATGAAACATGCAATGGCCACAAGAAGTCAGCATCCAAAAACATGTAGAAATCCAATGCAGTTCAAAGCAAGAGTTAATCAAGAACTTTTTTTTAATCTTAGCACACTCTTCCACACTGGCGCACACTTCCAAACATTTGGCACAATCACCAAAACACACAAAGTCAACCCAGTATACTTTATCCTTCCTTTCATTAGCTCCAGACCTAAAGTGGTATTGGAGAAACCAAGTAACATCATGCAAATCACTTCACAAACATTATATGACTTGCAAACACATTCTCAAACATTTCATTCTTTGATTTATGAATCTTCTTTCTTGTAAAAACAAACAGACAACATTGAACCAGACATCACTTGCAAACTCTGAACACACAATAATGAGATAGAACATTAAAAAATAGACTTGTGGTACACTTCAACACTTGAACCTTGGAATGAACAAACATACAGACCATCTGAAATCAATCTCCAAACATCAAAGAAAAATAATGTAATGCAATGAAATGCAGTGGCTTTCACTTTCTCCTTCTGACAACCCTAGTCAGCTACATGATATGTCTTTGTTCTTTTGACTTTGGAGAACCTTTGTGGTACAACTTGTCATCTGAAACTTGAAACAAGCAAACCTTTCACTTGTGTTCAACAATCCTTCAAACCGCAAGATCACATCTTCAAATGCAGAGAAATGTAGAGTATTTCTCTGACTCATTCTGACTACAACAACATGGAACCATTGTTTTCACTCTGCAAGCTCTGGAAATTTTTGTGGTAACTTCTATGCTCTAAAATTAGGAACATACATACTTCACACCTGTCTCTATCTAGGTTTCAAACCACAAAGCCATACCTTCAAATGCGTAGGAATGCAGAGCATTATACCATGCTTCTTCAATGCAACTTTCAGTGCCTTGGACTATCTAAAAAATTTTACACTTTCTTTCAAAACTTATGCAATGCACTTAATCAGGAAACAATGAATACAACATTCACCACATCAAATATTACAATCACAACACTTTTCATAAAAAAACAAGAATCTTCATGTTAGCACAATTTCCATCTTTTGATGAACTTTTGTAGATAAGGTACAACTATGTACAGATGATGTTGATCAATAGCATGCTCATAGCCTCCATCACCTTATCCTTTACCTCACAACTTCTCTAATCATCACTCTTTTGTGTGCTCCTCTAAACTGCTTCTTTGTCCACTCCTCTAATCACCACATCGTATACACATCACTTTACTTTCTACCTCACTTACTCTATTGTCTTCACTGATCATTACTCTGCAACAATCTCCCTTTGGCATCTATGTTGACATCATTGATCAACACTCCATACCACTATTGACATCAATAACACATATGCAACAATCAATCTATTTTTTGATGAGTAAAAATAATCAAATTTAGGCACTTGTACAAGAGACCACTCATGTTTTTGTTGTGGATGCATGTTGCCTAGTCATATGAAAGATGCATCAACCAAACTCATGTTAGTGTAGGTTTTTATTTTCCTAGTGGGTTATTTATTTTCCTATTTCCTAAATTTTTCCTACACTTATAATTAAGATTACTTAGGTTAATAATGTGAGTATTAGTGTGAGTGGGGGCAATGTGTCGACATCTTCCTTGGGAGTTACACTTGCCTATTTTAGGCTATTGTGGTGGACTCTTCCCATTGGTTGTATTTGTCACCTCTCCCCTCTCTCATTGTCTATAAATACTTACCTCCTAGCTAGTCTTGATATTGATTCATGCAGCTATTTGCATTTGCATTCTCCTAATGCTATTTTTCTTTATGAGAATTTGCATTTCTCTCTTGGAGACTAACTTTGTTTTGTTAGTTTGATCTATATATAATTTACATGTATAGTTTATTATATGTTTGTTGCACTATATTTTCTAGGTTATTCATCTTTTGATATTCTAATAGCTCATAGCTATGTTAGTGAATGGTTAACAATACCTCACATTGTGGATGACACATGTAGATAAAAGGAAGATGAAAAATTTAAAGATATTCTTATAATTTGATTTGATTATGACCACATTTCAAGATTTGTTAGAAAAGGTTTGAGCATTGTTATACTTGACATTGAGAAAACATATGTGTACATGTGTCAATATATGCTTCTTATATTTTTTGTCGTGGTACATTTTGTGTTAGGGGATGTTTTTATATAATTTTGGAAGTTAGAAATATAGAGAATGTGAATTATTACTTATTACACCTCACAAAGGAGAGAATGAAGCTAATAAACTAGAAGAAAGTGAGGGTGCAATTTTTATCACATGGTTTGTTGTCTTGTAGGGAACATATTTGAGACAAGTAAAAATTATTCATAATGGGGTCCATTTTGTTGATTATAAACCTCACAATAAGATGAATCATTATAGTCTCCTAGTAGTAGATACTAGCATGGTTATTTGTAGTGTACCACATTTAAATGGTCATCATAAGTAGGGATTAGATCAAGAAGATCATGAAAACATACTGCATGTAATTGATGAGAGATATAAACCAATTGATAGTATTTGATCTATATCTTGAGAATATTTTAATGTACTTATTTTGATATACTTGATAATATTTTAAATTTAACAAGTATTTTGATACATACTTATATGCATCCTTGATGACCACATGTCTAGTAAATTTTGATTTTATGACTTGATATGTACCTAGTGTGGTGAATATTGATGTTGTTGATTGATCCCAACTTTATTTATATTCTCATGATGTAGTTAACTAATCTTCATTAGTCCTCTTAATCCATCCACTTAATTTCTAAGCAAAAGAGTAGCTATGGTTTGAATTTATAAGTTAAATAAACATTGATTTAAATTGATATAAATCTAATCTAAATATAAAATGATATGTATATATATATATATATCTATCTATCTATATATATCTATATATATATATCTATATATATATCTATATATATATATATCAATTAATATAAATATATTGATTTAAAGTTATATCATCAACAAGGATGTAGTACTTGAAGAGGGGTTTGGATGTGGGATGAACACTCTTTCTAGTGCTGAAACCCTAGTTTCCCTCCTTCAACCCTATGACTAAGTTCCTCTCCATCTAGCCTATGTTGGTTTGATTGCCTAATTTGCTAATTCAATTCTTGGTTCAAATCATGTTTTTCTACCATTGGTAATTGTTGATGGTGGTTTTAGCACACAATAATGTAGGTGAAATACAAGTATCTCACCTCTTTTAAAAAAGGTATCCTATCCAAGATAGGACTGCCCCAAGGATAATACAACTAGGTCTTAGCTTGCATGCAATATCTCAGTGGGATGTACTAGCTGTACCAACAAGGGGTCTTACATGAAATGCAGGGTTTATGAAATATGACAATAAAGTATATGCAGAAACCCTAGGTGGTTTAGACTGTGAAGTCTGAAACTTATCAACAGATAATCAATGTAATGCTACTCAAACCCTAAGTCTACCAAATTTGATGTAAAGAAAATGCAAAAGGCGAGGGAGAGAAAGAAAGAAGGGATAAGAGATCCTATAGACAATTGCAAAAATGATCAAAAAATAGGTAGACAGATTCCCAATAATAAATAAATCTCTGCTTAACTAGACAACCCATAATGCCACAGAGGTTGTGCAATCTTCTAAGGAAACATAAGGATTTTCAAATTGTGGAGGGTTCATCAAACACCCAATCTCTAACGTAGCTCAATGAATTCACACAATCTAACTCAGCTTATAAAATATTCCTAGACTAACCATGCACAATGACATATAATCAGCAAGCCATTAATGGTATGGAGAGGAAATCCATCGAATATCTGAATGATTAATCACAAATGCAACTAAATATCAACTAATTTTAGATTGACATGAATCATGAAATCTAAAATGAGACAACACAGAAATACAAATTCCCAGCAACCTGCAAAACTTGCTTTGCATTGACTAAATTTTGGTAGAGTCTCAGCAATTCACTATCAAATCTTACTTACAAATGAGAGAAAATAATGGTCCTTTTATAGAGAAGGCACCATACTGAGTTTTTTAATAGGTGGTGGAGATTAACTCAACACCAACGGTCTAGATTACATGGCATTTAATGAGATACATTAGTTTGTTGCATTTTTAGATTTGCATTTGTCCTTTAGTAAAAAGATAAAATACAACTTGCAAATACATTGAATCTGGACAAAATGGATACCCATTTGGATATACATGCCAAGGAGCCACTTTCCAAAGTGGAAGTCAGTCAAAATAAAGTCACATGACATGTGAAAACTTGATCTGATGTGGCTTGACAGATTCCATGTGCTAAATGGATCAAGAGGAGTATGTGGCAAATTTTTGGTGAAGGTATATCCAACTGGATACTTGCTGGATACAACTTTGCATGACTGGACTACTGGAACACTTGTATGCATGTCTTGGACATTAGACTGGATCTTGTAGGAACTTCCATGAAATAGGCATGATCTTCAATGTCTTCAAGCTCCTGAGGCCTATCTCCATCATCTTGGACATCATACTGAATTTCTTCTGCATGTCCAGTAGCAATTTGGTTGATAGAGTGTCGATTTTGCATTTCTGGGTCAGCAAGGTACCTCTGTGTGTTCATCCTTCCAAGACAGCTCCAACAAGCTCTTGTGTCCTCCAAGACCTGTAATTCAAAATAAAAAGCATCAATTTCATCATAAACAATCATTTTCCATCAATTTGGATCAAGATATGTCCACTTGCAGCCATAGATCAGTCAAGAACAACTCAAACTCAATGTTTTTTCTTTTATGACCAACTTCTCAATGTTTTTTGTTTTATGACCAACTTCACAAATCTAGTGATTTTTACATATTTTTTTGCATTTTTTACTATTTTCAAGTACCCATTTGGCCTATATGTTGATCTGGGAGGTTTTTGCAGCCATTAGGATCTATTTGGGGACTTTTATTTCATATTTTTATATCTTTTTTTTTGTAAAAAGCGAGATTTTTGGGGGGTACTGACTTTTCAGGTGCAGTGATATTAATTGTTGTAAAACATGCCCAAAATCCACACAAACTTAGAAAAAATGTTCATCATGATGTGAAAACTAATTGTGGAATCCAAATCCATCAAGAAAATCCAATTTGCACCTTGAAAAACTTAATTTTTAGGCCAAAATGTCAAAAAGCGTTGATTTTGAGTCTCACTGACCTAGCTCGGATTTTGGGTGTCACGGACTAAAAGTTGGTGAGGGCACTTTTTAGCGTAGGTTAGAGAGGTTCATTTTTAGTACAATAGGCTTTTGCACTACTTTTGGGTACCACTGACTTGTGCGGATTGTGGGTGCTACTAACCAAAATTTGGTCAGGATTAAATTTAGCGCAAGTCAATCGGAGGTGAATTCAGCGCAAGTCAGTCGAAGCCTATTTAAACTTTGCTTGGTACCATCGGTGGAGCTTTTGATGCCTACCAACTTAGTGGCAATTTGGAAGGAAGTTGGTCAGGGATTATTTTAGCACAGAAATCGGTAGGAGACATTTTTAGCGCCAGGTTTGGAAATGTCTAGGGTGACAGTATATTTCAAAATATATTTAAGTATTTCCTAAAATTTAAATATTTTGAAATATATTGTTAGGATGTTTGAGATAGGTTCTAGATCCATAGGATTTAATATGCAGATTCTAGATTTTTGAGTTTCCACCAAATTTCAGACTTAGCCAAATCGGGGCTTCAGGACCATGCATCAGAATGAAAGTATATGAACCCCTTAGTGAAATCTTTGGAATTTGACATGATTTTGCAATTATAAGACCTGAAAACTAGGAATTTCAACATGACACATCCTACAAAAGTAGTTTCAAGGACAACATCCAACGACAGAGGATTTTAGTACAAAATGCAGTAACACCCAATTTTAGCACAAAGGCAACAAATGGCTACTTCTTAAGCACAAGACTGCTCAAGACACCTCCAAATCAATCATGAAAGACATCAAATGACTCCAAACATGCCAAAATACCCAAAATTGAAGAAAATCTTGCATTCTAAGCACATATTCACCCTCCCATAATAAAGGTTGAGACATCAAGCCAAAGCAAAAGAGGGGGTCTCGATTTGGCAAAATGGGGCGTGTGTGCAAGACACAACAAATGGCAACTCTACTGGGGAAATGGTCTAGAGCATTTCAAAGATAAACTTTAGTTTTGAACCTAGAATCTCTGTGTTCCCCACATGTTAAACGAGATAGCATGATACCATATCATAGAAGCATAAATCAGTAGTCATAGTACAACCATCCATATCCTAAAAGCCTGAGTGTGTGCAATTGCGTTCATTCACATCCCTTAGCTACTAAGATCATCCAAGATCCTTTGCATTAAGCTACATAGGTTGACACACATCTCATCCACCTTGACATTGTCCTGCTACCAGTCAAGAGTCCATAGCCCCGATGGAGTTGTCTTGTAAACATGTCAGCGCAATTGAGTTGCAGTGTATGATATGTGTGATATTTTTTTTTTGAACTTTGTTGTTGGTAGAGTACAATGCAATACCGCTTACCCTTCCAATTTTGCTGACAAAATTTACAATGGCAGTAGAGATGAGGTCTTTATATTTTTCACTTAATACGATATCACCTAGAATCCTTCAGCCACTTTAGGATCATTAGAAGTGTAAGAGATATATGGCTAGAAAATACTTCAAGTGCACCAACTAATGACTCATTTCCAATGAACAAGCATCATACCATTTAAGATTAATAATAGAACCCATTGGAAGACTCGAGTGGAAAACTAAGGTTTCTCAACGAAATCCTCTAGATTACTTACCCAAAGAGGGCCCTTTAGAGGACTACACAGCTGCCACTATGTTCAAGAAATGGAGAACCCCAACAAAGCAAGCATAGGAAATAAAAGAAAATCAAGTGAACACTAACCTAAACAAAGCAAACTACTCTAACCGAAGAAAAATGAAAGCAACAACTAACAACTAAGGAAAACAGAAAATAGAAAGCATAAACTAATCTAAAATAACAGACTACTAACTAAAACCTAACAAGCAGAACTATGTCCAGAGACTTTGGACAAGTATTTACATTTCCCCATGATTTATTTCTTAGGACATGCAGAAGTAACAAGGTGCATGTCAGTGTCCTAAGTCTAGCAAATTCATCTTTGTACTCTAAAAAGTAAGGTGTAGGCATGTTGAGTTCATGTTCAAGACACCAGTCATGTAGAGTCAGCAATTGTGGTGGTTCATAAGGGTCGTGATCAATCCAAATGCAAGTTGTCTTACCCATGTTACCATAATCAAATTGATAACTTTTGAAATTGAGTGAAGAGAGGGAAGGTACAACCTGATTTGCAGTACCATCAATCAGAGATGTGACTTCATCACCCTGTTGCATCGTGCCACCAAATACCTTCTCATCTTCATGAGGTCTCAGTTCATGGTGGATCATATCCTATGCATCGAATGCCTCTGGAGCAATGAATGTTGCAGCAACCTCCCAAGAAAACAGGAAGTCTGGACAACTTTCTTTAGGATGTGGATCATCTAGATGAATTCTGCATGAATTGGTCAAAGCAAAGTCTGACATATGTGGTGCATTCCCATGCAGTAGCATATCTTTGCTCATTGTTGACACCAACTCAATGATGTGATCAAGTGACTGACATGAAAAAGCTTCCAAACCATCATCTTGCATGACTATTTGATTTTTATTCTCAGATTGCAGACCTTTTCTCCCATCTATCAGTAGCATGCTAGTATTAGTCATGTGGATATCTTCTTTTTTGTAAGTATGAACGAGATTAGCCTGATGAGTATATGATATACTTGAATCTACTTCATCCATATCAGTCATATATTCTAAGAAAACTTCCTCTGTACCAATCACCAACCTTCTTGGTTCAATTAAGGAATGGCATTGGGTTGGAAATTCACTATCTACAATGAGAATAGAGCCTTTTTCTTCCTCTATATCAACCAACAACCCTTCTGTTTGGACTACATATCCATTGTTCACAGCAGCAGCAGCAAGGTACTCTTCTTCTTGCATGATTTGATTTGTGATGTCAATTTTGCCTTGAAGTGATGCATTTTCCTAATTTTCTCCATTCAACTCAGCTAAAAACTCTGTGGGAGTAACTGCAGTTATATGATATGACTGATCATGGTAATGCACTGCACTGTTATACTCAGAAGCTTGATCATTTTGCCCTCGACAATCTGATGGTTGCTCTTCCTGCAAGCCTATCCATGATTGTTCTTCATCTAAGGGACTAATTTCTTCTTGTTCTAGCACACATCTGATTTGATATAATTATTGTTCAAACTCAGAATTATCAACCACCTAACATGAACTACTGCTCTCCACCTCTGCAGCAATAAACTCAGGTTTAAACCTTGTCACTTTTGAAGTATTTGATTGCTGATCTGCATCCTTGACATGATTGTTCATGAATTCTGATTCATCATTTATCTTATCAACATCCTCAATAGTAGAAATCTGACCATGTATATCACTCTGTTCATTATCGTGTGATTGAAAATCAAGTTTTAACCAAGTTGGGACAACATATCCTGTGATTGATTGAACTCGTTGGTTTTGGTTGGAGAAGAACTGCTAAGGAAGCATACTTTCCTTTATGTGTGCATGAGATGGTTCAACAAGTGGGCCTTCAATGTCTTCCATCCAATGCTTCTTTTCAGCCTTATATACTTTTGAGTAAGGGAATTCCCCATGCAGAGCCATATCCACCCTTCGGATGAAAGTGTGACAATCAATCTTAGTATGTCAGTCTATGGCATGGATCCTACATTCCTTGGATGAAGCCATATCACACAGTGCCAATGGAGACAATGCTTTGCTATGTTTTTGTGTACTGCCTCCTTCCAAAGTGACAAATATGCATGACTAGGAAGCTCAGACAACTTAAAGAGAGACTTCTGAGGTAGGTATGACAGACTACCCATCTTCTTAACATTCAAACCCTTGAAAGCTTACATTGAACAATTATGCCCTCCTTCTAGTGCCAATTCTGTTGATGGTGGTTTTAGCACAAAGCAACATAGGTGAAATACATGTATCTCACCTCTCTTGAAAAAGGTATCCTATCTAAGATAGGACTGCCCCAAGGATAATACAGCTAGGTCTTAGCTTGCATCGAATATCTCAGTGGGGTTTATGAAATATGACAGCAAAGTATATGCAGAAGCCCTAGGTGGTTCAGACTGTGAAGTCTAAAATTTATCAGCAGATAATCAATGTAATGTTGATCAAACCCTAAGTCTACCAAATTTGATGTAAAGAAAATGCAAAAGGAGAGGGAGAGAGAGAAGGGATAAGAGATCCTATAGACAATTGTAGAAATGATCAACAAACAGATAGACAAATTCCTAATAATAAACAAATCTCTGCTTAACTAGGAAGCCCACAATGCCAGAGAGATTGTGCAATCTGCTAAGGAAATGTAATGATTTTCAAATTGTAGAGGGTTCATCAAACACCCAATCCCTGGTGCAACTGAATGAAATCATACAATCAAACTTATCTCATATGCAATATGCCCAGACTAACCATTCATAATGACATACAACCAGCAAGCCATTAATGGTATAGACAAGAAATCCATCAAATATCTGAATGATTAATCATAAATGCAACTGAATGTTAACTAATTTTAGATTGACATGAACAATGAAATCCAAAATGAGACAACATAGAAACACAAATTTCCAGCAACTTGCAAAACTTGCTTTGTATTGACTGAATTTTGGTAGAGTCTCAGCAATTCACTATCAAATCTTACTTACAAATGAGAGAAAAGGATGGCCCTTTTATAGAGAAGGCACCATACCGAGTTTTTCAATGGATGGTGGAGATTAACTCAACACCAATAGTCTAGATTACATGGCACTTAATGAGATACATCAATTTGTTGCATTTTTAGATTTGCATTTGTCCTTTAGGGAAAAGATAAAATACAACTTGCAAATACATTGAATCTAGACAAAATGGATACCCATTTGGATATACATGCCAAGAAGCCACTTTCCAAGGTGAAGGAAGTCAAAATGAAGTCACATGACATGTGAAAACTTGAGCTGATGTGGCTTGATGGGATTCCATGTCCTACCTGGATCAAGAAGAGTATGTGGCAAATTTTTGGTGAAGGTATATCCAACTAGATGCTTGTTGGATACAACTTTGCATGACTGGTCTGCCGAAACAGTTGTATGCATGTCTTGGACATTGGACAAGATCTTGCAAGAATTGCCATGAAATAGGCATGATCTTCAATGTCTTCAAGCTCTTGAGGCCTATCTCCATCATCTTGGACATCATACTAACTTCCTTTTGCATGTGCAACAGCAATTTGGTTGATAGAGTGTTGATTTTACATTTCTGGGTCAGCAAGGTACCTCTGTGTGTTCATCCTTCCAAGATAGCTCCAACAAGCTCCTGTGTCCTCCAAGACCTGCAATTCACAATGCAAAGAATCAATTTCATCATAAACAATAATTTTCCATCAATTTGGATCAAGATATGTCCACTTGCAGCCATAGATCAGTCAAGAATAGCTCAAACTTAATGTTTTTTGTTTTATGGCCAACTTCACAAATCTAGTGATTTTCTACATTTTTTACCATTTTCAAGTACCCATTTGGCTTATATGTTGATCTGGGAGATTTTTGCAGCCATTAGGATCCATTTGGGGACTTTTATTTCACGTTTTTATAGCCTTTTTTGCAAAAAAAGGGATTTTGGGGGGGTACTGACTTTTCAGGTGTAGTGGCGTTAATTGTTGTAAAACATGCCCAAAATCCACACAAACTTGGTAAAAATATTCATCATGATGTAACAATTAGTTGTGCAATCCAAATCCATCAAGAAAATCTAATTTGCACCTTAAAAAACTTAATTTTTAGGCCAAAATGTCAAAAAGCGTTGATTTTGAGTCTCACTGACCTAGCGGGGATTTTGGGTGTCACGGACTAAAAGTTGGTGAGGGCACTTTTTAGCATAGGTCGGAGAGGTTCAATTTTAGTGCATAGGATTTTGTACCACTTTTGGGTGCCACCAACTTGCGCGGATTTTGGGAGCTACTGACCAAAAGTCGGTCAAGATCAAATTTAGCACAAGTCAGTCAGAGGTGAGTTCAGTGCAAACTTTGCTTGGTGACGCTGACAGAGTTTTTGATGTCTGTCGACTTAGTGGGAGTTTGTAAGGAAGTCGGTCGGGGATGATTTTGGTGCATAAGTCAGTAGGAAGCATTTTTAGCGCAAAGTGCAGTAGGGGCTATTTTTGGCACCAAAATTTGAAATGTCTTGGGTGACAGTATATTTCATAATATATTTAAGTATATTTCCTATACTTTAAATATTTTGAAATATACTGTCAGGATGTTTGAGATAGGTTCTAGATCCATAGGATTTGATATGCAGATTCTAGATTTTTGAAGATCCACCAGATTCCAGACTTAGCCAAATCAGGGCTTCAGGACCATGTGTCAAAATTAAAGTATATGAACCCCTTAGTGAAACCTTGTGGAATTTGACATGATTTTGCAACTCTAAGACATGGAAACTAGGAATTTTAGCATGACACATCCTGCAGAAGTAGTTTCAAGGACAATATCCAGTGACACATGATTTTGGAGCAAAGTGCAATAACACCCAATTTTAGCACAAAAGGCAACAAATAACTATTTCTTAAGCACAAGACCACTCAAGACACCTCCAAATCAATCACAAAAGACATCAAATGAACTCAAACATGCAAAATACCTAGATTTGGAGCAAATCTTGCATTCTAAGAACATATTCACCCTCTCATCATCATAAGTAATAAAGGTTGAGACTTCAACCCAAAGCAAAAGAGGGGGTGTCCATTTGGCAAAATGGGGCGTGTGTGTAAGGCACAATAGTAATACTTTGGGATAGTTCTTATTGATTGATTGGACTACTATAGTATTTTCACCCTTACAACCTATGCATGCATTCTGGTTGATCTAGAGTTATCCAAGGCTCTTTCAACAAATAGTGTCTTATAGGTGGAGAATTGACCCTAGGTCTAACCTCTTGATTTTGAAGGCCTTATTTTCCATTGTTAGATTTGTTTTTCTATCAATCATTTAGCATTTGACTGCTCCCAC
The DNA here is from genome assembly GCA_027924645.1 of Cunninghamia lanceolata. Lineage (NCBI taxonomy): Eukaryota > Viridiplantae > Streptophyta > Pinopsida > Cupressales > Cupressaceae > Cunninghamia > Cunninghamia lanceolata. The sequence goes on along the minus strand of BSBN01000130.1, from coordinate 12,215,732 downwards.
CCCATATGCAAGGTGGTTTCTTTAGCTTCTTGGTGATGGCATACTCTCCCTCACCATTTCACTATTGATGCCTTTGAGGTTGCTCCTTTGATTCATGATGATGATGAGTTATCCCCTTGTTTGGTGGTTCATCCTAGCCCTATGGTGGATCGAGGTTCATCTGACTAAATTTGCTTGAGGTTCTTGATGATGTGGCTCCTCATATGGTTGTCTTTGTCGCATGTCTTGCGATGGTTTAGGGTGTGATTGAGATTGTTTCTCTAGTTCCAACAAAGGTTGGCCTTGATGGGATGGCCTCTCCCACAACTAGCACTAATCTTGAGACTAACTCTTGGACAATTGTTTATAATTGAAGGAAAGGTCCTCCAAAATTTGGTCCAGATCCCCACTCCTAGAAGGAAGGGGTAGAAATGTCAAAGTGGGTTTAGGTACAGTTTGAACTCTTTGGAGAAAACTTAAAGACTAAATGGGTGCTTGAATTTTATTTTGTGGGGTGTCTGATGTTGGTGTTTAGACTTGTGTTATGTTTGCTTCCCTCTAGGTGTTGTGATTCTATAAAAGGGCGGGGCCCCTTTCAAAAAACTCTTTTACCCTTAATCAAGAAATATATTTCAATTTCTTTCTATCAAATGATATAAATTATTAATTGATTAGTTTATGTATCAAATTTATATCAATTTGGAAGGGCATCATGTTTGTTTCATCGTGTTTTATTTTTTCTATAACATGTATTTCTTCTTGATAATTGTATAAGTGATCTATAAAATCAAAAATTAATTAAATTTTAATGAATTTAAATATTTTAAATTTATTAATTTCAATGAAAAACTAAAATAAAAAGCTCTCATATGTGTATCAATATTTTTAATTTTTTGAATTAATTTAACATTGATATATATTAACTAAAAACAAATTTAATATAAATTTATCAATTAATATAAAATGTAAATAAAATTTCATACATCAATATTATAAAATTTGATAATCATTAATTCATTAAAACTAATCCAATCCAATAAATTATTTAGTTAAATAATCTAAAATCTAATATAAATCACCTAAATCCATAACTAAAGTATATGATCTATATATAGAAGTATCAAAAATGGTGAGCAACACAAGGTAGAGAAGCAAAGGAATCAACACAAGTTAGGAGAAATGTACCACCTCAACAAGACAAATCCAAAGGTCAAAATAACATCATAGAAGGGGCTAACAAGCTAATGCATTTGCATAAAATAGATGGCAAGTCATTTATTATGGTCAAAGATAGTCATGATTCAGGGTAGATTCTAGAAGAAGCTAAAGAAAGGATAAATGAGGAAGAAGCTCCCTTGATAGAAATTAAATTACACAAGCTCTTTGTTTTCAATATAAATACTGAGGTGTTTAACGAAATCCCATCCATCACAATCTTGAATAGCTTTCTACACCTTATAGTTGAAGAATTGAAGATGATAACTATTATTTCAAAATTCATAGACATATGGCCTTCGATGGATAAGAGTAAATCTTGGATGGGTCATCAATGGGTAGACTACCCTTGCTCGAGCACAAGTTTTTTGGTGCTAGGGTTTCTATAGATAATTTTCCAATCTAAGGATAGAGATTGTTGGGAATTAAGGTGCCTCAACCTTGGTAATTCCTTGTATTATTTGATTATATTTATTTATTTATTACCTATTGTATAATTTGGATGCAAATCCTATGTTGTCATATTGTGGGAGTTGGCATGGTGATGTGTCATCCTACATGGCATATGACCACATGTATTTTTATCCTCACATGAGGAGATAGGCATCCCACTCAGTGGTAGGAATATTTTGCTATGTGTCAGTATCTTGGGTGTTGTGTAAGGGAATATTGATTGTAACGGTCATGACAGATTCCTATGAAGTTATGACATCTAAGAGTCAGAAATAGGAGATTCTATGACAGGTGAAGACATGTGTCGAAAAGCATCTTTGAAAAAGGAATCTTTGGGTGCCCCAAGGTGGACTATGACATGTTGTAAGATAATATGTTATTTATAGCCTATGTATGACATATTCTCTTACAACTATAAGTTATGACAGCTATGACAGATTCTATGATGGTTGTAAGAGTCGTAAGAGCATCTGTCATAGCCCATTTTGGAAATAGGCAACCTCCTTGGGATGGGGTGACTTGACAAGTATCAAGAGAATCCTACAGAGTTGGACAAGTGTCCATAGGCATGGGTTTTGGGCTATGAGGGCATGTTGGATGCCCATCCCTATGTGGAGCCATTTCTGTCTTGTATATTCTATATAAACAGTTGCTTTGAAGAGGAGATGTATTACAGGTTTGACAAGTACTATTATGCTGTCAGTTTGTCTCCAGATACGAGTGCCAAAGACTCATGAGAGCTTGCATTGCAAGTGTATTGTAAACCATTTCAGTTTTGATAATACATTGAGTAGGTTTTGGAGTGTGGGGTTTTTCACTCGATAAGGGTTTTCCCCACATATATCTTATGTCTCTCTTCTTCTGTCATACTTTCTTGTTTATGTGTTTGCTACAATATCTCTGTTAGTGGGTTTAACATTTCTGTAATAGTAAGGATAAAATTGAATTTGCACTCTCCTCCCCTCATTAGATTAGTGTAGGAAGCGATTTTTGCACACCTAGCTTCCTTTCAGTTGGTATCAGAACTTGGCCAATTTTGGTTCTAGCTACTAGGTAGGGGTTTTTTGAGCTAATCTTAGGTTGAGTGGGAGTGTTGTGTAGAGTATTATGTATCTTGTTGCAGCAAGGAGATGGCAACCACATCCGGAAGGTTAGAGATGGAGAAATTTAATGGCACTAATTTCGAGTTGTGGAAACTCAAGATGGAGGACCTACTTGTTGATCATGACCTATGGGAAACCGTATCTAGTGTGAAACCTATAGCAATGTCACAAGCTAATTGGGACCTCAAAGATCAGAAGGCTAAGGGTCTCATAAGACTCTATTTAGTTGACTTTGTCCTATTGAATGTCCATGAGAAGAAGAGCACAAAAGATCTTTGGAAGAAGTTGGGTGATGTTTATCAGGCCAAGTCCTTGGTGAACAAACTTTTCCTGAAAAAGAAGTTGTTTGCTCTGAAGATGGAAGATGGAGGATCTATTGCAGCCCATAGAATGCTTTCAACATGATTGTTGCACAGTTGATATTTGTGGGTGTGAAAATAGAGGAGGAGGATTGATGTATGACCCTGCTTTATTCTTTGCCAGATTCATGGGATCATCTTGTCATGGCTATCGGAAGCACCACTACCACCTTCAAGATGGAAGATGTGGTGTCTTCACTGTTATCTGAAGAAATGTGGAGAAAGTCTTCTCAGGCAGCCAAAGAGGCTCTTGCAGTTTGTGGAAGACCCAAAGAGAAAGGGAAGAAGAAGGACAAGAAAGGTGATAAGGGCATATCCAAATCTCCTAGAAAGTCCAAGGCTCTCTGTTGGAACTGTGGTAAACCTGGGCATTTCTAAAAGGAATGCAAAGAGGAGAAGAAAAAGAAGAAATCTCTTGATTCAGATTCTGACAAGTCACAAGATGATGGTGATCCCTTCACTGCAGCCCTAGTCACCCATGCATCTGATGATGTGTGGTTGATTGATTATGGTGCATCATTCCACATGACCTCACATTGAGATTGGCTCACGAAGTATGAAGAGTTTGAAGGTGGAAGAGTGTACCTGCGTGACGACTCTCATCTGAAGATTGTTGGTCATGGAAGAGTCTCAATTTGATTCCCTGATGGACGAGTGAAAGGGATCACTGGAGTTATGCACATTTCAAGCCTTGTACAGAACCTGCTTTCTGTAAATATGTTGAATGATACAGGTGTGCAGGTTGTCTTTTCAAAGGATGGATGCAAGATGACTAGAGGATCTATGGTGCTTGAAAAGGGTACTCCAAGAGGTACTCTATTTCAGCTGGAGGCATGCACTTCATAGTGCAATAGTTCTTATGTCTCAAAGAAACAAGTTGCAGTCACTTCATCCCCACCAGCTGAATGAGCAGTGAAGAAATCTATTGTAACTAGTTCTGATGGTAGTGCACATGCTATGGAAGCTAAGATTCCTGCTGAAAAGACTATGTTATGGCATTTGAGATATGACCACATTGGTGAGAAGGGTCTGTATACCCTAAAAAATAAAAACCTCATTAAGGGGTTAAATGATTGTAATCTCAAGTTTGACTTTTGTGAACATTGCATTTATGGAAAGCAAAACCATGTTCAATTTTACTCTATTTCTCACAAGTCTTCTGGTGTATTGGATCTTATTCATTCTGATGTGTTTGGTCCTGTTAATCTTCCTTCAATTTCAAAATTTGTATATTTTGTATCTTTCATAGATGATTACAGTAGGACATGGGTTTATTTTATCAGAAGCAAGACTGAAGTCTTAGTCGGTTTAAGGAGTTTAAAGCCTTTGCTGAAAATCAGACTAGTAAAAAGATTAAGTGTTTGAGAACTAACAATGGCGGTGAGTTTTGTTCGACAAAGTTCAATAAGTTCTGTAAAGAGCAAGGGATTGAAAGGCATAAGACAACTCTATTTACCCCACAGCAAAATGGAGGTGTAGAGAGGATGAACAGGACACCGATGGAGAAGGCTAAGAGTATGCTTAGTGGAGCAAGTCTCGAACAAAAGTTTTGGGTTGAAGCTATTACCACTACTTACTATCTGGTAAACAGATCTCCTACATCAGCTCTTGTTGGTAAGACACCTATGGAGGTGTGGTCTCATAAAAATCCTTTAGTTAGACATCTTCGTGTTTTTGGTTGTGAGGCATATGCACATGTGCCTAGGGAGAAATAGTCAAAATTAGAGAACAAGGCTGTTAAATGTATTTTCATTGGCTATGGTGTCAGTGTGAAAGGATACAAACTTTGGGATCTTGTGGCTGAAAAAGTGTTGTATAGAAGAAGTGTTATCTTTAGAGAGCTAACACCTTCTTCTATTGTTCTACAACTAGAACAGACAGAAAAGAAAGAAGATGTGGTTCAGTTTCCTTCTACCCCTGAGAAGACTGAACAAATAGACCCAATGAGACTTGATGATGAGGAGAGCTCTAGCAGCTCTGAAAGCTCAGAAGAAGAGGCAGAATCTCAACCTCAGCCATTGAGGAGGTCTACACGAACAAGAAAGCAACTTGATAGGTTTGGTTATTCATTACTTGATTCTAGTTGTGCTTTTGCTTTACTTACTAACACTAATGAGCCTAGAACCATGAAAGAGGCTATGGGCATGAAAGATGCAGGTTCCTGGAAGGAGGCCATGGAAGATGAGATGGCTTCTTTGGAAAAGAACAAAACATGGGACTTGGTGCTTTTGCCTGATGGACAGAAACTCGTTGGTTGTAAATGGGTGTTCAAGAATAAATTTAGCACAGATGGCAGTGTTGAAAAGTACAAGGCTAGATTGGTTGCAAAGGGGTACTCACAAGTGGAGGGAATTGATTATGGTGAAATTTTCTCTCCCATTGCAAAGATGACATCCATTAGATTTCTGTTATCTCTTACAGTTGCTTATGATTTAGAGGTAGAACAGATGGATGTGAAAACAACTTTCCTTCATGTTGATTTGGAGGAAGAAATTTACATGTCACAGCTAGAGCATTACATAGAGAAAGGTAAAGAAAATTTAGTTTGCAAGCTTAAGAAGTCCTTGTATGGTTTGAAGCAGTCTCCTAGGATGTGGTACTTGAAGTTTGATGCCTTTATGTTGTCAATTGGTTATCTGAGATCGAAATTAGATCATTGTGTGTATTACAAATTTGACAATGATCGCATTCTCATTATTGCATTGTATGTTGATGATATGTTGTTGATTGGGAATGGTAAGAATATGATTTCTGATTTAAAGTCTCAGTTGTTAGCATAGTTTGAGATGAAAAATCTTTGGGTAGCTAGGTACATTATGGAATGGAATTCAAAAGAGATAGAGCTAATAGAAAACTTTGGTTAAGCCATAGTAAGTATGTGAAGACTGTGTTGGATAGGTTTAGCATGGCAGATTGTAGACCATTGTGTGTTCCTGTTTCATTGGGGACAAAGTTATCTATTAGTGATTGTCCAAAATCTCCTAGTGAGGTGGAGGACATGAGCAGAGTACCTTATGATAGTGTTGTTGGCAGTTTGATGTATGCTATGGTCTGCACAAGACCATACATTGCCCAAGCAGTGGGAGTCCTTTGTCATTTTATGGCTAATCCTGGATGGGTACATTGGGATGCAGTTTAGCGAGTGTTCAGATATTTGAGGGGTACTTCTGAGTATTCCATTTTCTATCATGGCAATGCTACATGACCTCTGTATTCATTTGTATTCATGGATTTGTGGATTCTGATTGGGTAGGTGACATTGACAGCAGGAGATCCACCAGTGCCTATGTGTTCACTATGTTTGGTGGTGTAATTAGTTGGATGAGTAAGTGACAACCTATGGTTGCTTTGTCCACTACAGAAGCTGAGACATGACTGCAACTCATGCTTGTAAGGAATCCATTTGGCTTAAGAGATTGTGTTCAGATATTGGTGTTGATGTAGGTCAGATTACGATTAGTTGTGACTGTCAGAGTGCGATTTGCCTTGCGAAGAATCTAACTTTCCATGCCAAAACAAAGCATATTGATGTATAGTTTCACTTTGTGCGAGACATGGTAGAGGATGGGAAGGTAAATTTGGAGAAGGTAGATACTTTGAAGAATGTTGTAGATGCATTGATGAAACTAGTGGGCACAGAAAAGTTCAGATGGTGTTCAGAGTCTATGGGCCTCTCGACCTATAGCAATTAAATCCTGTTAATTCTATTAGCTCTTACAAGGTGTTTGACAAGTGGGAGAATGTTGGGAATTAAGGTGTCTCAACCTTGGTAATTCCTTGTATTATTTTAATGTATTTATTTATTTATTACCTATTGTATGATTTGGATGCAAATCCTATGTTGTCATATTGTGGGAGTTGGCATGGTGATGTGTCATCCTACATGGAATGTGACCACATGTATTTTTGTCCTCACATGAGGAGATAGGTGTCCCACTTAGTGGTAGGAATATTTTGCCATGTGTCGGCATCTTGGGTGTTGTGTAAGGGAATATTGACCGTAACGGTCATGACAGATTCCTATGACGAAGTTATGGCATGTAAGAGTCAGAAATAAGAGATTCTATGATAGGTGAAGACATGTGTCGAAGACCATCTTTGAAAAAGGTATCTTTGGGCACCCCAAGGTGGGCTATGACATGTTGTAAGAGAATATGCTATTTATAGCTTGTGTATGATAGATTCTCTTACAATTGTAAGTTATGACAGCTATGACAGATTCTATGACGGTTGTAAGAGTCATAAGAGCATCTGTCATAGCCCATTTTGGAAATAGGTGACCTCCTTAGGATGGGGTGACTTGACAAGTGTCAGGAGCATCCTACAAAGTTGGACAAGTGTCCATAGGCATGGGGTTTGGGCCATGAGGCCATGTTGGATGCCCATCCCTATGTGGAGCCATTTATGCCTTGTATATTCTATATAAACAAGTGCTTTGAAGAGGAGATGTATTACAGGTTTGACAGGTACTGTTATGCTGCTGGTTTGTCTCTAGATATGAGTGTTGAAGACTCCTAAGAGCTTGCATTGCAAGTGTATTGTAAACTATTTCAATTTTGATAATACATTGTGCAGGTTTTGGAGTGGGGTTTTTCACCCGATAAGGATTTTCCCCACGTATATCTTGTGTCTCTCTTCTTCTGTCATACTTTCTTGTTTATGTGTTTATTGCAATATATCTGTTAGTAGGTTTAACATTGTTGTAATAGTAAGGATAAAATTGAATTTGCACTCCCCTCCCCTCATTAGATTAGTGTAGGAAGTGATTTCCACACACCTAGCTTCCTTTCAAAGATAAGGTCTTGAAATGTAGCTCATGGGTCATTGGCATCTCATGGATGTATTTAACATCCTAGAATATAGACTTTGATCCTTGAAAAGAATTGGTGAAATAAGTGCTACTTTAGATTCACATGTACAAATTACCACCAGAGTTCTAGTCTGAGGGCATTTTTAGGGAAATCAGGGACATGGTGAGAGAATACATCTATAGCTCTAATGCTACTGAAACAAAAGATTTGGCCACTTATGAAAGGATATTAAATATACTTTAGTAAACCCATCAAGAAAGAAATTAAACTTTGTTCCTCATTGGTTTCGTGGACATAGGATCTAGATTATGAGTACCTTCCAATTAGATGTTTTACATGCTAGTGGGTGGGGCACATATCAAATAATTATGTTAAAGGGGGGAACATATTACGAAAGCCTAAAATTCAAGAGAAGAAAGTTTGGAGGGTATTTAAGTAGGAAAATATTTAAAATTCAAAAAATGGTAAAAATGATGGCTATATTGGAAAAGACAAAGAACATAAAGAAGATAACATTTTGATGAATGCCACTAGGAAAAACAAGGATGGAGAGGTAGCTCCAAAGGAAGATGGGGTATTGAGTTGGGGGAGTTTGAGGAGAATGCCCTTTCCTTGGAATGTGTAGGAGGGAGTGAAAACCTAGCAGATGATCTAAGTAGTGAGGAAGAGATTTGATGGGGAGCGCACAGTGGAAAATGCAAACCGATGCCCTAATTTCTCACAGTCGAATGAGCCACCGATTCAACTCCATTGGCCAAGTCCTTCATCCTTCTTCCAATGCCCCGATGGCATTTTCCTTTGATGAGACTCATTCTATCGATGAATACTTGTAACCCTTGGCCGATGCACCAACACACCATCGCATAGTTTACTTCCTACAAACCCTAGCACATGGAGATGCTAGGTTGTTCTTACTGCATGAAATGCCCTATCTAGATCCTCTGCACTGCCAAACAGGAAAAACAAAACAAAGAGCAAAGCAAATATTCATACAACAAAGCCATTCCACTGATTTCGATAGAAATCTCACCAGTGGAATGCTTCACAATGACATACGACAACAATGGAAAATGTAAAATGAATGGAAATATACAGTTACACGATTCACAGTTAGAAGAAACAGAAATCAAATCGACAAAACATAATTGCTTTATTTCTCCTGAGCACAATACAATCACATTCGATCACACCACTTTGATCTAATTACATTCGATGATCATTTGGCCATTTCTCTGGGCATTTATCAACTCACCCTAAGTAGTACTGACTAACTCCAAGTGGCTGGGAGATTAATCCAAGCAGCTGGGAGACACTACAGCCTAATTTTGGCATTATTGCTATTTTTGGCATTATGCAATTACAATTTGACAAATGTCCCCTAAGTCACTTGGGACTTACAAACTGAACCTAGATACAACTGAAATGAAATTGCATTGGTCAAATAGACATTATTACAAAAGAAAACATGGTTGTCTAGGTGCCCCTGCACCATACTCCCTGGGTGAAAGTTGTCTCTAGTCCTCTTAGAGACTAACTGTTGTAAATCACCACCCTGCTTTTTGATGTCCTCTTCCAGCATCCATGTGGCTTTTGAATCTAGAAGTCCTTGCCATTTGACTAAGTGCTCAAAATATGTCTGATTTTTGGTCTTCTTGGCTATCCTGCTATCCAAAATGCATTCCATCATCGGTGGTTCCTTAGGTGGTAAATGATGCATCTACTCGGTAGTGTCTTGGACAAAATCTACTATCTCATCACCTGTATCAGGACTCCTATATAATGTCAAATCAGCAACATTGAATATAGGTGAAATAGTAATATCATCAGGGAGTTTAATTTTGTAAGGATTAGAACAATATTTCTCCAGAATCTGACAAGGTCCAATTTTTCTCATCATCAACTTGTTGTGGCTTCCCTTGGGTAGTTTGTTCTTGTTGAGATGAACCATGACCATATCTCCTATTTGGTACTGCACATCCCTTCTTCTTTGATCCACGCTCACCTTGATCTTTCGACTGTTCTGGTGTAGAGTATCTCTGACTTGTTGATGGATCTCTCTCATAGCCTCTGCAAATGTATCAGCATGTCCACTCCTTTTGTCCAACCCTTGAACATCTCTTAATTCAAAAATACCTCTAGGATGACTACCATAGATAACTTCAAAAGGACTTAAACCTGTGCTTCTATTTGTAGAATCATTATAGGCATACTCTGCTTGTGGGAGTACCACATCCAAACTACTGCCATGTTCTCATGTCAAACATCTCAATAGATTGCCTAATCACCTATTCACAACCTCAGTTTGGCCATCAGTCTGAGGATGATAGCCTGAACTAAAAGACAAATTTGTACCCAATCTTTTCCACAAGGTTCTCTAGAAATGTCCCACAAATTTGTTGTCTTTGTCAGATACAATACTCAAAGGTAGCCCATGAATCTTGACAATTTCTTTAAAGAACAAACCTGCAATGTAACTAGCATCATTGGTGGTCTTACAAGGAATAAATTGCACCATTTTACTGAATCTATCTACCACAACAAACACACTGTCATAACTTGTCCATGTCTTGGGCAATCCCATCAAAAAATCCATACTCAAACTTTCCCAAGGTCTGTTTGGTATGGGCAAAGGTTGGTACAGTCCTGCATTGGTTGAGACTCCCTTTGCTCTCTGGAAAACCATACAACTCTCAACAAACCTTCTGATATTAGATTGCATCCTTGGCTAAAAGTAAAATCTTCTGACAAGATCTAAGGTCTTATTGAGCCCAAAATGTCCTCCTAAACCACCACTATGTTATTCCTTCACAATATTATCCCTTATTGAACACTTAGGGATACATAGTTGACTGCCTTTAAACAAAAGTCCATCCTGCAATGTGTAATCTGAAAATTCACTGTGGAAAGCATTGGCAAACTCACTGCATACCCTATAAATCTCCTTAAAATCTTGGTTCTCTTCATACAATCCTTTGAGTGACTCAACACCCATACTTTGTAGCTACACTTCTTGCACTATCAACACCCTTCTGCTTAGAGCATCAGCAACCTTATTGGTTATCCCTTTCTTATGCTTGATGATGAAGGTGTATACTTGAAGACTTTCCACCCATTTAATGTGTCTATGACTGAACTTTTCCTATCCATTCAAAAAACTAAGAGCATGATTGTCAGCGTATACAATAAATTCTTTAGGAAGCAAACAGTGCCTCTATTTTTTTAGAGCTTGTACCATAGCATACAACTCTAGATCATAAGAGGAGTATTTCCTCTTGGCTTCATTTAACTTTTCACTGAAGAAGGCTACTGGTCTGCTTTCTTGGCTCAACACTGCCCCTATGGCCAACCCACTTGCATCACATTCAATTGTGAAAGCCTTATTGAAATTAGGTAACACTAAAACAGAGAATTTAGAAACTTTCTGTTTTAGATTTTCAAAGCTCCTATCTACTTCTCTCGTCCACACAAACTTCCTCTTACCTCCACCCTTGATGGTCTCCAACATAGGTGCACATATGTCACTATAGTTCTTAATGAATTTCCTATAGAATGTGGCCAAACCATGAAAATGTCTGACCTCTCCTATTATCCTAGGTGTAGGCCAATTTAAAATAGCTGCTACCTTGGAAGGATCCATTTTCAAATCACCCTTAGAGATGACAAACCTAGGTACACCAATTCTTGTTTCATGAAGTCACACTTTTCCAAGTTTATCAGTAACTTTTGATCTTGCAGCCTCTTCAAGACTATCACCAAATGTTTCAAGTGCTCTTCCTTGCTCTTACTGAACACCAAGATATCATCAAGGTAGACTACCACAAATTTACCTATGAATTCCTACAACACCTCATTCATCAGCCTCATAAAGGTACTAGGGGTGTTTGAAAGACCAAACGACATCACAAGCCACTCATACAACCCTTCATTAGTTTTGAAAGCTGTCTTCCACTCGTCCCCTTCTCTTATCCTTATTTGGTGATACCCACTCTTCAAGTCTATCTTAGAGAAATAAGTAGCACCTCCCAAATAGTCCATTAGATCTTCAATTCTAGGAATAGGAAACCTGTATCTGATGGTTATCCTATTTATTGCCCAGGAATCAATACACAGTCTCCATTTCCCATCCTTCTTTGGGGCTAAAATAGTAGGTACTGCACATGGGCTAAGGCTCTTACTTATCAGCCCTTTGTTTAGGAGTTCTTGAACCTGGTTTGCTATCTCTTCATTCTGATAAGGGGTCATTTTATATGCTGCCTTATTAGGAAGTACTTCTCTTGGTATGAGATCTATCTGATGACTAATGTCTCTAATTGGTGGTAGGGAATCAGGTATATCCTTTGCAATCACTCCTTTGTAACTCTCAAGCAAATCTCTGACCTCTTTAGGCCCTACTTCCCTCAAACTTTCCTTATTTTTCCCATTAGGCTTCACAATCAAAGCAAAACCTACTACATCACCTTCCTTTAATGTATCCATGAATTCTTTCTCTCCTACCATCATTACACTAGACCCTACATGTTGTGGATACTCTTCTACCAATGACTATATCCCATAAGTCACACCATCCTTTTGGAATGAGTAAGCATTCTTTTCTCCATCATGATGAGCCTTCCTGTCAAACTGCCATGGTCTGCCTAACAAAAGATGGCAAGCATCCATTGGAAGGATGTCACACAAAATCTTGTCTCTATACTCCTTAATACTAAATTCTACCCATGCTTTTTCATTGATGAGTATGTGTTGCCCCTTGTTCAACCAACTGACTTTATATGGACTGCTATGGGGTATCTTTTCTAACTTCAACTTATTCACTGCTTCCAAAGATATAATGTTATCAGTAGAACTAGAGTCAGTAATGACTTTACAAACCTTACCTTGGATCTTGCAGTTGATTCTAAACAAAGCCCTTCTTTGATCTGGTTTAGTCTGCACTAGTTCTTTGAGCAGTGTTCTCTTGATCATCAGATTCTCTCCTGTTTCTAATTCTAGATTCACTTCAGGAGATGTCACACTCCTTGCATCTTCTTGAATCAAAGTGGTTCTCTTCTCACCACCATGAGAAGTTGAGGCCTTCTCTAGACACTTGTATGTTGGGTGCCCTATCTGATTGTAGTTATAACATCTCATATTGGAGAATTTGGATCCTCTACCTAATCCACTTGTCCCACCTCTTCCATTAGGCCTTCTTCCTCGGTAGCCTCCTCTGCTACTAGAGTCCCCAACTTGTTCTTCTTGGATAGACTCACCACTAGGCCTCTGGTTAGGACTTCTTCCTCCAAAACTGCATCTGCCTCTGAAATTCCTTCCACCTCTACCTCTATTATTCTGCTCACTCTTTCTCTTTATCTTCTCTTCGACCCTTAAGGCCAATTGGAAATACGTGTTCATTGTTTCTGGTGCTAAGATGCTGATCTCATCTTGAATGTTCATCCTTAGGCCATTCAAATACCTGGCCACCTTCTCTGACTCTTCTTCTTGTCTCTTTGATCAGAGACTGAGTTTATGAAACTCTTGTGTGTATGCATTCACATCAAGGTCTCTCTGTCTAAGATTTTGCAACTTCTTATACATCTGCACGTTATAATCCAGGGGTAAGAATTGTGCCTTGATTTTGATCTTCATCCTTTCCCAGAAGGTTATCATATTCTTCCCCTCCTTGACTCTCTCTCCTTATTCATAATTCCACCATGCAAGAGTAGATCCCTTCAATCTTGCTTTTGCCAACTTAACCATCTTATCATCAGGGATTTCTTTATATTCAAAATGATTGTTCAAGCCTCAATCCAATCAATCACCTCTTCAGTTTCCATACTTCCACTATACATAGGTAACCCATCTATGGTGTCCCTATTGACTAACTTTAATGCATTTTAAAAAGTCCTCTGGTCTACTGGTATCTCCTCTATCTTTTTACTGGTTTCCCCAATTTCTATATCACCTTCATTGCTGTCACTTTCATCTTCCCTATCTTTACCTTTGGACTGCTTGAGCTCTCCCAACTTGGATGCAATCATCTCCTCGATCAACTTCTTAATGGCATCCTATGACATACTTTTGGGAGGCATCCTCTCTGCCTCTATCTCACTTTCTTTGTTTGACATAAACATTTACAGTCAGTACCCAAACACCAATATTCCTACGAATCCTTAATTCGAAACCTCGTTCTGATACCAATATGATGGGGACCGCACAGCAGAAAACACAGACTGATGCCCTAATTTCTCGCAGTCAAATGAGCCACTGATTCAACTCCATCGGCCAAGTCCTTCATCCTTCTTCCAATGCCCCGATGGCATTTGCCTTTGATGAGACTCATTCTATCAGTGAACACTCGTAACCCTTGGCTAATACACCAACGCGTCGTCGCACAGTTTACTTCCTGCGAACCCTAGCACATGGATATGCTAGGTCATTCTTACTGCGTGAAATGCTCTATCTGGATCCTCTGCACTGCCAAATAGGAAAAATAAAACAAAGAGCAAAACAAATATTCATACAACAAAGCCATTCCATTGATTTCGATAGAAATCTCACCAGTGGAATGCTTCACAATGACATACAGCAACAATGGAAAATACAAAATGAATGGAAATCTACAATTACACGATTCATAGTTAGAAGAAATGGAAATCAAATGGACAGAACAAAATTACTTTATTTCTCCTGAGCACAATACAATCACATTCGATGACACCACTTCAATCTAATTACATTCAATGATCATTTGGCCATTCCTCTGGGCATTTATCAACTCACCCTGAGTAGTACTAATTGACTCCAAGCGGCTGGGAGATCAATCCAAGTGGCTGGGAGACACTACAGCCTATTTTTGGCATTATTGCTATTTTTGGCATTATGCGATTACAATTTGACAAATGTCCCCTAAGTCACTTGGGACTTACAAAATGAACCTAGATACAATTGAAATGAAAATGCATTGGTCAAATAGACCTTATTACAAAGAAAACATGATTTTCTAGGTGCCCCTGCACTAGGATTATCAAAGATACATATGAAGATTGAGTGAGAATCAAAGACTAGAGTGTTACTTGCACAAAGGGAAAAATGAATCATTTCAAAGAATATTTTAGAGGGGGTAGAGCAAGGGTTAGAAATATGGATGCTAGTACAACAATGGTGGTTGAAATGGAGGAGGTGGAGAAGAGTATATATATGACCATCACTAAATTTTTCTAAATAGAGGTGAGCACGTCCCTCCCAAGAAATAATGAGAATCATAAGCTAGAATATAAGGGGACTTAACACCCCTAAAAAAATTTTTTTAGTGAAATGATTGGTGGAGGAAAGACTATAAATGTTCTTTTGATTCAAGAAACCAAGTTAAGAAAGGAAGTGATGATGGATTTCCTAAGAGTTTTGTATAAGGGAAAGGGGATTATGGTGGATGTAGTAGGTTCAAATAGGGGTTTGGCATTATTCTGGGATAACTAGCAGTATTAAAGCATGGTCCTAGCATCCACACATAATGTTATACATATCAAGATCATAGGATTATAGGAAAAATTCAAAAGAATTATCTCAAAAATATATGGCCTTAATGTGGAAAGTGGGTGAGTGATTGTGTGGGACAATATCTAAAATTTAAGATCCAAACATTTGGATGAAAACTATATAGTGGGGGGTACAAATGCAATATTAAGGCCATACGAGAAATCAAGCAACAACAATCTTAGGGCCCTAAGGTTAGAAGTTGCACAAAGATTATTAAAGGACTATATATATCCTCTAAAGTGGACAATATCACTCACCTACAATTTGTGAATAACAAAATGTTTTTTAGAGAAGCATCTACAAGAGATTCCAGAGTCATAAAAATGGTTTTAGACAAGTATGGAAAGGTTATAGGATAGAAGATCAACAGAAACAAGTCAATGATATTTTATTAAAGGAGCATAGTGAAGAAACTCTTAATATCCAACACATCTTTGGACTTAAAATTACCAAGCATCCATACTCTTACCTTGGTATGCCACTCTTGGACATAAAAACCACCAATGAGGAATGGAAAACTTTGGTAGATTGGGTACAAAGAAAAATCTCTATATAGAAGGGAAAGTGGCTTTTGCTAGCTTAATGGATCCTTCTCATAAAAACACGTGTATTATCCATTCCAATCTATGTCATATGTTTACTTTTTAAATCCTTGGTAAAATTGTGAAGGTTATTTTAGATACCTAGTGCAACTTTCTCTAGTGTGGAATTAAAGATAAAAAGGAAGTACAACCTAGTGAAGTGGTAGAAGGTGTGTAAAGAAAAGAAATAGGGGTCTAGGATTACAAGATTACAAATTAATGAACAAGGTTATTGGTATGAAGTTTTTAGTGGAGGATGCACTTGAAAAAAAGGCACTTATGGAGTAGGATTCTAAACTTGAAGTATACATATGAGGCTTTAGAAGGAAGATTATTCAACCAACATAAAATCCCTAGAGGTTTAGACATTTAGAACATCATCAGATCTTGTAAGCTATTAATGCTTGACAACTGTAGACACCCAAAATTGACCTAGTTATCATTAGTATCAAATATTGCATTAGCTATCATCTACATTTGTCTAACACACTTGAGCAATTTCCCTATTTTCTCTAAATCACCTATTTCTTCTATTAATTAAATAAATTTATATTTATTTAATTAATTCATTATCTATTTCTTCTATTTTCTCTAGTCTATAATTAAATAATCTTTAATTATTTAATTATTTCTATTTCTATCTATTTTAATTAAATAAATTTTATTTATTTAATTAAAATCCCTTCATAAGCCCACTTTCTAATTAATTAAATAAATTCTATTTATTTAATTAATTTCTCTTATCACTTATCTTCATAAGTTGGCATGTGTGTATCTTTTATTTAAAAACATGTGTGGTACTACAACTTTCATTTAATATCTTTCACATGTAGTACTTTTTGTGTACATGCTCACACATAAGCCTTATCTTCCCTCCACTTGTCATCTACACATTCACTTAGGATTATCAATTCATCCCAACCATTCACATAGCCACCAAATCTGCACCGTTGATTGATTTTGGTTGAGATCTATATAAACACCCTCTCATTCCATACTACGAAACGAAGTGATCTATCCATCATTTTCATATAGCGTCTACATTATCATCTTAAGCATATTAAGCACTTTAGCATCCATTTAGCATATTATCATTATCATCCATCCATCATGGTGTTAGTGTAGGTTTTTATTTCCTAGATGGATTATTTATTTTTTTCCCTATATTCCTAGGTTTTTCCTATACTTCTATTAATCTCGCTTAAGTTAATAAAGCATGTCTTTTTAGGTGAGTGGTTGCGAGGTGTCACCTTCCTACATGTGAGCATCCATTAGCTATCTTGGGAAGATACTTTGCTATCTTTAGTCCGATAGATGGTTGCTCTTGATTGGTCGGTGTTGCCACCTCCTCCCTCTTCCTAGTCTATATAAGCATGCTACCTGGCTTGTATTTAGTCTTAATGATATTTTGCTTCTAGCATTTGCATTACTCTCTTGGAGACAAACTCTGTGTTGCTATTTTGATTTTGTATCATTTGCATTCATAGTTTAGATATCTATTCTTTGCACTAGTTTTCTGGGTTAACAATCTTTTCAGATTCTAACATGGTATCAGAGCTGTTCTATGTGCAAGAATAGATTTCAGTTTCCATATTTGAGAGATTCAGGGGAGCTAATAAATCTTATTACAGTTTTTCGAATAACCCAGTATGCTCTTCTCTTGCATCTTCGGATGATCTTGAGAATCAGAAAAGTTTGACAGAATTTTTTTTAATCTCTGGGGTTTGCATATGTGTTTTATGAAATCTGGGTGATTGCAGCATTTTTGGTTATACTGGCAGCATTTCCAGCTGTTCCAACGCATCCAGGAGGCTTGAGAAAGTTAGATTTGGCTTTCATTTCACTGAAATCAGAGATCGTCATACACAGTTGCAGAACCGGGGTTTCGAGCTCAAAACTGACAACCAGCTTGCATATTTGGTGTTTTCAATCAATATTGTAGGTTTCAGCATGCCATTGCTTGTCTTAGATAGTTGATTCAGCCTTTGCATATCATTTTTTGGTTGTTGGGGTCATTTTTTGTAGCTAAAGGCGTTCTGTTTACACTGGATCAACATCTTCTGTACATCAACAAGAAAAATGCCTTCTGGGTTTTGTCAGAGCACAAAAAAACCATCTGGGTATCTTTTTGTTTTTGCATGTAGTCTGTATATTTTGTAGAAACGCACTCAGAAAGCTACAGTAGGACCCCTCTCCATTGACAGTTGTAGTTCTGAAGGCAGTTTTCAAATGTTCCATTCTTTCTCATACGGACTCCTTTTCCCACGAAATATTTTTTTTATTTATTTTGGCTATTTTTTCATGCTCTATGCACTAGTGCAGACATTTTTTTATTTTGATGCCAAGATTTTTTAGAAATTGCAAATTCTCAGTTGTGACATTGCACAGTTCTCATTTTGGAAACTTCAGAGGATCATAACTTTCACATACAACCTCGTATCGAGGCGATTCTTTTTTGAAAGCGTATTATTTTTCAAGTAGTTCACAGTGGTGTTTTTTATTTCTCTGAGTATTGTGCTAAAGTTGTATTTTTAGCATATGCTCTTCGTGAGGGTTTTGTAATGCATTGAAATCAAAACCACTTAGTATTTCTTGCTAGTGGTAGTTGTAAACGCACTAATATAAAGTGCCAAATCATATTGTCTTGGTGGGGTTCTTTGATTGAGTGAAAAAGGGGGTGTCTTATGTGCTCTCTTTGAGTCGCATCTTTTATGGGGTTATTCTAATCATTTTGGGGGTTCATCATGGATTTTGGTTATTTCCATCCTTTTGTTGTTAAGCTAACCTTAGAGAACTATTTGTCTTGGAAACAAGGGATAAATAATCATTGCCTCAAGAGCAGGATCTATTGCCCCATCTTCTTGGACTCGTTCCTGAGCCAAGTGACTATGAACAGAAGAATGCATGGTTTAACAATAATGACATGGTCTATGGACTAATATGTATTACTGTTTCTGAGGATATTCTACATCACATAGAGCACACTGAGTGCCCTTTCATTGCTTGGACCATCACCTAGCAGTTGTATGGAGACTTTGGATCTTCATCTGATAGTGATGTTTCCTTGGATGACTAGGCTCTTGTGGATGATATTGAGACTTATGTTGCCCCTTCTTGTGTGGACACATCCTCATGGGATGATCAGTCTATTTGGTTGACATACATTGATGCCTCATCTACAGTTAAGGACATTCCTATTGTACCTGTTGCTTCATCAGATTCCAGAGATGCTTCTTTAAGAGCTTCTAGTGATTCTTTGCAGCAGGATCATTACAGTCTTCCTGATTGGGATTCCTATTTATCAGACATTGCGTTTTTGTTTGTGGAGTCTCACATTTTAGATTTGGAGGACACATTTGAGGGGCTATCTCTCCTCTTTCATGACAATTATTTTGTCCTTGCACCTATTGCTACTTCAGAGTTCAGAGTTTCTTCTTCGAGGGCTTCCAATGATTCTTTGCAGCAGGATCATATTTGTATTTTGAATTCACTTCATTGGGACCAATTTCTACCAGACATCACTTGTTTGTTTGTAGAGTCTCACATTTCGGATCTAGATGACACTCTTGAGGACATTCAACTCCTCTTTGATGATAGTCAGTTCATCACTATTATCACATCTTCCTTGTTTTTGGATCTTGTACCTCCTGGTTCTACACATGGGATTGGATTGCTTCTACCTTTGTGCATTGAGGCATCTTCTGATATTCACATGGAGACACTTGAGTAGAGTTCTGAGACATGATACATCATGAGGCTTCCTTCCTCACCTTCCTTCTTTGAGTGGGAGTCACTTTGGCATTCACCATTGGAGTTGTTTCTTCCTAAGGGGAGAAATTTCATTTGTCACAAATGGATCATCTTCAGCATTCATATATGGGCATCCTCCTTCGACACCAGAGCCACTTCATTGTGGAGGGTTTCATAATCTCTTACACACTCTCTACTTTGGGGAGGTATCTTCTCTCTCTTTTTAGGGGGGAATTTTATGTACATGGGTACCTCATCAGGCTTGATTTGCCGGGACCCATTTCTACATCCACCTAAGCTTCGCTTATGGGGGGTGTTAGTGTAGGTTTTTATTTCCTAGATGGATTATTTATTTTTTCCCTATATTCCTAGGTTTTTCCTACACTTCTATTAATCTTGCTTAGGTTAATAAAGCTTGTCTTATTAGGTGAGTGGTTGTGAGGTGTTACCTTCCTACATGTGAGCATCCATTAGCTATCTTGGGAAGATACTTTGCTATCTTTAGTCGGATAGATGGTTGCTCCTGATTGGTTGGTGTTGCCACCTCCTCTCTCTTCCTAGTCTATATAAGCATGCTACCTGGCTTGTATTTGGTATCTTTTTCTTTTGCATCCTCTTAATGCTATTTTTCTTCTAGCATTTGCATTACTCTCTTGGAGACTAACTCTGTGTTGCTATTTTGATTTCATATCATTTACATTCATAGTTTAGATATCTATTCTTTGCACTAGTTTTCTGGGTTACTAGTCTTTTCAGATTCTAACACATGGCAGCTTTGATCTTCATAATTGTTCATTGTTGAAAAGCAATCCACATCATAAACAAGGAATCATACAATCTAGGTGATTTTGTTCTTGAATTGCATGCTTTTGGTTTCACTTAGATTCGATTCTTTGATGGTGGTAGGATTAGGTTTTCATTTCCATGCTTGATCTTGTTAACCTGATTTTTACCTATCACATTTTGGCATGCTCGGTGAGACTCACGTCTTTGATTAACTTTGTTGTTTGAATTTGTTTTCATGAAGTTCAAATTTTTGGAGTGATTACAGCAAATTGCGGTTGCTTTTAAGCAAAAACCAGTCGCCTTTTGAATTTTTGAGTCACTTTTAAACTAACATCTGCCGCTTTTAGCATTTTCTGGATCACTTTTAAACCAACAGTGGTCACTTTTGGTCCAATTCATATCACTTTTAATCAGAGACTGATCACTTCCAGTTGTCTGGGTCGCTTCCTGCAAATTAGGGTTTTTTTCTAACATCTAATTTTTGCAGGGAATTTTACGCATTTGGCAGAAACAGGTCACTTTTGAGCATTAACAATTCACATCTGGGTTTTCAGCATCACTTCTTAGTAGTAACAGTTCGCATCTAGTAGAATACAGGTTGCTTTTGAGCAACAATCAGTCACCTCTGGTAACTATGTGCCGCTTTCAGTTTTATCATTCACAGTTGGGTTTTCTTTGTTACTAATTATCTATTTGTACAACATCTTATCAATTGTCCAAGAAAAGGAGGTTGTGAAACTACTAACATATCTGTTACAGCTTTGATCAGTCCAAGACATTCCATTTTTATCACTAATTTAGGAACATTTGGGCTTTGTGCTTAAAAAGAATCATTGTTTGCTCTGTGCTTGTTTTATCTTTCTTGATTGCTTGATTGTGCATGTGTGTAATCCAAATTTAATAGCAAAAGTATCCTCTCCCCTTGCCTATCAAATGGATCTTGGGTGCATGAGAATTTGTTATTATCTTTAGAGGGCCTGCCTGCCCGGTGTGAGAAGGGGTACGACCCAAGCAGTAATGAGCTAAAACCAAGCTCTTCCAAGACACTATATAAAAAAAGTATTTGTGTGGAAAGCCACAAACAACGGGTGCCGTTGTGTTACACCAATGAATTTTTCCCCCAAAACCCATTAGAGCATAACCTCTTTGGGCTGGGAAGCCTCGATTAATAGAGCAAATCACCACACGTGTAGCCACCCGAATGAATGCCCTTACTAGAAACCTTGTGTAGTAGCCAAAATCCCTCTATTTGTTGATGCAAAAGGTGGGACCTTTAAAGCCGCCCTGATTCTTGTGGCTCTTAGTAGAGATAGCAGGGGCAATCCTAAGGTTTGGTGGGGGGATGAGCCTTGGGAAACCTAGAATAAGGTATGCATGAGAAGTGAGTGTCAAGGAGGGGAGCCGGTGCTACCAAGATCCTGAAGCTATCCGCTTTGAATAGGAATGGCAAGGGCACTCAACAAATACAGTCCTTTCCTAGCCTAGGTTGTACAAGTTTGTGAATGTTGTGAGTGTGAGTGACTAAAATCATTATTTTCTTATCAAAAACATCATTCAAACACACCCTCTGTCAGACATAAATTGCATTTGAACAATAACTTCTTACTTTGCAAAATCCAGATCACTTTTAAACAATAATTGCTCACTTCTAGCAAACATTGCATCGCTTTTACATAGTTGTATCTCGCTTTTTAACTATAACTAATCACCTTTGGTAAAACTACTCACCTCTAGTTCATATTGCAATCTATCATCTGGAACAAACCTAGTTCACTTTTGAGCTATTACCTGTCGCTTTTAGCATTTTCTGAGTCACTTTTGAGCTATTACCTATCGCTTCTGGCCAAACATCAGCAATCCATATCAACCCAGCCCAATCAGTTGCACTTTCAGACTTCTTAGCTCTGTCACTAGCTTTCAGATATTCCTCTGATCATTCACAATCACATGAACATCGCTTCCTATTTTGAGCATATCAAAACTATTGGACTTTTTGAGCTTTCCATCCTTTGAGACCCCAAACAGCAACCAAACATCAAAACAATCAACTCAGCAATAGCAAACATCATCCCTTTGGCTTTTCTTAGCCCTAACAACACCAAAAAACAACATCAGCAACCAACTTTTTCCTTGAGTTTGTGAGCTATTCTCTAGGGCGTTTATACAACAACAACAACCAACAACCCATTAGCAAACCAAGTAACCAGCAAACTAGAAAAACAAACCATCAACAAACAAACAACCAAACCATCACCTTTTGGGTCTCAACCTTGACAAACTAGTCCAATCCAAAACATCAACCAACATTCCTCAAATGAGAAGCCAATATAGAGCTGAAATGGAAGCAAAATTGTGAGCTGAGATGGAAGCCAAAATGTAACAATCCTGATCAACTCCCCTTAGAGATGCAACTCAATTCACAACTGGTATGCCTTCTTACATGTTTGTGTTGCAAGTATGAGGATAACCAGTGTTGTCATTGATGTCAACATACTCATATTGCATTAATGAGAAGGATTGGATGAGCTGTGTGCTGAGGATATTAAGGAAATTAGTCTCAATCAGGAACAATGGAGAACAGTGATGATAGTAAGGTAAAAGTCCAAGATAAGATGAAGATCAAAGGATGCAGTTTAAAGGGTTTGCAGATATAAGTCTTGACATGATTCAGTCAAATTTTCAGAGGTCCACATAACGATTTGAAGAAGTTATGATTGCTTTAGTAGAACCAGTTCTGGCAGATGTTTAGTGGTGACAAAGTGTCACAGTTTGGTCCGGTGAGCTCTGGAATTGCATTATCTCATTCTGCGGATTGGAGGTAGTGTTGAAGAAGTCCATGTGAAGTGACAACTAGATCTGTTCATGGGTTTGAGGTCCAGAAGCACCTTTTTCATTATGACAGTGATGATAGACTATGTTCTTGAAGTTTCGGATGAAGAAGAGAAGAATTTCAGAAAGCTGATAAAGTGCGGATGTTCTTGGTGACTCAGGAAAGGTTTTGGTGATCCTTGGATAGTGTAAAATTCTTATTGGCGGTCTGCATTGAAGTTAGAGTTTGGATTTGATGTAAAGACCACCGGTTGTTGGTGTTCTTCCTAAGACGGGCTGACCGGATGTATTACACGTCTTCCGGATGATCTTAAAGTGTTTTCTGACTTAGATGATTGTTCCTAAGTCGATGCCTTGTATAAATAAAGGATTGTGAAGTCATTCTGAAGTGTGAATTATGCGGATGAGTGTGGTATAGCGAAGAAGAAGAGCGAAAGGCAGAGCAGGAGTTTTTGGGCTTAAATGGAACCAATCCAGGCATGGTAAAGATGTCAATCTCCAGTTCAAGTTTGTGATACTCGATTACTTTGTAGGCAGTGTGCCTCTTGTAGGCAGTGTGCTCAAGCAGTGAGCCCTAATTGGCATGTGCTGTCTATTTTTCTTATTCTTCTAACAGAGAATAATCCTTGGGTTAATCACCCCGTGGTTTTTCCCTTAACCGGGTTTTCCACATCAAAATCTTGGTGTCTCATGTGTTGATGTGTATCTGCTCTGGTGTTTATGCTTTATGCTTTCATGAATGATTAATTGCTATACTATTGAATAACAAGTGGATTTAAGTGTTTGAATTGGAAGCAAGTTTAGGATAACTGATTCACCCCCCCTCTCAGTTATCAACAATTGGTATCAAAGCCAAGTTCCTTTAAAAAGAGCTTGACCGCTTGAGGAGATCCAGGATGTCATCATACAAGAAGGATAGTTCAAAGTTTGATGGAACCGACTTCTCTTTGGAAAGGTCACATGAAATGTCACTTGGAGTGTATGGGAAAGACGTACTTGTCCATGGTCACAAAAGCATATGTACCTCCACAGGGTGGTCCGACAACTCTAAATGAAATCACAGATGCTGAAAACAATTTGCGGAACAAAGAGGCTCTTCTAAGTGCTTTAACTGACTCAGAACTCTCAAATGTTATTGACCTACCAATTGCCTATGAGATCTGGGTCAAACTAGAACTTCTGCATGAAGGAGATGAGTATGTCAAGAGTGCAAGGTTGCAGAGTCTCAAAGGGAAATTTGAAAGACTGCAAATGAGAGATGATGAAAATATTACTACCTTTATGCCAAGAGTAAATGAGCTAGTGTGTGGAATTAGGAATGCTGGTGGAGTTTTGGATGAAAATGACATTGTTGGTAAAATTCTTAGATCCCTTCCTGCTGCCTATAAAATCAAGGTTGCTACCATTGATGAATTTAGAGCCCATACAATTGTCACAAGAGACCAATTGGCTAGCAAACTAGCTGCATTTGAAATGACTGAGTTTGGAGATGATCCCCCAAGACTAAATCTGCATTCAAAGCCAGTGCCTCTGTGAAAGGCAAACAAAGATTTGATTCGGGAGAAAACTCTTCAAGGAAGTTGTCATGGTATGATCAAGCAAGAAGAGACATGGAAGAGGAAGAAGCAGAAATAGCTCAACTTGAAGCCCTCATTGCAAAAAGAATGCCAAGAGGATCCGGTAAGTATGAAGGAAAATTACCCTTTAAGTGCTTCAACTACAATAAGATTGGTCATTTTACCTCAAGATGTCTGGAAAGAGCTACAAGGTCAAATTTTAACAGACAAAGGTTCCAAAAGAATTGTTATTATGTTCATGAAGAAGATGATAATGAAGGAGTAACAGATGATGAATCAGAAATAGGAAACAAATCTGAAAATGAATGGGTGTTTATTGCCATCAAGGAAGAAGATCCAATGTCCTCTGAATTTGTCAATCATAAGGTTGTAGAAAGAGCTTTGGCTGCCCAAGTTGAAGAAAAGGATGATTGGGTTATTGACAGTGGATGCTCTCACCATATGACAGGTGACAAGAACAAGTTCTTAGATTTGGAAAGGTATGAAGGAGGAATGGTAAAGTTTGGTGATAATTCTACTAGCAGAATCAGAGGCAGGGGAACTATTTCTTTTGATGGAAAGAACAAAACCGGTAATGTACTGTATGTTGAAGGATTGAAGCACAATCTTCTTAATGTTGGACAGTTGGTGGACAAAGGTTATGATCTCTGGTTCAAGAATGAAAGATGCAGGATCTTTGAAAGCTTCGAACCTAAGATTGCATCCGGTACTCAAACAAAAGGTAATATCTTTCATCTAGTTGGTACTAATAAAACTTGTCTATTTGTTCAAGTTGATTAGAGTTGGCTATGGCATAGAAGGATGTGTCATGTAAATTTTGATAACATCATCAAGATAAGCAATACTCAGGCTGTAAGAGATCTTCCAAAATTGGTAAAACCTACAAATAGTTTGTGCAAAGAATGTCAGCTAGGTAAACAGAGTAGAGTCTCATTCAAAAGAAAAGATCAATCCTCTACCGGATTATTGGAATTAGTTCATACTGATCTATGTGGTCCGACAAGACTCAAGAGTATGCAAGGTGATAGATACTTGATGTTACTGATTGATGATCATTCTTGGATGATGTGGGTTACCTTTCTAAAAGAGAAATCAGAAGCTTTTGAGAAGTTCAAAATCTGTAAGGCTATGGTAGAAAATCAAACCAGATTAAAACTAAAATGTCTAAGGTCTGATAGAGGTGGTGAATTCACATCCAGTGAGTTCATAGATTTTTGTGAGAAGCATGGCATAAAGAGACAGTTGTCTGCTCCTAGGACTCCACAGTAGAATGGAGTAGTAGAGAGAAAGAACCAGACCATCCAGGAAGCATCCAGGACAATGATGATGGAAGTAAATGTTCCCCAGATGTTTTGGAGAGAAGCTGTCAGCACTGTAGTCTATACTCTCAACTGAGTTCAAATCAGAAGCAATACTAGTAAGACTCCTTATGAACTTTGGTTTGGCATCACTCCTACTGTGAGATATTTTAGAGTATTTGGTAGCAAATGTTACATTAAAAGAGATGAAGATCTAGGAAAGTTTGATGCTAGAAGTGATGAAGGAATTTTCTTGGGTTACTCCACTCAAAGCAAAGCATACCGGTGTTACAATAAAAGACTGAGAAAGATGATAGAAAGTACAAATGTGAAGGTTGATGAGGGAATTGAGAAGCCCTAAAGGTTTTATGAATATGATGAAGATGATCAGAATGGTACTCTGGTTCAAGGAGCTCATTCCTCTTCTGAAAGTCAGATTCAGACTGATTCGGTAAATCAAGAAGAAGAGATGGGTCTGAATGAGCCTGATCAAGAAATAGAAGTGCAAGAAACTCCCAAAGTTTCAAGGTATGTAAGACTGAACCACTCTGAAGATCAAATTATAGGTGACAAAAGCAAAGGTGTGCAAACTAGAAGGACAATTGCTCAAAATTCAGATGAATATTGTTTGATTTCAAAGATTGAACCTAACACAATAAATGAAGCCTGCAATGAAGAAAACTGGACCAAAGCAATGGAGGAAGAGTTGATGCAAATTGAGAAAAATCACACTTGGGATCTTGTTCCCAGACCTAGAGACAAGAATGTGATTGGAACCAAATGGGTCTTTTGGAACAAACTTAATGAAGTTGGTGAAGTAATCAGAAACAAAGCTAGATTGGTCTGCAAAGGCTACTCTCAAATAGAAGGAATTGATTTTGAAGAAACCTTTGCTCCAGTGGCAAGAATTGAAGCAGTCAAACTATTTCTTGCATTTGCTGCCTTCAAAGACTTCAAGGTATATCAGATGGATGTCAAGTCTGCCTTCCTAAATGGTGATTTGGAAGAAGTATACATTGAGCAACTGGATGGATTTCAATTGTCTAATCATGATGATATGGTCTGCAAGTTGAAGAAAGCATTGTATGGATTGAAGCAAGCCCCAAGAGCTTGGTATGAAAGATTGGATAAGCATCTTGTGCAGATTGGTTTCAACAAAGGTACTACTGACAGTAACTTATATTTTAAAATTGATCATGAAAAAATCTTGATTATTGAAGCATTTGTTGATGATATCATCTTTGGAGGAAAAGATAGCATGTGTAAAACTTTTACAAATCAAATGAAAAGTGAGTTTGAGATGTCTATGCTTAGTGAAATGAATTTCTTCTTGGGTCTGCAAATTACTCAAACAAAGAAAGGGATCTTCATTTCTCAGACCAAATATGTGAAAGAATTGTTGAGGAAATTTGGGATGGAAGATTCAAAGCCAATGAATACTCCCATGGCAACTGGATGCAAGTTGAGCAAAGATGATGACTCTCCTAACACAGATTAGACAAAGTACAGATCAATGATTGGTGGATTATTGTATCTCACACAAACTAGATCAGATATTATGTAAGTTGTTGGTCTTGTGGCTAGATTCTAGGCTAATCCCAGAGAATCTCATGTCATGGCAATCAAGAGAATTTTTAGATATCTAAAAGGGACAGTGGAGTATGGTTTGTGGTATCCTAGAGATCATGATTTCTCTCTTCATGCATACACAGATGCAGATTGGGCAGGAGATGTGGATGACCGGAAGAGTACCAGTGGTGGAGTATTCTTTTTTGGAAAGAGACTGGTTTCTTGGCTAAGCAAGAAACAAGATGCAATATCTCTGTCTACAACTGAAGCAGAATACATTGCAGCAGCAGGTAGTTGCACTCAAGTTTTATGGATGAAGCAGATGCTAAGAGATATTAAAGTAGAGTATGAGGAGCCTATCACAATTTTTTGTGATAATTCAAGTGCAATAAATATTTCTGAGAATTCAGTGTTGCATTCTAAGACTAAGCATATATCTATCAAGTTTTACTTTCTGAGAGAGCAAGTGAACAAGGATGAAGTTAGATTGGAATTTGTGCCCTCAAAGGATCAGATTGTAGATATCTCTACTAAACCTCTTCCTAAGGAATCTTTTGAGTATCTCTAGGAGAAGTTAGGGGTTGTTGCCCCTCCGGTGATGAACTAGGATGCACTGATGTCCATCAATCTAGTGGATATCACAGTCATATCTTGTGATCCGGATTGATGATGAGGAGCTGCTACTCAGGGGGAGCAGCTGGTATGATTCTGATGTGTTAAAGTTGCAAGTATGAGCCCTTTGCCATTGATGTCAAAGGGGGAGAGAAGACATGTGAAAAACAAGTGGTTGATGATCAAAGGGGGAGCAGTAAAGAAAGAGAAGACATGTGAAGAGTTACTGCTGATAGGGGGAGCTGTGACAGGAAGGAGAAGTTCTTGTCTTGATGGTTTTTCACATCATATTTTACCATCAATGACAAAGGGGGAGATTGTTGCAAGTATGAGGATAACCAGTGTTGTCATTGATGTCAACATACTCATATTGCATTACTGAGAAGGATTGGATGAGCTGTGTGCTGAGGATATTGAGGAAATTAGTCTCAATCAGGAACAGTGAAGAACAGTGATGATAGTAAGGTAAAAGTCCAAGATAAGATGAAGATCAGAGGATGCTGTTTAAAGGGTTTGCATATATAAGTCTTGACATGATTCAGTCAAGTTTTCAGAGGTCTGCATAACGATCTGAAGAAGTTATGATTGCTTTAGTAGAACCGGTTCCGGCAGATGTTCAGTGGTGACAGAGTGTCACAGTTTGGTCTGGTGAGCTCCGGAATTCCATTATCTCATTCTGCGGATTGGAGGTAGTGTTGAAGAAGTCCATGTGAACTAACAACTAGATCTGTTCATGGGTTTGAGGTCCAGAAGCACCTTTTTCATTATGACAATGATGACAGACTATGTTCTTGAAGTTCCAGATGAAGAAGAGAAGAATTCCAGAAAGCTGATAAAGTGCAGATGTTCTTGGTGACTCAGGAAAGGTTTTGGTGATCCTTGGATCGTGTAAAATTCTTATTGGTGGTCCGCATTGAAGTTAGAGTTTGGATTTCATGTAAAGACCACTGGTTGTTGGTGTTCTTCCTGAGACAGGCCGACCGGATGTATTACACATCTTTTGGATGATCTTAAAGTGTTTGCTGACTTAGATGATTGTTCCTAAGTCGATGCCTTGTATAAATAAAGGATTATGAAGTCATTCCAAAGTGTGAATTATGCAGATGAGTGTGGTATAGTGAAGAAGAAGAGTGAAAGGCAGAGAAGGAGTTTTTGGGCTTAAATGGAACTGATCCAGGCATGGTAAAGATGTCAATCTCCAGTTCAAGTTTGTGGTACTCGATTACTTTGTAGACAGTGTGTCTCTTGTAGGCAGTGTGCCTCTTATGAGTAGTGTGCTCAGGCAGTGAGCCCTAATTGGCATGTGCCATCTATTTTTCTTATTCTTCTAACAAAGAATAATCCTTGGGTTAATCACCCCATGGTTTTTCCCTTAACCGGGTTTTCCACGTCAAAATCTTGGTGTCTCATGTGTTGATGTGTATCTGCTCTGGTGTTTATGCTTTATGCTTTCATGAATGATTAATTGCTATGCGATTGAATAACAAGTGGATTTAAGTGTTTGAATTGGAAGCAAGTTTAGGATAACTGATTCACCCCCCCTCAGTTATCAACAATTTGTGCCTGAAGATACATCGCTGGACCATCATCTTCACAACAAGTACAACCTCAAACATTTTTAGAGACCTATGAAGAGCAATCCCAACATGACTTATCAGAATTTTGAGACACACACCTATGGGACCAAGTTGATAAGCTTGTTTTATTTGATCCTAATCACTATTTCTTGCAATTAGCCCATATGGGAGCCAAATTACCAAGTGATTTTGACATATTCTCTATTCAAGAACATGATCCAAACACTCCCGCTGTTGTTGCAAAGGGACCATCCACTATAGCTACACCATTTCATGACATGTCCATGCAATCTCATCCACCTTCCAATCCATCTCCCTCATTGCCTATTGCTACACCATCAAACCCACCACGCTCGGAGTACACTCTAGAACCTTTGATAACTCCAACCGAGGTACTTCCTTCCCTTTCACAAAATTTGACCTTTCCACCTTTCCATGTTTCACAACATACCCCCGCTCCTATCATGACCGTCTCCATGCCTCAAGTAACACAAACTCCTCAAGTATCACAAGTTGTCCATGTTTCACAAGTGCAAACTCCACAAACTCCACAAGTTTCACAAGCTATCCAAATACCACAAGTTATTCCAATATCACAAGTCTCGCAACCATCACAAGTTTCTACTCCTATTGCATCACATGTGGAAACCACACCCCACACTAATATTCCCATCACCTCTAATATGGTCTCCATGATTTCCACGAACACATCCAACACACCATATAATCCCAATGTTAGTCTCATTGACATGACTGACCCACCTATTATATCACAATCCAATCCTAGCACCATTGTTGTCTCTTATGTTGATCAACTTACATCACTCCCTCCACCTCCATATAATCCTTAACAAAACATCAATCCGTCTTATGCAACCCAAGGATTACCCATTGTCACCCAACATATGACATATACCAATCCATCTCAAGCTACTCATGTTGTCCAAAACATAAACCCAAATGTCCATCCTTCTTTATCCTCCAATCCATCCATTGCTTACTATAATGCAAATCTAACTTTCAATCCACAACCATTGACCAATGTCAATCCATCCTCTAGTTCCTATGTGATGCAAAATCTTGGAGTCAATCCATCACACTATACCCAACCACCACTTATGCCTCAAGCATAATAATCCTCAAACACATATGTGTCACATACCAATCCTTTGACATATAATGTGAGCACGCAACTTCAACAAACAATCATACCCTCATACATTCTGCAACATCAACCACAATATACACCATATTACATTTCATCTCCAAACCATCAACCCCCTTTGCAATAATAGCAACTATCTCAAGTGGATGTTGAACAAATGATTAACAAGGTGGTAGGACAAAACAAGAAAACATTTTCCTTGGGAGATATATGCCCTTATCCATTTGACAAGTCACTTCACATGACACCTTTTCCTCCACATTTTGAAATGCCACAATTTGACAAATGCAAAGGGAAAGGTAATTCGGATGACCATCTTAGAGCATTCAATGTTGCATGTCTCAATGTTGCTCAGGATGATACATATCTTTTGAGACTATTCCCTCAAAGCTTAGCAGGACAAGCTCTTGAATGGTTCTCTCACTTACCTCTAAGAATTAAAACTTTTGTGGAATTAGCGAATAAATTGATCCCATTTCACTTTCAACATTAAACATGAGGTGAATATGAATGATCTTGTCAATAACAAACAATGGAATGGTGAAGCTTTCTCCTCATTTACCCAACGATGGTGTAACATGGCTAGTAAACTATCATGGCAAATACCTGAGAAACAACAACTTGACATCTTTGTCCAAAATCTTCATCTTGAGCTTTCATTTCAATTGCAATTGCAAAGTACTAGCACCTTTGATGAACTTATCTCCAAAGGAACCACCATTGAGAGAGCTTTAATAGCTAAGGGCACTATCAAGATTTTCAGAGACAATAGAGACAATTCTCAATCTTCTAATGATAAATCTCGCTTTTGGAGCAAGAACAAAAATGTCGTTAATGATGGCATTGTGGATGCAAAGAACATATAAACAGTGAAAGCTCCCATTAACATTCAAGCCGCATCTACATCTAATCAACATTTTCAATGAAATTGACCAAGAACAAATCTGACACCTAGACGACAATTTACTCCTTTAGCAGAACCCATGGAGGTAATCTTTCTAAAACTTGTCCAAGCAGGAGATGTGACATTACCTAAAGCTCCACCCAATGCAGAACCTGTCTTCAAATCTCCTTGGTACAAAGAGAATGAATATTATGAATACCATAGAGTCAAAGGACATAAAACAAATGGTTACATGTGCTTAAAACATGTCATTCAAGATTGCATCGATCAGGGTCTAATTAAAATCACACCACCAACATCACAACTGGCACATCAACCAACTTCAAACTATGATCTAGATGCTTTCAAGAATCCACTTCCATCTCATGATAAGACAAGTAACCCTCATACTAGGAATGCTATCCATTACAACTATGAGTCATCCACAATTGGCCGCATTGACTAAGCTCATATTTCTACCATCACTATCCAAAGCAAAGCACCCAATTGCAATATAACTACTAGAAGAGGCTGTGTTACCATTCAAGGAGCACCTGTCAATCCCCCTCATCTGCCTTCTAGTTATAATATCCTTGATCACCTTGGAAAAGCTCCCGCACACATCTCCATCCTAGAATTGCTTCGCATATCCCCTGCCCATAAAGCTATCCTCAAAAAAGCATTGCAAGAGTCTTCGATGCCTAATGATATCGATACCACACAATTTCAATCTATGGTAGCCAGCATTGCAACCCCTTGCCATCTCACCTTCTCTGACAAAGATCTTCGACCATCCATCAACCCATCACATAACGAAGCCCTCCACATAGAAGTATTTGTAAACCAACACCGTATCAAATGAATACTAGTGGATGGTGGAGCTGGTCTCAATATATACTCTTTAAAACTGATAAAATAAATGGGATATTCTGAGAAAGACGTTGATACTTCTAAGGTCATTACTATCAAAGCATATGATGATGCTAAGAGAGATATTAAAGGAATTATCCATTTGCCTATCCAAGTTGGTCCTATCACTACTGACACCCGTTGTCAAGTCCTTGATATTGAGCTTCCCTATAACATTATTCTTGGCTGCCCATGGATCCATGCCCTTAAATCCATTCCTTCCACATACCATCAATGTCTCAAATTTGCATATAACGGCGTTGAAGTTACTATCCATGCCGATCCCAATCCATTTGAGTTTTGTCATACCTTTCAAGCCAAATATCAAAGTCCTAATCGTATTCCTATCAAAACCAAAGCTTATCCATCTTCATCCTATGCTGATCCGTCTACTTTACTCAAGCCTTCATCTAGCAAAGCCACTCCAAATCTTCGTATTAAATACACTGAACAAGGACCGGGTGAATACACACTGTAAGAATCTTCATCCGCATCCGTCTCTTAGAACCTAGACCTTCTTCAGCAGGGGAAACTTCTAATTCAGATACCACCAATGATTCCTCCCTTCATATAACCAACCTTTTTCAAGGAACCTCCATCTTCATGATTTCTGCCACCCCTTCTTCACCATCTCATGATGAACTTGAGTCTAGTCCTCAAAATACTCCTAGTCCCATTGTCAATCGCATGCTCCCACAAGTTAAAGATGTTGGTAATTCCTCCATGAATCCTAAATCCACCATTTCCCATCAAAAACCACATCACATTCCCAAAACATATGTTGTCATCCCTCCTCCATTGAACTCTAAAGGTCAAAAGCATGTGACTGTTCACCTTCCACCATCTAATTTACCTCTGCTTCTTCTAACTCTGAAACTCCCACCATCCATGTTATCTCCACTTCTTCCACCTTCATTATCCTATAAATCGCAAAAGCATGTGATCGTACACCTTCTGCCATCCGATTTACCTCCACTACTTCCAACTCCAAATATTCCTCCATTTTCCTTACCATCATTACTCCCAACACCTAATTATCCCCTTATCCATAAGCACTATTGCATTCCTAATCATGACCAACAAATGCACACATTGTCTAAACATAAAGCTTCTACTCATTCCACCAATCCCACTCCATCAAATCCATGGGATTTAAAAATAAAAATTTGGATGCCTCTACTTCTAAAGCCAAAAATACTACCAAGAATCCTAATTCTCAAGCCTTAGGGCAACAATTCAAAGAAACACAGCCAAGTACATCTAAAAGGCTATCTAAGCCCATCACTCCACAAGAAGAGCCCACGGCCAAAATGGTTTGGGTTCCTAAGCAAACAAGCAAGCAAGCCTAATGAGGCATCCTTATCTACCTTTCAAAAATCCCAACCATCTCCTTCCATCTAAATCACCATTCCATCTAAAAATCCCACAAGCAAAACAAAAATCATAAAAAATACTAAGTCTATGTGGGTTCCTAAATAACTCCATCACCCATCTCCTAAGCAAACATCACCATTGCTTCCTACACCACCTTCCCACCAAAAGATTCAATGTTTATCACGGTGTGTGCAATCGTTGGTCATGATTCCCTTCCACTTCGTAATATTTTCATCTCCTCATCTCCCCATCTTTCATCCATTATCCTACATTTTTTCCCTCACCATTCTATATCTATGGTCCATGCCTTTACATAAGCCTTCTCTCCATACATCCTTCCATGAACCTTTCATAATCCATTAGCCTTCCATCCACTATCCATCCTAATCCATCTCCTTATCATGCAATCCTTTACCAACATCTATGAGCATAATAACATGGTCCATATGATGATGTCCATCTCTAACAAGACTATCAACATCCATCGAACTAGACACTTGGGTCCCTCCTATCCATTACTATGGTGAAAACCTAGCAAACAAGTGCCATGCGTAATTGTCATCCCATAAAAAAAAAAACCCATCCAATAGTGAAAACCACTTTGTGGCGATTTGGATGACAAAAAAATAGTATAAGATAAATAATTCATCCTTTGGTGAAACCTGGTAAATAGGCACCTTGGATAAGTACCATAGTGAAAACCTGGTAAATAGGCAATATGTGTAGAGACCAACCTCCATCATTTACTTAGTTTGTTTGATCATATCTTTCCATAACATCACAATCTACTATCTTTCCTCCATCATCCATCTCATAATCCGCTATCGTTCTTATCCAAACATTGCAAGCCATTATCCCTTATCCATCCATAATAAAAGCCTTTTCGCCCTTACCTCTGCCATGCTAGTTCTCATAGCTTGGACTTTGTTGGGGTTAAGATATCATTTGGCACCTTAGCATACTATCAGCATAAACACATCCGTCATAGTATCTCCCTAACAAATTTCATCCCACATTGGGGGCACTTGTTGAGCCTTATTTGGAAGTGGACATCCATAGCTCTAGCTCATATCATTTCAAAACAAAACTAAAAACACAACAAACATCCAAAACACAACCAAAACATAGCCAACATCCAAAACAAATCAAAAAACACAGCAAAAATCCCAAAAAAAATCAAAACATCGCAAAAATCCAAGCAATAAAGTTGATCCTTTGACATCAACCATCAACACAATAAACAAGAACTACATCACATCTCTATCATTCAAATCCTTGATCTCATGGATACAGGGTATGTAGGCAATCTAGGATGTGAAGGAAGCACTCTGATTTAGTTATATATGATAGCCTCTTTCTCATCATCCATTTCTGCATCTTTCTTCTACTCATTCTCCAATCTTTCATCTCCCTTTCTTCTATCTTTTATCACTTGCATCATCAATACGCCTAGAACTACATATTCATCATGTCTCATCACTATCGTAAATGTGCTTTGATCCCATGGACACAGGGTATGTAGGTAGTCTGGAATACGAAGGAAGTATCCAGTACGCAAGCATAGACGATCCACCCCATCTTCATCTTCTTTCATCTTTCATCTTCTTCTCTTTGACCAGCTCAAGCAAGAACCAGACTATGCACATCAGTGAAAGCTCAAGCACTTTAACAAATCAAGGATAAGTCGAAAGTTATTTGTCCACATGCCTTAAGCCAACATTTACTATAGCATTGTATCAACATCTTTACCCTTCAACAAGATACAACTTTCCTCTCAACAAGGTGCTAGCTTAAATCCATCCAAGAGAACTTAAATTTGGCAAGAGAACATGATGACAGTATCTTTTGTCCCTTTCCTATGCCTAATCAAGACTGCCTTGATCTATCATATCTTGGTATGTTGCGATGAAGTACGGAATGGTGCATGGTCATATTACTTTCGTATGTTGTGTCTGTGGGATGATCTTATTCTCTTCCTATGCATATTGGTATCTTGTACATGTTGGGATTAACATCTTGCATATCAATATCTTTTGCATCTGAGAAGCTAAATAGTCTCTTATGCATTGAGACTATTCTATGCTAAGACTATTTCCATACATATAACCAGCAAGGTGTCATTATGTGTAGTGGAGATAAGCTCAAACCTTTGCTTGTAGCATAAAAGTCCATCTCGGATCACTAGATGCTATTCATATCTTGTGTATGTTGGTTCAACATCTTGACTTCATATGTCTAGACAAGATTGTAGTATGCTAGTTATGCATTGGATACCTCGACACCTTGGTCTTCTATACCTTGGTGCATAACATCCATATGCTATATCAAACATAAGGATTGTATTTCTTTATTTTGAGCAATTACTTTAAAAGTTGTCATATCGTTTATCCATTCCATCATAATCCTATATAGTCCTCAACCAAGATCAATCATCTTCCCTTCATCATCCTTCCTCATTCCGGTTTCTTCATTTCCCTTATTTTCACCCTACAAAACAAGTGTGTTAGGCATACATAGGCACATATCATTATTTATCATCTATATATTTGCAATCTCATAACCTCATTATCATGCATTACCATTATGTGTATGTCCATAATCATAATACCATTAGCATAACACATTTACATTATTACCATTTGCATATTTCATATCATTTGCAAAGGCATCCACATAGACTATGAACATACAAAAATGCATAACATCATAACATAAGTGCATCCATCATCATTCCAACATCTCATAGATAACCAAAATCACCATCATATATATATATATATCATCGAACAAGTAAATATACAAGTGTCTACATATACAAAATGGGCTATCCATGAGCCATCAAAACTATATGTACAATCAGCTCATAGTTCTCATCATGATACAAAATATACATAAACAATGAAGCCCTAGTGACTACTGGTAGCTCCCTCACCCTGTCCACCACCACTGGGTCCTGTCCATGGTCTACCATCTCTAGGAGGCCCCATCACTAAATCTATAGACCTCGATCCTCCTATCCTCCGTGAACTCGAAGCACCTGACCTGCTCCTGAAGCTAGGTTGCCTTTGCTCCACAAGCATTGCCCCATAATACAAGACTCTATAATACGTGGCCTCACCCTATGCTCTCCTTAGCTCTCCCTGTTTCTGTGTCAACTAAGTAGCCAGATACATGGTGGCTCCATCTATCCCCAATGCAGCTATTACTCTATCCCTCTCAACTATCATAGCATGTACCTGTTACACTGTTGAATCCCTCTCAGTCCTCAGGGCATCCCTCTCATCTCTCATAGCCTGTATCTATTGCAAAGTAGTATCTCTCTCCAGCCTCATACCCTACTCACTCTGTCTAGCTGCATCTCTCTCTCTCTCTCCTATCACCCTAGAGAGAGTACCATCATCTTGCCCATCACCTCCCTGCACTCTAGCCTGTAACTGTGCCTAGTAATCCTGAACCTTTGCTCTCACATGCCTCAATCCCAAGACCACCTAATGCTGGTCTATCTCCACCCTCCTTAACCCAAACTGAACTCATTACCTACATGTTCTCTCTTCTCTAATCCTCTGCCTAAGCTGCTGAATCCCAACATCATCACCTCCTAGCACTTGTGCCTGTACCTGTGCAAGAGCCTATGGCTGAGCCTGTCTCTGAACCCCTGGAGCTACTGGTACTACTGCTTGTACTGGTGGAGCTTATCATCGCCTCCTCCTAACCAGCCTCTCCATCCAAATCTCCCCTATCTCCCTAGGCCTCATCAACCGAGTCAGCCTGGCTGTAGCCCAGTATGCATCATAATCTGGTAAAGTCCCTGGATTTGCAGGACCCTGTCCCCACTACCATATAACTAGCTATAATCCCTCTCTCTTCACGAAAGCTATATCAACCACAATCTCTGGCCCCCAATCAAACACCTCCTGTTGAGTCCTCCCAAAAATTGCATCACCTACTGGTACTACCTGTGGTATCCCGAATTGCCTCAACATCCTCTTGGGAAAATAGCACTCTATAATGTATATGCCGCAACCAAACATATATCTAGCCTGCCTAGCATAGACAAGCTCCATATCCTTTTCCTCCCATCTCTCACATCCCATCCATGGCCTCCATATAAACATATTAACCTCATCCAATGTCTATCTCCAGTACACTATACCCCTGTGCTGCCGATAGGTAAGAGATCCTCGCATATAGCTCTCCTGCTACTCTAACCACTCATCCATCTGGCCTTGTCAATTGAATGTGCTCATATGCCCATACGTGCAACACTGTGACCCCCACAAACATACTAGCTCCAAACATATATGCACAATCATGCAAATAATGATACAGATGTCCCAGTACACACTTAGCCCATGCATATCTAGTCCCATATGACATAATCCCCTCCATCACTGTCCCCCATCTGACTGGAAATCATCTCGCTCATCTGCCTCCAACCAGCCATCTAATAATAGCTACCACCACTCGTTGTAACCTATCACAAAGCTCCTCCATCCTAGCCATCGAAATCTCTGAGCCCTCAGCCCTAATGTCTGGAGTCTCAAACAATCTCCTGAATGCAACTAGACCCAAGTCAGGATCATAATCTACCCTATCTCCATCAATCAGGATGTGCAGAATTTGGAACACAGCCTCCAGTGTAATCGTCGCCTCTCCCATCGGCAATAAAAATGAACCGTGCTTGCTCCTCCATCATTCAACCATCACTGTCATAAGTCCTCGATGTGCCTGCACTAGCTCTAATCTCGACACATGCTCTAACCTAATGATATCTAAGAACAACTACTCCTCTGCATCCAACAATCTGACTAATTGCAAATCCCTAGGATGTGGCTCTTGCGACAACAATGGTGGTAGTACATCCTACATCATTTCACTCACTGTATCAGTCTCTTGTACTAAAAACTTGACTTTTGACTACTAAACATTGATTATCTTTACTAAAAGTGACCCAATTTTCTACATGCGACAGCCTTTTGGTCATAAGTGAGCCATTTTACTGCAAGCAAACACTTTTTGCACACAAGTGACTTTTCTACCATAGGTGAGCTACTGCTAGTTATACGTGAGCTGTATTACTATACACGATCACTCTTTGCCTATAAGCGATCTAAATTTCCTCTATGTGCATTTCGCCTATCTGTTTGCCCTAGCCGACCAAAACCGATCTCATTTTACCCTAAGCGATCAGTCCGCGCCTATAAGCGACCTACTTTCCCATAAGAGATCACTTTTCCTCTAAAAGTGACCTAAACTTCCTATCCTAAAACTGCTCGCTTCCAGTGATGTGTGTACATTTATTACGCTTTTACCCTTAAAAAATCATGCATTTAGCAAAAGTTTCGATACATACCGGTAAGCTCACTATTGTTGGTCGCCCATGTGTCCTCACTCACTCGGCATGATGATCACTACGCGGAATCACCATCTTGATAGCTCTCTGACGCTCTAAGCACTACCACACTCCAGAGCTCTAGATTTCTACAAGCAACAAGCACAAATGAGCCTATTTTCCCTTGCAGGACCTACTTATACCCCCTTTCCAAACCCTAATTCTTCTATACCAAAGCCTATTTTCTTCTAAACGAGCCCAATTTAACCCACCCAACCCCTGTTTCCTTCATGTCAACCTTGTTTCTAGCCTTTTATCTTATCATGAGCCAAGCCAGCCCTTCCTGGTTAGCCTGGCTTACCTCTCGAGGGGGCATCACCCCCTAATTACACTAGGGCATAACCTTGTTTATCAAGTGAATCATCGTATCTTCTTTGACACAATGTTCTAACGAACATTATATCAAAGAGGGGAAAAATGTAGACACCCAAAATTGACCTAGTTATCATTAGTATCAAATATTGCATTAGCTATCATATGCATTTGTCTAACACACTTGAGCAATTTCCCTATTTTCTCTAAGTCACCTATTTCTTCTATTAATTAAATAAATTTATATTTATTTAATTAATTCATTATCTATTTCTTCTATTTTCTCTAATCTATAATTAAATAATCTTTAATTATTTAATTATCTCTATTTCTATCTATTTTAATTAAATAAATTTTATTTATTTAATTAAAATCCTTTCATAAGCCCACTTTCCAATTAATTAAATAAATTCTATTTATTTAATTAATTTCTCTTATCACTTATCTTCATAAGCCGACATGTGTGTATCTTTAATTTAAAAACATGTGTGGTACTACAACTTTCATTTAATGTCTTTCACATGTAGTACTTTTTGTGTACACGCTCACACATAAGCCTTATCTTCCCTCCACTTGTCATCTACATATTCACCTATGATTATCAATTCATCCCAACCGTTCACATAGCCACCAAATCTCCACCATTGATTGATTTTGGTTGAGGTCTATATAAACACCCTCTCATTCTATACTACAAAATGAAGCGATCTATCCATCATTTTCATATAGCGTCTACATTATCATTTTGAGCATATTGAGCACTTTAGCATCCATTTAGCATATTATCATTATCATTCATCCATCATGGCAGCTTTGATCTTCATTATTGTTTATTATTGAGAAGCAATCCACATCATAAACAAGGAATCATACAATCTAGGTGATTTTGTTCTTGAATTTCATGCTTTTGGTTTCACTTGGATTTGATTCTTTGATGGTGGTAGGATTAGGTTTTCATTTCCATGCTTGATCTTATTAACCTGATTTTTACCTATCACAACAATATTAGATGGAGACTTGAGAGAGGGGATAAGATGGGTTTTTGGAAAGCCCTTATCTCCTCAATTCCACCCTAGTAGAGAATGAGGACTTTAGAGCACTCACATACCATTTGAGT
Organism: Cunninghamia lanceolata; assembly: GCA_027924645.1. Classification (NCBI taxonomy): domain Eukaryota; kingdom Viridiplantae; phylum Streptophyta; class Pinopsida; order Cupressales; family Cupressaceae; genus Cunninghamia; species Cunninghamia lanceolata. The sequence goes on along the minus strand of BSBN01000130.1, from coordinate 12,174,569 downwards.
GAATACATGGTCCATGGGTGCAAGGTTAGATATAATTGAGAGGGGAGGATAAATAATGGACAAAGTTACATCTTCCTTCATTAGAATTATTAGAGGCTTCTAAATAGATAATGGAACTACTTAGAAAATGGCCAATTCTAACACACAATAGAGACGATAGAATTATATGGAGTAAAATATCATCAAGGATTGTCATAGTTAGGGAGACATATAACATAACTACTAAGGTACTAGATGAAGAAAGGAGCTTTCCTAGGAAAACAATTCACAATCATGGCCTCCCAAAGGATAATGCTTTCCTTTGGATTATGGTCAAATGTAGAGCTCTAACTTAGGATAGAATTGTTAACTAGGATGGGAGGCACCTTCTAGATGCAACCTATAAAAAAGGGAGAAAGAAACTAATACCCACATGTTCCTTCACTATGAGTATGCTTCTCAATTATGGAACAAGTTAAAGGAAAAGTGGGGAATTATACGATCCTTACTCAACAACACTTTTGACCTTCTTAAATGTTGGGAGCTAAGGTTCAAAAGGCCTAGCCTCAACCTAATCTGGGACCTCACATCCTTAATTATAATCTAGAAATTATGGCTAGAGAGGAATATGAGGATGTTCAAAGAAAGAGAATCTCTCATTAAATACATTTGGGATAGAGTGGAGGTGTCCCTTTAAGAGCTTGGTGATTGTAGGGATGGGGAGGATTGGCAAAATGATATAGTGGAATTAACTGGTTGATATATTGGCCAATAATCTATTGACTTCATAAAGACATAACTAAGGGGAAGGAAGCAAAGATAAAGTATATCAAGTGGCATCCAACCAAATTGAGCTAGGTAAAATTGAACTTGAATGGTGTGACTAAGGGTAATCTTGGCAAAATTGGAGGGGGTGCATGTTTATACCTATGACAAGGGATAGTTGATTTTTATCTATGCTTATGACTTTGGAATTGAATCCAACAATATATCAAAAGTAAGAGATAAATATTAGGGGCTCAAGATAGTTATGAACCACAAATGTAGGAGTTAAGAGTGGAGGGAGACTCTAAAATTGTGATTGGGAATATGATAAAAGGAATGTGCATTTCTTGGCTTTTGGACACATTAATTTCTAGTGCTAGTGAAATTTCAAATAATTTTGATGGAATATCCTTCACACATATCAACAGAAAGGGTAATAGGATGGTAGGATAGGCAACAAACCAGGGGGTTAATTTAGTTGAGACAAAAGGGATGGCAATGGAGGAATGGAGAGAAAAGTTCCTATGTGTAGTCCAAGCTTTATTTGTAAATGATATCTAAGAATAATTAGTAGTAATCATGATAGGGGACTAGGAATTTAAGCATGTGTCATTAGATGGTTAAATCAAAAGGTGTCAATTATAGAATTAAGGAGTAAGGTACTCTAAAAGGATCTTTGATTAGTAAAGGTTGTGGTCATGCCATCAATAATAATGAAAGTTTGAGGTTAGCTAAACAAAAGATGGTGGATCTCTCTGATATTGATTATTCAAGCATGTGAAGTAATAAGCAAACAAGTTAAAACAATTTAGGCATCCTTCCTCCTCATCTTGTGTTTTTTTGTCACAAGGTGTTGAGAGATTTTGTTGCACTACGCAATAAGCTTTACAATCTTTCCCATGGCTTTATCTTCTAGTAGCAATAGGGGAAGAGGCATTACTAAGACAATGGTATGATAATGAGTCTAGATAAAGAATAAAGGAGAAGAAAGCACACTAATGAAGCTCTTAGGTGGTGGGCGATTTCATCTCCTACCTAGAGAAGGAAATCTCCAACTCTGGTCTCCCAATTTAGGTCATGAGGATATGAAATTGGCTAAGAGAACTAATGGTTCACCCTATGTGAGTCTCTAAGAGGAAATGACATATCTCTTGCTCAATCTTGGGTAGTCCCTAGGTAGATGCAATGTATTTAATGTTGCTAGAATCCACCATGGGATCAAAAAAATGGCAAACGTAATAAAAATAAACCTCTCTTGCTACTTGAGTGTATGATTTAGTTTGTTGTGAAAAATCAAAGGTAGGCTTAGTTGAATTGTCTCCTCTTGCTAAATTTGTAAAAAAAATTGATGTATAAGGGCTCAAGGGGGTTTATAGGGCTTTCTTAATTTGTCATGTCTCCATATTTTAGTACTAACACCTTAAAGACAAAATACAACTCCAAAGGAAGCCAATGTAATTTCCCCTTCCCTCCAAAGAGGAAAATTGTTTGATTCAATTCATGTTTTGCACAATCAGTCTAGTTTATGGAGTCAATTCATAGAAGTGGTACATCTTCTGGCACTCTTCTAGTTTGATTACATTTTTTTTTTCATTTCCTCTTGTCAATTCTTGATGGCAAAGTATGGTAGCATTTTTTAATCAAAGCATGGTGGTAGTTTTCCTAATATATAGATGGAACTATATATTATCTATATGGATTCTTATATTTTTCTCTTGAAGATGGAGCACTTCCATTTTAAAGTTTATTTAACAACATGCAAGAAATCCATTTGAGTAAAAAAGAATAAGCTTATTAGTCATACTTTCAGTCGAGGATGATAAAATATGGATTGATAAGTATAGTTACATATAGATCTGGTGAAGTCACTTTTATAAAAGTTTGAGCTTTCATGCTCATTTTTTGTGGCCTCTAAGTGCCTAACCTAAGCTTAATAGAAAAAGAAATATCTATATAATTATTAAAAGAAAATAAACAAGACCCATGAACATATCAAATCTAGATCAAATGTGTACAATATATAAACATATATATACATATATCATGATCCTCAAAAGAAAGTAATGTCTATGTATCAAATATAAAAATAATGTACAATATATATCATCATGTATCAAGTAAATCTATTATTATGAGGTTCACCTCTTAGAAGAGTTGGAGTGAAAACTAGTGTCAACTAAACATTGTTATCAACCACCCTATATTCACATGTTTACATGTATTTATATGTAATCTCATATGTATGTATGTAAATAACATGTCATTAATTTTCAAAAAAATATATGATACAATACATAAATTAAAATCTAGAATATACAAGTATTGTCTCACCTAGTGACCACTATACTAATCTAAATCAAGATGACATACTATGCCAGTCCCTCTGCTAGCTGGAATAAATACAAATAACCCCTATGTCCATAAAATACATGTTCAAGAAGATTAGTAAACTAGTAATTCATGTTCATAAGGAAAATTAAATTGTCCAAAATATTTAGATAAATTGATTCATATGTACATAAGGCTTTGATTTTATACCTCTCTACCGATAGGATCACCATCATGTCCCAATTCTCCATAAGTAAGTGAGCCATATCTATGAAAAGTGGCATCAACTATCTCATCTAATGATTGTCACATGTAGAGTCATCCAAAAGCTTATAAAATAGTGTCTTTGTCATCTAAGTGGAAACACACTATTCTAGCAATCTCACTAATATCATTTCTCTATATTGTAGCATCTCCTCCACCTAACTAAGTATGCATACAATAAAAGTGAAGATATCTTGAGTAGATAAAGTAGAGATGGCATGAATAGTAGAGTGAGTATGACGATGGACATTAAAACTGAAAGCACCAAGATGACTATAATCAAGAACAACCTAATAACTAGGACTAGAAGCATTGTGATGTATACAATGACAAAAATTGTGACCACCAAAAACTACTAAAGATCTTGAATTCTTACCACATCTCTATGTAGGCATGTCTAGGGTGGGTTGTATAAGCTATCTTGGCACTGTCTGCTCAATATATAGCTCTACATGGTCAATATGGATACCATCTTATAATCCTATAACACAATAAGTCCACAATATTTTTTAGATGTGATATGGCATGTCAATGTGCACATTGATGATAATCATGCACACTATAAACATCCTCCAAGGATGGAAAACATGTATAATGAAATGTAGATTGATTTATGCATGAAGAGGATGACACTTTAGGTGCAATATTAGTAATTGGGCATCTCTATATGTATTGCTTGTCTCTATCTGAAGATGACTATTGTACAATTACATTAATGTCTATAATGCCCTCAATTACTTACCTCTTGGAAGCCTAAACAACTGGGGCAACCACTACCTCAAATCCTTGTGCAAATGCATGAACTATTTACCCAAACATATGTTTGTGATCCAATATTCGTAATAGGTAATGAATTTCATGTAACAACCCCACTAAAAAAATTATATAATTTTAATATCAGGTCTAAAAATTGCATTAAAATTTTTAGAAATTTATTTCACATACTCAATACAAACTAATAGCTAGTTAACACCCAAATTGCAACGATTTACATACCAACAACTCCCACATCTAATATTATGGATATAAAACTAGTTTTTACATCATATTGGACTATTACAATAGTCAAAACACCAACAAAAATAGCAACTTCAAATCTGAAACAAATTCTACAAATGTAATCTAAAATGTTGAAATACACAGTGTATTTCACCGGGCTACATTATCAAAACTCTACCAAACTAAAAGATAATTTCTCCAACACTTGGAAATGATCATGAATAGAAAAATAATAGCAGGAACACCTATTACAATAGTGATGACTTCTAACAGCACACTGATATCCACTACGACAACCAAAACCTGCAAAACACACACAAACATTGAAACTAGATGAATCTACTCAATCCTTGAAGCTCCAATGAAATCATTGGATGAGAATGCCCTCAAGAACCAAAGGGTTTTCATCCATGGGTCACAGTCTTCTATGGGTGTTCATCCATAGAAGAAAATGTAGTACACTTGAGTTCATACAGAAAATTTAAGAAGTTGAAATGGCAAAAGATGTTATGTATGCAACTTCAACAATATTTAAAGATATCTTGGCCAAGATTGTTGATAACTGAGAGGGGGAATGAATCAGTTATCCTTACTTCGCTTTTAATTCAAACACTTAAATCCACTTTGTTAATCAATAGTATAGCAATTAACCATTCATGGAAGCATAAGATATAAACACTAGAGCAGATACACATCAACACATGAAACACCAAGATTTTGACGTGGAAAACCCAGTTAAGGGAAAAACCACAGGTGATTAACCCAAGGATTATTCTCTATTAGAAGAATAAGAAAAATGGATGGCACATGCCAATTAGGGCTCACTACCCAAGCACACTACTCACAAAGAGGCACACTGCCTACAAGAGACACACTATCTACAAAGATAACAAGTATTAAAAACTTGAACTGGAGATTGACATCTTTACCATGTCTGGATCAGTTCCATTTAAGGCCAAAAACTCCTGCTCTACCTTTCGCACTTCTCTTTTCTATAACACTCTCATCACCGCGAGACACACTTCAAAATGAATTTACAAACCCTTATTTATACAAGGCATCAACTTAGGAACAATCATCTATGTCGGCAACCACCTACAAAATCATTTGCAAGACGTGTAATACATCCGGTCAGCCTGTCTCAGGAAGAACACCAACAATGAGTGGTCTTTACATCCAATCCAAAATCTAACTTCAATTTGGACCGCCAATAAGAATTGTACATGATCCAAGGATCACCCAAACCTTTTCTGAGTTGTCAAGAACATCCGCACTTTATCATCTTACTGGAATTCTTCTCTTCTTCATCCAGAACTTCAAGAACACAGTCTGTCGCCACTGTCATAATGCAAAAGGTTCTTTCAGACCTCCAAACAATGCATGAATCAAGTTGTCACTTCACACTGACTTCTTCAACACTCCCTCCAATCCACAGAATGAGAGAATGTAATTTCGGAACTCACCGGACCAATCTGTGACACTCTGTCTCTGCCGGAACACCTGCCAGAACTGATTCTACACAAGCAGCCATAACTTCTTCATATCTTTATGCGGACCTCTGAAATCTTAACTGGAACATCTCAAGACTAATATCTACAAACCCTTTAATCCGCATCCTCTGATCCTCAACCTATTGAGTACTTTTGCCTTCTTCTCATCACTGTTCTTCACTGTTCCTGATAGAGACTAATTTTCTCAATATCCTCAGCACATAGTTCATCCAATCCTTCTTATCAATGCAATATGAGTATGTTGACATCAATGACAACACTGGTTAACCTCATACTTGGAACAATCTCCCCCTTTGTCATTGATGGCAATATATGATGTGAAAAACCATCAAGACAAGAACTTCTCCTTTCTATCACAGCTCCCCCTATCAGCAACAACTCTTCACATGTCTTCTCTTCCTTTACTGCTCCCTCTTTGATCATCAACCACTTGTTTTTCACATGTCTTCTCTCCCCCTTTGACATCAATGGCAAAGGGCTCATACTTGCAATTCTAACACATCAGAATCATACCAGCTGCTCCCCTTAGTAGCAGCTCCTCATTATCAATCCGGATCACAAGATATGACTGTGATATCCACCAGACTGATGCACATCAGTGCATCCTAGTTCATCACCGAAGGGGCCATGACCCCTAACTTCTCCCTGAGATACTCAAAAGAGTCCTTGGGAAGAGGTTTAGTAAAAATGTCCACAAGCTGATCTTTGGAGGGCACATACTCCAATCTAACTTCACCCTTGTTCACTTGTTCTCTCAAAAAGTGAAATTTGATAGATATATGCTTGGTCTTAGAATGCAATACCGGATTGTTAGAAATATTTATTGCACTTGAATTATCACAGAAAATTGTGATAGGCTCCTCATATTCTACTTGAATATCTCTTAGCATTTGCTTCATCCACAAAAGTTGAGTGCAACTACCTACTGCTGCAATGTATTCTTCTTCTGTTGTAGACAGGGATATTGCTTCTTATTTCTTGCTTAGCCAAGAAACCAACCTTTTTCCCAAAAAGAATGCTCCTCCACTTGTACTCTTCCTATCATCCACATCTCCTGCCCAATCTGCATCTGTGTATGCATGAAGAGAAAAGTCATGATCTCTGGGATACCATAGGCCATACTCAACTGTTCCTTTCAAATACCTAAAATTTTTTTTGATTGCCATGACATGAGATTCTCTGGGATCAGCCTGGAATCTCACCACAAGACCAACAGCCTGCATTATATCTAGTCTAGTCTGAGTGAGATACAGTAATCCACCAATCATTGATCTATACTTTATCTGATATGTCTTAGGAGAGTCATCATCTTTGCTCAACTTACATCCAGTAGCCATGGGAGTGTTCATTGGCTTTGAATCTTCCATTCCAAATTTCTTCAATAGTTCTTTCACATATTTGGTCTGAGAGATAAAGATTCTTTTCTCTATCTGAGTAATTTATAGACCCAAGAAAAAATTCATTTCACCGAGCATTGACATTTCAAACTCACTTTTCATTTGGTTTGCAAAGGTCTTACACATACTGTCTCTTCCTCCAAAGATGATATCATCAACAAATACTTCAACAATCAAGATGTTTTCATGATCAATTTGGAAATATAGGTTACTTTCAGCAGTACTTTTGTTGAAACCAATCTTCAAAAGATGTTTGTCCAGCCTCTCATACCATGCTGTTGGGGCTTGCTTTAGACCATACAGTGCCTTCTTTAATTTGCAGACCATATCACCATGCTTAGATAACTGAAATCCATCCGGTTGTTTAATGTACACCTCTTCTTCTAGGTCACCATTCAGGAAAGCAGATTTGACATCCATCTGATACACTTTGAAATCTTTGAAGGCAGCAAATGCAAGAAATAGTCTGACTACTTCAATTCTTGCCACCAGAGCAAAGGTTTCCTCAAAATTGATCCCTTCTATTTGAGAGTAGCCTTTGCAGACTAATCTGGCCTTATTTCTGATTACTTCACCAACTTCATTTAGTTTATCCAGAAGACCCATTTGGTTCCAATTACATTCTTGTTTCTAGGTCTAGAAACAAGATCCCAAGTGTGATTTTTCTCAATTTGCATTAATTCTTCTTCCATTTCTTTTGTCTAATTTTCATCATTGCATGCTTCATTGATTGTCTTTCAATCTTTGAAATCAGACAACATTCATCTAAATTTTGAGCAACATTCCTTCTAGTTTGCACACCTTTGCTTTTGTCACCTATGATCTGATCTTCAGAGTGGTTCAGTCTTACATACCTTGGAATTTTGGGAGTTTCATGCACTTCTGCTTCTTGATCATGCTCATTCAGACCTGTCTCTTCTTCCTGATTTACCAGATCAGTCTGAATTTGACTTTCAGGAGAGGATGGAGCACCTTGAACCAGAACATCATTCTGATCATCTTCATCATACTCATAAAATCTTGAGGGCTTCTCAATACCTTCATCAACCTTCACATTTGTACTTTCTATCATCTTTCTTAGTCCCTTATTGTAACGCAGGTATGCTTTTCTTTGAGTGGAGTAACCCAAGAAAATTTCTTCATCACTTCTAGCATCAAACTTTCCTAGATCTTCATCTCTTTTGATGTAACACTTGCTACCAAATACTCTAAAATATCTCACAGTAGGAGTGATGCCAAACCAAAGTTCATAAGGAGTCTTACCGGTATTGCCTCTGATTTGAACTCGATTGAGAGTGTAGACTGCAGTGCTAACAGCTTCTTTCCAAAACATCTAAGGAACATTTGCTTCCATCATCATTGTCCTGGATGCTTCCTGAATGGTCTGATTTTTTCTCTCAACTACTCCATTCTGCTGTGGAGTCCTAGGAGCAGACAACTATCTCTTTATACCATGCTTCTCACAAAAGTCTATGAATTCACCGGATGTGAATTCACCACCTCTATCAGACTTTAGACATTTCAGTTTCAATCTGGTTTGATTCTCTACCATAGCCTTGAAAATTTTGAACTTCTCAAAAGCTTCTGATTTCTCTTTCAGAAAGGTAACCCACATCATCCAGGAATGGTCATCAATCAATAACATGAAATATCTATCACCTTGCATACTCTTGATTCTTGTTGGACCACATAGATCAATATGAACTAACTCCAATAATCCTGTAGAGGACCGATCCTTGCTTTTGAATGAAACTTTGCTTTGTTTACGTAGCTGGCATTCTTTGCACATACTATTTGTAGGTTTTACCAACTTTGGAAGATCTCTTACAGCCTGAGTATTGCTTATCTTGATGATGTTATCAAAATTTACATGACACATTCTTCTATGCCATAACTAACTCTGATCAACTTGAACAAACAAACAACTTTTATTAGTACCAACTAGATGGAAGATATTACCTTTTGTTTGAGTACTGGATGCAATCTCAGTTCCAGAGCTTTCAAAGATCTTGCATCTTCCATTCTTGAACCAGAGATCATAGCCTTTGTCTACCAATTGACCAACACTGAGAAGATTGTGCTTCAATCCTTCAACATACAGTACATTACCAGTTTTGTTCTTCCCATCAAAAGAGATAGTTCCCCTACCTCTAATTCTACCAGCAGAATTGTCACCAGACTTTACCATTCCTCCTTCATACCTTTCCAAATCTAAGAACTTGTTCTTGTCACCTGTCATATGGTGAGAGCATCCACTGTCAATAACCCAATCATTTTTTTCTTCAACTTGGGCAGCCAAAGTTCTTTCTACAACCTTATGATTGATAGATATTGGATCTTCTTCCTTGATGGCAATAAACACCCATTCATTTCCAGATTTGTCTCCTATCTCTGATTCATCATCTGTTACTCCTTCATTATCAGCTTCTTCATGAACATAATAACAATTCTTTTGGAACCTTTGTCTGTTAGAATTTGACCTTGTAGATCTTTCCGGACATCTTGAGGCAAAGTGACCAATATTATTGTAGTTGAAGCATTTAAAACATAATTTTCCTTCATACTTACGAGATCCTCTTGGTAGTCTTTTTGCAATGAGGGCTTCAAGTTGAGTTGTTTCTGCTTTTTCCTCTTCCATGTCTTTCCTTGTTTGATCATACCATGACAACTTCCTTGAAGAGTTTTCTCCTGGATCAAATCTTTGTTTTGCCTTTCACATAGGCACTGGCTTTGAATGCAGATTTAGTCTTGAGGGGATCATCTCCAAACTCAGTCATTTCAAATGCAGGCAGTTTGCCAGCCAATTGCTCTCTTGTGACAGTTGTATGGGCTCTGAATTCATCAATGGCAGCAACCTTGATTTTGTAGGAAGCAAGAAGGGATCTGAGAATTTTGCAGACAATCTCATTTTCATCCAAAACTCCAACAGCATTCCTAATTCCACACACCAGCTCATTTACTCTTGGCATAAAGGTAGTGATATTTTCATCATCTCTCATCTTCAATCTTTCAAATTTCCCTTTGAGACTCTGCAACCTTGCACTCTTAACAAACTCATCTCCTTCATGCAGAAGTTCCAGTTTAATCTAGATCTCATAGGCAGTTGGTAGGTCAATAACATTTGAGAGCTCTGAGTTAGTTAATGCACTTAGAAGAGCCTCCTTAGTCTGCGGATTATTTTCAGCATCTGTGATTTCATTTAGAGTTGTCGGACCACCCTGTGGAGGTGTATATGCTTTTGTGACCATGGACAAGTACGCCTTTCCCATACACTCCAAGTGACATTTCATGCAGCCTTTCCAAAGAGTGAAGTTGGTTCCATCAAACTTCGGACTGTCCTTCTTGTATGACGACATCTTGGATCTCCTCAAGCGGTTAAGCTCCTTTTAGAGGAACTTGGCTCTGATACCAATTGTTGATAACTGAGAGGGGGGGTGAATCAGTTATCCTTAATTCACTTTTAATTCAAACACTTAAATCCACTTTGTTAATCAATAGTATAGCAATTAACCATTCATGGAAGCATAAGATATAAACACTAGAGTAGATACACATCAACACATGAAACACCAAGATTTTGACGTGGAAAACCCAGTTAAGGGAAAAACCATGGGGTGATTAACCCAAGGATTATTCTTTGTTAGAAGAATAAGAAAAATGGATGGCACATGCCAATTAGGGCTCACTACTTGAGCACACTGCTCACAAAGAGGCACACTGCCTACAAGAGACACACTGTCTACAAAGATAACAAGTATTACAAACTTGAACTGGAGATTGACATCTTTACCATGTCTGGATCAGTTCCATTTAAGCCCAAAAACTCCTGCTCTGCCTTTCGCATTTCTCTTCGCTCTAACACTCTCATCACTGCAAGACACACTTCAAAATGAATTTACAAACCCTTATTTATACAAGGCATTGACTTACGAACAATCACCTAAGTCGGCAACCACCTACAAAATCATTCACAAGATGTGTAATACATCCGGTCGGCCTATCTCAGGAAGAACACCAACAACCGGTGGTCTTTACATCCAATCCAAACTCTAACTTCAATGTGGACCACCAATAAGAATTGTACACGATCCAAGGATCACCTAAAAATTTCCTAAGTCATCAAGAACATCCGCACTTTATCATCTTACTGGAATTCTTCTCTTCTTCATCCGAAACTTTAAGAACATAGTCTGTCGCCACTGTCATAATGCAAAAGGTTCTTTTGGACCTCCAAACAATGCATGAATCAAGTTGTCACTTCACACTGACTTCTTCAACACTCCCTCCAATCCACAGAATCAGAGCATGTAATTCCAGAACTCACCGGACCAATCTGTGACACTCTGTCTCTGTCGGAACACCTGCCGGAACTGATTCTACACAAGCAGCCATAACTTCTTCATATCTTTATACGGACCTCTAAAATCTTAACTGGAACATATCAAGACTAATATCTACAAACCCTTTAATCTGCATCCTCTAATCCTCAACCTTTTGAGTACTTTTGCCTTCTTCTCATCACTGTTCTTCACTATTCCTGATAGAGACTAATTTTCTCAATATCCTCAGCACACAGCTCATCCAATCCTTCTTATCAATGCAATATGAGTATGTTGACATCAATGACAACACTGGTTAACCTCATACTTGCAACAAAGATGGGTGTCTAAAACCTCACACCCTATTTGGAGGGAAAATAATAATTAAAAATTGTATTGGAAATCCCACTCCACCTTGCAACCCAAAAATAAACTACCACTGACAACTTATCGCTGCAAGCACAACTAATTTAAAATCTTGCCTTTGATTCCATAAACTCCTAAAATAGCATTTGGGAGTTACAAAAGTCTCTATAAATTATCCATGTCCCCACTTGTGCAAATAAAAATCAATATTTAATATTTAATTATTTCCAATAAATTTTTTGTCCATGATTTTCGGAAACACAATTAAAATATTAAATAAAATATTTTCCCTAATTAAATATATTAGTCCATGGGAAAATAGGAATGGACTAATAATTTACCAAATTAATTTTTCTAGAATGGGGATATGACAAGTCTTCCCTCCCCAAAATTGCTTGTCCTCAAGAAATTCAAATTTGGATGCTCTAAAATTCTAGGGCCTTTCCATGAAGCATCCTCAACAAGAAGATTCTTCCAATAAATGAGATATTCTATTATACTTCTTCCTCTCAAATTTGTAACCTTTCAAGCACAACTTCAGGAATCAAGATTAGTCTTCCCTCATCATCTAAAGGTAGTAAATCAATGGGAGGAATAATATGCATTCTAGCTGCTTTCTTCAAAGAAGAAACATGAAAAACATTATGAATTTTGTAACCTTCAGGGAGTTCTAACTCATATGCCACTTCACCTACCTTCTTAATGATTCTATAGGGTCCATGGAATTTTGGCTTGATCTTTTCTTTTCCACTTCTCTTGATGGAAGATTGCTTGTATGGCTGCAATATTAAATACACCATGTCTCCCACTTCAAAAGTCATTTCTGTACACTTCTTGTTTGCATAAATATTTTGTTGGTTTTGTGCTTGCTGCAATTTATCTTTTAGTGATCTGAATATATCTTGAGTTTGATCCACCAAATCATGTGCAATGAGTACTCTGCTGTTAGAAAGTATCAAATTAGTAAAATTTAATGCTTCATATCCATATAATGTTTGGAAGGAGACATACCAATGGACATATGATAGGATGTATTGAAATAGTATTATCCCAAGTGAAGCCATTTGATCCATGATGTTTTTTGACTTGAGAGATAATTTCTCAAGTGTCCTTCCACCCATTTGTTCACTATCTCAATTTGACCATCTATTTGAGGATGGTATCTTGTACTTGGAGTTATCTTGGTATGTGTCAAGTGAAATAACTCCTACCAAAATGCACTGAGAAATCTACTATATCTATCATTGATTATGTTCTTAGGTAACCCATGTAATCTGAATACTTGAACCTTGAAAAACAAATCAATAACTTGAGGTGCTTTGTAATCAATAGAGATAGTAAAGAAATGTGCACATTTAGTCAATCTATCTACTACAACATAAATGCAATCTTTCCCATGTACTTTGGGCAGCCTCGAAATGAAATCCATGGAAATACTTTCCCATTTTTGTTCAAGAAAGGGAAGTGGTTATAGCAGCCCTACAGGAAACACTTGCTCTCCCTTACTCTATTGGCAAGTGACACATTATCTTATATGCACTAGAACATCCTCTTTAAGTCCCCTCCATGAAAATATCTCCCTAATTTTCCTGTAAGTCTTGAAGAATCCTGGATATCCTACTAATGGTGCATCATGAAAAGCTTCTAGAATTTTCTTCTTCATTTTAAATTTTGGAGCAATGAACACTATGTTCTTGAATAAAATCATCCCATTTGATACTATGTACCTATCATCCTTCTCCACTTAATCAAGAATGTTAGTAGCAAAAGAATTCTTAGCATACTTTGCCATAATAGAAACCTTCCAATTTGTAGAAATAGTAGAAATGTTGCAAAGAGTGGGCATTCTAAAGAGTGCATCAGCTGCTGAATTTTTCTTCCCCTTAGCATATTCTATTTCAAAATCATAAGCTTGTAGCTTACTTATCCACTTCTATTTCCTATCATTCAAACCTTGTTGGCCAAGGAAAAATTTGAGACTATTATGATTTGTCTTAACAAAAAAATTTCCACATACTAAATAGTGTCTAAATTTATCCAAAGCATGCATTATAGCCAACATTTCTTTATCATATACATGTAATCCTCTTTCATAATCTTTTAGCATTCTACTCTCAAAATCTATAGGATGTCCTCTTTGTGATAGGATAGCTCCAACACCAACACCAGAAGCATCACACTCTATAAGAAATGTGAGTGAGAAATTTAGAATTGCAAGAACTAGACATGACCTTATTACCTCTTTCAAGTTCTCAAAAGTAGCTTGTGCTTGTTTTGTCCATTCAAATTTTGCTTTCTCTGTCAAATCAATAAGGGGGCCTACCAGCTATAAAAATCCCTTAACAAACCTCCTGTAATAACTGCACAATCAAAAAAATCCTCTAAGATGAGTAAGATTGGTAGGAGGTGGCCAATAAAGAATAGCTTAGATCTTTTGTTGGTCCACTTGAACTCCTTTGGCACTAATCACATGCCCCAAGTACAAAATGTTTGTTAATCCAAATTCAAATTTGGACATCTTGGCATAAAAAGAGTGCTACTCCAAAATACCCAAAACTGTATCTATATGTTTTAAATGATCCTCCCAACTTCTACTATAAATCAAAATGTCATCAAAGAAGACTAAAACAAACTTCCTCAAATGCTTACCAAAAACTTGATTCATGCAAGATTGGAAAGTGGTTGGAGCATTGGTGAGTCCAAATGGCATAACCAAGAAATCAAAGTGTCCATAATGGCACCTGAATGCAGTCTTCTAAACATCTTCTTCTCTCATGCGGATCTAGTGATATCCATATCTCAAATCAATCTTTGAGAAGTACACAGCTCCATGTAGCTCATCATTCAGCTTATCTATCCTTAGAATAGGATATCTATTTTTGATAGTCTTCTTATTGAGTGCTCTGTAATCTATGCACATACGCATAGTGACGTCCTTCTTCTTCACCAGTACTATAGAAGATGCAAATAGACTATAGTTGTATCATAGTATAAAATGCACATAAAGAAACAAACCAAAGCTATATTGACCTATTTCATGCAAATTCTAAAATGACCTCAAGATAGAGCATAAAGGAAATCATAAAAACATGAAATGAAACTATCTAACTCCCCTCACATGCTAACCCTTGTTGTGTGGATGTGCTCTTTGATGTGTTGATGTAGGTGACTTCTCAAAATAGTAGCACAACTTTATGTCTCATGGAGTATTAAAAATGGCTTGTGATGGGTTGAATTTATAGTATTTTGGGATGAGGATTGGATGGATGAGATTGATTTTTAAGATCAATGGATGAGGTTTGTTGAGAGGCTTGGATGCATGAACACTTTCCAAGTGGCAAGCATTGGTTGGTATGTGAAACCCTAAACCTACTCCTACTCCTACAGCTAATAGGATGAATGTTTGATTAAAATGAGAGTGGTTGACTTTTCCCCAAATTAGATCAGTGCCTACTCCAATGGGTAACAGAGTCAAGAACAACAAAAATGAGGGAAATGAATCCAACATGCATCAATAGAAACTAGAACTGCATTTGCATGCATTTCATAGATTAAATCCCATATGATAAACATACTTAATGATCCAAAAAAACATGCAATAATCCATTTGTAACACAACAATGGCCCAATACAAAGCTTGCATTGATTTTAATGTTGTCACACATTATCAAAATCTAGTTACAATCATGTCAGCAAATATGACAAGGGAGGATGAATAACTAGGTTCAGACATCCCCCTAAACTATTACATTTTCCCATGGAGACATATCATCAAATGGAGATTTTCTTTACAATAACTTTCTTACACTATATAAAAATATTTCCCATATTTGCAGCTTTGACAAGCATGATTTGAAACCCTAGATTTGCCTTGAGGCACTTGTAGACCTACAGATGGTTCAAAAGACCAACCCCTCAAAAATGAGCACAATTTTTCTATTATTGCCCTCCAAATGTTGTGCCCTAATTCTGCATTCAATTCTTCATGCATCTACCTCACTCCCACTCAAAATGGAAGGCCTAGATGTTATGCAGTCTTGGGAAGTACCGGGGTAGCTAGGAGAACACTATTGCATTCAATGCAAGTTGGTGAGGCGAGCATAAAATTGATTTCATTTTGTGCCCAAATGATATATTAAAATATCCATTTATTTTCACATTTTTCCCACAGTAATATATGCATCGATTCATTTTGTTTTGCAGATTACCATTATACTGAATCATTCCTTCTTTGTGGATCAGGCCCGATGAATGTGAAGGATGCACATATAATCCTCTACGATTGATCTATGAAGGCACTCATAGGAAACAACATGAGCACAAGACACCTTAAATATCAAATATACACAAGCAAAGAAAGCGTCTTATCAAAGACATCGGGCTCTTGGCAAACTTTATCGACAGCAAGGGACTAGCACAAAACATGTTTAAACTTTCGCACTGCAAAGAAATACACCTTTCATACATGTCAGGAATTGAAGACACTCAGGTTTTCAGATAGCGGAGCACACATATCTTGTTGGGCCTGAATCATTAGTCATTTATCAACCTGTTCCACCCGGTCAGGGATTTTCACTCGACCAGGAACTACTCGATTTCGCCCTATTTCCTCATCTTCTCTTCCTTCTTTCTCTCTCTCTTTCCTCTGCCTTGTTCCTGCCATGTTCCTATTTTGTCGAGGATTCTCCGATGGCCGGGAACACATCATTTTTTTCTTTGTTTTTCCATGCCTTAGTCATTTTTAAGAACTTTCTTACCTCTAAAGGCAAACGAAACATGGCAAAACAGAGGCACGACATACAAAGGGATAATTTAATGGATTTGGGCAAAGAAAAAGAAAGTTGTGGGAAATGAAAAATGAGGTGCCAACAATTTCAATGCAACAACAAATGTTTAAAGAAGTGATTCAAACTAGATAACATCAATGCATGCAACAAGGCATATAGGTCATTCAAATTTCCAAACATCTAGTTAGTTGGTAGTTAGTGGTTTGGGTAGTTAGTAGGTTGAATGGCTTTAAAAATCCATTGATTGTAAAATGTAAAATCTCAGCGGTTTTAGCGGCAACTCGGAAGATGGAGGCAATGACCAATCAAAGCCAACCATTGATACAACGCTAGAATAAAGTTCATATGTCAGTACTAAAGGGGGTGTTAGGAATTAATTAGTGCATGACATAGAATAATGTAATAAACAATAAATTGACATGTCAATGTTAATTTATTAGATAATAGTTATTAGTTATGTATTAGTTGGTAGTTAGTGGTTTGGGTAGTTAATAGGTTGAATGGCTTTATAAAGCCATTGAATGTAAAATGTAAAATTTCCAAAGATGAAAGATTCACTGAGTGGTGTGTTGGAGCCTCTGGCTCTTTCTTTGTGTGTCACAATTTCAATAGTTTCTTTGCAACTTGACTGTTATTATTTAGTGGGTTACATTAAACAACATAAAATAGAGAAACAAATTAAAGGACGAGGTCCTTCTCTTGAGGTGTTTCAAGATAACTTGCAACTAGATGATCTTACTTTACTAAATGAACATGCTAATGGTGGTACGGTTGTAGGAATTTGTGCTAATATTGGTTTGTAGCTAAATGAGTGCACTAATGACATGGAATATTTGAACATTGTGCTAATGGAGATATGAAATACATAGAGGAGACACATAAAAATGGATTTATTCTTCTTAGGACAATCCCCATATCTTATTTATTTAATACCAAGGTTGATAAATATGTTGATTTTGTCAACTTATACAACTATGAATTGGTCAAAGAAAAAGGTGTCTTAGTTTGTGTTTTATAAGATGAATCATATGAGGCATTTATTTTTATTGAGGATCTGAATGCTATTGCTATTGTTGATAAAGATATTGTCACAATTACTCACCTACATATGCAAAGTTTCTTGAAGACTTTAATGTTGATTCAAAGGAGAATGAAGTGGTCTCTTTCCATAGTAAACATTGAACAACTTAATCAACATATGCTATTTATATCTCTAATTTTGGCATCTCCATCCAAGAGGTGAATATTTATTTTATTGAGCCGGATCAAGTTGAGGGCCAAGTATTTTTTCCATGAACTTTTTGAATATGAAAGTGTTAAATTTAATGCAAGTCTACTAGGGAAAGTTAGTCTTTGATATATTTAATACTACATAGATTATCAATGTTTTCAATTTCAATTTCTGGTTTAGCTTGACAATTTGTTGAAATTCACGATCATAAAATTATGATAAGAAAATGTGTAACATAAGCAAATGTTGTGAGCCTATAATCCTTACTGGCAAAAAAAATTCTATGTATAATCCTTTCTTTACATAGGTATACTGACAAAAAAATTCTATGTAGCAAAGGATTTTGAAATCGAATTGTATGACAACAGTAGACAATTCAGGTGTGCTCTTCAAACCATCATGCATGTATTCAAAAAAGATTTCAAGCAACCATTAGAGAACAAAGTTTTTTACAGTGGCAAGTGTTAGGTTCACATTTTTTGGTGGCATTAAGCCACTAAAAAATGATTACGGAATAGAAAATTCAAAACTTTATAGATAGGTCGGTTCGTGCACCCAATGAATAAAACATTATTTTTCAACCCAAATATCATTTCTAAGATCTTGCTATACCCACAAGAAGCACACATTCACAAACATGAGCGATTGTTGGCATTCTACATGAGTATGAACTTTTTTTTCCTTTGTATAAGTATGTGCCTATGCCTAATATAAATTTGCCTCTATAAAGCCTTGCATAAATCCCAAAAAAAATTCAATGTGTAATGTTGTGTGGCTCATTGCTTACTTTTTGTTCTAAATAAGCATTGACTTGCTAGCCCCTGTCACCATATATTAGGTTGTCACTTTTATTCCCTTATACTCGTCAATGACTAGCTCCATTGTAATGGCTCTTCACATCGGCGAGTCATCCTAGCTACTAATAATCTAACTCACCGATGATGTGCTTTGCCTTTCGTGTTGGTTTTAATTAGATAAAATTTTATTAATGTGTCTATTTGTTATGTGTCCATTTATCCACATTGTCAACTTGCCCCACCCCTATGCTCACATTGATGTGCATGTGGCTGAAGTAAAGCTGCCCAAAATATTCTTGTATGTATCCACAAGCCCACACTATATACAAACATGGTTAAGCTACGTGGCACTTCATTATCGCAGCACATATTCTCTTCACATCGGCAAGTCACATATAAAGCCAAATCCCCACTCACCCTTGTGTGATGACTTACTATGTCACCCCCATCGCTTATTCAATGACCCAATGCAATTACGCCATTCACCCACGTATATTCTCAATCATCAATCCCCCTTTTAATTGTCATTTTTCATGCCTTCAATAAATTTTGAAATGCCTACCATTTCCTTGTCATCTTTCCAAGAATGAATCAAATGCTTGCCAGCATATTTTAGCTCCAAATGTAAAATAGAACATATTGCATCATCACTAATCTTCCCACTCTATTGTTAGGAATTGGATGCAGAAGATATCAATTAAATGCAAATAAAGATTAAACAGAGGAATGAAAATACACAGAAATAATAACAGCGAGAGACAATTTTTAACGTGGTTCACCCAAACTCGGGCTACATCCACCAACAGAGTCCAATATTATTATCCAGTAAATCAAACCGATTACAACCATCAATCCTTGCAACTCAATAGCGCTGCAAATGCTACAATACAATATCGAAATCCCACCCACAACATACATCCCAGCCGCTTATAACAAGCATTTTGGAAGCTTCTAGAATTAGGGTTTTACAATGTCGTTTTTCTTTTGTCGGTTAACAAAAAATTAACAACCGACTCCAAACGGGCAAAAAAGAGGGAAAAAAAATTCCAGGGGTTGCACCCTCGAATCCCTACTTCTCGAGGGCCAGCCTGGGCCCAAACCCTAGCGAGGATACATTATGAGTGTACAGTACTTGCATGATCAATCACCACATACCAACATCTATGTTGTGCATTGGGCCATTGATCAAATGGACAAGGGTTGATTGACAGTCAAGATTTTATCGTCTTTAAAGAGTTTAAGATTATCCTAGAGGTGGATTGGCTAGATGATGAAGAGTATGAAGAATGGTCAAATAGCTTTGCCATTGACAGTCAAGATTTTATTGTCTTCAAAGAGTTTAAGATTATCCTAGAGGTGGATTGGCTAGATGATGAAGAGTATGCAGAATGGTCAAATAGCTTTGCCAAATACTATTGATTTATTTTATTGTTTGTGAAGTTCTTTTAGATACATAAGGTATTTTGTGATGGATAAGACCATTGTTGGGGAAGTAACAATAAAGAATATATTTAATAACACTAGGGTAATGATGAGTGTCAAGCAAGAAATTAGCATGAATAAGACTGAAACCACAAATAACACTAACTTCCCAATAGATAAGGATTGAGAGGAATGAGTCAAAAAGTTCAAGGATAATTTTTTAATGTATTTGATTGTTGTAATCTTCATTCATCAAGAAGATATACCCTTGGGTAATGATCTCTATTATTTCCATTTCAAGCACACTATGAAGGTGATTAGAAGATGTCTAATTTAGACATAGAGGGACAAGGGTAGATGTGACAACACTTAAAAATTGTAGTTGTAGTCTAAGAGGGGAAATAATGTATTGTCATGAGAAATGTAGCATTTGTTAGTGTACTAAAATAAGGCACCTGCAATGGGTAACATTTGAGAGGTGGAGAGATACAAGTTCAAATAACATATTGTGGTTGAATGATAAGATAACACATGCCAACTTTCAAAGCTATCATATGGGACCAACACTGTATAATCTATTAAAGATGATATTGAGGGGCATGTATTAGGTTATATAGAGAAACAGGGGATTAGTTTATTTCTCACTTCTTATGGTGAGGATTCTTTATGGAAGTAATTATCCCACTCTAATAAAGAGAGGATTAAAATGGATCAAGAATGTTGTCATTTTTGTACTCAAGTTATGAATCTTGATCCAAGAAAGGATTATGGATATTTTTAAAGTAGTAATGTAATTTTTCTCAGTTCCTCAATGGTGAATTCTATTAGAATAATCAATGTAAAGGATTTGGGAGGAGACATGGGTCTAGTCTTACTTCAAAACTAAACTAGTCAAGGATGATGTTATTTTAGCTGTTGTCAGTGTTGAGCTCTAGAGGAAACATAGGTGTAGTAGGGAGATTTCGTTCTCCTTGTAGAGCAATGAATCTCATGATAGAAGGAGATCCTTGAAACCATGGGGAGATATTTCTCCTTCTGAAGTAGAATGGCAATAATTTCCTTAATCAGAAAAATGTCTTCATATTCCTACCTATTGTTTTCCACAACACTCTTTCTTTCTCTAGAACGTGTCCATTAACACAAGGGCTCCTAGCATTTTAAATTTTTCAAAAATAGGAAGAGTTTGTAAATATAACTGTACTTTCCAAATGTAAAATTTGAATGACAAGTGTCAATCATCCATGTGAGATGACCATTATCATTTGATTATAAATAGAAGTTATAGGCCATTGTAAAAAGACAATTAGAAAAATTTGTAAATCAAACAAAGTGTATGAGATCCACCTATATTCTCTGAGTGAGTAGTCAATAGATTTTTTTTCTAAGCATAGCATTGTAACTAGCTTGTGTGTTTCTTCTTTGGGAAATCAATAGAAGACTTAATTTCTTCTTTATGTTTAATTTATCTCCATTGTTGCATTATTTGTTTTAGGGAATTTACAATTCTTGGTTGTACACAATTGTTGTACTCGTTGTCGATGTTTATTAGTATGCATTTATTAGATTGTTTATAAATATTTTGACTCAACACATGGGACATGGAATGCACATAACGGATTACTGAGTATGATTTAAATCACAATAGAAGGAATTGCAATTGATGATTTAAGCCTTCTAAGACAATGCTGAGTACATTAAATCAGCCCAAAATTGTAGAGCACATAGGTGAATTCTATGTGTATGTAACTTATTCATGTCTATTGCAATAGAATTGGCATCGATCTACAAAGTTCTAACCACATATTTAAAATCTTAATGATAAATCTATTTGATGACTAAATAATTTTATTTATTTGTTGATGACAAACTTAAGGGTACAAGGATTGTGGTTATATTTTTTTCCTCTTGAATCTCCCTTCTCATACATCATGAACATCCCATTTTCTACAATTTCCAAGTAGTGATAACTTTAAGGAACCCCCCCTAAAAAAACTTATAAAATCCTGGCGAATCCTAGCTAAGTGCTATAATTTTCCTAGCGAATCTTTCTTTTAAAAAAAAAATATTAATTTTCCTGGCAAATCTATGCACATTTTAGAAAGTGTTATAAAATCTTGGCGAATCCTAATGAATAATTAGTAAAAATAATAATTACAATGGCAAATCCTAGCGAATAATCACTAAAAAAATTAATTAGAATGGTGAATCTTTCCTTTAAAAATTTACATAGTTGGTTGGCGTAGTCCCCCTATATATATTTTTGTTTTTTGTAATGTTGAAGCAGGGGCCTCAGGGTGGTAGCCACCGACAGGATCAAGGGATAGCACCCCTTGCGGAGGTCAAGGATCGCATCTAACCATAAAAATTTAAATATTTAAAATTCTAATTTAATCAATTAGTTATAAATAAACTCTATATTTAACCCATCTCTCTAAGGCAATTTAAAATGATAAACTAATTCAATAGAATAATAATAAAAAATTCATTGCACTAACCCTTAAAAGAATTAAGGGAATAAAACGTGAGTCCCTTCATATTTGAAAATAATAAATATTTAAAACTACATGGAATAATAAAATCCAAATATAAAAAATAAGAATAAATAATTATTTATTTCTAAATCTTAGTCAAATATTATCATGATTACATGCACTAATGGGTAAGTGCACAAAGCTGAGGGACCAAAATAGGGTCTTAAGTTGCCACTTTTTTTTTGAAATTAGGAAACATTGATGTTGGATGAGAAATTGAAGATATCTACACTCAAAATTTGAAGATGGAACAAAAATAAGAGTTGTAGTGCTCCAAATCTAGTTTCTAAACTACTATTTTTTTCCAAAAATGGTTGAGATTAAGGGGTTCAAAAAGGGGGAGCACACAAATTAGTCTTGTTTTTTCTAAAAAAAACATAACATAGCATCTGGTGTGCTCCCCCTAAAATGTTAAGTTTTTTTTAGTATTTCAATAATCACTCTAGTGAGAAATTAGGTAACACCATGTAGTTTATCCCTGATTTTTCTGATAATTTTTTAATGAATAATTGATTTTTTAGTAATTTTTAAAGTGGACATATCCTGTAAAACAAAAATTTGAGCGTGCTCCCCCCTAAAATGTTTGAAAACTAATCAAAAATCAATTTTTTTTTGAATTCGTGTAGAATGGAGTCTAGTTTCTAAAAATATAACTTATTTCAATTTTTGATCAACGGTTTCAAAAAAAGTCAAAAATACTAGAGACTAGTTTTTGACAAAAACTGGAGACACTAACAAAAGAAAATCAAGATGAAACACTAAACGTACTCAAAATGTGAAAAAAATTATATGGTTAGATAGCTAACAGAGAGATTAAGATTATGGTGGTTTTTTTTTTGAGTTTTCATTGAAAAAAGTGCCATCCTAATGTGGAGCACGCTCCAGATTATCACCATATTTTGATAAAAACTGATAAAAATACATCAAACAAAGCTGAGCATAGCTGGAAATACACATGCCAATTGCATTTGCTTGAAAGTTTCTAAAGCCTTTTCAACAAATCCATTTTTTGCATATCTTGCAATCATTGCATTCCATTATAGAACATCTCTTTGAGGTGTTACATCTTACAATTGACATGCCTTGTCTATGCTTCCACACTTTACATACATGTCTACAAGGGCAGTTGCACTTCCTATTCTCTCTCTCTCTCTCTCTCTCTCTCTCTCTCTCTCTCTCTCTCTCTCTCTCTCTCTCTCTCTCTCTCTCTCTCTCTCTCTCTCTTTCCCCTCTCTACATCCTACCCTTTCTCTGAGTCTCTACTTCCCTCCCCTCTCTACCTCCCACCTTCTCTCTCACTCTCTTCTTCCCTCCCCTATCTACCTTCTACTATCTCTCTCACTTTCTACTTCCCTCTCCTATCTACCTCCTACCCTCTTTCTAAGTCTTTGCTTCCCTTGCCTCTCTACCTCCTACCTTCTCTATCACTCTCTTCTCCCCATCCCTCTCTACCTCTTACCCTCTCTCTCATTTTCTACTTCCCTCCCCTGTCTACCTCCTACGGTCCTCTCCCACTCTCTACTTCCATCATGTATCTACCTCCTATCCTCTCTCTCACTCTCTACTTTCCTCCTTTCTCTACCTCTCCTCATTCTTCCCATCCAATGAAATTTCATAAATTATCTTGTTTCCATTTCATTGAATCCTAATTTATATCCTCATCCATCTTTACATGTTCTATTTTTCTTACATTTCCATGTTCTTTGTTAACAAGGGAGAGCGAGAGGGAGGAAAAGGGAGAGAGGATGGAGATGGAGGGGAGAGAAACCTAGGAGAGATACCTGGTGATAGGGAGAGAGAGAGAGAGATAAAGAGTCCTAGTTTTCTTGTTTTAGAAAGAGAGAGAGGGTGGGTCAGGTTTATGAGTTTAGGGTTGCTTAAGTTTAGGGTTTAGGGGTTTAGGGCTGCTCAAGTTTAGGGTTTAGGGGTTAGGGTTTAGGTGTTAGGGATTCAGGGTTGCTCAGGTTTAGGGGTTAGGGGTTAGGGTTTAGAGAGAGAGTGTGAGGGGATCGATAGATATTGGGAGAGATCTAGGGAGATAAAGGTTTAGAGTTGCTTCTAGGGTTTATGGTTTAGAGGTTTGGGATTTAGGGTTGCTCAGTTTTAGGGTTTAGGGGTTGGGGGTTAGGGTTTAGTGGCATTATTTAGGGTAACTTAAGGTTTATGTTTAAGGGGTTAGGGGTTAAGGTCTAGAGGTTTAGGTTAGGGTTTAGAGAGAGAGGACCGATAGGGAGATATATAGGAGACCAAGGGGAGACATAGGGAGATAGAGGGTGAGGGACATGGCTAGAGACATAGGTAGAGAGATTGAGAGGTAGAGGGATGATAGAGACAAGGAGATAGCGTTTAGGGTTGATCAGATTTAGGGTTGATCAGGTTTAGGGTTTAGGGGTTATTAGTTTAGAGAGGGAGAGATATGGAGATAGAGGGTGAGGGACATGGCTAGAGACCTGGCTAGAGAGATTGAGAGGTAGAGAGATGATAGAGATAAGGAGATAGGGGTTTAGAGTTGATCGGGTTTAGAGTTTAGGGGTTAGGAGTTTAGAGAGAGAGAGATAGCGAGATAGAGGGTGATGGACATGGCCAAAGACATAGGCAGAGAGATTGAGAGGTAGAGGGATGATAGAGACAATGAGATAAGGGTTTAGGGTTGATCAGGTTTTGGGTTGATTAGGTTTAGGGTTTATGGTTGGTATATATGATGTATAGAATGGTGTAAATGACTAACATATTAGCACTTGTGATGTTCTGATGGCTCCTGTGGCTAGCAGAGGGTAGAACGACACCTGTGACTGGCTAGGTGTAGAATGATGTTTGTGATTGATAGGTAGGTGCTACTAAGGAGCATATTGGCACATATGATATACAAAATGGTGCAAATGACTAACAGATTGGCACTATGATCTTCTAATGGCTCCTAGTGAGGTATTTGTTTAATTTTGATTATTTTTGGGATCATTTGAGATGGAGCTTAGATTGATTTCAAGCGATAGAGTTGGGATGAAATGGATTGGTTTAGGGATGATGAGAGGTGAAAAGGACTAGATTAGGAACAATCTGGGAATGATTAGAATGATTTTAGGGATTATCTGAAGTGGTTTAGTGCTGATTAGGGAATGATTAGAATGATTTAGGAATAGTTTAGGGATGGTATTTGAGATGAAATCCAGGTTGATTGGAAAATGATTAGGGATGAAGTTAAATTGATTTGGATGTGATTTGGGATGGTGTGAAGTGGTTTAGGGCTGATTATAAGTGGTTTAGGGATGATTAGAGATGAAATTGAATGGATTAGGGATGATTTGGGATTGATTAGGAATGAATTTGGTTGCAATGAAAGATTAATGTTTTCATGTTATAGAGATTGGGAGAGATAGGGAGATAGAGGTTTAGGGTTGCTTCCAGGTTTTATGGTTTAGGGGTTAGGGTTTTAGGGGTTTAGGGTTGCTCATTTTTAGGGTTTAGGGGCATTATTTATGGTTTAGGGTTTATGGTTTAGGGGTTAGGGGTTAAGGTTTAGAGGTTTAGGTTTATGGTTTAGGTAGAGAGGTGAATAGGGAGATACAAAGGAGACCGGTCCTGGGAGAGATGTCTATGTCTCCTCTATCCCTCTCTCTCTCTCTCTCTCTCTCTCTATCTATCTTTCTAGATCTCTTTCGATCCCCTCTCTTTAACTCTACCTTTCTATCTCTCTCCCTCACTATTTGAGGTTTACATGAGTTTAGGGTTTCTCAAGTAAATATGATTTAGGTTTTAGGGGAATTATTTCAGATTTAGGGGTTTAGGGATGCTCGAGTTTAGGGTTTAGGGTCTAGGGGTTAGGGTTTAGGGTTTATGGGTTAGGGTTTAGGGTCTAGGGGTTAGGGTTTAGGGTTTACGGGTTAGGGTTTAGGGTTGCTTGAGTTTAGGGGTTAGGGTTTAGAGAGAGATAGAGCGAGGGGACCAATAGAGATTGGGAGAGATAGGGAGATAGAGGTTTAGGGTTGCTTCTAGGTTTTATGGTTTAGGGACCTTAGAGGTTTTGGGGTTTAGGGGTTAGGGGTTAGGGGTTAGGGTTTAGGGACATTATTTAGGGTTTAGGTTTTATGGTTTAGGGGTTAGGGGTTAAGGTTTAGAGGTTTAGGTTTATGGTTTAGGTAGAGAGGCGAATAGGGAGATACAAAGGAGATTGAGCCTGGGAGAGATATAGCTGTCTCCTCTATCCCTCTCTCTAACTATACCTAGCTTTGCTTCCAGGTTTTATGGTTTAGGTACCTTAGGGGTTTAGGGGTTTAGGGTTGCTAGATTTTAGGGTTTAGGGTTAGGGATTAGGGGCATTATTAAGGGTTTAGGGTTTATGGTTTAGAGGTTTAGGTTTATGGTTTAGGTAGAGGGGAGAATAGGGATCCCTATCTCTATCTCTCTGGACATATGGATCCCTATCTCTTAATTTATCCCTCGCTACCTCTCTCTCCTCCTCTTTATCTCTCTCCCCATCCTTCTAGCTCTTGAAATCTCTCTCCCTATGTCTCTAGACATCTCTTGATCTCTTTGCCTATTGAGCCATCTATCCTCATAACCCCATCTCTTAATATACCCCTCTCTACCTCTCTCTGTATTTCCCTATCTATCTCTCCCTTGCTAGATGTATCTCCCTATATCTCCCCTCTCTATATATATGTATCTCTATCTTTCTCCCTCTATAGACCCATTTCTCTATCTCAATCCCCATCTCTCCCTTTCCCCATCTCTATCTCCACCTATCCTCTTTATCTCCATGTCCCTCTCTATCTCTCCATGTCTCCTGATCCCTCTTTATATATAGGATAGAGAAATGAAGAGAGAGAGAGAGAGAGAGAGAGAGAGACTCTCTCATGTAGATACAAGGTTACCTTTATGTTATCATGCTTCCCATAACGCGCTCGTGTTATTAGAAGCATGGAAAATGGTAAAAAAACATGTGGGATCCGTGTTTCAGACCCCACATGCCTATTATTCCTGCTTTTCACGAGTATATCAGACAAAAAACATGCTTTTCATGTTGGTTGACTAATTGAGAATCATTTTTATATGAATCCACCACCTTTTTTTGTTTTTTCAATGTAGAAGAAGTGATTTTTCATGTTTTTGGAGAAAATTTGATTATTTAAACTGAAAGTTTCATGTTTCATGTGTGATTTTGTTTCAAAGCTAATTACCATTTATATATAGATTGAATTTGATGATATATGTTTGTTTTTTACATAAATTTTACTAATCCTATTCTAGAATTATATAGAATTCATAATCAAACTTGAGAAAAATAAGAATTTGAGGATTTTGAAGCCATCTTTTGGAGAATTGGTCAACTGCAATATCAAATTCTAAGGTATGTTCAATTTTAATTCACACACACACACACACACACACACACACACACACACATATATATATATGTTCTTATGTTCTTTATGTCTTTAAATGTCTTTATGTCTTTATGTTTTTTATGTTCTTTATGTTCTTCTTGACATATATGTGTCTAGGTATATCAGTTAGTTCAGTCAAAGAGACTCCAAATTATTTATGTTTCTACCTTGTTTCAGACCTTCATGCCTTTATTTCACCTATTTTCAGCTATACAAGAGAAAAACATTATCAAATACTTCATAAAATAATTTTAGTGAACAATTGTTTGTCATACTCATATTCGAGTGTATACATGGAGCCAAAATTTGGAAGACTCTTAATTTTTGCCCTAGGATGACATAAGATGATACAAAGGGAGTTACAAGGAGATAAAAAACTAAAAAGGAGGTTTTCATGAGTGTAGAATAGTCATGTAAGTCTATATAACAGTCCACTATCATAGTCTATATATAACCCTGCTGCCATGTATGATCCTCCTTGCATTTGAAGGTCATTTTACAATGCTATGAAAGTTATAATTTATTACAAAGTGGTCCTTCTTATTGCATCTATGTACAATGAAATTCATACATTTATACACTATTTACAATGAATGTGTAAAGAGTTCTCTTCCTACAACTATGCACATGCTACAGCTGAGATAAGAGTTTGTGCACATTACAATAATGAAAACCATCACTGTTATGCTACAACATGCTACAAGTCATCTATGTTACATGCTACAACATTTATGTTACTATGGAACACAAATGTGCATGCTTACAACACCCAAAACATGTCATTGTGCTAGCTCTTACATTCTCTATTTTTGTTATCCTTTCTTGACCTCCAAGTGGCCATACTTCTCATACTCACCCATAGTGAGATAAACGTACTACTTGCTTGCTCTACAAGTGAAAAATTTGAACACAACTCAATCCATAGGAAAAACTTGGAGTGCTAATCAAATGCACCTACAAATGAAAGAAACTCACACTTATCTCCTTTACAAATCAAGTAAATACTCTATCCAAGTATCATTACATACTAACATCATTGAATGTTGATGTAGACTCATGTGAGAGCTATTCTCTCTTTGAATTTGATGTTTTAGTGTGCTTTTCTTTTCCTTTGTAGTTGCTTACTCTTGCGTTTGTCATTTGGGTGAATCTCTAGATGAAGCTTCCAACACTTGTCATAACAATATCCTCCAACCTTGAAACAAGACCAATAGTTGTTAGCTTTGTACATACTCAAATCAACTTGTTTGTTATCTTCTTTGAGTTTGTTTTGGCCTTTCTGTTCCCTTAGTTTTGGAGAGTTACTTCTTTTTCCATCCTTGCTATGGAAAATATGCTCCTTAGTGGTGTTTGCTTTGTGCCTCATTCTACAATTTTTAGTGGTGTTTGCTTTGTGCTCCTTCAATGCATTAAGTCTCCAACACACAACTAGGGTTTAAACCTTCATATGAACTAGATGAGGCATATAACAAGATTATGTTCACCAACTAGAACCAACTAAACCACTCTTCAAGTCACAAGGATCCCCTCTTAGCAACTAATCTGCCCAAGCCCTTAAATCCTAGTAGCCCTACTTAAGGGGTTTTTTTAAATTATTTTCGCCATAAAGTTTCAAATCCAAACTTCAATGAATGTTTAGAATACCCATTACCAAGTTACATAACATATCTTGAACTCGGTATAGACTCCTTTGGACAATATGCCTCAAAATTGACCTTATTCACTGTCCTAAAAGGGTTAATTAGGCCTATATTACCAAGGAACTTGCCTTCGAACTTTCCATAGACCCCTAAACTCAGTAAACAGTCCTTATTCAGGTTGCCAAACTCCCAAATCCACACTCACATTCAATTGGCATGATCATTTATGATGCAGACACAAGAAGGAATTAAAAGCATTGATACCATATTTCACAAATCAACTCAACCATAAACCAAAATCTTGCAATGGCCCAACTAGGTGCTTAAGGGCATCATAAGGCATAAGGGCTCCAAGCTATTCCCCAACCCTAACACAAGCATACACCATGTCAATATAATGTATTCAAACCAATTTTGTCACTTTTAGTGCCTGGAAACATCAACCAATGTCTGATCCACAAATCACTCCTTAAGGCCTAGTAGCCTTCCAAACTTGAAAAATGTGCATAACTTTGTGTAAACTCAGCCAACCCACAAACCAAAAAGAATTTAGACACCCATTATGGAGTAGAACAACATATCATAAGATTTCATGCCCTTGTTTCAAGAAAAATGTGAGTTCTATGACTGGCCCTCTCTAGAAATAGGCTTAATTTGGTCCAATTGACAAAGCAAATACCCTAGGATCATTCAATAACCACTCCAAAACCTAAAATAGTACATATATATGTCACAAAACTTCAAATTCCACTATTGGTTAGTATAGCCATGCTCATCTAGGGTGCAAACTAGAAAACCTTTCATTTCTTCACAAAAAGGGGGTTTTAATAAAAATCTCATATCCACTCCAACCCAGAACAAACTAACACTTGATTCACCTTTAAATAGGCCTGCATATGCTATAGGAACACTTACTTGGCCAGGGTGCATTCAAATTCACAAAGAACCACTATTTAGCCACCCTTTCCACTTGGAAAATGCATGAAAACAAGGTATAACGAGTTACAACAGAAAAACAGGGTATAACTTCTTATTTCTTCCTCCAAGTTCATCCTCCTCTCTTCTATTCAAACTAGATTCAAGTGTATATGTGTGTTCAAATGCATACTCCATGACTTATGTATGTTCAAGTTATCTTGATATGAGGTGTCTTATTTAGAAGTTTGTAAAACCTTGTTATTCATTCTGATTGTGCTATTCATTTTCATTATAAAATTTCTAATGATCATTGTCTTATTCTTCATGCTTGTATAAATCATCATCATGCTGAGGAAACGAGAAAAGACTCTAACACCAGAAGAGCGTGAAGCTGAGAATGAGAGGAAAAGAGAAAGAATGAGGCGAATTCGGGAAAGTAGGAAATTGTCAACCATACAAGAAGATATTCCACCATTGCCAATTGAAGAGGAACGTGACACGTCTAATGAAGCTAAGAAAGATATGGAATTGGTGGCACAAAGGGAATGAATGAAAAACCTCCGTGCAATGAGGAAAGTGAATCTCCAAGTTGGAGGCACTCCATCGTCCACAGGTCAAGTTGAAGGAACACCATCATTATCTTCTCAAATTGGAGACACTCCATCTTTCATAGGTGAAGTAGAAAGCACATCTACATTTTCTTCTCAAGTTGGTCACACGCCATCATTCACACCTCAAGTTGAAGGTACGTCATTTTCAATCTTTTTACCTCCAATCGAAGGTACGTCATCTATCCCATCTCAAGTAAAAATTGAAGAAATTCCTAATGTTCAATCTACTTTACCAAATAAAATGCCTCCTAGAATTTTGTATAGGAGGCCTAAGTTTCTAATTGATATTGATGAGAATGTATTACAGCCCATGCAGGATAAGATTCCCATGCGCACTTGCCAAAGATATGCAAATAAGATATGGAAATTATTCTTTGAGAATTTAAATGAAACCAGAAGATGTCAACTGTTCGTTGAACTGATGAGAAATCTAAAATTTAGGCCCACTATGAAGATTCTTGGCTTAAGAACATCAAATGTATCAGGTGAAAAATCAATTGTCAAGAATCTAATGAGTACGTATGAGAGTGTGGGTTCCACCTCACGTACCAAGGATAGTAATGTCACATGATGTGTCATTACATTGACAATTGTAAGCCAACAAACAAAAAAAGCTCACCTCATTAGAAAGACAAGTCAAACATTGAAAATAAATAGAAAAACTCTAATGAGAGCCGTTGGAAGACGTCAAAGAGTTGAGGATCCAAGCACTAATGAATTGTGGGCATTCTCTGGGAGACTCCTACGAAAAGACAAAGTTGTTGTCGAAGCTTTGAGATCACTAATTGAAGACTTTTGGAAGAATTACACAAGGGTATCTCTAAATCAAAGGGATGTGGTAAGAAGGATAATCGGTAGTCGAAACCGTGAGCCACATCCAAAGGATTTTTTGGATATGACTCAAACAGAGTTTTTTGGTAAATTTCTAGAGAAGTATCCTCAAATTAAAATTTCTCAAAGATATTTTGAAATACTAAAACCTTTCTTTGTCAAAATAAATCACACACACACTACTTGTTGTTGTAGATTACATATTAAATTTTCTAACCATTTTGATGTTTATCGGTCTATATGTTTAGATTTGCATACTAACAATGTTTAATAGGATTGTGGCATACGTGCCCCACCAACTACCTCTAGAGACTTCATATCAATGATTTTATGTGATAGAGAGGAAGGTCAATTATTCTACAGGAAATTATGCTTTGATGGCACATGTCAGCTTTGTGGTGGCTTGCAACGTATGCCAATATGTGAACATATGGAAATAACACATGCGGTTGGAAACGAACTAGTAGAGTTTGGCAAGTATAAAATAGTGGCATACAATATAAGAGATGGTAAAGAAGCAAAGAGGTGTGAATATGTTATTCAAAAGATTCCAGTGTATCAGTTTATGCCTATATTTTGTGACAACATAGTGTATGAGTATGTAAGACATGCCCATAGAGCGTGATGGTTGGACTTGCAATTCAAGTTATGCAAGGATACATTTCTAGTTGGTAGCATTGTTTCAGTCGTCAACTTTGCAGAGAACTACAGTCTATAGCCACAGTGTGAGATGCAATCCCAATATTATAACTCGACATAGGTTTCTATATTTGTGCACATCGCATTCATTCATGCGAATGATAGTATAGAGGATGACAGAAAGATCATAAGGGAGTATCATTTTTATATAAATGATGATCGCATGCATTCCACGGAGTTCGTGCAAGGTTGTTTTCAGGTGTTCTGATCTG
Source organism: Cunninghamia lanceolata (assembly GCA_027924645.1). Lineage (NCBI taxonomy): Eukaryota > Viridiplantae > Streptophyta > Pinopsida > Cupressales > Cupressaceae > Cunninghamia > Cunninghamia lanceolata. The sequence continues at coordinate 12,141,578 of BSBN01000130.1, read as the reverse complement.
GCTAGAAGAGGCATATCATTTAGTCAGTATATCATATGGTCAGATAATTATGCTTCACAATTCAAGAACTCGCAGAATTTCTATTGGCTGAGCAGGAGGCATAATATTATAGGTGTTTAGCATATGTGGAACTTTTGTGAGGCCAAGCATGGAAAGGGGGAGCATGATGGTGCAGGAGCATGTATCAAAAGAGCCATAGCATGAGAACAGTTAAAGTATAAAGACAATGCAAAGTTGATAGATGCAAAATCAATCGTCGAGTGGTGTAATGCTTCGATGGGTCTAGGTAATCAAGGTAAGTCTTTAGTTCATAGATTTTTTAGGTTGATAGATGATACTAACATTGCACCATATGAGGACTATTGTACACTGACAGGATCAAGTAAGCTACACTCTATCAGAAGCTCAATTGCAGGTTCATGGAGTATACATACACAGAAGATGGCGTGCTTTTGTTCTGCATGTACAATTCAACCCTGGAATGAGTGCGAGTCAAGGGAGTGGGTTGACGAATGGCAGTTTAGTTATCTTTTCCCACTTGACACGTATCGACCCACAACGGCACTAGGATTGACAGAGATGGAATCATCAGTTGACTTTGACCACATATCAGATCTAGTTCAACCAAGTAATATATATCTACTTGCATAGTTAAATTTGAAATTCCTAATGTTATCTTAAACTTTGTAGTATTTTTGTAATGTTGTGGAAATTTTATCTAATTTTCTATACATATCATTATAGGGCATGTTTATGCAGTTATTGCAGATGAAGATAACGAAGAGGGAACAGATTATTACTTGTGTCATTGTGTTGAGGCCAAAAAGAAATTGGAGGCCCCAGTTACAGATGGAGAAAACATCGAATACCCTACAGGCTTAGTGGTTGTTACTAGAACATGGCTTAGAAGGTACCCACATAAGAGTCTTAATGTTTAGCTATTTAAAGACTTTGACACGCATCAAAAGATTCTTCATTACTCCAACCTTGTCGTGGCAACCAATGTTCATTTGATACAATATCAAGGTAGAACTTTGAACAAGACATTGTGGAAGGTGCGTGACTCTGACCATGAGGCCATACTTGACATAATAAAGAGTAGAGAAGACCCAGCTGGTTCGTTGGATTAATTTGTAAGTATGGATAAAACTTTCCTAGATGGTTACATGTACTTTGTTTTGTATATAAATAGTAGTATGAATTGCTTCCCTCTAGTATATTTATGTTTAGTCAATTTTTCTTTTTGATTCTTCTCACAGGAGGTCACAACTCCAGTCTATCCAACTACAAACAAAGAAGCTCAAGAAAAGATGATGGAGAGTGATCATCAGATGGCAGTAAGTGATCGATTACATAAGTGATGTTATATATTTCATGTACATTTCGTTTGATTTGTTTCATGAGGTTAGATCTAAGTAATGGATGAAGTTGATCCTAATTGGTCTTAATCATGTTCACTCATGTCATATCAATATTCATGTCAAAGGGTTTGGATGTTAGTTCATAACATTCATGTTTATCATGTTACAATAGTAGGACATAGTTGTTTATGTCATCGGTTCATGCCATTGGATCATTGGATTTTGGTTGTGCTTCTTCATCATAACATGTCACGCTTTCAGGAGTTAGATTGGGTTGTGGTTCTTCCTCATGATAGGATTTAGTTCATGTCTTTATGCTTCTTTGTCCTCCATGTCTTCAGTGTTCTCAGTGTCTTCATGCTTTTAGGAGTTAGATTGGGTTGTGGTTCTTCCTCATGTTTGGAAAGGTGCTAGGAGTGACATTTTGCATTCCATAGCTCATGGGGTCAAACAAACTTTGCCAACGCGTTGGGGTGGGTGGGTAAATGCCAGGGGAGGTCTCGTTTCATGTATCAAGTGTCACATTCATTCGGGGCAACAGGCTACCGGCAAAGTCCCTTAAGCTCCCTAAGATGAAAATTCTCAAAATTCATGGCAGTTGGGAACATTCTGTTGGGACCTACAAGTGCACATGGAGTCCATCCACAATAACCTCTCTTAGTTTCATTCAACACTAGTCTGTTTGACCATGCCAAAATCAAACACATTCTTACAAAATGCTTCAGTTTCATGCAGTGGAAAGGTGCTAGGAGTGACATTTTGCATTCCATAGCTCATGGGTCCGAACAGACTTCTCCAACGCATCGGGGTGGGTAGGTAAATGCCAGGGGAGGTCTCGTTTCATGTGCCAAGCATCGCATTTGTTCGGGGCAGCAGGCTACTGATAAAGTCCCTTAAGCTCCCTAAGACGAAAAAATTACCAAGATTTGACAGGACAGTTCTCATAATTCATGGCAGCTGGGAACGTTCTGTTTGGACCTATAGGTGCATGTGGGGTCCATCCACAATAACCTCTCTCAGTTTTATTCAACTCCAGTCCATTTGACCGGGCCGAAATCAAACACATTATTACAAAATGCTTTAGTTTCATGCTATGGAAAGCTGCTAGGAGGGACATTTTGCATTCCATAGCTCGTGGGTCTGAACAGACTTCGCCAATGTGTCAGGATGGGTAGGTAAATACCAAGGGAGGTCTCGTTTTAGGTGCCAAGCATCGCATTTGTTCAGGGCAACAGGCTACCGATAAAGTCCCTTAAGCTCCCTAAGACTAAAAAATTGCCAAACTTTGATAGGACAGTTCTCAGAATTCATGGTAGCTGGGAACATTCCGTTTGGACCTACAAGTGTACGTAGAGTCTATCCACAATAACCTCTCTCAGTTTCGTTCAACTCCAGTCCGTTTGACCTTGCCAAAATCAAACACATTCTTACAAAAGGCTTTAGTTTCATGCTGTGGAAAGGTGCTAGGAGTTACATTTTGCATTCCATAGCTCAGGTCCAAATGGACTTTGCCAACACATCGGGGTGGGTGGTAAATGCCAGGGGAGGTCTCGTTTCATGTGCCAAGCATCACATTCGTTCGGGGCAGCAAGCTACCGACAAAGTCCCTTAAGCTCCCTAAGATGAAAAATCTGCCAAAATTTGACAGGACAGTTCTCAGAATTCATGGTAGCTGGGAACATTCCATTTGGAACTATAGGTGCATGTGGAGTCCATCCATAATAACCTCTCTTGGTTTCGTTCAACTCCAGTCCGTTTGACCATGCCGAAATCAAACGCATTATTGCAAAATGCTTCAGTTTCATGCAGTGGAAAGGTTGCCAGGTGCCATATTTTTTGTTCTGCTCATCGTGGGGCCGAATGGACTGTGCCAACACATGGGGATGGGTGGGTAAATGCTAGGGGAGCTCTTGTTTCATGTGCCAAGCATCCCAGTCATTCTGGCCTGCAAGCTACCGAGACCTAACACTTTTTGAGTTTACCGGTAGCTTGCAGCCCGAAATGACTGAGACACTTGGCGCACAAAACGAGACCTCCCCTAGCATTTACCCACCCACCCCAACAAGTTGGCGCAGTCCATTTAGCCCCACGATGAGCAGAACAAAAAATATGGCACATGGCAACCTTTCCACAACATGAAACTGAAGCATTTTGCAAGAATCCGTTTGATTTTGGCACAATCAAACAGACTGGAGTTGAACGAAACTAAGAGAGGTTATTGTGGATGGACTCCACATGCACCTATAGGTCCAAACAGAACATTCCCATCTACCATGAATTCTGAGAACTATCCTGTCAAAGTTTGGTAGTTTTTATGTCTTAGGGAGCTTAAGGGACTTTGCCGGTAGCCTCCTGCCCTGAACGAATGCGACGCTTGGCACACGAAACGAGACCTCCCTGGCATTTACCCACCACCCCGATGCGTTGGTGAAGTCTGTTCAGCCCCATGAGCTATGGAATGCAAAATGTCACTCTTAGCACCTTTCCACTGCATGAAACTAAAGCATTTTACAAGAATGTGTTTGATTCTAGCATGGTCAAACGGATAGGAGTTGAACGAAACCAAGAGAGGTTATTCTAGATGAACCCCACGTGCACATGTAGGTCCAAATAGAACGTTTCCAGCTGCCACAAATTCTGAGAACTGTCCCATCAAAGTTTGGCAATTTTTTCATCTTAAGGAGAGCTTAAGGGACTTTGCCGGTAGCCTGCTGCCCCGAATAAATGTGATGCTTGGCACACAAAATGAGACCTCCCTTGGCATTTACCCACCCACCTCGACCCATTGGCAAAGTCCATTTGGACCCATGAGCTATGCAATGCAAAATGTCACTCCTAGCACCTTTCCACAGCATGAAACTGAAGCATTTTGCAAGAATGTGTTTGATTTCGGGATGATCAAACGGACTAGAGTTGAACGAAACTGAGAGAGGTTATTGTGGACGGACTCCACATACACCTATAGGTCCAAACAAAATGTTCTCATATGCCACAAATTTTGAGAACTGTCTGTCAAAGTTTGGTAATTTTTTCGTCTTAGGGATCTTAAGGGACTTTGCCGGTAGCCTGCTGTCCTGAACGAATGTGACGCTTGGCACACGAAACGAGACCTCCCCTAGCATTTACCCACCCACCCCAATGCGTTGGTGAAGTCTGTTCGGACCCACGAGCTATGGAATGCAAAATGTCACTCCTAGCACCTTTCCACAGCATGAAACTGAAGCATTTTGCAAGAATGCATTTGATTTCGGCACGATCAAACAGACTGGAGTTAAACAAAACCGAGAGAGGTTATTGTGGATGGACTCCACATGCACCTATAGGTCCAAACGGAATGTTCTCAGCTTCCACAAATTCTGAGAACTGTCCCATAAAAGTTTGGCAATTTTTTCATCTTAGGGATCTTAAGGGACTTTGTCGGTAGCCTGTTGCCCCGAACGAATGCGATGCTTGGCACACGAAATGAGACCTCCCTTGGCATTTACCCGCCCACCCCGATGCTTTGGCGAAGTCCGTTCAGCCCCACAAGCTATGGAATGCAAAATGTCACTCCTAGCACCTTTCCACTGCATGAAACTGAAGCATTTTGCAAGAATGCATTTGATTTCGGCACGGTCAAACAGACTGGAGTTGAATGAAACCAAGAGAGCTTATTGTGGATGGACTCCACGTACACCTATAGGTCCAAACAGAATGTTCCCATCTGCCACAAATTCTAAGAACTGTCCTGTCAAAGTTTGGCAATTTTTTCATCTTAGGGATCTTAAGGGACTTTGTCGATTGCCTGCTGTCCTGAACGAATGCGATGCTTGACACACGAAACGAGACCTCCCCTGGCATTTAACCACCCACCCTGATGCATTGCCAAAGTCCATTTGGCCCCACGAGCTATGGAATTCAAAATGTCACTCCTAGCACCTTTCCACAACATGAAACTGAAGTATTTTGCAAGAATGCATTTGATTTTGGCATGATCAAAGGGACTGGAGTTGAACGAAACTGAGAGAGGTTATTATGGACAGACTCCACGTGCACCTGTAGGTCTAAACAAAACATTCCCAACTACCACAAATTTTGAGAACTGTCCCATCAAAGTTTAGCAGTTTTTTCATCTAGAGAGCTTAAGGGACTTTACCGGTAGCCTACTGCCCCGAATGAATGCAACGCTTGGCACACAAAACGAGACCTCAGTGTGTGTGAAAGTTTTTATACATGTTTACAATAGTTCCAGTCGATCATAATTGACTTTCAACCTGTTTGATCATTGGGTAGCCTCCTTATTACATGATTTGTTAAGTTGACAAAGCAACTTCTTACCACTACTTGCATTATTAGACTTTTTGTTTGAAAACAACATAAAACATGACTCCAAATACAAATGACATTGGTCATTTGACCTTATTACATGCAAAATGATGACACAAGACCATCAACTTGTCCTATGATGTCCTAGGACCTTGTTATGACATGCTCCTAGCCAAGATTGGCTATGGCTAAGGTGCTCCTGCACCATGAAATATGTTTCCATGGTGTTGAGTCATCCTCCTTACCTACTACATCACCCTTGTAGACATGTATGAAAAGTGTGGAAGCATAGACAAGGCACATGAACTGTTTGGCATGATGCCCCAAAGAAATGTCACCTCATTGAATGTAATGATTGCAAGATATGAATAAAATAGATTTTTTGATAAGGCATTAGCAACTTTCAAGCAAATGCGATTGGCAGGTGTAAAGAAAAATTCCACAACCTTAGCCAGTATCCTCCTTGCCTATGCTAAAATGGACATCCATCAAAAGGATAAAACATATAGGAATTTTGTTAGATGTTGTAGTTGCAACCGCCCTCAGAGACATGTATGCAAAGTGTGGAAGCATAGACAAGGCACGTGAACTGTTTGGCATGATGCCCTAAAGAAATGTCACCTCATTGAATGCAATGATTGCAAGATATGAAGAAAATGGATTTTTTGATAAGGCATTAGCAACTTTCAAGCAAATGCGATTGGTGGGTGTAAAGCAAAATTCCACAACCTTAGCCAGTATCCTCCTTGCCTATACCAAAATGGACATCCATCAAAAGGATAAAACATATGGGAATTTTGTTAGATGTTGTAGTTGCAACTGCCCTCAGAGACATGTATGCAAAGTGTGGAAGCATAGACAAGGCACACGAACTATTTGGCATGATGCCTCAAAGAAATGTCGCCTCATGGAATACAATGATTGCAAGATATGAACAAAATGGATTTACTGATAAGCCTTTAGAAAGTTCCAAGAAAATGCAATTCACAAGTGTAAAGCCAAATTCTAAAACCTTAGAAATGGTATGTTTGGAGAACGGTATAGACATCCATCAAAGCATAAAGGATATAGGAATTTTGTCAAATGTCGTAGTTGTAAGTACCCTGCAAGACATGTATGCAACTTGTGTGGAAGCATATATAATGAACATGAACTGTTAGACGCGATGCCTCAAAGAAATGTTTTCTCATGGAGTGCAATGATTGCAAGATATGCACGAAATGGATTTTTTGTAAGGCTTTAAAAACTCTCAAGCAAAAGTACAAAAATAAATTTCAACCATTTACACAAATTTTGGCACATCTAAAACCAAATTGCACAACCTTAACCAACTTCCTCCTTGCCTATGCTATAATGGGATCTAGAGAACATGGTGTGGACAACCATCAAAGCATAAATGATATATAGGAATTTTCTCACATGTATTGCATTTGCAAAGTTGCCCTTGTAGACATGTAGGGAAAGTATGGAAGCATAGACAAGGCATGTGAACTATTTAAAATGATGCCTTAAAGAAATGCATAGTTAGACAGAATTCAATGATTGCAAGATATGCACAAAATGGATTATTTGAAAACGATTCATAAACTTTCAAGCAAATGCAATTGGCACTTGTAAAACCAAATTCCTATAACAATAATTGATTATCATATTAAATATTTAATATAAACTGTCATATATACATAAAATCATGAACATAACATCTAGTTTATATAAAAAGCCATATAGGCGTGTCCAAACAAAGCCATATAGGCAAATATACAAAAATATACATCAAATTAACATACAAAAGTATGTATACAAAGCCATCTAGGCATACAAAAAAGTTCCCCAAAACTAGTTTCCTATGGACTTTTAGGAAATAATCGGCGGCCCTTCTTTGACTGTGAATCGAGTAGACCTCTTGGAATAAAGTTCATCCAGCTGCACCTTTTAATACAAACAAACAATATGCGCATTAGTATAAAAAATGTATGAAATATATAACATCACATATGTAATTGATCACTTTCCGCCAACTAATGGTCATTCTCCATCATCTTGACTCTCTCTTCGTCTGTAGTTGGATGGATTGGAGTTGTGACCTCATGTGAGAAGCATCAAGAAGCAAAATTGACTAAACATAAATATCATTTATGTACATCAAATGACATGAGATAAAAAAGAAATACAAAATTATGATATTTTCATGTTATTGGCTCATACCTCAGTCAAAGGATTTGCAGACATCATGGCTGCATCAATGCCTATTTGCACTGACTCACAAAGATAAGGAGGAGTCTCCACTGTATTCAACATCTGAAAATCAAGTTCAAGATTATTAAAACAAAATAAATACATAACATTATTTTTAAAATGCATAATGATTGGAAATGGTTAAATTTACCTTAGTAAATGGTTTGGCATCTAGGAGACCAACCAAGGAAACCGTGGAGGTACTGGTGACTATTGAAATCATCAAATCAAGTCACAAAATAATATTACCATTGACATATCTACAATAATTACGAATATGTGATAAATACATACCTGCTGACTTGACCTTCACTCATAAGCCGCCAATGGATAGCTAATAGAGGTAGGATGAAACTCTGACCCTGGAATTTCATTGCGCAAATAATTACATACATTATTTTTGACTTATAATATAGATAATCATATAAAATTAATTACAAATTTCAAATAACAATATACTAAATCAAGATGAAATTTGTAACAAATTACCTGAGATTCAATACCAAATGTATGCTGTAAGAGATCATCACTGAGAATAAGATCATCTAATATGTCCTGCCCCTGTGTTGCATCATGTTGCCCCTGTGTCGCATCATGTTGCCCTTGTGTCACAGAGTCCTGTTTGTGCCTCCTGCATCCCATAATCACATAGGTTCCCACATGTACTGCACAAATGTGGGGACACATGATGCCTACTACTCTCACCCTCATCGCCCTGGGTAAAATCATCTACATGCTGTGATAGAGTTTGGCTGAGAGTAGTCAGTGAATGTAAAGTCTCCAGCTCAACGCTCTCCTTCAAAGCCAAAGGGAGTGACCTATATTCTGGCCTCCCTCGGGGTATAGGTGCATGCTATTCATCTCGCTAAGCCCCAGGTCTATCTTGGGCAGAGCCACCACCTCTACCTTAGAAATCACGAATATGAAAATAATTCAAAATCTTGTTGAGGAGGAACTCGCAATAGAGTTTCCTCAAAAAATATTGTGGTACCTCATCATTATTGCATGGCTGCTCATCGAAGACCATGTACCATCTATCCCAAAAGTTTTGGGATATGTCTTCATTCCTACACCAATGTATAGGAAACCATTTGCAAGTTTCCTCTAATGTTTGACCGGTTTTGGGATTAGTAAATTGTGCACATAATTGAGATTTTGTAATTTTTTCCTTCTTCACTTGTTCATATGACAACTTGTCGGCATAATATTGCCGACTCCTCTCCCTATAGTCTTGGAAATCGGTGATTTGTTTCATCACCAAATCTGTGTGGGAAACAATCTCCTGTAGTGATTTTGCAAGTGCCCTCCTATGCTCAGTGGTTCCACTTGGATTGTTTAGGGTTTGAATAATAGTTTCAAGATGTTTCTTATTTTCTTCTATTATCCCTAAGTAGTGTTCTTGATTATCCCTTACATGAAAAGGAGGTGAAGGAGGGTTTGGAGGGTTTGGAGGGTTTTGGGGGTTGTTTTCACCCTCCTCAACTGGATTTAGATTTTCTGCTTCTCCAATAACTATAAATGCAATATAAACATAAATCAAACATTGCAAAACTAAAAAATTATTCTAAAACTAACAAAATCAGACAAACCCTACCTTCTTCCTGTGCTGGAGCCTCTAAATTTGCACAACGATGTCTTTGGTGGCGATATGACATTGTGAATTTCTTGTTTTCTCACATGCACTTGATTGAATCTCCTTTTCTTCAATGCGATCACATTTTGCTTAGGTTTCTTTGCTACTGTCAAGAGAAAAGCCATAGGTGAATGTGCAGAAAATGTTTTTTTTTCTTTTATCAAAAGCAAAATGCAAGCGCTGGTGGTGACTTTTTGGTCCCCCATCTCCTTGCATTTACCCTATTAATAAACTATAAAAAATGAATAAAGCACAATTTAAAAGTACATTTTAAAACAATAATAAAGCACAATACTCCACTAAAAACTCAAGTTAACTACATTTTAGGAGTTAAATATGCAACTTCTATTATATTTAAAACTTGCTAAAACAATAAAATATTGCACAAATACTTTTCTTTCTACCTAATTCTTTCATTATTTCCTAATTGTTTTGCTGGAGAATGATTTTTTAAAAGCTTTCATTTTTTCCTAATTGTTTTGCTGTAGAATGATTTTTTAAATGCTTTCATGTTTTCCTAATTGTTTTGCTGTAGATTGATTTTTTAAATGTGAATATGAGAAACCCATTTCTCACCTCCTCCATTTTGATGGGCTTCTCTATTTCTTTTGTTTATCTCTATTATTAATTTTATTTTTTGCAAATGGTTAACATTATTTTTAAATGATTTATTTATTTGAACTAATATTGGTATTATTACATGTTGCAAGTAAAATCTGAGGGGGGAGATTTAAAAGTTTCACATTATTTGCATGGCCATGCATGATTATATTATAGATGAAGGATTTTATTTTTATTTTTATTCTTTTAAAGAATGTAAAATAAAGAATACATGTTTCTGCATTTTCTCTTAAAATTTTTTAAAGATAAAAACAAGCATAGATGTTTATGTTTTAAAAAAAGTTAAAAGATGTATTTTTTGTTTTAAATATGATGATAAAAGGGAGTAGGGCCAACAAAAAATGTTACAATTTTTTTTAATGTATTGAATTTTGTTCTCTATTTTTTTCTTTATTTTAGATTTTTTAATCATAAATTTAATTTCAATCTAAAATGGTAATGAAATCTGCAATTCTCTACATCAATAACAATATGTTTATCAAAATAAACTAAACAATAAATCAAATTAAAAAAGATTAATTTTGCACCTTATATTTTGTCTTGGTAGGGGCCTCTGTGAGATCTGGATCAACAAATTGGTATTGGATTTGGATCTGCACCTGGAATTGAACTATAGGTATCTACAACCAGACTCTGGATCAATTGTTGGCAATGAATTTGTAACTAGAATGAAGTGATGCTACACGTTATGTTGTCTATCCTCTACTGGTGATTGTGCTGCTACTATGATGGATGGATCCGTACATGGGACCTTAGCTTAGGGTTTATTATGGCTTTGATTTTAATTCAGTGGGAAAGAAATTCTAGGCCTCAAGCAAGCCTTTTAAAAGGCATGTGCTTATGGCCCCCGAAATTAAAAGAGAGTCGTGAGATCAAATTCATTATCAATGGTAATAAACAAAGCCATATTAAAAGCCAAAATAACCCTAAAACTACATAATAATTTATTAGTTTAAAGGCAAATATTATCCCAAAATTAATGGTTGGAATATAATATTACTGGTGAATACCATTAAGATGTATAATTATATTATAAACTATTTTGCGAAATAATTCAACTTATTAGTTTAAAATAATAATGCATTGGCGAATTAATTAATACTAAATTATTTTTTGTAAAAATGGGGCGATTTAGTCCCCTTTGTTATAGCCTGATATATTCGCCATTTTTGCAGGCCTCTATTTCAACTATTTGCCAATTGGCGAAGATTTGCCACTAAAAGAATCCCTGTTTCCAAGATCTCCTTATCATTCTAATGGCTAACACCTAGTGATTTAGTAACAAATAAAATTGGATTTATCTTGTGCCTTAAATCCTTGGTCTATTAGCTGATAGATTCAAATGAACTGATAAGAATTATATGATATTTTATCATTTTTCATTTATCTAATTAGTCATGTGTCTATCCTATAAATCATTATCCATATCTTGTACGATCACCCTCCTAAGCCTTGTAGAGTTCAAAGTGTAGGAGAGATAGCCTTCTCTTATCATTAGGTCTTTCACTCAACATCCTATTCCATTTTACTTCAAATTTAACAATTATCCCCAAAGATTTGAAATAAAATTCTTCAATGAGCTTCTTGCAAGATGTTGGTCATTGAACAAAAAATATCCCTAAAAAGGCTAACATAAAGAGTAGTGCAAGTGTGAGAGAAAGATTGAGAGGATCATGGACATGGATAATATGAACATCACCCTATAGAATGTATAATCCCTTATAATGAGAGATGAGTAAGGTGTGTAGAGATTCAAGAAGAGAAGGCATGTCTACATAGCCCTCATTAGTTTCAATATGGGGCTAGAAAACTTGAAGATGTTTGGCAATTTTGTTATGGGTGTGGGTTTTAGCTTGGCTAAGGCATCCTCATAGTCAAAGTTGTCTTTAGAAGAGGTAGTGAAAGGAGGAATGTCTAAGGGGTTAGTGGGTAGGAGAGGAAGGGAGGTAGGAGCAGAAGAAAATATGGTTGGATTTAAATGAGTACAATGAGAAAGGAGTGCATAGCTAGAGGTGATAAATCTAGAAGAGTATCGACTAGGGATAATAAAAGAAAATGTAGAAGGTGACTAAAGAATAAAATGTCTAAGGAAAGTGTGTTGTAGTTTTGGAATAGAAAATAAGAATATGTTTTTGTTTTTAAGCAAGTTTTAAGGTTGAAGATAAAGGAAGGTGTGTTAGGTTCACCAAAATGAAATAAAAATAAATAGTGTTGCTAAGGAAAGCAATAGATTTATCCTTTCTAGTGTTTAATAACAAATAACTAGAAACTATCTACCAAAAGGAAATAAATAGTGTTGTGGTAAAATTACTAACATGAATGAAAAGTGAGAAATGCACTTTGTGTGATAGATGTATTATTTTAGTTTTACACTGTTGTGTGCTACTTGGACCATGTTCATTTTTTATCCAAAATAGAGATAAATGTAAATCTAATTGAATTAAATCTAAAATAAAACTAATCTTAGCTTTTCAGAAAAGAAGCTAGACTAGTCAAAGGAGATAAATTATAAAAAGGTAAAAGAGGAAGAAGAAGGATCCTTGGTTACAATGGTTGATAGTTCAGATGCTAAAACCATGGTCAATAGCAATAGAGAGTAGGTTTTGTTAGGATAAAGCCTAAAGGATACCTCCTTAAAGTGGTGAAGTGCATCTAATTGAGGTTACATCTAATGATGATCATACAAGAATATCTAATGTTGAGGTGTAGTGAACTATAGACCTCAAATGTGAAAGTAGAAATTAGAAAAGATGTCTTGATACACAAAAATGTGGATTTAATTCTATATTGGGATAGGAACAATGTTTGTGACTACTTGGTAATTTACCTCAATAAAATCCTTGTGTGGTGTGTGTCAACCCTACTACAACCTGGAACATACTTGTGTGTGTGCTTATCATAGAGTTCTTTGTGCTAGGAAGGTGGACAAATAGTTACAGGAAATATTACAAAGAAAGATTCTACTATGTGTGGATAGTGCTTTGTGTGTGAAATGGAAATATTAGCTTGCCAAAAAATTAAAAAAGGGAATACAAAATAATTTTCAAGACTACAAAGAGGAGCTAAGAGGAATCTATTGAAAATTACAAGAAATCAAAGGGAAACAAAATTTACAAAGAAATTGTTGAATTTTTTTAAAAAAGAAACAAAGAATAAGTTTGCTTCTCTTAATACAAGAAAATGAAATAAATAATTATTAAAACTAAAGTAAAACTAAAATAGATTACCAAAAAGCTAAAGCAAGCAATAAGAAAAATAAGATTTTTAGGGAGTTTTGTCAAGAATGGAAGAAGTTACAAATAACAATAAAATAAAATAAATGAAATCCTCTAGAGATTGCACTTTGGTAACTTATGAGGATACATAAGAAGATGATGCTTCAAAATGAATATTGTGGGGTGTTGTAGAGAACTTCAAAAATTGGAGAAGAATATCTAATTTAATGTAAACTTCTAAATCTTGAATATTTTCTTAATTAACTAATTATTGCATGGTCTATTTATTAATAGGAAGAAGTAGGCTTAAAAGAAACAAAAGATTATTGGAATTGGAAAGGGTACGTATAAGAGTCATTTGAAACACAAAATGTAGGTGAGAAAGATTTTTAAGAAAGTCATACAAGTCTAAATTCATTGGGATGCTACCATGAACATGGAGATGTCACAACAAATGCAATAGAGTCTAGTTTGAGATAGATCTAGACAAGTATGGTAAAATAGATAGAAAAATACATAAAATTTATCTTGGCATCTAATAATAGAAATAGAATAGAGAGTGGGCTAATGAGGCCTAAAACATGTTAGGGGCATGGTCAATTAAATTCTTGGGTAATAAATAGAGTAGAAATTACAAAGTAGGCAATTTTTAACTCTACATTGGTAGAGTTATCATCTTATGAGTGTCCTAGATCCTACTAGATCAGTTGTCCCTCCTTGAAATTCCATGTTTCCCATCATGTGCAACTATAAAATTAGGTGTGTGAATTTTTAAACAACTTGCACTTATATGAACCATTTCCCTCAGGATTAACTTGGCCCACTTTCATGATCTATAAAAGAGGGATCTCTTATTAGTGTGGTTAATTACAAAGTTTCTATGGTGTCAAAAGTGTCCAATAGAGGTGGATAGTAATGTTAAATCAACTATGCATTGAAAATAGGGTGCATACCAAGGTATGCAAGAAGTTTGAGCTTAAATGTGATATCTTCTACTTATAATATAGGGCCCCACTAAAATGGATGAAGCTTTTGGTGAGGTATTATGAGTCTTTCCTTTTGAAAATGTAACTCTACTCAATCACCAACCTAGAAGGTGTGCAATATTTGTCATGGTGTTACTTGTTCTTAACATTTATGTTCTGAAGAATTATTTGCAACTATTACTCTTTCTATTGAATATGCTCAGAGAATTTGGTATCTTTTTCAACTTCCTTTTGAGCCAAAGGAGTTGCCACTAAGGATGGTTTCATGGGATAAGCTATGTTAGTAGGGTTTAGTGGTTGGAAACCCAACTAAATAGGGAAAACATTTTGCATAGTAGAGTTATGTAGTACTATGTCATATTTGTTGTGAATGAAAGGTATAATTTCATTCCATGCATGCTACTTCTTAGTGTTATAAATTTGAAGAAGTTGCTCTATCATTATATTCATTACTTTTTTTTTCAATCAATCTCTAAATGGAGGGAAGTAGATTTGTCCATCTTTGTTCCCATCAATAATCAAAGTGCTTTACATAATTGACTAAAAATCTAGTGTCTTGATCAGAGCTGATTGTGAATGGTGTTCCCAAGTGAACCCATACATTCTGATTTGATATAATTGATCTATTTTTCTGGCTAAAATAGAGTCTTTGCAAGAAGTGACAATTTTTATCTTGGAAAATCTATATACTAGTATGTACACACTATAATCATTATCACTTTTGGTGGTGGGATAACTAGGCAAAAAGTCCATGGAAACAAATTGTAGACTCCTAAAATTGACCAAGCCTTAACATCACCTAATTTATCCCACTTTCCCACTTCTTGGAATTAATTAAATAATTTATAATTATTTAATTAATTCATTCATTTCTCTAATATTAATTAAATAATTTATAATTATTTAATTGATTAAATCATATTCTAACAGTAATTAAATAAATCAAATATTTATTTATTTAATTAATCTTGATCTCCTCTTTGATTTCTTTCCATTTCTAACTAATGTGTATCTAATTAATTAAATTAATTAGATAATTCTATCAATTATCTCCTCACATCTCATCTTATCTTCTTCTCGATTTGTTTCCATTTTTTAACTCACGTAAATGGAAACAAATCAAACAAATTAAAAATCATATCCTTATCCACCTTCAAATCTTATCCTTATCCATCCAATAAAAATCTATAAATTGAACATCAACCAAGCCATTTTCAACTCTCCATGTGATGCAAAAGTTATGATGTTGGTTTATTGAGCAATCAACATATCATTATCAAGATCATATCTAGTGGAGCTAGGGTGCACTCCATTGTCACTTTATTAGAGGAGAAAGGATGATTTGAGGTAAAGATCTTGTGTTATTTCATTATCTTTATGTTACTTCATCTTATCATTTTTTGTTCTTCACAAATTATCAAGGATTTATTATAATTGACAAAGGCAAGTGCATTCCTTGTCTCTTGTTTGTCTCTTGTTTGTTATGAGCCATCCAAAATAATACTATTTAAACAAGTAATATACTTGAAGTTATCCCAAAAGGATACACAATCAAAATTTTCAAATAAACATATAGATTTCATAATTTATAAATTATATGTCAGTATTACATCCATTCATAGAACACCATGATTCAAGTTTACAAGTAAAATAATAAGGTACAAATCTAGATTAGGACTGTTGTCTTATCAACCTACTAGTGGACATCAGATTTACATATAATCTACTTTATATAATGATACGATGTTCATGGTCATCTTGACCATGTGCAAGAAATATGGTTGTCAAGATGTATGAAGGAAGAACATCATCTAAGAGTTTTAACTCCAAGCATAGACCAAGTGGTGCCCCCCTCATCTTCCTACTAGAAGTGGCTTGACCCTTCAACAAGGGTGGAAGATAACAAAATATGTAATAAAACCATAACCAAATATGAGAACCAAGTTCAAAATATGTACACATATGTCACATGCAGTTAGTCATGTGCAATTCCTAGATACCCTCTAGCTAACATGATTTCCAACTACATGCAACATATGAATATAGTGAACTGATGAGCATATATCTATAACATCACTTTGTCCAAAGCGTTTAATTATCAATTGCATAAATATGGGTCATCCATTCACAACACTACTATCTCTTGGTTGACTCATCCCAAATGACCATAAAATAATGATGGAAACACAAAGTATAAGTCAGCACACAAGTTTAGAAATATATTATCACCAAACCCCCAACATACCCTACCCTTAAGTTGGTCTTAACACATAAGTTTTTTGAAATATAGTAAAAACACCAAACCCCCATCATACCCTACCCCTGAGTTGGTCTTCATACACAAGTTTAGAAATATAATAACAATGTCCAACCCTAGCATACCCTACCCCTGAGTTGGTCTTACCAATTTTAGTATAAAAATACTATCAATCTATTATACTAAACATATAATCTCATATTACAAAGTATATATTAGCATATTTATTAATTGTTAGTCACCAAGTTCCTAGCATACCCTACCCCTGAGTTGGTCTTACTAGTTTTCAGTATAAAATACTATCAATAATACATAGTATAGATCATCACATAAATTAACTGTTGATTATCTCACTCCTAGCATACCCTACACTTGAGTTGGTCCTCTAGTTTATATTATATGTTCCAACTAATGCAATGAGTAGTGATAATGCTATATGTCCAACCTAGCTCTACAAAAGAGTAATGAATAGGGTATTCAAACTATTCAACCAAATTGTCTCAAAGATTAAGTCAAGGGAATATACCCTTATCCTTGGGAGAGCACAAATTCTCTTCTACTCATACACCACTTAGAATTGAAAGAAATGATGGATTCAAATGAAGAGACATAATAAATTAGAATAATACTAGATGTAATCTTGTAGATATACTCGGATGCATAAATAATTTAGGTCCACAACTATGCAAGCTTATATGTCATGCTATAATTGACACAACACTCTCAATACCTTATAGTCATTCACCCACTAGATATGACTAGAATAATGCATGACCTTTGTACTTGCTATCACAAACACATAGACTCAATAAATAAAATAAGTCTCAAATGGTTCCATCATAACCATTTAGCATAAAATGATCGGTCCACTCACTATGGATCCATACATGCTATCCACACTAATAATCCTAAGAGAATGTGGAACCCTTATGCACCCTACCACACAAAGGAATGACAACTCACATGCAAACACTTGTAAACAAACATACTGAATATTATAGATTAGATAGCTAACAACAACAAGTAGCATGATCCAATGGATATAATTTATTTTCTATAGTGAATGTGAATAAATACAATTTTCTAATAGATCCCTCCATTTCAAAACAATTATAAATTGACATGCATGCAACATGTGGGAGCACAGAAATGGTACGTTGGTTGTTTAACCAAATGCCTCGAGGAAATGTGCTCTCATGGAATACAATGTTTGTAGGATATGAAAAAAGTGGATCTACCAAAAAGGATTTAAAAACTTTCATGCAAATGCAATCAACAAATGTAAAGTCATGGAATGCAATGGTTGCAGGATATACATAAATATAGATTTTCTAAAAAGGCTTTAAAATTTTTCACACAATGCAATCGGTTGGTATAAAGCCAACTTCCAAAACCTTTGCATGTAGCCTTCCTACTTGCATGGAAGGACATAGCACAATGGTAGGTTTTTGATAGATATAATAGTTGGAAATGTTTTGGTAGCCATGTATGCAAAACGTGGAAGCACAAAAAAGGTGCATGAGCTATTGACATTATACCTTAAAGAGGTATCAACTCATGTAATGCAATGATTGAAGGAATATGCATAATGTGGATTTGTTGAATGGGCTTTAGAAGATTTCAAACAAATGTAGTTGGTAGGTGTAAAGCTATATTCTACAACCTTAGCTCGTGACCTCCTTGCCTATGCTAGATTGGAACCTTTGGAATGCGATAATATGCATATAATCTAAAGATTTCTAGATATTATTCTTAAAACTAATTGAATTCAATGAAATACGAGAATTACAGATATAACCAAATGGGTTACACCGAATCTTGACAATTAATCATACTTTTAAAGGATTGACTTGAGGGTAGGATTTCAAGACCTGAATCATTCAATCAACGACCTTGAAAAGCCTTAGGTGAGTGTAATTAGAGTGAAACCACTTACGATAACTTTCTTCACTTGATCTTTCATGAGGGTAAGGAGAATTTGATGGTAGTAATAGTCTATCTTTGTTACTTTATTGCTATGAAGAATGCGACTTCACCTTCTAACATTTGACAAATTGTGTGCAACAAAAGACGTAGTGGCACTACTAGCAGTCACATAAGAAGACTTACAAAAAATTGAAGATCCTACATTAGTATGCATCCTCTCTTAGTTCTGGTAGAAGTTCTTGACGTTGTCAGTGAAGTTAGAGAAAATAGTCCAAATGTTATTGGATATGGGGCATTTTGTACCTAGCACATGCCCTTTTGCCTCTCCTATAGCTTTTATAATAAAGAAAATTGATTCATTTTCCATGCATTCAAAGCATTTCCCAAATTATGACTAACTCTCTTTTTTTTTAATGCCTCTTTTCCCTTCTTTAATTCCACACATGATATCTTGTCTCCTTCCAATCCATGTGTCTCTAAAAATAGGGGTAATAAATGGCCTCAATGCCACTCTTCTTTCAAAATAGGGTTATGCATATTTTTATGTTAATAATATAATGGTTATTAAATTAGGTATAGATTATAAAATGATTGAATTGCTTAAGGGTGAGTGCAAGAAGTTGGGTCCACTTTTTGGCCAAAAAGGAGAAGTATATTTCCTATTTTTCAAATTTTGTCATAGTTGGAGTAAAAATTTGAAGCCCTTACACATAGAATATTAATATGATGTAAAAATATGAAATGTAGGATTTTGTTTCTAGTTTTCAAATATATAATTTATTCTAATACCCAGGTGATAAAAGTTGGTTTTATATAGGATGTACAAAAAGTGACTTTTTAAAAGTCCCCTGTTTTGGGCCAAAGCACGCACGTGTACGACCATCATAATTTGACCTAAATGAAGGTATTTTTCTAATTTCTTTTGTGGAAAGATGCATATGACGTTGAAGTTTGGTCAGGATTTTTTTTGTAACTTTTTGATAAGTATTTTTTTTATTAATTTTTTCTTGCCCTAATTTGTGTTTTTAAAACCCCTCATGTATGACCAACATAATTTGAGCTAAATTAATCATAACACTATTGTTTTTTCATCATGTAGAGAATGATGTCTAGATTGGTTAGACATAATGTTTTTTCAAGAAACTTTCAAAATCAAAAGTTATTAAAAAATAGTAATGTATGTTATTTCAAGTTTATGAGTCTCTTTGTTTAAAAATTAATTAATAAATAGAAAAATATATCCAATAGTAAAATATATATATATATTTGAAAACTAGACATTGTGATCTATAATAGGTTTTAATTTGGTCTAAAAATTTTGAAAAAAAAGTCATCAACCATATTAGTAAAGTCAATTTTTCCTCTTGTTGTTAGCATAGCCTTGTACTTGCAGTAGGTCCAAGGCTAAGGATTGGATTTCCAAGCCTAAAACCAATGCAAAGTTGCGGGTTTTAAGATTCAAATTTTTTAGAACGCGTATCATCTCTGAAATAGGTACCCGTTCTAAAATGAAACGCACGAGCAAAAAACCCAATAGAAATGGACACCCAGTTTTAAAATAATGGGCACCCATTTAGGTTCATGCACCTATTCCATGTGGGCTCCTATATAGGCTCAGGTGCCTATTCCTAAATGGGCACCCGTTATTTTCAAAATGGGTACCCATTTCTATCAGAGTTTTTTGCCTGTGCGACTTCCACGAAAAGTGAACTCATCTTCTTGCGAGCACCCTTAAAATATGCTAGTGCATATGTAAAAATATAAATATTCTTATCTCTTAGTCTAATAGGGAATGAAATATATTACTTATTATGGAGTAAAAAGTGGACACATGCCTTTTTACCTCCTAGTTTAGCTCCTAGGTCCTCGTGATTACACTATACATGCAAAATATTCATCCCGATACAAAATCCCCAAAACCCATGATAAATGGGAACTAGGCACCCCTTTTATGCCTTACCCTAGACCAAAAAGGCACCTAGAGACTTTTGCACCCAAGCCCAATTCCTCCCTGATTGGTCGGGGAAAATATCAAAGCATGTCGGCATAGGACCTTTAAATGGGTCTCTCCTTGTCGGCTCTTTTGATTTAATTCATGAATGTTAGTGGGAAAGCATATATAAGTGTGTTTTTGAATTCATTTGTAACCTAGATGGATATTGCAAACTTATGATATTGGAGAAAAGAGCATTCAAGACATTCATTGTGTTATTGTTGCAGATTTTTGTTTGTATTGTATGTGTTGTTACAAATTTGGAATCATAATCCATCTCCTTATGAGTTGAAGGATCTTCATTCTTCGAAGGGCTTCACCTCTGAGATGATATCATTGTTATTTGAATCATTTCATCATTGGTTTATCTTTGGCCTCTGCCCTGCTAGGGAATGCACTCTCTCTAACAATGATGTTGGGAAGCTTGAATGCTATCCTAAGATTTGACTAAGGCAAATCCCTAAACACCACAACCCCCAAACCCCTTTTCTTCTTGTGTGCAGGTTACAGGTGCAAAGTCTAAAGAAGTGAAGGTACATGGAGGTTGTGTAAGGGAAAGGGTTTCAAGATCTAAAAGTAGTTTGCGAATATTCCATTGCAGAAGACTTGGGCACCCACCCTGAAGTCCTCTTGCTCAAACAGGCACTGATCTGGCATCAGGATACTCTCTATGATATTTCTCTAGTTCTGATTTTCTAAAGATTTTGACTTTCTAGACTAGGGTGCTCGTCCCATAGTCCTCTAAATTTTTAGCTTCCGGAGCATGGGTTTTAATATCTCTTTGATCATCTTTGTACATTTGATTTCTGAGTTTCAATTGTCTTCTGTCTGTTACTAGCTGATTATCTCATAACTAGGGTTTTATGTACATTTGACCTAGTGTTTGATAAAAGGCTTGGTTAAATCTTATATTTCCATAGCAAACAAGAGCACGAGATCTGTAGTTGATTCCACCTCTCTTTGGTTGTAATTTTAGCTTGGTCTTGTCCTTGAATGTTATTGTGGAAGAGGGTTTGATTTGGTGTGTACTCTTATCTCCATTCATTCACCTTTTTCCCCTTTAACATTTTGGTGAACCCATATCTTCGAGCATTTGCATCTTACTAATGGTTAAATTCAGATAGATTGCATTCATTCATAGCTTACTTGTCATTATTCATTTAAAAATCTTGCATAAATTTGAAAAAAGTGAAAAAAATAAGCATTCTAGGCTTGCATAAAAGCAGAGTTTTGCATTATTTCATTGCATATCATTGAAAGATTTAATTTTCTGATTTTTACATTAGATCTGATCCTCATTACAACAATTAATCACTTCACGATATTACATCTTGCATTTGAAGATCTCATTTGCTAGAGTTTTTGAAAACTTGCATTTTCCTATAACCTAGTCATTTCCAAAGCTAGGGTTTGTAGTCAGAATCTTATTTCAGATTTTGCTGCTATTAATTCATTCAAATCTAATTTTGTACTATAGTGATGCATCATTTCACATCCTTGCTTCTAAAATTTCAATTTTGCAATTACACATTGTGTATTTCAACATTAAGGGCTTTAACACACTCTTCATACTTCCTTGAGAAAACTTTTAAAATCATCTACAATCCCCTTTTGGTGAAACACTTTTGACATCATACTCACTTTGTTTGTAGTGAAATTAGTGTGTTTTTTATTTTCAAAAACTTGATTCGCTCCAACTAGTGATTCTGTGTGCAAAAGCTCTATCATACTTTCATTATGGATGCTTCTTGTTATTTATCTTTGGAAGCTTTGTTTGCATACATCATAGAATTTGAAAAATTCTCTAAATTCACCAATAGGCATCCTTAAATCTTAAATCAAATAGCATAAATATATGAAATTGATATTTCTATGTGTTCCACAATGGTATTATCATTATTTGTAGTAGAAGGCAAAGGAGGATCATCATCATCACTTTCTTCATTATTATCTACGAATGTAGTGAGATCTTCTAATATCAAAGGATATATTCCCATGAGAGTTATGAAGCTATCAAAATCAGATATATAGAAAATAATTTCATATGTGGAACACATAAAAATGTCAATGTCATATATGTATGCTATTTGATTTAAGATTTGAGGATGCCTAATTCTTTGCTATATATCTGATTTTGATAGCTTCATAACTCTCATGGGAATATATCCTTTGATATTAGAAGATCTCACTACATTCATAGATAATAATGAAGAAAGTGATGATGATGATCCTCCTTTGCCTTCTACTACAAATAATGATAGTACCATGGATCTACTCTCTAATACATGCGATAGTGACCTACCTTTGTCTATTCCACCCTATGATTTGGATCCCTCTCCCAAAGTTGTTCCCACTTATGAGGACATTTTGGAGAAAGAGGATGAAATAATTGACACATCCCTTAACATCACCCTACCCTCTCTTCATTCCAATGCTCTCCCTTTAAAAGATGAAGCATTAGTGAATGAAGAACCCCCTTTAATGAAGAATTCTCTATGGATAGATAATGGGCATTCATCTAACAATATTAAAAATTCTATCTCTACCATAGTGCATGAAGTTTCTATGGATCATCCTATCAATTTTCCTCCTTTAATTGAATATTCAAGTACCTTGGATGTTACTAAGGAAGGAAGACACTTGATTTTCCTCCTTTAGTTGAATGTTCAAGTACCTTGGATATCACTAAGGATGAAAAACCCTTGGATACCTCTCCTTTGGTTGCATGTTCTTTGGACATCACTAAAGATACAATCATCAACAATTCCCTTAACAAAACCTTACCTTCCCTTCGTTCCAACGCTCTTCCTTCAAAAGATGAAGCATTAGTGGATGAAGAAAGGTCTCTCACATTAAATCCTTTAGAGATGGATGTTGAGCTCAATCAAAGTGAAAACAATGTTAATTTAATCATCATTAATAGACTTATTCCACCCACTAAGGGGATAGTGGATAAGTGCACTAATGTTCCTAAAATCATTGTGCATGAGGTACCTAATGTGCCTTCTCACTTCAAACCAGTGATCACAATTCAAGGTATTCCAACATCACCTTGACCAAAAGGAAAAGGAAATTTTACTGAGGTTCCTCTTCTGTCATCTGTACAAGGATCGGGAGAAAACCTTCAAGGGTGAAGCTATCTACTGCAAAATCATAAAATCAATTTTGTACTAGCTTCCTCTTCACAAATGCCAAAGAATGTGGAAAATCATGAACCCTTGATGGTAGACAAATATAAAGTTCAAGACTGGGAAGAAGATGATGTGATTAAGGACAATAACTAGTAGGTAAGTATTTCTCACCTATTCAGTCACATTTGATGTAGCACCTCTTTGAGTTGCTCTCGCGGGTGGCCTCCTCTTATGTGTTGTGTTGTGTTCCCCCATAACGTGTTAAATGTTGTTTACGTCTCCTTGGTCGACCCTTGATACTCTTGTAAGGTTAAGGATACAAGGAGACTGCCTCTATTGTGACACTTCTTCTATTTGTGTCTCTATTCTTCTACTCTCCTCTCTCTTATTGCAATTGTTGTGTGTGGTGCCTTGGGGCATAGCATTGTGGAGAATGTCTTGGGGGCGTTTTCCCACGTTATGAACCTAAGTCACCTTTGTCTCCTCTCTCATTTTTAGTGTTTTCATTCTTCAGTGGTTCTACTAGTCGGCAGATGATGAAAACAAATAAATACTGATAAGGACCGTGTGTCCTTACAAGAAGAACAAAAATGGACCTAGTCCATATATGAAGATGGGGTTGATATATTACTGATGCTTGACTAGTAGAATCACTCTGTGTTATTCGTATTATGAAATTTGTTGTAACAAACCTTTGCAATACTCTAAATATGCTTCTATGCACTTTGGATTGTTTTGTATCTCACCTGGTAGCTACACTCGGTTCTAAGATACCTAAAGTATAACCTCACGACTATACTCAGTTATAAACTTGTAAGTGTAGCCTTGGTCTATTAAGTGATATGATTTATGCATAACTTTCATGAATTGATTTGGTTGTTATCTTAGAATAGATTTTTAACGAAAGCCTACATGTTGTTGATTATGTTAGCAAATGATAATGGTGTGTTTTTGGGAACATTCGGTGATTGCAAGTACATGTCACTTTGGGCATGGGCTTTGTGAAAGCTCTTGTTCCCTTGCATGTTTTCAACTTTACCTTAAATGTGCTTGATACTGGAAAGTGGGATTGTTATGTTGTAAAATGTCCCCCTAAGACTTTTACCTCCTAAGTTTAGCTCTTGGGTCCCTTGTTTTTCATCATGCATGTTAGAATTAACTCCCGAGACAAAATGGCCTAAAACCCATGTCAAATGGGGCTTGAGGGACATTGTTGAGTTTGACCCTACCTTAAAATAGGTACTAAGGGCTTGGGTGCTCGTGCCCTAGTCCTGCCCTATTTTAGGTGGGTCCCAAATTTGAATGTCAATTTTGTGACCATTAAAAGGTTCCGTTGCCGACATCTTAAGTTTGAATTACAAAATTTGTAGGGGGATTACATATATAAGCATGTTTAGGGTTTCATTTGTAAACTAGAAGATGATTAGAAGATGACTAGAGATGATTATGATATTTTGGTGAACTTATGATTTTAGAGCATTCAAAGCATTCATTGTTGTAGAGCAGAATATTGTTGTTGTGTTTGTTATGCAGATTTGGCTTCATCTTCTCATGTGTTGAAGGATTTTCATCTACATACGAGCTACACCTCCAAGGTGATATCTATTTTTGTTTGAATCATTTATCAATTTGTTTTTGCCTCTATCCCATAGGGATACGTGCTCTTCATCAAACAACAGTGTTGGAAGGCTTGAATGCCATTTCAGGGCTTGACTGAGGTAAGCTCATAAACACCACAACCCCCAACCTTGTTCTTTGTGATTGCAGGTGACAGGTGTCATATCTTGTGGAGTGGAGTGGTAGGAGGTTGTGACAGACTTTGGAGATCCTGTATTTGAAGGAAAAAGCACTGCAAGGGCTTGGGGGCTTGCCTTGAAGCGCTCTAGATTTGTAGGGAAAAAAATCTTTGAGATAGTGGTGATCAGTAGCAGACAATCTCTGGAAATCTTTGAAGAAGTTCCTACCTTGGGCTTGGGCGTCTGCTCTTTAGCCCCTGACTTTTTTGGATCTTGAATCTTGAAATCTGGTATGTATCTAATTGTCATTTGATATCTCTGTGTGTGAGCATTTGTTAGGATTTGTTTGTTTATTTACGATTTTGCATAATTAGGGTTTTAAGCATGTAATCGGGCTTTAAATTAATACATAGTAAGTAAATTCCAAATTTCCCTATCATTACAAGTGACAACCAACCTGTAGATGAATCCTCTTGCAAAAGTTGTGATTCAACTCGGTTAAATATCCTTGAATGTGTGTAGTGAAAGGAGGATCTAGGCATATCATTCATAAAACCCTATTCCCACTTTTCCTACATAACAGGGATCAACTACTTTAAGGTGGGGGCATATATCATGGTAACTACTTGATTATTTTAAACATTCATAAAGCGTGTTTGCATACACTTCCTTTTCACCATAAGGCATCTTAGTGATGCGGGTGGGGTTGTGTACTTTATTTTATTGCGTATACCTTCTTTTCACTATAAGGCATCTCCATGATGTAGGTGGGGTTGTATACTTTGAGCACATGCTTCCTTTTCACTATAAGGCATTTGTGAATGTGGGTGGGGTTGCATTTTAAAATCCCTTCTGCAGAAGGTGGGATGGTGTAACTCTTCAATTAGTTGGACATCCTTTTAACAAGTTCCTCATTGCGAGGCGAGGTTGGATCTTGAGTTATTCAACCTATTATGTATGAAAAAGAAGGAAATAGGGTTTGATGAATGATATGCATAGATCCTCCTTTCACTACACACATTCAAGGATAGTTAACCGAGTTGAATCACAACTTCTGCAAGAGGATTCACCTATAGGTTGGTTGTCACTTGTAATGATAGGGAAATTTGGAATTTGATAATTAATGTGTTAAATTAAGCCCAATTATGCTCAAAACCCTAATTATGAAAAATCATAAACAAACATATGAGTTCTGACAAATGATCGCACATAGAGATGGTAAATGAAGATCAAATACACACAAGATTTTGAAGTTTAGGATCCTGAAATGATGGGGGGAAAGGGACTCGCGCCCAAGCCCAGTGCAGTATTTTCTTCAAGGTTTTCCAGACTCCTTCTGTCACTAATTATCCATGTTTCAGAGATTTCTACCTCTACAAAATTGGAGGGCAAAGGGACTAGTGCCCAAGCCCTGATGATGCTCTTTTCTACTTCTTTTTGTCAGATCTGGAATCCTTATACTCTGCAACACTCCTCTGCAACTCCACTCTCCGCAATCCGATACATGTCACCTGCAATCACAAGAAGAGGGGTTGGGGTTGTGGTGTTTAGGAGCTTTCCTCGGTCAAGCCCCAAAATGGCATTCAAGCCTTCCAACACTGTTGTTAGATAGAGAGTGCATATCCTTATAGGATAGAGGCAAAAATAAATTGATAAATGATTGATTCAAACATAAATAGATATCACCTCAGAGGTGTAGCTCTCACGGATATGAAACTCTTTCATGCCATGAGGAGATGGATTGATGAAGCAAAATCTGCAACAAACAAACACAATAACAACACAAGTCTTCTCTATAGCACAATGAAAGCCTTGAATATACTTAGCATAAGATCACATGTTCACATTATTCATTTCTAGTTAAAATAAAGTCCTAAATATTCTTATATATGCATTCTTGTTACAAATTTCTTAATTCAAACTTAAAATGTCAGTAAGGAAACCTTTTAACGGTCACAAAACTAACATTCAAATTTGGGACCCCGCCAAAATAGGGTAAGACAAGGGCACAAGCGCCCTTGCCCTAAGACCTATTTTGGGTCAGGGTTAAGGCTCACGGATGCCCCTCAAGCCCCATTTGACATGGGTTTCAGGCCATTTTGTCTTGGGAGTTAAATCTAACATGCATGATGAAAAATAAGGGACCCGAGAGCTAAACGTAGGAGGTAGAAGTCCTAGGGGGACATTTTACGACGTAACATTTAGCCCCAACTTTAATGTATGTATGATCTTACGACCCATACATGCATTAAAGTACGGTCAAAACACAACAGACACACCAGGCACTTGAAGCTAATGCATACACAAAGATTGAAGAATTATTTCTAGCCCACAGTCTCAGGTAGACATTAGAGAAAACACATCACAGACATGCCAAACATGATGAACATAGTAACAGGCACACAAAACACAAAGAAGACAGTAACATGCATGCAAAACACAGAGGAGATAATATTGAAGACACATAAAACATGATGAATACAATGATATTTCTTTTTTATTTTTAGATATATATGAATGCAGATACATGGAAAGTAAAAATGCAACACACAACCCCAAAATGTAGGAGGGTCATTTCGCCACACCCTTGAGACTAAATATGGGGGAGAAGACACACCAAACAAATCCCAATGTGTAGGAGGGGCATTTCGCCACACCCTTACAACTACACTTGAGAACAAACACACCATACAAAACCCAAAGCATAGGAGGGGCATTTCGCCACACCCTTGAGACTATGCTTGGAAGAAAACATGCCATATAAAGCCCAAGTGTAGGAGGGGCATTTTGCCACACCCTTGAAACTACACATGGGGGAAAACACATGGAAAACATGAGCATCGTATAGCATGCCAGTGACATACTATATGTCTAAAACACGAAAAATAAGGTGATGGAAGGAACTTATTGCTAAGCCCCCACCATCTCAAACATGTTATAGACACACTTGACAATTGGGCTTATGCAACAACAACCACCAAAGACACGCTTAAGGGAGGATAGTCTCAAATCTAACCCTACCTACTCGGAGGACTTTTAAAATAAAAAGGATGTGCACTAGCTCAAAAGATACACCATCTTTGCCTCTACATGAGAGGGCTTTTAAATAAAAGGATATGCATGATATCCTGCCTCCATCTGGATGGCTTTATGATTGCAATATAGAATAAAGATGTGCACTTGTGCTGAAGATACAACATCCCGCCTCCGTAGAGGGCTTACAAACATGCTTCGTTAGTATCAAAATCATCAGATGGCTTACCTTATATGCCCCCACCTTAAGGTGGTTGATATCATGTATCGATATCAAGCATGTTAAGATAGAGAGAAAACACACAAGGGAACAAGATCTTTCGCAAAGCCCATGCCCCCCAAGGTGACATGTGCTCACGATCACCGAATGTTCTCACAAACACATCTTAATCTAAGCAAAACATGAAAGTTATGCATGAAAACAAAGAAGCCAAGGCTACACAAACAAGTTGGAGTCCGAGTATAGTCGTGGGGCTTATATTGCAGGTATCCCATGTTAGATTTCTACCCAAGCATGCAAGTGGTTGAGAGAAAGCAAAATAGAAATCAGATATGAGCTAAATAAACTATATTCAACTCAAGAGAATGCAAAGCATTACAATAGAATGGGATGCTCATATGAGAGCAAGAGGTGGGTATATATATGATATTCCACCCAAGAGACTCAATACACAACCAATGTGGGATAAAGTGAAAAAGTCCCTAAGTAAGCTTAACCTAGTGTGAAAAGAGCTAAGGTGGAGATCAAGCTAAGAAATAGCTAGATAGCAAAGTAACCCTTTTCACACTAACAATAAGACATGCTTTATTAACCTAAGCGAGATTAATAGAAGTGTAGGAAAAACCTAGGAATATAGGGAAAAAATGAATAACCCAACTAGGAAATAAAAACCTACACTAACACCCCCCCATAAGCGAAGCTTAGGTGGATGTAGAAATGGATCCCGGCAAATCAAGCCTGATGAGGTACCCATGTACAATGAGTTCCCCCCAAAAGAGAAGTAGCCCCCCTCACAAAAGAGAGTACACCCCCCAGAATAGAGAGAGAAAGAAGGGGCTAAGAAGCCCCCTAAATGGAGGACACCTGCCGCACCCCAAGCAAAGCTCGCAAATGAATGAACTTGCTCTCAGTGAAGGGTTTGGTGAAGATGTCAGCTGTCTGATCTGATGTCGAACAATACTGAAGATCAAGAACCTGCTCATGAATTAGCTCCCGAATGTAGTGCATGTGAATCTCAATGTGTTTGGTCCACTAATGATGGACCGGATTGCGAGAGATCTGAATAGCACTTTGGTTGTCACAAAACATGACTGTAGGCTTCCTGAAGGAAATACCAAACTTAGTGAGAATGTGTTGAAGCCAAATGGCTTCAGTAGCAGCATTAACTGCTCCTCAATACTCAGCCTCTGTAGATGAAAGAGCAATAGCAGACTGCTTCTTGCTCGACCAAGAAATCAGACCAGAACCAAGAGAGAAGCAATACCCTGAAGTAGACTTGCGATCCTAAGAATCGCCTGCCCAATCTGAATCGGTGTATCCCACCAAGTTAATATCCACGCTTGCTGCATAATGAATCCCATAACTGTGAGTGCCCTGTACATAGTGAAGAATCCACTTAGCTGCTTTCCAATGCAGCTCATGTGGCTCCTGCATGAACCTAGAGACTAGGCCCATGACATGAAATATTAGGCCTCGTGTGAGTCAAGTATATGAGACTCCCAACCAATTGGTGATACAAGGTAGCATCTACCAAAGGTGAAGAACAAGAAGCCTCAAGTTTGACTCCTGACAGAAAGGGAGTCGGCATAGGCTTATAGTCAGCCATTTGAAATCTGGAGAGCATATCAAGAGCATACTTGGGCTGAGAAAGAAAGATACCAGCCGAAGACTGTGTAATCTCAATGCCCAAGAAATAGTGAAGAAACCCAAGTCAGACATCAGAAAATGATCATGAAGGGCAGTTTTCACTACCTTGATGGTGGATGAGGAACTCCCTGTAATCAACAAGTCATCAACATAGAGAACAAGGAAAGTGAGAGTATCATCCTGCTGTAAAATGTAGACGTTCGGATCAGAAGGGCATCGAGTGAACCCAACTGATAGAAGGAAGGAGTCCATCTTGGCATACCAGGCACGAGGGGCCTGTTTAAGGCCATAGAGAGACTCCCGAAGTTGGCAGACAAGTGAAGGATCCTGGATGAACCCCTGTGGCTGCTCCATATATATCTCCTCCTGAAGATCACCGTGAAGAAAAGCACTCTTCACATCCATTTGATGAACTTCCCAGCGATGGGCTGCAGGAATGGCAAGAACAAGTTGGATTGAATTCATCTTGGCAACCGGTGCAAAAGTCTCAGAGTAGTCAATCCCAGGAACTTGGGAGAATCCTTTGCGACCAAGCGAGCCTTATGTTTATCAACTGACCCATCTGCAGCAAATTTTGTTCAATAGACCCACTTACATCGAACAAGTTTTCTTCCCTAAAGAAGTGGGAGTAAATCCCATGTATGGTTCCTTTCCGAGGAACTAAACTCTTCCTGCATAGCAGCATCCCACTCGGGGACACTAGAAGCTTCCCTGAAGGACTGTGGATTAGAAGTTAAAGCAAAGAAGAGATGAGAAGCCTCCTCAAACTATGACCTTGTTCTTCTTGCATCTGAAGGATCACCAACCCAATCACCTGCTGACTCCAAAGTCTGACGAGCCCAAAGAGGCCCAGTGGTAGGAGAATCTGGAGGAGAATCAACATCCTCTAAATGAGGACTAAGAGAGGAGGAAGATGAACCCTCATCATCACCGTCTGAAGTGGAGGAAGAAGACTCCTTAGGAGGATTAAGGTCCTCAGAAGAACTATCATCATGAAATCGCAGTGTCTCCATGGGAATGAAAGATGAAGAAGTGGTAGAAGAAGTATCCTCCTCAAACCGAACACTCCTCTCAATAAAGAGCTCATGTGTGGTAGGGTGGAGTAGCCCATAGCCTTTGACACCATCTGGATAGCCAACAAATATGCAAGGCCTACTCTACGAATCCATAGCCTTGCATTTCTTTGCTGGAATGTGGGCCCATGCAGGAGACCCAAACACGCAGAAGTGCTTGACTGTGGGTTTTTGACCAGTCCAAGCTTGAAAAGGAGTTACCCCCTTCACAGCTCGGTGAGGAACCCAGTTCTGGATATAACACGCACAGTTGATGGCCTCTGCCCAATATTGAGGTGCTAATGATTTGGAGTGAATCATGCAATTGGCCATTTCCTTCAA
Source organism: Cunninghamia lanceolata (assembly GCA_027924645.1). NCBI lineage: Eukaryota > Viridiplantae > Streptophyta > Pinopsida > Cupressales > Cupressaceae > Cunninghamia > Cunninghamia lanceolata. The sequence goes on along the minus strand of BSBN01000130.1, from coordinate 12,109,885 downwards.
TGACTGATTCTTTCGTTCTACAACTCCATTATGATGTGGACTGTAGGGAACTGTGTGCTAAAGATCAATGCCTGCTGAGGCACAAAACTGCTCAAACCTTTGGTTGACATATTCCCCACCATTATCGGTGCGCAGAATTTTGACAGCCTTCCCAGATTGTTTCTCTACAAAAGCTTTAAAGTCTTGAAAAGACTCAAAGACTTCAGACTTTTGTTTGAGAAAGTATACAAAGGTGTATCAGGAAAGATCATCAATGAAGGTCAATACATATCTAGCTCTGCTGAATGAAAGATGTTGAAATGGACTAGCCAAATCACTGTGTACTAACTCCAAGAGCTGTGTGGCTCTCCGTGCTTTGCCTTTGTCAAATTTTTCTTCAGGATGCTTGCCAAGAATGCAACCTTGACAAACTCCATCAAAGAATCGAATAGAAGGCAACCCTGTAACCATGTCATGCTGACTGAGCTGCTGCAAGTAGCGATAGTTCAAGTGGCCAAACTGCTGATGCCACAAATGGCTCACCTCATCTGAGTGAGTGAGCAATACAAGTGAAGGAGAATCAAGAACAAAATGAGAAAAGTGATAGAGCCGAGAATGGTTATCAACTTTTCCTACAGCAGCTGTAGACCCACTGTGCAGATCATTGATAACCACTGAGTCAGGTGTAAATTCAACTCTCTTGCCAGAACCTGTATGGGTGATCTGGTAGACAGATAGGAGATTAGTTGACAAAGAAGGCACACAAAGAACATCATGGAATGTCCCATCACCAATGTCAACAAACCCTCTCCCAAGAACTTCCTCTGGTGTATCATTACCCATAAGAATATCAGGCACAGAACATGACTCTAAGGATGAGAAACTTTCCTTTGTATTGGCCATGTGGTGAGAAGCACCTGAGTCTATTACCCAACTATCTGGTAGTGTAGCAACTGCAACAAGGGCCTTGCCCTTCCCCTTACTATTTTTTGTGTCCTTTGAAGATTATGAAGAATCTTCCTTAGCTGAATCTGGCACTTTGATATTATTCTTCTCAAGAAGATAAGTGAGATGAGCTATTTGCTTTTTCAAACACTTATGCTCATCATGACCAGATTTCTTACAAAAGGCACACTTTGTCTTCTCCTTTTTAGACATGTTGTCTTTAGAGGAAGACTCGGGAGCTGCATTGTTTGCAGCTTGTTTTGGACCTTGTTTCTTCTCTCCTTGATCCTTTTGTTTCTTATGTTGCTTTCCATTGCCTTTCTGATCTTTAGTGCCCTAATTTGCAGCCAAGGCATGAGACTTAGAAGGCTTAATAGTGCCCATGTGAACTAATTTATCCTATTCTTTAGTGAGTTCAGCAGTAAATTCATCTAAAGAAGGCATTTTGTAGGTAGTCCCAAGAGCACTTTTGGTGGCATAAAATGTAGAAACAAACACTGAGTAGTTAGGACCAAGCTTAGAAAGAATACTTAAGATTAATTGTGGGTCTTTCTTGTCAATCCCACATTGCTTCAACTGTAATCTAATGGCCTTTAGCTTTGTGAAGAAGTCTTGTATTGTATCAAAATTACATGGATTTAACCCTATTAGCTCATTCTCCAATTGATGTCCCCTTAATTCATCTTGTTTACCAAAGAGATTTTCTAAAGTAGTCCATAAATCATTTGGTGTTGTAGCAAATTTAACATGAAAAAGAAGATCAGGAGATACAGACATGCATAGAGTTCCAAAAGCTTCATCTAGTCTATTATAAAATTTAGGCCTTTCTGCAAGTAAGGTTGGTTCAGTTTCTAGACCCATTGTTACTCTATATAGTCCTAACTTCTTAAGTTGGATATTCATCTTGGACTTCCACTCATAGTAGTTGTAGGGTGTTAGAACAGGCACTGTTAATTGATCCATCTTAATGTAGAATTAGATTATTGTTGTGAGGAAAGAAAAGATGCAAGAACTCACAAGACACCCCCCCTTTCCACTCAATCAAAGAACCCCCCCAAGAAAATTTGATTTGGCACTTTATATTTAGTGCATTTACAGCTGCCACTAGCAATAAATACTAAGTGGTCTTGATTTCAATGCATTGCAAAACCCTCACAAAGAGCATATGCTAAAAATACAACTTTGGCACAATACTCAAATAAATAAACTGTACCACTGCGATCTACTCAAAAAATCATGCACTTTCAAGAAAAGAATCGCCTCGATACGAGGTCGTATGTGAAAGTTATGATCCTCCGAAGTTCCCAAAAATGAGAACTGTGCAGAGTCATGTGTGAGAATATGAGATTACTAAAAAATATGTACACTGAAATCAAAAAATGATTATACCAGCATGTAGAGCATGAAAAATTAGCCAAAATCAAAAAAAGAAGCTCACAAATCCGAGGTCGGGAGCCCGAGTTACAGCCTTTGGAAGTTGAACTGCAATTTCCAAAACGCCAATGGAGAGGGGTTTTGCTGTAGCTTTCTGACATTGTTTCTACAAAATATATAAGTTGTATGCAAAAACTAATAGATACCCAGATAGTTTTTCTGTGCTGCGAACAAAACCCAGAAGGCATTTTTCTCTGTGATCTACAAAAAATGTGACTCTAATGAAAAAAAACATGTTTAGCACCAAAAAACGGCATGCAAAGATTGAATCAGCTAACTAAGACAAACAAAGACATGCTACAACCTACAAGATTGATCAGAATAAATAAAATGCAAGCCGATTGTTAGATTTTAGCTAAAAGAGTCTTGAGGAAGCTATGAAAAAAACTTGCAACTAACAAGTCAAAATATGAACCCCCCAGAAACTAGAGTTTTCTCCACACTTTTTTGTTTCTCCAGATCATCAGAAGATGCAACAGAAGAGCATACTCATGTGCTTCGAAACTCACAACTCACAAACTAGAGTTTTCTCCACACTTTTCTGTTTCTCCAAATCATCCGAAGATGCAAGAGAAAAGCATACTCATGTGCTTCAAAAAACAACTCTACACTCTCAGATTTCTAAAAAAACTGCTAACCCACAACTCACAACCGCTCTGATACCATGTTAGATTTCTACCCAAGCATGCAAGTGATTGAGAAAAATCAAAATAGAAATTAGATATGAGCTAAATAAACTATATTCAACTCAAGAGAATGCAAAGCATTACAATAGAATGGGATGCTCATATGAGAGCAAGAGGTGGGTATATATATGATATTCCACCCAAGAGACTCAATACACAACCAATGTGGGATAAAGTGAAAAAGTCCCTAAGTAAGCTTAACCTAGTGTGAAAAGAGCTAAGGTGGAGATCAAGCTAAGAAATAGCTAGATAGCAAAGTAACCCTTTTCACACTAACAATAAGACATGCTTTATTAACCTAAGCGAGATTAATAGAAGTGTAGGAAAAACCTAGGAATATAGGGAAAAAATGAATAACCCAACTAGGAAATAAAAATCTACACTAACATCCTAGAACCGAGTGTAACAACAAGGTGAGACACCCAAAACAATCAAAGTCCACAGAGCAAATGCATTGTTATGATTTGTTAGCAAAGATAAGACAACATCAAACATCACATGGAGTGATTCTACTAGCCAAGCGTCGGATATATAAATCAACCCCGTCTTAATATATGGACTAGGTCCATTTTCGCTTTGCTTATTGAAGGGACACGCAATATGTATCAATATATGTTTTTCGTTATCCATCGACTAGGTAGAATCACTAGAAGAAGGTAAACAATAAAATGAGAGAGGAGAACAAGTGTCTTAGGAACAATCAAATAGGAGGATGTCTCCAGGTCATCAACCGTAATGATATGCCCCTAAGACACAACACACAACAATACAAATAGAGAAGAAACAAGATAGAAGAATGATGATATAAATAGAAGAATGGTCACAATAGAGGTGGTCTCTTGATATCCTCAACCTTACAAGAGTATCAAGGGTCATCCAAAGAGGCCTAAACAACACATAACACATCATGGGGGGGACACAACACAAGAGGGGAGGTCACATAAATGAGCAAATAATGCTATATACGACATAGGTGACCACCAGGGTTAGAAATACTTACTTGTTGCTAAGAAAGGCTCGAACTTGTGAGCATCTTAGAAAGGTGCTCCATCAAGTTTTGTAAAAAGTGTGAATAGTTCGCATTTGTTTGATTCGTATTTTTCAAGATGACCACCCAGTGTTTGTTTGTCAGATTGTTGTATATTTGAAATCTTCTGTTGTTTGTGAGGAGGGGAATCATTACTATTTCCCACTAATGATAACCACCTTGTTCTTTTCCGATCCTTTGATTTCTTATTCCAATGAGTCAGTCTTTCGCAGTGAAATGGACTATCTTCCACCATAGCAACCTTATCTTGTATCATAATCTCTTGTTTCAGTTGTTCAATTTGTCTTTCCAATACATTTTGGTTAACTCCCGATCCTTGGAGGGATAATGGTGGAGGAACCTTAGCATAGATACCATTTCGTCGTGGATGAGGTGAATTTGCAATTTTCTCCTTTCCACTTCTATCATACCCAATATTTCATCATAATCCAAATAGTCATCTTCCTGCTCTACTGTATTTTGTTCCATCATATTGCTCTGGTTATGTCTAGGGAATGGATTAGTAAAGATCTGTAAATTCTGATTCGGAGGAGCAACTGACTTATTTCCATTATCATTCACACTAGTTACTTATATAACATTTGAGTCGATAAGGTCTTGAATTTCATGTTTAAGATGCATACATCGTTTAGTATCATGCCCTTATTGCCGATGACAATGACAAAAAGCATTAGCATCGAAGTGAGGTCCTTGCATTCTACTACTATCTAATGGTTTGATCAGAGGAATCTTCAAGAGGTTATTACTCACTGCTTGATTCATGATAGAATGTAAGGAGTCAGATATCAGAGTGAATTATCTTTGCTGCTGTCTATATTGAAACGGTGCCCTTTTCAGATTAGTGATAGTGGACACTTTTGATAAGTTGTTTGAATTATGTCCATTAACCTTGATGAAACTCTTATTATTCCTTTTAAATTTGCTTTGTAAAGGTCTAGCCATGGATCGACCAACTTGAGCCAATGAGTTTTGGTTTTCATACGAAAGTTGGTAATCATTAAGGGTTGTGCATAAATGTTAAAAAGAGTTATACTTCATCAAGAGAATCTTATCACGGATGTTAGGTTGTAAATTTGTAATAAATACCTTCTGAACATCCTCATCATTCATCTGGTATTGAATTTTTGCATAAAGAGCTTGATACCGACTGATAAACTTAGTTAACTTCTCTTTCGGACCTTGTTTGCAATGAACTAAATCAATCAATGAGACTTGAGGTCCAATGTTTGCTTGAAAATGTTGTAAAATTTGATCAACTAGCTAAGAGAAAGAGTGTATAGAATTCGGAGGTAAAGAGCAAAACCATTCCAAAGCAATATCTTTGAGAGATCGAGGGAAAATTTTTTCTAACAAGTCCTCTTCAAAGTATAAATCACTACACATAGTCATTAATGCTGCCACATAAGTATTAGGATCACCTTTTCCACCATATTTTTTAAAGCGAGGAGTTTCAAACTTCTCATGCATAGGAGTTCTCAAGATTGCATAAGATAGAGGATTACGAGCATGATGAGTTGGTATATTAGGTTGTGAAGAATTTGTCAAGCTCATCACCTTTTATTGTAAAGAGGTCATGCCTTGCAAGAGTTAGTTTAGGAGGGCATCATTAGGAGATGCAGTTTGAGAATTTGAAGTCATGGTAATGAAATTTTGAGGAGATTGATTGTGAGTGGTAATGAAAGGTGGTTGAGAGTAATTGTGAGTGGAAGGTGGTTGAGAATAGTTGTAGGTAGGAGGTGGGTGAGAGTACGTGGGATTGAGTGGTGGTTGAGAGTGATTATTCATAAAAGAAGTCACCCTAAGTGCTAAGTTTTGATAGTTGAATCCCACAACTTTGTAATTTTGTAAATTACTGCTATTAGATACTCCAATACTAGTGGTAGCATTATTACAAGCATGTGAATTAGTAGTGAGAATTGTTGATGTAAAGGTAGACATTCCAATAGTCGGTATAGGTGTCGATACTTATGTATGAATCGGTGATGACATGTTATTAATAATATTCACACATTCAGTCACCGGCATAACATTATTATGCACTAAGCCTCGAAGCATGTTAACACCACCTTGTCCTTCTTTTAATAACTCTCTTATGTTATGAACCATAGGTACAGCTTCTTCCACTATCCTTTCATTTTCCATAAATACTTGAAAATCAGCTAGTTCTTTATCAAGTTTGTTTATTGCTCATTAGGTACACATGTTATCACATAAATAGGGTCTTCAACATCATGAAATACTTGTTCTTCCATTGTAGTTGGTATGATATCTTGCAAATTTTGTGTTTCTCCTTTTGTAAAGAAGGTGTTCAATGGATTTTTAGATGTAAGAACACTGTTGGTTTCAGGGGCACTAGAACCCATTAGTCTAATACTTGTCCTTAAAGGGATATTTCTATTATGGAATTGGGTTATAAGACTCATGCAAAAGCATACAACACTCAATGCACAAACTAATAGAACAAATCCTAGGATGAAAGTATAGTTGTTGAAATACACAATATGTAAATACAAAGATTGGAATGTAAATGTAAAAACACACTATGATGAAACACTACAATCTGAAATCAGACCTAAAAGAGTGTTTAAAGGAGTAGCAAAATCTGAAACAAGATTTTAACTACAAACCCTAGGTTTTGAAATCACTAGGTTATGAGAAAAATCCTAAATTTCAAGCAAATCTTAGCAATTTTAGTGTAAAAATGCAATGTAAAGGATTATAGGATGATGAATTTCTATAATTTATATTAGATCTGATGTAAAAATTAGAGATTAGATGAAATGCAATGAAATTGATGCAAACTATTCCCTAATGCAAGCCTAGGATGCAATTTTTTTCCAAATTTTCCAAATTTTCAATTTTTTTGTAGATTTTCAAATGTAATAAGATGATAATGAAATGTATGAATGCAAAATGTTATGTATGAAAAATGGGGAAAGAGGGTTTGATGAATGATATTCCTAGATCCTCCTTTCACTACACACATTCAAGGACAATTAACTGAGTTGAATCACAACTTTTGCAAGAGGATTCACCTACAGGTTGGTTGTCACTTGTAATGATAGGGAAATTTGGAATTTGATAATTAATGTATTAAATTAAGCCCAATTATGCTCAAAACCCTAATTATGCAAAATCGTAAACAAACAGACAAATTCTGACAAATGCTCGCACATAGAGATGGTAAATGAAGATCAGATACACACCAAAATTTGAAGTTCGGGATCCTGAAAATGTCAGGGGCAAAGGGACTCGCGCCCAAGCCTAGTGCAGTATTTTCTTCAGGGGTTTCCAGACTCCTATCACTGATTATCCCTATTCCAAAGATTTTGGCCTCTGCAAATCCGGCGGAAAAAGGGACTAGCGCCCAAGCTCTGATGATGCTCTTTTCTGCTTCTTTCTATTAGATCTGGAATCCTTATGCTCTGCAACACTCCTCTACAACTCCACTCTTCGTAATCTAATACCTGTCACCTGCAATCACAAGAAGAGGGGTTGGGGGTTGTGGTGTTTAGGAGCTTGCCTTGGTCAAGCCCCGGATGACATTCAAGCCTTCCAACACTGTTGTTAGATAGAAAGTGTGTATCCTTGCAAGATAAAGGCAAAAACAAATTGATAAATGATTGATTCAAACATAAATAGATATCACCTTGGAGGTGTAGCTCTCATGGAGATGAAACTCTTTCATGCCATGAGGAGATGGATTGATGAAGCCAAATCTACAACAAACAAACACAATAACAACACAAGTCTGCTCTGTAGCATAATGAAAGCCTTGAATATCCTTAGCATAAGATCACAAGTTTGCATTATTCATCTCTAGTTAAAATGAAGTCTTAAACATGCTTATATATGTATTCCCATTGCAAATTTCATAATTCAAACTTAAAATGTTGGCAAGGAAACCTTTTAATGGTCACAAAACCAACATTCAAATTTGGGACCCCGCCAAAATAGGGCAGGACAAGGGTGGGAGTGCCCTTACCCCAAGACCTATTTTGGGTCAGGGTTAAGGCTCACAGATCTCCCTCAAGCCCCATTTGACATGGGTTTTAGGCTATTTTGTCTTGGGAGTTAAATCTAACATGCATGATGAAAAACAAAGGGCCCGGGAGCTAAACTTAGGAGGTAAAAGTACTAGGGGACATTTTACGACATAACACACCCTTAAGCATGTCTTTGGCAGTTGTGGTAGTGTAGCTCAACCATTAGGTGTGTTTGGCATGTTTTAGATAGTGGAGTACAATGATGAGCTCCTCCCTATCGCTCGTGTTTGCTATGTACAAGACATATAGTGTGTCGATGACATACTATACGACGCTCATGTATTCCGTGTGTTTTATGTATCTTCCTTGCATGTCTTGTATTTTTTTACATGGTCTAAAGGAATGTAGGAATGAGCTCCCTCCACGTCATGTGTTTTGTGTGTTTTGTGTGTTTTTGCGTGGTCTAAAGGCATGTACAGTGATGAGTTCCCTGCACGCTGTGTGTTTTGTGGTAGGATTATATATATATATATATATATATATATATAATTGTTAAATCATGTCTTCTTTTTGTCTTGTGTGACTATATTCATGTCTTCTCTGTGTCTTACGTGACTGTATTCATGTCTTCTCTGTGTATTGCATGCTTTCACTGTCTTGTCTATGTGTTGCATGCATCCTTACTGTATTCACTGTGTCTTGCGTGACTTTCAAGTATTTTCTTATGTTTGCCTAAGCTTGGGGGCTAGAAATAGTCCTTTAAACTTAGGGTGTGTCTTTGTTCTAGTGTTTGATATGCTTTTGACCGTACTTTAATGCATGTACTAAATTGTAAGATCATATACACATTAAAGTGGGGGCTAAATGTTATGGACTAAAAAGTGGACACATGCCTTTTTACCTCTTAGTTTAGCTCCTAGGTCCTTGTGATTACATTGTACATGCAAAATATTCATCCCAATACAAAATCCCCCAAAACCCATGACAAATGGGAACTAGGGGCCCCTTTTATGCCTTACCCTAGACCAAAAAGGTACCTAAGGACTTGGGCACCCACGCCCAAGTCCTCCTTGACTGGTCGGGGCAAATTTCAAAGCATGTCAGCATAGGACCTTTAAATGGGTCTCTCCTTGTTGGCTCTTTTGATTTAATTCATGAATGTTAGCGGGAAAGCATATATAAGTGTGTTTCTAAATTCATTTGTAACCTAGATGGATATTGTGAACTTATTATATTGGAGAAATGAGCATTCAAGGCATTCATTGTGTTATTGTTGCAGATTTGTGTTTGTATTGTATGTGTTGTAAATTTGGAATCATCATCCATCTCCTTATGAGTTGAAGGATCTTCATTTTCCTAAGGGCTTCACCTCTGAGGTGATATCATTGTTATTTGAATCATTTCATCATTGGTTTATCTTTAGCCTTTGCCTTGCTAGGGCATACACTCTCTCTAACAACGGTGTTGCAAGCTTGAATGCTATCCCAGGATTTGACTGAGGCAAATCCCTAAACACCACAACCCCCAAACCCCTTTTCTTCTTGTGTGCAGGTTATAGGTGCAAAGTCTAAAGAAGTGAAGGTACAGGAAGGTTGTGTAAGGGAAAGGGTTTCAGGATCTAAAAGAAGTTTGCAAATATTCCACTACAGAAGACTTGGGCACCCGCCCCGAAATCCTCTTGCTCAAATAGGCACTGAATCTGACATCAAGATACTCTCTGCGATATTTCTCTAGTTCCAAGTTTATGAAGATTCTGACTTTCTAAACTTTGGCACCTACCTTGTAGTCCTCTAACTTTTCAGCTTCTAGAGCATAGGTTCTGAGATCTCTTTGATCATATTTGTACATTTGATTTCTAGGTTTCAATTGTCTTCTATATGTTACAAGCTGATTGTCTCATAACTAGGGTTTTATGCACATTTGACCTAGGGTTTGATAAAAGGCTTGTTTAAATCTTATCTTTCCATAGCAAACAAGAGCACAAGATCTGTAGCTGAGTCCACCTCTCTTTGGTTGTGATTTTAGCTCAGTCTTGTCCTTAAATATTATTGTGGAAGAGGGTTTGATTTGGTGTGCACTCTTATCTTCATTCATTCACCTTTTTCCCCTTTAACATTACGAAGCAATGCTATAGGAATAATAATCGGTTCCAAATAATAAAATAAACTAAGTTGCAACCAACTTTAGACTTAGAACCATTTGTCACAAATTAGTAATCATACAAAGATAGTAGAGACTACACACACTGACTTTGATGACATTCAAATATACCTCTATATGCCTACATATGCATTATCATTCACTCATATTGTAAACTTGTGCAAGTGTGTGTGGGGTTCTTAGTTAGCTTGGTTTGACTACTATATTGTCATCATCTACCATCCTCTCCTAGATGATACTCTCCCTTAACACATAGAAGGGAGTAAAATATTATCCTGTTCCATCTCACATCAATACAAATGGTAGTTACTTCATTATCAAGATCATAATCTTGAATCAAATAAGATATCAGCTTGCACATTCAATCTATCATATAAAATCAAGATCATTCTACTAAGATGTAATGAAATGTCAATTGTCGTAATATCATGCAACACATAATGCAATATTTAAAATATTGATTTTGCTCACCTTCAATAATTATTTAATCATTAAAAATATGTCAAATAAGTGATTAAAAATAGGATGTGACATTGTTAATTAGCTTAGGTATGGAACATGCATTTCAAGATTAAATAAATTTGGTGACATTCATTCAAAGTCATGGTTAGTAGAAGTACTTCTACAATACTATAAGGGTCTTCTAACTTTGAAGTGTCTTGCAACCTTAGTAAAATGAGCCTCCCATATGATTTTTTACCACTCTTCCTTGTGCGGTACACACAAGTGTCTAAGGTCATATATGAGTCCATTCTATAAGTAGAAATATAGAATTGGTTTACCTCTCTAAACTTTGTAACGTCCCTCATTCTTGGTCTCATGTGACATTTGTTTGACATTCTATGTTATTCTATTATGTGGCATTTTGGACATGGACTATTATTCTATTTTGAGTGCAATGGCCGATTAAATGCATGCTATATATATTGTGTTTTCGCAATGCAATTGGTTAATTGGCATGTTTAAGTATTTTATTATTGATAATATATTATTGTTATATTCTGACAATGCTACTAAGGTATATGTGCCAAGTTTATTTTGTGTGATAGGTATAGGTAGAAGGGAAGGTGAACTAGGTCTCGGTGCCAGAGTATCTTGACATGAGCCAATTGTATGGGAAATAAGTAAATAATAAATTAAATTAAGATAGTTAGTTAATTATTAATAATAAATTATTGTGATGTTGAATTATTTATTTGATACTTGGAATTTATTTTATATTTAATTATCTAAGGTCTTGGTAATTTTTAATATCTTTTAGAAAAGAAATAAAGTGATTTAGCAATTTTAATTATGTTAATTATTTTAATTTATTTAATCGTTGAATGTGCAATTTTTATTATAAGAAATTAGGAAATAAATTATCATCTTTATCCTAATTGTCAATTGGAAAATATAATTTCCCAACATTAGTTTTTAAGTGAATTTTATTATTTAAAATTGAAAAGGCCAATATTTTAATATTATATGCTTTTAAAAGAAGATGTGCATGAAGAGGAATATGATATTTTAATATTATTTTCTTTTAAAAGGGATTATTATATTATGCTTTTTAGTTTTTAAAATTAGGATTTGGAGAAAGGAGAGAGTTATTAAAAGAGATATAGATTTTATCTTAGGAGACTATTGCATTATAGAGAAAGAAGAATATATAAGTTTTGAAGCTTAAATATTTTTGGAAGTGCTTTTTGTTGAAGGTTGAAGGATTATTTTGTGGATTAGAATTGTTTGTTCATCTCCATTGTTTCCCAAGTTGCTACAAGGACTGAGGTAGGAAACTTTTCATGAAATTATTTAGCAAAGACTTGCTTTGGATAAATAAAGAACATGGAATTTTCTTGTGAAAGCGGTTGTGATTTGATTCCTTGTGCAAAAAGGAAACTATAGGCAAATTGTAGATCTATTGATTTAGGTGTTCTACTCAAACTATAGAAGGATTTGGTAATTGAGATTGTAATGGACATTCTAGAGAAACCATTAGGCTAATTGGATAATTGTTAAGTTTGAGAAAGGGAATTTAGAAGATGGAAGTTTCTTGTGTTGGAAGAAACATATTGGAAAACTTAGGAAGGGAGTTTTCTTGTGATTTAAGTGTTTGATGATTTAGAAATTGGTGTGAATGAGTCCATGGCATAGTTATGCATGTACTAATGATTGGTTGTTGAATTAACATAATTATCTCATGATTGAGCTTGGAATTGGATGAATTTAGATTGTGAAAAAGGTGTAGCTAAGAAGTTAGTAAACCTTGTTTTATGAGTTTTAAACTACTAAAATTCTAATCTAAGTGATGTAGCATGATATTGAAACTGAAATAGAATTCTTGGTTGAAATCTAAACATGTAGATGTTACATGTTTTGGGTTTTTTGTATTTAAATTTGTATGGGACTTTGTTTTACTTATTCGACCTTCTAGAAGTGTTATTTTTCTAAGTAAAATACCTAAGAAGTTTTGGAAAAAATTTGGGAAGAATTTTGGGTAGAAAGTTCTGATGAAATTTTGATCAAGATATTAGCACAACTAGAGGACTACAACACACTTGTACTATTGTCCATGAAGTACACTGGAATTCTCTAAATAAATCCTTTCTAGGTCTAATACATCTTTTTGTCCTCTTAATTTTGCTTTTTATGAGATTAAAAATGTTATGTTTTGAGAAAGTTATACTCGTTTCTTAAAAAAAATAATTGTACAATAACTATCTAAAATTTGATGATGTGAAGGTCTTGTTTACCTTTTTAGAAAGGTCTTGATGTTTCCTATCATGGTCTAAAATATTGTAGTCATCAAATAAGTGCTTTAATAGTTTTAGAAGTAATTTATACAATCTAGTGTGATTGGTAATTTGAAAGTCATGAGTAGGATTATAACACAGATCAAGGACTACAATGCAAGTGGGTTACTATCTTGAAGTGCACTAGTGTCTTTGTTGACTAATGATTGTCAGAGTTACATAGTTCTAGGATGTTTTTCAGTCTATGTTTTGACTGTAAGGAGTGATAGAACCAACAGATGGTCTTGTGTATGATTTATTTATATGGAAAGGTTAGAAGGGTTATCTTACCTAGTTGCATGTGATTCTAGCTAAAGTTGGAGCTTTAATATCTTTTTTATGAGTTAAACCTATTTGGTTTTGTGATAATGTGTGAGTAAACATTATTGAAGTGTATTCCATGCTTCTCTACTCCATGGGTCTTGTTACTATCTACTATGAGAACCTTGGTGACTCTTGAGGTACCAGGATTACATTTGTTTGAGAGTAATTGTGGTAACATCTAATATTAGTTTCTCTACTCCAATTCAAACACATTTCAAGATCACCATCCCCTTAGGTAGGATTTCATAAGATAGATCTTTCTCTTCTTTCCATAGACTTGTAGAACATAGGCTCTAAGTTCTCTTGATGGGTAAGGCTTCAAAGGTGGTATACTATGGATGTAGTGCCCCATCAATCACTATTTCCAAGAGATCTCCCATGAAGACCTATGGCCAACATATGGTGTACACTAGTACTCACTGAAAGGTGGATGCTTGTGTATTGCTATGGTTAATCTTTCTAAGGTTTTGGTACAGTTGTAGACTACCATTGGAGTTGACATCTTGATGTGGTATGGGACATTAGGATTTTGTGGCATGTCTATCTTGTGTACTTGATTTATAAGTGTTTGTCTTGTGTACTTGTTTTATGTGTGTTTTCCTTATGTTTTATGTATATTTGATTTTGTGTGTTCATGCATTTGTGTTATCGATTTATGTATTTTGGTTTTATGTGTTGTGATAAGGCAAGGGTACATGTAGTATGGAATGCATGTTACCCTAGCTTGAGCTGTGCTTCTTGTTAAGACATATGGCATCATTTGATGGGAGATTTCATAATATGGGATGTGAGTAGCAAGTCATTTAGGTGTTTCATATGATCTTGGATGTATTGTTCTAAATCGAGTGTAGTAGGATTATAAGGTCTTATGGAATTTAATGGTCATTTTGGCCTTTTTATGTCCTTGTGTACATATGTGTATTTGATAATGTTGTGTTGTGTGATCTTGGTTGTCTTAGAATGATTTTTTGGCATGTGTAGTAGTGAATGTGTTTTGTGAATTTTATTCCATATGTTTGAGGTGTTTGGATCTATGGGATTCTTATGTATGCTTATGAGTTTATAAATGAATGAATTAATCAAGATAATCACTAGTCTTGAATGTAGCACATGATTGGATTATGGATAGATACTTATTTTCCTTGATTTATGAATGGATAGGAAAGGGAATTTATCTAATGGATGGTTAAATTCCTTCCTCAATCAGTAGCAAGAACTTGGAAGATTGGAGAGGTCATATGGAAGATTCCAATTGAATTATATTATTATTGTTATTATAATTAAGACCTCTTATGTATGTTGCAATTTGGATAAGGGCCTAATTTAATCATGGTGTACTATTTTAGAGGGTTGTAGTTCTTAGCCCCTTGTATAATTGGTTATTTTGATATGTACTCTGATTATACTTTATTACTATACTTGATGGACTGTAATTTAATTTTTCACTGTGATGTTCTCTTTTGATATTGTTTGCATGTTTTGTTTATTGATATAATATTTGTTTACGTGGAAGAAAAATTTTCTAGCCACTTTTGAGGGTTGTTACATGACAAGATTCCTACCCCAATAGTTTGCATTAATGCATATAATTCTACCCAAGTGTTAGTCTAATGTCCAAATGTATCAAGGATAATGACGAGAGATTCAACCCAAGATCAACTCAAGCAATCTACTACTAGATTGGAATTTCCCTTGTTATGCTTAATGTTGAGGTGGAACTAATGAAGCTATGATTACCACTTTTGATGACATTCATGTTGAGTCTTTTCTTGTGTCTATAGAAACTAAAGTATTTTTTGGTCCATGTGGAGAACTATTTCTTTTCCTACTATGTCATTTTTCCATCTTTCACATGTCTCGATAATGACATAAAGTTCCTTGTCATACATTGAGTACTACTATATTGTTGAGATAAATGTTTCACTATGGAATGTGTCTAGATGGCCATGTTGAGTGAGGATTGCTCCAAGTTCATATTCATAGGTGTTAATTTCTATCTTAAATGGCTAACATTCTAGCAACATGAGAACTAGTGTAGAATAGAGTCTACATTTGATCTTTTTGAATGCTTTGTGTTGTGTAGTTGAACAAGTGAATTTTGCTTTTGCACCACCTTTGGTGATCTAATTTAATGGCTAGGTGACTTGAGAATTAAATGGCATATGTATAAACATCCTATAGAATTGTTTCAATCCCAAGAAGCTATGAAGCTCTACGAAATTCTTTGGTTCACTCCATGTGTACTTCTTGTGCATCCACAATGTATCCTAGATTTTATATCTCTAGTATGGTGAATTAGTATTTCACCAAGATAATGTAGTGCTTCTACTACTACAAAGTATGGAATACCTATTGGATGTGGAACATATGTTCATCCCTTGTTTTATTGAAGATTAGGATTTTGTCAAGGTAGAAAACAATAAATGGGTTGATAAATGACTTGAGAATTCCATTCATCATTTGCATGAATGTAGTTGGCATGTTGGTAAACCCTAATGGCATAACAAACAATTTGAATATACCTTCCTTGGCTTTGAAGGTTATCTTATAAATGTTTTTAGTTTTAAAAGGAATGCAATGATACCTGGACATAAGGTCAATTTTGATGAACTTGGCACCATAGAGTAGGTTAAAAGAATCCTCTATCCAAGGAAGTGGATATTAGTTCTTCACTGTGATCTTGTGAAGCTCTCTACAGTTAATGCACAACTTACATGTATCATCCTTCTTTAATGTTAGTACAATTGGGCTTCCAAAAGGAGAATACATGACCATGATGTTTCCTTTCTCCATGAGTTCTTAGATCTATCATCTAATTTTTTCATGCTTGAGGAACCATATATGGTATAGAGACATATTAGGTATAGGTATCCCTACTATCAAATCAATGTTATTCTTTTCATGATTGAAAGAGATATGTGTCTCCTCTAAGATGGATCATTTAGCTATTGTGACTCTATTGAGGGAGTTGCGATATGAGTTTGAGCTACAAGGATGTTCTCAATTTTAGGTCTAACAATAAGAAGTATTAATTTTCTACTAGAGCTAACAATCTTATTTCCTACTTGGTGATAATGAGGGATAACTTAGGGACTAATTCTAATATGCAATATCTAAATTTCTCACCAACATTTATGATAGCATTCCTAGGATTTTCCTCAAAGGTTGAATATTTATGAAATATACATGGTTGTGCAAGTAAACCATCACATTCCTCTAATAGATACAATTACAAAGGACTACATTTTGGAATGGCTTAATTTTCTAAACCAAGTGAAATTGTTGGGTGACATGTTTCTCCAAACTTGAACTAAACCATCTAATGGTGTATGATTGAGGTTGAGGCATTAGTGACGGGTTCAATCTACAAACTGCTTCAAGAGACATTGGGCTCTTTTGACTTCTATTGTCAATTATGAAGTGTATTGGTTGTACATTGACCCATATCTAAGAGTGGAACAACGTCTTTCCTTCCTTTTAGTTAGTGCTTTAGGAAGATGCAATGTTGGTGGTACCTAACATGGCACTAGGATCTACATATATGACTTGCTTTTCTTTCTTAGGTGCCAAAATAGTAGTATTAGTAGAATCTAGTTGTAGAACCATGGATTTTCTAGCATGACACTCTTCACTACTTATGTTTTGAATTGAGCACCACTTGTCAATGTTGGATTACTTCTAATCATTAGGTGTTGTGTCCTTTTAATTTCACCATAGTGGTACTTTTCCTTGTTTAGAAATCTGTTGATTTCCAATCTTGGTGTTATTTGTCTATGCTTTTCTCTAAGAATTGAACTCTTCTTTCTTGGTTTTCTATTTGGCTTTGGCCTCGAATTGCAAGTGAATCTATAGGATTATATGAAGGTGGAGATTTGGAGGAAAATCATATCTAATTGGATATATGGTCTCAAGCACAACCTATACAAGTCAACATGATATTTTTCTTGGTCTCTTGAATGCATGGTTTGGAAACTAGAGTATGGAGGGTATTAATCTATTCTTGCACATGTTGATCCCACATTTGGCATAGTTGTGTAAACTGGATGTATTGATCCTCATAGTTCTCAAAGTTAGGTATTAAGTCTCTTTCAGGGCTTCTAAGGTCTTTCTTATGAGACACATAGTGGTTGTGTTCCAGGGATTTTTTTAGTGGTGAATCTTCACCAATTGGCAAATAGTTGAAATAGAGGCTTGCAAAAATGGCGAATATATCAAGCTACAAAGGGGACTAAATCGCCCCATTTTTACAAAAAATAATTCAGTATTAATTAATTCGCAAAAACATTATTATTTTAAACTAATAAGTTGAATTATTTCACAAAATAGTTTATAATATAATTATACATCTTAATGGTATTCACCAGTAATATTATATTCCAACCATTAATT
Organism: Cunninghamia lanceolata; assembly: GCA_027924645.1. NCBI lineage: Eukaryota > Viridiplantae > Streptophyta > Pinopsida > Cupressales > Cupressaceae > Cunninghamia > Cunninghamia lanceolata. Next base: position 12,092,160 of record BSBN01000130.1, on the reverse strand, counting down.
TTGGGATAATATTCGCCTTTACTAATAAATTATTATGTAGTTTTAGGGTTATTTTGGCTTTTAATATGGCTTTGTTTATTACCATTGATAATGAATTTGATCTCACGGCTCTCTTTTAATTCCAGGGGCCATAAGCACATGCCTTTTAAAAGGCTTGCTTAAGGCCCATAATTTCTTTCCTGACGAATTAAAATCAAAGCCATAATTAAAAGGCTTGTAGATACCTATAGTTCAATTCTAGGCATAGATCCAAATCCAATACCAATTTGTTGATCCAGATCTCACAGAGGCCCCTACCAAGACAAAATATAAGGTGCAAAATTAATCTTTTTTAATTTGATTTATTGTTTAGTTTAGTTTGATAAACATATTGTTATTGATGCAAAGAATTGCAAATTTCATTACCATTTTAGATTGAAATTAAATTTATGATAAAAAAAAATCTAAAATAAAGAAAAAAAAAATAGAGAACAAAATTCAATAAATTAAAAAAAATTGTAACATTTTTCGTTGGCCCTACTCCCTCTTGTCATCATATTTAAAACAAAAAATATATCTTTTAACTTTTTTTAAAACATAAACATCTATGCTTGTTTTTATCTTAAAAATCTTTTAAGAGAAAATGCAGAAACATGTATTCTTTATTTTACATTCTTTAAAAGAATTAAAATAAAAATAAAATCCTTCATCTGTAATCATGCATGGCCATGCAAATAATGTGAAACTTTTAAATCCCCCCCCTCAGATTTTACCTGCAACATGTAATAATACCAATATCAGTTCAAATAAATAAATCATTTAAAAATAATGTTAACCGTTTGCAAAAAATAAAATCAATAACAGAGATAAACAAAAGAAATAGAGAAGCCCATCAAAATGGAGGAGGTGAGAAATGGGTTTCTCAAATTCACATTTAAAAAATCAATCTATAGCAAAACAATTAGGAAAACATGAAAGCATTTAAAAAATCATTCTACAACAAAACAATTAGGAAAAAATAAAAGCTTTTAAAAAATCATTCTCCAGCAAAACAATTAGGAAACAATGAAAGAATTAGGTAGAAAGAAAAGTATTTGTGCAATATTTTATTGTTTTAGCAAGTTTTAAATATAATAGAAGTTGCATATTTAACTCCTAAAATGTAGTTAACTTGAGTTTTTCGTGGAGTATTGTGCTTTATTATTGTTTTAAAATGTACTTTTAAATTGTGCTTTATTCATTTTTTATAGTTTATTAGTGCATGTAATCATGATAATATTTGACTAAGATTTAGAAATAAATAATTATTTATTCTTATTTTTTATATTTGGATTTTATTATTCCATGTAATTTTAAATATTTATTATTTTCAAATATGAAGGGACTTATATTTTATTCCCTTAATTCTTTTAAGGGTTAGTGCAATGAATTTTTTATTATTATTCTATTGAATTAGTTTATCATTTTAAATTGCCTTAAAGAGATGGGTTAAATACAGAGTTTATTTATAACTAATCGATTAAATTAGAATTTTAAATATTTAAATTTTTATGGTTAGAGACGATCCTTGACCTCTGCAAGGGGCACTATCCCTTGATCCTGCCGGTGGCTACCACCCCGAGGTCCCTGCTTCAACATTACAAAAAACAAAAATATATATAGGGGGACTACGCCAACCAACTATGTAAATTTTTAAAGGAAAGATTCACCATTCTAATTAATTTTTTTAGTGATTATTCGCTAGGATTCGCCATTGTAATTATTTTTTTTACTAATTATTCATTAGGATTTGCTAGTATTTTATAACAATTTATAAAATGTGCACACATTCGCCAGGGAAATTAATATTTTTTTCAAAAAAAAAAGAAAGATTCACTAGGAAAATTATAGCACTTAGCTAGGATTCGCCAGGATTTTATAAGTTTTTTTAGGGGGGTTCCTTAAAGTTATCACTGTTGTGTTCCATTGTTTAATAAGAGGAAAATTTTAGAGGGGTGAGGGTTATCTTTTCTCAATTAGAGAAGTGATTTACCAGAAAGTAGGAACAAACGAGGTTAATCCAATTATCTAAAGCATTCACATGTATATTTCCTTAAAAAAAATTGGATGTCTAGATTGACTTGTACCTTGTATGATGTGAAACCACCAAAGGGTTTGATAAAGGTAGAGCTCTCTAGAAGATGTTGCACATGCTTAAGAAGCTAGTCAAAGTGATTGTGGTGCTTGGTCTATCACATTCATACAAGTGTACCAAATCTTCCTACTATTGTTGTCACACATATTCTATCATATTCTCTAGAGCATATCCATAGTTGGTACCTCTAAAGCTCTATGTCTGCCATCTTGGGTCCATGGATAGGAAGGTATGCAGAAGGATCACAAATCTTGAACCCCAACTTCCTATAATTTTACCTTGTATAGATGGGCATACAAACTGAGACACAATACAAATGTAAACTTTAAAACCATTAGATGTGATACTGTTATGTCAGAAAAATGCACCCTTGGGGGCTTTTTCCTTTAAGGTTTAGCTCCCAAGTCCTTAGATTGCATTTAGAGCATTACATGATAATTCAGACTCTCGATGAGAAAACCCTTGGGTCTTGTGACAAATAGGACCTAGGGGGTGCTAATTTAATGATTCTGAAACAAAGACAGGGGGTGGACTTGGGCACTAGCGCCCTAGTCCAGCCCCATTTTGGGTCTGCCCTAAATTCAAATGTCGGGTTTGTGACCATTATTTGGGTCCCAGGCCGACATCATAAGTTTTAATTATGAAATTCTTGGCAGGAATCTTAGTAGTTGCATATATAAGCATGTTTAGGTTATCATTTGCAAACTAGAGGATGTTGATGATTGAAATCTATTGGCATACTTGTGATTATCATTGTGTTGCAGAGCATAGCATTGTTATTGTGTTTGTTTTTGTAGGTTGGATTACATCTTCTCCTCATGGCATTGAAGAGCCTCTTCCTTCCATGAGAGCTTCATCATCAAGGTGACATTTATTGTGCTTTATCATCATTATCATTTGGATTTTTGCCTCTATCCCACAAGGATACGGACTCTCTCTGACAACGGTGTTCGGAAGACTTGAATGTCTCTCTGGGGCTTGACTGAGGCAAGCCTCTAAACACCACAACCTCCTCCCACACTCCCTGTGATTGTAGGTTACAGATGTCGGATCTAGGCAAAGTGGAGTTGCAAGGAAGATAGGGAAACATTGAAGATTTCAAATCTGAAAAGAAGCACACTGTGCAGTATTCTTGGACTAGGGTGCCATCAACCTTGTCCTCTGCATTTCCATTGCTGGAAACTAAAGACATAGTAGAGATCAGTGTTGGAAAGAGATCGAGAATCCATAGAAAAAGTAGCACATTGGACTAGGGCACCATCACCATTGTCCTCGAAATTTCCATTTTCTGGACTACAAAAAATAGTGAGTTAAGGTCCTCTGCCCTTTGTCTAATTCTGGTATCACTTATCGTAATTCACAGATTTAATTACTGTTTTCCTTAAATTAGGGTTTCAAAAGCATAAAAGCATTAATTGGCAACATTGTGTGATAACTTCTGAATTTCCCAGCAGAAAACCAAGTGGCAACCCAATCTGATAGATGACTCTCCTCTCGATGCGAGAAGCACTCAGTTGAAAAGCCCTTGGAATGTTTTATGGAAAGGAGGATTCAAACTAAAACAACAACATTTCATCATCCCCTCTTTCATATTAAAAATTTTGGTGAACCCATGTTTTGAACTTTTTGGCACCTTGCTAAGTGTTGTTTCATAGATTTACATTCATTCATTTCATTGCATTTGAAAATTTACAAAAAAATTGATATATTTGGAAAAATTGAAAAAAAAAGGCATTCTAGGGTTTGATTGTTGACATAGTTGGCATTCATTCAATTGTATTTAATTAATTCTCTAATTTTTACATCAGATATGAAATTCATTATCATTCAATTCATTATTTTTAATATTGTATTTGAAAAATTACAAAAAAAATGAAACATTTGCAAAATTTGCAAAAATTGGCATATTAGGCTTGCATTTTTGTAAAATTTGAATTAATTGGCATCTAATTTCAACTAATTTCTATTATTTGAATTAAATCTGATCCAAAATACAAAAATTCATCATTTACAATTCATTCGCATTGCATTTGCATGCTTGATTTGTTAGAAATTGCTTGAAATTTTGCATTTTTCATGAAAACCTAGTTTTGCATGAGCTAGGGTTGTAGTCAAAATTTTGTTTCAGATTTTACTACCTTGTTAAAACACTCATTAGGCCTTATTTATAAATTTAGTGTTGCATCATAATGGCCTCCTTGTGAAATTTCATGTCTAGGGCTTGAAAACTTGCATTTTTTCACTAGATTTGGCTTTATCGTCTTGTTAGATTTGCACTCCAAGCGTGTTGTAAGGGATTTTACTGAACTAATTGGATTTTATTAGTGTTATTATCTGCTACCCCTTCTCAATTTCCTTACAACACCCTTTCTTTTGGGCCTTTGCATTGAAATTTTGTGAAAATTTGCATATTTTTGCTATTTTTGCACTAGGGTTTGATCTAGAGTGGCACTATAGGCATGTTGTAACGGATTTTTTGGCATTAGGTGGCTATTATTACTGTTATAATTTGATTTTCATCATAATTTTACTTACAACACCCGTTTCCCTACTCTTTTGAATTGAAATTTGGTGAAAAATCACATATTTTGGCCTATTTTCACCAGGTTTTGGCTTATCGACTTTTTAGAGTTGCTTCAAAAGCATGTTGTGAAAGGTATTCTTGCATTAGTGGACTATTATTAGGCATATAATTTGTGTCCCTCTTGAAAATATTTACAACACCTCTTCTTTCATTTGTTTGCATGAAGATTTGGTGAAAAATCACATATTTTGGCCTATTTTCACTAGGTTTTGGCTTATCAACTTTCTAGAGTTGCTTCAAAAGTGTGTTGTGAAAGGTATTCTTGAATTAGTGGAATGTTATTATGCATATAATTTTCTTTCCCTCTTGAAAAGTTTTACAACACCTCTTCTTGCACTTGTTTACACTGTGAAAAGTTGAAAAATCAAGCATTTTTACCTTTAAACATATCTTGCTTCTAGGGTTTATTCTATTAGTTTGTGCATGCTGTTGCATGAGTATTATAACTCAATTCCCTAATATAAATATCCATTTAAGAATAAGCATAAGACTCATGGGATCTAGTGCTCTTGAAGAAATTGGTACACTAAACACCTTCTTTACAAAAGGAAAGACACAAATGTTACAAGATACTATACCTATCACAAGTACAATGGAAGAGCAAAATTTCCATGATGTTGATGATACTATTGAGGTGGTAGGACACATATCTGACAAACAAATAGATAAACTTGATAAAGAGTTATCCAAATTCCAAGCATTCTTGGAAAATGAGAGGATAGTTGAAGAAGCTATTCCTGCAATTCATAACGTAAGAGAATTGATAAAAGAAGGACAAGATGGTGTTAATGTGATCCATGGTTTAGCACATATTGTACAATCCAATATTATGCCAATCACTGAATGTGCAAAAGTGATAAATAACACTTTGTCACCATCCATATGCAAGTATCGATACCTATACCGACCATGGGAATATCTACATTTACATCGAATATTTTGACAACTAATGCAAATGCTTGTAGTAATGTCACCACTGGTATTGGAGTATCTAATGGCACTAATTCACAAAATTACAGAGCTGTCGGATTCAACAATTAGAACCTTGCCCCTAAGGTGTCTTCATATCACTCGCAACCACCCATTCAGTTCACTTTTTCTCAACCATTTTCCACCTATCACTATGTCCAACCACCACCCAATTATTCGCAACCTCCGCTTATCACTACCCATGCTCAATCTCCTCCACACTTTGGTTCCAATTCCTCACCAAAAACTGCATCTCCTAATGACGCCATCTTAAACCAACTTTTGCAAGGCACGACGTCTTTACAACAAAAAATGACAAGCTTGTCAAATGCTTCACAACCTAATATACTGACTTACCATGCTTGTAATCCTTTATCCTATGCAATCTTGAGAACTCCTATGCTTGAGAAGTTTGAAACTCCTCGCTTCGAAAAATATGGTGGAAAATGTGATATTAATACTCATGTGGTGGCATTCACAGCTATGTGTAGTGATTTCTACTTTGAAGAGGACTTGTTAGCAAAGCTTTTCCCATGATCTCTCAAAGATACAACTTTGGAATGGTTTTTCTCATTGCCTCTAAATTTAATACATTCCTTTTCACAGTTAATTGACCAATTTCTACAACATTTTCAAGCAAACATCGGACCCCAAGTCTCTCTGATTGATTTGGTTCATTGCAAGCAAGGTCCGAAAGAGAGTTGACTGAGTTTATTAGCCGATATCAAGGAGTTTATGGACAAATTCAATATTAGATGAAAGATGACGATGTTCAGAAGATATTCATAACAAATTTGTAGCCTAACATCCGTGATAAGATCCTCTTGATGAAGTATAACTCTTTTCAACACCTATGTACCACCCTTTGTGACTACCAACTTTCTTCTAGTCAATATGAAAATCAAAATTCATCAGCTCAAGTTGGTCAATCTGGGGGTGGATCATCACACAACAACTTTAAGAGGAATATTAATAAAAGTTTCATCAAGGTTAATGGACCAAATAACTTTTCTTAAGTGTCTGCTATCACTAATCCGAAGAAGGCACCATACCAACAAAGAAAGTTCACCCTGATATCTGAGTCCTATCATTCTATCATGAATGAAGCTCTGAGTAATAATCTCTTGAAGCTTCCCCTGATTAAACCAGTGGATCCTAACAGAATGCAAGGACCTTATTTTGATGCTAATGCCTTTTGTCACTATCATCGGACACAAGGACATGATACTGAATGATGTATGCATCTTAAATAGGAAATACAAGACCTCATCGACTCGAATGTTATACAGGTATCTAGTGTGAATGATAATGGGAATAAGTCGGTTGCTCCGCCGAATCAAAATTTACAGATCTTCACTAATCCTTTCCCTAAGCATATGAATAACAATTTGATGGAACAAAATACACTACAAGTAGAAGAGGATTATTTAGATTATGATGAGACAATTGCTACAATTGAAGTGGATAAGGAAAATAATCAAGTATCACCTCATCCATGAAGAAGAGGTATCTACTCTAAAGTTCCTCCTCTGTTATCTCTTCAGGGATCAGGAGAGAATCAACATATACCAAAAAGACAAATGGAAAAACTGAAGCACGATATTATGACAATAGAAAAGGCTGAAACAGTACAAGATAGTCCTTGTCGTTACGATAGACAAAACTAATAGAAAAAGAGAAATAAAAGTTGGAAACGAGCATGACGATTATCATCAGTTGGAAATAACAGTGGTTCTCCTCCTCACAAGCAACAAAAGATTTCACATAAACAAGGAAGTGTTGAGAACGTATTGAATGGACTCTCTAATAACAAGCAACAACGTAATAAGAACCACTCAAGCTTCCCACAAAACTTGATCGTGTACCTCTCCAAGAGGTTCACAAGTTCTAAAATTTAGTACGATAAGTACTACAGGTAAGTATCTCTAACCCTTTATCTCTCATGATGTGTTTCCCCCGTGATGTGCTATGTGTTGTTTAGGCCTCCTAGGATGACCCTTGATTCTCTTGTAAGGTCGAGGATACTAAGAGACCACCTTTGTTGTGACATTCTTCTATTTGTATCATCATTTTTCTATATTTCCTCTCCTCTGATTTCATTGTTGTGTGTTGTGTCTTACGGACATAGTGTTGCGGTTGGTGATTTGGGGGCACCCTCCTACATGACTGTCCTTAAGGCACTTGTTCTCCTCTCTGATTTATTGTTTACCTTCCTCTAGTGTTTCCATCTAGCTAGCAGGTGACGAAAAACATATTATATTGATGTGGACCTAGTGTCCCTTTCGTGAGTAATCAAAAAATGGACCTAGTCCATAAATGACAACGGGGTTGTAACAAATTATCTGATGGTTGGCTAGTGGAATCACTCTGTGATTTCTCTATCTTGATGTTGATGTCGATGCTATCTTATCTTGCTAACAACACTTTAACAATACTGCTACTCCATGCACTTTGTTTATCACGGATATCGCCTTACTTGGCTCTTTCATGTAGTTGATCATATGCATTGTTGTTTATCATTATTTGGACACTCACACTTTCTTGTAGGGATGTGTTTGTGGGAACATTCGGCGATCGTAAAGTACATGTCACCTTTGGGGGGCATGGGCTTTGCAAGAGCTCGTGTTCCCTTGTGTGTGGGTGTGTGCAAAAAGTTGAGTCCACTTTTTGGCCAAAAAGTGGAAGTGTTTTCCCTGATTTTCAGAATTTGTCACATTTGACCTAAAAATTTGAAGCACTTAAAGGTGGAATCTTGAAAAAAGTCAATAAATATGAAATGTAGTACTTGGAGTCTAGTTTCCAAATATATAATTTTTTTAATATCCAGATGATACAAATTAATTTTTAATAGGCGTTTCTAAAAACCACTGTTTAAAAGTCACTTTTATTTTTACTATACCATGCACATGTACGTCATCAATATTTTGACCTAAATAATCATATTTTTCTAAATCCTTTTGGGAAAAGATTTGTAACTCACTGAAGCACGTTTTCCATATTTTTTATTGAATATTTTTTTTTTTGTTAATTTTTTATTGGCCATTTTGGGTGTTTTAAAAAATTCGTTGTGTACGTCACGCATAAGATGACCTAAACTTATCATTTTTTGAATTTTTTTTTCAAATTGAAAAGAATTGCCTGAAGTACATTTTCATACAATATTTTTTACAAAAAATTATTTTGATAAAAAGTTATTAAAATATTAAAAAACCCTGATAATTCAAGTTTATGGACCTGTTTCATCATAAATTAATTGAAAAATAGAAAAATAATCCAATTGTAAAAAAAATTACATATTTGGAATCTACATTATCTCATCTATAATGAGTTTTAATTTTGTCAAAAAATTCTGTAAAAAAGGTCTTCAGACATATGCCCAAAGTCACTATTTTGTTGTGACATTGACAGGACGTTCAACTTGCAGGTCAAACCAGGTCCAAAGCCAAGGGTTGGGTTCCCATGCCTTTTTTCTGACCCAAAACCCATAGAAAAAATTGGGTCAAAAATTCAAATTTTATGAATCGGGATCCCGCTTCTAAAAAACAGGATCCCATTTTGAAATGGGATCCCGTTTCATAAAAAGGTTAATATTTTAACCTTTTATGAAATGGGATTCTGTTTTGAAATGCGATCCCATTTCTAGAAAATGAGATCCCGCTTTTGGCTTGGGATCCCGAAGCATAACAGGATCTCGTTTTGGTTTACCCGATTTTAGTTTTTTCTAAGTCTGAAACTTCCACCATAAGTGGACTCATCTTTGTGCTAAGTGGACTCATCTTTGTGCATTTACCCATGTTTTCTTCCTACCTTAACGTGCTTGATATCAGTACGTGATATCAACCACCTTAAGGTGTGGGCATATATAAGGTAAGATGTTTGCTTTAGATGATAGCAAAGCGTGTTTGAACAATCTAAAAATTAATCACAATCATTTAAGCCCTCTGCGGAGGTAGGGTATCGAGCATATCCTTTTATCTTAAGCCCTCATCACGAGGGGGGGATGGTGTATTTCTCAGAGAAGATTGCATTAACCTATCATTTTCAAAAGTCCTCATCATGAGGCGGGGAGCAATTCTATGACTAACTCAACCCTTAAGCGTGTTTTCGGCGGTTGTTGTGGCGAAGCCCAATCGTTGGTGTGTGCCTGCAATGTGCCTGAGATGGTGATGAATCTAGCAATAGTTTCACTCCGTCGCTTGTCTGCCATGTGTTCTCCATGTCTTCAACGTGTGTGTATGGCGTGCTTGTTCTCAAAGTGCAAGACCGGTGGCGATGAGCTCCTCTACACTTTGAGATTTTGTTTGGCATGTTTGTTCTCAAGGTGCAAGACTGGTGGTGAACAACTCCTCTACACCTTGGGATTTTGTTTGGCGTGTCTGTTCTCAAAAAGTGCAAGACCGGTGGTGAACAACTCCTCTACACTTTTTGGGACTTGTTTGTTTACTTTCCTTGTACTTGCATCTTGCATTTCATATGGAAAAATAAAAAAGAATAATCGTTGCATTCATTGTATTCGCTGTGCTCTGTGTGTCTTCAATGTTGTATTCTCCATGTTTTGTGTGACTGTAACTATCTTCTCCGTGTTTTGCGTGCATGTTATTATCTTCAATGTGTTTGGAGTGTCTTCTCCATGCTTGGCGTGTTTGCTATTTTTGTTGACTTACTTTAATGCATGTATTGGCCTTGCGTTTAATACATACATTAAAGTGGGGGCTAAATGTTATGTCAGAAAAATGCACCCTTGGGGACTTTTCCTTTAAGGTTTAGCTCCCGGGTCCTTAGATTGCATTTAGAGCATCTTGCATGATAATTCAGACTCTTGATGAGAAAACCCTTGGGTCTTGTGACAAATAGGACCTAGGGGGTGCTAATTTAATGATTCTGGAACAAAGACAAGGGGTGGACTTGGGTGCTAGCGCCCTAGTCCAGCCCTATTTTGGGTCTGCCCTAAATTCAAATGTCGAGTTTGTGACCATTATTTGGGTCCCAGGCTGACATCATAAGTTTTAATTACGAAATTCTTGGCGGGAATCTTAGTAGTTGCATATATAAGCATGTTTAGGTTATCATTTGCAAACTAGAGGATGTTGATGATTGAAAGCTATTGGCATACTTGTGATTATCATTGTGTTGTAGAGCATAGCATTGTTATTGTGTTTGTTTTTGTAGGTTGGATTACATCTTCTCCTCATGGCATTGAAGAGCTTCTTCCTTCCATGAGAGCTTCATCATTAAGGTGACATTTATTGTGCTTTATCATCATTATCATTTGGATTTTTGCCTCTATCCCACAAGGATATGCACTCTCTCTTTGACCACGGTGTTCAGAAGACTTGAATGTCTCTCCGGGGATTGACTGAGGCAAGCCTCTAAACACCACAACCCCCTCCCACACTCCTTGTGATTGCAGGTTACAAGTGTCGAATCTAGAGAAAGTGGAGTTGTAGGGAAGATAGGGAAACATTGAAGATTCGGGATCTGAAAAGAAGCGGACAATGTGTGGGATTCTTGGACTAGGGCGCCATCAACCTTGTCCTCCGCATTTCCATTGCTGGAAACTGAAGACATAGCAGAGATCAGTGTCAGAAAGAGATCAGGAATCCACAGAAAAAGCAGCACATTGGACTAGGGCACCATCACCATTGTCCCCAACATTTCCATTTTCTGGACTGCGAAAAACAATGAGTTAAGGTTGTCTGCCCTTTGTCTAATTCTAGTAGCATTTGTCGTAATTCACAGATTTAATTACTGTTTTCCTTAAATTAGGGTTTCAAAAGCATAAAAGCATTAATTGGCAACATTGTGTGATAACTTCTGAATTTCCCAGCAAAAACCAAGTGGCAACCCAATCTGATAGATGACTCTCCTCTCGATGGGAGAAGCACTCAGTTGAAAAGCCCTTGGAATGTTTTATGGAAAGGAGGATTCAAACTAAAACAACCACATTTCATCATCCCCTCTTTCATATTAAACAGATACAAAGTGTGAAAGCTTTAATAGCATTAATCTTGGCTCTAGGATCGTTCTTGGAGGATAAATAATCATAGCAGTCTAAATGTGTTATGGCATAAGTGTATTTTGAATTGTAGAGGTCAAGACTATATAAGAGTGCAATAAGCTAAGGAAAAGATGAATCACGAAACATATAGACACTATAATAAAAACTCTAATATGCAAAGTTGTATTATGCAATAGTTTTGTATAAGATTTGAAAAGTTATATGTGTGAATGCATAAGCTACCCTCATGTTCTACCACTAAGCTCACTAAAATGAAGTAACTTGCACAAGTGAAGAATATAATAGGAAATACGCTGCAAATATTTGATAATAATAAGTAATTTCGAGGGGGCTACCTCCAATAGTCTTTAATAAGAACACAATACACAACATGATGATAATAAGCTAACCTCTACCTCCTGTATATACCATACTTATGCCATGGATGCCACCCAAGCCGACCTACCCACCTATATAAGATTATATAAATGATTGTATAACTTAAGTAAGAGTTATGCTAGCCACAAGTCGGCTATACATATCCCCTTATACACTATAGGTTAAGGGTGTAACACTAAATTACTAACTCGTTGTCTATTGTTTGTTGTTATTATATAGGGAAGAGGTTGATGAGTGGTTTAACAACTACAAGACTATTTGTGGCTTTGCGAAGTTCTAACAAGATTTGTTATCAAGGAATGGCATTGCAACTCTCTACGCAGAACAAATTTGTAATAATAAATGCCACCAAATGTCTGCAACAAGTTCAGAGAGGAATTAGATTGTCATGTTATCGATATATATTCTACAAATGATGACTAAACTCCAAAATAAGCCATGTAAGCCACATTTAAATAAGAGTACAAGGTAGACCCATATGCTATAAACCATTTGTAAATTCAAATCGGATCCCATAAACTATAAAAAGACTCCATTTCCATTTCCAATACTATTAAAATTATTAGCTTTTAAATATCCCAAATCATCAAATTTTCCAAGATAGAATGTTCTGCACACAATTAGCTGAAATAAAAGTTGTACTTTGTGTCGTTCAAGAGTTGCATACTTAAATGAACATAGTTTTAGTTAAACTTCCCGGTGCTTAACCCAACCTCGTTTTTGAAAAAAATAGTCTCTTTGACTGCTAAGAAAAATATTCTGTTTGTACTCTAAACATAAGTTTGCAAATTAAAGCCTCCAAGTTTTCCAAGAGCGAGAGACCTTTCCAGCGTTCTGAAAATAATGGGAAATTACTAAATGTAAAACAATGAATGCAGGGAGTACCAATCTCTTAACGGATTCACTGACTTCATTTAAAAGCCTACAACATTAGTCAAACCGGAGTTATAGCCCTCATTGAAAGCTTGTTCGTTGTGCATCCTTTGACAGCTTGTTAGTTGTGCATCCTAATTTCACTGGTATGGTGTTGGTACTAAAAATTTAGTAGGATGCAGACAGTTTAATAAAGTTTGTTAGTTGTGCATTTTAATAAAGTTTGTTAGTTGTGCATTTAAATTTCACTAGTTTATATGGTAATGTAGGTATGATGTCACTACCAACAATTTATATATCATAAGATTTAATATTTTTTGGTTTCACCATTATTATGACAGGTTAAATGTATGTCATCACATGTTTTTGGTTGAGGTAGACTAATAGATCCAAAAGAAAATGTTTGACTAATGTAAGTAGGATGTCATCACATGTTTAAATGTATGTCATCACCATTATTATGACAGGTTAAATGTATGTCATCACATGTTTTTGGTTGAGGTAGACTAATAGATCCGAAAGAAAATGTTTGACTAATAATTGTATATTAAATCAAATTTTGATGATAGACCAATGTAACACGACATGATTTATTGCTTTTTTGAATCTAAAGAATGCATTTTATACAATTTAAATACTAAATCTTCTTTACAACTATTATTCAAAATATTAAACTTTAAATATACAATACTTATAAATCAGTCAACAAGTCTAAAAGCTGAATTGACAAGATTTGAAATTCTTCTATTCTACCAGACCCACCATGTGACCAGACTATTGAGCCCTCCCTAATAAACATGGAAAACGATGAATTAGTGTACATGTGAATAGGCTCCGTGTATTCTCTTTTCCCCGAATGATGCGGTGGACTTTCGGTGCGGTGTGAGGGGGACAAAGGACTTTTGCTGATAGCGGACTTCTAGAAAGATGGTGAAAGAGGCAGAAATGACAATAAAAATCCCGAGGATTTATGGGTATATGTCCTTTTAGTTGGGTCTACATAGTTTTTTCTTTGTTTTTGGGGGGACTTTTGTTGAAGTTAAAAGAATAGGTATTTCATTAAATTAAATTAAATTGGTATTTTATAATAAAATAATATTATTTAAGTATTTTGTATTTTATAATTTATAATAAATATTTTATTTGTTGGAGTAATTCGGGTTTTTATTCTGGTCCAAATTCTAGAGATCCTTATGGGGATCTCTTCCCATGGTTTTATCGCCAAATTATTACTAGGGTCTCAATTCCCAAGGTATTATCGTCAAAGTTTATAATAAATATTAATGTTTTATAAATATAATATATTGAATAATATGTTTGTTTTTGTGAAAACAATTATTTTGTTGTTTTTTAATTGATTTAATTTTGATTAAGGAAGTTTTTCAAGTCTAAATTTGATATATAATCTTTAGTTTTTATGTTTTTAGATTTTAAAATAATATTATTATTTAATTTTTTTCCCTATTTTTTCTATTTAAAATGTTTTGTAAATAGTGGAGCAATTTTAATTTTAGTGGTTGGGGAATGAGATATTAGAATAATAATTAATTAGTATAGTTGTGTTGGATGTTGGGTTTAAATAATTTTAAATATTTAATTTGTTCTCATTATCTCTAAAAAAATGAATGAGTCAAAAGTTTAATCTTTGTATAAAAATATAGATATAAAACTAACATTTATGAGGTGACTTATTGTTCATTTATGACGATACTATATCAAATATGTATGTCTCTGTTGGTTTGCACTGTCGGATATCAATAGATCTTTCTCCCTTGTCTTGTCAATACAAATACAAATGGGAGGAGGTAAAGAATAAAATGGCCCAAGCACTGTTATTCGCTAGAAATACACCCTCTTTGATCTAATTTTTGGTTGGAACTGGAGGACAACCTCACATGTCATAGTAAGGTTATAGAGCATCGTTAATGGAGATAGGTTTACATATGTTTGTGATGTAGTTTAGTTGATTCCTTTTAAAACCTTTTAAGTTCTAACTAACTAACTTTCTAGATATGATCAATATATAGAATCACACAATTTGAAATAGATATATATCAATAATGTATTTGATCCTATCAAAGTTTGTTTCACCTATATAAACTATGTTTATTTTCCTTAGATGAAAATACTATGCTTTTGCTTCAAAAATAAGAAAAACTAGAGAAATAGAGAATGCACAAATAAAACTTGGTAAATGAGTTGAGACATGAGAACCTAGGCAAGACTAAATTTTGGGAATACTAAAAAGGACCCTAGTATAGATGACAACGCACTTCTTAGATGACAACACAACTGCAATAGTGCTTAACTATGTTGTGATATGTTGTACTCAGAGACGTATAATCCATATAGAAGGTGAGAAACCTACAAACTAGGAATAACCTACATACAACTAGCAACATGAAATAATATATTAATACAAAAAATATGACGAAATAATCTAGATTCTACAAAATAAAGGAAATAACATGTAAACTAAGTTAAGAGGAATGATAGAAATATAATTAAAGAGAAACACAAAACCTCCATGTGGAAAAACCACCGAGAATATCTATAGCTAAAACAAAGAGAATAGGGATGACTACTAGGGAGCTTGCCAAAATAGTCAATCTCATATTATAGTCTTTTGACCTCCATGTACAGTCAAATAGAAAAATATATTGGATTTCTGTGTGCTTTTGATCCTTTGTGCATCTAGAACTAAAAACAATGAAGTAAATGATAAAAGTAACAATAATAAGTGTGTCTACTATTATACCTATGTGTATGAAGGAGAGTTAGGAGATGTGAATCTAGAAATGCCAAAAAGACTAAAATAGTAGACACATAGCTTCTTTTTCTCAAATTTTAAAAATTCTATTTTAGTACTTTATGATTTTCCTAACCTAAAGATGGTTCACAAGATTCTAAGGTAGATTCACTCGGATGCTAGTGTTTAGCACAGACATCTGCATGTCACGCTAGTGTCCCACGAGTGACAAATGGTTAGTGAGCTACTTTCAGGACACATTGAGCATCTCCTGTGGCGCGAGAGATTCTTGTAACGCCTCTACGACTTCTAATGACTCTCTCCTCTTGCATGTTGACTCACCCTTACCTCTCATTCAAGAAAGAATAGGATTTTTGAATGATCTCTCATGCTCTCCTTTGGATTTTGTTTTGCAAATTTGATAAAAATCTTGTGAAGACTCTCTTGCTTTGATATCTATAGTAACATATTGAGGATTTCATGCTCTTTGGAATGGTAGCTTTGTCCTTTTGATTTCCTCTTGCAACTTCATCATTTGTGAAGGGGCTTCCTTGGGGTTTTGAAGCTATTTGCATCAGATTCCAAACCTTGAGGAGTTGTAGCCTCCTTCCAAGATGGTGACATTATTTTGTATTGTTGAATAATATTACATATTTGATTTTATAGCATTGTTTAATTTGTTTTGCAATTTCATGGTGTAGACCACCATCTATTTATCTTTCCGTGTGTATGCTCTAGGGTGTTCTAGATATTCTGCATCAAAACTCAATTTGTAATTTTTCTAAGGGGGTTAGGAATCCATCGAATCTCTCATCAATTATGATCCTAAGATTAGATAAATTTGGTTCAATGCGTCATGTTTAGGTTAGTACTGGAAGTGGTGGAGTCTCTGCGCTATTACAACCTTCTTCCCATGATGTTTGAGAGATCCCATATTCTTTAATACTTCCTAACAATTTAGTGAGATTTTCTATTGCTTTGTCAAGAGGTGAGGTTAATTGTTTTGGTGTATCATTGTTATTAAGTGGCTCTATTATCTTCTGCATCTAGCCTTAATATTTTCTTTGATATTTTGTTCATCTGCAACCTTGTGGTGCACTCAATTATCACTTTCTTCTAAATAGTGTGGATCTCTATTTTCTTCTTCTACCACAACCCCTCTGGCACATTCTAACTCTTCCTCCCTATCCTTCCTAGTGACAACCCTCTTGGCACGCTCTATCTCTTCTTCTCTAGCTTTTTGAATTCTTTTGCAGTATCTTTCTTGTCTTTCCTATGCTTGTTTTTATCATTTCTCTTCCAAGTTTTTAATTCCATTGCTAATTGGATTTTTTCTTTAATTTCTCTTAATCTCTTATTATCTCAGGTGTTGTCATGGGTGTCGATGATTTTAAATTTCATTGATCCTTTTATGCATCCCATGTTGCTTGTCGTCCTACTTTGATTGGTCACATCTTTTTAGGGATCCCTTTAGGATCCCCCCTTCCCCCTCATCATCCCCTAGGTTCCTAACCCGCTCTCATGAGATTAGGATCTAAGGGAGTCTACTACAAATCATAAATTTTATTTGTCTTATTTATAATGTCTTCCTTAGTACTTTCTTTACCAGCATACTTATAGTTTTTTGTAACTTAATCTATTCTTTATTGTATGACCAAGGTCTTGGAAACATAACCAAATGTTGGAAAGGAGAATGGATTCATAGACTAGAGAGTTCTAAGTCTTGATGTCTTGCATGTTGTAATTGTACCCCAGTACTTACAATACAAGAATAGATTAGATGATTTGCGATGAAAGATATCTACTATGTACAATAAGAGAGTTGATAATTGACAAATAGACTTAAAATTATATTTGATTATCCATAGTTCACAGTGTATCCATCTTTATATATATATATCATTCAATTGATTACAATGTCAAATATTTAGTCATTAACTTCTTCTTCTCCTCTTCTTCTCTTCTATTCTCTATCTCTATATCTATGTACTATATGCATGTTATTACATTAGGGACATGTCCCTTATAATTATTATGCCTTTTAACTTATGTAGTAGTTAGCCTAGTGCTCCACATTCCTTTTGTAGCCAGATGTGATGGTCCATAGATGCTTATGTTGTTGTTCTCTTTCATCTACTAACAGTGTACTCTCCATTTCACCTTGGAATGCCTTTTTATGATATGTGTCAACACTTCTACAAATGTCTACAAAAATTCAAGACATATGGTCCCTTTACATATGAGATTTCACACATGTAAACACTTTGTTTGACCCATTAAGAATAATTAGGACATTTAACCTAGATGTTAGGTTTGATTCTTAGAGACATGGACATATGGAAGTATCCTATCTAAAACCTCTAGCTAAGTTACAATCACCTACTCTTGTGCACATGAACATAATAATTGTAAAGAAGCT
Organism: Cunninghamia lanceolata; assembly: GCA_027924645.1. NCBI lineage: Eukaryota > Viridiplantae > Streptophyta > Pinopsida > Cupressales > Cupressaceae > Cunninghamia > Cunninghamia lanceolata. The sequence continues at coordinate 12,074,056 of BSBN01000130.1, read as the reverse complement.
AAGGTAGCGGAACAACTTCCTACACTAATATTGAGAGGAGGATAATTCAAAACTTTATAGATCTTTAACAGATATAGAAACTTAAATAGAAATAAACATAAATATCATGCATACCACAATAGAGTGATTTACGTGGGGAAAACTCTTTCGGTAGAAAAACCCCACACTCCAAAATCTGCCCAATATATTATTCATAAATCACAAAGATTACAATATACTTGTAGAGAAAGCTTCTCATAGGAGTATCACCACTAGAGATCTAGAGAAAACACAACCGCTATCAGACTCTTACAATACATCATGATCCCTCAGCCATAATACAACACCCTCATAAAATAGGGTTACCTTCTAGGGCAAGACAAGACAACAAAATATCTACCATCTGATCTAAAACCTAATAATGAATGGTCTAGATTTACAATATATCATTAATTTAATGTATGTCGGACATTTAACAGTTTTTGTTAACAAAAAAATGTTAACACACATCCCACTCCACCCCATTCTCCCATTGTATATTACATCTATCGGTGTAACTAGGAAATATATATAAATATATATATCATATCAACAATAAACCTTATATAATTGGAGGGTTGAGACACATTTTCCCAAAAAAATTCCCACTTGTCGAACACCTTGCAAGAGTAACAAGAGGGCGTAAACATCGTCTCTTAATTGCTAGGGGCCAAAAGGCCCATAGTTTATGAACACCATCTAAACTTTTTTGTGCTCACAGGCTTAGTTAAAGAATCAGAAGCATTCATCAAAGTTTCTACCTTAACTAGCTTCACCCTACCATCTTTGACCATATCTCTAACAAAATGATATTGTACATCAATGTGCTTGGTCCTAATATGAAATGTTGGGTTCTTAGCTAGACATATCGCACTTTGACTGTCGCAATAAATTGTTGTGTTGCACATTGTTTTATTCCAATATTTGAACATAGTCTCTAAAGCCAAATGGCTTCTTTGCAAGCATGAGTAGCTTCCATATACTCAACTTCAGTAGTGGACAAAGAAACCATAGCCTATTGCTTACTTATCCAACTAATTACACCACCAAATAAAGTAACCACATAAGACTGGTGGATCATCTACTATCAATATCACATGTCTAGTATCAATCCACATAACCATGAATATCGAGGGAAATATCATCTTTAGTCAAATTACTATGATAACACAAGGAATACTCTGTGTTACTGCGCAAATATCTGAAGACTCTTTTAACTGCATCCCAATGAACTCTACTAGGATTAGACATATATCTCGAAAGAACTCCCACTGCTTGGGCAATGTCTGGTCTAGTACAAATCATAGCATACATCAAACATCCAACTGCAATAGATGGTAAGGCACTTTGCTCATCTCTTCCATCTCTAATGGAGATGTTGGACAATCTGAAATAGATAACTTTGTTCCAACTGAAAAGGGTGTTGACAACATAGTCAAGAGACACTGCTAATTGGGAATTGTTGGCATTGATGGTAACAAGGAAAACAAAGAATGATGTAGCTAAGGATGATTAGGAACTCAACTTGGAACAACCTGCATACAAGGATCTGGTCTAGACACAAAAGACTAAGGTAGATGGCCAAGTACTGATAACACAGAGTTAGTAGCAGAGACCCAAGTGGTATTCCTCCACAGTTGATATTCAAGGTATGTGGTTCAGGTATGTTATTCAGGATTGTTTGGAAATACTATGTTCAAGATTACAAGTCCTGATGACTTCTGGAAGACAAGTTATGAAATGGCTAAGTCCGGATGAGCACAGTTAAGTTAGGAAAAGTGCAGAGTGCATGAGTATTTTGGTCCACATTTCTCTGTAAGTGATTGTATTGGTAGGTGCTTTTGAGGTAGTATGGATAGGTGTCAGAAGCATACAATTGATAAGTTACAGGGTCTGAAGTAATCCAGAAGATTGTCTACAAAAATCCTAGTTCCGGCAGTTGGTTTGCCAGTACTTCACCAAGGCAAAAGAGTCAGTTTTGAGTTCCACATTTCACCACATAAGGACATCTTGACATGTGGCTACTAAGATATGATTTGTGAGGTATGAGGAATGCTTGATGCAATTTCTTGAGTTTCTTTTGGTCCGCAGTAAGAATTTTGGTGTGATAGTTGGGTAGGTCAAGTATGTTCTGAAGAGACAAGCCGACATACAATTAGATTCTTATGCGGAGAAGTTATATTGTCTGATTAATAAATATAAGTGATGGTATGATTGAACCGACCTATGTGAAGACTTTTGTATATTTGTTTAAGTCTGCATTATAGATTGTACACAAGTTCAAGCTGACAAGATGTAGTATTTGTGTACATGGTTTATGTTTTGCTTGCCGACTTGATTATGAGATAAATCTTATAGTGAATATATATACTCGATGGAATTTGATGTTGGTGTGTGTGCAAGCGTATGGTGTGTGTGCAAATTTAAAGTATGAAGGATTATGTACAGAATGCAGAGCATAAAAAGTTGAACAAGGACAGAGAACAAAGTATATGTAGTTAAGTTGAGAAGTAGGGCAGAACTAATGAAGACCTTTGAATCTGTGTATTGAACCTTCAATGGAACTATGATCCAACATGTCGTAGATGTATTCATAGTAGTTTATCTATGGTAGTGAGCCAATGCTTTTTCATTCTTCTTTCTTTTGGCAGTGAGCCTTTGTGCAGTGAGCACTTCTTCATAGGGCAATGAGCCCTAAGGCAGTGAGCCTTCTTCTAATCTGGTATTGACCTATAATAATATATTGTGAGCTAACACTCATCATGGTTTTTCCCTTTTTGGTTTTTCCATGTAAAAATCCTAGTGTCCATATGTTATGTCTTTATGGTTGATGTTCTTATGCTTATTCTGCTTTCATGTTATTAATTTTAGAAATTGGGTTAATAAACAAATCAACAAGTGGTTTTTCAGAATACTGATTCACCCCCCCTCTCAGTATTCCTTACTTTCAACAATTGGTATCAGAGCAAGGTTCCTTGGAAGAAGCCTAATAGCTTGAGGAAGATCTGGGAGAGCTCACTCATGGCAGCGAGGACATTTGGAAACTTCTCAAACAATGTTGAATTGGAAGCAACTCTTATTGATCTTGACAAATCATAACCTAAAATTAGGGATCTGAAGGATAACATTCAAGAAGCTGATGAATGCATTCTAAAGCTGAAAGAACAATTCAAGAAATTCAAAGAAAAATACAGAGATGTTAGTGAACAATTGATAACTGCAAATGAGAACCTAGATGATTTGAAAGTGGAAGTTATTAAAAGAGATAAAGTAGAAGAAGATATAAATTTGATGGTAAACAACAAGATAGAAGAATGTGTCAAATTGGAAGAAGAAGTTGTGTGCCTAAAAACAGACTTGGAAAATGCGATGAGATATGAAGAAAAGTTCAAGATAAGTTCTGCAAAACTTGATGAGATGATTGCTAGTCAAAAGAGTTCATATGATAAGCAAGGCTTAGGATTTGAGAAAGGAGAAAGTTTAAAATCAGGTCAAGAAAACTTTCAGTTGAAACAAAACAAAGGCAACCAGTTCATGAATCAAAGAAGAAGACATAGAAGAACCCTGGTCAGACAGCCAAATGCTCAAAGGTACCCATCTTTCAATGGCTATTGTTTTAATTGCAATAAGTTTGGTCATAAGGCTACTCAATGTAGGAGAAGAATAAACCAGAATCAAAATGTTCCATCATTCTTTGGTCAATGCTTCAATTGCAAGAAAATTGGTCATAGATCAAGTGAATGCAGAAGTCTGGTAAGAAATGGCTTTCACAATTCAAGGAATACTCAATCATTCAATGGAAGATGTTTTGCATGCAATAGATTTGGACACATGACTAATCAATACAGATCAAGGATGAATTAATTCAATCAAGGACAAGGAAGTATTGTGTGCTACAATTGCAAAAAGTTTGGACATGTTGCAAGATTTTGCAGAAGCAAGAATGTGAAAAGAAACTACTATGCGAAAGAAAGGAAAACAGAGCAGAGGAATGATAACGGAAAAGAAAAAGTTGATCCGGTTGAAACCAAGAAAAAAATGGACAAGATCTAGATCAAGAAAGAAGTAATTGAAGTCAAGGATGGATCCACACCAGCATCTGGTGCAGATACTTCCTCCGGGAAGTAAATTGGGATCTCTAGCTCAGGGGGAGTTGTGTTGAAAATCTAAAGCCCCCAGCCAGAAAGTTAGTGCTGGAATCTGGCACTAAGGTATGTTGTGAAGAACTCTATGACAAAGCCTCTGAAAGAAATTTGGGTAGAGAAAGATCTAATGTGGAGCAATATGGATTGACTATGGTTGTCAGAGAAGAATTTGGCAGCTTTTTGAAAGACCACATTTATGATGATTAAGTTAAGGCATCAAGGGATTAAAAGTCTTGGATTTGTAAAAGATTAATCACTTTGCATTTAATATTTCAAGTGTTCAAGGTGATCTGAAGCTAAAATCCAAGCAACTCAGAGTTTTCCAAAACGATTCAAGTCAAAATCAACCTCAGGTGAAGGAAACCCTAATTCGGTAGAAAAGGTATTTACAACTTGAAAACCCTTTTGTGTAGTCTAAAATATTTCAAAAAATGTTTACTCCCCAATTAATCGAGATTTTAGAAAATCCTTGCCCCAAGTTCAAGAAACATTTCTTCAAACCACCAGAAAATGATTATGTAGGAGCATTATCAATTTCTCCTCATGGAACTATGCATATGGAAGATATTAGGGCATACATTCATACCAACCTATGTTAGAAGATGGTCAACACTCCTCGTGGGATTTGTGACATGGACTAACAACCTCCCGTGGATTCATTAACTCTGGCGGTTGTATTAGAAATTGACAGGTCAACCTTTTGATTTATGGCAATTGTGGACCAACAATTGGTATCAGAGAGAAAGGTCACGGGTTTGAATCCCTCGGGTAACGCTGGGGGGGAGTTTGTTGGTAGATGGTCAGCACTCCTCATGGGATTTGTGACATGGACTAACCACCTCCTGTGGATTCATTAACTCTGGCACTTGTATCAGAAATTGACAGGTCGACCTTTTGGTTTAACGGAAATCATGGGCCAACAACCTAGAGGAATACAATCACTTGAATCTTGGAAAATTATACTTGGATAAATTGACTACTAGTCATGTTGAGTTGAAGAATGAATATAAAGTTCTGGGAGAAATGAAATTGGACAGCTGGTTGGATTTTCCTGCAATCCCAAATGATACATGGGTTAGGTTCATTCTCAGTAGGATTCATGATGAGTTTTTGTGGCTCGATGAACCATGTATGATAACCAAAGAAGCTATTAAAGTTGTGACTGGTATGAGTTCCTTTGGAAGGATTCCAGGAGAAAAGAAAATAAAGAACAATTTAGTAATGCAACTAATAGGGGCCAAATTTGGTAAGAAAGCTCTTTTTGTTATATGAAGCCTAATCAAACTCAGAGGTTAAATTTTTTCCACTTTTATTAGCCGGTTTCCCCCCAAATTACTTAACAAGGGTTTGGGGGCAATGCCCCCAAGACGGGGTCAAGGGGTAACACCCCTTGTGGGGTCCAGGGGCTTTACTAAATGATTTTTATTATTTTATAAAGGCGTCGGGAGTTGTTTTTCTATTGGCCGACATAAAAAAAACCCTATTTTGTAACCGACATAAGGCTTGATAAAAGCGACTAAGGGTTAGGGTTTCCGGTGACATTGTATTGTAGCATTTGCAACAGTATTGAGTTGCAAGGATTGTTGGTTGTAATCTGTTTGATTTACTGGATAATAATATTGGACTCTCTGTTAGTGGATGTAGCCCAAATTTGGGTGAACCACATTAAAATTTGTCTCTCGCTGTTATTATTTTTGTGCATTTTCATTCCTCTATTTAATCTTTATTTTCATTTAATTGGTATCTTCTACATGCAATTCCTAACAAGTGGTATTAGAGTGGGTTGTGTTCGATTATTATCTGCAGGAAGGTCTCATGTTTGAGTGGGAGCAATGGTGGACGAGGGTAAATTGAAGGTAGATAAATTCAATGGGCAGAACTATTAGTTATGGGAGGATGCAAATGGAGGATTATCTCTATCAGAAGGATTTATGGAGGCTGCTGGAAGGAATAGCCAAGAAAGTGGTAGTAATGACTGATGAGAATAAGAATCTTTTGGACAGAAAGGCATTGGGAACCATTCGGTTGTGCCTGGCACCATCGGTGGCATTCAATATAACAGAAGCAAAGACAACAGATGGTCTGATGAAAGCTTTGGCTAAATTGTATGAAAAACCCTCAGCCTCAAATAAGGTATTTCTCATGAAGCATTTGTTTAATTTGAAAATGGTTGAAGGTGGATATGTGACAGATCATTTAAATGAGTTTAATATGATTATCAGTCAGTTAACTTCTATAAAAGTAAGTTTTGATGAAGAGGCGAGGGCTCTCTTAGTTTTATGTTCTTTTCCAGAAAGCTAGAATAGCTTGGTAATGGCTATAAGTAACTCTTTTTCTAGTTCAAATACTTTGAAATTTGATGATGTTGGTGTTATCCTTAGCGAGGAAATGTGATGGAAATGCTCAGGAGGGTCCACACCAGGTAGTGTTTTGAATGCAGAAAGTAGGGGCAGATCAAAGGAGAGAGGAAAATCAAAGGACAAGAGGTCCCAATCTAGAGGACAGAAGGATTGTTGGTACTATGGGAAACCAGGTCATTTGAAGAAAGATTGTTGGTCTCAGAAGAATAAAGAAGGAGATAAACAAGAAGGCAATAAGGAGGCAAATGTGGTAAGTAATAAATTTGAAGATGATTCTTTGATTCTTTCCCTAGATAATGCTGATGATTCATGGGTTTTAGATTCAGGGGCCTCATTTCAAGCTACGCCCCATATAAGTTATTTTCTTGATTGTGTCCAAGGGGATTTTGTGCTGTTTATTTGGGAGATAATGAACATTGTCAGATTGTTGGAAAAGGAAGAATCAAGATTAAGTTGTAGAATGGGAATCATTGGCTACTACAAGAGGTAAGGCATGTTCCAAGGCCGAGTAGGAATTTAACTTTAGCAGGGCAGCTAGCTGATGAAGGTTGCATAGTTACTTTCAGTGATAAAAATTGGAAGGTTTCAAGAGGTGCCTTAATAGTAGCAAAAGGTGTGAAAGTAGGCACCTTATATCTTTGTACAAGTCATACTGTTCCTTCTACTTTAGTTGTTGTAGAGAAAAACTAAACAGGTTCAGGAACAATTGTTGTGGGTTTGCAGGAAGAGACTGAAAAAGTTGATGTAGGTTCTGAGACAACACTGTGGCATAACAGACTTAAGCATATGAGTGAAAAAGGTATGAAGGTACTTCATTCTAATAAAGTTTTACCAGGTCTAAAATGTATTAATATGGATTTTTGTGAAAGTTGTGTGTATAGAAAATAAAAGAGAGTTAGTTTTCTCAAGGATGGGAAGTAAAAGAAAGATGAAAAGTTGGAGCTTGTGCATATAGATGTATGGGGACCAACTCAGGTATCTTCTCTTGGTGGCTCTCGGTATTATGTTACATTCATAGATGATGCAACTAGGAAGGTTTGGATTTATTTCCTTAGGCAGAAATCTGATGTATTTGAAACATTTAAGAAATGGAGAAGCTTGCTTGAGAATGAGACGGGTAAAAGATTAAACTGTCTCAGATCTGATAATGGTGGTGAGTATTGCAACAAAGAATTTGAGGATTATTGTTCCTTTAATGGAATTCGTAGGCATAAAATGGTTCCAGGGACTCCACAAGAGAATGGAGTGGCTAAATGCGTGAATAGGACAATAATGGAGCATGCAAGGACCACGAGATTGCATTCTAGGCTAAATTTAAACATGTGGGCAGAGGCTGTCAACACCATTGTATATTTAATTAATAGAGGTCCTTCAGTTCCTTTGGGCTATGGTATTCCAGAGGAAGCATGGACATGTAAGAAGGTGAGTTATTCTTTTCTCAAAACTTTCAGATGCGAAGCATTTGCACATGTAGATTTTGAAAATAGAACCAAGCTGGATGCAAAATCAAAAAAGTGTATCTTCGTTGGATATGGCATTAATGAATTTGGTTATAAGCTTTGGGATGTTGAAAATATGAAAATTGTGAGAAGCAGGGATGTTGTATTCAATGAGAAGGTGTTGAACAAAGATCAATTGCAGCAGCATGAGAAGAAAGAAAATGATTATGTGGTGCTAGATGATACTCTAGATAATGATGTTCCAGTGGTTCCTCATGCTCCGCAACAACAACAAGAAATACCACAAACTCTAGTGATTGTTAGATGGTCAACAAGGCTAAGTAAACCTCCTGAAAGGTTTTCTCCCTCTTTGTATTCTATTTTGTTAACAGATGCTAGTGAACATGAAGGGTATGATGAAGCTATGCAGGTGGATACAAAGGTTCAGTGGGAGCTTGAAATGAAAGATGAAATGGACTCCTTGATGAAAAATTAGACTTGGGAATTATGTAAGTTATCTGCAAGTAAAAAGGCTTTACCAAACAAATGGGTTTATAGGCTGAAAGAGGAAGATGGAGGTAAGAAAAATTTAAAACTAGGTTAGTTGTAAAAGGATTTGCACAGAAAAAGGGTATTGATTTTGATGAGATTTTTTCTTCGGTTCTTAAGATGACTTCTATTCGTATTGTTTTAAGTATTGTGGCTGCTGAAGATTTGCATTTGGAATAGCTAGATGTGAAAACTGTCTTTCTCCATGGTGATTTGGAGGAGGAGATATATATGGAACAACCATAGGGATTTGAGGTCAAAGGTAAGGAGAAATTGGTGTGTAGATTGAAGAAGAGTTTATATGGCTTGAAACAAGCACCTCGGCAATGGTATTTGAAATTTGATAGTTTTATGGCTGAGCAAGGCTACAGCCGATGTAATTCTAACCATTGTGTTTATTTTAAGAGGTTGGATAATGACAGCTACATTATTTTATGTTTATATGTTGATGACATGCTTGTAGCAGGGTCTAACATGGATCACATAAGAGAGTTAAAACAACAGTTAGCACAATCATTTGCTATGAAGGATTTGGGGGCAGAAAAACAAATCCTTGGTATGAACATTTGCAGAGATAGAAAGAACAAAAAATTGACTCTATCTCAGGTTGATTATGTTGAAAAGGTGTTGCAGAGATTCCATATGGAGAATGCAAAAGATATCAGCACACCTTTGCCTAGTCATTTGAAATTGACTAAGGAGATGTGTCCTAAGACACAAGAGGAGGAAGAAAAAATGTCCAAGATACCATATGCTTCAGCTGTAGGAAGTTTAATGTACACCATGGTATGCATGAGACCAGATATTGCACATGCTATAGGAGTTGTAAGTAGGTATATGAGTAATCCTGGATTGGAGCATTGGAATGTGGTAAAATGGATTCTCAAATATTTGAGAGGTACATCCAATAAACATTTATGTTTTGGGGGCTCTAATACTGATTTAGCAGGCTATGTGGACTCAGATTTAGCAGGGATATTGATACCAGGTGGAGTACTATAGGTTATGTCTTTATTGTAGGTGGGACATTAGTGAGTTGGATCTCACGGTTGCAAAAGGTGGTTGCTTTATCCACCACGGAGGCAGAGTATGTAGTTGTAATAGAGGAAAGCAAGGAGATGATATGGCTGCAATCTTTCATGGAATAATTGGGCAAACAATAGGCTAACAGTTATTTGTTTACAGATAGTCAGAGTGCCATACATCTTGCAAAGAATTATGCCTTGCATTCAAAGACCAAACACATATAGTTAAGGTATCACTTCATCTAATCGGTGTTGGATGATGGACAATTATGGCTAGAAAATATACATATAGATGAAAATCCAACAGATATGTTTACAAAGGCAATGACAAGGGAGAAGTTGATTTCCTCTTCAGCTTCGGTTGGTCTTCGAAACTGAAAAAAAAATCATAACAATAGAGTCAAGGGTGTTTATTTCCAATGGGAGCTATAGGGTCAGCGGTGTTATGATCAGTCTCCAAGTGGGAGATGATATGGTGTGGAGTCTGATTAGTCTCCAAGTACGAGATTGTTGTTATATGGAGCCTAATCAGACTCGGAGGTTAAATTTTCCCCACTTTTATCAGCACGGTTTCCCCCTAAATTATTTAACGGGGGTTTGGGGACAGCGCCCCCAAGTCAGGGTCAAGGGGTAGCACTCCTTGCAGGGTCCAGGGGTAGCGCCCCTGGCACGCTCCCTATCACGATACAGGGCGGGGTCGAGGGGCAGCACCTCCGCAGGGGCTCAGGGGCAGTGCCCTTGAAACCTCAAACGATTTTTATTATTTTATAAAGGCGTCGGGAGTTATTTTTTCTATTGGCTGACATAAAAAAAACCCTATTTTGTAACCGACATAAGGCTTGATAAAAGCGCTAAGGGTTAGGGTTTCTTGTGACATTGTGTTGGTGTGAACAGGGTTATCACCTAACCAGTTTACCCTAGTGTGGATAAATCATCTTATTTAACTATTTACTAGTTAAATAATATTCACACATCACACATTAATCACACATATTAAGTTGACTTAGTGAGTCTTCTAGATGTCTAGTTGTGTCTAGTTGTGTGTTGAGTTGTTGATAGTTGGAGTGAGTTGTCTTATCCTCCACATGTGCAATTAGCTATCATCCTCTAATTGGCACATGTTGTAGGAATATCTCCACTTTCCACTCCACCTTCCACTCCACCCTTCTAGCTCTCACCTTGCCTTTATAAGCAAGGTTCTCTTCATGTATTATGTAATCCAAACAACAATCTTTTGCATTCAATGATAGAATAGCATCATTCTTTCATTTGATCTCTCTTGTGCTTTCATGAAGTCCTAGATCCTGGGTGGCTCCAATCATAGCCAACTCTAACACATTGTATTGTAGCATTTGCAGTGATATTGAGTTTCAAGGATCGCTGGTTGTAATCAGATTGATTTATTGGAAAATAATATTGGACTCTCTGTTGGTGGATGTAGCCCGAGTTTGGGTGAACCACGTTAAAACTTGTCTCTCGTTGTTATTATTTCTGTGTATTTACATTCCTCTTTTAATCTTTATTTGCATTTAATTGATATCTTCTGCATGTAATTCCTAACAGCTCACATTAAATGATATCAAGGATCCGACCGTCAGATTTGCATCAATGATTATTGGATACAAAGTATACTTTTCTCATTCAAAAAATTCTGTGTCTGCATCAACTATATACTCAGCTTATGATATGGTCAAAAATAATATAGATTATAATCTATGTGAATTGCTCCGGAGTGAATTAATGGAGAACGTGAAAAGAACAAAAGAGACAAATTATCGCTTCAAATATGGAACCTTGATTACATGTTCACTCTTCTACTTCCCGAGAGAGCTACCCAGCTTGGGAAGCATTGTCTGGCTTGATCATACACCGGTAGCAACTCAAATAAGAAATCACCTGCAAAGTTTGAAAAATACAAACAAACAGAATGAAGTTATGGGGGAATACTTCATGAACTTTCAAAAGAGAATGGTATGTAGGGTTCGGATACCTAAAAAGGTAGTGATGAAATATGAAAATGACATTGTATTCATGGTGAATAAAGACAAATTCTTCATGGAAGCTATGGAACTAAGAACTGCATGGGTCCCTCCATTAGGATATGAAGTTGCAGAAGTTATCCTGACTGAATTAGTTGATGAATTACTGAAGAAACCAAAAGATCTCAAACAAGACAGGTTTGGAACATTCAAAGAATTGTCTATGGAATATGAGTACTCAGAAAAAATTTCTGATGAACAAACAAGCAAGGCAAAAACCAAAGCTGAAGAGCCAAGACCCTTAAATGCTCTGGAAAAATGGAAGTTAAACACCTCAGAAAGAAAAGATGAGAAAGCTGAAAAGGAAGAACATGGATCCAGCCCCCAGAAAAGAACAAGCATCTCATCCAATACAGAAGTAGAGAAAGACAATCCATTAGAAGGAAAGAAAAGGAGGAAAGTTACACTTAGTGATGAATATGCGGCAAGAGACACTGCTTCAATTGACTATGCTAAAAGGTTTTTGAAAAAATAGCAAAGTGTATAGATGCCAAAATCACCCAAGACTCTACAAGGACCAATAAATCTGGCTTCTATGTCTCCTATGGAAAAATTCAAATTGGTATCAATAGTGCAAGCTAAGGCTCAGGAAGAAATGCTGAGAACATATTTACATGACAATGAACTCATTAATGAAACATCAAGCATTCTGGAGAAGTTAATCCCCTCATACCAGAAGGATATATCAGCATATTCAACTGCTCATCTCAAAGGTCTTATAAATTCTGTAAGTACTCATTTTGAATCCTTTGAAAAGTCTGCTGATATTAAGGTTAAAAAGGAATATGAAGATAAAAGATTAGCAGTATCAAAAACCAAGTTAGACAGTGACAAAATTCTGTTAGAGAACAACATCAAGAATATGACAAATGCAATCAAAGAAGCTTGTGAAATATATAAATTTTGTCTGTCTTGGCCTGAAACCTCCAAGGAAATAGATGAGGAAGTCAAAATCTTAGAGCTTCAACTCACAAATATTTCTGAAACCTTTGATCCAGCAATTGACTCAATTAGCGACATAGAAACACAAGTTGAGAATATTCAGAATAACATAAGTAGTCTGCTCAGCAGACAGGAAGAAATTAAAAAAAATGTGTTTATTGAGAAGGATATTAAGCTTAAAATTTGAAATCATGGAAAATCTTGTAGCAAAAGCATAGGCAAATTTACAAATTAACACACCTTCTGATTTGCAAAAGGAAGAGAAATCAATCTTCTTGATAAATGGTCACATTAAAATTTTGGAAAGAGTTAAGATTCGATGGGATGAAGAGATTACACAATTAAATTTTGTGTATAAGGATATTCTTTCACCGGCAACTAATTGAGTTGAAGTATTGTATGTGTACATATGCGGTAGAGTATGAAGATTTTTGCAGTTTTGGTCAAATTTTGACTCTTGTACATACACCTTTGCCATTGATGTCAAAGGGGGAGAAGAAGACTAGTGCAAAATGGGCAAACACCTTATGGGGAGAAGAAATACAAAGTACAGAGGAGTAGATACACATTTCTCACTGAGTGTTGCCATCAATGACAAAGGGGGAGATTGTTGGCAACATAGTCAAGAGACACTGCTGATTGGGAATTCTTGTCATTGATGGCAACAAGGAAAACAGAGCATGATGTAGCTAAGGATGATTGGGAACTCAACTTGGAATAGCCTGTATACAAGGATATGGTCCGGACACAAAAGATTAAGGTAGAATGGCCAAGTACTGATAGCATAGAGTTAGTAGCAGAGACCCAAGTGGTATTCTTCCGCAGTTGATATTCAAGGTATGTGGTTCAGGTATGTTATTCAGGATTATTTGGAAATACTATGTTCAAGATTACAAGTCCTGATGACTTCCGGAAGATGAGTTATGAAATGGCTAAGTTTGGATGAACACAATTAAGTTAGGAACAGTGCATAGTGCATGGGTATTTTGGTCCCCATTCCTCCGCAAGTGATTATATTGGTATGTGGTTTTGAGGCAGTATAGATAGCTATCAGAAGAATATAATTGATAATTTACAAGGTCTGAAGTAATCTGGAAGATTGTCTACAAAACTTCAAGTTCTGGCAGTTGGTTTTCCAGTACTTCACCAAGGCAGAAGAGTCAGTTCTGAGTTCTACATTTCACCACATAAGGACATCTTGACCTGTGGCTAGTAAGATATGATTTGTGAGGTATGAGGAATGGTTGATGCTATTTATTAAGTTTCTTTTGGTCGACAGTAAGAATTTTGGTGTGATAGTTGGGTAGATCAAGTATGTTCTAAAGAGACAAGCCGACAAGCAGTTAGATTCTTATGCGAAGAAGTTATATTGTCTGATTAATAAATCTAAGTAATGGTATGATTGAATTCGACCTATGTGAAGACTTTTGTACATTTGTTTAAATTCACATTGCAGATTGTACACAAGTTCAAGCTGACAAGATGTAGTATTTGTGTACACGGTTTATGTTTTGCTTGCCGACCTAATTATGAGATAAATCTTATAGAGAATATATATACTCAATGGAATTTGATTTTGGTGTGTGTGCAAGCATATGGTGTGTGTGCAAGCATATGGTGTGTGTGCTAATTTGAAGTATGAAGGATTATGTGCAGAATGCAGAGCAGAAAAAGTTGAACAAGGACAAAAAATAAAGTATATGTAGTTAAGTTGAGATGCAGGGCAGAACTAATAAAGACCTTTGAATCTATATATTGAACCTTCAATGGAACTATGATCCAGCATGTGGTAGATGCATTCATAGCAGTTCATCTTATGGCAATGAGCCAATCCTTTTTCATTCTTCTTTCTTTTGGCAGTGAGCCTTTGTGCAGTGAGCACTTCTTCATAGGGTAGTGAGCCCTAAGGCAATGAGCCTTCTTGTAATCTAGTATTGAGCTATAATAATATATTGTGAGCTAACACTCACCGTGGTTTTTCCCTTTTTGGGTTTTCCACGTAAAAATCTTGGTGACCACGTGTTAAGTCTTTATGGTTGATGTTCTTATGCTTATTCTATTTTCATGCTATTAATTTTAGAAATTAGATTAATAAACAAATCAACAAGTGGTTTTTCAGAATACTAATTCACCCCCCTCTTAGTATTCCTTACTTTCAACAAAGGGAACACACAATGGTCTATAGTCCTACATGTTAAACCTCTGTAAAATTGAATTGACATACTTACTTTGGCCAAGCCATATCTTTCTATTCACTCTATCTCTTCTAATTTCTATCCCAAGAATGTGTCTAGTTGCACCAATGTCTTTCATTTCAAATTTAACAGCAAGTTGAGATTTCAGTTATGAAATCATACCTTTCCCTTTACCAAGAAATAACATATCATCAACATATAATGCAATAAACAGGAAATGATCACCATCAATTTTATAAAAAACAAAATGATCTAATTTAGAATGCTCAAATCCCAAACTCAACACATATGTATCAAATTTCTGGTACCACATCTTAGTACTATGTTTTAGGCCATACAAAGATTTCTTCAATTTCCAAACCAAATTACCTTTACATTTCACCACGTAGTACTCTGGTTGTGTCATATAATCCTCCTCCAAGTCACCATGAAGGAAAGCAATTTTCACATCCATTTTCTCAACCTCTAAATCATAAGTGCTAGCAGTAATAGAAAGAAAAAATCTAATGGATGTCATTTTTACAATAGGAGAAAATATCTCACCATAATCAACACCCTCAACTTGAGAGTAACCTTTCACAACCAACCTTGGTTTGTACTTCTCAATACCTCCATCTGAACAAATCTTTTTATTGAACACCCATTTGCAACCAATAGGTTTTCGTCCTTCAGGCAATGGTACAAGATCCCATATATCATTCTTTTTTAAAGATGTCATTTCTTCATCCATAGCAATCTTCCAGGATTCTGCATCATTCATACCTAACGCCTCTTCTACAGATTTAGGTTCATCCATGTTAGTATTTAAAGAAAAAATACATCTCCAATCATCAGGTGAATACCTTTTAGATGGTTGTCTATGCCTTGTAGACCTATGAACAAGATGAGTTGGAGGTTCTTCCTCCTCTTCTAAAGATTCAAAGATAGATGAGCTCTCCTCAACTTCTTGTCTATCCATGGGCCTTGATTCAACTTTCTCAGGTGTAGAAGGAAATTGAATCACATCTTCCTGTTTACTTTGTTATGGATGAAATGTAACAGAAGAAGGCTTAGTTTCTCTAAAATAACACTTCTACTATACATTACTGTGCAACAGGATCCCAAAGCTTGTATCCTTTCACACCATAATTGTATTTGATGATGATACATTTCACAACCTTGTTCTCCAACTTTGTTTGCTTCTCCTTTTATACATGTACATATGCCTCGCAACCAAAAACTCTAAGATATCTTAATGAAGGCTTGTGACCCGAACATGCCTCTATAGGCATCTTATCAACAAGAGTTGATGTAGGAGACCTTTTAATTAGGTAACAAGTAGTGGCAACAACTTTAGCCCAAAACCTTTGTTCTAGACTAGCACCACTCAACATACTCCTAGCCTTCTCTATCAGTGTCTTGTTCATTATTTCTTCAACTCCATTCTTTTGTGGAGAATACGAAGTTGTATTTTGTCTATGAACACCACAATCTTTACAAAATCTATCAAAATCATTAGATCAAAATTCACCACCATTATCAATCCTCAAACATTTAATATTATTTCTAATCTGGAACTCAACCATTGCTTTAAATTCTTTAAATCAATTGAAAACTTTAGATTTACTCTTTAGAAAGTATACCCATGTCCTACTATAGTAATCAATATATGAAACATAATATGTGGATTTTCCAATTGAAGGAACATCTATAGGTCCAAACACATCAGAATGAATAAGATCCAATACACCACAAGATTTATGAGAACTCAAGTAAAATTGAACGCGGTTTTGTTTTGCATAAATGCAATGCTCATAGAAATCAAACTCAAGATTACAATCAAACAACCCTTCAACAAGGTTTTTATTTTTAAAGGTCCTTAGACCCTTTTCTCTAATGTGGCCAAGCCTCTAGTGCCATAACATAGTTTTCTCTGTAGGTAACTTTGATTTAGAAGAAAGAGCACCCTTGGGTACCCAAAAGCCATGACCATCTATTGAAGATGAAACCCTCACCTCTTCCATAGACTTGCTTTTCATAGAAGTACTATTGCACTCAATAGTGCATGCATCAAGCTTATATAATGTACCATATCTGACACCTCTAGCAATCACCATAGCACCTCTAACCATCTTGCATCCCGCATCATAAAAATACTACCTGCACACCTGCATCTATTAGTTTGCTCACATATAACAAATTTTGTGTTAATCCAAGAATATGCAACACACCATTAATCCTTTTTATTCTACCATCAGGAAACCTGATTCTAACTTTACCACGACCAATAATATTTAAATAAGAATCATCACCTAAGTACACCTTACCTCCATCAAATTCTTCTTATTCATAAAACCAATCTCTATTAAAGGTTATATGGAAAGATGCACCTAATTCAATTAACCATGCATCATTACTTGCATGAGTTACCAAAGCTGTAATGAATGCATCGCCATCTTCCTTCTCCGACCTAGAATCATAATCAAATCTATTCTTTTTCTTCTTCTTTTCTTCTTTGCATTCCTTACGAATATGTCCAGGCTTACCACAGTTCCAACAAACTACTTTGGACTTTCTAGGAGATTTGGATCCCCCCTTGGACTTGGATTTATCACGCTTCTCATTCTTCTTACCTTTTTCCTTAGGTCTTCCATGAACATTTAGGGCCTCCTTGGAGCTGATGGATACCTTCCTCCTCATCTCTTTAGAAAGTAAAGAACCCACCACATATTCAATCTTCAATATAACAGAAGTACTCCCAATAGCCATAACAAGAGAATCCCATGAATCAGGAAAAGAACAAAGCAATATCTGACATTTCTCCTCCTCATCCATTTTGACACCAACTGATACAAATTGAGCCACCAACATATTGAATGCTTCCAGGTGGTCTGTAATTCATCCACTCTCTTCCATTCTTAAGGAATACAATTTCTTCCTTAAGAAAATCTTGTTCACTAAAGATTTGACTTGATACATCTCACCAAGCTTCTTCCATAGTTTATGTGTAGAGGTCTCTTCATGGACATTGATTAAAACAAAGTCTGCCAAACACAATTTGATTAGACCCTTGGCTTTACGGTCTGTAACATCATATTGAGCAGCCAAAGTAGGATCTACAGGCCTTGGAACCTTCTCATCAATAGCATCCCACAGATCTTGATCTATCAACAGATCCTCCATCTTTAGCTTCCACATTTCAAAATTGTTTCCAAAAAATTTATCCACCTCTATTCTCCCTAATGAACTTGCCATCTAAAAACTCTTGCAACAAGATCATAAAGTGTCTTTTGCACAAGCTCCCACTCAAATCTAGATTAGTTCAAAAAACCCAACAACCCACAACTGAAACCAAAGGTGATCAAGCTCTGGTACCACTTGTAAGGAAGCTAAGGTAGTGGAACAACTTCCTACACTAATCTTGAGAGGAGGATAATTCAAAACTTTATAGATATTTAACAGTTTCAAAAAATTAAACATAAATATATCATTCATACCACAACACAATGATTTATGTGGGGAAAACCCTTTCGGGAGAAAATCCCCACACTCTAAAAGCCGCCTAATATATATTCATAAATCACAAAGATTATAGTATACTTGTAGAGAAAGCTTCTCACAAGACTATCACCACCAGAGATCCAAAGACAACACAACCGCTATCAGATTCTTAGAATACATCACAATCTCTTAGCCATAATACAATTCCCTCATAAAATAGGGTTACCTTCTAGGGCAATACAAGCTAACAAAATATCTACCATCAGATCTAAAACCTAATAATGAACGGTCTAGATTTACAATATATCATTAATTTAATGTATGCTAGCCATTTAATAGTTTTTGTTAACAAAAAATGTTAACACACATCCCTCTCCACCCCATTCTCCCATTGTATATTACACCGATCGGTGTAACTAAAATATATATAAATATATATCCTATCAACAATAAACCTTATATAATTGCAAGGTTGAGACACATTTTTCCAACAATAATAGTCTAATTTTATAATAAATATGTTAGTCAAACTCAAAATGGATTGTTAAACTTGTGGCATAAATCATATTGTAGTAATACAAATTTATTCAAGGATTTTAAACTAAGTATCAATTCATGTTGAGATTTAACTAGGTAATGTAATTATTAACATATTCATGGAATATCTCATAAAAATTAATGATTATCCTTTTTTTTCACTTACTTGTAGGGTAATTCACCTGGCATAGAAGTTATTGATCACATTTATTGAGTTGTTTTACAAACTTAATTACCCTTGAATTATAGAACTAAAACATGATTTAGGATCTTCTATGGGATGAAAATAACTATGAGATGTAGAAAGTGTGTTATGACAAAAAGTATGATCTAAAATGTTGTTCTCACTACTAAAAATAGATGCTTAAACTAAAAATACTTTTGCAAGAGGATTAGCATGAATAAGTTGTCAAAGATAACTACAATTTAGGATTTAAAAGAGTAAGTGCAAGAAGTTGGGTCCACTTTTTGGCCAAAAAGTGGAAGTCTTTTTCTTGAAAACCAATGTTTGTCATAGTTGGAGTAAAAATTTGAAGAATTTACACATAGAATATTAATATGACATAAAAATATGAATGTAGGATTTTGTTTTTAGTTTTCAAATATGTAATTTATTTTAATACCCAGATGATAAAAGTTGGTTTTGTATAGGATGTACAAAAAGTGACTTTTTACAAGTCGTATGTTTTGGACCAAAACATGCATGTGTATGATCAACATAATTTGACCTAAATGAAAGTATTTTTCTCATTCCTTTTATGAAAGAATGCATATGACGCTGAAGTTTGATCAGGATATTTTTTTTTTGTAATTTTTGACAAATAAGTTTTTTAATTAATTTTTTACTGGCCCTAATTTGTGTTTTTAAAACCCCTTGTGGACGACCAACATAATTTGAACTAAACTAATTGTAACATGAAATTTATTTTTTTCATTGTGCATAGAATAATGTCTAGATTGATTAAACATAAATTTAAAAAAAAATTCAAAATCAAAAGTTATTAAAAAAAAAACAATATATGTTATTTCAGGTTTATGATGTTTTTTGTTTAAAAAATAATTAATAAATAGAAAATTATGTTCAAAACCAAAAATATTTACATATTTGAAAACTTGACACTGTCATTTATAATGGGTTTTAATTTCATCTAAAAATTATTAAAAAAAAGTCGTCAGCCATATTACCAAAGTCTAGTCCTAAAAATCTTGAGGGTTTTTGTTTTAAAAATAAACAATAAATAGAAAAATATGTTCAAGACTAAAAAATTACATGTTTTAAAACTAGACATTGTCATCTAAACTGGGTTTTAACTTCATCCAAAATTTCTTTAAAAAAAATTGTCAACCATATTGAGAAAATCCATCCCTTTTGAAAATATTTTGCACAAGTCTGTTGGTTTATTCTTCTGAATCAACATTAGGGTTTGCCACTTCTAATGCACAGGCAGATTCAGCCAACTAATACAGGAGGTTGCATGAGCTCCTCCCCTTCACTTCTGGTTCTGCTGCACCAAGGGGGGTGTCCCTATTTGATAAAAGTATGACCTTGACTAGCTCAATGACAAAAGGATATAACTTGATAGCAACAGGCAGAATGCTCTCATGTAAGGACCAAGATTTGTGTAACAAATCACAAGATTGCAACATTCTTGGACATATGTGTCTGGTTAGGGATGAGAGCATGTAGGGGTTTCCTACTCCTAATCCTACAACTAACAGGTGGAAGGATGAAATGGTTTGAAATGATGTTTAGAGTTATGGGACTTTCCTAGACCCATTGAATAGACAGATTCCCAAATCAGTGCCTTATCTGGGTAGCAGAGTCATATCTAAGAATGTAAATGTCTACCCATGACAACATAAATTCATATCCAGAGGACTTGAGAAGAATGTTACTGCCTGACAGCAACATGTCCAAGAAAGAGTATTACTTATGATCATACTTAACAGATCCTATGATGCAATCTATTTTCCTTTGTATCTGATCAAAAGCCTATTTAACCACTCCTTGAGTAGATGCAATAAATCAGACACACAGTATACATATACTGAAAAACTTAGAAGCCCTTGACAACCTTGTTTGAGAGGAAAGCAAATGACATACAGGAGACAATCAGAAACAATACACACACAGGTGTTTTTCATTTAAAATCAATCTGTATAGAAAGTCATCATAGAGAAAATTATCATTTACAAGACAAAAATAGACTAGTACACCAGACCAAGGACCGAATCTGTAGCAAAAAATGCCTTTCAAAATATGAACACCTTATGTTCAGAGTCAGAGCAGAAAGCCCAAAAAACATCCAACCTCTAAAAAGTAACACAGCCAGACCATTATATACAGAACCGTGTACATTCAGCAATTAATTACATGGCCAGAAGTCAAAAATTCACCAGATACATCTATCAGAAAGAATGGCGCCCAGAAGTCATCAATGCAGCAGACAAGGGAGGCCTCGAGCCTTACGCCACCATCTGGAAGTCCTCATCCACAATCAGGCAGCCTGATCACTTGTCCCATCGCCCATACCCCTGCTATAATCACCATTGATGGCTCAACCACCCACGGCCTACTTGGAAACAGTCGCACTGTTCAAAATGGAGCTTCCCGCCAAGAAGCGCTTCTTCGCAGGTTCAAAATAATGTAGGGAGATTAATCCCACATGCATAGTGAGAAGACCACTTTAGCACTTTAAAAGTATGGCCGCATACATATCAAATGTTGAGTGCTTTTTACCGCGCTCGACGCACGCTCCCTCTCCAAAAGCCCATCGGCCAAACTTCTACCATCGGTTTACTCCAAAAAACTCCTGCCGACCTATCAAGTCTCACCGATGGCCAAGCAAAAAACACCTGTCGCCAAGACAAAAACCATCGGCCAACCCAAAAGCAACGCTCGCTGACAACAAAAGTCACGCCAATGGCAACTTGGCCTCCCATCTCTGTCGGTGTGACTTAGACCGTCGGAACAAGACCACAAACCTATGTCGATAGCTGCCATCACGCCGATGAAACCAAAAACATAAAGCTTTGAACCATTGAACCCTGAACCGGTTCAACTCGATGGTTCAAAAGAGAGGTTCAACACTGAGGTTCGCCGGCGAGGTTCAAACTGAAAGTTCAAAGACACAATCAGAGCACTCAAAAAACAAAACTTTTGCCGATGACAAAACATGATGACCCCTTCCTCAGGAAAGATGATGCGGATGCTGCAATACACTGAAGGGGTGCCAAAACTTAGAACTTTTTGGATTTTTTGGGAAGGTGCCTACATGAAAAATTGCTCAGAAACTAACAGTCAATTCAGGCACCAACAGTGGCTCTGATTGGGGACGTGCAGGTGGAAGACTGCATCGAGAACCCCAGATCTCTGGGATGCAGACCAGTCCCCTATCCATTGGGCACAGAGTCAAAATTGCACCAATCTGCATCACCAAACACATTATTTTAAAATAAACATGGTGGCCTAGGGCCACCAAAAAGGAAAAACAGACCTTTCCTTTGTCAAACACCTGATTTTCTTTTGATTTCTTCAAATGAAGCCTAAAAGCATTTAACTGTCTGCAGCAAGCACCTTGGCCATTATTTGTGCTGCTGCTCATTTCTTTTTCTTCAACAAATCTACAACTAGCTTCATCAGCATATATAATTATCAGTTGTAGAATGTCATCATCATATGAGTCACTGATGTTGCTTGGAAAAATAACAAACTCACATGAAACAAATGAATCCACATCAGAATTTTGCCCTTCCTCAAAAAATAAGAGCTCCTCTGTATCAAACATGCAATATTCAGGCACAAACAACATCTTATAATCAAATTTATCTTGATGAACATACAGATATCCATCATCATCATGCACGACAGTTTTGTCATTAATGTCCACCTAAAATTCTCAAGAGAAGGCAGAAATAACTCAGAATGCAGCCCTACACTGAAAGCTTCATAGTCACCCCTGCAATCAACACTATCCCCAACTGTATGAGCACACACATCTGCAATTTTTCCATTCACCTCTGAATAGTGACCTTGTTTTTTATCTTCACCAGTGCCCTGATAATCAAAAGCAAAGTTTTCAACCTCTGCACTATGAAGGTGGCCAAAATCTTCAAGGAAACATTCATAATTAGCATCCAAATATATTTCATCATCTGAAAGGCTCACATATGCATCTGAATGCTGGCAATCACTAGCATATTCACTGCCATCCCTTGAATCAATGTTTTCTATATTCAGAGTGAAGCTCTGCATATCCACTTCATATAAATAATCAGGCATAACTGGGATATGCACACTGCTACAAGACACAACTTCATGTATGTCTCTCATTTGATCAATTGGAGGGCACCTTGTGTCTACAGGCTTGTCTTCTAAAGGCTGATAACAATATTTGTTTTCATTATTACAAGATGTGCTTACATTTTCTACAACATTTTCTTCATGCATCACATCATGGCTGCACACATTATTCTGAAATATATTTCCCTCTATACAATCATCTCTCAATGCACATACTGGGAGAGCTGAAATATATTCACTTTGATAACTACTTTAACAACTTGCAGCCATGAAACCTACTGGCATTCCATATTTCTCATTATTTTCTATGTCCATAGCAAATTGGAAAGCCTGGTGAAGTGTGACTGGTTCTTTATCTCTCAACAGATAACTCATTTCTTCATCAAATGCAGCCAAATAAATTGTCAAGCACAATGCATTATTAGGTCTCATATATTCAGGGATCTGCCTGAGCAATTTAATAAACCTAAGATTAAAGGCTGGAACCAGCTCCTCATCTTCCCTTTGGATATTCATAAAATATATGATCAATGAGGCCACATCAAACCGTTCACCAAACTGCCCTAGGAATGCAACTTCTAAATCTATCCATGAAGAAATTGAACAAACAGGCAGGTCTAAAAACCATATCCTAGCATCATCTTCCAATGACTGAACCAAGAGTCTCATTACTACATCTTCATCCTCTACCTCATAATCTTTTATTAAATTACAAAATCTTTGCAGATGTTTGTTTGCCGATTCAGAATCTGATCCACTATATTTTGGCAAACATCTAATTTTATTGGGAATAATATTTGGGTAACCATATATCCCTGTGAAATTTAGGGCTTTATATCTTTCAATAAAGAATGGTCTTCTCTAAGAGCATGACCAGACTTGCTGTTCTAAACTCAACATTTTGAATCAAAGATGAATACCTGGATATATGTTGCATCACTGATAGGTTCTTTCAACAGAGTCACCACCTCTTAGAGAGAGGACAGAATGTTAGCAAGGCACTTTTATTTTCTGGATTCATCACCCCAGCAGAGCACCACATGGTTCCTTTTTGCTGCAACAACTTCACTGGAAACTAGATTTTCCAGCCCTCAGGTTACTTGACTCTCTCTGTCCCCAGCAGAGTCGCCAATTTGTTGGTTTATTCTTCTGAATCAGCATTAGGGTTTGCCACTTCTAATGCACAGGCAGATTCAGCCAACTAATACAGGAGGTTGCGTGAGCTCCTCCCCTTCACTTCTGGTTCTGCCGCACCAAGGGGGGTGTCCCTATTTGATAAAAGTATGACCTTGACTAGCTCAATGACAGAAGGATATAACTTGACAGCAACAGGCAGAATACTCTCATGTAAGGACCAAGATTTGTGTAACAAATCACAAGATTGGCAACATTCTTGGACATATGTGTCTGGTTAGGGATGAGAGCATGCAGGGGTTTCCTACTCCTAATCCTACAACTAACAGGTGGAAGGATGAAATGGTTTGAAATGATGTTTGGAGTTATGGGACTTTCCTAGACCCATTGAACACACAGATTCCCAAACCAGTGCCTTATCTGGGCAGCAGAGTCATATCTAAGAATGTAAATGTCTCCCCATGACAACATAAATTCATATCCAGAGGACTTGAGAAGAATGTTACTGCCTGACAGCAACATGTCCAAGAAAGAGTATTACTTATGATCATACTTAACAGATCCTGTGATGCAATCTGTTTTCCTTTGTATCTGATCAAAAGCCTATTTAACCACTCCTTGAGTAGATGCAATAAATCAGACACACAGTATGCATATACTGAAAAACTTAGAAGCCCTTGACAACCTTGTTTGAGAGGAAAGCAAATGACATACAGGAGACAATCAGAAACAATACACACACAGGTGTTTTTCATTTAAAATCAATCTGCATAGAAAGTCATCATAGAGAAAATTATCATTTACAAGACAAAAATAGACTAGTAGACCAGACCAAGGACCGAATCTGTAGCAAAAAATGCCTTTCAAAATGTGAACACCTTATGTTCAGAGTTAGAGCAAAAAGCCCAAAAAACATCCAACCTCTAAAAAGTAACACAGCCAGACCATTATATACAGAACCGTGTACATTCAGCAATTAATTACATGGCCAGAAGTCAAAAATTTTCCAGATACATCCATCAGAAAGAATGGCGCTCAGAAGTCATCAATGCAGTAGACAAGGGAGGCCTCGAGCCTTGCGCCACCATCTGGAAGTCCTCATCCACAATCGGGCAGCCTGATCGCTTGTCCCATCGCCCATACCCCTGCTACAATCGCCATTGATGGCTCAACCACCCGCGGCCTACTTGGAAACCGTCGCACTGTTCAAAATGGAGCTTCCCGCCAAGAAGCGCTTCTTCACAGGTTCAAAATAATGTAGGGAGATTAATCCCACATGCTTAGTGAGAAGACCACTTTAGCACTTTAAAAGTATGGCCACATACATATCAAATGTCGAGCGCTTTTTGCTGCGCTCGATGCACGCTCCCTCTCCAAAAGCCCATCGGCCAAACTTCTACCATCAGTTTACTCCAAAAAACTCCTGCTGACCTATCAAGTCTCTCCAATGGCAAACAAAACACACCCTCCGTCGCCGTGATTCCCTCCATCGGAGCATCCAAAAATCCTCTAGCCGATCTCATGTGTTACACCGATGAAGCCCATCTCAATCCCCTGTCGGCCAGACCAATCCCATCGGCCAACTTGAAACTCCTCTGACCGACCTCAATAGTCTCGCCAATGCCATCGCAAACTCCATATTTCCCATCATCGGCCAGAGATAGACCATCGGGCCAACTTCCATTAACTAGGCCGATAAAAAAAGTCTCACTGATGGCCAAGCAAAAAACACTCGTCGCCAAAACAAAAACCATCGGCCAACCCAAAAGCAACGCTCGCCGACAACAAAAGTCACGCCGATGGCAACTTGGCCTCCCATCTCCATCAGTGTGACTTAGACCATTGGAGCAAGACCACAAACCTATGCCGATAGTTGCCATCACGCCGATGAAACCAAAAACATAAATCTTTGAACCATTGAACCCTGAACCAGTTCAACCCGATGGTTCAAAAGAGAGGTTCAACACTGAGGTTCGCTGGTGAGGTTCAAACCGAAAGTTCAAAGACACAATCAGAGCACTCAAAAAACAAAACTTTCACCGATGACAAAACATGATGACCCCTTCTTCAGGAAAGATGATGCGGATGCTGCAAAACATTGAAGGGGTGCCAAAACTCAGAACTTTTTGAATTTTTTGGGAAGGTGCCTGCATGAAAAATTGCTCAGAAACTGACAGTCAATTCAGGCACCAACAAAGTCTTCCACTAAAAGTGGACCCAACTTATTGCACTTACTCAAAACTCTACAAGCCTTGTGTCTTGAAATACATGAAATTAAACATGAAGAAACCTATCAACAAGTACACTCCCATGGAGAACAAGACTACATTTATTAAAATTTGATGTACAAACAAAGCTCATAATGATAGTGGGGGTTTAGTGTTCAAGATGTTGTCATAAATAACATCAATTGCTAATTAGATTTGTAGACACCTATCTACCTTCTTGAAGACTTCTATTTATAGAAGGATTGACACACACAGTAGCTTCTATTACCTGGTTAATAATATATGTAGCAAGCCTTTTAGGGGAGGGGAACTAGAGCATGGTATATTTCTAGAAAAGTCTAAATTAAAATTACAATTGTCAAAGCCTAGGTCAAAATTGTATGAACAAAAAGACTAAAATAAAATTGTTGTTGTGAAAGCTTAGTTTAAACTTGTATGAAGTGTTAGCATTAGGGAGACTTGATTTTCCAAAGGAATTTTGTGTTAAGCTCTATATTGTAGTGTACATTTCAAACTGATATGTGGATAAGTGTAACATAACTTAACACTAAAAATGCTTTAGCATAATCAAGTCTCCCCAATGCTAAATAGTAATACAAGTTTGTTCTGTAATAGTTTGACCTCCTCAACTCATTCCTTTCATGTAGGCCTCGAGAACCTCTCTGGTTAATCTTGTGGAAGCCATGGCCAAAGGAGAATTAAAGTGAATAGCATGTGGTGTTAAATTAAATGAGATTTCTAGAAAAGAGGGTCAATAGTGACATGTTGGTGCAAGATTAATGCTGCATACTACAACATTGAAGGCACCATCACTTAAAATCCTGACACCATCCCATACATGCAAATGTGGAAGTAGATGGAGTAAATGTAGCAGGTTGGCAATGGAGTGTGAGGTGACAAAGGATTAATGTTAACTTATGTTTTAGTGTTATGTGTTGATGTGTTTGTGTATCCCACGACATGGTGAACATGTACTGGGATCATCATGAACTGCCACCTGGGGTCCTCATCATTCTCCACCTCCAATCAACCTTAAAAAGGATGAGAAGAAAGGAGTCTCCACTTGTCGTCATCCTCCACGTGTATGATGACTTGGACATCCCTGAAAATAATTTTTTTAAATTTTCCACCTCACTACACATGTGGCTAAGTCAAAATTTATGGAGTTCTCAAGAACTAAACAACAAATACACAGTGACCTAAACAATACACAACAAAGAAGAAAGGAAAAATAAAATAAAAACTAGGTGGGTCATTGTCTTAATGAGGTATGATGAACTCACCTTCCATTTATAGCCAAATAGAGGAGTCAACTAAATAATTTAAAGCCCGTGTGAATCTCAAACTTGGGGTGCACCACTATCATGCCCCCTCGCATATAATTGTACACAAACAAGTTTTATGTTGAGAATTTAGGATTCACAGTTGTCTTGCATCATTATCAAATTACAAAGAGCATTTCATTAACAAATGATAGACAAATTTGAAATACTATTGATTGGATATATTAACATATTTGTGAGCCAAAATACATAAATTATAGTATCTATATATAGTTGCGATTGACATACAAAATGCAGAAAACATGCCTCCTTAGGCTATGATATCAAACTTGTTTGTGTACAATGATTGTAGTAAAAAAATACAGAACCCATTTCACTCAAACCATGGGGAAAAAGACAATGGACTTGATGTGATGGAGCTTGGGTTTTCCTGGCTACTTGATAAAGTTATCCCACACATGTTGTCCTCCCTTGTTGGTGGAATTGGAGTGCTAGTTACATGAGATGGGGTTAGACCTTGAATTGGAGTGCTAGTTACATGAGATTGGAACAAGCCTGTACAATTCATTGCAGTAGAATAGTGAGGAACATAAATTTTCATCATACCCCTAAACAATGCATGATCAGAATGCATGATCATGTTTAGGTAAAGGGTTTAGTGGATTGCTTAAACACATTTGTCTATCTAATGCCCTCCTTGCCAACTCAATTTATTTTTCCCTTCTTTCTTGGTACCTTTGGATCCTCTCTTTCTCCTTTTTCTATTCCTTTTCCTACTTTTGTAATATTGTTTGTTGTTTTCTTGCTTGTCATTGAAGGTATCTATCTAACTTTGCTTGCTCCTTCAATTCGCTTGCAATAATTCGTGCTTCCTTTCTCTCCTCTATTTATTCTCTCTTTCTAACTTTGAGCTCTTGAATTTATTTCTTCCTTTGCTCTTGCTCCATCGAAAGGTTCTAATCATCTTATGATAGGAGCTGATATTGTCGACTCAAATGAATTGCATTGTCCTCTGCATTTCTCGGTCTTTTCTTGACAATGTGAACATGCAGTTTTAAGGAATTTTCTAATGTTTTAGTTAGTTTGCGAATCCAATGACTGATTCAATTTTTGCATGACTACTATGTTGAACTTCATTGGAAATTGGCTCATTGTCTCGAGTTTCTCCCAAGTCTATAGCATTATCTCCACCATCCCAACCTCTACAATCAACATCATAATGTACCATTTAAGACACATTCAATATGGGTGGCGAAGATGGGAAGGAAAGTGTGTCTTCTTCTTCTTGGGAATGTAAGTTAATTCCCAAATTCATAGCTCCCTCCAATAACTATGATGGTTGTCTTGGTTGAGATGGAATATTAAATCCATCTTATTGTTGATCATGTTGAGTTTATTCCATCTCAACATAGACTTCACCCACCAAAGAAGTACTTTTAGGTTCATCATTGCATTCCTCTACCATTGGTTCAGGTGTTGTAGGACATAATTCCCCCACTGCAAGGCATGATAACAAGTTGTTGCCACTTCTACTTCTAAAACATCAACTCTTGAAAGACTCAGAATGTTTTTCACTGTAGAAGTTTCATCATGTACGTTGAACTAAAATGTCTCACTAGGGTGCATGTCCTCCATAAGTGCATCAATATTAAGTGGCCATATACTTATCCTCTTGAATCTTGTTGTGATGTTTGCAATAGTCAATACTTTTTCAAATGACTTGCTAACAAGTACTACCAATTATGCCCTATTAATTTCAATATTTGAAAACTTAGCTAGCCACATTCCTCTTTCAAAATTGAAATATGATTTGAATGAAAAAAACACTAACATCAAGTGGATTTAGTTTCTGTGAAGTGTGAGCTAGCAGTGTTAGCAAGTCAATCCCTAATGACCTTGCCTCTTGGATTGTCATTACAACAACATGGCTTACATGGCCATAAAAAAATTAGCAAGTATTTATTGGCTAGTGGGACAACAACTGGAACTGATCTTGCAAAGTGATGCAACCAGTTCATAAATAATTATTTAGTCATCTATGTGTGGGGGTGGGTAGCCTACAAACACCTAGTTCACAACTAGAAATGTAATTTTTGAGTTGCTTTTTACCCTTGAACAGATAAAAACTGTTGAAATGTGCAAGACAACTGAGAGGGGGGGTGAATTAGTTGTAACCAAAACTTTAAAGCCATCAACACATCAACCAGTTAATTACTGTTATTGTAATTTAACCATGAAAGCATGAAATCAAAACTTAAACACATTGACACATTCAACACATGAGACACCATATTTTTTACATGGAAAACTCTATAAGGGAAAAACCATGATGAGTGTTAGCCCACAATTTAAAAGATATATCAAAATTTACAACAAGGCTCACTACCAAGAATTCTCACTACAAAAGAAGCAGCTCACTACCAATGGGGTGGCTCACTGCCTGTGGGTGGCTCACTGGCAGAGTTGATGAACTGAGATAGTAGCATCTAAATTATGCCAAGGTTTAGTTCCATTGAAGCACAATAATTTTCCTCTGCTCTACTCTACTTATTCACTTCGCACTTATCTTCACATTTTTCACATTCTACAACTTCATTCATGACTTTATTTCATGTATTTATACAATTCATCAACATTGGAATGAACATCAAGGTCGATATTACAATCATCAACCTTTGGAACAATCTCCAAGGTCAGCATACATACATATTTAGCCAATATTCAAATTAGGTCTGGACCTAAACAGATTAGGGAAGAAGAGAAATGAATGATGACCACGCCAAGCCTTAGTTGGGACTCAAATACAATTTTCCACACAACAACACACTTTACAAACTTTGAAGCATATCCACAGGTGGTGAAAACAATTAGGTCAGCCAGAACCAGAGTTAACATTAAGTTCTTTAGGAATATGCTTCATGCAAATCCAAAGTACACTTTGTGGACAAATCAAAAGGCAGGAACATGATCCAAAGACTTCCACAAACATGTTATAATCACCAAGAACATATGTACAACCTCTAAACACGTTATCCATAAGATTCTTCAAATCGGAGCACTTGAACATTACTGTCGGCCACTGTCATAAAGGAAAGATTGCTTGTGGAGCACCAAATCCTAAATCATTTGAACTGAATACACATAACATCATTAAAAACTTAATTCTAGAACCATAGACTATAACACTTGAATGTGGAGAAATGTGGAGTAGAATACATTCTCCCTATCACCATTAAATACACAGAAAAATAGTTTTTACTCTAGTGAATAAAACTCTCAAATATTCACACCGGAGGCTCAAACTTGAAACATAGCATCTACAGATATCCCTTAGAATTACTTCCAATTTACAGACAAAGATATTCAATCTACATGATATGCAGAGAAAAACACTACATTGTTCTAGTAGATAAAGCAATTCTGCACTTGTACTAATTCCTCAAATAACTTCCTTAGATGTTTCCCTTAGGTGTTGACATCAATGACAACAATTACTACTCATACTTGCAACAATCTCCCCCTTTGTCATTGATGGCAACACATGATGTGAAAAACCACCAAGACATACAATCTTGCTTTGCTTCTCTGATCCCCCTTACTTGATGCTTTCTCTGACTGTAACTTTTCTTCTTAGGTTTTTCACATGAACTTCTCTCCCCTTTGACATCAATGGAAAAGGGTGTCAGACCTTTTCTTTTTCTTTATTGCACAACTCCCCCTAACATCAACATTGCAACACTTACCAGGCTCTTTATCAGGAACTCATATCAGCAACTTCTACCTGCTCCCCCTGAGGGATGGCCTTCAAAACATCAATCCAGATCAAAAGATGAAACTTTGGACACCACTGGACTGATGCATTTCTTATGCATCTTAGTTAGAGTAGGAGGGGTAGTGACCCCTAACTTCTCCCTAAGATACTCAAAAGTATCCTTAGGCAAAGGCTTAGTGAAAATATCTGCAATTTGATCCTTTGTAGATACATACTCCATCTTTACTTCATTCTCTATTACCTTTTCTCTTAGAAAGTGATACCTTATTGATATATGCTTTGTCCTTGAGTGCATCACTAGATTCTTTGAAATGTTTATAGCACTTGTATTGTCACAAAAGATTGAGATTGGTTTTTTATACACAACTCTTGTGTCCTTCGATGTTTGTTTCATCCAAAGCACTTGAGTGCAACAACATGCTGCATCAATATATTCTCCTTCTGTAGTAGACAAAGAGACTGGTTCTTGCTTCTTGCTCAGCCATGACACCAATCCATTACCCAAAAGGAAAGCACCTCCACTTGTACTCTTTCTATCATCAGCATCTCCAGCGCAATCTGCATCTGTATAAGCACTAAGAGTGAAATTAGTATCTTTGGGATACCACAATCCATAGTTTGATGTGCCTTTTAAATACCTCATGATCCTCTTGACTACCATCACATGTGACTCTTTGGGATCTTCTTGAAATCTTGCCACAAGACAGACTGCATGCATTATTCTAGGTCTGGTATGGGTTAGATAAAGTAGTCCTCCAATCATAGACCTATAATTTTTCTGATCAATCTTAGGTGATTCATCATTCTTGCCCAGCTTGCAACCAGTTACTATAGGAGTACATACTGGCTTAGAATCCTCCATTCCAAACTTCTTCAGCAATTCTTTCACATACTTAGACTAAGAAATGAAAATTCCTTTTTTTATTGAGTAATTTGTAGTCCTAGAAAGAAATTCATTTCACTAAACATAGACATCTCAAACTCCTTTTGCATTTCCTCTACAAATTTCTTACACATAACTTCATTTCCTCCAAAGATAATATCATCAACAAAGACTACAACAATTAGAATTTGATCATCATTAATTTTGAAATAGAGAATATTGTCTGGAGTACCTTTAGTGAATCCTAATTGCAACAAATACTTGTCCAGCCTTGCATACCAGACTCTAGGAGCTTGCTTGAGTCCATACAGGGATTTCTTCAAACTGCACACCATGTCACCTTGGTCTGATAAATGAAATCCTTCCGGTTGTTCAATGTAAACTTCTTCTAGCTTTCCATTCAAGAAAGCAGACTTCACATCCATTCGGTACACATTGAAATCTTTGTGTGTTGTAAAACCCAAAAACATTCTTATAGCTTCAATCCTTGCCACAAGAACAAAAGTCTCCTCAAAATCTATGCCTTCAACTTGAGAATATCCTTTGCATACCAGTCTACCACTTCACCACCTTCATTCATCTTGTTTTTGAAGACCCATTTGGTTCCAATTACATTCTTATCAGCAGGTCTAGGAACCAATTCCCAAGTTTGATTCTTTCCTATCTGCATCAGCTCTTCTTCCATAGATTTTACCCAACTTTCATCTTTGTAGGCTTCACTTACAGTTTTAGGTTCAATATGTGAAAGTAAACAGTAGTTCACCTGTTCCTCTGCAACTCTTTTCCTTGTCAATACTCCTTTGCTTTTGTCACCAATAATTTAATCTTTAGAATGATTAATCCTTACATACTTGGGAGTCTTAACAACACTTTCCAGAGCCTTTTCTTCTTCAAATTGACTATCCTTGTGTTCTACCTTTTCTTTATTGATTGTAATAGTAGGTTCATCTGATTCATAGCCACTCAGATATGATGTTATTTCCTTGTCTTCATCAACCTTCACATTAGCACTTTCAATGACCTTCCTCAATCTCTTATTGTAGCACCGGTAGGCCTTAGTCTTAATAGAGTATCCAAGAAAAATTCCTTCATCACATCTAGCATCACTTGCTTAGCTCTTCATCTCTTTTGATATAACATTTGCTTCCAAAAACTTTGAAATATTTCAGTATGGGAACTCTTCCATACCACAATTCATAAGGACTTTTAATACCATTACCTTTGACTTGGAATCTATTTTGAATGTAGACAATAATGTGTATAGCTTCTCTCCAATACACTTTCGATAGGTTAGCCTCCATCATCATTGACCTAGTAGCCTCTTGAACTGTCATGTTTTTTCTTTCAAGAACTCCATTCTGCTCAGGAGTCCTAGGAGTAGACAATTGTCTCTTTATCCCATGCTCTTCACAGAAAATATTGAATTCATTTGATGTAAACTCACCTCCTCTATCAAATATTAAGCATTTGATCATCAACTCTAATTCATTCTCAACCATTTCCTTGAAAACTTTGAACTTGTCTAGGGCTTCTGATTTCCCTTTTTAAAAAAGTGACCCATGTCATTCTAGAGTAATCATCAATAAGCAACATAAAGTACCTGTCTCTTTGCAGACTTCTTTTTGTTGTAGGAACACACAAATCTGTATGCACCAGCTCAAGCAATCCAACAAAAAATTGTTCTTTTCTTTTGAAACTTGTCCTTGTCTGTTTTCCCAGTTGACATTCCTTGCAAATAGTATTAGTAGGCTTTACAAGCTTAGGCAAATCTCTCACATCTTGTACTGAGCTTATCTTCATCAAGTTATCAAAATTGATATGACACATCCTTCTATGCCACAACCAACTCTCATCTGTGTGAGCAAACAAACAACAATTATCAATTCCCCTTAAGTGATAAATATTACCTTTGGTCTTCTTACCAGTTGCAATGACTATTCCAAAGATTTCCATGATCTTGCATTCATTACCCTTGAAACTTAGAGCATACCCTTTTTCACACATCTAACCAACACTTAAAAGATTATGCTTTAAACCCTTTACATATAGAACATCATCTGTGTTATGCTTGCCATGAAAAGAAATGAATCCTCTTCCACAAATCTTACCAATTGCATTATCCCCAAACCTAACCAATCCTCCATCATACTTTTCCAGAATTACAAACTTGATTTTATCGCTAGTCATGTGATGTGAACATCCACTGTCAATAATCCATTCATCTTTATCTTTCTCAACCTGGACAGACAAAGCACTTTCTTCCACTAGTTTTTCTTCCTTCACACAACTAGCAGGATTAGTAGACATACGTTCTTCTTTAATAGAAATAAACAAGCATTCATTTGCACTAGTACTATTATCATCAGACTCATCATTTGTTACACCATCATCATCAAGATCTCTAACATAATAGCATTTCTTGACAATTCTAGGTCTCCTTTCAAATTTCTTCTTACCTCTTTCAATTCTCTTTAGACATCTGGAGGCATAGTGACCAATCTTACCACAAGAAGAACATTTGAATGGTAATTTGCCTTTGAACTTTCTGGTACCTCTTTGCATTCTATCCACAAAGTTGGCTTCAACCTCATCAAGGTCATAATTAGATTCCACAACATATTTCTGAGCTCTTGAAGTCTTTTCTGAGGTGTTTGCTTTGAAAGCAGTCTTAGTCTTCAACAGAGCATCACCAAATTCTCTCATCTCAAAAGTTGTAAGCTTCCCGAGCAACTGATCTTTTGTAACCTTGTTTACACTCATAACTTCTTCAATTGCTGACAGCTTGTGACTATAGGATTTAGGCAAAGACCTTTGATTCCATTGACAATTTCATCAACCTTTTGCATGTAGATTGTTATGTTCTCATTATCACTCATCTTTGGGGCTTCATACTTTTCCTTTAGATTTTGTAATTTTACACTCTTTACAGAATCATCTCCTTCATACAAAATTTTCAACTTTTCCTAGATCTCATGAGCAGTTTCTAGATCCATTACTTTCACTAAGTCAATGTTGGATAAAGCATTTAATAGAGCATCTCTAGCCTTTCCATTAAACTCATATTGTTTGACTTCATCTTCATTTGATGGTCCATTTTGAGGAATATTATACTTTTTCTCTGTTATCTTCTAAACATTATAACTAAGAGAAATAGGATGAATTTTCATCCGTACCTTCCAAAGAGCATAATTTGTTCCATCGAACTATGGTGACTCCTTCCTGTGTGCCATCCTGGATCTACCTCAAGCTATTAGACTCTTTACTAAGGAACTTGGCTCTGATACCAATTATTGAAATGCACAAGATAATTGAGAGGGGAGGGTGAATCAATTGTAACCAAAACTTTAAAACCATCAACGACTTAATTACTGTTATTGTAATTTAACCATGAGAGCATGAAATCAGAACTTAAACACATTCACACATTCAACACATGAGACACCATATTTTTTACATGGAAAACCCTATAAGGGAAAAACCACGGTGAGTGTTAGCTCACAATATAAAAGATATATCAAAATTTACAACAAGGTTCACTACCAATGGGGCTTACTGCCAAGAATGCTCACTACAAAAGAAGCGGCTCACTGCCAATGGGGTGGCTCACTACCAGAGTTGATGAACTAAGATAGTAGCATCTACACTATGCTAAGGTTTAGTTCCATTGAAGCACAATAATTTTCCTCTGCTCTGCTCTACTTATTCACTTTACACTTATCTTCACATTTTTTGCATTCTACAACTTCATTCATGACTTCATTTCATGTATTTATACAATTCATCAACCTTAGAATGAACATCAAGGTCGGGATTACAATTATCAACCTTTGGAACAATCTCCAAGGTCGACATACATACATATTTAGCCAATATTCAAATTAGGGAAGAAGGGAAATGAATGTGGACCATGCCAAGCCTTAGTTGGGAATCAAATGCAATTTTCCATGCAACAACACACTTTACAAACTTTGAAGCATATCCACAAGTGGTGAAAATAATTAGGTCGGCCAGAACCAGAGTTAACATTAAGTCCTTTAGGAACACGCTTCATGCACGATCTGGATTACACTTTGCGGACCAATCAAAATGCAAGAACATGATCTAGAGACATCCACAAGCACGTTATAATCACCAAGAATATCCACACAACCTCTAAACACTTTATCCATAAGATTCTTCAAACCAGAGCACTTTAACATTACTGTCGGCCACTGTCATAAAGGAAAGATTACTTGTGGAGCATCAAATCATGAACCATTTGAACTAAATGTACATAACATCATTAAAAACTTAATTCTAGAACCGCAGACTGTAAAACTTGAATGCGGAGAAATGCGGAGCAGAATACATTCTCCCTGTCACCATTAAATACATAGAAAAATAGTTTTTACTCTAGTGAATAGAACTTGCTCAAATCTTCACATCAGAGGCTCAAACTTGAA
The DNA here is from genome assembly GCA_027924645.1 of Cunninghamia lanceolata. Lineage (NCBI taxonomy): Eukaryota > Viridiplantae > Streptophyta > Pinopsida > Cupressales > Cupressaceae > Cunninghamia > Cunninghamia lanceolata. The sequence continues at coordinate 12,037,282 of BSBN01000130.1, read as the reverse complement.
ACATAGCATCTACAGACATCCCTTAGCATTACCTCCAATCCACAGACAAAGATATTTCATTTACAGGATATGTGGAGCAAAACACTGTATTGTTTTGGTAGATAAAGTAATTCTACACTTGTACTAATTCCTCAAATAACTTCCTTAGATGATGTCCTTAGGTGTTGACATCAATGACAACACTTACTATTCTTTCTTGAGATAACTTTGGGCTCCCCCTGTTAGCAACAACCACTACCTGCTCCCCCTGAGAGGTAGCCACCATCAGTCTAGGAAAAAGATATAGCATGAAATCCCCCTAGACAGATGCACAACTATGCATCTAGCAAGAAGGAGAGGAAATTACCCCTAACCTTTGTTAGAGGTCTTCAAAAGTGTCCTTTGTAAGAACCTTTGTGAAAATATCTACAATCTGATCCTTTGTTGGAACATATTCCAACTTTACTTCCTTATCTGCAACCTTCTCTCTCAAAAAGTGATTCTTGATTGCTATATGCTTGGTTCTAGAATACATCACTAGATTTTTGGAAATATTGATAGCACTTGTGTTATCACACAAAATAGGAATAGGCTTATCATATAGTACCTTGATATCCTTTATGGTTTTCTTCATCCACAACACTTGTGTACAACAGGATGTTGCTGCAATATACTCTGCCTCTACAGTTGATAAGGACATTGAATCTTGCTTGTTGCATTGCCATGACACCAATCTGCTTCCTAAAAAGAAAGCACTACCACTTGTACTTCTTATATCATCAACACAACTAGCCCAATCAGCATTAGTGTAGGCACTCAGATCAACATCACTACCTCTTGGATACCATAATCCATAATCCAGAGTTCCCTTCACATATCTAAATATTCTTTTCACTGCCTTTCATGTATTTGCTTGGGATTAGCTTGATATTTGGCAACCACACATATTGCATGCATAATATCAGGTCTAGATGCAGTCAAGTACAACAATCCTCCAATCATAGATCTATAGGAAGTCTGATCAACCTTTGGAGACTCATCATCCTTGCTCAAGTGACATTTAGTGACCATAGGAGTATTCACTGGTTTTGAATCCTCCATACCAAACTTCTTCAACATCTCTTTGACATACTTAGATTGAGAAATAAAGATACCAACATCTAGATGAGCAATTTGAAGTCCAAGGAAGAAAGACATCTCACCAATCATAGACATCTCAAACTCTTTTTGTATCTCCTCTACAAACCTTTTACACATCATCATCTCCACCAAAGATGATGTCATCAGCATATGTACTGCAACTATCAATATCATATCTCCTTCTTCCTTGATGTAAATATTGCTATCTGTAGTACCTTTCTTGAAGCCTTGTTGAAGTAAGTACTTATCCAACCTAGCATACCAAGCTTTAGGTGCTTTCTCGAGACCATACAAGGCTTTCTTGAGTCTGTATACCATGTCCTGATGTTCTGATATCTGGAAACCATCTGGTTGCTCAATGTAAACCTCTTCCTCTAGATCACCATTCAAGAATGTTGACTTGACATCCATCTAATAGACCTTGAAGTTCTTATGAGCAGCAAGGGCAAGAAACATCCTGATTGCCTCCATCTTGGATACCTGAGCAAAAGTCTCCTCAACATCAATGCCTTCAATTTGAGAATAGCCCTTACACACCAATCTTTCTTTGTTCATCACAACTTCACCATCTTAATTCAACTTGTTCCAGAACACCCACTTTGTTCCTATAACATTTTTATTGGCTGGTCCAGGAACCAATTCCCATGTCTGATTATTCTCAATCTGATTCAATTCTTCTTCCATTGCCTTTATCCATCCATCAGCTTTGCTAGCATCAGCAAAGGTTTTGGGTACTACCTTTGACAATAAACATAAGTTTACTTTCTCATATGCTTTTGCAAGACTTCTCTTGGTCAGCACACCTTTATTCTTGTCCCCAATGATCCGATCTGTTGAATGGTTCTTCTAAACATACTTTGCTGGAGTCTTGGGCATCTGCATTGGTTCTTGTTTCTTTTCTTCTTTCTCTTCTTCTTTGAATCTTCAATGCATGGAAAAATATCAGATATGGAGTCCTCTAGTTCTTGTGAGATCTGATACAAATCTTCATCTACTTTGACATTTGTGCTTTCAATCATCTTTCCCAATCTCTTGTTTTAGCATCTATAGGCCTTGCTTCTGGTTGAGTAACCAAGAAAGATCCCTTCATCACTTCTTGAATCAAACTTTCCTAGGTCTTCTTCATCTCTTCTGATATAGCATTTGTTGCCAAAGATCCTGAAGTATCTAACAATGGGAGGTCTTCCATACCATAGATCATAAGGGGTCTTGGTGCTATTGACCCTTAGTTGCACTCTGTTAATTAGATAGACAACAATGTGAACTGCTTCCTTCCAGTGCATGTCAGGGAGATCTACATCTTTCAACATTACCCTAACCATCTCTTCCACAGTCCTATTCTTCCTTTCCACTACCCCATTTTGCTGAGGGGTCCTAGGAGTTGATAGATGTCTTCTAATACCATGATCTTCACAAAACTTATCAAATTCATTTGAAGTAAACTCACCTCCTCTATCATACCTTAAACATTTGATCTTAGTAAATATTTCATTCTCAACCATAGCTTTGAAAACTTTAAACTTATAAAATGAATCTGATTTTTCTCTTAAGAAAGTAACCCAAGTCATTCTAGAATAACCATTAATGAGCAACATGAAATACCTTTCACCTTGTTGACTCTTTACTCTTGTAGGGCCACATAGATCAGTGTGAATCAGCTCCAATGGCATTGAAGAAGAATACTCCTTTCTCTTGAAATTTGTCTTTGTCTACTTTTCCATTTGGCATTCCTTGCATAATGTGTTTGCAAGCTTGGTTTTCTTAGGCATATCTCTCACTGCATGAATAGAGCTAATCTTTACCATATTATCAAAGCTAGTGTGTCCCATTCACTTGTGCCATAGCCAACACTCACTGGATTGAGCCAATATGAATGTTCTTCCATTTACCTCCTTCAGATGATAGATATCACCATATGACTTGATACCTTCTGCAACTAGTTTTTCGGACCCTGCCTTCCTAATTTCACAACCTTTGGCATGAAAGGTAAGATTGTATCCTTTTTAGTACATCTGAATGACATTGAGAAGATTGTGCTTTAGTCCTTTGACATAGAGGACATCCTTAGTCCTACTCTTCCCATCAATAGTTATGGTACCATTTCCACATATTTGTGCTGACTCATCACCACCAAACTTAACAGCTCCACCATTTCACTTCTCAAGGCTGATAAACTTCTCCTTGTCACCAGTCATATGATTAGAGAAACCACTGTCAATTATCCAAGCCTTGGCTTCTTTTACATGAAAGGAAGTCCATACAACCATTGATCTATCATTGTTTTGGTCAGCTTGCAAGGTATCAGTATTTTCACATTTTCAAATATCATTATTTTTGTCATCAATATTCAAGGCCATGAAAAGTGTTTCATCATTTGAATCATCATGATCCTCATCTTCTGAAGAACAACTGCTCTCTATGGAATATAGGATTCTTTAGAACTTGTCTCTCTTGTTACTACCCCTTGATTCTTTAAAAGGACATTTAGAAGCAAAATGACAAATCTTTCCACAATTGAAACATTTGAAAGGTAACTTACCTCTATATTTTCCTGTGCCTTTCTTCGGTGTTCTTACAAAGTTTGCTTCTACCTCATCTAGGTCATCATCTTGATCAGCTACTTCATCTTTTGTCTTCTTACTTTCTATGAATGTCGCTTCCTTCTTTGGAGTACCTTTGTCAAATTCTCTCATTTCAAAGGTTGTGAGTGAGCCAAACAATTGATCTACTATATATTTATCCAAATCCTAAGTTTCCTCAATAGCAAAAACCTTATGACTATAAGATTTAAAAAGAGTTCTCAAAACCTTCTTCACAATCCCATCTTCTTTCACTTCCCCACCAAGACGTCTGATGCTATTGACTATTTCATCCACTTGCAGCATGTAACCAGCAATGTCTTCATCTTTTGTCATCCATAGGGTTTCAAATTTTCTCTTGAAAATTTGCATCTTGGCTTGCTTCACTTTACTATCTCCTTCATAAATACTTTCAAGTTTATTCCAGACATCCTGAGCAGATGTACAACCCATTACCTTCACAAGTTTTGAATTAGCTAGCTCACTGATGATAGTGCATTCTTTGCCTTGGCATTGTTATCATACAACTTAATTTCATCTTCATCTGTAGGATCAAATTAGTAGGAATAGTGTAACCCTTCTTGACTGATTGCCAAATGCCATACCCTAGAGAAGATTGATAGTTTTCCATCCTTAGCTTCCAAAAGGAATAATTTGTTGCATCAAACATAGGTACCTTGAGAGACCCATTATTAGCTATCCCATACCTTCCTCAAGCGGTTAAGCTTCTTCTGAGTAACTTGGCTCTGATACCAATTGTTGAACACATTAGGATACTGAGAGGGGGGGTGAATCAATATCTAAACAAACTTTAAATCCTCTAGAGCAGATTAAAACTTAAGCATTACAACATCAACATAAACATTCAAAAGATAAACACAATGCACATCAACACATAACACCAGATATATCTGGAAAACCCAAGAAGGAAAAAACCACAGTGAGGATTAACTCACACTATGTGAAGCTCAAAATTACAAGTTTGTTTTAGAGTTACAACCCAAGGAATCTACTACTCCCTGCTGACTTTGTTTTAGGGCTACAACCCAAGGAAGCTACAACTCCCTGAAGACTTTGTTTTAGGGTCACTCCCAAGGAAGCTACAACTCCCTGCAAACTTTGTTTTAGGGATACAACCCAAGGAAGAAACTACTCCCTAAACTGAGAATAAACTCAGAGATGATTACAGTATGATAGTTCTTTTACTACTTGAAAACTGACATTGAAGCTCACACCTTTGATGATTGCAATTCTACTTTTTTTGATGATTGGATCAATTAGGCACACTCTTCACTTCTCTTCTGTCACAAAAATGTTTTCAAGATGAATCAAGACAGCCTCTAACACTTTTGCTCTTTCTTCTTCAATCACACATCACAATGTATATGATATTCGTACTCTGCTCTTTACACTTTCATATTTTCATTTTCGCAATCATGCCTCACCTAGATCAACTAGGTTTACAATATATACATGACATTACATTCGGTTTCATTACAAGTCAGCCAATACAACAAGAATATTACATTTTACAAGTCGGCCAAAGATCACAACATGAAACATGCATAGGGAAAGCCTTATCATGAACAACACACTACTCTAGAAGGAAACACACGCCTTGCGGATCCCAATACATGCTTCTAAGTCTAGTCCTAAATATCATTCACAACATCATTCATCAAGGAGTAATATCTGCACCACTAGTAGAATTTGGGCAAATAAATGACTACGTGACTAAAACATTTAGTCACGACAACTAAAAATGAATAAATTCTAATCATTTTTGCAACACAACTATAAATGAGTAAGTAAATGACTAATTTGATCGTCGGGTAAAATCACAACTATAAATGACTAAATAATTAGTCACATGAATATTATGAGAAATATGGGCACCAAAAGTAAAAAAGGATGGGCACTAAAAGTGAAAAGGAGTTTTTTCCAAACCCACGCATCACAAAGGGCTAGGGATTCCTAGTTTTGGCATGAAAGGAGATCCAATGTTGATATTGAAGGAGTTTAAAGATTTTTGTCACCACGTTGCAGAATTTTAGGAGAGATTCTTGGACCATGTTGCTAGCTGTGAAGGAGGCGTAGATATTGGGAGGTTGAAGGAAGTTATTAGTTTTAGAGGTCCAGGGATTTCAGGCATTCGTCAATACTAATGAGTGGTTATCAGGCATCTTCCATGGAAGTTGTTCAGGGTTTTCATGGTATGCACTTTTATCCCTCAGAATAATATGAGGATAAGCTTCAATTTATTTGTTTTTCTGACTTATGGAGTTTAGTTTTTACATTGGAAATGAAATTTTATCCCACACAAACATCTACATATAGAGTCAATGCTCGATATTTCTAGATTAATGTATTTAAATCCTCTTTCAAGCCCTTAATTCTATTGACTCATAATTCAATGACCCTTTTTACAGGTGATATTTAGAGCCCTTTTGTAGCCCTTAATGATTCCTAATTCCTTTGTGTTGAAAAGGGTAAAGGGTTTTCAATTGATTCTAATTCCTTTGTGTTCAAAAGGGCAAAGGGTTTTCAATTGATACTAATTCATGGCACAGAAGCATGGTTGTTTGGTGGTTAATGCTCCCACTGCAAACACTGTAGCAGCTGCAGAGCATGGCATAGCTCTTCTTGGCTCCATGGCACGGAATGTGCCCCAGGCTAGCACTTCCATGAAACAAGGTTAGCTTTACATTTCTTAATTGCTCTATTTTGACTTTTCTTTGTTTAATAGAAAGTAGCTTCAAGAAATTGTGTGAAGAAAGACGAATACTTATAACTTGGATGTTCTTTTGTTTGCATTAAGACTTTTCAATAAAGCTAATAAAAGTTATTGAAGCTTTGTTGATTTAGATACAGAGCAAGCTGCCTTAGCCAATGAAAATTTGTTAAGAAATTTAATAGAAAATTAAGATTTAGTAATGTTTTTGCGATGCTTTCTTTTGTGTCAAAGTGATGAACCAATGAAAATTTGTTAAGAAATTTAACATAAACTTAAGATTTAGTAATCTTTTAGCGATTATTTCTTCCTGTCGAAGTGTTGTGTATAAATCGACTAATCTTTTTATGTTTTGCAGGACTATATAGTCCTTTTAGATTATTATTTTGTCATTTAAGTTCTTTTTCCCTTAGATTTAAAGAAGTAAAATTTTGGGGGGAAATTTTTTTACTCTTCTGTTTTTGTCCATATGCGATAGATCTTAGTTAAAAAATTGACAAATCTTGTTGTGCTTGAAGTGAAGGGTTTGGAATTGTTTTCTCTAAAAGAAACCAAGCAAAAATCATTTTGTTTTTAGTTAACTCCTGTTAACATACTTTTGGAATAAATGTTTGACTACATTACTTTGAGTGTGAAGAATTTTATTTTCTTCTTATAATACATTCATTGAGAGATGTAGTAGAAAGCTTCTTATGTTGAAACCCATCCTGTAAACTTGCTTTAAGATACATTTAGGAGGCTTCATGGATTTTTTGTGATTTATACAGATTTTGTTTTGATAGTAAATGACATCGGATTCTTTCTGAAATTGAAATGATTTATTAATTATGGTTTTATGATGATCAAATGTTTTATTTAGAAGGGGTTAATATGTGGCATTTTTATGTGTAGGAAGAATAGATTGTGATGCAACATTCGGGTATGGACAGTTCAGGCAAACTTGGATTGCTATCAGTGACATAACCAAGTTAGAGAGTACCTTGAGCCAGTCTGAAACACTTCTGGGTGTTTTCACTCAGAAGCAGAACTTGAGTATAGGAATATAAATGTCAGTGGACAAAGAAAATCATAAATCTGTTGGTCCAATTTTGGATCCGATTTGAGGTCGTGAATATTAGACAGAGAAAGTTCCTACATTCTGTTAGCACTCATTTTGACCTGGAGGTTGATTTTGCATGTTTAAAGGGTTTCTTCACTTAAACCCTATATTTTCTTGCCCATCGGCATGACCTCACAGGTTTCTTGGCGATCAGGTTGGTGGTAGTGATGTGCCATCGGCGTAACATTCATCATCGGCATGTTTTTTTTTTTCTGGTTCCCTGACGGGTTTGTTCTTACCGATGGTGCCTTCGGTGTGATTTTTGCTATCGGCGAGGTAATTTTATGCTAGACCGACAGGGGGAGGTCTGGCCGATAGGGGAATTGATGTTTAGCGTGTCGGGGTGACTTTTGTGTTGTTCTCACCGATGGAGATTTGCCATCGGCATGATGGGGGCTATCGGGGAAGACGGCGAGGGGTTCACCGATGGAGTGGTGTCTGGCCAATGGTATCATCGGCGTGTGTTTGGCTGATGGAGGGATGAGGCCCGTAGGGCCATTGGTGGGAGTTGTTGTATCGGTGGAAGAACTTTTTGTTGCTCCGATGGTCTTTGTCTTGGCGATGAGGAGATTTGTGCAGCTGGCATCGGCGTGAGCGGTGTTATCGGCCAGGGAGTTTCTTGTTGCTCCGATGGGTAAATGTCTTGCTGAGGGAACGGCTTGATGATGTTTTGGATGGCCATCGACGTAACCTCTGGCTTCGGCGTAGGTATTTTGTTGCTCACCGATGGTTTTGGTCTCACCGACAGACAAGGGATGTATGTAGTTTTGCATCGGTGAGACTAGTAAGGTCGGCAGGAGAATTATGGAGTGGGCTGATGGTTTATGTCACAGTGATGGGCTCTCGGGTGAAGGCTTGTGTGTCGAGCGCGGCAAAGGTGCTCGACACTTGGTATGTGTGCGACCTTGTTTATGAACTACTGATGTTATCTCCTCACCACGCATGTGGGATTATTCCCCTGTGTATTTTCAAACTGTGAGTGAATCACTTTTGGCGGGAACTTCTGTTTGAAATGTTGCGACAGTTTCCAAGTGGCTGCGGGTGGTTGAGACTCTTAATGGCGACAGTGCAGGGGTATGGGTGACGGTACAAACAGTGAAGTTGCCTGATCGTGGATGAAGACTCTCAGATGGCGGCGCATGGCTCGAGGCCCCCTTTTGTCTGCTGCATTAATATCTTCTGAGCACCATTCCTTGGTGGGATCTGTATCTGGTGAATTTTGATATTTTTGCCATGTAATTAATTGCTTATGGTACACTATCTGGCTGTTATAAGCAGATGGTGTTACCATTTTTGGAGGTTGTTGAAAGTTGAACATTTTTGGCTCTGTGATACAATACAGCTGGTTTTGGCTGCTCTGTCCACAAAAAACTTGTGAGTTTATGTATCTCCTGTTGTATGTTTTTGCATGAATCCACTGATTTCATGGTTAAATTTATATGAGAAATGCTATGTTAGCATGTGTTTTGTTAATTCTGTCTCCAGTATTGCATGTATCTTTCTTCTGAGTCTAGATATTTAAGGAATGTTGAGACTCTAGAACATAGAATTCCTGTGTTGAATGTCTGATCTTTTAACTTCTGCTCAAAGGTAGATTAAACTGTTTTCAGATTAAACATTGGGAAGGGTATACTGCAGTAGGGATACCATAAGTATAGATAGCTTAACACTCTGTATTGGGAGATATCTGTAAGGCAGGTATCATATGTATCCCCCTGAAATCCAGTTTTAGCTATTCATGCTAATCATTCACAGGTGTATGTCTACTGACTCCAGGCCCTGGATAGGCACCAATCTTGCTTTGTGTTTGTGTTACAACCATGTCCAGCTTTGCATCCGAACTTAAAATCAAAATCAAAATCTAAAACAACCTTTAGGACATTAGAATTAGTTTTAGGATCCTCAGTCCTCTGTCTACAACTACAAATAAGCCCAAAGCTAGCCCCTTTGCTCTTATCTTTCAGTTTTGGTCTACTTACAGGAGGACTCATCTGCTTTCTGTCAACATCCCAGCCTTAGTATGCACATTATTATGGATGTTGAGTAGGGAATACCCCCCTAGGTTTTGCAGAGCCTAAAGAAGAAGAGGAGATAAAATATAGAGTCTATCTCCTACACTGTTGGCCCCTGGCCCAGAGATCCTATTGATCATTGATGGCTACCTTGTAGGGAAATCTGGGAATAAGCATCCAGTCTGGGAAAAAACCAACACATTCTAAAGATAAAATCATAAATCTACTGGTCCAATTTAATATCCAATTTGAGGTCATGAAGCTCTAACAGAGAAAGTTCCTACATTCTAAAGATAAAATCATAAATCTGCTTGGTCTAATTTGAGGTCCAATTGTAAGGATTTGTCTTTTTAATTATACTTTGTGACATTTGTCTTGATACAAATTGTTATTTAGAATTATGGTATTGCTTTTCTTCTAATGTTTTCAACTCTCATTTCAGGGAAGAGCTCCAAGGATGGTTCCTTCAGATGGAGACTACACTTTTCTGCTATAGGTTTCGTCTAGAAACACCAGAAGCTTAGGTACTGTCATACTCAGAGCAAAAGTAGGAGTCATGCAATGACAAGACACTCATTTTTGGAGCTTTGGTTAAGAAATTTAAATGTTTGGCTATGTGCACAGAGACTGTTCATGGAGTGCAAACTTCCTTACAAAGCAATTACCACAGCAGAGTTTGAGGTGAATTGCACCTGCTATTTTATGCTGGTTTGGATATCTTCTAACATGTAGTTAATTGTTGTAGCATAACAGATAGGCTAAATAGTAGTTCATAGACCGTTGTTTCTAATTCAAAATTGCTATACTTTATTCTAGGAGAAAATCATAGGGGGAGTCTATACATAAGACACATTTCAAATTCAAAATTGTTGGCTCTTTCGCAATTGTTTGCTTCATTTATTTGATCTAAGACAACCTGTTGTATAGAAGATGCTCTCAAAATCACAGTACAATCGTTTATTCCAGGAAGAGTGTTCAGAATCTTCCCATCATAACAATGAACAAAAACATTAGTCATTAACCTAAACTTTGCAAGAGTTTCATCAAATTCTACTTTTCCACTCTCTTTTCCATTCTAAATTTATTCCCAATTTCATTCATGAAGAACTTCCTCACCTTGTAGATCCTATTTTTAGCCATAACTTTACCAGGTGTCAAGGATAGCTTCGAGTTTTTACCCAAGAAGCAATTGACAAAATTCAGCCTTACCAGATACAATGTGTTGAAAAGCTCTTTGAAGTTATTCTAGAAAAGAGTTCTTGAGAGTATAATGCGCAGTTTTGAATTAATCTTTTTGCATGAATTCCATTGTATCTGGTATTGACAAAATTTGGCCTTACCAGATACAATGGAATTCATGCAAAAAGGTTAATTCAAAACTGCGCATTATACTCTCAGGGACTCTTTTCCAGAATAACTTCAAAAAGCTTTTCAACACATTATATCTGGTAAGGCCAAATTTTGTCAATTGTTGCTTGGGTAAAAACTAGAAGCTATCCTCGACACCTAGTAAAGTTATGGCTAACAACAGGATCTACATGCTGAGGAAGTTCTTCATGGATGAAATTGGGAATAAAATTTAGAATGGAAAAGAGAGTGGAAAAGTATAATTTGATGAAACTCTTGCAAAGTTCAGGTTAATGATTGATGCTTTTGTTCATTGTTATGATGGGAAGATTCTGAACAGTCTTCTCGAAATAAAGGATTTTACTGTGATTTTGAGAGCATCTTCTATACAACAGGTTGTCTTAGATCAAATAAATGAAGCAAACAATTGTGAAAGAGCCAACAATTTTGAATTTGAAACAATGGTGTCTTATGCATAGACTCCCCCTATGATTTGCTCCTAGAATAAGGTATAACAATTTTGAATTAGAAACAATGGTAAATGAACAACTATTTAGCCTATCTGTTATGCTACAACAATTAACTACAGGTTAGAACATATCCATTTCAGCATAAAATAGCAAGTACAATTCACCTCAAACTTTGTTGTGGTAATTGCTTTGTAAGGAAGTTTGCACTCCTCCATGAACATTCTCTATGCACATCATTATGTTGGTTATTATCTAGATCTCCTTTGTGATCAAAAGAACAGTGAAGTTCATTGCATAACTCATGACCATTTTGCAGTACTATGATCTAGTGCTCTTTTACTTCTTACTCATTGTGTTCTCAATCACCATGTACAAATGACTTAGAGGATAAATCTTTGATTTCAATGGCCTTGCATAGCACTTGAAGAAATTTCCATTCATGCCTTAGCATTTAACAACCATATAGGACATATGAAACATAGCTTATTGAAACCACTGTTGACACAAAACTCCTAAAGATCACCACCGTAGATTGCTAGACAACTTCCTCCATTCATGTCACAATGCAAGGTCCCTGTAGGTTGAAAGTATTGCCCTTGAAAATATACCACTGTATTGATAATGTCTTGAGGACTAAGGGTCCCACTTGGAGGTAAAGAATAATCTCATATGCATTCATTCTCAGGTTCATATTTCAATTTGTTATATTTATGTGCAGCTTCTAATGAGCTCGACGATCTGCATTATGTAAAATGATAAGCTCCTTCATCCAATTGTGTTGTTTCCTGAAGTTGATGGCATGGAAGAATCTGCAGCACTATCTTCCAACATTGAAATCACTGACCTTCAAAACAAAGATACTAGGACTATCCCTTCAACATTTGTGAAGTCACTTCCTTAATCAAATTGGTCACTGTCCTTTCATAATCTTTGTTTGGCATTTTACTGTACTATGACAATCATCTCACAATGACCACCATATCGTGACTGTGAAAATTCTAAACCCATCACTTGGACAGTCAAAACTTCCACCTCACAGCCACAAGAATAAGATACACTAAGAATGCACAGTCCCAAGTAAGTGTATCAAACTTGGCGATCCTTGTTTTTTGTCATATGTTGTAGTTACAAGTGCCTTGGTAGACATACATGAAAATGTGGAAGCATAGACAAGGCAAGCAAACTGTTTCAAAAAATGCCTCAAAGAAATGTGATATCATGGATAGCCGCTCTCCCGCAAGCACTTCAAGTCATGCTTGTGATGATGCGGGGCTTTCTCGCATCAATGTAGGCATGAATTGAAGTGCTTGCGGGAGAGCGGTTGATGCAAGAATTAGATACCCCCACATCACCTGCTCTCCCGCAAGCACTTCAAGTCATGCTTGTGGTGATGTAGGAAAGCCCCCCATCACCGCAGGCATGACTTGAAGTGCTTGCGGGAGAGAAGGTATCCATGATATCACAGGCAGGATGCTGGCAAAGGTTGTCAAATTTGTATTTACACCTGCTAATTGCATTTGCTTGAAAGTTTCTAAACCTTTTCAAAAAATCCATTTTGTGCATATCCTACAATCATTGCATTCCAAGAGATGACATCTCTTTGAGTCATTCCATCAAACAGTTCATGTGCCTTATCTATACTTCCATATTTTGCATACATGTCTACCAGAGCATTTCCAACTATAATATCTAACAAAAATCCCCCTTCCATTATGTTATGATGGATGTCCATACCCTGTTCCAAAGCTCCCATTTTGGCACAGGCAGGGAGGATGCTGGCAAAGGTTGTTGAATTTGGCTTTACACCTGCTAATTGTATTTGCTTGAAAGTTTCTAAAGCCTTTTCAAAAAATCCATTTTGTGCATATCCCACAATCATTGCATTCCATGAGATGACATCTCTTTGAGGCATTCTGCCAAACAGTTCACATGCCTTGTCAATGCTTTCACATTTTGCATACATGTCTACCAGGGCAGTCGAAACTACAACATCTGACAAAATTCCTCTATCCATTACTTTTTGATGGATGTCCATACCTTGTTCCAATGCTCCCATTTTGGCGCAAGCAGGAAGGATGCTGGAAAAGGTTGTGGAATTTAGCTTTACACCTACCAATTGCATTTTATTGAAAGTTTGTAAAGTCTTTCCAACAAATCCATTTTGTGCATATCCAGCAATAATTGCTCTCCTCACATCCCCCTGCACACACAAAAGTTCCTTCGTGGGGATGCGGGGAGAGCCCGCCATCCTGGACCCTCATGCCCTAGCTCCTTGTGGGGCTGCGGGGGAGCCAGGACTGCATAGAGATAAGTAGGTGAGGCATCAATCACGCTAAATGAAATACCCAACAGATGTCTTCCCTAAATTTCTAAGCAGGTTCATCCTACACGGCTGCATTACTTACACCTCTCTTCATTCTTCTTTCGTCCTTTATATTGCATTCGATTAGGAGGCTAACAATATGAACACACTACCATTCAAATCATTGTACATACCATGAAAGTTTCATGCCGCCTTCTCAATCATATGAGCTCTCTCTAAGTGGTTAAAAGCTCTCTCTATATGCAGTCCATGAGACCACATTTTTGCTCTTCCCGCATCCCCGCGCACACACAAAAGATCCTTTGTGGGGGTGTGGGGAGAGCCGCCATCCTGCGCCCTCATGCCCTGGCTCCTTGCAGGGCTGCGGGGGAGCAATCATGCCAAATGAAATACCCAACAGATGTCTTCCCTGAATTTCTAAGCAGGTTCATCCTGCACAATTGCATTACTTACACCTATCTTTATTTTTCTTTCCTCCTTTATATTGCAGTCGAACAGGAGGCTCTCTCTAAGCTCTCTCTATGCAGTCCATGAGACGACATTTTTTTTAGGCATTCTATCAAATAGTTCATGTGCCTTGTCCATGGTTCTACATTTTGCATACATGTCTACTAGGGCAGTTGCAACTACAACATCTGACAAAATTCCTCTATCCTTCATGCTTTGATGGATATCCATACCCTGTTCCAAAGCTCCCACTTTGGCACAGGCAGGGAGGATGCTGGCAAAGGTTGTGGAGTCTGGCTTTACACCTGCCAATTGCATTTTCTTGAAAGTTTCTAAAGTCTTCTCAATTAAAATTTCAATTTGTGCATATCTTGCAATCATTTTGGATGGATGTTGATTTCTATATTAGAGGTGATGATATGATATGATAGTTGTTAATGATAGTGATGTGATAAGTGACAAGACTAATGATGGACTGAGTGAACTTGTAACAGTCTGGCAGATGACATACAGTGCATACCCAGGTAACAGTAGTAGTGATGAACTATTTTCAAGAAATTTGGAAAAGATACCGTGATGTCAAAGGTAGTCAAGGCATTCAATAGAGGGGCAGTGTTCTACGTTGATGGGATGCAGAGTACAAGCCAGAATAATGAGCTAGGTAGTGGCAGTCATGAGGCATTGTTATTTTATAAAGGGAAAATGCATGACAGTAGGTTGACAAGTGATTGGACAATGCATTTCAAGAAGCTACAAGTTTGATTAGGACAATGCATAGCCTAGTCATAAGGAAATATTGTTGAATAACAATCCATGACAATTGAGGCATCCTACCAAAGATGACAGTCATCAGAGGCATAATCATCAGAGATAAGGACAGTTTATTGCTACAGGTAACAATTCACAGTGGCAACTTATGAACTAGAGCAAGTTGGGTGCATGAGATAGGATCTCTGCAGAGATGACAATGTGATCTTGAACTAGGACAGTGAGCTTCAATATGGGACAATCATGGATTTGTGAAGATGACATCTATGAATGTCTTTGTGCTTCTATGCTCAGTGATACTCAGAAAATCAATTTTTTGCTCATTCTTTGAGCTATGTATTGTAACCATGAAGGTTTTTTTAGCAAATAGAAAACATTGTAACTTATTTTCAGATCTGTATGTTGTTTGTAAGCATTTTTGATCAATAAAACAAGTTGTTTTTACCTTCTCAAAGTTGTTTCATTGTGCAAGCTTCAATATATAATACTAAATATACTAATGACTAAATGCAAGCTTCAAAATGACTAAATATACTACTAATTGATGTCAATTAATAATTAAATTGACTAAATATACTACCAATTGATAGAAATCAATGAACAATGAATAAATATGACTAAATATATGACCAGAATTAACCAGTGAATAAAAATAACTAAATATACTACCAAATTGATCAAAATGATGATTAAAATTAATGACTAAATACACTACCAATGGACATAAATTAGTGAATAAAAATGACTAAATAAGTGACTAGTTAACAACAATCAATGACTAAATATATCAGTAAATAAAAAAATGACTAAATAAGTGACCAGATTACAACAATCAATGACTAAATATACTACCAAATCGATCAATCAAAACAACCAATAAATGAATAAAAATGGTTTAGTCATCAATTTGGTCGTGTTATAAATGACTGGCAATAAACTAAGTTAATGGTCACGTGACCATGTTTGGTCATTTATAAGCAGTTTTTAGTAGTTTTTTTAGTAATATATTGCTCTTTTTGTACTAGTGCACGCTTCACAAATTTGAATTAGTTCACCCTTAAGCAAGAATTAATGAAGCTTGTAGCACATCAGTCTTCACAATATTGGCGGTACTCATGAATGATAAAACATTGCTTGTTCTTCTTCGAGGTGAGTCGGCAAGACCCATACATCATATTCAAACACTTTTTGAACTCCACATAGTAAGAAATTTGTGGCGCATACCTTCATCATTCTTTTGTCAGCCAGATAGAGGCATAGCCTGGCAATACCATCATTCCAGACCACAGCTAGTTCCAGAGGGAGTAGAAAACCACCTTGTGGAGCAACAGGAGACAACATAAGATCATCAGAACCATCTTCCATCAGTCAATGTATCATTTCAAGCCACAACAAGTTGGTGCATATCATCAGCATATGTCTTGAGAACAACTAGACATCCAGAATTGTCTGTATCACAACTGTCATTTGAAAATTAAGCTTGCGGACCTCTAAAACACTTGAAGCTATGTGGATGCACTCATACATTACTGTGAACATATCCTCAAAACCACATAACCATATCTATTACTGCAGAGGAATGCAGAGCATTTCAAACTGTCTCCATCATCACTTGATTCAGCCAGAGCACAGTCTAGAATTTTGTCTCTCATAACTTTCACTCCAGAAGGACAAATGATCTGAAACTTTGGATTTAACACATTTACATCATACTAAACTTAACTTTTGAACTACGTGACCATATCTTCAAATGCAGAGGAATGCAGAGCATTTTACCAGATAGTCTTTCAGGCAACTCTCTGTAGCAAAAACCTTCACCAACTTCCAGAGGCCAAAACCTTCATATAACGGCACATACATCCTTAGGAACAATAGGAAGGATCATACAACATGCCACAGGTCATCAACAACATCTTCTCATCCTCAGCAAAGCTCAATGTATCATCATTCATCTTAGTGTTTCTAATTCCCATCTTAATATCTCATCATTTATCTTAGTGCTTCTAATTCCCATCTTAATATTTCATCATGAAATCATCTTTGTTGACCACAAGCATACTAAAAAAAACTTGACTTGACACTGATCCAGGCATGATGTCCAACCATGAACATCATCAACCCATTATGAACATCACTTCATCTCATTGCTTTGCTGACCACAAGCATGCTCAAAACAACTTGACTTGGCACTGATCAGGGCATGACATCCAACCATTAACATCAGGAGCATCACTACATCTCTATTACTACACTGGTATATCATCATCACAAACTGGGTGTTGACCTCACTCTAAGTGTTGACAACAATGGCAACACATATTGCCAACATATCCATGTCCTCTTTGGTCCACTCCCATTGCACTAAAATTTTGTTGGTTCTAGCAGTTGCATTCACTTGAACAACTGCCTCAACTGGTTGCGAAATGGCCTCGTTAGTATCTTGAATTTCTTTGTATGGTGGGTATTGTACTCCTGATTTGTATGGAGGGAGTGTTGTCCTCAATCTCTTTGTGCCATTTCGGATCTGCATATGGGCTCTATTCTTCATCTATAGATATATAGAAGCCATACTTTGACTATTAGAAAACAAAATTATCTCATATTGAGCACCATTCCAAAAATTAGACTATTGGAACAAACATCCCTCAACATTAGTTTTGAATTTTAGAATCTTTTCAGTAGAAAGTTACTGAAACAAAGATCTTTAAGAAATCAACTAGACATTTTAGCAACCATTATTGTGGCTTTGAAGATAATCACCTATGTTGATTAAGAGAGAGCATTGCAGAGTGGTGTAAGCTAACTTTCAAGGTCCACATGGGCTTGTACGTGGCAGGAAGACAATTTTTGTTTACTCAACCACAAGTGCAGTGAGGTGGACAACTTAAATTTTTTGTTGCAAGTGAACAATGAAGAGTAATATTTAGTTTAAATAGTTTTAATATATAACCAGTAATGAAAACAAATTTACAGTATCTTTCACAAACAATAAAACTTTTGTAGACATGATATTTTCCACAGTCCATGATCAAATGTAAAGCTTCTGGAATCATTGTGTCTTGCTTTTTTTACGTCATTTAAAAAAAAAATGTTTCGGATCATACTCAATGATCCATCATCAGGACAAAAAGATGGAGAATGAAAAATGGATAAGATTGCAGAGAAGGTTACCTAAAAAGGAGAGAGGCGGGGGGGGGCACGCAGGGCAAGGAATAGTAATAAAATATAAACCAAAATTAATAAAAGGAGAGAGTAGAAAAGGGGATGAAGGAAAAGATGGAAAACTAGAACAAGGGAAGAAAAAAGTGACAAAGAATTCAAGAAAGAAGGACCACCAGAAGGAGAGGGGGCCAAAGCCATGAGCATAAATAAATTTAAAAACCCCATAATTAAATAAATATTTTCAATAAGTATAGGGTGAAAAATAAAGAGAAATTTCAATAGTTAGGCAATACTAAACTAAATAGATAGAAAAGTAATACAAAAAGAGGAAAATACAAATAAGAATACATACTAAAATAATGTACATAAAGAATAAATAAAGAAACAAGAAACAAGAAACAAGAAACCGACGTAAAAAAAGCAAGACACAGTGATTCCAGAAGCTTTACATTTAATAAAACTTTTGTTATACCATTTTGATTACCATTGAAGTACTAATTTGTAACTTGAGTCAGATAGTTCATGGCGATGGATGAACAGAAGATTAGTTTTTAAATTGATTTTGACAGTTTGAGTTTGATGGTTTAATGTTTACTAAAAAATGAGAAGCTAACCTGAACTTATAGCATTTACAGTTTGATAGTTTGTAGTTTTATATAGTGATATTTAGATATTTTTGGACTTGTGAGCCTTAAAAAACATCCTATTCCATTCTATTCAAAGTATTTCATTTTGAATGTCAATATATTTAATAATAGAAAGAAATAATAATTACATAATAGAAAAGAAAAATAGATAGTTTTCTAGTAGGCACGAGTTTTCTAGTCCATGAAGTTAGTAGAGAGTACTTTTGAATTCAACTATGTATTTTTGTATCAAAAAACACTTTCTACTAGTTAGTTTTCTACCTAAATATATTGTGATCAATGTTACTATCATGTATATTTGCAAATTTAATATGCTTTGCAGGTTTATTTTACCTTATTGCTATTTAACTATAAACTTACCTAATAAATAAACTAAAACATTATCACTCATGCTCATCAACTGTGAAAATTTGATATCTACTAAAAATAGATGACATAACAATGAAAAAGTTAATTGAAGACAGTAAAAAACTAAATACAACATATAAGCATTTATAGTATAGTAGCTACAACATTTACACTATATATAGTAGATAAGCATTTATTGTATAGTTTGAACTCACATTAATGGTGTAGATAGCAATGTGCAATTTGAATTCTATAGGAAATCTTTGTAAGGGTTGTAGAAAAATTGGACTAGAAAATTGGATGTATTTGTAGCAATATGTGATAGGAATTGTTGTTGATCTGCGCACTTTCATATGATTGGTTGAAATTGAATTGTGTGGATCAATTCATTTAAGATGAACAAATGGATTTAATGGATATTAAAAAAATTGAAATTGGTAATAAATTTGACAGTTGATTGATTTGGTTGAATGCTTGTTTGGTCTAAAGTCTTAAATTTATGTCCTCTTGTTTTCACAGCTTGATTGGTGAGCCTTACAACTTTCAGTGTAGTTGGACAAATATCACTTGAAGAAATTAAGTTGATGAGGAAATACATGGCGTATCTTTTTGTTTGATGGGACACTTGACAATGCATTTTGTTTATATAAAGGAGTTTGTATTTGAGAAACAATATTTTATTATGGGTGGGACAATTAATATGCAACTGGTTTAAAGTTTCATGTGTATTTGGGCCAATTAAAGCGTATCTTTTTAATATATAGACTTAATATTAGAAAATGGGTTTTAAATCTTTTCAACTGGGAATGTGTACAATGTGTATCAGTTTAGAATATTAGTAGGTAGATTTGTATAAGTCATCTCTCTGCCACCTATTTTGACTAAATAATAATTAATTAACAACAAAAAATAAACTTTAAACATTGATTGGATCCTAACTAATCCTTTTTTGGTGCAATAAAGTGTAGGTTTTGGGAATATTAGAAATATTTTTTGAATAATATACTTTACAGCTGGTCTCATCTTGGTCAACTCTATACTCAGTATAGGACCCCATTCCACTATGGGGCCCTCTCCCCAATAAAGGCCTTCACTCTTTTAACTTTTACAACTACTTGTTTTTGCTTGGAATCAACTATTAACTACCCAACATAAACCATAAATTATTAAACTAACACAATATTATCAAGTAACTACAATGTAACACTATACTTAACAATATAGACATGAATCAACCGGACAAGGTGTGCCTCAACTGACATCTCACAAAACAGAGAAAAGAGATAACAATATAGACATGAATTAGCCTGACAAGGTGGGCCTCAGCTGACATCTCACAAAACAGGAAAAAGAGATAACAATATAGACATGAATCAGCCTGACAAGGTGGGCCTCAGCTGACAACATCTCACAAAACAGAGAAAAGAGATCTGAAGTGCATTATTCCATCAAGTCTCAATAAAAACATATTTATACCTCCTAAAACATCTCTGTTAATTTAACATCTGGTGGTTATAAATGAATCAGCCTGACAAGGTGGGCCTCAGCTGACATCTCACAAAACAGAAAAAAGAGATGACAATATAGACATGAATCAGCCTGACAAGGTGGGCCTCAGCTGACATCTCACAAAACAGAAAAAAGAGATAACAATATAGACATGAATCAGCCTGACAAGGTGGGCCTCAACTGACAACATCTCACAAAACAGAGAAAAGAGATCTGAAGTGCATTATTCCATAAGTCTCAATAAAAACATATATATACCTCCTAAACATCTCTGTTAATTTAACATCTGGTGGTTATAAAGAAAGTTAAATATATAATGGTTTATCAACTAACCACAAAATAGCAGAGTTGTAATAAAACAATCATATCTAAAACTATTTGCTCTTACAAATTTACATCTCAACAAGTAATTTTCCTGCTGATAATTTATATTTGATCCAGACTGGAAAAGGGTCAGTACATGGTGAATGTATCAAACCCTAACGAAATAAGGTCAGTGCTGTTGCAGGAACCAGGTGTTCTGAGTTGGCCTCTACATTTAGATCAAAGCTCCTCACCTGATTTGATTTATCAGTTCTAATGTCTGATTCTTCAGACACCACAGAAGTGCTTGCATTCTCGATTGTACGACAAGTCAGATCGCTTTGGCTATCTTTCCCGGCCAAGTAAAAAAAATCCTCCCACTCCAAAGAGGGCTTCCATGCAGATTTACGTTTCATGGCACTGCTATCCACATTTACAGCCGTAGAAATCTCTGTTGCAGAAGAGCAATTCATTCGTTCCTTTTTCAAAAGCTTACCCATTGCTTGAATTCTCTCCACCAAACTGAAAAAGGCTTGGACTTCATCACCATTGTCATCTGTTGTTGTTGGAGGCTCCCTGTCCTTTTCTCCATCACTTTCAGGCTTCCTCCTCTTTTGAGGAAACTGTGACTTTTGTTGTGGGTCACAGGAATTCATAAAGAAAAAAGTGAGGAAAGAGTTTGTATCTTTTGAACAGTTAAATCAGAAAGACAGAGTGATGGTAGACACTTTATCCCAGAATGTAGTCCAACCAATTACATTAGCGGACGGTCCTTATACAATTTTTTCAAAGAAAGAGAGTTAAGAAATCATAATCAAACTTAATAACAAAAAATTAACAGATCAAAAAAATAATAACAAAATCTGCAATCCCATAAACCATCTTTAACCAGGGAATGTCAAAATTGTATTCGATTCCTTATAAAAGCGAACAAAACCCTTCTCAATCAATGTCCTCCACAGAAAAAAAAAAAGCACCATATATACACAATTTAGAAGTAGTCTCCTTATATAAAAAAGATTAGGCATAAGCAATGGACGGTTTACAGGGAGACGTATTACCCAAGGCTAACATGACTTTTGTGGTGTCTTCTGTCAGTCTGACGGTACGTAACATAAAATCTTGTCGAATAGAGAAAAGTGAATGAGAAGGCTGAAGTCCAACTACTCTTTGACGGCGATGTATCAGTCGGCGGGCACATGGAAATTTGGAATAATTTTCTTCCTTCCGCTTAAATCTCCCAGTTCACACGCTACATTCTGCAACGAATACGTCATCCCCTCTACGTAAGCGAATACGCCTCAACTTACGGAATGGTAGGTAGGTGGCATGTCTAATTGACCAAAGTAAAAATGTGAAATAAATCTAATAATAATAATAATAAATGTGGACTTGAAATTTTTATGATAAAAGAGAAATTTATACCATGTGTGTGAGGGAGGAGATTATCTAAACGACTTAGAGAAAAATTCATAAGCAAAATGTTTGAGTAATGGTTGGTGTATTTTTGCTGGTCTTGTTGATTGTTTGGTCTTAATTCTATGATTCTGTCCTAAGTAGAGATGGACCTTTGGTTCCCATATAAGAGTTTCTTCTAATGCATCCATGTAAGTAAAAACTAGGTGGTGTTAAGAAACACCATTGGGACCTACTATAATAGTGAGGAAGAGAGATTGACTTCCTTGTTAATAGTCAGGCCTCAAGACTATTTCCACAATGATGGAAACATCAAATGGATAGAGGTGTTAGATGCTAAAGTAGATATAGTAATCATTAGTTGAACCTACAAGTGTTAGTAAAGAATATGTGAATGGGTTTTGTTGATTAGATACTCTCCCATGTTATTTGATGATTAGAATGACCCAGGGTAATGCATTTAAATGTCATCCCCAAACACAAATTTATAACCTTTGGCATGTTGGTTAATAGGTAATGGTAATATTCTACAAGATTTAACAAGGGAAATGATAATATTTGAATCTAAATTTAGAGGGATGGGATTGTAGTCATGATTTTGTAATGAACTTGCAAGACAAAATATGCTAAACTTAGAGAAATATTGTAGAAATGAGAGAAACAAAAATACTTTTATTATCTTCATAGTGCCACTTGGGGTGGGCAACCTCCAAATAGAGCATACACTCCAAATATAAATATTTCAAGATGCCTTTTCAATTGATAAGTCATTACAATATATAGAGTTTTGCCAAAGGCAACTACTACGATCCCATGCATGTGGGATAAATACTTTATTATAACTACTAGTGGGATGGCTTACAAAACATATACATCCCTTTACTAAAGATACCTAGGGGTGACTTACACAGCATGTGTACCCAACTCATACTAGCTATCATAAAACAAAATGGGGTATATAACATTGCTTCCCCCTCTGAAAAGCTTTGTCCTCAAAGCTTGAGATGAGGAAACCTAGAGAGAATGCTGGTAGGCTCCTATGTAGGATCTTCAAGTTGCAGGCCCTTCCATTGGACTAATAACTCCTCAATAAAGTGATTGTGAAGGTTCTTGGTGTGTTTGTCCAAAATAGCCTCAAGTTCCAAAAATATCTTGAGCACTTCTCATCCAACTCAAGTAGTTCTATCAATAGCCAAGTAGTAGTCCCAATGACTTTCTTCAGACACAAAACATGAAAAATTGGGTGGATTTGAGCTGATGGTGGAAGTGCTAACTTGTATGCCACCTCACCTATGTATTGGATCACTTGATAAGGACCATAAATTTTGGGAGCCAACTTATGACTACTCTTGTCTTTTAATGAAAGATGCTTGTAGGGCTAGAGATGTAATCACCCAAACACCAATATTAAAAATGTGCTCTATCCTATGTTGATCCACCTATTGTTTTGCGAAAGGCAATTACTACGATCCCATGCATGTGGGATAAATACTTTATTATAACAACTAGTGGGATGGCTTACAAAACATATACATCCCTTTACTAAAGATACCTAGGGGTGACTTACACAGCATGTGCACCCAACTCATACTAGCTATCATAAAACAGAATGGGGTATATAACATTGCTTCCCCCTTTGAAAAGCTTTGTCCTCAAAGCTTGAGATGAGGAAACCTAGAGAGAATGCTGGTAGGCTCCTATGTAGGATCTTCAAGTTGTAGGCCCTTCCATTGGACTAATAACTCCTCAATAAAGTGATTGTGAAAGTTCTTGGTGTGTTTGTCCAAAATAGCCTCAAGTTCCAAAAATATCTCGAGCACTTCTCATCCAACTCAAGTAGTTCTATCAATAGCCAAGTAGTAGTCCCAATGACTTTCGTAAGACACAAAACATGCAAAATTGGGTGGATTTGAGATGATTGTGGAAGTGCTAACTTGTATGCCACCTCACCTATGTATTCGATCACTTGATAAGGACCATAAAATTTGGGAGCCAACTTATGACCACTCTTGTCTTTTAATGAAAGATGCTTGTAGGGCTAGAGATGTAATCACCCAAAGACCAATATTAAAAATGTGCTCTATCCTATGTTGATCCACCTATTGTTTCATGTGATTTTGGTCTAGTGTCAGATTAGCCTTAAGTAGTCAAGAAATGTCTTCTTGCTTGGCCAAAATGTTGTCAAATGCTACAAAATTAGAAGAACCTAAAACATAAGTACACAAGGAGGGTGGGAAAGTACCATAGAGGGCCTCATAAGGGGTCATTTTGCAAGCACTATGATGAGTGGTATTGTATTAGCAATGGAAACCACTTTGGCTACTGTCTCTACTACTCAAACACAAAACAATGTAAATAAGTCTTAAGGATCTTGTTGGCATTCTCCATTTGACCATTTGTTTGAGGATGATATAGGTTGAACTCATGTTCAAGGTAGTGCCCTATAACTTAAACAACTCTTGCCAAAAATTGCTATTGAAGGATGGATCACGATCACTGACAATAGAGTGAGGCATCCCATGGAGTTTAAAGATTGAATCCAAGAAGTGTTGAGAAACCATAATCATAGTACAAGGGTGAGGTAATTCATAAAAATGCACATTTTTCTTCAGTGATCCACCACCACCAAGATAACCTACTTACCCCTTGAGAGTGGAAGCCTCACAAAGAAATACATAGAAATATTAGTCCAGGCTTGATTGGGAGGGATAGGAACTAGCTACAACAATCCTAAGGCTTTGAGAGTTTCCCATTTAATCATTTGACACACATCACATTTAGTTACAAATCCCTTAATATCCTGGTTAAGGTTATCACGGAAGAAATCTCGCTTCACATGCTTGTAGGTCTTGAAGAAACTTGAGTGTCCTATAGTAGGGGAGGAGTGAAATTCCCTTAGTAATTGAGGCTTGAGCACCAAGTTGGGGGTAAATAAATCTAGTCATGATAGGTAAGGATTTGGCCTATCCAACAAAAACTGGCATTAACTATGGATCTTGTTCCAACTATTGAATGATGTCTTGAACTGTAGGATTAGTCTAAGCTCAAAAATTGCATACCCTGCAATTTTGGCACTACAATTTGACCTTAATTTAATGTCCATCCCCCTAGCATGTTTTTAGGTCCATTCAACCCTAACCTAGCCTTCATCTCACCCTTGGTGCTAACATGGGCTTGGTGTTTATATATGTTTGTGTCTTTTCTATGCAAGTGAATATGTTTTCTATGTTAACCTAGTGTCATGTTGTCTTTTTGTGCCATTATTGGCCTTGTTGTACTTGGATGCTAGCGTAGCATGTCTATGTTTGTGCAATACACTAATGTCCTCTGGTATTGTAACCATACACCAGTTGTTTCTTACCAAATCTGTAATCTTTCCATACCTAAAAATGTGAGTGTAACTATTGTCAGATCCATTTGGCAAATTAGAATAGCTAATTCACCCTTTCACATGCCTCTTCAACTTCCCTATCAAGCTAATTTTTGAATCTATCTTACTATTTTTTGCATTTTTACATTGCTTTTGAGGTTGTACTACAACTCTCTACATCATTTTTCTAACATTCTTGAGCACTTGAACAACACTCTTATTCCAACATTGTCTTCCATGAGCTCTTGTACAACTATTGAAGACACACATTGTGATTACAGTTGTTTTTATCTCCATGTTGAAATGCACAAGACAACTGAGAGGGGGGGTGAATCAGTTGTAACCAAAACTTAACTTCTTATAAACATCCACATATTAACCACTTAACCACTGTTATTATGATTTAACCATGAAAGCATGAAATCAGAAACTTAAGCACATTTACACATTCAACACATGAGACACCACATTTTTTATGTGGAAAACCTAATGAGGGAAAAACCATGGTGAGGATTAACTCACAATATAAATGATATATCAAAATTTACAAGGCTCACTGCCTTAGGCGTCATTGCCCAAAATGGTCATTGCAAAAAGAAGGGGCACAGTGCCAAAAAGAAGAGGCTCATTGCCAAAAATAAGAGGTTCACTATCTGAAGTAGAAGAAGATAGAAGAAGATAGTTACAATGAGAATGGATCTCACAACAACCAGGGATCCACCACAAACTCAACTAAATCTTTTGCAACCTCTCTGCATCAAAAAGATATTCTTTACTGCTTACTATCATACCATTCAGATCACACTTGTAACAAATAATGTTTCTCATGGAGCCATTTCATCTATCTCGACAACTTTGCTAGATTTCTTGATCGTCTAATTCATATTTATACATTCACAATCTTGGAAACAATCTTGAAGGTCGACACAAACAACAAACTTAACCAATATTCAAATTAGGTCTGGACCTAAACATTCCCGTGGTGGAAAGGAATGAATGCGGACCACACCACACCTTAGCAGGGACTCAAATGCAATCTCCCACGCAACAACATGCTATCACAAACTCCAAAGCATAATCACAAGTAGTGAAAACAACCAGGTTAGCCAAAACTGGTGTTAACACTAAGACATTTAGGAACATGCTTCATCCATGATCTGAATTGCGCTTTGCAGACCAATCAAAAGGTAGGAACATGATCTAGAGACATCCACAAGCATGTTGCAATCACCAAGAACTTTCGCACAACCTCCAAACACTCTATCTAGAATATTCTTCAAACTGGACGACTTAAACATTACTGTCAACCACTGTCATAAAGGAAAGATCGCTTGCAGAGCACCAAATCATGAACCACTTCAACTGAAGGCACATAACATCATTCCAAACTTAATCCTAGAACCGCAGACTATAAGACTTAACTGCAAAGAGATGCGGAGCAGAATACATTCTCCCTGTCACCGTTGAATACTCAGAAAAAATAGTTTTTACTCTGGTGAATAGGACTCACTCAAATCTTCACACCAGAGGCTCAAACTTGAAACATCGCAACTATAGATATCCCTTAACATAACTTTCAAATTGCAGACAAAGATATTGAATCTACAAGATATGTGGAGCAAAACACTGCACTGTTCTCGGAGATAGAACAATTCTGCAATTGTACTAAATTCTCAAACACTTGCTCAAACTCATCCAAATAAATTCCTTAGATGCTGACCTTAGGTGTTGACATCAATGACAACACTTACTGCTCATACTTGTAACACTCTATTCTTGGTATTTCAGGTGACTTTGTTCAAGTTCTTGTTTCATTTTCTTTATCATTGTTATTTATTATAAGCCTTCTTGTGTACATAGCAACATTGTTGGCACCTTAAGAGCTCCATCTCCTCTCTATCCTCACTCACACACACTAGGGTGTTATTCCCCATAGACTAGGGATTTAACATTCATATAGATTATTATTATATTGCTATTTTTAAATTCTAGACACACATAGGGTTTAATTGTACACACTTTCCAATATCCCTTATTTCATTAGCTGCCTATGGAGGTCAAAAGAGCAAACAAGGGGATTAACCATTTGTGGCAAGCTCCTGAGTAGTCCCAACCTTATCCATTGTCTTAGAATAGGTATTTAGAGTCATTCAACCACACAGAGGGTTTGTTATCAGCCACCTTATTTTGTTATTTTGTTTATTTCATTTAAAATGAATTTATTAGAGTGAGTTTCTTTCATTCTATGCATTCTTGAGAATATTTTGTGTGCCTTTTTGTGTTTTTGCTTACATGTGTGTAGGTATTATTCAAATCTATATCTAGAAGACTTCATTTTCTCCCAATTGTGGATGATAATGCGTTGGTTGGACAACAATGTACAGATTGGACGACAATGCATTACACTAACATCCTGGACAATGAGCTTCTCTAGTTGATTCCCAGGTTCCTTGTCATTTGTTATTTCTATTTATGATACTCATTTTCAATCTTGGTAATTTCTATTTCTAGTTATTTACAGTTTTCATTCCTAGCTCCCCTTTCTTATTTGAACTTATTTTAAGTAGGGAAGAAAATCTAGATAAGGCTAGTGTAGTTTGTTGTTCTTCATCTTTAAACAAAAGTAAAAATATATTTAATTTCATTGGTCTTATCTAACTTTTCCCCATTTACATTTTTGTGAACCTGCTTGGTTAGATCATTAAGTTTACCTCTTATATCAAATTTTATTGCCATTCTATTCTATGTACTAAGGATACTCATACTTCCTCTATTTTATGAGCTTCACTACATAGTCACTTTTTTTAATCACATTGTTCAAAGATTTTAAGTGTAAAAATAACATGACTTCTCATTTTTCTACCACTTCTATTCCTACAATTATTGATCTTTCTAGTTATCTTTAAACCAGACTACCAAAACCCTTCCCCCTCTACCTACTTCTCCTACTACAAAATTTCATGATCTAAAGGGAGGCTTTGATCAAGAAGCCACTCTTCACATGAGGAATGAGGAAATAGTCCATTGTATTGATCAACCTTTGGTCATATTTCTAAATGAGCCTTTTGCTGATGAAGGCATTCATTGTGCTATTGGACCTATTATTGAGGCTATGTGTATAATGCTCTATCACCATCCCAAAGGCCTATATTTCTTGCATGGATTGGCACTTATCAAAAACTATGAAGGCCCTCCTTTCGGGGCCCCTTCTGACCAAACTCCTGATTCACATTCTAATCTAACTCATACCCAAATTCTCATATCTCTCTCCACACTAAACACACACATTCCTAATTCTACAAATGTCACCAATTCTACTATTCCACCCAATCACATGGGTTATTCTTCATCAAGAATTCCTCAACCTGTTTCTTCTTATGGGCTATGTTGGGTGAATATTTTGTCATCAACTCACTGATGGCAAAATAGTTATATCAACCACAGTGCGATGAGATAAATCTCTCCTCTCAGCAAGGGGAGGTTCCCTTTTAACTATTACAAACTTATTTACAAAAAATACTAACTTTGGAGGTGTGTTACATTATCCTTTTCTCTTCTTTCAGAAAAGATGTTTACAATGTTTCACGGTAATATTCAATAATGCTTCTACACTTATAATATTAACCTAAACAATAATCACCAATATTCTTGTAAGTTGAAGCACAAAGTCTTCCAACTAACAACACCACTGATCCACATGAATGTGATTGAAAATCATAGCACAAAGTCTACAAGTTCTCAACATGATTCATATACAAAGTGAACAACTACAAGCTCAAAGTATTTATAGTCCTCCACCAAGAAACGCTTTCAACACACATATATTCAAGGAAATAATATAACACAAAGTTTATATAACTTATCTTGAATGTTCTCCAATAATGATAACCAAACACCACTTTATCCAATCAATCAACAAAAGAAATCAGCAAAAATGCCATATGTACATCCTCACTAATACAAATTTGATTCAACACAAAGTTTGATATCAAAGTTTGCCTTCTTTATTGCTTGGAATTGATCATACAATTTGAACTCAAAGTCTCAAAGTTAAGTCTCAATTTAGGTAGCACTTCGTTGCATAAGATTAAAGATGAAAATTACAATAGAGGCCCTCTTTATTTATAGGGAGAGGCCTTAAGAAAATTTAGGAAAAACCTAACTACTTGGACTTATTCAAAAATAGGAGTCCTTATTGACTTAGGACTTCCTATATTTTTACATGTAATTACATATGAGAAAAGTACATGTGAAAATGTCTAAAACTAAATGAAAAGTACATATGAAACTACAAAAATATTCTAAGGCATGATGGCTTTCCTCAACTCCCATTCCCTGTAATCTACACACATCTTCATGATGATTGGTCCATGAACCCAGTTCAAGAGTAACTTGCCAAGTTTGATGGCTCCGCATCTTTGTGTGCCACTTCCATTGTCATTGCTATTCGCTCTCCAATGTCTATTGCATTTTCCATACATGATTGTACCTTCAACTTTCCACTCCATCCTACTATCTTGTGCTTCATTACTTTTTCCTTCTTAGGAGATGATTCAGTCATTTGAAAGATAAACTTCTTCGGATGAGTTGAAGACCTCAGAAGCTTGTAGGAGAAACTGTAACAAATAGTCATGATCTTGTAGTTAGGGGAAATATAGGCAATTTTGGGAAATTGCATGTTTACGATCATGATCACATGAGTAAGCTTGAAAGGGATAAAGCATGCGCAAGTCAAGGAAATGGACGAAAGTGGGCCAAAGGCATCATTTTCAAGAATTCCCTAGAGTTAGGAAATTTTAGAGGAAGACATGCATGGGCGGTCAAAATGACTGCTCCTACATGTGGGGTATATTGTATTTTAGTGTAAGGGCGGCCAAAATGGTGGCCTCTACATGTAGGTAGGTTGATTTATGCAAAAGGTTGAAAAGGCAGTCATAATGACCGCTTTTACAGGTTTGGTAAAGCATAAGGTTTATTTCATGTATGGGCGGTCAAAATGACCGCCCTTACATGTTGGAATTTGAACTTACATCTTTATATGTTTAGGTGGTTGAATTGACTGCTCTTGCATATGCAAAGACATTTGGTATTTACCCTTCATGTAAGATCGGTTGATATGACCGCCTCTACATGAAGATCGCATTTGGTATACATGGAAAAACGATAATCAAAACCGCTTGTACACTTCGAAGATAAAACTCGAATATGTGTAAGGGATGGGATTATCAATGCCCTTACATAAAAATGAAAAGTTATTTTGAAGTGTACAAAAACCATTTGTAGGGAAAAATGACATTTCCTACTGCCTCTACATGCTAGGTAAGCAAAACCGCCTCAAACTCTAAAGTAGCGAACAAGGATCAAAAATAAGTTTAAAAACTTTAAAAACCAGAGGCAAAAACACAAAGCTTACAAAAACACAAAAGAAAGTATGAAAATACTAACAGGAAAATGACTAAGTTAATACATGTTAGGGTTTCGAATCAGAAACAAGAATGAAAGTTTTAAACGAAGAAACAATGAATTAAAACGTTCATTCACTAAATAAAAACCCTAATCAAGAAAATCCAAATGAGAGACGTCCTCCAAATCCCCTTTGGCAAGTCAACACAATAGTTTGCAACACTTAGAAACAAGAAACGACAGCCAGATAGAAGAAAAATTAAAAAAAAAAATGACTTAAAATACCATTTAAACCATTAAAATGAAAAATCATAAAAATCCATTTATTACAACATGAGTTTGCTCAGAGTCATTTAAAAGATGTATCGGTGGATCATTCCACTGCTCATGCATACACAAGAGAGGAAATATGTAAGGGTGGTCATTTTGACCGTTCTTGCATGAAACAAGGAAAAACAACATGTTCGGGCAGCAATTTTAGCTGCCCTTACATGTTAGAAGGTTTTAACACAAACACATGCGTCGGCAGTCAAAATGACCACCTGAGCATGCAGACATTGAAAATTTTCCAACTCCTAAAAAGGCCAAAATTGATATTTTAACAGGCTTGTAACCTAGTCGATTTTCATGAATTTCAAGGAATTAGCCTAGGGAAATGTTACAAGCTATTCTTAGGTGTTAGAGGACTACGCATGAGGTCAAAGAGACTTGCCTCAAAAAGCGTACTTAGAGTGTAGGCTACGAAACAGACAAGTTTCATAGGGGTCGTCCTACAAAATGAGCACAACTGATTTTGAGGACAATAGCTGGCTCTAACTGGGGAACTTCCTTTGATCATTCTTTGAAACAATCAAAGGGAGAAGAATCTAGTCTCTAAGCGCCTTCATCCATGCCATTGGGCTATAGAGTCAAGCTACCAAAACAAAAGACACAAAAAGACTAAAACAAAAAAGACAAAAAAACTGTACAAAAATTCAAAAACTTATTTATCACTTCACTTTGAGAAAAACTTTAGATGATGTCTGCTGTGAGGCAGCAAAAAAGATGTTCCAATTCTTTTTATTTTACTATTGAAAGAATAACACTTCCCTGTGTTTGTCATTCTGGGATCTTCTTCTGCATCTAGATTGAATTGCCCCACTCTTGCTGATGAATTTGGTCCCAATTGTCATCGCCTTTTGACAAAGCGATCTTGCTTATCAGAAAGTTTCTGCAGATAAACCAATCCCTTGGAAATACTATTTCCTTTCATCTGCAAAATCTCTTCACTTGAAGAGGATGATTCATCTATTTCTTGACCCTCATTGGAAGCATTATCCAATGACTCAGGATCTTCTTTAGAGGGCAAGGAATAAGTACCCATTCTGGAAGACTCAAAAAGAATCTGAGATTTTGAATCCTCATATTTTGTCACTGTGTACTTGACCTCCCTTTCAGGATGAAGTTTTTGCATAATACCCTTAACATGTATTCTTACCTCCGACAGTTGAATCTTTGTCTCCTCAACATGATCTATGATGTCAAAAAGTTGATATGGACTAGCTATAGAAGATG
This sequence comes from Cunninghamia lanceolata, assembly GCA_027924645.1. Lineage (NCBI taxonomy): Eukaryota > Viridiplantae > Streptophyta > Pinopsida > Cupressales > Cupressaceae > Cunninghamia > Cunninghamia lanceolata. The sequence continues at coordinate 12,004,675 of BSBN01000130.1, read as the reverse complement.
GAGAAATCTCATCTTGAGGTTTTACATTGGGGGTACTAGTCTTGGGAACAAGGGATGAAGTAAGAAGATCTGATGTACTTACTTGGTTGTCAGCAGCCACATATTGATGATCAGATTGATTTTGTGACCGTGTGAGAACAACATAGGATTCACCAAAAGCAACTTCTTCTTGCCCCATCTCATCTTCCAAGTTCAGGAACACGATGGTAGAGTCGCCAGCTAATTGCTCTTCACCTTCCGTGAAAAGATTAGCATCATCTTCTCATTGATCATATTCTGATTGAAGAAGATTGTTTTGCTCCGATTCATAATAGAAGATTGCTCCATTCATAGGTGGTGCTTCCAAAGAAAGTATTCCTCGTTGTGGAGGAAACTTGTTTGATTCTGATCCATTGAAGCATTACCTTGGTATTTTAGAGCATCATGAGAAATTCCCCTTGGTATGTCCTTGTAGAGGGGAATGGAAAAACTGTGTGACAACTATTTTTTCAGAGCTAATAGCTCATTAGCCAACTTTTGCAATATATGATCCATAGTGCTGGTAGAAAGTAAAGTCAAAGAGGGCTGCTCATTAGGCCTAATAGAATCCTTCTTCAATTTTCCTGCCAAGATCAAATCATCTTCCACTTCAACTACCAAACTTTGAGCAATTGCAAGATCAACTGGTGCTACTCATCGTAAAAGAAAACTTACTTCTGGCAATTGTGAATTGATGAAGAAGCATTTTAGGTTCTTAGCTGTAGGTTGAGCAACAGTTGGGATCCTGTTCTTTAGCTTATTGAACTTTTCCATGAACTCATGCATGGGCTCATGCGATTCTTTTTTCATTTGAGTAAGTTGGGCCAACAAGGCATAAGCATCTTCTACTAGCTTGAATCTGGCTTCAAACTGGGTTTGAAGTGTATTCCATCTAGTGACAGTTCCAGTTGCAAGGTGATAGAACCAATCAGCTGCAACACCTTGGAATTTTTCAACAAACAGTCTCATAGAAACATCTTCATATTCCACTCCGAGAACACCGCATGCAATGTAGAATGCTGCAATGTGCTCATCTGGATGTTGTTTGCCATCCTCGTAGAACTTAGGAAAGTTCTTACATGAACCTCGAGGTAGTTCATGCAAAGGCTAAGTCAAATTTAAAGGACCAAATGCATTTCCCCATGGACCTGGGATAGCCATATTCCTTGATAAAAACCTTTACAAACAATAGAGCAAATATAACAAAAATATATTATAAAAGATGAGACCGGTATGCTTCAACCAAAGGCGAGAGGCTCTTGATTGCATGTTCGTTCCCCAGTAGAGTTGTCAAAAACTATTGGGTGAATATTTTTTCGTCAACTCACTGATGGCAAAATGGTTATATCAACCACAATGTGATGAGATAAATCTCTCCTCTCAGCAAGGGGAGGTTCCCTTTTAACTATTACAAACTTATTTATACAAAATACTAACTTCGGGGGTGTGTTACATTCATCCTTTTCTCTTCTTTCAAAAAAGATGTTTACAATGTTTCACAGTAATTTTCAATAATGCTTCTACACTTCTAATATTAATGTAAGCATTAATCACAAATATTCTTGTAAGTTGAAGCACAAAGTCTTTCAACTAACAACACCACTGATCCACACGAATGTGATTGAAAATCATAGCACAAAGTCTACAAGTACTCAACATGATTCATATATAAAGTGAACAACTACAAACTCAAAGTATTTATAATCCTCCACCGAGAAATGCTTTCAACACATATATTCAAGGAAATAATATAACACAAAGTTTATATAACTTATCTTGAACGTTCTCCAATCATGATAACCAAACACCACTTTATCCAATCAATCAACAAGAGAAATCAGTAAAAATACCATATGTACATACTCACTCATACAAATTTGATTCAACACAAAGTTTGATATCAAAGTTCACCTTTTTTATTGCTTGGAATTGATCATACAATTTGAACTCAAAGTCTCAAAGTTGAGTCTCAATTTAGGCAGCACTTTGTTACATAAGATTAAAGATGAAAATTACAATAGAGGCCCTCTTTATTTATAGGGAGAGGCCTTGAGAAAATTTAGGAAAAACCTAACTACTTTGACTTATTCAAAAATAGGAGTCCTTATTGACTTAGGACTTCCTATATTTTTACATGTAATTACATATGAGAAAAGTACATGTGAAAATGTATAAAACTAAATGAAAAATACATATGAAACTACAAAAATATTCTAAGGCATGATGGCTTTCATCAATTCCCATTCCTTATAATCTACACACATCTTCATGATGATCGGTCCACGAACCCAATTCAAGAGTAACTTGCTAGGTTTGATGACTTAGCATCTTTGTCTGCCACTTCCATTGTCACTGCTATTCACTCTCCAATGTCTATTGTACTGTCCATACATGATTGCACCTTCAACTGACCACTCCATCCTGCTATCTTGTGCTTCATTACTTTTACCTTCTTAGGAGATGGGTCAGTCATTTGAAAGATAAACTTCTTCGGATAAATTGAAGACCTCGGCAGCTTGTAGGAGAAACTGTAACAAATAGTCATGATCTTGTAGTTAGGGGAAATATAGGCAATTTTGGGAAACTGCATGTTGACGATTATGATCACAGGAGTAAGTTTGAAAGGGCTAAAGAGCACGCAAGTCGAGGAAACAGATGAAAGCAGGCCAAAGGCATCATTTTTAAGAATTCCCCAGTGTTAGGAAATTTTAAAGGAAGACATGCATGGGCGGTCAAAATGACCGCTCCTGCATGTGGGGTATATTGTATTTTAGTGTAAGGGCAGCCGAAATGGCTGCCTCTACATGTAGGTAGGTTGATTTATGCAAAAGGTTGAAAAGGCGGTCATAACGACCACTTTTATAGGTTTCGTAAAGCATAAGGTTTATTTCGTGTATGGGTGGTCAAAATGACCGCCCTTACATGTTGGAATTTGAACTTACATCTTTATATGTTCAGGCGGTTGAATTGACCACTTTCGCATATGCAAAGACATTTGGTATTTACCCTTCATGTAAGATCGGTCGATATGACCGCCTCTACATGAAGATCGGTCGATATGACCGCCTCTACATGAAGATCACATTTGGTATATGTGGAAAAATGGCAATCAAAACTGCTTGTACACTTTGAAGGTAAAACTTGAATATGTGTAAGGGATGGGATTATGAACACCCTTACATAAAAACGAAAAGTTATTTTGAAGTGTACAAAAACCATTTGTAGGGAAAAATGACATTTCCTACCGCCTCTACATGCTAGGTAAACAAAACCACCTCAAACTCTAAAGTGGCAAACAGGGATAAAAAATAAGTTTAAAAACTTTAAAAACCAGAGGCAAAAACACAAAGCTTACAAAAACATAAAAAAGTATGAAAATGCTAATAGGAAAATGACTAAGTTAACGCATTTTAGGGTTTCGAATCAGAAACAAGGAAAGTTTTAAACAACGAAACAATGATTTAAAATGTTCATTCATTTAAATAAAAACCCTAATCAAGAAAATCCAAATGAGAGACATCCTCCAAATCCGCTTTGGCAAGTCAATACAGTAGTTTGCAACACTTAGAAACAAGAAACGACAGCCATATAGAAGAAAAATAAAAAAAACAAATGACTTAAAATACCATTTAAACCCTTAAAACAAAAATCATAAAAATGCATTTATTACAAGACGAGTTTACTCAGAGTCATTTAAAAGATGCATCGGCGGATCATTCCACTGCTCATGCATACACAAGAGAGGAAATATGCAAGGGTGGTCATTTCGACCGCTCTTGCATGAAACAAGGAAAAACAAAATGTTCGGGTGGCAATTTTAGCCGCCCTTACATGTTAGAAGGTTTTAACACAAAAGCATGCATCGGCGGTCAAAATGACTGCCCGAGCATGTGAACATTGAAAATTTTCCAACTCCTAAAAAGGCCAAACTTGATATTTTAACAAGCCTATAACCTAGTCAATTTTCATGAATTTCGAGGAATTGGCCTAGGGAAACGTTACAAGTTGTTCTTAGGTGTTAGAGGACTATGCATGAGGTTGAAGAGACTTTCCTCAAAAAACATACTTAGAGTGTAGGCTACGAAACAAACAAGTTTCATAGGGGTCTGTTGGTTTTTTCCCAGACTGGATGCTTATTCCCAGATTTCCCTACAAGGTAGCCATCAGTGATCAACAGGATCTTTGGGCCAGGGGCCAACAGTGTAGGAGATAGACTCTATATTTTATCTCCTCTTCTTCTTCAGGCTCTACAAGACCTAGGGGGGTATTCCCTACTCAACATCAATGAGGATATGCATACAAAGGCTGGGATGCTGACAGAAAGCAGATAAGTCCTCCTGTAAGTAGACCAAAACTGAAAGATAAGAGCAAAGGGGCTAGCTTTGGGCCTATTTGCAGTTGTAGACAGAGGACTGAGGATCCTAAAACTAATTCTAATGTCCTAAAGATTGTTTTAGATTTAGATTTTGATTTTCAGTTTGGATGCAAAGCTAGACATGGTTATAACACAAACACAAAGCAAGATTGGTGCCTATCCAGGGCCTGGAGTCAGTAGACATACACCTGTGAATGATCAGCATGAACAGCTAAAACTAGATTTCAGGGGGATATATATATGATACCTGCCTTACAGATATCCTCCAATACAGAGTGTTAAGTTATCTCTACTTATGGCATCCCTACTGCAGTATACCCTTCCCAATGTTCAACCTGAAAACAGTTTAATCTACCCTTTTGAGCAGAAGTTAAAAGATCAGACATTCAACATAGGAATTCTATGTTCTAGAGTCTCAAATATTACCCAAATATCCAGATTCAGAAGAAGAATACATGCAATACTGGAGACAGAATTAACAAAACACATGCTAAGATAGCATTTCTCATATAAGATTTATCATGAAATCAGTGGGTTCATGCCAAAACATACAACAAGAGATACATAGACTCACAGGTTTAGCTGTACAGAGCAACCAGATCAGCTTGTTTTAAATTACAGAGCCAAAAATCTTCAACTTTCAACAACCTAAAAAAATGGTAACCTTTGTGCATCTGAAAAGAGAGTGGGCCACCAATATCCTGCTCTGAGAATTTTATGAGCTGTTGTCTGGGCAGTATAATGTCCACCACACAATCCTTTATGCATATCAATCAAAACATTGTTAGCCATATCCTCATCCACACATCTCAGCAGCACACCATCAGGGTTTTTCCAGTATAGCTCACCTTGAACAATAACATACCTGATTGCATGTAACTTCAAAGTCCTCTTTTGACTGTCACTGAAATGGGAAGGACAATTCAGATTTTGCAAGTAGTAGACAATATCCTTGTACCATTCAGATCCTGATACATTTACACTCTCATTTTGGACTGCATTAACTTGGCATGCTTCCAGGTTTGACTGTGCCATCATCTTGGCTAATCCTTGTCCTCTTACCAACTTGGTAATTTGTATGTCTATGTTAAACTCTTACAGTTTGTTTATCCATCTGCACCTTCTTCCAGTCACCTCCTGCTGAGTGAATATGTCTTTGACTGCTGCATGGGGTACATATGCAATTATATGTGATCCTACCAGGTAAGGTCTGAAACTTTTGATGGCTCTGACTAGTGCATATGCCTATTTTTCCATAATATCATACTTCAACTCAGAGGCCTGCAAGGACATACTGAAGAAAGCGATGGGCTGCTCAAAACCATCTTCATTTTTCTGTAGCAAACATGCAGCAACAGTATGAAAGGAAGCAAATGAAAATACTTGGAATGGCCTGGAAAAATAAGGAGATTTAAGAACAGGGGCCATCTTGATTGCCTCTTTGATACTCTGAAAAGATTCTATTGCTTCACTTTCCCAGTGGACAGTTGCATCCTTCTTCATCATCTTGGAAATGTTCCTTGTGGTTTCTGCAAAGTTGGGAACAAATCTCCTAACAAAATTTATCTGTCCAAAGAAGGACTGAACTCCTTTTACAGTTTTTGGCATTTAAATTCTGTCAATAGCAGCCACTCTCTCTGGATCTATCCTGACTCTATCCTTGGAAACAATATGTCCCAGGAGCTTTCCTTTAACTACCCCAAAAGCACACTTCTTTGGATTTAAAGAAATACCATACTCTAGTGCTCTAATGAAAATCTGCTCCAAGTGCAAACAATGCTGCTCTTCTTTCTTTGAGTAAGCAGTCAAGTCATCCTGATATACAGCCAGGATTGAATCAATCAACCCTGCAAAAGCAACATCCATTGCTCTTTGAAATGTAGCACCTGCATTGGTTAGTCCAAAGGGCATTCTAACATACACATAAGTTCCCCATGGAGTGGTGAAGGCAGTCTTATACTGTTCTGATTTCTTCACCTTCACCTGATTATAACCTGAAAATCCATCCATCATGGATAAGAGTTCACAACCAGTTACTCTCTGCAACATAGCTTCCATATTAGGCAGTGGATAGTTATCCTTTAAAGAGGATACATTCAAGTTCCTGAAGTCAACACAAAGCCTAATATCACCATTCTTTTTTCTGACTGGGACAAGGTTAGACACCCAAGTTGAATGTCTGATTGGTAGAATTATTCCAGCTTCCCTAAGCCTTTTGAGTTCTTCTTGCATCTTTGGAGCTAAGGTAGGATTAATAGGTCTTTGCCTTTGTCTAAATGGCTTAGCTCCAGGCTTCAATGGGATCTCATGCTGGAATAAATCTTCCCTATAGGCTTTTAGGTCCTCATATGACCAAGCAAAAACATGTTTATACTTTTTTAGTAATGCAATCAGCATACTCCTAATGTGTGGTTTGAGCTGTTTACCAATGTATACCTTCTGAGGGGCCTGAGATGTCCCCAAATTTATCTCTTCTAAATCTTCCTTATTTGTGGGAGATGTCCTTGTGACCAATTTATCTCTACTGTCAAAAACTCTTTCTAAAGCTACTAACCCTCTGGGGATTTTATTAGTCTTCAATTGAATTCTATTTTTTCCCACAAGAGTTTCTTTTCCATCTATAGTCTCTACAAAAGCTTGGAAATCAATTTCTTGATTCTCATATTCATCTATGCAGTGCAAAAATTTTAACAAGTCCCTATCATCATTAAACACTTGCCAACTGCATATATTCTCTGGTACTGCAGGCCTAATTTTAACTTCTACATTTGTAACATCTGACAGAGTGATGTCATCTGGCCTTATTGGAACATTGGCTAAGAAATCAGCCATAACATTCTTTGACCTCTCTACCCAGCCTATTGAAAATGCATCAAATAATTCAATGGTATCCCAAACAGCATGCTTGTATTGTTTCAATATTTTATTTTTTGAAGCATACTTATCTCTAATTTGGGATACAATCAGCTCAGAATACCCAAACACTCTTAGCATTTTGATTCCATGTTTGAGAGCAATATTTAGGCCTAAGAGTAGAGCCTCATATTCTGCAATGTTGTTTGTGCAAACAAACCTCAACAAGAAAGAGAATTTGAGGAGCTTACTAGTTGGAGACAGGAAAACAACTCCAGCTCCAGAGCCTTCTTTTGCACAAGCCCCATCAAAATACATGGTCCATAAACCTTGCTGGTCCAACTCTTTACTGCAGACATTTTTCTTTTTATCTTCTCTATCATCTGAGACAACCTTGAAATTATCATAGTCAGTGTTTACAAAGCATATCTGTTCCTCTGCTTCTTGGTCTTCCACTGTCTCTGATGATCTTTGTTCTCTGATTAACTTAACATCCCTGCCATTCATTGGAATCATGGCATATGACAGGTCCAGCTGCATACTTCCACCAATTAGTGCTGCCCATCTTCTTGACAACAACATACCATACTGTGGCTTGATGTCAACCACTGTTATATTTATTTTGTATCTCTTTTCAGGAAATGCTGCCAGTTTGAAGTCTACATCCTTCATGATTCCAATAACTGGTACCTCTGGCATCCATAGCATAACATTTTCCACATGCCTTGTCAATTTTCAATCCAGCTTGTTGCATGACGGCTAAAGGCATGACATTTGTAGATGCTCCAGAGTCAAGCATACAGTTTCTGATTATTTTTCCATTTATAACCAGGGAAACATAAAATGGTTCCACTTGTGAAGGACACTTTGTCATAGTTACTCCTAAATAGACTTCAGGAGCCTCATCTTCTTCATTACACATGACATGTTTCTCACCCTGGATCTGAACATTTTGTTTAGCTTGAAAGGGCACCCCTGAAATTAGGGATATTGTCCTATTCTTAATTTCTTCCACTTTCATCAGTTCCATAAGTGGAACAGAGACTTTTACCTGTGAGAGGACTTGAGCTATATCAAATGGAACATGATTTTGTATAACAGCTGTAGCTTGCTCCACAATTTTGCTTTTATCTTGAACTGATTTAGCTTTTACTTTCATAGTTCCCTGATTATCATTCTTGTCTTGGGAACCTTTACTTTGATCTTCAGCCTGAGGGATTCTATTTTCTGGTCCTTGGGATTCATGACCTATTCTATGTCTGAAATTCTGTTTACTATTAACCCACTGCCTTTTTTGTAATTCCATCCCCTTATTACCATGCACTAGCTGTCCTATAGTAACATCTTTTGGCTGATGTGGGCTGCTTACTTGATTTTTACCTCTGAGATTGTAGTTGCTCTTGACTTGAGCAACTGCTGCAGCTGTGAAGGCCCTAATTTCCTCATCAGAAGGTCGTTGTAAGTTACTTAGAAAATTGTGTGAATTCTGAGCATAGGCATAGTTAACTTCATCATCTTCATCATATGGGAACTGTTGGCAGCCCTGAGTTTCATCATCTGCATTTGCATCAGCATCATAAAGAGTGTATCCATTGCTTATGGACATCATATTTACATCATCATCTTGCACATAATGTGGCTCATTGCATTCATTACAAGATGTAGTATTATCACACAAGGACTGAGCAATCATACACTGTGACTGTGAATGTGGCATCTGACAAATGATACACCATGGAGTATCATCAACAATATTTACAGCTTTCTTTAGAGGATCAGGAGTTTCTTTGACATGTTGAGCTCTTTGATTTGTGTTGTTACGTGGGAATATAGGTTTACCATCATGCCAATTGGTATTATAAGGCATATCATGCAATGATGGCCTCTTTTCCTGCCTTTGATAGACTTGCCTATCCGGACCTATCCCTTTTTCACTTCTAGCTAATCTATAGCTTAGGTCCTTAACAACATTTGCCAATTTGTCTATCTTATCTTCAGGGGCAGATGTATTACCTTGAGTGTTCTGAGGCTTATTCGGATTCTGCAGAATTTTTATATCATCCCTTCTATTAGTCTTGCCTGATGCTTTCCTGTTGTTTTCAATATTCACTGCAATTCTGAAAGCATCCCTGAGAGTAGCAGGACCTTTATCTCTTAATCCATATGCAGTTTTTGCATCAAAGGCATTGATATACAATATTATGCACATTGGTTCATTTGGCCTCATGTGATGTGGCAATTTGTTTAACACTTTAGTAAATCTTGCATTAAAATCTGCAACCTACTCATTTGACCCTTTAGTGATACTGGTGAACTCATTTACAAAAAAGCTAGGGTCAGTTTTATCACCATATTGCTCCTTGAACATCCTCTTAAAATCATCCCATGATGAAATACTCCGGTCAGGCAGATTCTTGTACCATTCTCTTGCCTCATCTATTAAGGATTGCATGAATGACTTCCTGAAAACATCCTCATGTTCAACCTCAAAGTTATCCATGACATTTTGAAAGGCCTTTAGATGATCTTCTCCTGACACTGTGTTGTTTCCTGAAAATTTAGGCACTTGCAGCCTCAGATGTTTATCAATGGGGTTAGGATACCCAGGAATACCATCAAATACTAGCTGTCTGAATCTATCTAGCTACATTGGCTGTCTGTTTAACTGATTAACATTAATATTTCTGTCTGCATTCTGGTTTCTTACATTGTTGAGTGGTATCCTAGCATCATTCACATTTTGTCTCTCATCATTATGCTGATGTTGCACTTCATCTCTCTGTTGATGTCTCTACACATTTGCATTCTCAAGGGTAGGAATTGAATTATTCTGGGCAGTCCTCAAAGCTTGCACTTTCTGCCTCATGTCATCTCTGATTTTCATGGCTTGCAGATACTCTAATTCTGCTCTTAGATTTCTGATTTCTTCAGCTAACTGTTCTTCTTTAGGCATGGAGGTAGATGGTCTCATACCATTCTGGTCATCATCTTCATCATCCCTCAAAGACTCTGCCTCTTCAAATCTATCACTAGGGTCTAGAAATGGGCGCTCTTGGAACACTTCTGACCTCATTCTCATGTTACCACCCTGTTCCCTCTCATATGCACCCTGAATATCAGCTTCTGCATTTGAAAAGTAAGGCGCATGCTGTCCTGATGGCCTAGGGTTATCTTGCATATCATCATTTTTTCTGGGGGAACCCTCATGACTAACTGAGACAGCTCCCTTTCTTCTGTACATCATTCTTCTTGTTACTAGTAACTCTTTAAATAAAGGATTTTGTTGGGATCTTCTCCCCTGCATATAAATTTTACTTTGATCGGTTGGGAGATTACTTCGGAGTCGCCACCTATTACTAGGAACTATTTTCCTTTGAAAACCAGGGTTCTTTCACAAATTCCCTAGCGGAGTTGCCAATTTCTGTTGGTGACTCGGATGGGTCACAGATATATTACTGGAGATGATTAGATAGTACTTTTACTTCTCAGTCCCCAGCGGAGTCGCCAATTTCTGTTGGTTTTTTCCCAGACTGGATGCTTATTCCCAGATTTCCCTACAAGGTAGCCATCAGTGATCAACAGGATCTCTGGGCCAGAGGCCAACAGTGTAGGAGATAGACTCTATATTTTATCTCCTCTTCTTCTTCAGGCTCTGCAAGACCTAGGGGGGTATTCCCTACTCAACATCAATGAGGATATGCATACAAAGGCTGGGATGCTGACAGAAAGCAGATAAGTCCTCCTGTAAGTAGACCAAAACTGAAAGATAAGAGCAAAGGGGCTAGCTTTGGGCCTATTTGCAGTTGTAGACAGAGGACTGAGGATCCTAAAACTAATTCTAATGTCCTAAAGATTGTTTTAGATTTAGATTTTGATTTTCAGTTTGGATGCAAAGCTGGACATGGTTATAACACAAACACAAAGCAAGATTGGTGCCTATCCAGGGCCTGGAGTCAGTAGACATACACCTATGAATGATCAACATGAACAGCTAAAACTGGATTTTAGGGGGATATATATATGATACCTGCCTTACAGATATCCTCCAATACAGAGTGTTAAGTTATCTCTACTTATGGTATCCCTACTGCAGTATACCCTTCCCAATGTTCAACCTGAAAATAGTTTAATCTACCCTTTTGAGCAGAAGTTAAAAGATCAGACATTCAACATAGGAATTCTATGTTCTAGAGTCTCAAATATTACCCAAATATCCAGATTCAGAAGAAGAATACATGCAATACTGGAGATAGAATTAACAAAACACATGCTAAGATAGCATTTCTCATATAAGATTTATCATGAAATCAGTGGGTTCATGCCAAAACATACAACAAGAGATACATAGACTCACAGGTTTAGCTGTACAGAGCAACCAGATCAGCTTGTTTTGAATTACAGAGCCAAAAATCTTCAACTTTCAACAACCTAAAAAAATGGTAACACAGTCTGCTTATAACAGCCAGAAAGTGTACCACAGCAATTAATTACAAGACTGTTACAAAATTCACCAGATACAGTCCCCAGAAGGAATGGCGCTCAGAAAATGTAAATGCAGCAGACAAAGAGGAGCCTCGAGCCATGCGCCATTATCTAGAAGTCTTCATGTCAAAAATTAGGTACCTGACTGTGCAACCACTCGCCCATACCCCAGCATAGTCGCCATTAAGGGTCTCAACCACCTGCACTCCACTTGGAGACTGTCGCTGCACACAAAAAGATTTCCCGCCAAAACGTGTTCTATCGCAGGTTCAAAATAATACAAGGGAATAATCCCACATTCACAGTGAGGAGACTCCTTCATTAGTTAAAAAAAAAGGGGCCGCATACATAATAGGTGTCAAGCGCTTTTACCGCGCTCGACACACACGCCCTCGTCAAAACCCATCGCCGTGACACAAACCATCGGCCAGCCCCGCAGATCTCCTGCCGACCTCACTAGTCTCACCAATGCAAACCTTCACCATCGCCCAGACCAATACCGTAGGAGCAACATGAAATACCTCTGCCGATGAGCAAAGTCACACCGACAACCTTCAGAACACCCCTTCGTCGGTGTAACCAACAGCATCGGCCAACCTAAAAGTCTCCCCGCCGATGAAGAATGTCACGCCGACGCCAACAAATGAAACACACCCCCCGTCGAGCCATCGGCCCAACTCCTACCGATAGCCCGCCTCCATCGGTGAGACCCCAACTGTCGGGCCAACACTTCTCTGTCCACCCGATAGCCAAAATCTCACCGACGACCACCTTCGCATCCCTCCATCGGTGAGACCTACGCTGATGAATTCGCCATCGGCCAAGCCTCCCACCGTCGGCACAACTGAACATTCCTTCGCTGACCTTACTACTCACGCCGATGACATTCATCGGCCAAACATATGCCATCGGCCCAACAGGAAACTCCCTCGTCGATAGCACAAAGTCACGGCGATATACAAAGAACACACCATGCTATTGAAATCATCGCCAAGACACATGCAAACTCATGCCGATAACACTTGAGGCACCCCCATCGGCACAACCAACATTGTCGGCAGAACCACAATATCCTTCGCCGATAGACCAAGCTCTTGCCGATGAACAGGAACACCTAGGGTTTGAAGGAAGAAACCCCCCAACAAACAAGCTCAGCCTCCAGGTCAAAATGAGTGCTAACAGGGTCATCCTACAAAATGAGCACAACTAATTTTGAGGACAACAGGTTCATCCCTCCCTCATAGCCTTTACCCTTTACCTTTGTGGTTGCACTAGCTAGTGCATCTCAACCCTTGTATTCTAAACCTTTGGTTATTTCTTCAACTATTTCCACTACTATCACTCCCCTCCATTCTATTGATCCTATACTTAACCAGATAATGTAAAACAAGGGCCATCTTCAATAGTAACTTGCATCACTTTCTATTGCTTTGTAGCCCATGACTATGCAATATTACCATCATAGTCCCCTCTCAGGATTCTTACTACTTTGTTCCTTGGTAATTTTTAGATCCCCTTGTTTGATAGATATAATGGTAAAGGGGACTCCTAGACTCATGTCTCTACCTTCACCACTATTTGTAGTGATTTTATCTTCAACAACAAGCTATCAGTGAAAATATTCCTAGGTCCCTTAAGGATACCACCTTGGATTTGTTTTGCAACTTGCCTGACCATTCTATAAATTCATTTGACCAACTCATTCCTCTATTTCTACAAAACTTTCAAGTAAATATTGGTCATCAGGTAACCTTTATAGACCTACTTCACTACAAGCAGAGCCCTAATGGAAAGATCATTGACTTCATCTTTTGATACCAATCTCTATTTCTTAGATTTTGTATCCTCTCCTTGATTCTGATGTGGAAAGGGTTTCATTTAAAACCTTCAACATCATATTAGGGATAAAATTCTTCTCATGTGGTATTCTTCTTTTCCTCGTCTCTGTACCACTCTTCAAGACTATCAGCAAATAGTGAGCCAAATTGAGGCCCCTCCCTTAGGTGCCTTTAGTGTTCCTACCTCTTCTTTAGGATAATCTACATCATACAACTCTACAAATATAAAAGGAATAATAACTTCTTATCATAAAAGGATCAAAACACAACCATTGTCAACCAAATTGATACTACCACATCTTCCTCTTCTTCAACTGTATTGACAATATTTGTGTAGTTACAACATAATTGCCATTTCATAAAGTTTTCTAGCCCTTTACATTCTATCCTTCAATAACTCCTCTCCAACAATCTTGTTTAGTTACCCTCTATTTTCCCTCTCAATACTAACTTTCTTCTTCCCAAAACCTATTATGCTAAGACCTTATGTCAATACCACCACATGCCTGGGTATGATACAAAAAAGTGCATGCATATTAGGCATCTTATTTAGGACCTCATTGACTCTAATGTCATAAAGGTCACTAGTGTTTGACAAACCGAATAAATCTATCATCACCACCAAAGAAAAATCTATAAATTCACACTAATCCTTTTCCCCATCAAACAAATTCTAATTTCATAGTCCCCATCCCCTCACATGTCCCATCTCTTAATTTTGATCCTACACCAGTTGGTGCAGATCCTTCTTCCAATACTCTCACATTCTCTCATATGGTGGGTGTAGCAGATTTTCAACCTCGTACCTCTCAAGTTGAACCTATTCCTAAACCCATGAATACATTATCTTCTACTAATGTGTCTATTGGTGTTTGTGATGGCCCTATTGTGCCTTGCAAACATACCCCATCCTTTGCACAAGAAAAATGGGAACCCCCTCTTTTGATTTGAAATTTTAAGCATGTTTCCAAGCCCTTTTAGTTTTTTTTAGATTCACTAGATTGCATGGGTCCTAGTTGGTGAGTTGATTTGATTCTCCTAGGTCTTGGTTGGGTAAGTGCATGGAAATTGGGGATAAATTAGTGGCCAATGTTGAGATTTTCAACAAAACACATTCATGTTATGAAAAACATAGCATGCACATAGTTTAACATGTATGCATTTTTAATGCCTTGAATTCAAAAGTTTATGATCCTTTTGATTTAGGGCTTGGATTTCCAAGCCTATGGGTTGGACATCTCTTGTGGCTCCTAAATTTCTATTTTTAACATAAAACAACTCGAATTCAACTTTGACCTCAATAGGTTTACATATTTTTCAATAAAATTTTACAAAATCACCACTAAAATAAAGAGCTACTTCTTACCTTTCTAGCCATATAATTTTTTTAATATTTTGAATAAGTTAAGGTATTTATTTTTATTTTCTTTGATTAGTGTCTTGATATCCTCCAACACATATATATTAATTTTTTTTATAACGTTTGAGCCACTTATCCAAATTTTAAAAATATATATGTATATGATTCTTCTACGCTTCATTCTATGCACATTCAAGAAAAAAAATTATATTTCAATGAGTTCTGTGCAAGTTATGTGATGTGCACACTCAGTGATGCAATTTTCAAGATGTATCCACTTCAAAAAATCGCAAAAAAATTATTCAATAAAAAAATATACAACTTTTAGTACTCACTCTTCACTATATTTCCACCAACTAGTTTTTTAAAATACCTAATGTAGAAAATAAAATAGGGGGGCACACACCAGACACTATGTTATATTTTAGTGATAAAAATAGGAACACTTTTGTGTATGCTCAGCATTTAACCCCCTTGACCTTGACCATTTTTAAAAATCTTTAATAGTTTAAAAGATAGATTTAGAGTACTACAACTCTTGTTCTTATCATATCTTCTAATTTTGGGTGTATGCATCTTGAATTACTTGTCTAAGTTCAACTTTAGCTTATTTCAGAAAAAAAAAAGTGGCCACTTTTGACCCCCTTTTTGTCCCCCATTTCCATGCACTTACCTGGTTGATTCATATGCTTTGGATGTACTTTTTTGATATGACACATCTTACTTGGGTCAACTGCATGCTTGTGTGTTCATTGGATATGGTTTAAGCATGTTTTGGTCTTAAGACTTCATTTTTGGATGTGTACTTCATTTCTTCACCTAATTTCTTGGTTTGTATGGGGGAGTTTCATGATGTGTCCTATGTTATCTCACTTATATGATCATCTTGACAAGAGCCTTTAAGCCCATTTTATGACAACTTGATGATTGGAGACATAGAGTCTTACATACTTGAAGAATCCTTCAATTTTAGGCCATTTAGGATGATCACTTAACAAGATGATTATTAATGCTTGAGCTTGTGCATAAAGGTTTGAGGCTATATCTTTGTCATTTTGAGCTATTGCATGCCCTTTGTGATTACTATTGTGATTATATATCCTTTGGAATAGCTCGTATACATATCCTATTTAGAGGCATCCTCATGGTTCAAATAGGGCTGGGTTCTCTTTGTTATATTGTTGAAACTCTTTCTTCATCATAAAAATGTTTAAAACTACCTTAACAATACCAAAATAAATCCAAAAGCCTTGTTAATAAGCTTTAAAACCTTTTTCATAAAGTGATTGAAGATCATGAAAAGGAAATTTAATGATGACATCATTTTAGGGGCCCACATAAGGAAGTGTACGAATAAGGGGTTCTAATAATCTTTTAAAAGTATTAAATTTCATAATTTTGTTTTTTTTGGATTACATCCTATCCCCTATAACAGTTGTTTAGATCCATTTTCAATGCCTAAATACATAATCTAGGGTCCACACATGTGGGAGATATAGATAAAGATTAATATGATCCATTTTATATGTTTAGAAGATACTTTCATGATGGTTTATGGCAAGTTAAGAGGGTGGAAAGGCGTTGTTCTCACTCTTTTGATAGTCTAGTCATGGTGAAGGGATTTAAATGCATCAAAATTTCATGTTTTCAGACCATTATTAGGCAAGTTTATAGCGTAAAATGGTAAATTGAGTGATTATCGGTGAAATCTAGAGGTTTCATACCAAGTTTCTTCAAAAAAATCAATGGAATAGTCTCAAATGAAGACCTAGGGTTTAGTTGCCAAAGACAACTCACCAAACCCTAGGGTCAGTTTTGTTTGAAGGAATTTCTATTGAGTTTGATTGATGCTTTATGCTTGGTTAATGATTTCATATTTAGATCTAATGAGATTGGTGGTTTTGTTGCATGCAGGGTTAAGTTTCATAATTCCAAATTATGGACCACTCACCTTGGACAACCCTTCAAGAGATTGTTATCATGGATTTTGTCAAGCATTAGTGAATGGATTGTATCAAGAAATGTTGTTAAAATCATGAAGATCACAATTTCATACAATCCTCAAGTTGTTATGGGATCAAAGACTAGAGTGGCCTTATGCCTAAAACCTCATAAGGCTATTAAAATGCACAAAACATTTATATTGGACTGTCATGAAGTTATCATCATGAAAAAGGAGATTACATCACAGTTACATTTCTCCTAGGGTTATCAATGTCATGACATTCTAATAAAGTGAAACCATTAGTTGGAAGTGAAGAAAACAATATATGCAAGGATGAAAAGAACAGTTCATACAAGGGTTCCAACACTACCTATTGCTATCATAGTCAAACAATGGTGTTATGAGGTCTATTATTCACGAAATTAATATGAAAATAAGGGTTTAGAAATGTCTTAGGGTGTATATAGATGATCCAAGGGAATTATAAGGAATATCTACACTAAAATGATGGTGTTCAATCAGTTTTAGGACTCTCACAGTCCATGTACAGATTGTTGTCCTCTTTGGCTTTCATAAATGTTTTCAATTATTTAATTCAAGTTTGCCTTTTATATTTTGTCATGGGTGTTAGGAGAATGAAGATAGGGTATTTTTAAAACTTTATTAAGACAAATCACCAAGGATATATGATCATCCTCCTCAAATGCAAGGGTATTGTCACAATCACTTGAAGGTGACAATCATAAGTCATAGTTAGAGGGTTTCATTGGCATAATAGTCAACAGTGGATGGTCTTCATTTAAAGTTGTTTGATATGAATTATGGAAGGTCCTTATAAGATTAAATTCATCATGGCCTTGCAAAGCATAGGAGTATGATAAACAAGAGCTAAAACTTAAGGATTTCTTATGCATGTTGCATTATCATGCCCAAGACATGTGCCATGTCAAAAATTGATGATTATAGGTGTAATGCATGACCACTCTTTAAGTTTTTAAGGTATGAGATGCACATTGAACAATATATCATGAAAGGAGATTTTTGTTATGGTGAAAAGAGCATGTAAAATTGTTAATAAGGGTTGTCATAACTAAAAAGACTGTCCAAACAACCATTATGACTGTCATAATAGTCATAAATAGTAGTACATGCATCTTAGTGATAGTCATTAGGAATAGTAAATCTCAAGAAACACATTGTCATTGGTTAAAAGATCAAAGGATGAAAGTGTTTATGGGTCTAAATGATTATTTTTTCACTTGAAAACATCATGAATCGGTCCTTAATCAACAGTTGATAGGGTAGCCATGAGACAGTCATAATGGGATTGTTATTATGCCATCTAAGAGATTATTTCGTAGGAAATTGTCATGAAGGGGAGGTTGGGAGTTGTATGAGAGTGTGTGAAAAGTTTTCAAGGGTTTATGATGAGACCAAACATCTAAAAGAAAGACTATACTATTGTCCTAGAAAGTTATCAAAAACTATCCTAAAGCTGCCCTAGTGGTGAAATGAAGCAAAGTATGCCATGAGACTTAGTTGGCAACCATGAGAGACCTAGAACAACACTATAAACATGTTGGGATTATTGGCAAGAGACACTTCTACACATGACATGTGTTGTCAATGATGGCAACTAAGTCCATTCCAGACATTCACAGTATAGTATTAGATCATACCGGAAGTCAGTTCCAAGATTTATCAAGTCCGGATAGACAACAATAGGGTATATGGCAGAGTTTAGTATTTTGGTCAGCGGATCTCTCCAGTTAATCATTATGTGTTACAAATTTGAGGGAGTGTAGAGGAAAGTCAGGACAATCTAAATCCAAGATTTCAGCCTCCAGTGACAAAGGGATTAAAATTTATGAGCATCTGAGTACCGGGTCCTAATATGACAGAACAACTCAGTGAAGAATAGGCCAACTTGTGTTAGATCCTTGTGTGGATCTAGTAGAAGTGTTTTGGTGAGTTACGTATGGGATACAATGTTAGTGGCTAACTTGTACATGACCTGCAAGTGTTATTTTTGGTATGCATCAATATTGGCGTATGGATTCAGTTGATAGAACAAAGTACGTGTATTGTTTGTTAAGTTTTTCATAAGGCCAACAGAAAAGTGATTAAATTTTTTGAGGCAGATATATATAGCTGATGGATTCAAGTGATTTGTGTGTGGTAGTGATGCAATGATGGAATAAGTACAAATAAAGGTAGAGATAAGTGTGAAGGTGAAGATCTAAGCTCAGATTATGACAGAGAAGTGAAACATGGCAGAATAAAGATGGAGTGTATCAATTCGGTATTCTGTGCTTAACCGAAACTAAATCTTTGCATTGGTAGATGCTAATTATCAGTTCAAACACATTGTAATCTTCTTTCTGTAGGTAGTGAGCCTTCCTTTGAGCAGTGAGCTCTGGGCAGTGAGCCTGAATGCATGTGCATTCTCCTTTGTAATACTTTTAACATAGTATAATCTTTGTGGGTTAACCCCCACCGTGGTTTTTCCCTTAACTGGGTTTCCACGTTAAAAATCTTGGTGTCAAGTGTGTTATTATGCTTCTACTGATGTGTTATTGATTCTTAATTTTCATGGTTAAATCATTAATCTGTTATTAAGTGGAAAAGAAGAATTAACTGTAGCAAGTATTAAAGTTTTGTGACAACTAATTCACCCCCCTCTCAGTTGTCTACCCCAATTCCAACAATTGGTATCAGAGCAAGGTTCCTTGAAAGAAGTTTAACAACTTGAGGAAGATCTGGGAAGGATTGACAATGGGTTCACTCAAAGAACAACTTTAGTTGGCTTTAGAAGATCTTGATTAGTCCAAAGCATAAATAGTTGATCTAAAAGAGAACCTTCAAGATGCTGAGAACTGCATTGAAATGCTAAAAGAAAAACTAAATAAATCTATAGAAAGGAAAAAGGAGTTACTTCTGCAGCTAAAGAATCTTACTGAGGAAAATGGCATGAATGAAGCTTTGGAAGAAAAAATAAAGGAATGCGAGAAGCTAACAAATGAAGTTTCTGTTCTAAAAATTGAGATAGAATTCAGGGTGATGAGGCTAACCAAGGAAATTGAAGATAGGACTTGAAAACTGAAGAAGACCTTAATCAAATTCCAAAAGAAAGAACTAAAGAATGCTGCAGATTAGACGGAATAGCTAGCCATCTAGAGTATGATCTACAAGAAAGCAGAGACAATGAGAGAGAACTTGAAAGGCAAATTATCATTCTCAAACATGACCTAGAAATTGCAAATGAATACAAGGAGAAGTTCAAGATAATCTCAGCTAAACTTGAAGCAATGCTTGAGAGTTAGAAGAAGGCTGATGATAAGCATGGTCTTGGGTATGAGAAAGGTGAAAGCTCCAGATCCGAACAAATAAATTTTCAATCAAGGAATGGGAGAAACAAACCTAGAAGACCTTTGGTAAGACATCCTAATGCTCAAAGATATCCATCTTTTAATGGAAATTATTTCTATTGTAGTAAATTTGGTCATAAAGCTACTCAGTGCAGAAGTAGAATAAATCAAAGTGGTCCATCTTTCTCCGATCAATGTTTCAATTGTAAGAGGTATGGTCATAGATCCAATGAATGCAGAAGTATGATAATAAATAACTCTAACAATAGAAGAAATGAGAATTCTTTCAATGGCAAATGCTTTGCATGTAATAGATTTGGACATATGCCTAGAATCAGTGCAGATCAAGGGGAATTCAATCAAATGGGAAAAGAAATGTTGTTTGCTTCAATTGTAATCGATCCAGTCATATTGCAAGATTATGTAGAAGAAAGAATAATGAAAGAAGAGGTCTGGTAAACAAAAAACTAGATGAGCCAAGACAAGACAAAGACAAAGGCAAAGTTGATGTGAATTAAGTCCAAAATGAAATGAAGAAGACATGGGTGAAGAAAGGTAAAATGAATGTTGACAATAGGTCCGCACCGGAATCTGGTGCTGATAATTCCTCAGAGAATTGAGTCAGGAGCTCTGGCTCATGGGGAGCTGCATTAAAAATCAAATTCCCCCAGCCAGTAAGTAGGTGCCTAAATTTGGCATGATGTAGAAATATAATTTGGGTTACTATAGAGTATTTGAAAGGATTTCTGGAAGAAAAGAAGTAGATTTGATGATTTGTGAAGCAATTGAAGATCGACTGTATGCAGAAACAATGTAACTGGATGTGTTAGGGCAGAACATTTATTACAAAGGAAAATTAGGTTTTGTGGATCATAAAGGTCGTTCATTCTCCATTTGAATCATTTTGCATTTGAAGATAGAAAGAAGAAGAGCGTCTGAGCTAAGATTTCAAGGATTTGAAGTACAACCGACAAATTTGTCCGCTAACCCCAACTCCGTGGAAGAAAAAGGTATTTATCTGTGAAGCTTTGAATTTGTAATCTTTTGCAATGACTACTCCTCTTGTTGTTGATATTACTGAAAGGCCTCGGCCAAAGTTTAAGAAGCATCAATACAAGCCAGTCGAAATCAAACCTTTAGGAGCATTTTCTGGTGTCCCATATAGAGTTCTGCATGTGGAGGATATTAAGGCATACATCCACTATAGCATAGATGAATTTGGAAACCTAAAACTCTTGGATTTGTTTGACAACCACCTAAGGGATGATAGCTATGAATTGAAACCAGAATTCAAAGCCCTAGAAAGAAAACATTTTCTGCAAGTCATTAAATTTCTGACATTTGATGAGAATGAGTGGGATCAATATATCTTGAGCCGAATGCATGATGAGTTCATACGGTTATTGAAACCATTGAAGATTTGAAAGGATGTTATCAAGATTGTAACTGGGTTAAATTCAACTAGTGGATTACCGATGCTGAAAGCTGTGAAGAACCAGACAATGACTGATGCTACTGGTGCCAGGTTCGACAAAAGGGTAATGACCATCAATGACATTATTGAACTGGATGTTAAGTTTGCCTCTATGGTGATTGGTTACAAGATTTATCACTCCAACATGGAGAACTCTGTCTCTAGAACTGCCATATATGCGGCATATCAAATGTTGAAAGGAAATGCAGATTATGACCTATGTGAGCTATTATAGAACCAACTGATTGAGAACTTGAGCAAAATTAAGGACAAGAAAAACACCTTCAAATATGGTTCTCTGGTTATATATTTATTCTTCTACTTCATGAATGAAGTGCCTGGAGTAAAAAGTGTACAATGGACTAGTGACAGACCAGTTGCAATACAAATAAGAGATCATTTACACAACATTGGAGATTCTAAGGCACATAAAACTGCAATCTGGGGTTACTTTAAAAATTTTCAGAATATGATGCACTCTAGGGAAAGAATCCCTAAATCAGTGGTTGAGAAATACACAAATGAAATCTATTTTATGGTGGACACTGATCAGTGCCTAATGGAAGTTGTAGAACCAAGAACTGTTTGGATTATGCCTATGGGTTATGAGGTTGATGATAAGATTTTGGAAATGTATGCTCAACATCTCTTAAGCAAACCCAAGGATGAATCTATGGAGAGGTTTGGGACTTATAAAGATCTTGGTGAAGAACTGCATGTTGAACTCTAGAAGCCAGAGATTAAGAGAAAAGCTTAGAAGCAAGTAGAAATGTATGCTAAAAGCATTCGGATAACAAAGGAAGCTGTGAGGCAGAATATAGAAAGAATAGAAAAAGCTGAGAAGGAGAAGAAGGATACGAAACAAGGAAATACTCCAGTAGAATCCTCCTCCACTCTAAGGACTACTAGGAGCTCTACTGCTACCTCTGTTCACCCAAAACCTGCCAATTCTAAGAAATTGGAAGACATTTTATTTGGTAAGGAAAAGAAGAGAACTAAAGTAAAGGCAAAGAGATCTCATGACAGTTTGGAAAAGGAGGATGAAGAAAAGACAAATTCAGATGATGGGCTTAAAGTGCTAAAGACCATAGGTGTTAAAGCTGTTAAAGTATCTGAAGAGAAGCCTTTTAGAAGCAAGAAGACAACAAAGAGACAAAAATTAGAAGCTGATGCTAAGAAGAAAATTCCCTCTGTGAAAAACATTGTCAAGACAATCTCTGTTAATGAGAACTTAAAACCATTGACTAAATTCTATAATCTCTGCAATAATGCTGACAAAAGACTCTTAGAAGAAGCTACTATCAAGTACCTAAATGTGTTCAATCGAGCATTGGTAGAAATTTTGTCAGAAGTTCTAAAAGGTTTGAAGGATATATTAGAAATTAGGAAAGAAGCTGCCAAGGCAAAATATATGGAGTTGAGAGAACATGTACTAACCACTCTATGTCTGGTAATCTCCAGTATTTAAAGAGGTCAAAAATGAATTCAGGAGTAAAACAAGAATGAATAAATTGATGATTGGAGAGATAGATGAAATAGTTCAAGAAACTGAACAAATTTTGAGAAAAGCATTGGACAAGAACAAGTTCTTTATTGTGTCAGATGAGCCTACTAATGACACACCAGTCCCGAATAAAGAAGAGTAGTAGAAGGATGAGCAACAATATGGAATGGATGATTTCCCTATCCCAGAAGAGGAAGCAATAAGCAGGGAAGAAGTAAAAATGACAGATGAAACTACTGGTGCAGGAGGTATTCTAACTCCTCTGGATCATTCTGACAAAGAAGATACAAAGATGAATACAAAAGCAGATGATCAAATTGAAAATGATTCAGTGAAGATTGAAGAGCATGAAATAGAAAAGTCTAAGAACCAAGAAGAAGAAGAAGTCAAGGGCAAGGAAGATAAAGCAGAAGAAGATTGTGCAAATGTTAATGCACCGAAACAAAATAGTCCTGATATTGTCACTAAGAAAACTCAAGGAAAGGAAGGTGGTCCAAAAATTGTGGCAAGAGACATTGCAGATGCAGTAAAGAGTTTCCTACGTAAAGAAATGCTAGAGCTTGATGAACCAGAACTAATTCAAGGACCAATCAACTTGGATACTCTCTCTCCAGTCCAAATAATGAAGATAGCATCTTTCACACAAGCCAAGGCAAGAGAAAAGATATTGAAGTCTCACATAGAGGACAATGAGCTACTGGGTTTGGCATCAGGGATCTTAGAGAAAATCATGCCAACATACCAGAAGGATTCTTCAACATCCCCCTCCAAAAAATTAGAGAACCTGATTAACTCGATAAGTTCTCATTTTAAGTCTTTAGAGAAGTCTACAGAGGTAAAGGTTCAGAAAGAATTCAATGATAAATGATTTGATGCTCTTAAGGCATTAATTGGAGTAGACAAAATGGTGCTGGATGCCAGTATAAAGAGTATTCAAAATGCTGTTACAGAAGGAGGTAGTGTATACAAATTTTGTCTATCTTGTCCTAAAGTTATAGAAGATATTGAAGACAAAATAAAAGTGTCTAAGCAGAAATTATCTAGTGTGTCCAATTCTTTTGATCCATTGTCAGCATCAGTGGCAAGTAAGGAGAGTCAAGTGATCAACTTGATTGAAGAAATAAATAAATTGACAAAAGAGAAGGAGGGCATAGAGACAAGAATGAGTGAGCTCTGGGGACTACTTTTCCCCAAAATGGACGTCATGTTTAATGCTCTGACTGAAGTTCAAGCTGCAACTTAGTCACGTGATCCCAGTGATCTGCGTATTGCAGAGTCACAAGTATTTCTCTTCAGTGGCCACATTTCAATTTTGAAGACTATAAAGAAGAATTGGGATAATGATCTGGCATAGTTAAAGAACATTTTTGGAGATGGACTTAAGTTTATGTAAATAGGACTTAAGGATTGTTTGTACATATGCGGCTTGGTATGGAGAATTTTTATATAATTTTTGGTTTGTGGACCCATCCTTTGCCATTGATGTCAAAGGGGGAGTGAAGAGCAGTGAAAAATGAGGAATCCAGCAAAGGGAGATCATTGGAGATCAGTGAAAAGCTCAAATGTACATAGTAAGGAGGAGTGTTCTGACACTTAGTCATTTTTCACTAAGTGTTGCCATCAATGCCAAAGGAGGAGATTGTTGACAAGAGACACTTCTACGCATGACAGGTGTTGTCATTGATGGAAACTAAGTTAATTCCACACATTGGCAGTGTAGTATCAGATCATATCAGAAGTCAGTTCCAAGATTTATCATGTTCGGATAGACAGCAACAAGGAATATGGCAGAGTTCAGTATTTTGGTTAGCGGATCTCTCCAGTTAATCATTATGTGTTGCAAATCTGAGGGAGTGTAGAGGAATGTTAGGACAATCTAAATCCAAGATTTTAGCCTCCGGTGACAAAGGGATTAAAAGTTATTAGTATCTGAGTGCCAGGTCCTAATATGACAGAACAATTCAGTGAAGAACAAGCCAACTTGTGTTAGATCCTTGTGCGGATCTAGTAGAAGTGTTTTGGTGAGTTGTGTATGGGATATAATGTTAGTGGCTAAATTTTATGTGACCTACAAGTGTTATTTCTGGTGGTGATGAGATGATGGAATAAGTACAAATAAAGGTAGAGATAAGTGTGAAGGTGAAGATCTAAGCTCAGATTATGATATAGAAGTGAAACAGGGCCGAATAAAGATGAAGTGTATCAAGTCGGTATTATGTGCTTAACCGGAACTAAATCTTTGCATTGGTAGATGCTAATTATCAGTTCAAACATATTTGTAATCTTCTTTCTATAGGCAGTGAGCCTGCTGTAGGCAGTGAGCCTTCCTTTGAGTAGTGAGCTCTAGGCAATGAGCCTGAATGCATGTGCATTCTCCTTTGTAATACTTTTAATAGAGTATAATCTTTGTGGGTTAACCCCCACCATGGTTTTTCCCTTAACCGGATTTCCATGTTAAAAATCTTGGTGTCAAGTGTGTTATTATGCTTCTGCTCTTGTGTTATTGATTCTTACTTTTCATGGTTAAATCATTAATCTGTTATTAAGTGGCAAAGAAGAATTAACTATAGAAAGCATTAAAGTTTTGTGACAACTGATTCACCCCCCCTCTCAGTAGTCTACCCCAACTCCAATAGGGATATGTCATGAAACTCTACAAACCATAAAATCATGAAAAAACATTGGAAACACCTTGAAGATAAAATGACAACAAATTTGGTAATATTGTGCAAATTAACAAGATTGCAAATAAGATTGATCCATGACTGAGAATGGAAATATTATAGTAATTTATGATTGGAAATGAAATATTTTAAAGGAATTTGATGCTTGGTATTGTTGTTTATAGGTCTAGGAGGCTATAAAAACATGGAAACAAGTTGGTAGCATCATGGAGACATGAAAATTTGGAGATATACTATTATCCCAACCATGAAAGAACTTGATTTTTAGACCGATATCACTGTTGCATGTATAAAATGGAATCAAAAGGATGTCAACAAGAATGAAGACAAACTCTAGGTGCTGGAACAACACAAAATTAGACCTATATCACTATTGTACATGCACATTTGGAGACAAAAATGATAAAAAAATGAAGGAAACAATGCCTTGTAGTTGAGTAAAGATGAAATGTATGATATTATACCTAATTTGTAGCCTTGAACATGACTATTTCATCCTTCCAAGAGGTCCTATCTTGTTGTTCTAGATTTGAGATGAATTATGCTTGAAAATGAAGAGAAAGTGAAGAATAGAGGGCTAGAAATGCACCTTTGATGGAGAAATTAGTCACCTACAACTACATTATCATGTTTGCACATGGGAAATGAAGAGCTACAACTACCTATGGAGAAGAAGGATATTCTACAGCTGCACATGTCCTTTTTATTAAGATTTATAATACTACAAGGGGTTGGAGTGGTTGCCAAAAGTAAATGAGTTGGAGTTGTAGTTGCAAATATTAAATGTTTTCAACTTGAAAAAATTACTTTTTTCTAAAAATAGAAAACTCACTACTAAAAGTAAGTGTGGAGATAAGAAAAAAATACTTTTTTCTACTAAGTGAAGCTTTTTGAAGAAGCTACAAGGTGATGAGGAGAAATATCTTAGAAATTATATCTTCTTCTAATATTGACTTTGTATTTAAGTATCAAATTAGAGCCATTAGATCAAATTGATCATAGCCATTAGATGTAAAAGTGCAAAATTAGTATTGTAAAGTTGATTTGTGTAAGTATACAACTGAAAAACATTGTAAGGGTTGGGGAAACCATTGGAGACATATTGGAAATACATTTATACTTTGGATTTGAGAGTAAATATCTAGTATTTTCTAAATTTTCATTATATTCTCATGGTTTTTCTCCACACCAAGTTTAGAAATTGTTGATATTTGTCAAGGTTTTGAGCTTAATACAAGTTTAATTCATGGTTTCTAGTTAAGCTATTGAATAGAAATTGTTGATTATTGTTGAACTTGTCATCATACAAAGTTTCCTTCATTGTTTCTTAACACAAGAGGGTTTTTCTTACATTTTCAGTAGCTTCTTTGATGGCTATTTGATGAGTTTGTGAAGTGTTCATACCTTGGTGATTTGCTAATTGTAGATTGCTTTGTGTGGTTAGCCTAAACACTCATTTCTTTCATTTTATGAAGAATCTTGTTGAACTACACTAGTAATTAGGTGTTTGACATGAAAATTGCTTCATGATTTGAAAAACCCCCTTTGAAGATTGCACCTTCTTAAAGCTTGATTGTTGGATCCTCATGGTCAACTCAAGATTGGTTAATGTTTGTAGACTTGTCTATCCATTGTTGAGGCTGAAATCTTGGTAAAAGCTTAAATTTTAGTTAGTTTTCTTTCTAAGATTTCTCTATCTCGTTCTTTCTTTTGCACTTTTTTCAGTAGATTTGGTTAGTCTAGGACTAGAATGGAATTTTCAAACTTGCATAGTGTTGTTATAGAGTTGAAATTTCATGAATGCAAGTTAGTATATTACTAGTTATATGATGAGGGTGTACTCCACCAAACCACTCACAACAAAAAATTATAAACTTCAAACCAATGAGAATATGAACTCATGGGGAAAACATAGTGATTTACATGGGGAAAACCCTTTTAGGAGAAAAACCCCACACTTCAAAAGGAGCTCAATATATTATTCAAAAATCTCAACAAGATTACAATATACTTGTTGAATATAAGGAATACTAAGAGGGGGGGTGAATTAGTATTTCACAAAACCACTTCTTAACTTGTTTATTAATCTAATTTCTAAACTCAATAACAGGAAAGCAGAATAAGCATAAGAACAACAACAATAAAGACATAACACATGAACACCACGACTTTTACGTGGAAAACCCAAAAGGGAAAAACCACGGTGAGTGTTAGCTCACAATATATTATGATAGCTCAATACTGGATTACAAGAAGGCTCACTACCCAAGGTTCACTGCCCTATGAAGAAGAGATCACTGCATAAAGGCTCACTGCCAAGAGAAAAGAAGAAAGAAGAAGAATTGGCTCACTGCCAGAAGATTAACTGCTATTGATGCATCTACCACATGCTAGATCATAGTTCCATTGAAGGATCAATACACAGATTCAAAGGTCTTCATTTATTTTGCCCTGCTTCTCAACTTAACTACATATACTCTATTTTCTGTCCTTGTTCAATTTATTTGCTCTGCACTCTTCTCATATTCCGTCACCCACAAATTTGCACACCACATACATCCCTCATCTATCAATCATCAAATTCCATCGAGTATATATATTTGCTACAAGATTTATCTCATAATTAGGTCGGCAAGCAAAACATAAACTGTGTACGCAAATACTACATCTTGTTAGCTTGAACTTGTGTACAATCTACAATGTAGACCAAGCCAAACATATAATGATCTTCCTATAGGTCAGCACAAATCATACAACCACTAAGATTTATTCCTTAAACAATATATCTTCTCTGCACATGAATTTTTTATGCCTGTTGGCCTATCTCTTAAGAGAACACTTAACCAATTCAACTGTCACTTCACAACTTTCACAGCGAATCATATACAACTCTAAGAATCACATCCAACACTCATATTTGACCTCTTAACATGTCTTCAGAACCACAAGTCAATGTAAGCAACTGCGGAGGAATGCAGATCCTTTTTCTCAGGCACTATGCCCTATTCCTATCTTAACTATGTTAACCCAGACTTAGCTAAATCATGGTATGTCTTCCGGAGATCTTCAAAACTTCCAACCTTGGATATTTCACCTTCAAGCAATTTTGAACAACATACCTGAACCACATACCTTGACCATTGACTACGAAGGAATACCACTTGAGTCTCTGCTACTAATCTCTGTGTTGTCAGTACTTAGCCATTCTGCCTTAGTCTTTTGTGTCTGGACCAGATCCTTGTGTTTAGGCTATTTCCAAGTTGACTTCCCAATCATCCTTAGCTCCCTCATGCTCTGTTTGCCTTGTTTCCATCAATGATAACATTACCCAATCAACAGTGTCTCTTGACTATGTTGCCAACAATCTCCCCCTTTGACATTGATGCCAACACTTAGTGAAAAATGTGTATCTCCCCCTTAATTTGTAATCCTTCTCCCCCTAAGGTGTTTGCCCATTTTTCACTAGCCTTCTTCTCCCCCTTTGACATCAATGGCAGAGGTGTATGTACAATAGTCAAAATTGGACCAAAACTACAAAAAGTTCAATCTTCATACTCTACCACATATGTACACATACAATACTTCAACTCAATTAGTTGTCGGTGAAAAAATATACTTATACACAATCTTTAATTGTGTAATCTCTTTATCCCATCAATTCTTTTCTCTTTCCAAAATTTAAATATGACCATTTATCAAGAAGACTAATTTTTCTACCTTTTGGACATTTGAGGTGTGGCAATTTGTGAAGCTGCCTGTGCTTTTGCTGCAAGATTTGTCATGATTTCAATTTTAAGCTTAATACCCTTCTCAGCAAGCACATTTTGTTTTTAATTTCTTCCTGTTTGCTGAGCAAACTACTTATACTATTCTAAATGTTTTCAACTTGTTTTTCTATGCAGCTAATTGAATCAACTGCTGGATCAAAGGTCTCAGAAATATTTGTGAGTTGAAGCTCCATGCTTTTGACTTTTTAATCCATTTCCTTAGTAGTTTCAGGCCAAGATAGACAAAACTTATATATTTCACAGGTTTCCCTGATTGCATTTATCATACTCTTGATGCTGCTTTCTAACAAAATTTTGTCACTGTCTAGCTTGGTTTTTGATTTTGCTAATCTTTTGTCTTCATATTCCTTTTTAACCTTAATATCAATAGACTTTTCAAAGGATTCAAAATGACTACTTATAGAATTTATAAGACCTTTGAGATGAGAAGTTGATGATGTTGATATGTCCTTTTGGTATGAGGGGATTAACTTCTCCAGAATGCTTGATGTCTCATTAATGAGTTCATTGTCTTGTAAATATGTTCTCAACATTTCTTCTTGAGCTTTGGCTTGAACTATTGATACTAGTTTGAATTTTTCCACAAGAGACATAGAAGCTAGATTTATTGGTCCTTGTAGAGTCTTGGGTGATTCTAGAATTTGTGCACTTTGTTGTTTTTCCAAAAACTTTCTAGCATAGTCAATTGAGATTTGATCTGCAATAGTGTCTCTTGCTGCATATTCATCACTAAGTGTAACTTTCCTTCTTTTCTTTTCTTCAATTGGTCTATCTTTCTCTACTCCTGTACTAGATGAGATGCTTGTTATTTTCTTGAAGCTGGATGCAAGTATTTCCTTTTTAGCTTTATTATCTTTTCTTTCTGGAGTGTTTGACTTCCATTTCACTAGAGCATTTAAGGGTCTTGACTCTTCAGCTATGGTTTTTGCCTTGCTTGTTTGTTCATCAGAAATTTTCTCTGAGTGCTCATATTCCATAGACAATTTATTGAATGTTCGAAACCTATCTTGTTTGATATCTTTTGGTTTCTTTAGTAGTTCATCAGCTAGTTTAATCAAGATATCCTTTGCAACTTCATATCCTGATGGAGGGACCCATGCAGTTCTTGTTTCCACAGCTTCCATGAAGCATTTATCTTTATTCACCATGAATACAATGTCATTTTCATATTTCATCACTACGTTTTCAAGTATCTGAACCCTACATACCATTCTCTTTTGAAAGTTTAAGAAATTCCCTTAAAATTTCATTATGTTCGTCTACATTTCCCAAACTTTGCAGGTGATTTCTTATTTGAGTTGCTACTAGTGTATGTTCAAGCCAGAAAATGCTTCCTAAGACAGGTAGCTCTCTTAGGAAGTAGAAGAGTAAACAAGTAATTAGAGTTTCATATTTGAAGGGATAATTTGTTTCTTTTGTTCTTTTCAGGTTCTTTATTAATTCACTTTGGAGCAATTCACATAGATTATAATCTATATTATTTTTGACCATATCATAAATTGAGTATATAGCTAATGCAGACATAGAGTTTTCTGAGGGAGAAAAGTATATTTTGTATCCAATAATCATTGATGCAAATCTGACAGCCGGATCCTTAATATCATTTACTGTGAGAGCTTTCTTATCAAATTTGGCTCCTGTAAGTTGCATTACTAAATTATTCTTTATCTTCTTTTCACCTAGGATCCTTCCAGAGGAACTCATACCAATTATAGCCTTGATAGCTTCTTTAGTTATCATACATGGTTCATCAAGCCATAAAAATTCATCATGAATCCTGCTGAGAATGAACCTAACCTATGTATCATTTGGGATCGCAGGAAAATCCAACCAGGGGTCCAATTTCTTTTCTCCCAGAACTTTATATTCATCTTTCAACTCAACATCAATAGTAGTCACTTTATCCAGGTATATAGTTTGCTAAGATTCAGGCAATCGTATTCCTCTAGGTTGGTGTGAATGTATGCCCTAATATCCTCCATATGCATAATTCCATGAGGAATAATTGAGAATGCTCCTACAGAATCATTTTCTGGTGGTTTGGAGAAATGTTTCTTGACTTTGGGGTGAGTCTTTTCCAAAATCTCAATTAACTAGGGAGTAAACATTTTCTGAAATATCTCAGACTACACAGAAGAGTTTTCAATCTGTAAATACCTTTTTTGCCAAATTAGGGTTTCCTTCGCCTGAAATCAAGTTAGTTTGAACTGTTTTGGAAATCTCTGGGTTGCTTGGAGTTTTGCTTTAGTTTTCCTTAGGCACTTGATAGTTTGAATACAAAAAGTGATTAATCTTTTTCAAATCCAAGCCTTTTAACCCCTTGAAACCTTAACTTATCCGTCATAATGCAATCTTTCAAAAAATTGTCAAACACTTCTCTGTCATTCACAATCAATCTAAATTGCTCCACAATGCTCCACATTAGATCTTTCTTTACCGAAATTTCTTTCAAAGAATTTGTCATAGAGTTCTTCACAACATACCTTAGTGCTAGATTCCATCACTAACTTTTTGGCTGGGGGATTTAGATTTTCAAAACATCTCCCCCTGAGCCAGAGCTCCCAATTTACTTCCCAGAGGAAGTATCTGCACCAGATGTTGGTGCAGATCCATCCTTAACTTCAATTACTTCTTTCTTGATCCAAATCTTGTCCATTTATTTCTTAGTTTCAACCAGATCAATTTTTTCTTTTCCCTTATCATTCCTCTGCTATGTTTTCCTTTCTTCATCATGGTAATTTCTTTTCATATTGTTGCTTCTGCAAAATCTTATAACAAGTCCAAACTTGTTGCAATTGAGGCACACAATGTTTCCCTATCCTTGATTCCTTCCTTTGAATGAATTCATCCTTGATCTGCATTGATTAGCCATGTGTCCAAATCTATTGCAAGCAAAACATCTTCCATTGAATAATTGAATATTCCTTGAATTGTGAAAGCCATTTCTTACCAGACTTCTGCATTCATTAGATCTATGACCAATTTTCTTGGAATTGAATCATTGACCAGAGAATGATGGAACATTCTGATTTATTCTACTCCTACACTGAGTAGCTTTATGACCAAATTTTTTACAATTAAAATAATGGCCATTGAAAGATGGGTACCTTTGAGCATTTGGCTATCCGACTAGAGATCTTCTAGGTCTTCTACTTTGATTCCTGAATTGGTTCCCTTTGTTTTGCTTCAACTGAAGGTTTCTTTGACCTGATTTTGAAATTTCTCCTTTTTCAAATCCTAAGCCTTTCTTATCTTCTGAACTTTTTTGACTAGCAATCATCTCATCAAGTTTTACAGAACTTATCTTAAACTTTTCTTCATAGCTCTTGGCTTTTTCCAAGTCTATTTTTAGGCTCACAACTTCTTCTTCCAATTTGACACATTCTTCTATCTTATTATTTACCATCAAATTTAGATCTTCTGCTTTAACTCTTTTAATAACTTCTACTCTTAAATAATCTAGGTTCTCATTTGCTGATAACAATTGTTCATTAACATCTCTATATTTCTCTTTGAATTTCTTGACTTGTTCTTTTAGCTTTAAAATGCACTCATTAACTTCTTCAATGTTATCCTTCAGATCCTTGATTTTTGCTTCATATTTTTCAAGATTAGCAAGAGCCACTTCTAATTCACCATTGTCTTCATATGAGAAGTTTCCAAATCTCCTGGTTGCCATGAGTGAACTCTCCCAGATCTTCGTCAAGCTTTTAGGCTTCTTCCAAGGAACCTTGCTCTGATACCAATTATTGAATATAAGGAATACTGAGAGGGGGGTGAATTAGTATTCCACAAAACCACTTCTTAACTTGTTTATTAATCCAATTTCCAAACTCAATAACATGAAAGCAGAATAAGCATAAGAACAACAATAAAGACATAACACATGAACACTAGGATTTTTACATGGAAAACCCAAAAGGGAAAAACCATAGTGAGTGTTAGCTCACAATATATTATGATAGCTCAATACCAGATTACAAGAAGGCTTACTGCCTTAGGGCTCACTGCCCTATGAAGAAGTGCTCACTACCAAGAGAAAAGAAGAAAGAAGAAAAATTGGCTCACTGCCAGAAGATGAACTGCTATTGATGCATCTACCACATGCTGGATCATAGTTCCATTGAAGGATCAATATACAAATTCAAAGGCCTTCATTTATTCTACCCTGCTTCTCAACTTAACTACATATACTTTGTTTTCTGTCCTTGTTCAACTTATCTGCTCTACACTCTTCTCATATTCCTTCACCCATGAATTCAAACACCACATACATCCCTCATCTATCAATCATCGAATTCCATCGAGTATATATATATATTCACTACAAGATTTATCTCATAATTAGGTCGGCAAACAAAACATAAACTGTGTACACAAATACTACATCTTGTTAGCTTGAACTTGTGTACAATCTGCAATGCGGACCAGGCCAAACATATAATGATCTTCCTATAGGTTGGCACAAATCATAGAACCACTTAGATTTATTCCTTAAACAATATATCTTCTCCACATATGAATTTTTCATGCCTGTCGGCCTATCCCTTAAGAGAACACTTAACCAATTCAACTATCACTTCACAACTTTCACTGCGGATCATATACAATCACATCCAATACTCATCTTTGACTTCTTAAGATGTCTTCAGAACCACAAGACAATGTAAGCAACTACGGAGGAATGCGGATCCTTTTTCTCAGGCACTGTGCCCTATTCCTGTCTTAACTATGTTAACTCAGACTTAGCTAAATCATGGTATCTCTTTCAGAAATCTTCAGAACTTGCAACCTTGGATATTTCACCTTCAAGCAATTTTGAACAACATACCTAAACCACATACCTTGACCATCGACTGCAAAGGAATACCACTTGAGTCTCTGCTAATAATCACTGTGTTGTCAATACTTAGCCATTTTGCCTTAGTCTTTTGTGTCTAGACCAGATCCTTATGTGCAGGCTATTTCCAAGTTGAGTTCCCAATCATCCTTAGTTCACTCATGCTCTATTTGCCTTGTTGCCATCAATGACAACATTACCCAATCAGTAGTGTCTCTTGACTATGTTACCAACAATACTTGCAAAGCAAGATTTCATAAGAGTATCACCAACTAGATATCCGGAGGTAACTCAACATCTATAATACTCTCACACACAACCTCCATCTCAAGCACTTGATATATAGGAGATACAATACATGAAACCATTAAATCGTAATTACAAAACTGTGAGCTAAAACCATCCAAAAGTGGTGCCCAAATTATCTTCAATAAAAGATGCCTTATGATGTGTCAAAACACACATCAATTCATGTAACTCCTCCTTATGGCTCTTTTCTATGTCCAACACATTTTTACATTTTCCAATACGAGAGGCCCAACTTCTGGAGGCCATAACTTTTGATCCAGGAGGTTGATTGATGAACCATTTGATGTGTTGGAAAGATTGTGAAGGGATCTATGCAACTAAAACCACTAAATTTATCTCAATCATTGTGGACATTTTTCAGGTCCAAAAATGACCTCTAGGTTCCTCAAAATTGACTTTTAAACTTTTTTTGGAATTTCAAAAATTGGAAACTTTAATATCTTAACATATAGACATGACATTCGGTTCAAACTCACCAAGAATGATCATTGGAAATTTTATAGCTTTGGGGAAAATTTTAGGTCCATATGTGCTCAAACACAAACTTACTAAAAATAGAAACCCTACTATTTTTAGCCTTACTAGAAACTTTGGATGCTCTCAATCATTATCCAAGGCATTTTAGAGGAAATGGGTATTTCCAAAACTAAAATTTAAAAGGAAATAAAAAAAACATTTCTTGGGGTGATGCAATATTGCTCTTATGCCTTTGGATGCTCCTGCATTAGACACCTAGGGTTGTTTGAAAAGTGACCTTGTCACGTCTCCAATGTTTGAGGAAAACCAATGCAGTCAACCTCTGCTTTGGATAACCATGATGAATTTTC
Source organism: Cunninghamia lanceolata (assembly GCA_027924645.1). NCBI lineage: Eukaryota > Viridiplantae > Streptophyta > Pinopsida > Cupressales > Cupressaceae > Cunninghamia > Cunninghamia lanceolata. Next base: position 11,969,010 of record BSBN01000130.1, on the reverse strand, counting down.
AATAGACCTTCCTCTCCATTTGACCAAGTATTCTTCATAATGTCTGTTTCTTGTTCTCCTTCCCACATGGCTATCTAAGATTTCTTCAATTTCTTCCCTCTTTGAAATAGGTGCTAAGATATGCCACCATCCTTCGACTTGTCCATATTCTATACTTCATGATATTTTGTCAAATCATCAATATTGAACATAGGTGAAATATTGATCCCACTCGGTAACTCAACTTCATAGGCATTTCTTGATTCATGTTGAACATCAAAATCTTACAAGGTCTAAATTTCTTCATCTTTAGTTTATTGTATGTTCCTATGGGAAATCTCTCTTTTCTAAGATGGACCATAACCTCTTCTCTAACTTTGAATTCTTTGAATCTTCTTTTTTGATTTGCTTTCTCCTTATACGGACTATTCATTCTAGTGAGATGTTTCCTTACCTCCTCATGAAGACTCTTCATGTGTTCTGCAAAATCTTCTACATCTGCACTCCTCTTTTCCTCCTTATCCATCTTCCTCAACTCTGAAACATTTTTGGGACTACTTCCATATATAATCTGGAATGGTGATTTTCCTGTACTCCTATTAACTAAGTTTTTGTATGCTAACTTAGCCAGTGGCAAAATCAAGTCCCATCCCTTTGGATTTTCTCCTACAAAACATCTCAAAAGGTTGCCCAAACTTCTATTTACCACTTTTGTTTAACCATTAGTTTGTGGATGATGTGTAGAGCTAAAATTCAAATCTATTTTCAGCTTCTTCCACAATGTCCTCCAAAAATATCTAATAAATTTTGTATCTCGATCTGAAACTATCCTCTTAGGTAGGCCATGAGGTCTAATCACCTCCTTGGAAAATATCTTTGCAATATGAACTGCATCATTTGTCCTCTGGCAAGGAATGAAATGTGCCATCTTGGAAAATCTATCAACCACCACAAAAATAGAATAATGACCTCTCTAATTCTTTGGCAAACCAAGTATAAAATCCATGCTAATGTCTTCCCATGGTCTTTCAGGTATAGGTAAAAGCTGATACAAACTAGTATGTTGACCCACTCCCTTAGCCATTTGACATACCTTGCAACCCTATACAAACTTTTCACATCCTGATACAACTATGGCCAATAGTAGTTCTCACTTACTAAAGCAACTGTCTTGTCTCTCCCAAAACGTCCTACTAATCCTCCACTATGTTTTTCTTTTATCAAGCTCTCCCTCATGGAACTTCTTGGAATGCAAAACTGACTTCCTCTAAATAACATGCCATCTTGGATTATGTAATCTAACCAGTGTGTCCTAGCCATGGTGATAGGTTCTTAGCAAGCTTTCCAGGTGATCCCACAATATCGTGTCCCACTTTTTGGCCAAATTTTCACTTTCTGACACCTGTAGTAACTAAACCATTAAGAATTTGAAGATGATGTGAACTAGTGATTTTTGAGATTTCGTGTGTAGATTCTAAATGTATATTTTAAAAAAATTAAGAAATAATTTATAAATTTGTTTACATAACTTTTAATAACTTATTTTTTATAGTTAACAATATTTTTAAAAAGTGACGCTTATACCATATAGCATAACTTTTTTTTATAGAAATGATAAAATTATAAACTTTTAAACATAGATTTGTAACACCAATATCTAGTGCGCATATAGTTTTTCATATTTTTTTGTTGCATAATTTTTTATTAATTTTTGAAGTGAGATTAATTATAATTCAAACATAGGTTTATACCATACAACATAAGTTTCTCTATATGTATCCAAATTAACTTCTTTTTTTGTTGAAACAAGGACATCAATACCTAGTGTGCAAATAGTTTTTAGAAATTTTTTTTCTCTAATTTTTATTTTTTTGTGTGTGTGGAATAGAGACCTTGATGTTTGGTGAAAAACCTATGTTCACTAGAAAATAGAAAATAAATATAATAACAAAATGAAATATATTCAAAATTATACTTTTTGGAAAGCTTATACTAAGGGCTACATATTTACAAAATTGAATTTCTAAATGACTTTATTGATCCCGGGTCATCCCACAATAATGGGTTACACTTTTTGGCCAAACTTGACATTGAAATCAATATTTTGAACTAAATCTTCACTTTTTGACACCTATAGCCGCTAAACCATTAGGAATTTGAAGATGATGTGAACTAGTGATTTGTGAGATTTTGTTTGTAGATTCTAAATATATATTTTTAAAAAAATTTGAAGTTAAATTATAATTTTTTTGTGTCTCCTTTGATAACTAGTTTTTAATAGTAAACAACATTTTTCTAAAGTGATGTGTATTCTATAGCACATAAATTTTTTTCTACAAAGGATAAAATTCTGATTCTTTTGAATTTAGATTGGTAACACTGATATATAAGGCATGCATTTGGTTTCATAATATTTTGTTGAATATTTTTTAATTAAGTTTTGAAGTCAAACCAATTATAATTTATACATAGGCATATTCCATAAAACATAACTTTTTCTATATGTATGAAAATTCAATTATTATTTTTGAAACAAGGACATCAATACCTAGGGCATATATATTTTTTAGATTTTTTTTCTCACTAATTTACTAATTTTGTATGTGTGTAGAACATAGAACTTGATGTTCGGTGAAAAACCTACATTTGCAAGAAATAAAAATTAAATATAATAATCAAATTAAATATATTTAAAATTATACTTTTTGGGAATATTATAATAAGGACTACATACTTACAAAACATAAATTTTAAATGAATTCATTTGCTCCCCCAAAAGATAAATCAAAAATGGGTTTTTATCAGCATTTTGATAGGTGTAGAGGAGACTCCATTATAAGTATGGTTTAAAACTAGCAAGGTTCTATCTAAGGGGGTTTAAATCTAAGGGGGTTTGATCAAACCCTCTTCAATTAAAATCTTTTAAATGGAACCTTTCAAGGCTTGAATCATTATATTTTCTAAAAATATGTGATTTCAGCAAAAATTAGGATTTCCCAGAAAGTGTAACCCATTATTGTGGCAGTACCCTCCCCCAAAAGAGCAAGAAAAATAGGTTTTTTGTTAGCATTTTGATAGGTGCAGAGGAGACTCCATCGAGGGTTTGATTTAAGACTAGGGGGATTCTTTCCAAGGGGGTTTGATCTAAGGGGGTTTGATCTAATCCTCTTCAATTAAACCCCTTTAGATGGAACCCCTTAAGGCTTAAATCATTATTTTCTCTAAAAAGAATGCAATTTTAGATAAAAATCAAGATGTCCCATAAGTGGGACACACTATTGTGGTAGCACCCTTCCATGCCTCTAAACAATATGGATCTTTTGGATATAAATGTTTGAGTTCTTCAAACCCAACAACTTCAATTCTCATCTCTACCAACAAATTTTGCCTCCTACTCAAGGCAACTGCAATTCTATTAGACTTCCCACTTCTATGCTTTAACACAAATGTATAGCTTTGCAAAAACTCAACCCATTTCAAATACCTTTGATTTAATTTTACTTGACTATTCAAATATTGTAAGGCTTGATAATTAGTATACAAAACAAATTCCTTAGGCAAAATATAATGTTTCCATTTCTTTAATGCTTGTACAATAGCATACAATTCTTGATCATAAACATAATACTTCATCCTAGCATCATTGAGTTTTTCACTAAAATATGCAATGGGTCTTCCTTCTTGACTTAATACAACTCCTATAGCACTGCCACTAGCATCACAATCTACTTAAAATATGGAAATGCTAAAACCAGTTTCTCTATAACATTTTGCTTCAACAAATCAATACCCTTGGCTACCCCAATAGTCCATTTAAATTCTTTTATATATCTCATTGTTTTAATTAAAGGTGCACATATGCTGCTGAAATTTCTAATGAAGTTTCTGTAAAAACTAGCCAATCCATGAAATGATCTTACCTCAGTAACACTTGTTAGGATTAAGGTGCCATCAACCTTGTAAATCCTATGTAATTTATTATTCCTATTATTGTTTGTAAATCACCCATAAGGGATGAAAGGTTTCACTAGCAATGATCTTGTTTCAACTGCATGTTTATATCTGATACCTGATGCTAATTTGTCTGTGATGGGGGGTTACAGGGGGGTTTCCCCCTTGTGAGAGGTCTGGGGGGATCATCCCTCGGTGGGGGGTCTAGGGGTTGCACGTCCCGGTGGGGGTTCGGGGGCAGCACCCCCGAAACCACATTTTATTTATATTAAATTATTATTGTAAATCTAGACCATTCATCATTAGGTCACAGATCTGATGGTCGATATTATGTTGGTTTTCTTGCCCTAGAAGGCAACCCACTTTTATAAGGATATTTGTACTATATTTTTAGTAGAGTTGAGAGTAACAGGCATTGCTGGATTGAAGATTGAAAAAGAAGAGGAAGTGCATGTATTGTAATCTCATATTTGAAGATAATATAACTTGGAGCCTCTTTTCTTGGTGGAGTTTTTTTACCCACAAGGGTTTTTTCCACATTACATATTGTGTTATGTGTTTAGTTATTAATGCTTGAAATTTATGTGTAGTAGGTTTTATTTCTATTGCAATATCCATTGATTCTACATTGTTTAGAGAACATAAATAAGGTTTGAATCAAATTTCTATTATGTGGTTTGCACCTTCATTTCTAACATTTGGTATCAGAGCCTAGCCAACTTTGATTCTTGGGTGGTAGTGTGAAGGTTTGTTAGCTGCAGTGGGAGATTTGGTTGTTATTTGTTTATAGATCTTGTGTAGATATAATGGCTGCATCCACTGTTGCTTCTACCTCTCGGTCGGACATTGAAAAGTTCAATGGCACGAGGTAGGAATTATGGAAGCTGAAAATGGAGGATTTTCTAGAGGAAAGAAACTAGTGGTTGGCTGTAACTAAGGAGAAGAAACATGATGATATTGCTCCAGATGAATGGGAAAGACTAGATAAGAAGGCATGGGGAACCATTCGATTGTCTCTTGTAGATTCTGTTCTACTGAATGTTGCAAGTGAGAAGTCTACACATAGCTTATGGAAGCATCTGGGTGAGATCTTCCAAGACAAGAGTATGGTAAATAAGCTTTATTTAAAGCATAAGTTATTTTCCATGAAAATGAAAGAGGGTGAATCGATTGCAAAGAATTTGAATTCGTTTAATTTGTTATTGAGTCAACTAGCATCTGTAGATGTTGAGGTGAATGAGAAAGATAAATGTATATTGCTTGTCTGCTCTTTATCTGAGTCATGAGAGAATGTTATTTTGGCTATCACTGCTAACCTCACAGATCCGAAGTTGGATGCTATTGTTTTAGTTCTACTGTCATAGGAGTTGAGGAAGAAAAGTTTAGATAGTTTAGGGGATGTACTCAGCGTCAGGGGAAGGTCTATGGAAAGAGGACCAAAAGGAGATCAGAAGGGTTCTAAAGACAAGTCTAAGGGTCATTCTAAGACTCCTAGAAAGAAGAATAGAGTTAAGTGTTGGAACTATGGAAAGAGGGGACATGTGAAAAATGGATGTAGAAAATAGAAGAAACAATGGGATTCCGCTACTGATAAGTCTTTGAATGCAGGTGATGATGTTTTATTTCTCCATGTAATGTTGTTTCTCATGATCATTGGTTGGTTGACTCAGGATGCTCATCCCACATGATCCCTCATAAAGAATGGTTTTCCACATATGGAGAGTATGATGGAGGAAATGTGTATTTTGGGGACAACTCTACATATCCTATTTTTGGACGAGGGAAGGTAATGTTGTGTTTCAGTGATGGGAGAATTAAAACCCTCCCTAGTGTTTTGCATGTTCCTGGATTAGCTAGAAATTTGATTTCTATTTCAAAGTTGAATGATTTGGGAATGCATGTGACATTTGATAAGCATGGTTGTAGATTGGTGAGAGGAAGCTTGGTGGTAGTGAAGGGGAAAAGATTGGGAGCATTGTTTAAGCTAGAAGCCACTACTGTTTGTAATGCCTCTTATGCATCTAAGGCTAATATTGAAAATGCATGTATATTGTGGCACTGTAGATTGGGCCACATAAGTCAGTCTGGTTTAAAGAATATTTTGAAAAAAAATTTGTTGGACGATTTATCCTATTCTGATGAGAGTTTCAAATTCTGTGAACATTGTGTGTTTGGAAAATAAAATAGATCTCCATTTCCTTCAGGAAATAATAAATCTAATGTAAATTGGAACTTATCCATTTAGGTGTTTTTGGTCCAATGGATGTTGAATCAATTAGAAAATCTAGATATTTTGTTTCCATCATTGATGATGTCTCAAGGTTTACCTAGATTTATTTTGTGCGCCACAAATCTAAAGTTTTCACTAAGTTTAAGGAATTTAAAGCTTTAGTTGAAAATCAATCAGATTATAAGATAAAGGTTTTGAGATCTGACAATGGAGGGGAATACTGTTCTAAGGAATTTGATGAATTCTGTAAGCATACGTGTATTGTTAGATAGAAGGCTACTCTGTATACTCCACAACAGAATGGAGTGGCAGAAAGGATGAATTAGACAATAATGGAAAAATCCAAAAGTATGTTAAGTGAATAATAGTTGAACAAATGCTTTTGGACAGAAGATGTGTGTACTGTAAACTACTTGGTTAATAGATTTCCATGTAAGGCTCTTGTTTCAACTCCTTATGAAATGTGGATAGGTAAAAAATCTTATGTTTCACATTTTGGGGTATTTGGTTGTGAGGCTTATGTTCATGTGCCTAATGAAAAAAAAACTAACTTGGATCCAAAATCTCAAAAGTGTACTTTCATTGGATATGGTGATAATGTAAAAGGTTATAAGCTTTGGAATCCACTAACATGAAAGATTATCTATTCTAGAGATGTTATTTTTAGGGAACTTAGTGTTATTTCAGAACTTAAACAACCAAAGGAAAAAGAAGAAAAGGTAAAGAGAGTGCATTTTGAATGAGCATGAAGATGCACCTCAAGAAAAACATAATGATAGATTGGGGGGTGAAGTAGAAGAAGATTTGAATGAAAGTTATGATGAAGAATCTGTTGTGACAGAAGAAGTTGGTACAAATGAGCATGCAGAAGAACCCAAAGAATCTATTACTCCACCTCTAAGAAGATCCACAAGACAACAGAACCCAGTTGACAGGTATAGCCCACCAGGTTTCCATTGTGTATTTTCTTTATTGAGTACTGACGATGAACCTAGATCCTATACAGAAGCTATTTATGTAGATGATAGTGAGTCTTGGCAGTTAGCCATATAGGAGGAGATGATGGCTTTAGACTCTTGCAACACCTGTGATCTTGTTTGTTTTCCCAAAGGGAGAAAGGCCATAGGTTGCAAGTGAGTCTTCAAGAAGATGTTTGGAGCAGACAGTTCATTGGAGAAGTACAAAGTTAGACTGGTAGCCAAGAGCTACTCCCAGAGACAGGGAGTTGATTTCGATGAAATATTCTCTCCTATTACTAAATTAACTTCTATTAGATTTCTCCTATCCATTGTTGTAGCTCTTGATTGGGAAATAGAGCAAATGGATGTTAAGACTGCATTCTTGTATGGATATCTTGAGGGAAAAATTTACATGCAATAGCCTACAAGCTTTGAGGTAAAAGGTAAAGAACATTGGGTTTGCAGATTGAAGAGGTCTCTTTATGGTCTGAAATAGTCCCCTAGAATGTGGTACCAAAAGTTTGACTCATTTGTGTTGAAATTGGGTTTTGTTAGAAGTGAGGAGTATCACTGTGTGTACATTCATTATATTGATGATTTTATTCTGATCATTGCATTATATGTTGATGACATGTTATTTTTCAACAATACTAAGGGTATGATTGGTGAATTGAAAGCCCAACTTCCCGGTGCATTCGATATGAAGGATCTTGAAGCAACCAAGTATATTCTGGGTATGGAGATCAGGAGGGACAGAGGTAACAAAAATCTTTGGTTGTCTTAGAGTAAGTATGTGAATACCATTTTGCAAAGATTTAGTATGCAAGACTGTAACCCAGTTAGAGTTCCTTTACTCATTGGTACTAAGCTTTCATCAGATTTGTGTCCAAAGAATGAGGATGATTTAGAGGATATGTCTAATGTGCCATATGCTAGTGATGTAGGGAGTTTGATGTATGCAATGGTTTGCACTAGACCAAATATTTTCCAAGCACTGGGAGTTTTGAGTAGATTTATGTCTAACCCTAGTAGACAACATTGGAATTATGTGAAGAGGGTGTTTAGATATCTAGCAGGTACTCCTGATTACTATTTGGTTTATTCTAGTACTGACACTGCTGACAAAACTTTGGACATATAGGGATTTGTTGATGTAAATTGGGCAGGTGACTTGGATAGTCGAAGGTCCACCTATGGCTGTGTTTACTTTGTTTGGTGGAGCAGTGAGTTGGATGAGCAAAAGGTAGCCCACGGTTTCTTTGTCCACCACTGAAGCAGAGTATATGGCTTCTACCCATGTCTCTAAGGAGGTAGTTTGGTTGAGGAGATTGTGTACATGTATTGGTTTTGATTGCAAGATCATTCAGATTTGTTGTGATAGCTAGAGTACTATTTGTTTGGCCAAGAATCCTATGTATCATGCTCAGACTAAGCATGTTGATGTACAGTATCACTTTTCTTGAGAAATGGTTGTAAATGGATAGATTAAGCTAAAGAAGGTAGACACTCAAATATGTGAGCATATAGAAATTTGTTTGGTGTAGAGAGGCCATGGACCTTGTTTCTAGTGCCTGAATATTTTATTGTTTCCTATGGGTATGCACAATGTATGATGTCAAGTGGGAGAATGTTAGGATTAAGGTGCCATCAACCTTGTAAATCCTATGTAATTTGTTATTTCTATTATTGTTTGTAAATCACCCATAAGGGATGAAAGGTTTCACTAGCAATGATCTTGATGCAGGAGCATCCCTGGTTCAAGAGAAATCTTGCATCAACCAAAAACATTTGCATTTCAATTTGTTTGTAGTTAAGTTTATTTCTTTTCATTTTCTAGTTCAATTCAGGCAGTTCAATCAGAAGCAGTTTCTGTATTTTGGTTCAGTTGCATTTTTAGACCTTGCGGAGCTAGACTTAGTATCTACATTCATTCATCTACATCATATCTAGAATTTAGAGATCCAAACATCATTATTGGAAAGATATCGCTATCAAAAGATTGACTATTTCTCTGAACAGAGCTTCTTGATAATCACAGACAACCAACTAAAGGAGAAACCTGTGGAAGCATTTTTCGATCTGTGAAGCCTAATGACACATCACTCAATGATCTTTGGTTCGTGTCCAACCTTCCCCAGAGATACACACATCATTTCATTCATTTTTCAGAGGATATCTATGCAATTAGGTCTGACCTATCCGTGTAGACACATTACATCTCTTCATTGGAATTTGTGATCTTCCTTGGTCAACGCGGAGGAATCTATTGATCCGGATATGATATATATTGATGTAATAGATCTTTAGGAAAGTAGTTATATAGAAGTGATTCACATAATAGCATCTAATAGTTTAGATTTCTGCAAGGAGCTTCAAAGCTTTATCTTGCACATGTATGTAATTAGGCATATGAGCCCCAATTGTAAGCCCACATGTTGCCAACCGATCTCTATTTGAATATTATGATATACTGAATGACTGAATTTGCATTTGTTCCATTTCTTTGAGTTGTTTCCATTGTATTTACTCTTGCTGCACGGTCTGGATAGTTCATTCTGTGAACCCTCCTATCATGACTGCACCAAGTGGTATCAGAGCGAAAGTTTGAATCTTTGGGAGCGGCTTGAGCGAAATTGGCAAAGGAATTCTGTAAGATCTTATTGTGGACAGATTGCCAAATTGAGGTAGGTTACTTGTGTTGCAACCGATCACTGATTGTGAGGCAGTTGTCACCTTGTAGCTCGATCACCAAACCTGAGGCAGTTTACACTTGATCCTAGGAAGAATGCCACTGAGGAGAGTTGTTGTTGTTGGAACAATGGCTGGTAGAATGGATGAGATAATGGAGATGATGAAAATAATGTGAATTTGATTGGATGCTATTGAAGAAGATAGGTGAAGAGGATTGACACCTAGACCTAATGTTGAAAGCGATGATGAAGAAAAATCTCAACCTATTGAACAAACTAGTGAAACCCTAGGAGGTGATGAAGAAGAAGAATCAGATCAAGTGAAGATGTTGTGAGCTATTTCGAAGATTGGAAAGAGACCTAGAGTTGATGTACCAAACTATACTGGTAATTTAAACCCTGAAGAATTGATTGACTCGATAAATGACATGGAAGAATACTTTGAATATGAGGAAATTGAAGATCTGGAGAGGGTAAAATTTGCAAAGACAAAGTTGAAAGGACATGCTGCTATATGGTGGAAAGAAGTTCAGTTGGAAAGAAATAGAAGAGGGAAAGAAAAGATTACAAAATGGGATAGGATGGTGACAAAGTTGAAGAATCAATTTATATCTGCTAACTATGAGTTGGAACTATTGAAAAGATTGCAAAACCTAAGACAAAAGGAGAAATCTGTGAAGGAGTATAGTGAAGAATTTCACAAGATGATCATAAGAATAGGACATAGTGAAGCAAGCAAGGAGAAAGTGGCTAGATACATCAATGGATTGAGATTGAACATTCAAGAAGAACTAAACTTGGTGAGGATGACATCTTTGGAAGAAGCATATTAGTTTGCCTTGAAAGTTGAAGAGAAGATGAATAAAAGACATGATCAGAGACAGAGAGGCAGAGGAGGTAAATTTCAGAGAGGTAGGACTTATTTCAAAGGAGACATATCACATCCGAAATAGAACAAGTTTGACAACCCATTTAAGAAGGATGACAGAGAGACTAATGCATACCGGTGAAATGACAGAAATTTTCATCTCAGAGGCAACTATAATTCATACCGGAATGAAGGATACAGAAGAGAAGGAAGATGATTAGATAAGAGAACATTCAGAGGTACTTGTTTCAAGTGTGGAGGTGAAGGACATAGAGCATTTGAATGCAATCAAGGTAGCACAAACAAGAGGATAGAGAACAATGAAAGAGCAACTTTTGTTGAAGAGGAACCTGTTGGATCACCGAGTTCTGTTGGTAAACCAGAGAAAGGAGAGTCACTTATGATGAGGAGAGCACTATTTCAAGAAGAAACAAATAAGGAACCACCGCAGAGGAAGAGTTTGTTCAGGACAAGATGCAAATCATGAGGTAAGTGTTGTAAAGTTGTAATTGATAGTGGTAGTTTAGATAACCTAGTTTCAGAAGAGATGGTGACTAAGTTGAAGTTGGAAAGATTGAAACACCCTAAGCCCTATCAGATAGCATGAATTCAGGATGATCATAAGGTACTGGTGAGTGAACAATGTTTGGTGAAATTTCATATTGGATCTTATCATGATGAAGTCTTGTGTGATATTATGCCTATGGATGTATGTCATATCTTGTTGGGTAGACCTTGGAAGTATGATAGAAAATCTATACATGATGGGACAAAGAATACATCTACTATAACATCAAATTGAAAGAGAATTACTTTGATTCCTTTTGGAGGATAACCCTAAGAGTGAAGTATGTGGGAATGCTAGAATCTGTTTTGTAGATGGAAGGAAATTTATGGATGGTTTGAGACATGAGAATATGTGTTATGCCTTGATTCCTAAGAAACCTGAAGCATTGAAGAAAGAGACTGAAGAATCACAACTGGAGGAGATAAGAGAGTTGCTGACAGAATATGAAGACATCATATTAGATAATGTACCTAAAGGCTTGCCACCTATAAGGAGTATCAGTCATCACATGGATCTTATACCTAGAGCAAGTTTGCCTAACAAAGCAGCACATAGAATGACACCAATAGAGAATGAAGAACTAAATAGATAGATACAATAGTTGTTGAGGAAAGGTTTGATCAGAGAAAGCTTGAGTCCTTGTACAGTACCTGCAGTGATAGCACCTAAGAAGGATGGAGAATGGAGAATGTGCACTGATTCTAGAGCAATAAACAAGATCACAGTTAAGTATAGATTTCCTTTACCTAGAATAGATGATATCATGGATTGTTTGAGTGGAGCAAGATATTTCACAAAGATAGACTTGAAGAGTGGATACCATTAGATCAGAATCAGAGAAGGTGATGAATGGAAGACTACTTTTAAGACAAATGAAGGATTGTATGAGTGGTTAGTGATACCCTTTGGATTGTGAAATGCACCGAGTACTTTCATGAGATTGATGAATGAAGTCTTGAAGAAATTCTTGGGTAAGTTTGTGACTGTATACTTGGATGATATTCTGATTTTCAGTAAGACAAAAGATGAACATTTGTGGCATATTAGATAAGTTTTACAGAGACTGAGAGAAGAGAAATTACTGATAAACATCAAGAAGTGTAGTTTCATGAAGGAAGAGTTGGTATATTTGGGATTTGTGATTTCTGCAGAAGGATTGAAGATGGATCCTGAGAAAGTGAGAGCAATTATTGAATGGCCTACACCGGAGAGCATTGGAGAAGTGAGATCATTTCATAGATTGGCTAGTTTCTACTGGAAGTTCATCAAAAATTTTAGTTTAGTTTGTAACCCTATGATAGAGATAATCAGAGGTGACAGAAACGATTTCAAGTGGACATCTGGAGCAGAATAAAAGTTTTGAGTTGTTGAAGCAGAAAGTGACAGAGCAACCTATTTTGGCATTACCAGATTTCAATAAGGTATTTCAAGTTGATTGTGATGCAAGTGGAAATGCGATTGGAGCAGTGTTAAGTCAAGAAGGTAGACTTATAGCTTATTTTAGTGAGAAGTTGAATGATGCAAGGAGAAGATATTTAGTTTATGATCAAGAGTTCTATGCCATAATTCAAGCCTTGAAGAAGTGAGACATTACTTGTTGCCTAAGGAGTTTGTGTTGTATATAGATCATCCAGTTTTGCAATATTTGAACAGTTAAGGTAAGTTAAATCAGAGACATATGAGATAGGTAGAGTTCATGTAGAGTTATACATTTGTGTTTAAGCATAGGAGTGGAAAATCAAACAAAGTTGTTGATGCCTTGAGTAGGAGAAGAAACTTGTTGACTGAGATGGGAGTTGAAGTGTTGGGTTTTGATGAATTGAAAAACATGTATGAGGGAGACACTGATTTTGCAGAACCTTGGAAAGCATGTAAGGAACCTATTGTGACATATAGGAGTAAGTGGTTGGACTATTTTATTCAAGAAGATATGTTCAAAGGAAATTAGTTATGTATACCTAAGAGTTCAATGAGAGATAATTTAATCAAGGAGAAACACAGTGGCAGATTGGCAGGACATTTTGGTATTGAAAAGATAGTGGCTTTGGTGAGTGAAAGCTACTTTTGGCCTCAGATACATAAGGATGTTCAGAGATTTGTGCATAGTTGTAGAGTTTGTCAAGTTGTAAAAGGGAGTAGTTAGAACACTGGATTGTATAAACCTTTAACAGTACCGAAGAGACCTTGGGAAGACATAAGCATGGATTTCGTGATGGGATTACCTAAGACATAAAGAGGACATGATTCATTATTTGTAGTGGTTGACAAATTTTCAAAGATGGCTCATTTCATACCTTGCAAGAAGACAACTGATGCAGTGCATGTAGCTGACTTATTTTTCAAGGAGATTGTGAGATTGCATGGATTACCTAAGAGCATAGTTTCAGATAGAGACACAAAGTTTGTTGGATACTTTTGGAAGACACTTTGGAAGAAGATGAAGATAGATTTGAAGTCTAGTTCAACTTTTCATCCATAGACTGATGGATAGATAGAGGTAGTGAATAGGAGTTTGGGAAACTTGTTGAGATGTTTGGTTGGAGAGAAAGCCAGAAGTTGGAATTTGATTCTTTCACAAGCAGAGTTTGCATACAATAATTCAGTGAATAGGAGTATTAGAAGAACACCTTTTGAGATTGTGACTGGAGTAAACCCTAAAGGAGTTGCAGAATTAAGGGATGTCAGTATGGAAGAAAAGAGAAGTGTAGAAGCAAAAGAATTTGTAGATCACATGAAGACAATACATGATCAGGTTAAGAAGCCCTTGGAGAATATGAATAGTAAGTACAAAGAGAAGGCTGATGAGAAGAGAAGACATAAGGAATTCAAAGTTGGAGATGAAGTGATGGTGTACTTGAGAAAAGAAAGATTTCCCATTGGGACGTATAACAATTTGAATATGAAGAAGTTTGGACTTTGTAGGATACACAGAAAATTTGATTCAGGGAATGCATATGAAGTGGAGCTACTGGAGACATTGGGTATTTCACCTATTTTCAATATTGCATACCTATATTAGTATCACAAAGTAGAGTTCAATGACAACATGGAAGAACACTTGAAGAAGCAGTTACCATAATAAGCACTAGAGCAGATTGAAGACATTTTGGAAAACAGAGTTGGACGTAGCACCAGAGGAAGACAATATAAAGAATACCATGTGAAGTGGAAAGGCAAATTGGAAGAAGATTCATCATGGATTTCTCAGGCTGAGGTGGACTATCTTGGTTTGCCCCTAGACCCAGCAAAGTGAGGGACTCACTTTTTTAATAACCTCGGATGTCTGATGCAAGAGCATCTCTGGTTCAAGAGCAATCTTGTATCAACCAAAAATATTTGGATTTTAGTTTGTTTGCAGTTCAGTTTGTTTCTTTTTATTTTCTGGTTCAGTTCAAGCAGTTTAGTTAGAAGTAGTTTCTGTATTTTGGTCCAGTTGCATTTTCAGACCTTGCTGAGTTGGACTTAGTATCTATATTCATTCATCTACATCATATCTACAATTCAGAGATTTGCACATCATTATTGGAAAGATATCACTATCAGAAGATTGACCATTTCTCAGAATAGAGCATCCTGATAATCACAAACAACCAGCTAAAGGAGAAACGTGCAGAAGCATTTTATGATCTATGAAGCCTATTGACACATCACTCAATGATCTTTGGTTTGTGGCCGACCTTCCTCAAAGATCCGCACATCATTTCATTGATTTTTCAGAGGAGATCTATGCAATTAGGTCTAACCTATCAGTGTATGCACGTTACATCTCTTCATTGGAATTTGTGATCTTCCTTGGCCAACGCAGAGGAATCTATTAATTTAGATATGCTATATTCATGTAATAGATCTTTAGGAAAGTAGTTATCAAGAAGTGATTCACATAATAGCATCTAATAGTTTAGATTTCTATGAGGAACCTCAAAGTTTTATCTTGCACATGTATGTAATCAGGCCTGTGAGCCCCAATTGTAAGCCCCCATGTTGCTGGCCAATCTCTATTTGACTTCTATGATATACTGAATGACTGAATCTACATTTGTTCCATTTCTTTGAGTTGTTTCCATTGTGTTTACTCTTGCTACATGGTCCAGATTTTTTATTTTGTGAACCCTCCTACCGTGACTGCACTAGATCTTGTTTCAACCACATGTTTATATCTGGTACTCAATGCTAATTCATCTATGACAAGGGGTTGTAGGGGGTTTCCCCCCTGCGAGGGGCCTGGCAGAATCATCCCCCTGGTGGGGGGTCTAGGGGCCACACACCCCGGTGGGGTTTTAGAGGAAGCACCCCCGAAACCACATTTTGTTTATTTTTTATCTTTATAAATCTAGACCGTTTGTCATTAGGCCACATATTTGATGGTCGATATTATGTCAGTTTTCTTACCATAGAAGGAAACCCCCTTTTATAAGGATATTTGTACTACATTTTTGGTAGAGTCAAGAGTAACAAGTGCTGCTAGATTGAAGACTGAAGAAAAAGAGGAAGTGCATGTATTGTAATCTCATATTTGAAGATAATACAACTTGGAGCCTCTTTTTTTGGTGGAGTTTTTTACCCAAAAGAGTTTTCTCCATGTTACATACTATGTTCTATGTTTAGTTCTTAATGCATGTCATTTTTGTGTAGTGGGTTTTATTTTTGTTGCAATCTCCATTAATTCTACATTGTTTAGAGGACATAATTAAGGTTTGAATCAGATTTTTGTTGTGTGGTTTGCACCTTCATTTCTAATAATACTCCTTGGTGTAGGCCATTCTATGATAGCCCTCACCTTTTTTGGATCCATCTTAAGACCCTCAGTTAAGATCACAAATCCCAGGTACACTAACTCCTTCACAAAGCTACACTTCTTCAAATTGATCAATAGTTTCTCTTCCCTCAACCTCTCAGAAACTCTATGAACATGCATCAAATGTTCCTCCAAGGTTTTGCTAAAATTAGAATATCATCCAAATAGATAATAACAAACTTACCCAAAAATTATTTGAGTACCTCATTAATGAGCCTCATGAAAGTGCTCAGTGAATTGGTTAGTCCAAATGGCATCACTAACCACTCATATAGTCCTTTTATTTTGAATGCTATCTTCCATTCATCTCCTTCACGTATCTTGATCTGGTGATGCCCACTCTTCAAATCTATCTTTGTGAAGTACCTTACTCCACTTAGACAATCCATGATATCATCCATCCTTGGAAAAGGAAATCTATACTTGATTGTGATTTTGTTGATGGCCCTAAAATTGGTACACATCCTCCATTCCCCATCTTTCTTAGGTGCCAGTACTGTAGGCATTGCACATGGACTCAAACTCTCTCTGATTATTCCCTTCCTCAACAATTACTGAACTTGTCTAGTCAGCTCTTCATTTTCTATATGAGTCATTTTGTGGGTTACATTATTAGGAAAACTAGCTCCAGGTATCAAATCCATCTTATGACTTATGCTTCTCAGTGGTGGCAAACCTTTAGGTACATTATTAGAAACTATATCTAGAAATTCATCCAACAAATCTACAATTTATGTAGGTACATCTTCCCCTTCTTCTTTACTAATTTTAGGGATTAAGGAAAAACACATATGTTCATGCTTCATTCCATCCAAAAATTTTCTACCATCTACCAAACAAATTATAACAATGCTACATACATTTTCCCTTGCTTCTCTCATAGGTTTCAGCTTATGTCTCACGGCATCTTTTGTCAAAGAGTGGGTGTTAGCATGACCATCATGGATAGCACACCTATCATATTACCACGACCTTCCCAATAACAAGTGGCATACATCCATTGGCATAATGTCACATAAAACTTCATCATGATAATCTCTAATATTAAAATTTACAAGACACTGCTCATTGACCAAAGGCTTATGATCTTTTTGCAACCAAGCAATCCTATAGGGGTATGGATTCTCTATTCTCTTCAAATTCAACTTTGTAACCATTTCTTCAGAATCCAGATTGTTTGTACTTCCACTATCAATAATCACATCACAACACTTACCTCCTTATTTACACCTTGTTTGAAATAGGCTCTTCTTTGTGTCGGTTATTCTTTTCCCTCTTCTTTTAGCAAGGATCTTCTGATAACAAAAGCTTCTCCTCTTTCTGCATCTTCTAAATGTTTAGATCTAGCTTCCTCATCAACATGGGAAACTCTAGCATTACCCTTTGAACTTATGTTGGCTCCTCCCTGATTTTGTTGATAGTCATATGCTCTATGCCCTTCTTCACCACATTTGAAATAGGTTCCTCTAAATCCTCCTCTTCCTATCTAGTACCCATCATTATGTCCTCAAGGGCGGTATGCATTTTCACCTGTGTTATTTTGACTGGTGCCTGCATCTTCATTTTTCTTTTTCTCATCTTGTTTGTTGGTGTAAAATCATATTTACACTTAACATAATTTTATGAGGGAGAATTTTTCTATGATAATATTTCCTATATTGTAATTGAGAGCTTTATGGCATGTGACCTAAGATTTCCTTTCCCACTTTGTCTCTAGTTGGCAAGTGGTTGTGTATATCTTGTATTATTCCTTTCTAAATAATCAAGTACCTAATTCATGCAAGCACTGATCTCTGTTTTGCCTCTCAATCTATTTTTGATCTTGTGTAGCAAGCTCTCTTTGTAGAATATTTCTTGTAGATGATCGTGGCTCCTATGAGTCCTTGAGTGACTTTAACATGGTATCAGAGAATGGATCTATCAATTTCTTCTCGAATCTGAGACGGTTTTAAGCACAAGGCTATGCTAGATGCTTCTTGGTGTAAAATAGACCTCACCATTGCATCTAGAACATGTCAAAATGCTAGGAACATGTATCCAAATGCTAAAATTAGAGTTCAAATAATTTCAGGGCATTTTTGGGGGTTTGACAAATTTTGGGGGTCCAAAAATCCATAGAACAGTACGGATCCGTACTGCCGTACTAGTCTTTGTGAAGTCATTCTCCTATGTCTGTGTCATTTCTACAATATCCAGCAACCTTAGGCTAATATTTGGTCACTGTGTGATGTATATTGTCTTGTTCAATAGTTCTCATTATTTTCCAATGGGCTGTGTTTGAATTATTCACCGGATTCATGCTTTTTACAGTGGGAAAATCTTCTATTTAGCAGTTAAATCAAAGGTTTGGAGGTTTTGTTTTTCATAGGTGGGAAAGTTTTCTTTTAAATATAAGGCCCAATTTTGGGCCAAGAGGCCGATCATGCCATCACTAGTTGTTGGCTTGGGTTCCGCCCCAAAGCACCACCTCACCAACTTTTTCTGTCTAAACACCACCCTGGGACTGCTCACGCTCCACCCACCTACGCCAGTCTCTTCCACCACCAGTGCATGCATTGTGTTTAGCCACCCATGGGCCACCTTCTTGTCACTTGAGCACCACTCAGGTGCCACCATCACTAGTATTGCCACCGACTGGCCATTAGGGGCCCATTTTGACCTTTTTGCATGGCAAAGGAGGCTATTTTTTTTCCAGGAGCGTAACTTTTCCATATGGTGTTGGTTTTTAATAAACAAATAGGTGATAGAAATCTGGTTCCATGCTATCTATTGGTATGGGTTTTATCTATTGATTTTGCTTCTGATCATCATTTTTTGCTGTCTAAATTCCTAGCATCCTTTTCGGCTTCTAAGCTCTTTTCTTTCACTTAGAATCTTCATTTTTCACAAATGAATAGGTGTTGGAAAGGAATCAACGAGTTCTACACAAACACCCATGTACTTTTTTTAGTTTTAGCCCTAGTTATCTTTTATTTAGTTTGTTAGTTTCATGGATTATGTTTGATATTCTAGATGTTTTTCCTCCTGGAGAAGTTATGTTTGCTTCTATGGGATTCATTTATTAGAATAAATCTATTTGGACATCTTTTGATCTCTTATTTAATCATTTGAGGAGGTATCATGGGTTTTTCCACTCATCCTTTTATGGTCAATCTGACTAAGGACAATTATGAGTCTTGGTAAAGAGGCATCCTGACACATCTTAGGTGGCTGCATCTTTTGCCTTATTTGTATGGGCTCATACCTGAACCAGATATGCCTCAGAAGAATCTGTTTAGGGTAACAATCTTGATCATGTAGTAGGACTAATTTATTCTAGTGTTGATGATGACATTGTGTGTACTATTTTAGACCTTGAGTGTCCATGCACACTTTAGACTAAAATTTGGGAGTTGTATGGAGACCCTCATGTCTCACCATTTGTAGATGATCTTACTACATATTGCCTCATTCCACTTGATGATGTAGATTTCATACCCTACAATGATGATACTTTAGAGGAACTTGAGTCTATGGCAAGTCTTGATTGTTCAGACATAGAGACCTCTCTTGCTCCCTCTACTCCTTCTGTCAAGATCACATCTTCATCACCTATTTCTACTTCAGAGTCTAGTGTTGTCAATTCCATGG
Source organism: Cunninghamia lanceolata (assembly GCA_027924645.1). NCBI lineage: Eukaryota > Viridiplantae > Streptophyta > Pinopsida > Cupressales > Cupressaceae > Cunninghamia > Cunninghamia lanceolata. The sequence continues at coordinate 11,949,340 of BSBN01000130.1, read as the reverse complement.
CTTCCAATGATTCTTTATAGTAGGTCATTTTCATTCTTCCTGATTCACCACATTGGGAATCCTACCTATCAGACATTGTGTCTTTGTTTGTGGAGTCTCACTTTTTAGATGTAGAGGATACTTTGGAGGACATGCATTTCATCTTTGATAGAAATGATTTCATCAATCCATCTTCTGTGTTTCGAGATGCAATTCAGTTCATATCATCTCCTGATTCTTCTTCTTTGATTGGGAAGACAATTTTTGTTTTAGAGAAGACATCATTTTCCATCATGAGGTCACTTGAGTTGCATTCAAAGGAACATATTTGTATTTGGATTCCCTATTCATCTAGGATGTGGGAATGAATTCTACATTCACTAATGGATCCATTTCTTCCGAAGGGAGAAATATTGTTTGTATGCAGTGGATTATTTTTTGTCTTCAGGCATTTATCATTGGTACTAAAACTACTTCCTGGAGGGGATTCAAAATATCATTCATTCACTCTCTCTTATGGGGGGAATTCATTATGTATTTGTGGTGGACTTGATTTTGTAACCATCTCTTGTACATTCTTATCTTTTGTTTTCTATCTTTTTGGAGAGGAGTTTCCTCCCACTAGGTTTTTCTTCTTTTCTCCACTTTATGAGAGATTCCTTGTTTGTAAATGGGTACCTAATCAGATGCTAGTTTCTGGGACCCATATTGTTTTCCTTTTATCTTGTGTGTAACCTCCCTAAGTTGCACTTATGTGGGGTGTTGGAGTAAAATCATATTTACACTTAACATAAGTTTTATTAGGGAGAATTGTTTTAGGATAATATTTCCTATAGTGTACTTGAGAGGTTTATGGCATTGACCTAAGTTTTCCTTTCCCACTTTGTCTCTGTTTGGAAAGTGGTTATGTAAATCAAGCGCCTAATTCATGCAAAAACTAATCTCTGTTTTGCCTCTCAATCTGGTTTTTCTCGTGTAGCAAGCTCTCTTTGTAGAAGATTTCCTGCAGATGATCCTGGCTCCTATGAGTCCTTGAGCGACTCTAACATTGTTGTCCATGACCCCCATATGATCTTCTTCCACCAAGACCTCTTCCTCTTTGTTTGTTCTCAAAATTTCTATTCAACTTTTCTTCTACCTTCATTAAAAACTGATATGCATCTGCAATACTTATCAATTTGACCAGGCTTAATTCTTCTTGGATACTGGGTTTCAATCCATTGATATACCTGGCTACCTTCTCTTTATTAGCCTCTGTGTGACCCGCTATGATGATAAATTTGTAAAACTCTTTAGTGTATTGTTTGACTCTCTTGTTCATTTGTCTCAGACCTTGCATTTTCTTCAAAATTTCCAACTCATAATCCACAGGAATAAACTATCTCTTCAATTTATCCACCATTCTATCCCATCTAGTGATCTTCTCTTTTCCTCTTTGGTTTCTTTCTAATTGCAGCTCCTTCCACCAAATTCTAGGCATGACCTTTGAGCTTGGTCTTGGCAAACTTGACCTTCTTAGGATCTTCTATTTCTTTATATTCAAAATACTCTTCCATATTATTGGTCCAATCTATAAATTCTTTCAGAATGAGACTACTCAAATATGTAGAGATATCTATCTTTGGCATTTTCCCAATTTTTGTTATGGCCTTCAACAGTCTAACTTGTTTAGGTTCCACTTATCCCTCATTTTCTTTAGATTGTGCATCATCTTCATTTTCACTTTCATCTCTCCTTCTTCATTCAAACCCTCTTCTTAGTTTCTCTTGGATTGCATTAATCTACCTTAGCAAAGCTCTAAATCCTTCTTATATCACAACAACATATCTACCACCATGGTTTCTTCATGGAGGAATCTTTATTTTCTTCTTTCTACTATACACTTTGTTGGCCTCCTACAATGATTTAACAACTAAGCCCATAAAGATGTGACTCAAAGATTGGACATCTAACCTGAATAGCTATCTTAATCACTATGAAGGTACATTTAACTTGTCAACCCAAGGACATGAACTTGAAATGGGTTAGCATAGTATGTACACTAGGAACCCCAAAGTAGCCACATTCATTCTATGGCTAAGAAAGACATAATATTGAAAGTAAATTACTTGGAAAGAAATAACATAAATGCTAAACATCAACCAACAACTATACTAAGCTGAAGTGCATGACAGAAAATGAAAATCTAGGCAAACAAACAGGAAACTACTCTATCTGCTTTGGCTGTAGGAACAGACACAGAATGGAATTCTAGTGGTTGTAGGAACATATGGTGCCAGATTTTAACTAACTTCTTAACAAAAACTAACAACTAAACTAAAGGATGGAATGCTCACAAAGTGGGCCCCCTTGGATGAGTATCCCTTAAGACAAATGTAAACTCAGAGATGCGAATTTATAACTTCATTTTATTCATTGGAAAACATGACTACAAACGAGCAACATAACTGTATTACTGAAAAACTTAATGTGAGTACAACCTGAGATTAATCAACCCCTTAGAAGGAGCATCTGAGTCTTATTTATAGAAAGAAAAACTACAAACCAACTACCTAGCAAGGCGGTCAACTCCAACAGATTATGAGGACACCACTTTAGGGAAAGCATAGAAAGTGGAGAGGAGGTTATGCATGTGTGGAATCTGGTCAAGCATGTCCTCTTTGACATAGATCTAGCACAATAGTAACTCCTATATTTGCTCAACAAGCAATTAAGACCAGTTACAAGGTGGTTATCTTCCCTCCACTTGACATTTGAACGACCACCTTGTTGACTTTGATGGCGAGCGACCAATTGATAGAATCTTCCTCAATTTTATAGGCTACTAATTATATCTATATAACAATATTAGTACACACAATAATTGCATATCTGTAACTATCTTAGAGTAACATTCATTAATCCACATGTAAAATTAACATAGATAGTTCATATAGCATGTCAATATCATTTAAAGATTATAGGAAATAACCTATGCCCAAATCTTATGGTTTTGAGGAAATATCATAAAAAGATCAAGATCTAGGTACCAAAGTCCATGATAACTACAACAAATGGATAATAAATTCTAACAAAATTGAGTCATAAACTAGACTCATCACTCTCCCCAACCTAAGACTTTGCTGGTCCTCCAATAGAGGAAGGGTTATTCTTCTGTTTGGTCAATTCCCTGAAATTAGCAACTACCAGCTATCCTATATCAATTTTTGCAGTGCATGAATTAGGATCCCAATAGAACCCTTGTTGTCTATCCAATCTGCTCCATCTCTATCTCTCTTCAGCAATATCATACTGGTAGTACCTAAAATTTGGCACAGGCCATAATAGGATAGGTGGTTGGAAAATTAAGGGAAGCCAAAATTGCCCCTTTGTCCTCCCAATCAACATATATCTATTTACTCTTTTACATGCTATAGCATAGTTCTATAGAGAGTGAGGCTCCGCTTGTTTTAGTTCATCAGTCAAACTGTTCCACCTTTGTGCCAAATATCCGTTTACAGATTCTCCTATAGTGTTTGCTACCTCCTCATATTCTCTGTAAACTACTTCTCTCTCAGACAAGATTCTATTGCCATAGCTTGGTCTATAAAGCATTCTGTGCCAATCATTGAAAACACCCCATGGATTTCTAGATTTAGCTTTGATGGACAGGGGAGTTTTTCAACTAACAATTTGATCAAACAATGGTGGGAAACAAAATTAGCCCTACCTTTTTGGGTCTCGGCCGCCATGATTGAGAGAAGGTGGTATAGCACATTTGGCACATTCATTCTTCTCCCATGCCTTATATGATTCAGAAGTTTGAAATGCATAGAATGTAGATTCGACTGACAACCTTCACAAGTAATGTACCTCACAACATGAACCGCTACTTACTTCCATGGCTCAGGTAGAGTGGTTCTCTTGGCTCCCTATTTGTCCACAATTAATGGAGGGTCACTAGGTTTTGTAAATTCAGCCCAAGCTGACTTGGCATCTTTGGAAATAGGGTAATTTTCACCGTCAACAACTCAATGCTTTGGATGATATGAGAAAAGTATCCTTGCATCACACATAGATGGTGAAAATTATGCCAATGTTAGAGGTATTGGCACTACCTCTGTGTGATGCAAGGCTACTTTCCTCATCTCATCCAAAGCATAGAGCTGCATGATTCTATCCTTTTGTGCCTCAGAGATATCCATCCCCAAGTCTATTGCAGTCCGAAGAGTCTTATGTTCTAATTCAATGGGCATCATAGATATCTTTCCATTCAGCAACTTAAAAGGGGTGAAGCTTGTGGTTGTTTTCCAGGTTGTCCTATAGGCTCGGACAACTTCTGGCAGGCTGTTTGCCCAATCCTTCCTATGGACAACCACAGTTTTGGTTAGAATGGCTCCAATTTCCCTGTTAGTCATCTCAACTTGGCCATTGGCCTGAGGGTGATAAGGAGTAGATTTCTTGTGCCTTATGTTGTACTCATTGACTAGTGTTGCAACTAGGGTTGAGGTGAATTGAGCTTTTTGATCAGTCACTATCTCTCTGGGAACCCCATACCATGTAAAAATTTCCTCATAAAGAAATTCTGCAACCTTGTTATCTCTTGCATACTTCATGGCCTTAACTTCTACCCATTTGGTTACATAATCAGTGCATACTAAGATATAGGATTTACCATTGGATGGAGGATCAATGGGTCCTACAAAATTTAATCCCCACTTATCAAATGCAGTGATCACTAGCTGAGGGTAAAGGGGCATCTCATTAGATTTGGTTGGTCGTCCCATCCTCTAGCATCTATCACATTTTCTTGTATATCTCCTTGCATCCTTGTGGAGTGTTGGCTAGTAATAACTTGTATTTAAAATCTTCATTGTTGTCCTCTTGGCTGCAAAATGCCCTCCACATGGTTCATTGTGGCATGCATGCAAAATGTCATATGTTTCATTTTCCCTCACACATCTCCACATGACATGGTCTGGTCTAGTATAGAACAAACATCCAACAATCCATGAAAAAGGAAAATACTTTTCAATGAGTGCCTTTCTCTCCTTTAGAGAGAAATGCGGAGGGACTCTCCTTGTGACCAGATAATTTGTTGTGTCAGCATACCAGGGTGTTTGCATAGTGATGGAAAACAAGTGTTCATCAGGGAAAAAGTCATCAATGACTTGGTTGTCCTCTGATGTAGTCAGCCTTGAAAGAAAGTCTGCAACAACATTGGCCTTCCCTGGCTTATCCACAATGGTAATGTCAAATTCTTACATTAGCAACATCCATCTTACTAATCTACCTGATATTAAGGGTTTCTTCATGAGATACCTAATGGCTGCATGATCTATGTGCACAAAAATTTGATAGCTTGTTATGTAGTGCCTAAATTTGTTGAGGGCATAGATTATTGCTAGCATTTCCTTTTGTCACTGTATAATTGAACTCAGCTCCCTGCAAGTTTTTGCTGACAAAGTAAATAGCATGTTCAATGGCTCCTTCTTTCTTCCCTAAGACTGCTCCTATGGCATAATCTAATGTATCAGTATGGATGTGGAAAGGGATCTCCCAATCGGTCCCTTTGAGTACAGGAGCATGAGTTAATGCTGCCTTTAAATCAGAAAATGCCTTGGTATAGTCTTCATTCCACTGAAATTCAACATCTTTAGTGAGAAGAGTATACAATAGAGTTGCTATTTTGCCAAAATCCTTGATGAAATGTTTATAGTACCCTGCATGACCCAAGAAGCTTCTGACATCTCTTTGCCTTGCAGGAATGGGCAGATTGATTATCAATTCAATCTTTGTTTGGTCTACTTGAATTCCTTTTGGAGAGACATAGTGGCCAAGCACTACTCCTTCCTGCATCATCATGAAGCACTTTGCACTGTTCAGGGACAGATTGTGGTCTTCACATCTCTTCAAAACCTTCCCTAAGTTTTCCAATGCCTCATCAAAAGTAGCACCATAAGTAGTGAAATCGTCCATATAGATTTCCATGCAATCATGTGAGATATCAGAAAATATGCTAATGACCGCCCTTTGGAAAGTTGTAGGTGCATTGCATAAGCCAAATGGAAGCACTGAGTATGCATAAGTCCCCCAAGGATAGGTAAAGTTTGTTTTCTCTTGGTCCTCTGGTGTAATCTATATCTGATTGTAACCGCTGAACCCATCCAAGAAGGAAAAGTACTACTTTCTTGCAAGCGAGTCCAATACCTGGTCTATGAAAGAAAGGGGAAAATGATCCTTTTTGGTGGTAGAGTTTAATTCTCTATAATCAATACAAACTCTCCATTTCCCTCCCTTTTTGGGCACGAGAACCAGAGGAGACACCCACTAGCTATCTGAGATTGGGTAGATAAACCCTGCATCTAATAGCTTCTATAATTCTTCTTTGACAATCTCTCTTAATGCAAGGTTGATTCTCCTTTGTGGCAGTCTTATTGGTGTACAATCTTCCCTTATATAAATCCTATGGGTGCATAATGTGGGATCTAGTCCTTTCATGTCATGGTAATCCCATGCAAAGGCATTCTTGTGTTTCTTTAACAAGTTTGTCAAAGATAGTTGCTGTTCTTGAGTCAATTTGTTGTTAATATTCAGATATCTTTCTTCTGAAATCTCCACTTGACTTGTTAACTCTACCATAGTTGCTTTAATAATGCTTGGTACTTGATTTCTTGTAGTAACAATGTATGAGACATACCTGTTTCTACAGGAAAAGTGGGAATAATTGTCTTCACTTGATTAGCAGAATGAGAGGATGATGCTTCCTCTACTTCACAATGATTCTGAATTATGTTAGACAATACCTCATCTTCCTCTTGAAGCTACATTGAAGATCTTCTACCTAACATCATAAGCTGTACCACAAAATTAGCTTCCTTGGCCTCTTCACCAACATGTGGCCAAAAAGGATTATCCATATCATGAGATGGTTGTGTAGGTGGGTAAAGAACAAGCTTTTTAGTGCTTCTCCCATCAGAGATAGTCATGACTCCTAACCAACATCCAATATAAGCATCAGTTGTGGCTAACCATGGCCTTCCTAGAATGATGGGATACCCTCCCAATGTAGCTTTAGGAGAAAGTACCATGAAATCAGATGGATATTCCCATGAGTCCAGGGATACCACAAGGTCCTCTACTATCCCATCAGGTTTAATAGTAGAACTATCAGTAAGTTGTAGGATAGTAGGAGTAGGTCTCATGTTTACAACATTTAGTTGCTGTAGGATATCCTTGGTCATTACATTTATTGCTACTCCCAAATCAATTAGCACATTCCTTAATTGGATCCCATTTATAACAACTACTACCACAAGACTCCTCGAATCATTATATTTGGGAACCGTCACTTTCCCAAGCATGATGTCAGCCAGCTATCCCACCACATGAACCATAGTGGGGTCTTTCCTCTTTCTGCCTTGCTTCTTAAGGCATGCTTCCTTGATTGCTTTGCCATATATAGGAACATATTTTATGGCCTGAAATAGAGGGATCTTGACACATACATGTTTCAACTACTATAGAATGTCAAATGTGGGTTCCTCTTTCTCTTCCTTTTGTTTCACAGTTTCCAACCTCTGTGGAAATGGTGGTTCTTATGCAGTCTACTTGACTAGGACTGGTTCAGGATTTTCAGGTGCATTTGGCTAAATGGGGGCATTTAAAGGCTCATCTTCCTCCTCAGGAAGCTTAGTAATAATAGGTGTGGAAGGAACTGCCAAGATAGTTCCTGAACGCAAGTGGATGTCACTTACACTCATAGCATATGCAAGGAATTGATTTGGATTAGCAGAGTATACCGGTTGCTGCTGTGGTCTGTTATTTAGGTTAGGTGAGGGATGAGTTGGTAACTGAGTAGGTTTAGGTGTATTTGAATTTGAACTAGCAAGAAGAGACATTATAGCAGGCTGCTGGGGCTGAGAAGGTGGCTGCATGTAATTAGTTGTCTGGTTTGGCCATTGTTGTCCTCCCCTCCATTAAGATGTTTGCTGCCAGTTTCTTGGAGGTGACTGCCAATTCCGCTGAGGTTGTTGCCACTGGGTGTAGGGTTTTGGTAATTTTTCCAAGTGTTTGGAGGGTTATTCCAAGGCTGAGGTGAATATTCTCCATAGTTGGATGGAGATGGCTGTTGCCATTGGTTACCAGATGGATAAGTATTGAAATATGGTCCAGCAAATGATAATGAATCTAGTGGCATACCTTGTATTGGAGCCCATGGCCTCCTTTGTACAACATAGTAGATTTGATCTTCTTCAACCTAGATTGGCTTGAACTTAGGTGGAATCTGCTTACTGTCAATATTAGCTACCATCTTGCATCTGCAGTCCCTCTTCTTTTGTTTGCAATGAGGGTAATATTTTGCCAACATTACCTCTGCCTCATCTTGCTTCTTCTTTGCTTGAAGTGTGTCCAATTGGGTGACCATACTAGTTATGATATCTTTCTTAAAATCAGATAGCAAGTGAGTTATCTCCATCCTTGAAACTCCATTGGTAGGGGTTTTGCCCATAAGGGAATGGTAACCTCTTCTTTTCTTCATGGCTGCTCTAGAATAATTTTGGCACATCTTCTTAATATCCTCCCAAGGCACTTGGGTAATATCTCCTCCTCCCATCAAATCCAAGGCATCTATGCAATGCTCACTTATTCCTTTGAGGAACAGTAGTTTTTGAGACTCCTCATTGAGTGTATGATGGGGAGATTTTTGCAAACAAAATAGGAACCTTGAGATGTAATCCTCCAAACTTTCATCCTCTTTCTACTACATTATGAAAATATCATCTCCTCTCATATCTCCACCCCTATAGTAGTCTTTATACTTCTCAAGAAATTTCTCTTTCATCTCATCCCAAGTATTGACAATATCACTACCTAGACCCATAAACCATCTCAATGCAGCATCTTTCATGGTAGTAGGAAACATCTTAAGCCTATGAGCATCACTGGTGTAGTCATAGCTTCTGCAAAGGATATCAAATTCAAAAAAGAAGGTGTTTGGGTCCTCTATTGCAAGTCCATAGAACTTGGGGAGAACTGAAGTAGGGATGTTCTTGAGGTTATCTACTTCATTTTGATGAGCAATAGGAAATGGAAAGGTTGGTTGATTGGGCCTATTTTTGGCAGCCATAGCTGCTTGGATGATTATCAAAGCAAATGGATTGTCAATCAAGTTTTGGGCAGCTTTTTCTTCAGAGGATGTTTCAGAACTATTCAAATTGGGGAATGCATCAGGAAAAGGATTCTCTTCTTCTTCTTCTACTGGGTAGTTTGGATACTCAACTAAGCTATCATTAGGAATAGGATCATTAGGAAGGAATCTCTTTAAAGCATCTCTTCTTCTGCCTCTATGCATATAGTATACACTCAGTCTCAACCAACTCACAAAAAGAATCACACAAAGAATGTTGTGAACAGATTACCTAAATGAGGGGTATACTAAGAGCACACTTCAAAAATACTTCTGTAAGAAATAATACTAAAAATGACTCCAAATATCTTCCTAGTTTGACACCATCCCCAACAACGGTGCCAAAAATGTTGGTCTCCTATAATGATTTAACAACTAAGCCCATAAAGATGTGACTCAGAGATTGGACATCTAACCTGAATAGCTATCTTAATCACTATGAAGGTGCATTTAACTTGTCAACCCATGGACGTGAACTTGAAATGGGTTGAACGTGAACTTGAAATGGGTCAACACAATATGTGGACTAGGAACCCCAAAGTAGCCACATTCAATCTATGGCTAAGAAAGACATAATGCTAAAAGTAAATTACTTGGAAAGAAATAACATAAATGCTGAACATCAACCAACAACTATACTAAGCTGAAGTGCATAACAGAAAATGAAAATATAGGCAAACAAACAGGAAACTACTTTGTCTTCTTTGGCTGTAGGAATAGACATAGAATGGAATTCTAGTGGCTGTAGGAACATACGGTGCCATTTTCTAACTAACTGCTTAATAGAAAATAACAACTAAACTAAAGGATGGAATGCTCACCAAGTGGGCCCCCTTGGATGAGTATCCCTTAAGACAAATGTAAACTCAGAGATGCGAACTTATAACTTCATTTTATTCATTGGAAAACATGAGTACAAATGAGCAACATATCTGTATTATTGGAAAACTTAATAATACAAGTACAACATCATATTAATCAACCCCTTAGAAGGAGCATCTGAGTCTTATTTATAGAAAGAAAAACTACAAACCAACTACCTAGCAAGGAGGTCAACTCCAACATATTATGAGGACACCACTTTAGGGAAAGCATAGAAAGTGGAGAGGAGGTTATGCATGCATGGAATCTGGTCAAGCATGTTCACTTTGACGCAGATCTAGCACAACAATAACTCCTATATTTGATCAACAAGAAATTAAGACTAGTTACAATGCGGTTATCTTCCCTCCATTTGACATTTGAACGACCACCTTATTGACTTTGATGACGAGTGACCAACTGACAGAATCTTCCTCAATTTTATAGGCTACTAATTACATCTGCATAACAATATTAGTACACACAATAATTGCATATCTGTAACTATCTTAGAGTAACATTCATTAATCCACATGTAAAATTAACATAGATAGTTCATATAGCATGTCGATGTCATTTAAAGATTATAGGAAATAACCTATGCCTAATATCTTATGGTTTTGAGGAAATATCATAAAAAGATCAAGATCTAGGTACCAAAGTCCATGATAACTACAACAAAGGATAATAAATTCTAACAAAATTGAGTCATAACTAGACTCATCACACTTATTGTAAAAATTTCTCAATGCCGGGCGACCTCAGATCGATAGTTCTACTTCCACCTCCAGACTCACTATCTCAAGGTCCTAGCACAAACTACCTCACTATTCAGTGATCTATTTGCACACTTAGGATACACTCATTTTGATACCACTTGATAAGGGTATACTCCACCCAACCACTCACAATAGAAAATTATAAACTTCAAATCAATGAGAACATGAAATCATGGGGAGAGCATAGTAATTTACATGGGGAAAACCCTTTCACGAGAAAAACCCCACACTCCAAAAGTAGCTCAATATATTATTTAGAAATCTCAACAAGATTACAATATACATGCAGAGAAAGCTGTCACAAGAGTATGACCAACTAGGGATTCGGAGGCAACTCGACATCTATAATATTCTCACACACAACCTCCATCTCAAGCACATGATATATAGGAGATACAATACATGAAACTGTCAAATGGTAATTACAAAACCATGAACTAAAACCACCCAAAAGTGGTGCCCAAATTATCTCCAATCAAAGATGCCTTATGATGTGTCAAAACACACATCAACATGTGTAACTCCCCCTTACAGCTCTTTTCTGTGTCCAACAGGTTTTTACATTTTCCAATATGAGAGGCCCAACTTTTGGAGGCCATAACTTTTGATTCGGGAAGTTGATTGACGAACCATTTGATGCATTGGAAAGGTAATGAAGAGATCTATGTAACCATTACTGCAATGATGGGCATGACCATTTTGGACATTTTTTGGGGCCAAAAATGCCTTCTAGGTGCCTCAAAATTAACTTTGAAACTTTTTCAAGAATTTCAAAAATTAGAAACTTTAATATCTTGACATCCAGACATGACCTTGAGTTGAAACACACCTAGAATGTTCATTTGTCAATTTTGTAGCTTTGGGAAAAAATTTGGGCCCATATGTGTTCAAACACAAACTTACTAAAAATAGAAACCCTACTATTTTTAGCCTTATTGGAAACTTTGGATGTTCTCAATCATTCTCCAAAGAATTTTAGAGGAAATGTGTATTTTCCAAAACCAAAATTGGAAAGGAAATATAATTAAGCCATTTTTTAGGTGATGAAAGATTGCTCTTACACCTATGGATGCTCCTGCATCATTGTAGGATAAACTGATACATTTTATGATAATATATTAAGCTTAGTTTTTTTATGTATTGCTAAATCTAAAAATTGATTGGTTTATATGTAATTTAACCTTGTGTATGTTGAGTTTCCAAATATGTGTAAGGCCCCTTGTTGAAATAGCAAAGAGCATCAAACAATTGAGTTATCTTGTAAGGCCAAGACCTAACTAGTAAATACCTTGGGGAAGTCATTTTTTGATTCATTAGGATTTGATTCCTTTCAAGAGAGATAAAGTACTTAGTATTTTATCTATGTTGTTGTATGCTAAAACACCCATCAATAGATTGGTACTAGAAGAAGGGCATGAATGGCAATATCGGTACAAGCTTTTTAATTTAATTGGTTTATTGCACATTTTATTTTGAGATGAACTAGATAATGAGAATATTTAGCTCAATGGGTAGCCTTTTGTATATACCTTGTGATTTCCTCCTTGAGCTTCCTAGTCATGTAAATATCTCACTTAAAATAGAGGCTTGAACAAGAACATAGAAAAATAGTTGCCTCCACTAACATTGTTTCATATATCTTTATCAAGAGAATGTAGGGTACATGATACAAATGAACATGCTGAGATTGATTGTTAAACCTTCATCACATGGTTGGGTTTGGCTATACATGGAAAATCTCCTTGCTCAAAGATATACAAATATGAAAAGAAAATTTGGTTTGAGGATATTGAAGGCAAATTAATTGAACTAGCTCATGAAGACAAAAAAGAAAGTGTTCCACCTCAACTATTCTTCATCCAAGCTCAACAAGGTGATGTACACATGGGTAAGAATGAAGTTTCTCAAGATGTTTGTCAAAATGCATATCAAGATAAAACTAATGAATATAGAGTATGTGAGTATGATAGTGATAGAGAATACATGTATGAGTCACTAGATGGTTATCCTAATAAATTGATTAAAGATATCGATGTTCCAAACTGGTTAACTTCTAATTTCCAATCATTGGACAATGAAAGAGACATTAGTGATGATGAAATTTTGACTCCTAATCATGAAACCAAGTTGAATGATAAGTTAGACAAGTTAGGTAGTAAAAAATAAAGTGCAAATCAGCAACAAAATGCTTGCCAAACAATGAATTTTAGGACTTATTTTGATGCAAAAGTTGTTGAAAATTATTTATCTTAGTTTGCTAATGATACTAAGTGTGAACAATAGCTAGATCAGTCAAATTTTATGGAAAAATAAGAGGATATCAGCCCAACAAATGAAGAAAATGCATGGACAATGAAGAGGGAAGTTATTCCAATCGATTCTCAAGAGGTATAATCTAATTTTTTAGAGGCAAATGATCAAATTCATGACTGTACCAGCCTGTTACATCATCATAATTAGTCATATTAGACCTATAGTAGCATGTGGAATGATTTACAAGTTTATTTAAGAAAGTCTTATTAAGAAAAAATAGTGTTAATAGAGGAAATCAACAACATAGGTCAAGTTATACAAGTGGAAGAAGGTCCAAAATATCTTCTATACATGATCATGTATTACTCTAAGATCAACCACAAGCTAAAATAAGGAAGTTTTGTGTGATTTAGAGGATTTTTCTTTATTATATTTGATTGATTTTAGTAGAGCAGAATCATATATCATGTTTTGATCATTCTAATCTTTCTAATGCTTCCAATGATGAGGATACTCACTTGATTAATGTTGATATGTAGGTTAAGAATGAGGAAAATAGACTATTCTTTGAGGATAGAGGTCAAATAATTATGCAAAGTGATCACCTAGAGAGTTTGTCATGCACCTCACTTGATAACATGATTGATCTAGTGTCAAAGATGAGTGAAGACATGTTACTTCATGGGTATTCAATGCACATATTAGAATTTTCTTTGCTTGATTCATGTAGGATTCGTCCTATTGATTCACATCCTAAAGTAAGTTGTCTCGATTTCTTGCTTGCTTGGGAGATTGCTTTTGTATTTGATCATAAAAAGGTATTAGTTGATGACTTATGCACTTTGAAAGATGAATGCATAACTTATTTTAATGACGTAATTGAGAGGACACATGTTGATTTTTCATATCAACCACATAATGAGTTGAGAAAAGGTGAAATCTTTCATATTTTAGAGTCTAACAATGTTGAATCTTGTGTTGATATGATTGATTTATCTTGTTCTAAATGCTAAAATGGTTCACTAATAGATGAATAATTGATTATGATTTGCATGTACTTGATGTACGAGGAACTATCCATCATGAGTTGATACCTCCTAACAGTGAGAGAGTATTAGGTGAGATGCAACAAGATGGCGAGCTTACATTTTCAACTGATGGTACTTCAAACCAGATTGTATCTTCCACTTTTTGTTTGATTTATGATTTTTATCATTTTATTATGGGATTGGGTTAAGAAAACATGTGTTTGGATTCATCATGGATATGATGAATTCCATCAATTGTTGATCTTACATGAATTGTATCCTGAATATGAGCCTAGTTTGCCTACATTACACTTTTCAAAATATAAAGATGAGTTTGCTAGACTTAAGACCTTGATAGGTGTCTTAGTATTCTTACACATATTTAGAAATCAATTAAGAGAGAGTTTAGATACCCACTGTCCTAAGTCTTTTACATAGTCCTATTTAGCTTTAGTTAGTTAGGTGTCTAGTTTGCTTAGTTTTACTTTGAGTTTGGTTTGATTGTTATTTATTGTTCTTGTTTTTGTTTGATTGTTAGTTAGTTGTTAGTTTTTTATTTTAGTTTTTTGGTCTTGTTTTTGGTCATTTTTTAACATGCTATTATTTTGGTCTCTTATTTTGAGTCTTGGGCTTCTCCTTTGCTAATCAGGTGCTTATTTTTGGATGATTAGAGGGATATTTACAAGTGTATGCAATGAGATTTTCTAGATTATGTTTCCTATAATTCGTTTAAGAAAAGTTAGGTATAATCTAAGGATTTCTTCTAGGCTCTTTTGTTACTATTAGACGGCATGATGCTTGTTCTTAGGAGATGAACCAATTGTTTGGTATTTCTTGAAGTGTTTTGAGATCTTATATGTTACACATCTTAATAATCCTAAAGTAGTTAAGTTAGTATTTATGATCTAACATTAAGTGAAAAATCTTAAGTTCTCACCTTTGTTGTCATTGTGATTCCCATCCCAACAATAAGCTTCATTGTTTGAGAGTTGAGAAAAAGAAGTGAAAAGAAAATAAAATTAAAAGGAAAAAATAGGAAATAAGATGAAAAAGAAAAGAAAAAAGAAATGAAAGGCAGTACTTCCTAGTACTCCAATAAGAAAACTCAACTAGCTGGAAGATTTGAGTATCTCTATCGGGGCTACAGATGCTTGGATGGAAATAGAGATATGATTTCAGTGGAATCATAGAGATAACTTCGTCAAGGCTATAGACACTTGATTGGTAGTGAGGAAATGTCCAAGTAGTTCAAAAGGTGATAATCATCTATGTAGCTTAATGATAGAGAACTTAGATGAACTTAGTTAACAAGGGAAGGAAATGAATAGATTTGCACACATGTGGGTCTTTGAAATATGGAAGGTTGTGCTAGCTTTTAGTTTTGATTCCTTGATCATGTGTTTGTGTTTATTTGACCTAAATGTGTGTGTACATAGAGATTCTAGGTTCTTAACTTTTGTTTACCTTTGAAATGCTCAAGAGAATTTTTTCAATAGAGTCGCCATTTGTTCTGCCTTGCACACATCCCCCATCCTTTGCATAAGAAAAATGGGGATTCCCTCTTTTGATTTGAACTTTTAAACATTTTTCCAATCCCTTTCAATTTTTTTTAGCTTCACTGGATTGCATGGGTCCTTGTTGGTGAGTTGATTTGATTCTCCTAAGTATTAGTTGATTCATATGCTTTTGATGTACTTATTTGATATGGCATGTCTTACTTGGGTCAACTTCATGCTTGTGTGTTCATTGGATATGGTTTAAGAACATTTTGGTTTTAAGACTTCTTGTTTGGATATGTACTTCATTGCTTCACTTGATTTCTTGGTTTTTATGGGGGAGTTTGATGATGTGTCCTATGTTATCTCACTTGTATGATCATCTTGACAAGAGTCTTTTAGCCCATTTGATGAAAACTTGATGATTAAAGACATGGAGCCTTGCATACTTCGAAGAACACTTTAATTTTAGGCCATTCAAGATGATCACTTGACAAGATGATTAACAATGCTTGAGTTTGCACATAAAAGTTTGAGGCTATATCTTTATCATTTTGAGCTATTGCATGCCCTTTGTGAGTACTATCATGATGATATGTGCTTTGGAATAGGGTATGTATCATATTTAGAGGCATCCCCATGGTTCAAATAGGGTTGGGTTCTCTTTATTATATTGTTTAAACCCTTTCTTCATCATAAAAATGTTTAAAACTACCTTATTAGTACTAAAATAAGTCCAAAAGCCCTATTAATAAGCTTTAAATTTTTTTCATAAAGTGATTGAGGGTCACGAAAAGGTAAGTTAATAATGATGAAATCATTTTAGGGGCCCACATAAGGAAGTGTATGGATAAGGGGATCTAATTAGCTTTAAAAAGTATTAAATTTCATGATTTTGTTATTTTTGGACTGTCCTATCCCCTAGAATAGTTATCTAGATCCATTTTCAATGCCTAAATACATAATCTAGAACCCACACATGTGGGAGAGATAGATAAATCTTTATATAATCCATTTTATATATTTATAAGATACTTTCATGATGGTTTATGGTGATCTAAGAGGATGAAAAGGTGTTGTTCTCACTCTTTTGATAGTCTAGTCATGGTGAAGGGCTTTAAATGCATCAAAGTTTTATGTTTTCAAACAATTATTAGGTAGGTTTATAGGATCAAAGGGTAAATTGAGTGATTATCAGTGAAATATGGAGGCTTCATATCAAGTTTCTTCAAAATATCAAATGGAATAGTCTCAAATGAAGACCTAGGATTTGGTTGCCAAAGGCAACTCACCAAACCCTAGGGCTAGTTTTATTTGGAGGAATTTTATTGAGTTTGATTTATGATTTATGCCTGGTTAATAATTTCATATTTAGATCTAATCAGTTTGATGGTTTTGTTGCATGCAAGGTTAAGTTTCATATTTCCAAATCATGGAATACAAGGGCATTCACCTTGGACAACCCTTCAAGAGATTGTTATGGATTTTGTCAAGCATGGGTGAATGGATTTTATCAATCAAATATTGTTCAAATCATGAATATCACAATGTAATACAATCCTCAAGTTGTTATGGGATCAAAGACTAGAGTGGATTTATGCCCAAACCCTCACAAGGCTGTTAAAATACACAAAACAATCATATAGGACTATCATGAAGTTATCATCATGAACAAGGAGATTAGATCAAAGCTACATGAATTCTAGGATTATCAAGATCATGACATGATAATAAAATGAAACCATCATCTAGAAGTGAAGAAAAAAGTCCATACAAGGATGAAAAGAATAGTTCATATAAGGGTTCCAACACTGCCTATTGTTGTTACAGTCAAACATCAATGTTTTGAGGTCTATTATTCATGAAATTATTATGTAAAGAAGAGTTTATAAGTGTCTTAGGGTGTATAGAGATGATACAAGGGAGTTATAAGGAAGATATACACTAAAATGAGGGTTTTCAATAGTTTTAGGATTACCGCAGTCCATGTACAACATGCTATCTTCTTTGGTTGTCATAAATGCTTTCAATGATTTAATTCAAGTTTTCCTTTGATCTTTTGTCATGGGTGAGCATAGGAGAATGAAGATAGGGTATTTATACAAATTGATTAAGACAAATCACCAATGATATATGATCATCTTCCTCAAATGCAAGGGTATTGTCATAGTCACTTGAAGATGACACTTATAAGTCATAGTTAAAGGGTTTCATTGTCATAATAGTCAAGAGTGGATGGTATTCATTTAAAGTTGTTTGATATGAATTATGGAAGGTCCTTCTACGATTAAATTCATCATGGCCTTGAAAAGCATAGGAGTATGATAAACAAAAGCTAAAACTTAAGGATTTGTTATGCATGTTGTACTGCCATGCCTATGATAGTCATGTTGTCAAATATTGATGATTATAGATGCAATGCATGACTACTATTTAAGTTTTCAAGGTATGAGATGAACATTGAAAAATATATAATGAAATGAGACTGTTGTTATGGTGACAAGAGCATGGAATTTTTTTAATAAGGGCTGTCATAACTAAAGAGACTGTCCAAACAGCCATTATGTCTATCATAACAATCATAAAAAATAGTATGTATCTTAGTGATAGTCATTAGGGATAGTAAATATCAAGAAGCACCTTTTAATTGGTCAAAGGACCAAAGAAGGAAAGTGTCTATGGGTCTAAATGATTGTTTCACTTGAAAACATCATGAAGTAGTCCTTAATTAGTAGTTGACAAGTTAGCCATGAGACAATCATAATGGGATTGGTATTATGCCATTTGAGAGCTTATTTCTTATGAAATTGTCATGAAGGGGAGGTCAAGAGTTGTATGAGAGTGTGTGAAATAATTTCAAGGGGTTAAGAGGAGACCAAACATCCAAAAGAAGGACTGTACTACCATCCCATAAAGTTGACAAAAATTGTCCTAAAGCTACCGTAGTGGTGAAATGAAGCAAAGTATGCCATGAGACTTAGTTGGCAACTATGACAGACATAGAAAAATACTAGAAACATTTTGGGAGATTTAATGCAACTCTAGGAACCCTAAAACCATGAAAAAGCATTGTAAATACCTTGAAAACAAAATGGCAACAAATTTGACATTATCGTGCAAATTAACAAGATTGCAAATAAGATTGATCCACGACTAAGAATGGAAATATTATGATGATTTATGATTGGAAATGATATATTTTTGAGGAATTTGATGCTTGGTATTGTTTTTTATAGGTCTAGGAGGCTGGAAACATGTGGAAACAAGTTGGAGGCACCATGAAGACATGAATATTTGGAGATATATTGTTGTCCCAGCCATGAAAGAACTTGATTTTCAGACCTATATTACTATTGTACCTACAAAATGGAATCAAAAGGATGTAAAAAATAATGAATAAAAACTCTAGGAGTTGGAACAATACAAAATCAAACCTATATCACTACTGCACATGCACATTTGGAGCCAAAAAGGATAAAAAATGAAGGAAACAATGCGTTGTAGCTAAGTGAAGATGAAATGTATGATATTATACTTGATTTGTATCTTTGAACATAACTATTGCATCCCTCTAGGAGGTCCTGGCTTGTTGTTCTAGATCTAAGATGAAGAATTGTGGTTGAAAATGAGGAGAAAGTGAAGAATAGAGGGTTAGAAATGCACTTTTGATGGAGAAATCAGTCACCTATAGTTGCATTATCATTTTTACACATGGGAAATGAAGAGCTACAACTTCCAATCAGGAAGAAAAAATATTTTCTATAACTGCACATTCCTTTTTATTGGAATTTATCATATTACAAGGGGTTGGAATTGTAAAAAGTAAATGAGTTGGAGTTGTAGCAAATATTAAATGTTTTCAACTTGAAAAAGCTATTTTTTTTTTCTAAAAATAGAAAACTCACTACCAAAAGTAAATGTGGACATAAGAAAATGTTACTTTTTGCTACTAAGTGAAGCTTCTTGAGGAAGCTACAAGGAGATGCAAATAAATATCTTGGAAATTGTACTTGCCACCAATATTGACTTTATATTTGAGCATCAAATTGGAGCCATTAAATCAAATTGATCATAGACATTGGATGTAATTTAGCGAAAACTTAGTATTGTAAAGCTGATTTGTATAAGTATACAATTGAAACTCATTGTAAGGGTTGGGAAAAATCATTGGAGACATATTGGGAAGACATTTGTACTTTGGATTGGAGAGCAAATACATAGTATTTTGTTAATTTTCATTATATTTTCATGGTTTTCTCCACACAAAGTTTATAAATTGTTGATATTTGTCAATATTTTAAGCTTTAATACAAGTTTACTTCATGGTTTCTAGTCAAGTTAGTAAATAGAAATTGTTGTTAATTGTTGAAATTGTCATCGTACAAAGTTTGCTTCATGGTTTCTAAACACCAAGAGAGTTTTTCATACATTTTCAACTACTAGTTTGATGGATATTTGATATGTTTGTGAAGTGTTCATACCATGGTGATTTGATAATTATAGATTGCTTTGTGTGGTTATCCTAAACACCCATTTCTTTCATTCTGTGAAGAATCTTGTTGAACTATGCTAGTAATTAGGTGTTTGATGAAGATTACTTCATGATTTAGAAAAACCCCTTTAAAGATTGCACCTTCTTGAAGCTTGATTATTGGATCCTCATGGTCAAATAAAGATTGGTTAATGTTTGTAGGTTTTTCTATCCATTGTTGAGGCTAAAATGTTGGTAAAAGCTTGAATTTTAGTTAGTTTTCTTTCTAACCTTTCTCTATCTTACTGTTTCTTTTGCACTTTTTTATTGGATCTGGTTAGTCTAGAATTAAAATAGGATTTTCAAACTTGCATAGTGATATTATAGAATTGAAACTTCATGAATGCAAGTTAGTATATTGCTGGTTATAAGTTGAAATGATACATTTTATGGTAATATATGTTAGGATTGGTTTCTTTATGCATTGTTAAATTTTAAAACTAATTAGTTTGTGTAATTTAACCTTATGTGTGTTGAAAGTTTGTCAAAATTTATGTAAGGCCCCTTGTTGAAACAACAAAGAACATCAAACAACTAAGTTATCTTGTAAGGATAAGACCTAGCTGGTAAAGACCTTGGGGAAGTCATTTTCTGATTCGTTGTGATTTGATTCATTTTAGGAGAGATAAAGTACTCAGTATTTTATCTAGGTTGTATGATAAAACATCTGTCAATAGGTCCTCTCTACATCTAGGTGCTAGATAACTAAAAAATCATTTGTTAAGTTTTGATGGATCTAGTAAGATTATTTAATATTATTACATAGGAGTTTCTGTACATTAACTAGTTACTTAGAGATTCCTATTCTTCTTTGGACATCTCTTTGCATAGGAACAATGACCTCTCTATACCACTTCTTGGTTGTATCATTTTACCATATAGGTTGGTCCAAAATCATTAATGTTCTCTGTCACGTTATTCCTACATTAGACCATTATCACATCCTCTTAGGCTATCCTTGGCTCAATGTGATGAAGGCTATACCTTTTGTTAGTCATAAATGTTTGAAGTTTCACCATAATGGCCTTGTTCACACTATTCCACATAGTATGAACCACTCACCATTTGAGATAACTTCTCTCTTGACTATTTCTATCCTGCCCCTTTTGGCCTACCCCATCCACACATTGACTTTCTTTTCAAACTATAACATAATTATGTAATGAAGAGGATAGATTCTCCTTTTCCTTCTTCTACTCCTCTTGCTCCACCAACTAAATCTATACCTTCTCCATCATCTACTCTACCTATTATTCATCCACCTCTTTCAACCACTTATATTCCTACTCCCACACCTCCATAAGATAAAGGTAAGAAGTAGGTGTAGGATTCCCTCTCTTTACTTCCCAAACTAGACCTCGTTGAAACCGAACTTCTAGATCACCCAAGTGCCATTGTCACGATGCTATCTAACCTAACCCAACCTAACCCACTTCCAACCCACTTTATATTGATAAGTTTGTTCCTAATTAATTCCAATAAACTCAAGAGAAAATGCCTAAAAGAGTTGAGATGATTTTAGCATCATTGATTGATCCTCTTATCGACAACTTCCCAATATTCCCTCATTCTCTAAGCCTCTTGATCTTTGAAATGTTAATGTCATTTCCAATGTCACCCTTACTGTAACTTAGCTCCATTCTGCCATGTTCACCATAAAATCTTCTCTAAACTAAGACCTTATACCCTTGACATCAATATACCTCCCACACCAACCAAAAGAAAATTGAACATTATCCTACCCCACCCTTCCAATGATCTAAACCTAATTAAATCCTCCTTCTCCCCCTCTACGCCCTAGTGCATCACTTCTACCTGTAGTGGAGGTGGCTCCATACCCACAAGCTCCTACTCTGGTCCTATCACATCTATTAAAAGTATAGAGGATCATAGAATTATGGTTTACTCTTCATTTGAGTCATTAGCTCCTCTAGCTGAGGGATGTCTATTTGATTACATGGCTGATGTTCTAGCATTATTGGTGATATTCACATGTTCACTGACTATTGCCTATTTGAAAAACATTTGGAGCATGTTGTTCCCTCTACTTATTTAGAATATCTTGGACTTTTGATTATGTGTAGTTTACTACTCAATTTCTATTGGCTTCTCCACCAATTGATGGTCCTATACCCCCACATGGTCATGATTGGGACAAGGATGATTTGTTGGATATGAAGTGTTGGATCTTTCCCAAACTGGATACTCCCCAGTTATCCCTACAAGGTAGCCATCATTGATCAATAGGATTTCCGGGCCAGGGGCCAACAGTGCAGGAGATAGACTCTATAAATATCTCCTCTTCTTCTTTAGGCTCTACAGAACCAAGGGGGGAATTCGCTATTCAACATGAAGTTTGATAGATATATGTTTTTCCTTTGTATCATATATATGCTTGTTTGTGTTTGTTGTTAGATGGCATGATTGTTTGGTGTGCTTTCTCATGTACCCTTGTGTGCTTGAATGTTTGTTAGTTCTACCCTAGAAGACCCATGATACCCTTGTAAGTACATGGATATAGGGTACGTGCACAAAGATGGGGGACCAAAAAGTGGCCAAAAAACATTTTTGAGTTGAAATAATATATAATACAAACGCATTATAGAAACCAAAACATTCTTGCATTATAATGTGATCATACTATGGTTTGGTAGTGAAAAGTCTAAGGCTCAGTCACTACTAAGCCATAACACACTCGCATTATAACATCTTCATGTTTTAAATTGCATAAAAGAAAAAAGTAGTCGTGAGTCATTTTTTCTAGTTTTCTCCAAAGCGTAATTATGCTTTTGTGTGAGTACATTTTGAGATATTTGGAGCAATTTGATAGAATGAATCATGCCATGTGGATGTACGAGAGGTAAGTTTGCTCAATTTTTTAGCAATTTTAGTTAAAATGAAACAATTTTATTTTTTATTTGTGTTGATTCATTTTTATTTTCAACGAATCTAAACCCCTCAACACCTCCAAACCTTAATCCACTAGATGAAATATGTGATGAAACTCCTATTGAAGAGAATGCAAAAAATAACCCCCCTCAAAATCCTCCGTTATTCTGAGGCATCCTCATGATACCTAGGAAAATATTTTAGGGCAAATCAAACAAAATAAAAAGGAGCTTCAAAAATTATTGGAAACCTTGAAAAATCTAAATGCAACAAACACACATTCAAAAGCTCTTGAAACATCATTGGAATCTATAATATCTAACATAGATTTAATTAGTGGGAAAATAAATACATGGGTAAATCATAGAGAGAATTCTTACCAATATTATTCAACAAAACTATCATATAAACAAGTGAATGACAAAAATAATGAAAACTGCTTTATGTGTGTTATCTGTAGACCCTATAACTAATGAGCCCATGCATACAAGTTGAAAAAGATTTCCTATTCATTGGTGCCAACACTAAGGAATAAATTATAACTTTTGGGATAGGTGGTGGATGGATTTTATACATTCCCCATGTAACAACAATGAAGTGCCTCAATATTTCTTGAAGAAACTCTCTTGTGAGTTTATCTCCACAGAAGTTCTAAATTATCTTGATGTGTGATTTCTAGGGTAGAGGTAAAGGCTTTGTAAGGATAGAGAGGGGGCATGTCATGCCCAAGAATAGCTAGTGAGACTCCTTGCTCACCCATCTATTCATCATATCACAATCCCTTTTTTTGTGAAGGAGAGTGTTGAGTTGAAGACCCTATAGTACTTCATTTCTCTCACACATACCTTGTATCATAGCGTGCCTCTTTTGAAAGGTGATTAGGGTAAACCTTCTAGGTGTCAACTCTCACCACACATTTGTCATGCTTGTGGATCTACATGTGATTATGTGTTTGAAGATTTTTTAATAAGGTATACGACACATGATGTACATGGTCATGATGTTGGTACACATGTCAAAGAGGATGCTCCACACTTTAAGGAGTATGCCACACAAGGTGGGGGCATGATACATCTATATTGGATAGTATGGTCTTGACTAACGAGTTGTTGGATGTGACCTTTAACATTGACTAACAGGTAATTTATAAGGTTGTGCAATTTAGTATATTTCCAATTAAATTTTACAATTAACTATATTAATCCATTATGAATGGAAGTTAATGTAAAAAAATGTACATGTATTATAAAATTCTAGACTCAAAGTATACATCTGGGTAAGTGCAAGAAGATGGGGGGCCAAAAAGTGGCCAAATTAATTTAAAAAAAAGAAAGGTCAAAACGCGAGCGCGTTATAATGCGCTCGCGTTATAACACGCTCGCGTTATGGCTTGGTAATGACGAGCCTTAGGCTCATCAAAACCAAGCCATAACGCGAGCGCGTTATAACGCGAGCGCATTATAACGCGCTCGCATTATTCTTTTCTTTGCATTTTTCCTTCTCCACAAAAGTTTGTGCTATTTTTCATGTTTTAAATAACGCGAGCGCGTTATGTTAAACTTAAATTTTTTTATGTTTAAGGCTATTAATCATGTATGTATGTATGCCTATATGTATGCCTATATGTATGTATGTATCTATGTATGCCTATATGTATGTATGTATCTATGTATGCCTATATGTATGTATGTATAGTGTCGAGGGTAGAGGAGGGTAGAGATGGGAGTGAGCCAGATAGGGGAGGAGAGGGGTGGATAAGGATTGAGTGATTAAGGTTTAAGGTTAAGGGTTGAGCATTTAGGGATAGGATTTAGAGTTTAGGGATAAGGGATTAGAGTTTAGGACCTTGAGGGATTAGGGTTTAGGGTTGAGGCTTTAGGGATAGCGTTTAGGGTTAAGGGTCGAGGGATTAGGGTTAAGGTAGAGTGTTGAGGGTAGAGGGATTAGGGATAGGGTTTAGGGTTGAAAGTTTAGGGTTGAGGGATTAGGGTTTAAGGTATAGTTTAGTAGTTCTTGTGGATAGAGCCAGTAAACAATGGGAGATTATTTGCCTATTTCATAACAATATACCTCCCCCTTAAACCCTGAACCCTAATCCCTCAACCCTCAACCCTAATCCATCATCCCTCAACTCTAATCCCTCATCCCTAAACCCTAAATGCTATCCCTATTCGTAAACCCTCAACAGACTTGATACTATACCTTAAACCCTAATCCCTTATCCCTAAACCCTCCAGCCCTATCCCTAATCCTTACACCCTCCACACTCTACTTTAACCCTAATCCCTTGAACCTCAACCCTATCCCTAAACCCTTGACCCTCGAACCTCAACCCTCAACCCTCGACATCAAACCCTAATCCCTCAACCCTTAACTCTGATCCCTCAACTCTCAACCCTAACCCTAAACCCTAAACACTAAATCCTCAACCCTCAACGTCAAATCCTAATCCCTCAACCCTTCACTCTAATCCCTCAACCCTAAACCCTATCCCTAAACCCTCAACACTATACCTTAAACCCTAATCCCTCAACCCTAACCCTAAACCTTGTCCCTAAACCCTAATCCGTCAACCCTCAACCCTAATCCATCATCCGTCATCCCTTAACTCTAATCCCTCATCCCTAAACCCTAAATGCTATCCCTATTCCTAGACCCTCAACAGGCTCGATACTATACCTTAAACCCTAATCCCTCTACCCTTGACACTCTTATTTAACCCTAATCCGTTGACCATTAACCCTATCCCTCAACCTCAACCCTCAACCCTCAACCCTCAACTCTCAACATTAAACCCTAATTCATCAACCCTAAACCCTAATCCCTCAAACCTAAACCCTATCCCTAAACCATCAACCCTCAACACTATACGTTAAGCCCTAATCCCTATCCCTCAACCCTTAACCCTTAAAACTTAAACCCTATCCCTACACCCTCAACACTTGACACTATATCTTAAGCCTTAAACCCTCATCCTTAAAGCCTCAACCCTTAATCCTTAAACCTTCAACCCTAAACCCTATCCCTAATCCCTCTACCCTTGACACTCTAACCCTAACCTTGACATTAAATGCTAATCTGTCAACCCTAAATTCTAATCCTAAACCCTCAACCCTCAAAACTATACCTTAAACCCTAATCCCTCAACCCTCAACCCTAAACCTTATCCCTAAACCCTAATCCCTCAACCCTCAACCCTAATCCATCATCCCTCAACTCTAATCTCTCATCCCTAAACCCTAAATGCTATTCCTATTCCTAAACCCTCAACAGACTTGATACTATACCTTAAACCCTAATCCCTTATCCCTAAACCCTCCAACCCTATCCCTAATCTTTACACCCTCCACACTCTACTTTAACCCTAATCCCTTGAACCTCAACCCTATCCCTAAACCCTTGACCCTCAAACCTCAACCCTTGACCCTTGACGTCAAACCCTAATCCCTCAACCCTTAACTCTGATCCCTCAACTCTCAACCCTAACCCTAAACCCTAAACCCTCAACCCTCAACATCAAATCCTAATCCCTCAACCCTTCACTCTAATCCCTCAACCCTAAACCCTATCCCTAAACGCTCAACACTATACTTTAAACCCTAATCCCTCAACCTAAACCCTAAACCTTATCCCTAAACCCTAATCCCTCAACCCTCAACCTTAATCCGTCATCCGTCATCCCTCAACTCTAATCCCTCATCCCTAAACCCTAAATGCTATCCCTATTCCTAGACCCTCAATAGGCTCAATACTATACCTTAAACCCTAATCCCTCTACCC
Organism: Cunninghamia lanceolata; assembly: GCA_027924645.1. Classification (NCBI taxonomy): domain Eukaryota; kingdom Viridiplantae; phylum Streptophyta; class Pinopsida; order Cupressales; family Cupressaceae; genus Cunninghamia; species Cunninghamia lanceolata. The sequence goes on along the minus strand of BSBN01000130.1, from coordinate 11,922,575 downwards.
TCAACACTCTTATTTAACCCTAATCCCTTGACCATTAACCCTATCCCTCAACCTCAATCCTCAACCGTCAACCCTCAACCCTCAACACTCAACTCTAAACATTAAACCCTAATTCATCAACTGTAAACCCTAATCCCTCAAACCTAAACCCTATCCCTAAATCATCAACCCTCAACACTATACCTTAAACCCTAATCCCTATCCCTTAACCCTTAAAACTTAAACCCTATCCCTATACCCTCAACACTTGACACTATATCTTAAGCCTTAAACCCTCATCCCTAAAGCCTCAACCCTCAATTCTTAAACCTTCAACCCTAAACCCTATCCCTAATCCCTCTACCATCGACACTCTAACCCTAACCTTGACATTAAACACTAATCTGTCAACCCTAAACCCTAATCTGTCAACCCTAAACCCTCAACCCTCAACACTATACCTTAAACCCTAATCCATCAACCCTAAAACCTAATCCATCAACCCTCAACCCTAAACACTATTAATAAACCCTCAACCCTTGACACTATACCTTAAACCCTAATCCCTCAACCCTCAACCCTAATACCTCAACCCTAATCCCTCATCTCCAAACCCTAAACTCTATCCCTATTCCTAAACCCTCAACCCTCGATACTATACCTTAAACCCTAATCCCTTATCCCTAAACCCTAAAGACTATCCCTCAACCCTTAACCCTTAAAAATTAAACCCTAAAACCTATCCATAAACCCTCGATGCTCAACACTATATTTTAAAACCCAATCCCTTAACCCTCAGCCATAAAGCCTCAACCCTCAATCGTTAAACCTTCAACCCTAAACCCTATCCCTAATCCCTCTACCCTCAACATTCTACTTTAACCCTAATTCCTTGACCATCAACCCTATCCCTAAACCCTCAACCCTCAACTCTCAACATTAAACCCTAATCTGTCAACCCTAAACCCTAATCCGTCAACCCTAAATCCTATCCCTAAACCCTAAACCCTCAACACTATACCTTAAACCATAATCCCTCAACCCTAAACCCTAACCCTTATCCCTAAACCCTCAACCCTCAACATCAATCCTAATCCCTCAACCCTTCACTCTAATCCCTCAACCCTAAACCCTATCCCTAAACCCTCAACACTATACCTTAAACCCTAATCCCTCAACCCGAACCCTAAACCTTGTCCCTAAACCCTAATCCCTCAACCCTCAACCCTAATATGTCATCCGTCATCCCTCAACTCTAATCCCTCATCCCTAAACCCTAAATGCTATCCCTATTCCTAGACCCTCAACAGGCTCGATACTATACCTTAAACCCTAATCCCTCTACCCTCGACACTCTTATTTAACCCTAATCCATTAACCATTAACCCTATCCCTCAACCTCAACCCTCAACTGTCAACCCTCAACCCTCAACACTCAACTCTAAACATTAAACCCTAATTCATCAACCGTAAACCCTAATCCCTCAAACCTAAACCCTATCCCTAAATCATCAACCCTCAACACTATACCTTAAACCCTAATCCCTATCCCTTAACCCTTAAAACTTAAACCCTATCCATACACCCTCAACACTTGACACTATATCTTAAGCCTTAAACCCTCATCCCTAAAGCCTCAACCCTCAATTCTTAAACCTTCAACCTTCAACCCTATCTCTAATCCCTCTACCCTTGACACTCTAACCCTAACCTTGACATTAAACACTAATCTGTCAATCCTAAACCCTAATCTATCAACCCTAAACCCTCAACCCTCAACACTATACCTTAAACCCTAATCCATCAACCCTCAACCCTAAACACTATTAATAAACCCTCAACCCTTGACACTATACTTTAAACCCTAATCCCTCAACCCTCAACCCTAATACCTCAACCCTCAACCCTAATCCCTCATCCCTAAACCCTAAACTCTATCCCTATTCCTAAACCCTCAACCCTCGACACTATACCTTAAACCCTAATCCCTTATCCCTAAACCCTAAAGACTATCCCTCAAGCCTTAACCCTTAAAAATTAAACCCTAAAACCTATCCATAAACCCTTGACGCTCAACACTATATTTTAAACCCCAATCCCTTAACCCTTAGCCCTAAAGCCTCAACCCTCAATCGTTAAACCTTCAACCCTAAACCCTATCCCTAATCCCTCTACCCTCAACACTCTACTTTAACCCTAATCCCTTGACCATCAACCCTATCCCTAAACTCTCAACTCTCAACATTAAACCCTAATATGTCAACCCTAAACCCTAATCTGTCAACCCTAAACCCTAATCCCTCAACTCTAAATCCTATCCCTAAACCCTCAACCCTCAACACTATACCTTAAACCATAATCCCTCAACCCTAAACCCTAAACCCTCAACCCTAAACCCTATCCCTAAACCCTCAACACTATACCTTAAACCCTAATCCCTCAACCCTAACCCTAAACCTTGTCCCTAAACCCTAATCCCTCAACCCTCTACCCTAATCCGTCATCTGTCATCCCTCAACTTGAATCCCTCATCCCTAAACCCTAAACGCTATCCCTATTCCTAGACCCTCAATAGGCTCAATACTATACCTTAAACCCTAATCCCTCTACCCTCGACACTCTTATTTAACCCTAATCCCTTGACCATTAACCCTATCCCTCAACCTCAACCTCAACCCTCAACCCTCAACCCTCAACACTCAACTCTAAACATTAAACCCTAATTCATCAACCATAAACCCTAATCCCTCAAACCTAAACCCTATCCCTAAACCATCAACCCTCAACACTATACCTTAAACCCTAATCCCTATCCCTTAACCCTTAAAACTTAAACCCTATCCCTATACCCTCAACACTTGACACTATATCTTAAGCCTTAAAGCCTCATCCCTAAAGCCTCAACCCTCAATTCTTAAACCTTCAACCCTAAACCCTATCCCTAATCCCTTTACCCTCGACACTCTAACCCTAACCTTGACATTAAACACTAATCCGCCAGCCCTAAACCCTAATCTATCAACCCTAAACCCTCAACACTCAACACTATACATTAAACCCTAATCCATCAACCCTCAACCCTAAACACTATTAATAAACCCTCAACCCTTGAAACTATACCTTAAACCCTAATCCCTCAACCCTCAACCCTAATACCTCAACCCTCAACCCTAATCCCTCATCCCTAAACCCTAAACTCTATCCCTATTCCTAAACCCTCAACCCTCGACACTATACCTTAAACCCTAATCCCTTATCCCTAAACCCTAAACACTATCCCTCAACCCTTAACCCTTAAAAATTAAACCCTAAAACCTATCCATAAACCCTCGACGCTCAACACTATATTTTAAACCCCAATCCCTTAACCCTCAGCCCTAAAGCCTCAACCCTCAATCGTTAAACCTTCAACCCTAAACCCTATCCCTAATCCCTCTACCCTCAACACTCTACTTTAACCCTAATCCCTTGACCATCAACCCTATCCCTAAACTCTCAACCCTCAACCCTCAACTCTCAACATTAAACCCTAATCCGTCAACTCTAAACCCTAATCCGTCAACCCTAAACCCTAATCCCTCAACCCTAAATCATATCCCTAAACCCTCAACCCTCAACACTATACCTTAAACCATAATCCCTAAACCCTAATCCCTCAACCCTAAACCCTAAACCCTATCCCTAAACCCAACAAAACTACTTTGCCTTATGTTAGGTTGTTAAACCCATCATTTTTGACACTCTTCTCTTAAAGATATTTGAGTTGCAAGAATATGTCAGAAAAATGGCTATGAACTTTTTAAATGTTAGTAATGTTATATGGCATGTTTTTCTGGCCCATTTGGGGTTCATTATGCCAATAGGTGTACACACTATGAGAAAAGCTTTGCATATGGTACATCCACAGTGAGTAATTAACAGTTGAAATCAGAAGGGTGATCATTATGAGAAAAGCTTTGCATTGGGGTACATCTATGTTTCTTGCTGTGCACCCCACACTTAGGGGAGGTATATTGTTATGAAACAAGCAAATAATCTCCCATTGTTTACTAGCTCTATCCACAAGAACTACTAAACTATACCTTAAACACTAATCCCTCAACCCTAAACTTTCAACCCTAAACCCTATCCCTAATCCCTCTACCCTCAACACTCTACCTTAACTCTAATCCCTCGGCCCTTAACCCTAAACCCTAATCCCTCAAGGTCCTAAACTCTAATCCCTTATCCCTAAGCTCCAAATCCTATCCCTAAATGCTCAACCCTTAACCTTAAACCTTAATCACTCAATCCTTATCCACCCCTCTCCTCCCCTATCTGGCTCACTCCCATCTCTACCCTCCTCTACCGTCAACACTATACATACATACATATAGGCATACATAGATACATACATACATATAGGCATACATAGATACATACATACATATAGGCATACATACATACATACATACATACATATAGGCATACCTACATACATGATTAATAGCCTTAAACATAAAAAAATTTAAGTTTAACATAACGCGCTCGCGTTATTTAAAACATGAAAAACAACACAAACTTTTGTTGTAAAGGAAAAATGCAAAGAAAATAATAATGCGAGCGCGTTATAACGCGAGCGCGTTATAACGAGAGCGCGTTATAACGCGCTCGCGCTATGTCTTGCTTTGGGAATCCCAAGCCTTGGGCTTGGGATTTGCTTTGGATTTCCAACCCAAAGGCTTAGAGTGCCTTATGAATAGTAACAGATGTGTTTTTCCATATTCTTCAAGATTTTAGATAATTTTGTTCGTGCTAACCCTCAGATTTGCACGTGTTTCAAGGTCAAACAAGTCAAACACCTGGGTAATGTTAGGCTTTCTCTTAGCTATCTGACAATGTAATTTTTTTCACATTTTAACAATGTTAAGCCTTTCATCTTTAATTTTTTTTGTTTGTGTGTCCGTTTTTGGGCAAAAACCACTGTTTGGTCTTTTTTTCATTGTAAATTAACTATTCATTGAAATTTCAAAAAAATTACATATTTAGAAACTAGACTCCATTCTACAAATATTAAAAAAAGAAAAAAATGATTTTTGATTATTTTTCAAAATTTATAGGGGTAGCACGGCCAAAATTCTATTTTTTAGGATGTGTCCACTTTGAAAATTAGTAAAAAATCAAATATTCATCAAATAATTATCAGAAAAATCAGGCATAAACTACATGCTATTAGCTAATTTCTCACCGAAGCGATTTTAAAAATACCAAAAAAAAGTTGACCTTTTGAGGGAGCCACAAAACATGCTATGTTATGTTTTTTTGACAGAAACAACACCAATTTCTGTGGCTCCCTCTTTTGAACCCCTTAATCTATGCCATTTTCAAAAAATAATAGTAGTTCAGAAAGTAGACTCGGAGCACTACGAACATTGTTTTGGTTGCATCTCCAAATTTTGAGTGTAACTATGCTCAATTTCTCATCCAAGGCCAGTATTTCCTGATTTCAGAAAAAAAGTGGCCACTTAAGACCCCTTTTTGGCCCCCCATCTTCCTGCACTTACCCATCTTGCATCTATTATCCCTTCATCACATGCTTATGTGGGCATGCCAATTCCACCGATATGTAATTTGTAACAAAATAGTAAATACACTACATGTGAATTTTGTTTTCATATCAATAGTAATTTTAAAATGACAATTTGATGATGAATAGGTGGATGTTGGAACTCCAACATTAAGACACATTGGAGGTAGTATTCAATTATCAACTTTCACTAAGGTAAGTTTTACTATTTTTAATCATTATATATATATATATATATAATGTTATGTAGATTTTAGTCAAATAATATTGTTTCTATTTTCAATTGATGACATTAGTATAGAATCCTAATATTCATGTAATATTTAGAGATGAGCTTTGTTGTGGGATTTTTGTCTTCAATGCCTTTGGCATAGGTATGAACCAGTAATGTAAATGACATTATGTATTTGTTGTTTTATATAACATCATTAGTGTAAATACATGATATTCATCATTATCCTAATTTTGTTCTTCATTCCCACAAGAGGAGGTCACAACTCTACTTCGTGCAACTACCCCTCAAGTGGATGAAGAGAAGCAGAAGATGATTGAAGAGGATCATTGACTTGCAATAAGTGATTATTTACTTATGTCATTGTATACTTCATGTTTTCTATATTAATGTGTATATTATTTAATTGTATTAATAGGTGGAGATACAAAAAAGTCTTGAGACTAGGAGGTCTATTCAATGAAGGAGAGAAATCAATATGATATTTGTTCTCCATCTTCCCAGTAGAGCAAGAGTCATCGATTGTTCCATGACACTCCATAGTTTCTATGCTAGACATTTTGTTACATACCTTCATGACATGTAGGTGTAGATTTATATTTTGCCAATGTCTATCCTTGTATGCCTATATGGCTTTGTACACATTGTATTTTACCAATGTATATCATTGAATGCCTATATGGCTTTGTTTATATATTCATAGTTTGTCTATATCACATTGTAGGCCTTATGACACTATATGGCATTTTCATGGCGTTATGTATACTTTAATAGCCTTATTGAGATAAATATATAAATATTTTGTATGTATTTAGGACTTAAATAGTTTAAATTATTTGAGTGGTTTTAATAATAACGATTAAGATTAAACTATTTATTGGGAGTTATCATAAATGTTTTAAACGGTTTTAATGCTCACTTAAACTTAAGATTATTTTAATGTTTTTAATGCAAACCTCAAACTTAAGATTGTTATTAGACAACCCTAATAAATGTATTCCGCATGTTAATGATATAGTATTCTTCTTTTGTAAGACAACTCTTCTTGTATTGAAATTTTTTTGATATTTGGTCTCAAGGACTTTTGACTATCCTTTTGAAATTGGACTAGCTATTCTTGATATATGGATGACCTTTGTGGTCAAGACAATCCTTTTTGTTTACGTATGATTGGTCATTGATTTATACTTATGACAAGTTTTTGTTGTGACAAACTTTGATGACCTATAAGATTAGGGTGATAGTCCTTATGAGTTGATTATGTTCTCCCTCTTGTATGGCATCATCTATGATAAGTGACCAAGATGGTATAAAATGATAGTACTCTTACTTTACATGAATAACTATTTGGTGTTTGTAAGAGTCTTCTTATGTTGATCTTTTTATGATGAGACAACCCTTAAGTTCCATGATAGCTCTTGTAACTTTACGTATGATTGGTCATTGATTTATACTTATGACAAGTTTTTGTTGTGACAAACTTTGATGACCTATAAGATTAGGGTGATAGTCCTTATGAGTTGATTATGTTCTCCCTCTTGTATGGCATCATCTATGATAAGTGACCAAGATGGTATAAAATGATAGTACTCTTACTTTACATGAATAACTATTTGGTGTTTGTAAGAGTCTTCTTATGTTGATCTTTTTATGATGAGACAACCCTTAAGTTCCATGATAGCTCTTGTAACCTTGTGGCAAGTTTATTTCTATGACCTTCAGGATCCATCTATAATTCATTGCAATTCATCTTACAGTGCATCTTAGTGTTTATGACAGTCAAGGTGTATTTCTCATTCCCTAATCCAAATAATTTCTCCATGAAAATACTTTCTTAGTTTATTCATGATTGACTATATTTATGATAGGCATTTGGCATGATAGTCTTCTATGGCATGTTAACTACCCACTTGGCATATTGACTATCCCTGGATTGTTATTGATCCTTATATGCTATCCTTGAATGTTGATTATCCTATTTAATAGGTGACATGTATGATATAACAAATTTTGTTTTTGGTGATAGTCCATTATAATGTTCATCTTAGCAACCTTCTAGCATACATTCACAACTCTTGTCTTTAGGGATATGACTATCCTCAAGGATATATGGGTATCTTTTCTCCAACTTAACTATCCTTTTATGTAATAGGACTATCTATGATAGTGAAATGAGTGTTACTAGGACCCTAATAACTATATTTTTGAAGATATGATGATATAATCTTTATTAGACTTTTAAGAGGTTGATCATAATGTTTAGGTTGAGATGACTATCCTCTAAACCCTATAGCATGAATTTAAACTTAATGATGACCACCCTTAGCTTAGTGGTAGTCCTTTAGGGACTAAGAATATCTTTGATTTACATGAGTGACTATCTATTCACCCACCCACCTTGACGTGTTGGCATTGTCAGTTTAGTCCCATGAGGTGCAGATCAAAAAATATGACTACTGGCACCCTTACACCAAATGTAAATGAGGTATTTTGCAAGAATGCATTCATTATTGACACAAACAAATAGTTTGGAGTTGGTAGAAACTAAGATATGGTATTGTAGATGGATCTGACATCCACTTGTAGGTGCAAATGAAACATTCCTAGGTTCCATGGATTATGAGAATCATTACATCAAAGTTTGACACCTTTTTTCCCTTAGGGCTCTTAAGAGACTTTCTTGGTTCGATGTAGCGCAAAAAGATTGGGACACCTAGATAATTAAAAAAGGCTTGCATTTTCATTAAACCATCCTCCCTAACATGTTGGAACTATCAGTTCAGTCCCACAAGGTGGATAACAAAAAATATGACTATTGGCACCCTTACACTGAATATAAATGAAACATTTTACAAGAATGTATTCATTGTTACAATGGTCAAACAATTTAGAGTTGATGGAAACTAAGATAGGCTATTTTAGATGGACCTGACATCCACCTATAAGTGTGTATGAATTATTCCTAGGTGCCATGGATTTTGAGAATTGTTGCATGAAACTTTGTCACCCTTTTTCTCTTAGGGCTCTTAAGATACTTTCTCGATCCGATGTAGCCTAGAAGGATTGGAGCACCTAGGGAATGAAAAAAGGCTTCTATTGGAATTCACACTCCCACCCCAACATTTTGATTCCATTAGTTTGGTCCCACAAGACTTGCAAAATAAAAAATATGACTATTGGCACCCTTATACTAAACACAAATAAGGCATTTTGTAAGAATGCATTCATTATCAACACGATCAAATAGTTTGGAGTTGATGGAAAATGAGATAGGATATTGTAGATGGACCCAACATCCACCTATAGATGAAAATGGAACATTCCTAGGTGCCCATAGATTATAAGAATTACTACATAAAAGGTTGACAACTTTTTGCTCTTAGGGCTCTTAATAGACTTTCTCAATTTGATGTATCCCAGAAGGATTGGGACACCTAGGGAATGGAATGAGGCTTCTAATAGAATTCACCCTCCCACCTTAACATGTTAGAACTATTGGTTTAGTCCCATGAGGTACAAAAAAAGTGAATATTGGCACCATTACACTAAACACAAATGAGATATTTTGTAAGAATGCATTCATTATCGGTAAGGTCAAATGATTTGAATTTGATGAAAACTAATATAGGTTATTATAGATGGATCCAACATTTATTTTTAGGTGAAAATGAAACATTCTTAGATGGCATGGATTCTAAGAATCATTGCATCAAAGTTTGACACCTTTTTTCTATTAGAGCTCTTAAGAGACTTTCTTGGTCCAATGTAGCCCAAAAGGATCGAGACACTTGGGAAAACAAATGAGACCTCCACTATAATTCACCCACCTAGCTTGATGTGTTGACACCATTTTTTATCCCATGAGGCGAAAAACAAAAAATATGACTATTGACACCCTTAAATTTAATGTAAATAAGGCATTTTACAAGAATGTATTCATTATTGACACCGTCAAACAGTTTGGAGTTGATGGAAACCAAGATAGAATATTATAGATGGACCTAATATCCACATGTAGGTGTAAATGAAACATTCTTAGGTGTCATGGATTCTAAGAATCATTGCATCAAAGTTTGGAACCTTTTTGTTGTTATGGCTCTTAAGAAACTTTCTTTATTTGGTGTAGCTCAGAAGGACTAGGATACCTAAGGAATGAAAGAAGGCCTCTACTAGTATTCACATGCCCACTCTAACATGTTGGCACTATTGGTTTGGTCTCATAAGGTGTAGAACAAAAAATATGACTATTGGCACCCTTACATTGAACATAAATGAAACATTTTGCAAGAATGCATTTATTGCCCACATACTCAAATAGTTTGGAGTTGACAAAAACTAAGATAGGATATTGTAGATTGAATTGACATCCACTTGTAGGTGTGACTAAAACATCTCTAGGTGCCATGAATCCTAAGAATCATTGCATCAAAGTTTGACACCTTTTTGCTCTTAGGGTTCTTAAGAGACTTTCTTGATTCATTGTATCCCAAAAGGATCAAGACATCTAGGAAATGTTAAAAGGCCTCAAATAGAATTAACCCACCCACTCTAACATGTTGGTACCATTAGTTTGGTCCCATGAGGTACATAACAAAAATATGACTACTGGCACCCTTACATTGAATGCAAATGAGGCATTTTTAAAGAATGCATTCATTATCGACACTGTCAAATGATTTGGAGTTGATAGAAATTGAGATAGTTTATTGTAGATAGACCTAGCATCCACCTGTAGGTGTAAACAAAATATTCCTAGATGCTATGGATTCTGAGAATTGTTGCATCAAAGTTTGGCACCTTTTTTCTCTTAGGGCTCTTAAGAGACTTTCTCAATTCGATGTAGCCTGAAAAAATTAGGACACTAGGGGAATTAAATGAGGACTCCACTATCATTCACCCACCCACCTTAGCATGTTGGCACCATCAGTTTGGTCCCACGAGGTGTAGAACAAAAAATATGACTATTGGCACCCTTACATTAAATGTAAATGAAACATTTTACAAGAATGCATTCATTTTTGACATAGTCAAAGAGTTTGGAGTTGATGGAAACCAAGATAGTTTATTGTAGATTGATCCAGAATCTTCCTATAGGTGAAAACAAAACATTCCTAGGCACCACGGATTCTGAGAATTATTGTGTCAAGGTTTGTCACCTTTTTGCTCTTAGGTATCTTAAGAGACTTTCTCAGTCCAATGTAGCCCATATGATCGAGACACTTGGGGAATGAAATGAGGCCTCCACTAGAATTCACCACCCACCCTAATGTATTAGCACCATCACTTTGGTCCCACGAGGTATAGAACAAAAAATGACTATTGGCATGCTTACACTAAACACAAATGATGCATTTTGCAAGAATGTATTCATTGTCAACATGGTTAAATGGTTTAGACTTGATGGAAATTGAGATAGGCTATTATATATGGACTTGACATCCACCTATAGGTGTAAACAAATATTCCTAGGTGTCACAGATCTTGAGAATCATTGTGTCAAAATTTGACACCTTTTACTCTTAGGGCTCTTAAGAGACTTTCTCAATCTGATGTAGCCCAAAAATATCGGGACACCTAAGGAATGAAACAAGTCCTTCACTAGCATTAAACCACCCACTCTAACATGTTAACACCATGGGTTCAGTCTCATGAGGTGTAGAACAAAAAATTGATAGTCAGCACCCTTGCATTGAACGAAAATGAGGCATTTTGCAAGAATGAATTCATGATCGACATGGTCAAACAGTTTAGAGTTGATGGAAAATGAGATAAGATATTATAGATAGACCTGACATCCACTTGTAGGTGTGAATGAAACATTGCTAGGTGCCATGGATTCTAAGAATCATTGAGTCAAAGTTTGACACCTTTTTGCTCTTAAGGCTCTTACGATATTTTATTGGTTTGATGTAGCCTAAAAAGATTGGGACACCCAGGGAATGAAACAAGGCCTCAAATAACATTCACCTGTTGGCAAGAGACACTATATGGATTCATGGTTGTTGTCATTGATGGCAACAAAGGTCATCCCACATATCCGCAAGTCATAATGTGTCTCTACCGGAAGTCAGAATAAAGAATGTTGTGGTCCGGTGAAGAAGAACAGAGCATGTGGCAAGGTCCGACAGATTGGTCCGGACCTCTCAGAGGAAGTGTCTTGGTGCAGTGCGGATTTGGGGAAGTTAAGAGGACTACCTTGAGTGGTATATTCCAAGGATTTAGCCTCCGGTGATGGACAAGGAAAAAGATATGAATGGTTGAGTACCGGATTTCTGAGAGACAGTGAAAATAGAGGAAGAACTGACTGGCAGAGTATCAGACTGCTTTCCGGATGTGTTACTGTTGATGACAGAGGTTGTGAAGGCATGAATCATGTTTGGCCGACATGATTAATGATATCTACAAGTATATGCTTGATCCGCATAGCTTGGTGAGGAAGGATTCAGCCGACAGAATGAGAGTTTGTAAGAAACTAGACTGTTCCGGATGCCGACTAGAAAGGTGATGAAATTACTTGTGCGGATATATATAGAGGATGGATTTAGTTGTGAAGTGTGTGTTGGTGTGGAGATATATGCGAATAAGTCTAGATAAAGAGCAGAGGTAGCAAAAAGGGATCCGGTATGTGAAAGATAGTAGAATAAAGAACAGAGGAAAGATGAAGTGCAGCAGATCAGTGTACTGAGCCTAACCGGAACTGAACTCCAGCATATGCAGATGCTTCCAATCAGTTCAAGACTGTGATTCTCATCACTTTGTAGACAGTGTGTCTTCTTGTAGGCAGTGGGCCTCTTGTGAGCAGTGTGCTCGGGCAGTGAGCCCTAATTGGCAAGTGCCATTTTGTAATTTCCTATTCTTCTAACAGAGAATAATTCTTGGGTTAATCACCCCGTGGTTTTCTCCCTTAACAGGGTTTCCACGTCAAAAATACTGTGTCATGTGTTTCTTATTTCATGGTTAATGTTTTGTGTTTGATTTTATGCTGCATCAATTAAAAGGAAAGTTCAATAAGGGAAATAATTAGGATAACTGATTCACCCCCCCCTCTCAGTTATCAACAATTGGTATCAGAGCTAAGTTCCTCCTAATAGAGCCTAACAGCTTGAGGAAGATCTGGGATTTCAAATGGATGCATATGGTTTAAGAGAGCAACTCAAGACTGCTCTTGAGGATCTTGAACAGTCAAATTTTGAAGTCAGTGAATTAAAGGAAAGACTCAAACAGGCTGATGAATTCATGAGAGAATTAAAAGACAAATTAAGTCTCTCTATGAAAAAGAGAAAGGAGCTGCTTCAACAGTTGGCAAGACAAAGTGAAGAAAGCAATACAAATGAAGAATTGACTGAGCAAACCAAGTTATGTGAAAAGTTATCAAAAGAAGTCATTATGTTAAGACATGAAATGGAATCAGGAACTATAAAGTTTACTCAAGAGATTGAAGAAAAAAGAAAGGCTGAAGACAATCTAAGACAATCTCTTAAAGAAAAATCAGAAGAATGCCACCAGATGGATAGGATTATCAGACATCTTGAATCTGATCTTGAAGATGCCAAAGATAATGAAGGAAAACTTGAGGATCAAATTGCCTCTCTCAAAAGAGACCTTCAAACAGCAAATGAATATAAAGAGAAATTCAAGATAAGTTCTGCTCAACTTGAAGTTCTTCTTGGAAGTCAAAAGAGGACAGATGACAAGTATGGTTTGGGATATGAGAAAGGAGAAAGCTCCGGATCCGGTCAGAAGAATCTTGGATCAGAAAATCCAAGGAGCAGGCCTAGAAGACCTCCGGTAAGACAGCCAAATGCTCAAAGATATCCATCCTTCAATGGATACTGCCACAGCTGCAACCACTTTGGTCACAAAGCTAATCAGTGCAGAATGAGAATGAATCAGATTAATTCATCCTTCTCCGGATAGTGCTTCAACTGCAAAAGGTATGGACACAAATCCCATGAATGCAGAATTATGCAAGTAAACAAATCATTCAAAGGTAGATGCTTCACATGCAATAGAATAGGTCATAGGGCTAATCAATGCAGATCAAGAGGATATCAGTCAAATATGCAAAGAAATATTATTTGCCAAATCTGCAATAGGTCCGGTCATAATGCTAAAGTCTGCAGAAACAAGAATCAGGACATAAGAGGTCCGGTGTATAATCAGAATCAAGACAAGGGTAAACAAAAGATGAATGCGGATGAGGTTAGGAATCAGATGAGCAAGATTTGGGTAAAGAAAAGTTCAGAGAATGTAGAGGTCGGATTCGCACCAGACCCTGGTGCTGATATTTCTTCCAGAAATTGAAAGGTGAGCTCAGGCTCAGGGGGAGACTCAAAGAAAATCTTGTTCCCCCAGCCAAACAAGTGGTGCCGGATGTGGCACAAGATGCGGATCAAAAGGGTTTGTAGATATGAGTCTTGAGATACTTCAGTCAAGTTTTCAGAGGTCCGCATGGAGTTATGAAGAAGCTGTGATCGATCAAATAAGACCTGTTCAGGGAGATGCTCCGGTATGATAAAGGATTACAAAAAGGTCCGGAAAGATCCGGAAATGCACTATCTTGTTCTGCGGATTGGACAGAGTGTTTGGGATGATCTTGTAATATGTTACCTCGATTTATTCATGATTAAAAGATCCGGATGATATCCACAGATCAGGACTAATCCGGGATACTCCAAGCTATCCAGACAAGGCAAACCGGAATGATGTAGGTGAAGCATTTATTGCAGACAGATATTAGGGTTCGCGGAGCAATTTAAGGGATTTCTCAAAGGTCATTTGCTCATTCTGCACTCGAGAAGAAGCGAAAAGTGGAGCTTTGCAACAAGGTTCATCAAGCACACCTAGGATCTCCTGCCGAAGCTATTGCATAAAGAAATCAATCCAACCACTCCGTGCAAACCGAAGGCGCATAAGGTATTCTCCGTTTTTCATTACCTCACTGCAAATCTTTGAAGAATGGCTACTCCAAACATAGTTAAGATCTCTGATAGACCTCGCCCCTCATTTAAGAAACATCCCTACAAATCATTGGAGGTAGATCCACTAGGAGCCTTCTCTAGTGTTCCTCACGGAGTTTTACACACCGAAGACATTAGGGTTTACATACATGCAAACATTGAGGAATTTGGGGAATTCAAATTAAGAGACCTCTATCACAAGCAACTGATAGACAATGCTTTTGAGCTTAAACCAGAGTATAAGGATATTCAGAAGAAACAATTTGAGCAATTTATTCATTTCCCATGTTTTGAAGAAGATGAATGGGTCCGGTATGTACTGAGCAGGATGCATGACAACTTTCTATGGCTAGATAGACCCTGCAAGATCACAAAAGAGGCAATTAGAGCAGTAACTGGCCTATACTCTTCCGGAGGGGTACCTATCCTCAAATCTGTCAAGAACAACGTTGTAACTGAGGCCACCGGATCAAAATTTGACAAGAGGGCAATGACCATTGAAGATATTTCGGATCCGGATATCAAATATGCATCAATGATAATAGGATACAAGATCTATCACTCCAGCAGGGAGAATTCTGTATCCGGAACTGCAATATACACTGCTTATGAAATGCTAAGAAAGAATGCAGAATATGATCTCTGCGAACTACTGCTAAGCCAATTAATGGAAAACATACAGAAAATCAAGAAGGATAAGAAGAATTCCTTTAAGTATGGTACTCTTATTGTATGTCTATTCTTCTACTTCATGAATGAGCTACCCGGAACAAGTGGATGGGTATGGCAGAATGACAAACCTATTGCAGTCCAGATAAGAGACTATTTGCATGGACTTGGGGATGCAAAAGCGAGAAATATAGCTCTATGGGGATACTTCAAAAACTTTCAGAGCATGATGCAAGCAAGAGAGAGAATTCCCCAGTCTCTCATTGAGAAATACAAGGACTCAGTGTGCTTTATGGTTGACACTGATCAGTGCCTAATGGAGGCAGTGGAGCCAAGGACTGTCTGGATCATGCCCATGGGGTATGAAGTGGATGAACAGATAGTGGAGCTGCATGTTCAACACATGCTGAGTCAGCCCAAAGATCCTAAGGCAGAAAGGTTTGGAACCTTTGAGGAGCTGAGTGTAAAAATACATGTAGAACTCAGGGAACCTGAGATTAAAAGAAAGGTAAGAAAAGAAGTAGAGCACATTGCTCAAGGCCTAGGTATCTCAAAGGAGGCACTTGATGCCAGCCGGGAAAAGAGGAGGAAGGCCGAGGAAGAAGAGAAAAGCAAAGAAAGTGCTCTGGTTGAAGCTCCCACCCGGACCAGATCATCAAAGAGACCTGCACCTCCCACAACCAAAAGTTCAAAACCGGAAGTTCAGGCATCCGGTAAGAGATCCAAGACAAAAGCCACAAGGGCTTATGGAAGCCAAAAGGATGAAGAGGAAACAGAATCAGATGAGGGAGTAAGAGAAGTAAAGAAATAGAAGAAGAAAGGATCCGGTAAGCCCTCCACAGGCCAAGACAAGGAGGAAATGGCAGAGGTATCTGTTGAGAAGCCCACTCTGTCTTTAGAGAGCATAATCAAGTCGGTCACGGTGGATGGAAACCTTCAACCAATGACTGAATCATATGATGACTTCAGTGAGGCCGACCAAAAGACTCTACAGGAGGCCACAGTAAAATATCTTAACATATATAATAAGGCTTTCATTGAAATAATATCTCTTATTCCTAAAAGCCTAGAAAAGGAAATGGAAGTAAGAAAGAATAATGCTCATGCTAAAGATCTTGAGATCCGGGAGCAGATAGCTATTCAGCTATATCCTCAAATTGATCCCAAGACAATGAACATTATCTTCAAAGACTGCAAAGATGAGTTCAGAAGCAAAGCCAGGATGAATCAACTCATGCTTGGCGAGACTGACAAAGTGGCCCAAGAAATAGAAGAGATCCTCCGGAAGGCCTTCAAAAGGTTCAATCTTCCGGTTGTAGAGGATTTAGGTACAGAAACAGCTGAGGACTTGGGACCCTCTGCTCCAGAAGAAGTGGCTCATGAACAAACTAGCATCTCTCCTCCGGTTTCCCCTACAGTCTCCGGATCCAAAGAAGAAGAGCAACTACAGGAGAAGGAAGCAGTGGTGAAAGACAAAGAGGTTGACAGTTCTAAGACTGCAGAAGAAAAGAAACATCTGTCTCCGGCAAGAGACACTGCACAAACTGTTCAACAATTTTTGAGTAAAGAAACTTTAGAGATTGATGAACCGGAGCTTTTAAAAGGCCCATTTGATTTTGACTCTCTCTCTCCGGTACAAACAATGAAGATAGCTTCATTTGCAAATGCCAAGGCAAATGAAAAGCTCCTGAAGTCTCATATGGAAGACTGTGAGTTGATAGAGGCTGCTTCCGGAGTACTTGTGAAGATCATGCCATCAATCCAGATAGATCCGACAGCCTCCACTTCCGGTAATCTAAAAACCTTAGTCAGCAGTGTTGATACACATTTTGATTCTTTAGAAAAATCAGCTGAAGAAAAGGTCCGGAAGGAATTTTTGGATAAGAGATTTTCAGAGATATTAGAATTAATCTCTAAAGACAAAAAGATTGTAAGCATTGGAATAAAGAGCTTAGAGAATGCTCTTAAGGATGGCGGTGACATCTACAAATTTTGTATATCCTGGTCAAAGGCAACAGCAGCATTTGACAAGAAAATAAAAGAGGAACAGGATAAGCTACAAAGCTTATCTCAAAGTTTTGATCCTCTCTCTTCCTCTATAATAAATCAAGAATGTCAGACTATTGCAGTCTTGAATGAAATAAAGAATCTTGAGAAGGAAAGGAAGAACATCACCAACCGGATGGGAGAACTTAGAAGGATTATAATCCCTAAGTTGGAAACTATGCATGAGGCCATCAGTGATGCTCAGACCACCGCCCAAACAAAAGATCCGACAGATCTCAAGCGGGCAGAAGCGTTTGCATTTTTGTTAAGTGGTCACATTTCAATTTTGGACAGAATGAAGCAAAGTTGGGCTACAGAAATGATTCAATTGCAGACATCCTTTGCAGACATTCTTCAGTATATGTAAGTATGTAAATATGCGGCTATGTATAGGAAATTTTTGAAAATTTTGGTGTGCGGACCCTACCCTTTGCCATTGATGTCAAAGGGGGAGTGAGGAGCAGTGAAAAATGAGGAATCCAACTAAGGGGGAGTTCCGGAAATTGTATATAAAGACAGAGCATCAGCAAAGGGGGAGCATAGTGAAAACACTTAGTCATTTTTCACTAAGTGTTGCCATCAATGCCAAAGGGGGAGATTGTTGGCAAGAGACACTATATGGATTCATGGTTGTTGTCATTGATGGCAACAAAGGTCATCCCACATATCCGCAAGTCATAATGTGTCTCTACCGGAAGTCAGAATAAAGAATGTTGTGGTCCGGTGAAGAAGAACAGAGCATGTGGCAAGGTCCGACAGATTGGTCCGGACCTCTCAGAGGAAGTGTCTTGGTGCAGTGCGGATTTGGGGAAGTTAAGAGGACTACCTTGAGTGGTATATTCCAAGGATTTAGCCTCCGGTGATGGACAAGGAAAAAGATATGAATGGTTGAGTACCGGATTTCTGAGAGACAGTGAAAACAGAGGAAGAACTGACTGGCAGAGTATCAGACTGCTTTCCAGATGTGTTATTGTTGATGACAGAGGTTGTGAAGGCATGAATCATGTTTGGCCGACATGATTAATGATATCTACAAGTATATGCTTGATCCGCATAGCTTGGTGAGGAAGGATTCAGCCGACAGAATGAGAGTTTGTAAGAAACTAGACTGTTCCGGATGCCGACTAGAAAGGTGATGAAATTACTTGTGCAGATATATATAGAGGATGGATTTAGTTGTGAAGTGTGTGTTGGTGTGGAGATATATGCGAATAAGTCCAGATAAAGAGCAGAGGTAGCAAAAAGGGATCCGGTATGTGAAAGATAGCAGAATAAAGAACAGAGGAAAGATGAAGTGCAGCAGATCAGTGTACTGAGCCTAACCGGAACTGAACTCCAGCATATGCAGATGCTTCCAATCAGTTCAAGACTGTGATTCTCATCACTTTGTAGACAGTGTGTCTTCTTGTAGGCAGTGGGCCTCTTGTGAGCAGTGTGCTCGGGCAGTGAGCCCTAATTGGCAAGTGCCATTTTGTAATTTCCTATTCTTCTAACAGAGAATAATTCTTGGGTTAATCACCCCGTGGTTTTCTCCCTTAACAGGGTTTCCACGTCAAAAATACTGTGTCATGTGTTTCTTATTTCATGGTTAATGTTTTGTGTTTGATTTTATGCTGCATCAATTAAAAGGAAAGTTCAATAAGGGAAATAATTAGGATAACTGATTCACCCCCCCCTCTCAGTTATCAACATCACCTGCCCACCCTGATGTGTTGGAACTATCAATTTGGTCCCATTAGGTGCAGAACAAAAAATATGACTATTGGCACCCTTACACTAAACACAAATGAGGCATTTTATAAAAATGCATTCATTATCAACATGATCAAATGGTTTGGAGTTGAAAAAATTGAGATATGCTATTGTATATGGAATTGAGATCCACCTATATGTGTGAATGAAACATTCCTAGGTGCCACAAATTTTGAGAATCATTATGTCAAAGTTTGACATTTTTTCCTCTTAGGGCTTTTAAGAGATTTTCTCAGTTTGATGTAGCCCGGAAGGATTAGGGCACATGGGGAATGAAACTAGGCCTCCAATGGAATTCACCTACCCACCCTGATGTGTTGGTTTCATCAATTCAATCCCATGAGGTACAGAGAAAAAAATATGACTATTGACACCCTTATATTGAATGCAAATGAGACATTTTGCAAGAATGAATTCATTGTCAGCACAATCAATTGGTTTGGAGTTGATGGAAAATAACATAGGATATTATAGATGGACCCAACATCCACTTGTAGGTGTAAATGAAACATTCCTAGGTGCCACAGATTATGAGAATCACTACATCAAAGTTTGGCACTTTTGGGTCTTAGGGCTATTAAGAGACTATTTTAGTTTGATGCGAACTCTCTCTCTCTCCTAACTCTCTCCCCATAAATCTCTCTCTCTCTCTCTCTCTCTCTCTCTCTCTCTCCTTAACTAAAACTTTAAAGTTAAACTATAAACATGTGAAACTTAAACTGTAAACCCTAAACAATGGACCTTAACATTTAAACCTATAGATAAACAACTAAATTTGAATGTGAACTCTATCTCTCTCCATAACTCTCTCTAAGAGATAAATAACTAAATTTGAATGTAAAAACTTCTTTCTCAAGTAGTTACAGGTGAAGAATGCTATAAACAAAGTTGATACATGGGATTATAATAAAGAAAAGATTTACTCATAGGTGTTATTCATGGTACACTAGAGGAATAGAGAATTGCCTTGCAATCAAATTATGGATGTTTGGTGCATCTTGTTTGGGAGAAGGTATGAAGCATTGTTGCTTGATCTAGGTTACACTAAACAATAGATAGTTGTGATTGAACTGATATAACAGAAAAGGAGAATACAATGACACCAAGGGTTGCAACAATGAAAGTGGGGAGAGAGAGAGGGAGAGGGAGGGGGAGAGATAAAGAGAGAAAGAGAGGGAGGGAGAAAATAAAAAATTATTGTTAAATGCTAATTTCTTTGCATAGTGAGTTTATTTCTAATTGCTTTACAAATTGTGAGTTTATTGTTAGTTTTTAAATATTCTCTTTGCTTCAAGAATATAAAATTCTCTACTAACAACACCAACCATAAGAAGGTGGAAGTTTGTTTGTGACCACTAACCTACATTAATATCATTACTAGAAATAAATAAATAAAAGAAAAGAAAAATGTACTCAAATCACAAAACATAAGAAGCACATAACATACTTAAAAACTATGTAACATTTGTGTCATTCCACCAATTGAATACAATTAACCATGCATATCCACTCTACTATTTATAGTGTCGAGTATTGCTTCATGGCTAGACTCATGAACTTTTTAGAAGTTCTTATTCAATGGTTTACCCCCATTATTGATCAATTAAACATTTGATTCCACACCAAGGTTAGAATAATGAAGAATTTTTTTGTGTGTCAAAGTCCTCCAACAACCACACATCAAACTTCTTCACTGGGTACCTTCTAAGCCATGTTCTTGTTTAGGGTAAAATTGGATTTATTGATCTTTTATGGTTTAGATGTTAAAATCCTCCTTTCACCCTAACATTGAAGGATCTAGGGTCGAGTGGTGAGCACTATCATACCCTAGGTCACTTGCAAATGAGGGGAAACTTGGATTAGGGAATTAATTATCAATTTTTCCTTCTACTATGCTCAACTAATCATTAAAACCCTAATTATGCAAATATGACAACAAATAGATGAATAACGAAAAAAGCTCTTGTAGACGGGAGTAAAATACCAAATTATAGAATACCTATTTTTGGGGTTCCGAAGCAGAATAGTCGGGGACACTGGTGTGGCCACCCAATTCCAAGGTACCTGCTTTTTTAGGGAATCTGGACCTCCTTCTGAAACTGATCAGCCCTGTAACTTCTGTTTCCTGAGATCTGTCTGCAGAGGACACTTTTGTGAGTGCCCTAGTCACAGAAGTGCTCCTTTGTCTGACTTTTCTTTAGATCCCAAATCCTTGATCCCTGCCACTCCTTCTTGCAACTCCACTTCTTCTAGATGTGATACCTGTAACCTACAATCACAAGACTTGGTTTGGTGGTTGTGGTGTTTATAGGTTTGCCTCAGTCAAACCCCGGAGGACACTTAAGTCTCCAAACACCATTGTCAGATAAAGAGGGCATGCCCTTGTGAGGCAGAGGCCAAAACCAAAGGAATCAATGATAGAAACACAATGATATGTCACCTTGTAGTGAAATTTTCATGGAGGAAGATACTCTTCATGCCATGAAGGAATTGATGCTCAAATCTACAAATATCAATGCACAAAACATATAAGTCTGCTCTTGTAGCACAATAGAAAACCTTGAATCACCTTGAGAATGCCTAGAGTTCACAATAACAATCTAGTTTACAAATGAATGCCTACACATGCTTCTATATGCACACACCAACAATTGGAATTCACCACAACAATCGCCGAAGACACACTTAAGGGTTGAGTTAGTCATAGAATTGCTCCTCACCTCTGCAGAGGAATTTTGAAAATGACAGGATGATGCAATTTGCTTTGAGAAATACAACATCCCCGCCTCCGCAGAGGGCTTAAGAAAAAGGATATGATTGATATCCTGCCTCCGCAAAGGGCTTAAGAAAAAGGATA
The DNA here is from genome assembly GCA_027924645.1 of Cunninghamia lanceolata. Taxonomy (NCBI): domain Eukaryota; kingdom Viridiplantae; phylum Streptophyta; class Pinopsida; order Cupressales; family Cupressaceae; genus Cunninghamia; species Cunninghamia lanceolata. The sequence goes on along the minus strand of BSBN01000130.1, from coordinate 11,900,514 downwards.
TGCTTGATATCCTACCTCTGCAGAGGGCTTACATGATTGATTGATTGATTGCAAACAAACTCATGATGCATGATGCACTACTCTGGCACAGGCCTTTGCATCTGAGGTCAAACACATTGCTAACATCTATAACAAACAACTTACCTTATATGCCTCCACCTTAAGGTGGTTGATATCAATTATCAATATCAAGCATGTTAAGGTAGGAAGAAAACACACAAGGAAACACCAACTTTCGATAAGCCCATGCCCCCTGGAGGTGACATGTACTTTATGATCACCAAATGTTCCCACAAATACATTCCTGCAAGAAACATGTTAGTGTCTACAATATCATAATAAACAATGACATCAATGCATATGATTAACCACATAAAGAGCCAAGGTTATACAATGAATTCAGAGTTCGAGGATAACTAGGGGCTATATCACGAAGCTCTTCGAATCGAGTACTATTAAGGCTAGATTCAAAGGCAAACAAAGGTGCATGGAGAAACAGTGTAGTTAAGGTTTGTAAATACGATAGAAACATCATTAATATTCACTACATGGAAAGCACGAGTGCTTCCACTAGCCAAGCATCAAATAAAATATACAACCCCATCATAATATTAGGAACTAAGTCCATTTTTTGATTGCTCTCGAAAGGGACACTAGGTCTGCATCAGTATAAATGTTTGTCTTCATCCTCCCGCTAGATGGAAACACTAGAGGAAGGGAAATAATTAATCAAAGAGGAGAAACATGTGTCTTAGGGACAGTCACGTAGGAGGGTGCCCCCAAGTCACCAACCACGATGCTATGTCCATTAGACACAACACACAACAATGAAATTAGAGAAAGAGCAATTAGAAGAATGATGATACAAATAGAAGAAGGTCACAACAGAGGCAGTCTCATGGTATCCTAAACCTTACGGGAGAATCTGAGGTCATTCCAGGAGGCCTAAACAACATATAACACATCACAGGGGAAGCACATCATGAGAGAGATAAAGGGTTAGAGATACTTACATGTAGGGAGTTTCCTGCTAGAGGTTATCAACAATCAAATCATTCTCTTCCCAATCACAAACATAAGGTACAATTGTCAAGTCTTTGTCACTAATCTTTTGTTCATTCTTAAATGCTTCTTGGTTTGACTCAATGTTAGGTGGAGTATTTTCTTGTTGAATTGTATGCAATATGCTCTTGAGAGATGGAAGAATGAATCTGGTTGGAGCGATTTTAGCCTCTATCCAAGAGAGCTTTAATGTAGAAGACCTTAGACCTTTTGAGAAAAGAACATCAGAATGTGAGGAAGGTAAGGTGTTGTGAGAACAATTATCAATACTTTTGTCTCTAGTGATGTCCCAAGGGGTAATTGCCATTTTTAGATCCTTAGTAAATTCCAAGTAACCTGAATTTTCAATTGAAGGAAGGAGACTAATGGTCTTCTCCTCTTTAGTGATATCCAAGGTGTGTGAACAATCAACTAAAGGAACAAGGTTTTTAGGATGATCCATAGAGATTCCATGCATAAAGTTTTGATTGATGTTAGATGAAAGATCCTCATCTATCCATGAAATGCTCTTTATTGAAGGGAGTTCTTCATTCACTGATGCTTCCTCTTGGCCAAGGAGAGCAGTGGACTAGCAAACTGGTGATGACTCTTCATTTGTTAACACTTCATCTTGGCTAGAGTGAGCATTAGAATGGAGACTTGATGGTCTGATGTTAATAGATGTGTCAATGAAATCATCCTCTTTCATCAAATTGTCCTCATGAGGGGTAATAACATTTGGAGAGGGATCATAGGGTAAACTAGAGTCATCATCACATGTTTTATCAATAGGTGCCATAGTAGAATTTCCCAAAAAATTATCCAAGGCTTCATCTAACATTTTAAGATCATCACTAGTATACGTATTATTGATCATGAATTTAGTGAGATCATCCAATATAGAAGGGTATATTCCCATGAGATTTGTGAAGGTATCAAAGTCATCTATATGGCAAAGAATTTCATATGTGGAGTGCATAGAGAGATCAACATCATGAATGTGTGCTATTTGTTCCAGAACTTGAGGATATTTATTAGTGAATTTAGAGAAATGATCCATGTATATGATGTATGCAAACAATTCTTCCAAAGAATTATCCATGATATATGTCTCCAAATGAATGTAAAATCATATTTTTGAAAGATTTTGCAAAATTGGTGCAAAAGATAAGAGCAAAAATAGCCTAAAATGCTTGACTTTTCGATGCTTTTTCAATGCCAACGAATGAAACAAAGGATGCTATGAGGATTTAAGTGAAGGGAAGCAAGTTATATGTCTGATATCAGTCTAAAACTAAAATATAGTCACTCTCAACACACTCTTGATGCAAATCCAAGATAATGCCAAGTCAAAATATAGTGAAATTATGTCATAATAGGCATTTTTTTCACCAAAATTCAATGCAAAAGAGCATAACAAAGGGTGTTGTGAGGAAAATGATGATGGATAGAAAATAATATCATAAATAACATCCACTTGATGCAAAATACCCAACACAACATGATTGTAGTTCCAATTAAGGTAAAACCCTAGTGAAAATATGGCAAAAATATGCTATTTTTCATGGTTTTTCAACTCCAAGACCTACCAAAAGAGGTGTTTTAAGGAATTTTAGGATTGAAAAAGAATAATATCAATAATATCAGTCACCTCAATCCATAAAACTGATCACAACATGCTTGGAGTGCAAACTAGGTCAAACCCTAGGGCAAACATAGCTGAAATGTGTAGTTTTTTGCCGAATTTTCACTACAAGAGCTTGTAAAAAGGGTGTTGTGAATATTTTTATGAGGGGAAGAAAATATTACCCTGATAAAATCTAATTAATGCAAAAATATCTTTCACAACACACCTATGGTGCAAATTTATGAAGTCGATAAGGCCGATTTTAGTGAAAATTGTCGTTTTTGAAGCCCTAGGTTTGAAGTTTTGGAACAAAATGCTATGCGAATGATTTAATGTCTGATTTATGATGGGAATTAAATATTATCAGATCTGAAAATGATTTTCAATCTTAATTATGCAAAATTCCCATGTAAATTTGATTAAAATGCACTAAAATTGCTAGTTTTTGTTAGAAGTTTTAATGCAAAAATGCAAATAATTTAAATTTAATTGCAAATTCACACTAAAATGCAAGAATACAACAAAATGAAAATTTGAATGAGCCTCTAAAATCAGTAGAAAAATATGATAAAATATTTTGCCTACAAACCCTAGATTTTGGAATTACTAGGTTATCTAAAAATTGACAAAATTTCCACAAAACCCTAGCAATTAAATGATGAAAATGCAAAGAAAGATTTTGAATTTTTCTATTTTTCTGTAGTTTATATCATATCTGATGCAAAAATCATGAATTAGGAAAAATTAGAAAGAATTGACATAATTTAGTAAGCCCAACAATGTAATTTTTTTGTATTTTTCCAAATTTTCAATTTTTTTTGAAATTTTTCTCAATGTAATAAATTAAATGACCAAATGAATGAATTAAATCACACCAAATCTGTAGAAAAACACTCAGCAAGTTGCAATTTAAGTTCAAAGACACGGGTTCACCAAAATGTTTAGGGTAAAATTGGATTTGTTGATCTTTTGTGGCTTAGATGTTAAAATCCTCCTTTCACCCTAACATTGAAGGATCTAGGGTCGAATGGCAAGCACTATCACACCCTAGAGTCACTTGCAAATGAGGGGAAGCTTGGATTAGGGAATTAATTATCAATCTTTCCTTCTACTATGCTCAATTAACCATTAAAACCCTAATTATGCAAATACGATAGAAAATTGACAAATAACAGAAAAAGCTCTTGTAGACAGGAGTAAAATACCAAATTACATAATACCTATTTTTGGGGTTCTGAAGCGGAATAATTGGGGACACTGGTGCGGGCGCCCAAGTCCAATGTACCTACTTTTTTAGGGAATCTAGACCTCCTTCCGACACTGATCAGCCCTGTAACTTCTGTTTCCTGAGATTTGTCTGCGGAGGACACTTTTGCGGGTGTCCTAGTCTTGGAAGTGCTCCTTTGTCTAAATTTTCTTTAGATCCTGAATCCTTGATGCCTGCCACTCCTTCCTGCAACTCCACTTCTTCCAGATGCGACACCTATAACCTGCAATCACAAGATTTGGTTTGGGGGTTGTGGTGTTTATAGGTTTTCCTCAGTCAAACTCTGAAGGACACTTAAGTCTCCAAATACCGTTGTTAGATAAAGAGGGCATGCCCTTGTGAGGCAGATGCCAAAACCAAAGGAATCAATGATAAAAACACAATGATATGTCACCTTGTAGTGAAGCTTTCATGGAGGAAGATGCTATTCATGCCATGAAGGAATTGATGCTCAAATCTACAAATATCAATGCACAAAACATACAAGTCTGCTCTTGCAAAACAATAGAAAGCCTTGAATCACCTTGAGAATGCCTAGAGTTCACAATAATAATCTAGTTTACAAATGAATGCCTACACATGCTTATATATGCACCTACAAGCATTCCCGCCAAGATATTAAAAGTTAAACTTTACCGTGTCGACAAAATAACCTCCTAACGGTCATAAAATGACACCCAGAAATTGGGGCTGCCCCAAAATAGGGTAGGACTAAGGCACGGGCGCCTAAGTCCCTCCCCCTATTTTAGGCAGGGTACAGCTGAAGGCGTCCACCTAGGTCCTATTTGCCATGGGACTTAGGTCTCATTCCATCAGGATGTTAAAATATGAACTAAAATGTCCTAAATGCACTCTAAAGACCCGGAAGCTAAACCTTATGACGGAAAAACCCCCAAGGGGACATTTTGCAATGTTATAGTTCTAGTAACAACCACCGAACCTATAGGATACTCAATGTCTTCTCCATCTATGATAGGGCTTGTCAATTTCTTGTTTTCCTCAACATAATGAAACAAATAATAATCTATTCCTTCTTCATTATATTCAGCCGTAATAACTGCATAAACATGCGCTACATTGAACTTATAAAAAATATTAATTCAATAAATGATATAAAATACTACATAATAAGATAAAATATTAATTTTAATTAAATAATGCATCAATAATACATGGTTGAACTAGATCTAAAATATGATCAAAGTTTGCTGATGATTCTATCTCCATGAGTTGTAGTGCTAAGCTACAAGTCGATACATCTCAAGTAGGCTTAAAGTTCTAGCACACTATTCATCAACCCACTCTTTTGACTCAATCATCCCAAGAAAAACTAGTAAATTAAAAATAAAAGTAGATCATCCACCTTGTATGAATAGTCCATGAACCTAAATTTGAGATTCTAAAAGAGTGGAACTCACTTGATTCTATCATTGTACAACAATCTTTATATTTTGCATTGTTAGCTTCTTCTACAAACTAAAATATCTATGAACTATAGACTTACCTTCATTACCTCTCCCATTATAGAGTTACACCATTCGATGATGGATATTGCATATATCAACTTCACACTGTCTTTGTACTTCAACTCTTCTCGTGCTATGGATTTTTTAATACGTGCTCTTGTACCATCATTCTCCCCTTTTCCATGCCCAACCTTAGAGAATGCCCATAGTTCAATTCTATTTGGTCCCTCAAGTCTTTCATGCCTCACAATGACTTTCGTTGGTGTTTTTCTACTTATTTGTAGTGCTTGGCTTGTTTTCCTTATTAAACAAGATTTCTTTGTTTAATTACTTACTATAGTTGATGTAATTAGACATCATGTAACATTACTATCTTTAGTGCACAAGGTTAAACCCACTATTTGATATACATTGATTAGATTTTTTACAATAGATTTTTTATTATCAATATTTGATGTTCTTAGACCAAGAATCTTCATGATGGGTCTAAACTTAAGATTTCTCATCATTTGAATAAACAATTGATATATTCTCATTGAATTTAAGTTTTCAAAAAACATTGTCCATATTTTATTAACATTTCTTCTACATGTATGTTTGGGGATCTTATTACTCATTCATTTTAGAATGTTCTCATCAATTTCAATTAAAACAATTTTTTAATGAAAAATTATAGGTGTTCTCAATGGTAAATTTGATTCATTAGATAATTTTGTTCATTACACAAATTTTGTTCATCTTCAAAATTTGTTATTTTTTGTGTGTTTTCAATAGGTTGATCAATGGTGTAACATCTAAATTAGTATTTAATATTACATCATCATTGATTGTTTCATTATTTATTAATTGGTGTTTGAGGATTTTATACAATATTAAATTGAGATGGAAAATATGATGTGCCTTCAACTTTGGGAGTCAATTTCTTAATTGCATGAAGTTTTTGCATTCATTGCCTTTGTTTCTTCATATTCTTCTCTTTTATGGCTCTAATAGAGGCTTTAGGATCTAATTGAATTGGAAAAGATGGTATATCTTCATCTATGGAGATCAATTTCTTATTATTTGTGCTCCCATGAGAAATGGTGCATCCCACTTATGACTTGGCCATTATAACATGTGCACTCCTTGGTATGACAAGTGTGAGAATATATAAGAGAATCATATCATGTAAGGTGCATAAGAACATCTATGACATTGTAAGTGCATAAGAGATTATATGATGCATGTAAGAGATATTGGAGCAACCAAGATCAACTTGCAATATCCAATAAACTTCCACAAAGTTGAATGCGCACAATGAAAGAAAAAACTATCATATAATGAATCAAATGTGTACCTTAGAAAATAAAAATATGCCCTTGTATATAAAGGCAAGGATGATGAGGTGAGAATGTAGGACTGAAAGTCTAACTATCCCTCCAAAGATGTGACACATGTGGGCTCACTTGAGACAAGTGTGAGTACACATGTGTACACATGAGGTGAGACAAAAGTGAAAAAGTCTCTCTAAGTGATCTTAAGTGTAGTATGAATAGGACCAACTAGGTAGGATAATAGCTATCTAGGTAAAAACACTTTTCATACTAACACCCTCCCTTAAGTGATACTTAGGGAGAAAGCTAAACACTAAAATATGCAAAGATGGAATCATGGGTCCTGGCAAAAATGCCCACTAAGGTACCCATGTACAAAAGATCTCTTGCAAATGGAGAAAAGGAGAAAAGCTTGTGGGAAAAAACTCCTCTCCAAAGACAGAATGAGAAGGAAAAATAAGCCTTCTTAAAAGCTATCCTTGAGAGATAGGAACATGAAGAACTCCTGAAGCATGTAGAAGTTGTAAAATCTACCAAAGAAGAGCTAGTTTCTATTGGAATCAAAGAACCCTCCAATGAATGTAGATCAAGATAAGTGAGGCACAAAAATATACAAGAGTATCCTCAATTACACTACTGAACCATATGTGTACAAATGGTGGATCACAACAAATATTGCAACAAGGCAACAATCTGGTAGCCAAAAATGTAGATGGTACTATGATCAAAGAGACACAAAAAATATTGCACAAGTGCCCCATCAACAATAATATATGTGTATGTGGTCCTCTACAAAGGTACCAAACCAAAGTATCACAAATACTAATCAAATAAAAAAGGTAGAAGGTCACCTCAATAATAGGGATGCAAGAGTGTCTATATGGTATGTGCTCCATCTCACCGAAATGTATGGGTAACCAACTATTACATTCTCCTAGTACATAGGAATAAAAAATAGATACATACCTCACTCCAAAAATAAAACCGAGGAAGCATTAGCATAAACATGTGATGATACCCCCATAATGTTGATAAGGAAGATGCATTGGCAAATCAACTAAAATGTTGCACAAAGGCATGCAACGGGATGCAACATCATGTTTAGTATGATGTACAAGAAAATAAAAATGGTGGGCAAGAACAAGGCACACACGCATAAGGCTAGATCATTGCCATGGAGGGGCACTCACCAAACAAAGTTTTGATGGAAAAAATAATGCACTTACACAACCCCCATGACGTTTTATAAAATAGTGCAAGTACAAAAGAGGTAGACTATGATGTGCAATAATCCCCCCAAAAGGAACACAAAATTAATTTTGGCACTTTATTTTAGTGTGTTTACAAATAATTATGTTGTTGTAGAGTTCTTAAAAGGGCCCAAAAAAGGACAAGAGTTCTAGTTTATGTCACGAGGTATGAAAGGAATCACAAGAAGACATAGTTCAAACATGCCTTACAATCCTTAAATATTTTATAAAAACTAAATAATAAACCTCACAAAAGAAATATTGCTATAAAATATGCCCCCTTAGAAAAATTACAAGTTTGCAGTATAATTTGTGCAATTTAGAAGCCTAAATAGACTGTTTATAACATAGTGATTTTATAATTTTTTAAGAAAAAAGGGCTATCTAAATTAAAAAAACTGCATGTACCATGAGATTCCTTTGATTTTTTTGATAATTTAAAAAACAAATTGCTAAATTTTGACATTATGGGAAAAAGTTATGCCTTGTCAAAAAAATGTCAAAAAGTGTGCAGAATAGACATTTGAAGGAAAATACTAGAAAATATAGAAATATGGGGAAAATAAATTACATCATGGTGAATTTCTTAGAAAGATATTTCCAATGCCTATAAGAATTCAAAAAACTAACTTCATACACCCAAGTTATGGAAAAGAGAAAAAAATACCCCCTTTAGGAGTATTGCACAAACCTTGGTGGCTTTGTGGTGGCCATAGGGTGGCGTTGTCGATGGACGGCAGGGTGGAGGTGTTTTCTAGGTGGTTCTTGGGTGGAGATCCACTCATTGGGTAGAGTGGTGCACTAGCAAAGAATAAGCAGAGGTTGCCAGTGGTGGTGGTCCACATTGGTGGTGCAACACTGGTGGGTGGTGGCGGACCACCTGTGGGGGTTATGCCCTCTAGCTAGTAGGACAAAGGGCTGGCCCCCCACATGAACGCGGCTTTAAAAATTCCAATGCCACCTTTCCCTAGTCCTTCTATCTGTAGGACAATACCTACAGAGTAAATTGTGACCAAAGGATAAAGGAAAATACTGCGGGATAAAAAAACTAGCCAATCATATTGTAGTATTAGTGCTAATGCCTAAATTGTACCTTACATAGGTCACATATAGGTATGACATAGGAAAGACCCCATACTAGTGAATACAAGATTCCCCACAAGATAAAACCCATTGAATAATAAAGTTGATTGCTAGTTAAAAATAGAAACCCTCGGTTAAAAATCTAAACTAGAGTTGAAGGTACAACTACACAAAGATGGACATATGGCTATACGATGATATGGTGGCCATAAAAATGTATGGCTATATGGATCCATACAAGTCATATACAATTTTGTATGATGTAGCACAACCCAAAAAATGCCAAAAAAATTTCATGTAAAAAATTGGTGTTTGGATAGGCAATCCTTATAGATTTGGACCTTTTGGACTCAATGGTGAGGTCTATTTGGCTCCATGATGCACAAATGATAGGTATAAGTGTTATATTCAATATAAATTTGGAAGGGACTTGCAAGATTTCTTTGATATCATGTTGGAGTAGCTAAGACCAACTTGCAATATTCAATAAACTTCCACAAAGTTGAATGTGCATGCAATGAAAGAAAAACTATCATACAATGAATTAAATGTAAATCTTAGAAAATACAGAGGTCCTTGCATATAAAGGAAAGGATGAGGAGGTGAGAAGGACTAAATGTTTGGCTACGCTCCAAAGATGTGACACATGTGGCCTCACTTAAAATAAGTGTGAGGACATGTGTACACATGAGGTGAGACAAAAGTGAAAAAGTCTCTCTAAGTGAGGTTAAGTGTAGTGTGAATAAGACCAACTAGGTAGGATAATAGCTAGCTATGTAAAACACTTTTCATGCTAATAAGAGCATGCAAGAGGGAGGTTATAAAGTGGACTTGGAATCTTCACCAAATTATGAAAGTCTATGGTGCATGTCATAAAACATCTTGAAAAAGGTGGAAAATGATAAAATGAGGCATCCAAGTTTAGTGGGTAGATTTATGACATATAAAAGAATATTCTATTCTTGATTTGTTGACCCATGATGAAATCTTGGTGTTAGAGTTTGGGCCATGGAGTAGGGCACCATACTTCCCATGTTTTGGCTCATGGTTTTCCAAAAACTATTAGTGGTTTCTTGGTTGGTTATTGCTTATATATTAGATGATTAGGTTGAGATTGTATGAGAGGTCTAAATGCAATGTAGGGGTTATGCTATCATATTTCCTCCAAAGGAGAAAGATGGTGATATCCATGTTAAGGTTATGAGCTTGTAGTGTATTGTAACAAGTTTGGTTGATGGAATACATTGGTTCTATGCTTTTAGAGGGTGGGATTTTTTACTCAAAAGGGTTTTCCCCACGTACATCGTGTGTCACCTTTTTGTATGGATGCTTTTATTCCTTGTATTTCATTCTACTTTATTTCTAAGTGCTATTTTGTATGGTGTTATGCTACTAAAGTTATTTTAGATCTAAAGCTTGCATGTTTCTCCTAAAATGGTTAATGTAGGAAATCTATGTGTCCTAATTTTGCTTTATGGGAATAGATTATTTGCACCTGTATCAAGATTTTGTTTGTAAATATTATTGTACTAGAGGTGCATGCCTACTATTTTTACTCACATTCAGTATCAAATCCAAGATATTCCTATGGGTTGCATGTTCTTGCATGTACTTTCATGTTGTTGGCATGGACTTGCATGTTGGTTGCACATGCTTGTATGTGATGGATCAATGGTGTTAGGTTCTATGCATATTCCTTCATTTTGTTTTCTTTGTCTAACAAGATTGAGGGAATCTCTAGGAAGGAATCAATTGATTTATTAATCCTCGTATATGAGTGGGATCTTATAGTTGATCTTATTTTTTAGGATACAACATAGTAGGCACCTATTGGATGGAAAAGGAAGAAAGATTTTTTAGAGTTTTTCATGCAATTACATGATGCATGGTGTTGACCTAGAGCTCTTTATCAGTAGTATGGAACTACTCTTTTGCATGAGGTTGTGAAGTTGGTATGTTGGTGACTTAGAAGCTTTTGGAATAGCCTAGTGTATTTTTAGAAATTGTGACCTCCCACAATTTCACACTAGGTTTAGCACTTCCTTCTATGTGTTTGTGTACTTTCTATATATTTGTGTATCTCTGTTCATGAAATACCCATTTCGGGGCCTAATTAAGAAATAATATTAAAATACTTAATTGCTAAGTTTCGAGGGCCAAATAGCCGAGACTAGGGCACCCTAGTGCCCCGGTCTAGCCTTTTTGCCTTGAATAAAGTTTGAATTTTGTGTCAGCTTTTCTACATCGGGTGGTACACCTCGTGTTGGCCTAACATGAATTATTTAAAATGTGACTGAGATTCATATATATGTAGTTATCTCCATCTTATTTAAAAGAGGAATGAATGATGCAAAAATGATTATTTGAATACTTGATGCATGTTCTATGCATGAAATCAAAAGCTCTCTATCTATAGAATTATTGGTGTTATCATACTAACCCTTGAAGGTATCTAAATAAGCTTCCTTCTCTCTCTAAGGTCTCCAAATTTGTGACTAGTGTTGCAACATCAAGTCAAATTAGGGTTTTATGGTGAGTTTGTTCTATTTATACTTTATCATTGTTATTTTATCAGCTATTTGCCTCTGCCTACCTAGGGCACACACTCTCTATCACACTTATCTTTGTTGTTGTGGAAGTGGGAACCCTTACACAGAGGTTTGACTGAGGAAAGCCTCTACACAACACCTAAACATTTTTCCTCCTACTTGTGTGTGTAGATCTGGAGCGAAAGATCTCAAATATCCATGGATGAAGGATAGATGGAAGTCACAGAGACTGACACCTCTACATAGAAGTGACTCTACCTTGAAAACCTAGGACTAGGGGACCCCACTACCCATGTCCTACCATTTTTGCTTCTATTTCTGGTAATAGGTTCCTCTCTGTCTACTCTGCTCTGCTCTGTTCCTATTTTTTGGTTTCTGTTATTGCAGTCTTCTCTGTTACTTAGTTTTATCACTAGATCTATTCCTTTGCATAGTTTAGTCAACTCTCTTACATAAATCTCTAATCATAATAACATCAGAACTTGAAGAATCCACCAAAACCTATAACTTGGCTCTTCTCTAGGGACAATAGCCAAGTCTATAGCCCTTGGTGTCTTGTGTGAATGTTCTAATGTTATGTGAGAAGAGATATACCTAGTTTACTTCATTATTGATTAGGATAACCTTTTCCCACATAACACCTAGTTCCTCTATTTACATGTACATGGTGGAGGTTGTGGAGTTGGCTTGCTTCAAGACTTGGATTTCTTATACTAGCCCCCTAGTTGTACTTGTTTTGGATCTCTGGGTTTTACAGACCTCTAATTCAATATCTATGGTTTTTCTTATCTATGATAAATCCATTTTTTAGGTTTAACAATTTTAGTGTTCTAGACTTATGGGTGAATGATAAGTGGATTCAAATTTGAATGCATGTCTTTGACATGGATGGTTTTGTAGGTTTTTCTTGTAAACCAAAATCTATGGTTTTGTAGATTTGCAAAGAGACTATTTTCATATTGTGATTCCCATGGGGGTTTTCTAGATGAAAGTAGTTATAGATTTGCATGCATGATTTGTATGGTTTAAGGAGGTTGGTTGCAACTTTCTCAGTGAGGAAGTTTTGGTATGTGATCAATCACTCATCATATCTATGGTGGTTCCTATTAGGTTTGTAGGCTGTAATCATTCATGTTGTGGATTTGAGACATTTTAGGTTTGGATCTGATGTAAGTGTCATGGAGAATCTACATGGTTGTCTCTAGTTTTTCTTGTTATTGATGCAAATTTAAATCTACCTATTCTAGGACTACATTGTTTGGTAGGTCCATGTTGTGCATTATTCAAGATCTACAATTTGTGTAGTTTTGGGGGTTATCTATACCTATAGGTTGCATGGATAACTCAGATGTTGGTTATTTATACCCATAGATCTTCTTAGTGTTGATGGTCTTTTGTTGTAGCAAGGTTTTCCATGTAGTTGTAGATTCTAGTTTGTTTGCTCTTCAACCATCATGGGGAATTGGTTTTGTAGTAGAAATATAGATGGATAGAATATTAAGGTACGAGTTGTTATCAGAAAATTAGAATGATTATCAATAATATCAAATAATCCAAATAACTCAATGAAATAAGAAACAAAGAAGATTTAAAATGATAAACAATACCTCAACAAACCTCTTTACTTCATGCCTTCCATTGGTCGCCTATCTCAAATGATCTTGTGTATGAATATGGCCCTCAGAAGGTGCACTTCCTTGCTATTTTCCAAGATGTCAAGTGGGAATGACTATGATAAATCTTTGTAATGAAGAGGAGCTTCACAACAATGGTAATGGTAATGGTAACAAGTTGATTGCAAGCAATGGAGGGATTTGGGTGCCAAAGGCACGCTGTGATTCCTGCAGAGTAATGTTACTAAAAGCTTGGATGATAGAAATGGAGGAATAAGGTTGTATTTATAGACTTGTGAGAGAGAAGATCAATGGTATAGAAAGAATAAGAAGATCAACAGTATAGAAACTTTGAGAGAATGTGCACGAATAGAAAGAAGACAAGTGTCACACAAAAGTTGTTTTGTTTGAGTTAATTGCTTTCTTTTATAAAGATAAGTTTAGATTTCATAAATTAGAAAGCTTTCTTTTCTAATTTAAGAGTTGTTGATAAAAACAAGATTGATTGAGTTAGTTAACTCAACATGAGATTTGCTTTTGCATGATTTGAGAGAAATTAAATAATAAATTATTTAATTTTGTGTGCATGAAGAAGAAGATTTATTTTTAGAAGATTTGGAAGATTTTTGAGGAATTTAGAAGATAAGAAAGCAAATTAAATAAATAAATTTATTTAATTATTTGTGCATACTTTGGAAGAATAAATAAAATATTTGATTATATTTTATTTTTAGAGATTAAGAGAATTTAAATAAATTTGAAGGAAGAATTGACTTAATTAAATAATTTAAGAATTATTTAATTTGTTTGGAAGAATTTAATTAAATAAAGGATTTTATTTAATTTTGACTTTAGAGGAGGTAATTAAATATTTTGATATTTAATTAATTTAGAGGAATATGAATCAAATAAATAAATTGATTTATTTATTGATAGAGGAATTAGAATGAAATAAATATTAAGAATATTTATTTATATAGAGTCGTGTCATTTTTAGGCGTATACATTTTGCCCCTCTTTGATGCAATTTGTTTTATCATGTTGCTTCAAAGAATAAGCTTTTTCTGATAATGATACATGCCCCAATTTGCCCTTGGTATAGGTTTAACGACGGTAGGATGCTCCCTTGGGAGATTGGACAGGAAGGAAGGGAGAAGGACACGAGGCGGACAATCTCACGAAGAAGTTGAAAAATAGGTTAGGATGAAGAAATTTGTTGAAAAAAGAGATGAATGATACGTGATGCAAGATAAAATGATGACACACACAAGCAAGCAAGAAAGTATGCACAAATGACACAAGAAGAAGCAAGGTATTGCCCCTGTCAAGCGGTAAACCAATGATTAATCAATATTGATTGATGATAGTGTTGTCATGGTGGGGAACGATAGATCCCTAGAGCAAGATGAAAGATAGTGTTATAATGGTGGGGAACAATAGATCCCTAGAGCAATATGAAAGATAGTGTTGTCATGGCGGGGAACGATAGGTCCCTAGAGCAACACGATAGGTGTGGGAAAGATACATCCCATTAATACTTATGATTGATTGAGTTGGTTTACAACGAGATTAGGATCAACACCACTGATTGTGATTGGATAATTTGACAAGATTGACTTGACTCGATTGGTATGGATTAAGGATGGACCTTTATATGGATCATTGCTTGGAATGATAGCTAGAACTACTGACGAGAGATACAATGATAGATAGAAGATTGATTTTTGGCAGAAGAATGACTCGACAAAAGGACTCACAAGCTTTTGATTGTAAACAATTGATACTCTACACAGGATTGTTATTATGGATGGGATATCGATGCTTTGTGGATGTTTTTTGGATGCGAATGGTTTTGACATCTTGATATTGCAAGTATTTTGAAGTGCTTATTTCATCATTGATCTTTTTTGTTTTTTTGTGTTTTTGAAATGTTGTAGGAAAATACAAGCATCTAGGTATAATTGAACTGAGATGACTTGAGTATCGCTTACATGGATTTTGATTTAGCAAGTTAATACAAGCATCTAGGTATAATTAAACTGAGATGACCTGAGTACCTCTTGCGTATCAACAGACAAGGATTTCCCCCTTTCATGTTAGACCTTTGATGTCATTGATGATCTTTTGCTGATCATGTCATTAGACAAGGCTGCACATTACTAAAGATTGATCCACAAATAGCAGAAGAAGAAAATGATTATGCCCCCATCATAGCATCTCTAGTTTTTGACATCCTTGAGTAGCGTAGAAAGACATGATAAAAAAATCAAGACGATGTAACCTAACCTGATCACAAACACAAAATATTCTTGCATTTAGATGTGTTTTCTTGGCATAATTTAGATAGAATCATTTAGAGCACTTTAGGTACTTATTTGATTTGCTTTGGATAGGTTGATGTCTTGTGTCAAAACTTCTATTGGAAAGCGGGTTTTTGCTTGTGCTTGCATGCTTGGTGAAAAGGACCCTACGGGATTGACCTAGTGCCTCGAGGGCACATTGACAATGGCCTTGCCTACATGACGATGCAGAGGCAACGTAGTTCGGGACTTGGACTTGGATGCAGATGGACTGGAGAATAGACGAAAAGATATGGGACAGATGGGAAGTGGAGCCTGTTGGATCTAGGGCATACAACTGAGAGGGGGGGTGAATCAGTTGTATAAAAAATTACTTTTTACTTCAAACACTTGATTCTTCTTTGTTAGTTAACAACATATCAATTAATCATCCATGAAAGCTTAAAGCATAAACACAAGAGCAGATAAACATCAACACATTGAACACCAAGATTTTGACGTGGAAAACCCGGTTAAGCGAAAAACCACGGGGTGATTAACCCAAGGATTATTCTCTGTTAGAAGAATAAGAAAAAGAATGGCACTTGCCAATTAGGGCTCACTGCCCGAGCACATTGCTCACAAAGAGGCGCACTGCCTACAAGGAGACACACTATCTACAAAGTGATAAGAATCACAATCTTGAACTGGAGAATGACATTTTTACCATGTCTGGATCAGTTCCATTTAAGCCCAAAAACCCCTGCTATGCCTTTCGCACTTTTCTTCGCTATGCCACACTCATCACATCATCCACACTAAAAAATGAACTCACAAACCTTTATTTATACAAGACATCAACTTAGGAACAATCATCTAAGTCGACAATCAAACATAAGAATATCCGCAAGATGAATAACACATCTGGTCGGCCACCATAAGAACATTCGTAGGATGAACAACTCATCCGGTCGGCTAGTCGAAACAAGGACTTCATCAGGAAGAATATCTTCAATTTCGGACTCTACCATCAATGCGGACCAACAACACAACCTCAACATGATCCAAGAACCTTCACAAACCTACCTGAATGACCAAGTACATCCGTACTTTCTCTACATACTGGAATCTCTTCTCTTCCTCATCCGGAACTTCAAGAACATTGTCTGTCACCACTGTCACAATGCAAAAGGTACTTCCGGACCTCAAAATCATACACAACTTGAGATGACACATCACAAGGACATCCCAAACACTCCTTTCAATTTGCAGATTAGGATTATACAATTCCGGACCTCACCGGACCTTTCTGTGATCCTCTGTCACCTTTGAACACTTGCTGGAACCAGTTCCACACCGACAGCCATAACTTCTACAGATCTTCATGCGGACCTCTGAAATCTTAACTGAAACATCTCAAGATGCATATATGCAAACCCTTTAATCCGCATCCTCCGATTCTCAACCTATACAATACATTTGCCTTCTTCTCATCACTGTTCTTCACTGTTCCTGACTGAGGCTAATTTTCTCAATATCCTCAGCACACAGCTCATCCAATGACAACACTGGTTCACCTCATACTTGTAACAGAGCCTTGGGGGCACATTAAATATGGCCTTGCCTACATGATGACACAGAGGCAATGTAGTTCGGGGGTTGACCCTACGATACTGATGACAGACGCTATGCTAGGCTGACACTATGGATAGGATACTAGATAAGACCTTAGTTGATAAGGCGACAAAAGAGATAGAGTATCAAGCAATGATAGGTTATCATTAGGTTTTTATCGTGAACTAGATATGGATCAGAAGAAAAACGATGGTAGGAAGAATGGACACAAGGTGATTGGTTTCCCAAAGATGGAGGAGGCGGTTTTCCACAAGTAGCGCCTGTTTACCAAGTTTTCACCACTTGTTTTTATTTGCATGGAAGCTAAAAGTACACATGATGCCTATTTGCCAGGTTTTTATCATGGTACCTATCCAAGGTGCATGTTTTCCAGGTTTTCACCAAAGGACAATTTTTTTGTTGTTTTTCCATTTTTTTGATTTTTTTGCTTTTTTTTCTAATTTTTTGCTTTTTTCATTTTTTTTTCTTTTTTTAAATTTTTTTTTTTATTTTTTTTTTGAATTTTTGCCCCCTTACATTGGGGTTCTCTTAGGTATAGAACCGGTGAAGATGCATACTATTCATTAGGTCATAGAACAACTCATCCTCCGATGTTGTTAATTGATACGCTCCTGATCCATAGGCAACAATGATTACATAAGGACCAAGCTAGTTGGGTTCAAACTTACCATTCTTTTCCTAATCTTGCTGATTGCGGGGATTTTCCTTAAGTACTAGATCACCAATGTTGAAGACCCTTGGACGGACCCTGTGATTGTAGCTTCGTGACATTCTCTGTTGATAGGCTTTGAGATGATTGAAAGCATTTTGTCTCTTCTCCTCTAATAGCTCTAACTCTTGTAATCTAGAAACTCTGTAGTCTTCATCAGTAATAAGACCTTTTAACAACGCCCTTAGAGATGGTCGCTCAACCTCGATGGGTAAAATGGATTCTGATCCATAGACAAGGGCATAAGGGGTAGCACCTGTGGGAGTGCGTATACTAGTTCGATAGGCCCATAGAGTGGGATTCAGTTGTATGTGCCAATCACGACCAACATTGTTGACTGTCTTCTTGAGGATTTTCAAGATTGTTTTGTTGGATGCCTCTGCTTGGCCGTTGCCTTGTGGATAGTAGGTGGTGGAGAAACGGTGTTGGATTTTGAATTTTTCACAAAGCTCTTGGACATCCTGGTTCTTGAAAGGTCTTCCGTTATCTGTGACTATGGATGAGGGAATTCCGTATCTGCAAATGAGGTAATTGAGGATGAAGGAGGCAATTTGTTTGCCTGTGACATTTGTGAGTGGAATGGCTTCAATCCACTTGGTAAAATATTCAGTGGTGGTTATTATGAACTTGTGGCCGTTGGATGATGGAGGGCAAATTTTTCCCACAAGGTTGAGTCCCCATCGACAAAAGGGCAAAAGTGTCGTTAAAGGTCATAGCTCTTGAGCTGGTGCATGGATGAGGTTACCATGTATTTGGCATTGCTTGCACTTCTTCACAAATTGATATGAATCAGTTTCCATGTTCAACCAATAGTATCCCAAACGTATGAGTTTCTTAGCTAAAGAAGGACCGCTAGAGTGTGTTCCACAAATTCCTTGGTGTACATCTCATAAGGTGGTTTGAGATTCTTCACGTTCTAAACATCAGAGTAAAGTACCATCCAGACCTTGTCGGTATAGGGTGTCGGCAATAATAGTGTAATGGGAAGTTTGGTGAATGAAGGTTCTACATTGGTTGGTGGACAAGTCAGGTGGTAGGGTGCTATCCTTGAGGTAAGTGTAAATCTTACCATACAAGGGCGAATCAGATCTGACTAATAGGAATATGGAGTGTGTTTCAAGAAGACAATAAGCTAGTTGCATAACTGACTCCACCAAGAGCTCATACCATGACTCATTCTCTGGGATCTCGAGGAGCAAGGTGATGGTTGCCATGGCATCTGCTTCTTTGTTTTCAATGTGAGGTATCTACTCAAAGGAGATGATCACAAAGTACTCTTTAAAGTCATCTACCATATGCTTGTATGGTATTAACTTGTCATCTTTGCTCTGATAGTCATCATTGACTTGATTGATGACCAGTTCGCAATCGCCATAGACATGTAGCTCCTTTATTTTCCATTCTGCTCCCATTTTGAGACCAATGACCAAGGCCTCATACTCTACTATATTGTTTGTGCATGGGAATAGTAGGCAGTAAGATTTAGGTATGGTGTCACTGTGAGGAGTGACCAACAAGATTCCTGCCCTCGATCCATGGTTTGTATAGGATCCATCAAAGTAGAGTTTCCATGAGTATGTTGTGATACTGAATATGGATTCATCTAGAAATTCCAATGTCATTGGTGTGGTATCCTACAATGGTGCTTTTGCTAACTGATCGACAATGATTTGACCTTTGATAGCCTTCCTTTCTACATACTCGATGTCATATTCACTTAACAACATTATCCACTTGGCTAGGTGGCCTATTAGAGTTGCTTTGCTTAATAGGTATTTCAGTGGATCTATCTTTGTAATAAGCTTGACCGAATGTGCTAGCATGTAATGTCATAGTTTTTGGGAAGAAAAAAACATGGCAAGACACAATCTTTCTATTTGGGAATATTGCAGTTT
Organism: Cunninghamia lanceolata; assembly: GCA_027924645.1. Taxonomy (NCBI): domain Eukaryota; kingdom Viridiplantae; phylum Streptophyta; class Pinopsida; order Cupressales; family Cupressaceae; genus Cunninghamia; species Cunninghamia lanceolata. Next base: position 11,880,787 of record BSBN01000130.1, on the reverse strand, counting down.
ACAGGCCACCAATGTGTGACTAATGTAGTAGATAGCCCTTTCTTTGCCTTCATAACCATGTTGTGCTAATAGGGCTCCGAGAACTGTTGGCGTAGCAGATATATATAGATACAAAGGATTACCTTGGATAAGTGGCATTAGAATAGGAGGGTTCATGAGGTATTCCTTTAGTTTGTGAAATCCTTCCTCACACTTTTCATCCCATCTGAATGGTTTGTTTTTGTGCAATAGGTGAGTAAAAGGTTGACAATTGTCTGCCAGTTGCGATATGAACTGACAAATTGCTTGTAACTTTCCCTGTAGAGACCACAATTGAGTGATGTTCTTTGGTGGTGGCATTTCCATGATAGCCTTGACTTTGGAAGGATCCACTTTGATCCCATTTGCTGATACAATGAAGCCTAAGAGCTTGCCGGAGGTGACTCCAAACACACATTTCTTTGGATTTAACGTGACTTTGAAGTGTTCCAGTCTTTGAAAGACCTTCTCTAGTACATCGAGATGGGATTCTCTTGTTAGTGACTTTGCAAGGATGTCATCTACATAGTCCTCCATTGTGACATGCATCATATCATGGAAGATATTGGTAATAGCACGTTGATATTTTGCCCCTACATTCTTTAACCCAAATGGCATGACGTTCTAGCAGAAGGTACCCCATGGACAAGTGAAAGCTATTTTATGTTGGTCTTCTGGTGCTATCCTGATTTGATTGTATCTGGAGAAGCCATCCATAAGAGAAAGCATGGTGTGTCATGCTATCAAGTCAACTATGATATCAATATTAGGTAACGGAAAGTCATCCTTGTGGCAAGCTTTGTTTAGATCTTGAAAATCATTGCATAATCTAACTCTTCCATCGGGCTTGGATACTGGCACTATGTTGGATACCCACTCTGGATAGTCCATTTCCCTGATGAATCCTACATCTAGTAGTTTCTTGAGTTCCTCTTTTACTAGTAATGTAATGTGTGGATGCATCTTTCTAAGCTTTTGCTTGACTAGTTTGACTCTTGTATCTAGTGGAATATGATGTAGGATCAAATCTAGATGTAAACCAAGCATATTTGCGTATGACCAAGCAAAGTTGACTTGCTTTTTCTTGAAGAATGGTACAAATTTGGTCTTTTCTGGTGGAGATAGACTTTTCAAAGTGAATGATCTTAGGATTATCCTCTGTTCTGATGTTGACAGGTTCTGTAGGTTCCACAACAATATGAGACTTCTCCTGATACATGTCAGTGGGGAGAGTGTCAAGCCTTCCATTGTTTAGCACCTTAGAGAGGTTTTCACCATCCGATGCATCCTTTCTTTTTACTATTTTGGGATCTGATACTACTGCGGAGCAGTTTTCACCATCAGATCTAGTTTTATTTTTATGTTTTTGTGACTGGAAGGCTTGGCACCCTCTCCAAAATAAGCCACGGTGTTGAGTATAGGCATCATCATTTTGGAACATGTCTATTTGTGGGGTTCCTCGTAAATCCCAGTCGATAAGTTCAGGATGCACAAGGGGGAGGGGGTCAGAAGATAGATTTGATTCATTGGGTGTGACAGTTTGAATGGGTATATGGTTAGGATTTAGATTGATAGGGATATGATCTGGGATGGTACTTTCTTCTAGATTGTTTATTGCGATGGAACTCTGACCTTCCTCAAAAGTCATATTTTCAGGAGTTGGCGAATCACACTCTAATGCTCTATGAATTAGCATTTGTCCCTCATGGTAGGGGCTATAGGTTTGAATTGTATCAATTCCTTTGTCCTCATAGGAGTGCTCTGTGAGTTCATCCCACTCATACTCGTTAGAGTCTATATCACTGTCATCTTGTAGGTTATGGATCTGTTCCACAAAACAAGCATTGGCCTTAGCTTTTCCTTTGTCCTTGTATCCTAGTCCTTTTGTATTTCTTGCCAATGAGGATGAGGAGGGTTGGATAGGTTCTATTATTCCTTCTTTTCTTAGGAAAATGGGACCTTGTCCTTCATAACCCATTTTGTGTAGGATAGACTCACCATGCCCATAGATTTTCGTTGGGAGCTTAGGTGGTTCTTGTTGTGTGTTATCTTCCTCTATGTAGAGCCATTGTAAGACATCTCTTTCCTCAGTTTCATCTGATATGGTCCTCTATTTGACAAAGGGAGCTGTGGGATGTTCGGGAGGAGCAGATGGCTTTAGAATATACTTAGGTGTAGGTCACCCAAAGGATCTTGGAGATAGAGGTATTTTGGCTAAGTTGAGGTTGTGCTCGATGGAGTATTCCTCTACCCCTATTTCTTTGATTTTGATTTTCTGCTCTTTGAGCTTGGATGAGGAAGCTTTGGAGGTAGAATCATGCTATGGGATGGGGGATGTGGAAGCTCTATTCTTGGGAATGATGCAATCAGGCTTTGAGTGGATAGAGTTACGATGCTAAAAAGGATCCAGATCACCTTGGATGGTGATCTATTTGTTGTTATGAGGAAATTTGATGCATTGGTGGTAGGTAGAAGGCATAGCTTTCATGGCATGAATCCAGGGTCTACCTAGGAGGATGTTATAGGCTAGCTCTCTATTTAGGACTTGGAAAACAACGTCCTTTATCACTAGTCCAACTTGTATTGGTAACACCACTATTCCTTTAGTAATTCTTTCTTCTTCATCATAGGCCTTAATAGTGATCTTTTTCCTGGGATCCACTACAGTTTCTGGGAACCCTAGTGTAAGGATTAGCTTGAGCATGCAAATATTTAAATTGGCTTCTCCATCAATAAGAACTCTTTTGATACGGTGTTTATGAATGAAGGCGACGATATGCAAGGGTGTGTTATGGGGCTGAGACACTGAAAGGTCATCCTATTTGGTAAACGATATGGTCCTTGAGGAGGTTAGATTTCCTACCATGGATTGAAACTTCTCTTGGGCCAGGTTTGTGGGCACAGTTGTTTCTACTAAGGCCTTATCAAGAATTTCCTTGTGGGAGGGAGATAGACGCAACAACTCTAAGATAGATATATGGGCAGGAGTTTTCCAAAGTTGGTCTATGACACTGTACTGATGTGAGGTAGATAGAGAAGGTGATGACCTTGGAGGAAGCGTGTTTAATGTGACCTTACCACTATGGGTGATGATGCTACAATCAGTTTTGTTGGGTCTTTATTGTTGGTTGAATGTGACCACATTGACTTGTGGGATGTGCTCTGATATGCAGTTGTCGATATAATCGAATGACACACTCACATAGTTAGCAATTATTGTGTCCTTTGTTTTGATTCTGCCTGTTGTGGTTGTTAGTGTTGTTGTTGTTGTATGGCCTATCGTGGTTGAGGAGTAGATCCTTGTATTGCACATGTGTTTCGTTTGAGGTATGTTCTTTAGTGCCTACCTGATTTTGGTCAAGTATATCTTGAATGACATGTTTGGATGGATATAGTCATTAGTCTTATGGCCTCTTCCTCTATGATATTCGAAGAAATCAATATCTTTCCAATAATGAGGTTTTACATGAGGTTCATAGTCGCTAGTGGGGGGAAGAGTGATCTCATTGTTGGCTAATAGATTTCTTAACGCTGACTCCTGGGACTCCCCTAGTGGTCTGAATTTTCTCCTAGGAGTGGAGGTGAATTGGCTCGCAAGAGAAGGTTTTGTTTGGTGTAGTATTGCTTGCTTCTCCTTTGAGAGTGAAGATTGGTTGTTGTTTTGGGAGCCACTACTTTGGCATCAACTACTCCATCATTGATGACATTTTTGTTCTTTGTCCAAAACTTTGACTTGTCTATGGTGTAGTTAGAGTTAGGGGTGTCCTTGTACAACTTTATTTGCCCCTTGGTGATCATAGCTTTCTCGATAAATTTTCCCATCTCAATGACTTTTGTAAATGAGGTAGGGAATTGAATTTGGATTTGGTAACTTAGATCGGGGTTAAGGTTGTGGACAAACATCTCCATCATTTGCTTCTTAGGCATGTCATATGAGCATTTGCTTGCAATTTGTCTCCACCTTTGTAAGAAGGCAGTGAAGGATTCACCACCCTTTTTCTTTGTATTACATAGGTCAAGCATGGAAATTTCATGTTCAATGTTATATGAGAAGTGTGTGACAAACTTGTTTACTAACTCATCAAAAGTTTTGATACCCAGGGGAAGTCATGAGAACCATTCCATGGCTTGTCCACCTAGAGATCTAGGGAATAGTCTCATTAGGAAAGTTTCATTGTGAGCTACTTCTAGGCACGCGACGCTAAATTCCCTAATGTGATCTCTTGGGTCTCCTTTCCCTTTGTATTTGTCAAACTTAGGAACTTCGAACTGAAAGGGGAAGGGTACCATGTTCCAGCTTTTGTCAAAGGGATATGGCAAGATATCCTCCAATGAATAAGTTTTAGTGGGTGGCCCCGTTTGGAGATCCGCCACTTTATGTGTTAGACTCTCGATTTGTTTTGTTAATGTGTCTAGAGGTGCATTTGAGTATGTGGTTTTTTCTCTTTATCTAGGCCAATGGTTTTATCCTCACTTGTGTGGTCCTCATGAGTTTCTTCCACTACTATTTCTCTTAATTTGTTGAGATCGAAGTCTGAGGGGAGTCTAAGTCCTTGGTTTGCAAGATGAAGAAAGTACTTTTGAGGGTCTTCGTTGAGTATTTTGTCCATCATGCGTTGAAATTTTTGATCTTGGAGGGCTCCTTGGTACTCCTCATGAGAGATTTCCTCATCGCTGTCATGAGGGGATACAATTCCATCAGATGTTCCAGCCATTTCAAGTTGCTTTTGCGTTTGGGATCTAGTTAAGACCATGCAAGGTGATGTGGAAAGGAGTGGGGTGAAACTAGAGACTCTGGTAAGGTGTTGGTGTAGGTTGGTGAGAAGGGGATACTTGTGGTGATGAGATTTGAACAAGGGACTCTTTTGATCAATGATTCCAAGTAAGTTGGCTGACACAAGATGATAGCCACAAGTAAGGATAGTCGGTACCCATTTACTATGTAGAGACTAGTCTTGCACCAAGACCACTAGTGAAGTTTCGAGAGAAAAGGATGTTCGATCCTTGATAGTGGAGACTTACTAGGTTTACTTGAATCTGAAATAATCTAAAAAAGGTCTTGCACTAATATGATATAGGTACTTTGACTTACTTATGGGAAGACATGGTAAAAGGTGGATGAGATGACCGACGAAAGGGAGGGTATTCTATGGAAACAAATGGAAGAGGTCACTGCATGGTAAATCTAATCTCAGAAACTGGAATAAGGCTGAAATGGATACCCATAAATGCTAAAAATTTTCTCTCAAAAGATGTGGAAAAGCTCATTGTTGAGGATGCACAATAATAAATGCACTGAAATAGAGGATAAATGCACAGTAAGTCAGGATGAATGCGCAACTTTGGTGAAAGATAAAAGTACACTAATAGACAACAAATGCACAAAAAGTCTATGTAAACGCACAGTAGGTCGATATAGATGCATAGTTCTGCATGAAAAATACACAGCTCTGGTTTCTTGACTGTTTTTGCAATTTTCTTAGCACATTTTTTGGTGTTTTTGGTTTCTTGGTTGCAAGTTGGTCTTTTTGTTCTGATTTCTCAATTATGGCAAGTAAAACACAACAAACATAGAAGTTTTCATGATTTTTTTTTTGATCAATTTTTTTCTAATTTTTTGGACTCTTTTTGACTCAAAAGCAAGTACAAATCCTAGGCTGGTTGGGACAATATAAACTGAATTCTCACTATTTCTAGATGAGGCATCTTTGGGAGGTGATAATTGCCCTTCCATGCACTGGCTTATAGGGGTTTTTGGCTACTAAAAACAAGGATGATTAGTAAGTGCAACCGTTTGAGTGGTTATACATGTGGCAATGCTACTCTCAGTTATGGAGTCTCCCAGCCTTCAAGGGTTGCACCTTGGAGGGTTTTGGTGGAGGTTGGGTGTTGGTATAACTTAACAACACTCGTTGCTTGAAGCTTTCACTCCAAACACAATTTATTTATAGTGGTTTGGTAGAGCTTGGCTTTATCTTGTTACCACTTAAGGTCATTCCCACTTGGATGGAAGGATATCCAAGGGCAGGCCTCTCTAAAGGTTTAACACATGTAAAATGATATGTCTGGCATTTTGGTCACCCAAGATAGGGGAGAGCATAGGCCTAGTATCATTCCAAAAACACAAAAGATAGTGATTCTTTTTCCCTAATTAAAGTGAAAAATACTAAATGTGTTAAGCTACTTGGGCACACACGTAATTTGTTAACTTTGAAAGCAAGATAGCAATGGTTCAATTTTATCCTCCTAGCATTGGGACTAAATTCAAGTTGTCAATGCAACAAGATTGAATTACAATCCTCCTAGTTAGAACTAAATGAGATTTGCATGAACATCCATTTACTTTCCTTTAGATTAAGAGATGAGTTAACAAATGCAGCTATATGACTAAACCAGCCCCTAACTTGCAAGTAGATTAGAGAATATTCCTGCGAGACAAGTGTTAACATTAGCAAAATCACAAGGAACAACTTGAAAAGTCACTGTCAGAATCAGATGTGCAGGTACAGAGATCAGATGCGCTAAAACACAGACTATATGCACAGTATTAAAAAAGCGTTGACACATAGGTCAAAAGCGCAGAATCAGAGAGTATATGCACAGAAAGGATAGATGCGTCATTTCATAGCACAAATGTGTTGAAACAGAGCATGGATGTGCCGATCTGACAAATGCATGGAAATAGAGCTCAGATGTGTGTTAGAATTGATCAAATGCATAGAATCCTCATGTGTTCAGAACCTAATGCACAAAAACTCAGTTTTTGGGTTAAATCGGAGCAAGACCCCACGGTGGGCACCAAAAATGTTAGGGGAAATTATGCATAAATATCAATGATATTAATAATCCCCATAACTCAATGAAATAACAAACAAAGAAGATTTAAAACGATGAACAACACCTCAACAAACCTCTTTATTTGATGGCTTCCATTGGTCGCCTATCTCAAATGATCTTGTGTATGAATATGGCCCTTAGAAGGTGCACTTCCTTGCTATTTTCCAAGATGTCAAGTGGGAATGGCTATGATAAATCTTTGTAATGAAGAGGAGCTTCACAACAATGGTAATGGTGATGGTAACAAGTTGATCGCAAGCAATGGAGGAATATGGGTGCCAAAGGCGCATTGTGATTCTTGCAGAGTAACATTACTAAAAGCTTGGATGATAGAAATGGAGGAATAGGGTTGTAATTATAGACTTGTGAGAGAGAAGATCAACAGTATAGAAAGAATAAGAAGATCAATGGTATAGAAACTTTGAGAGAATGTGTGCGAATAGAAAGAAGACAAGTATCATACAAAAGCTATTTTGTTTGAGTTAATTGCTTTCTTTTATAAAGATAAGTTTAGATTTCATAAATTAGAAAGCTTTTTTTTATAATTTAAGAGTTGTTGATAAAAACAAGATTGATTGAGTCAGTTACCTCAACTTGAGATTTGCTTTTGCATGATTTGAGAGAAATTAAATAATAAATTGTTTAATTTTGTGTGCATGAAGAAGAAAATTTATTTTTAGAAGATTTGGAAGATTTTTTAGGAATTTAGAAGATAAGAAAGCAAATTAAATAAATAAATTTATTTAATTATTTGTGCATGCTTTGGAAGAATAAATAAAATATTTGATTATATTTTATTTTTAGAGATTAAGAGAATTTATATAAATTTGAAGGAATAATTGACTTAATTAAATAATTTAAGAATTATTTAATTTGTTTGGAAGAATTTAATTAAATAAAGGATTTTATTTAATTTTGACTTTAGAGGAGTTAATTAAATATTTTGATATTTAATTAATTTAGAGGAATATGAATCAAATAAATAAATTGATTTATTTATTGATAGAGGAATTAGAATGAAATAAATTTTTAGAATATTTATTTAGACAGAGTCGTGTCATTTTTACGCGTATACACGAGTCCATTGTAGTTGACCTATAACTAAAGTGTAGAGGTACTTTGAGACAATTGGTCACTTTTAGTTGACTTGTAACTAACATGTAGAGGTACTTTGGATCACTTGGTCACTTGTAGCTAACCTATAATTGACTGATAGAGGTACTTTGGGCCATGTGGTCATCTATAGTTGACTTGTAACTAGAACCTGTAGAGGTGCTTCAAGAAACCTACAACTAACCTAAGTAGAAGTTTGAGAACATATAGTGGTTGACTATGGTGCTTTGAGAGGCTCCAAATTATGGTTTAGAGGGAGCTTTGTGCAGTTTCATAGTTGCCAATGGAAGATTGTCTTCTAAGATTGAAGATGGATTTCATGGTGTCATAGAATCTTTTGTGCATATTTTAGAGCTTTGGCACGACAAGGCCAAGACTACATATCTTTCATAGAGGTATTATCTTCTTTCTATGGAGATCTTGGTTTTACTTTACCCTCTGGGAGATCCTAGTGTTGCAATTGAGTTCTTTGATTGTGTGAGGACCGTGGGTGATCTTCAGTTTGGATATGTTTATCATAATGCCATGGATATCTCTAGATCACTTTTAGTGGGAGTTTTGGTAGTAATGTACTATTATGCCATGGTGGACTCTTGATTACTAGTTAGATTTTTGGCATGATATGGGCATTCTTGGGAGAAAATACATTTATTAGAGATAAATGATCTTTAGTTCTTTAAAGATGGTATGCTTGTAGATTACTTGTAATAGAGTCATAGTGGACCTATAATGGGCCTATAACCATCCTATAGTAGATTGATAGTGGACTTGTAATGGACCTATAACCTCTTGTAGTGGAGTTGTAGTGGACCTATAACAAGTGGATCTATTTCTTATTTTGTGAGATAAACCTATTGGTCATAGATATATGTTATCTTTTGTGAAGAAGACATAAATCACAATGTCATGGCAAGTTTTTAGATCTTGTACTAGCCATGTCTAGAGGGAGCTTTGATGATGATTTGTGGTAGTCTTCTAGTATTGAGTATAGTATTCTTTTTTTCTTGGGAGATTTTAGAGATTATAATGATGTAATTAGCACAAGATGGTCTATTGGGTGCTCATGGATACTAGAGAGACTTGGGTGAGGCTAGAGATCTCTATCTTTTAGAGATTGAGAGTTAGAACATGACTCTTTGATGAGGTTTTAGTAGAAATACTGATGATATTTCACCTAGAGTTGGATGTGAGTTTAGAATGGACTTGATAATGAGATTGTTCATGGATGGAGCAATCTCCTTCCTCACTCTTGGTCCTCTTGAAAGAGAATCATTTGATAGGTATTGCCCACCTAGTTACTCAAATGTATTATGTTTTATATTCTTTTAATTTTCATGGGAATGAGTTTTGAGGTGCAAATATTAGTTTTAAAGGGTTTATTTGAGGTGTACATGGAATGGTGTCTTTTTCCTTTTCTTTCTCATTTGCATGAGTTTATTTTTTAGGATAGTTTTTGAGTACTGCAAGGCATGTTTTTGGGCATATTCAATAGTATGGGAATGGTTGTTAGTTTGACCTTCCTTCAGTTGAAAAGATTACATCCTCAATGATTTACTAATCTATTGCTATTGGTTTGACCTTGGGGTTGAATGTTTGGATGTTGTTAAGGATTTTCTACTTGGGGTTTTGGAGGTGAGGATCTCACTTGTCACAACTTAAGCACTCAATGGTGTTGGAAAAAGGACATGGTATATAGTCTTTTCTCACTATGGTGTATCATTTCTTCCTAGAGGTCTAATTCATATAATAACTTGAGAAAGCCAAGGAAATTATGGGTGAGAGAATGAGTAGTTGTGTAGATCATTGTGTGTGTTCTTCAATACTAGTTTTGATGACATAAGCCACACCTTCATATGAGTGTTGTTGGTGGATTTTTGGATGCTATGGTTGGCACAAAACTAGACATTGCCCTTGCAATGAGACTCTTACGAGGTATATGTGTCCTTGGTGGATGTGTTGATCATCAAACTATGGTATAAAGGATTGAAAGGTATTTTGGCTTACTTGTAATTGACCTATAGAGGTGTAACCAACTTTTAGAGGTGTTATAGGTCACTTGAATGTCATATGTAGGTGTGCTAGAACAAACTCTAAACAAGACAATGGATATACAAGGGCTTGTGGTTGTAGAGTGAACTAGAAAATGTTGTGAGTAGAAGGTCTACTAGTGTTGGGGTTAGTTGGATGTGAGAAATTAGCTATAGTCATTGTTCTGACTAGTGGAGTATGTGATGCATACTTAATATTTTTTGGAGGAGATTGGACTTCTAGGTTTGTGTTCAGATGGAAAGTTGAGGCAAGATACAATGGTGTGTCTCTATGATATTTAGTGTGCCATCTTGGCTTGGTTTTCTTATCTTTCATACTTGGGAATGATGGAGGATGAGATAGTTGTGGTTGAGATTGTGGTCACTTGGTAGATGTTGGAGATGCTTCATTGAGCCTATGAGCATAGAGAAGTTAGTTAGTGCAATATGTTTATACCCTTGGAAGTTAGTTCACAAATTTGCTGGTGCTTACAATTTGCTCTTGCAAGGTGTACGATAAGTGGGAGAATGCTGGGATTAGGTATGTCTTACACCTTACAAGTCCCAATTTTTAGAATTATTTATTTAACCATATTTATTTATTTTTTGTGCTCCCATAAGAAAGAGGGAATCTCACTTATGAATTGGCCATTATGCCATGTGTATTCCTTGGTATGATTTGTGTGCAAGAATATGTAAGATAATTATGTCATGTAAGATGTGTAAGAGCATCTATGACATTATAAGTGTGTAAGAGATTCTATGATGCACATAAGAGCATATAAGAGGGAGAAATTACAAAGTGGACTTGGAATCTTGACAAAATTATGATATTTTATGACACATGTCATAAAGCATCTTGGAAAAGGTGGAAAATGATAAAAAGGGGTGTCTAATTTTGGTTGGTAGATTTGTGACATGTAAGAGAATAAACCATTCTTCATTTGTTGACCCATCATGCAATCTTGGCATTGAAGTTTGGGCCATGGGGTTGGGCACCATACTTCCCATGTTTTGGTCTAAGTGTGATGCTCAAAATCAACATTTTGAATAACATTTTTAATTTGTATCAATTATAGGGAACAAATGGTCAAGAATTTAAGGATATTGTAGACTAATGAGTTGTAGCATTTCATATGTTCAAGATACAATTTTTTGTAAAAGTTTTAAAAAACTATTGCTATGACTTTTTATTTTTATTTTTTATATTATTTTATTGAGTGATATTATTCCATATGTTCACATAACTTTCACTAAAAATAAATTTTTTTCATGAGTTGTTGGAATTAGATCATTAATCCAAATGTCTAGTGCATGGATATTTTGGTAATTTTTTATTATTTTTTTTGGCAAAGGAATCAAACACATGGTGGGACCCATGATGCAAGGTCCTAACATACATCACTATAATTTTTTATTAAATATTTTATTTATTAAACAATTTTTAAATTAGTATTAACAAAATTTTTTTCAGACCTATATTATTTTGTAACACATTTCTCTTAGCATATATATCAAAATTGTTTTTTTCTTTTTTAATTGAAACAAGGACATCTATGTGGAGTGTAGCACATTTTCAAAGATTTTTCTAACAATATTTGTTATTTTTCCTAGTGTATTGAATAGAAGTCACTTACAAAATGGTTTTTCCAAATAACTTGATTTGATCCTCCAAAAGGTGAAGTAAAATTGCTTTTTTGTCAGCATTTTGATAGGTGTAGAAGGGACCCCATCAAGGGTTTGATTTAAGCCTATGGGGTACTATCTAAGGGGGTTTGATCTAACTCCCTTAAATTATACCCTCTTAGATGGAACCTCTCTAGGATTAAATAATTAATATTTCTAAAAAATATGTGATTTCAGGCAAAAGTAAAGTGGGACACACTATTGTGGGATAAGCCATGTAAGAGAATATTCTATTCTTGATTTGTTGACCTATTATGAAAGCCTAGCATTGGAGTTTAGGATAGAGTTGGGAACCATATTTCCCATATTTTGGCCTAAGTGGGATGGTCAAAATTAATATTTTTCAATTTGCATCAATTATAGGGAACACATGGTCAAGAATTTAAGAATGGTGTAAACTAGCGAGTTGTGGAATGTTATATGTAGACTCAAGCTATATTTTTTTTTAAATTTTAAAGAATTATTTCTATAACTTTTATTTTTATTTTTCAATCTTTTTTTTCTGTTATTTTATTGAGTGATATTTTTTAATAATACATAACTTTCACTACAAATAAAAAATTTCTATGAGTTGTTGGAATTAGATCATTAACTCCAATGTCTAGTGCATGGATTTTTTTTGGTAAATTTTTAATAAATATTTTATTTATTATTAATTTTTGAATTAGTACTAACAAAAATTTCAGACCTATATTATTCTATAACAGATTTCTCTTAGGATATATATGAAAATTAATTTTTCTTTTTTTAACTGAAACAAGGACGTCTATATGGAGTGTTGTGCATTTTTAAAGATTTTTCTAACAATGTTTACTTTTTTTCTTAGTGTCTTGAATATAAGTCATTCTTTTTCATAATGGACCTACATTGATTTTAATATATATATATAAGAAAACATAATACACATTATAATTTTTATAAAGCTAATACTAAGGGCTACACACTTACAAAATGACATTTCCAAATGAATTCATTTGATCTCCCAAAAGGTGAAGCAAAATTTCTTTTTTGTCAGCATTTTGATAGGTGCAAAGTGTTAGTGTAGGTTTTTATTTTCTGTATTTCCTAGGTTTTTCCCACACTTTTATTAAGTTTGCTTAGGTTAACTAAAGTGAGTTTAATTAGCACGAGTGGGTGATTTGAGGTGTCAGCATCCTACAAGGGAGGTGGCATTTGCTACCTTGGGAAGATGCTCGTATGATGGCCTCTCCCTATTGGTCAGTTTTGTCACCTCTCCCCTCTCTCTGGTCTATATAAACTCACTACCTAGCTTGTATTTTGTATCTTGAATGCATTGTCTCGTTACTCTGCCATTCTCTTGTATGAAGCTTTGAGCTCTTAATACAATTTTGTCACATCAACATTTGCATATCTCTTAGAATTGCTGGTTTGCTTTTGCTTTGCATTTTCCAGTTTATGTACCTTAGAATATCTCTCATAAAGTTCCTGGTTTTATATCTTGTTCAAGATTTCTAACATGGTATTAGAGCCTTTGTTTTGAGAGTTTTGAGTTCACAGATTCCTAATTGAGAGATTGACTTCTTTGAGGGATCTTGAAAATCCTGTATGCTCTTCTCTTGCATTTTTGAATGATCTAGAGAATCAGAAAGGATTTATCAAGACCCATTAACCTCTTTATTTTGCATGCATGTTTTGTGAGATATAGGTGATTACAACATTTCTGGTTGTTCCAACACATCCATAAGGCTCGAGAAAGTCAAGATTGGATTTCGTTTCATTTGATTCATAGATCGTTTGACACAGTCACGGAACGAGGATTTCTTACTCAGATCTAGAACTTAGTTTTTGTTCAGAGCATTTTTAGGCCAAAAGGACCCTACCATTGTATCTAGGAGGCCTTGTAGGTGAATTGTGATATATAACTTGTGTAGTTTCAGTGTCGATAGCCTCCGAGGCAAAAACATTTACCGAAAGGCCATTTTTGGCCCCCCAACATGCTGTACGGACAATTTTTTAATCAAAAAATTTACAAAAAATAAAAAAAACCAAAAAAATATATTTTAAGCACCTTGAGTCCTATTGTAAAGCGCTCAATGCTAACTCCTAAGTGCTTAAAAGCGCTACTACAAGGGGACTTTGGCCCCTTTTGGGACCGAGCCCCCCTATATAGGGAGTCAGCCCCCATTTGACTAGGTCATGCTTGTTTAGGCCTCCACACCTTATTTTGGGGTGGGTCTGGGTTGGGTGTGGCCATGGCCCCTGCCCCCCTCTTTTAGTTTAACCTTTAAGGCCTTAAATCTTTTTAATATTTGTGCTTGTACTTTCTAAGGTTCCACAAACCTATGCTTTCACCTCGACCTTTGTGTTAATTTTTTTGGCCTTTGTAACATTTTTTTCAAACTATAGTGCCAAATTTTTCTACTATATTTGGCAAAATTTCTGGAGGCTTTGCCACATTTGGTAGTGTTTTGTATAATTGGTCATAGCTAAATTTAGTTGGAGATATCCTATTTCTAACTAAAGTTTAAACCACAGAGCAAAGATCTAAACTGTAAGGAGATTTATATTTTGGAGGCACCGCTAAACTTGGTGGCATTTCTGCCAAACTTGGTGATAGCAGAATTTTTGCAAACAGAACCCTCTCCATTGGTAAGGGCAAAATTGAAGGTGATTGTCAAACACTCCATTTTGACTCATATTGACTCCGTTTTCAGTACATTTTTTTTATTTGGGATAATTTTTCACACTCTTTGTGTTGGTGAAATCAATTCTTGATTCTGGTGCACATATTTTCTAGAAATTGTAGATTCTCATAGGTGACACTACACAGTTCTCGTTTAGGGAACCTCAAAGACTCATAGCTTTATCATACGAGCTCGAATTAAGGTGATTCGACATTTTTTGAAAGTGCATGATTTTTCTAGTACTTCACAGTGGTGCTATTGGTTTCACTTGGTTTGGTTCCAAGATTGTACTTTCAACCTACACTCATTTGATTGAGAATTTGTAAAGCATTGAGATCAAATCCACTTAGCATTTCTTGTTGGTGGTAATTGTAAATGCACTAAATATAAAGTGCCATATCATATTTTCTTGGGGGGTTCTTTGATTGAGTGAAAGGGAGGGTGTCTTGTGTGCTTTCTTTGAGTTTTTGCATTCTCTTTTCCGCACAACAACATCAACAATATTCTTTCTTGCATAAAATGGATCAAACAACAATACCAATACTCACACCCTACAACTACTTTAATTGGAAATCTAAAATGACAATCTATCTAAAGAAGCAAGGGTTGTATAGAGTAACTATGGGTCTTGAAACTAAACCATCATTACCTGCAAAAAATCCAAAATGGTTTAATGAGTTGGATGAAGCTTTTGAAACCTTGTGTATGTCTGTATCTCTAGATTTACTTTTCATATTGAAACTATTTCTACACCAAATGATGTATGAACCACTTTGGAAAATCTCTTCGATAAGCATGATGAAATAAGAGGACATCTACTAGAGAATGAACTCATAGGGTTAAGTCCTACTAGTTTTGATACTATTTAGGACTTCTTCACTAAGCTATAGGCCATAACATTGCAATTGAAACAATGTAGGATTGAGAAGAAAGATTCTAAATTGATCTTAAGTATTCTTTCCAAGCTTGGTCCTAACTATTATGTAATTGTTTCTACATTTCATGCAACAAAAAGTGTCTTAGGAACCAATTATACAATGCCTTCTCTTGATGATTTTGCTAATGAACTCACAAAGGAGCATGATAAAATGGTTCAAATGGGCACAATTAAGCCCTCTAAATCTCATGCCTTGGCTGCAAATTAGGGCACTAAAGATCAGAAAGGGTTCAATAAGCAGAACAAGAAACAACATAATTAAGGAGAGAAGAAACAAGATAAAAAAATGGCTGCTCCAAAAGCAACTAATCAGGGCTCTTCTTCCAAAAGTGACAAGACTAAGAAGGAGAAGGAAAAGTGTGCCTATTGCAAGAAGCCCGGTCATGATGAACATAAGTGTCTTAAGAAGCAGATTCATCACCTAACACATCTTCTTAAGAAGAATAATATTAGGGTGTCTGATTCAGTCAAACAGAGTTACTCTTGGGAATCTTCAAAGGACATAGATAAAAGTAAGGGGAAAGGACAGGGAAAGGCCCTAGTTGCTATTGTTTCATAGACCAATACCTAGATCATTGTATTAGGTGCTTCGTACCACATGGCTTCATCACAAGATGGTTTTACCTCTTTGGAGCCATGCTCTATGCCATATATACTCATGGGTGATGACACTCTTGCTGAAGTGCATGGGAGAGCGTTTGTTGACATAGGTGAAGAAAAATTGCATGATGTTCTTTGTGTTCCATCTTTGTCAACTAATATCCTATTTGTTTATCAGATCACTCACATAGGCTCTAGCAATCAGGTTGAGTTCACTCTAGACACAATGGTAATCAGTGAGTTGCACAATGGGTCTACAGTTGTTGTGGGAATAATTGCTCATCAGTCTAGACTATATCATTTTTCTCACTTTGTTCTTGATTCTCCTTCGCTTGCTTTTCTCACTCACTTAGATGAGGTGAGTTGTTTGTGGCATTAGTGGTTTGGCCACTTGAACTACCACTACTTGCAACATCTTAGTCAACAGGACATGGTTGCAGGGTTCCTTTCTATTCAGTTTTCTGATGGTGTTTCCCAAGGATACATTCTTGGTAAGCATCCTGAAGAGAATTTTGATAAAGGCAAAGCATGGAGGGCCACACAACTCTTGGAGTTGGTACATGGTGACTTGGCAGGACCATTTCCACATCTTTCTTTCAGTAAGGATTGATATGTTCTCACATTCATTGATGATGTTTCCAGATACATATGGGTTTATTTTCTCAAACAAAAGTCTGAGGTCTTTGAGTCTTTTCAAGACTTCAAAGGTTTTGTAGAGAAATGGTCTGGGAACTCCATCAAGATTCTACATACAGACAATGGGGGGAGTATGTCAACCAGAGGTTTGAGTAGTTTTGTGCCTCTAAAGGCATTGATCTTCAACACACATTGCCCTACAGTCCATAATAGAATGGTGTCGCAGAGCGAAAGAATAGGTCCTTGAAAGAGATGGCCAAATGTCTGATTCACTCCAGGTCTATGGCACCTCAGTATTGGGTGGAGGCCATTAACTATGCATGTTACATTAAGAATTGGGTTCCTCACCAACCTATGAAGGGGGTCACTCCTTTTCAAGCTTGGATTGGTTGGAAACCCATAGTTAAGCACTTTCAAGTGTTTGGTTCTCTTGCATGGGCCCACATTCCAACAAAGAAATGTAAGGCTATGGATTCGCAGAGCAAGCCTTGCATATTTGTTGGGTACCTAGATGGTGTCAAAGGCTATAGGCTTCTCCATCCCACCACTCATGAATTGTATATTGAGAGGATTGTTCGTTTCGAGGAAAATGTTTCTAGTTCTTCTCCTATCACTTCTCCATCTACCATCACTTTGGAGACATTGTAGCATGATGATAGTTCTTCTAAGGATCTTAATCCTCTTTCTCTTGATGAGGAGTCTTCTTCCTCCATTTTAGATGGAGACGATGATGATGATGATTCATCTTCCTTTGCTCCTAGTCATCATTCTGAGGGTGATCATTCTCCTCTAGATTCTCCTATTAGGCATCTTTGGGCTCGTTAGACATCGGAGTTAGTAGGTGATTGGGTTGGTGATCCTCTAGATCCTAGAAGAACAAGGTCACAGTTTGAGCAGGCTCCACATCTCTTCAATGCCTCAACTTCTGATCCATAGTCTTTTCAGAAAACTTTTGGTGTCCCTGACTGGGATTTTGCTATGCAAGAAGGGTTCAGTTCCTTAAAGAGGAACCATACTTGGGATTTAGTCCCTCTTCTTAAGGGAAGAAAACTTGTTCGATGCAAGTAGATCTATTAGACAAAATTTTGCACAGATGGGTTTATTGATTTAAGCATAAAGCTCGCCTGGTTGCGAAAGGATTCTCCCAGGTGCCTGGGATTGACTACTTTGAGACTTTTATGCTAGTTGCCTTTCCTTTGCATAATATATAATCTTGACTTTCATTAAGATAAGATTATCCCCCAAACCATCTAAGATTTAGATCAATTTGTCTATTTAAAGGGAAAGTTCTAGAAATAGTATAATGGGTCAGAAAGGAAGTTTGAATCAACACTTGATGACAATTTTGGTGGATGATGAGGTCAAGAGGAGGGATAGTGCATTTGGACACTATTTTGTTGGCTCTATGTCAACTAGCATGAGACCACAAACAATGTTGTCTTGTTAGGTAATTTATTTTTGTATGACCATGGTAGTGTCTCCTTGATGTACTAGTACTAATACGACCACAATGGCATCCTCTTTGATTGTGTGACTCCAATAGTATCCTCTACAACTAAACAATGTGCTATGCAACTCTGTAAACCTTTTCTTTCTCTAAAATATCTATTTTGGGATGGGACAATGCCTCAGGCACATTTGGGAATTTGCCTTATTCAAATCCCTAAATCTGAATCAACAGGAGTATTGAGGTTGTTATTGGAATTTCATGCAATGTATCCTAAGTGTTTGTGCAACTATAATAATGGAGATTTAGCTTGTTGTGTGCATGGTTGCTATTATTGCTTACGTGTGCTTCTACCACACATGAGTGTTAATTGTCTTTAACCTTTATTTATGAAACTTGAATTTAGTTGTTAATGACATTTTGGGCATGAGATTGGGTTTGCATGTAGAGTGAGCTAGAAAAACAAGATTTAAATAGGGAAAAATTAGTTTTTGGACATTAAGGGCATACCTCTCACAATCCCATCTAGAAGACAAAGTTGTAAGCACAATAGTGTCTAAGGTGGCAAAAAAAAGTGGGAACTAAAATAGGAATGAGTGTTTAAGTGTGGACAAAGTTATTTACTATGTAGGGTGCTTGTTAGAGTCCGTGTGCCAAATAATCAAAAGTGAACATATCTTACTTAATAAACAAGAGCGCTAAAAAGTGCATGCCAAACAAAAATGGGAAGCACAAAATAAGCACTTTTCATCTCGAGAGTATGCTTGTTTAATTTTGAGATATGCTTCTTTCCAACTTTTGATTTTGAAACTTGTTTTGTTTTTATTTTAAATATAATGGCAAAATTTCAAATACAAAATTTGCTTAGGAATTGGATGCCCATCAAACCCAAATTAGCAATAATTATTGTTACACACTAGTTCATTCCATAGTTTTCTAGCATTTGGTATCTAAACCAGCTCCAATCAACCAGCTTTCAATAGAGCTAGAACAGATGGGTCAGGAGAGGTACTCCAATCTTGATCCCATTATAGATATTGTAGTGGCACTGCACTGGCCGTTTTACATGTCATAATTTCCTAGTGAACCTTCCTGTCCTCTTATTTTCAGAACACTGAGGCCTGTAAGAAAGTTGTAGGGCCCACACTCTGAAATTTTAACCTGAACCTATGCTGATGTTATTGCAACTGTTGAAAGATACAAAATACAGGAATTGTATGTTGTATGGAAATAACTTTCATGCCGCATTTATACCACTGCTTGTAGAATAAGTTCAATCCGTTTGTGGAATAAGAGTTTTCTTTCTTGGCCAAGATGGGAAAATCCGCCTAATAGGTAAGAAAGTTGTAGGGCCCATACTCTAAAATTTTAACATGAAACTATGTTGATGTAATTGCAACTGTTGAAGGATACAAAATACAGGAATTGTATGGAAATAACTTTAATGCTGCATTACTGTCACTGCTTGTAGAGTAAGTTAAATCTGTTAGTGGAGTAAGGATTTTCTTTCTTGGCCAAGATAGGAAAATCCGCCTAACACCTAGAAAGAGAACTTACAGAGATATTATTTCACTGTATTTGACGGGGAAAAACGCATAAATATGGCCACAGGGCCATAAAATTCAATCTGTGTCAATCAGTCCTCGGACAACACAGAGCATCCACAACATGTGGTCTGGTGACTTTAAAAAGTTACAGTCTGTGGCACTGGCAATTTCTTTTGCAATGTCATATGTGGTCTGGTGACTTTATAAAAGCTTTGTTAAACTTCTTCATAGAGGATCAAATGTCTATAATACCATATTATGAAGAGTTTCCTTGCATGTTCGGTGCAAATGCTACACCTTCGTGCGTTAGCACGGTAAATGACGTATTTAATAGTAAATTGGACAACCTAATATGACATTGCAAAACAAAATGCCACAGACTGTAACTTTTTTAAGGCACCAGATCACATGTTTTTGATGTTATGTGTTGTCCAGGGACTAAATTTGACAGAAATTGAATGTTATAGCCCTGCGGCCGTATTTATGCTTTTTTACCCGTGAAATACAATGAAATAATATCTCTAGAAGCTCTCTTTCTATTAGGCGGATTTTCCTATCTTGGTCAAGAAAGAAAGTCCTTATTCCACAAACGGATTTTACTTACTCTACAAGCAGTGATATAAATGTGGCATTAAAGTTATTTCCATACAATTCCTGTATTTTGTATCCTTCAACAGTTGCAATTACAACATAGTTTCAGGTTAAAATTTCCAAGTATGGGCCCTACAACTTTCTTAAAGGCCACAGCATTTGTGAAAGTAAGAGGACAGGAAGGTCGACTAGGAGATTATGACATGTAAAACGGCTAGTGCAGTGCCAGTACAATATCTATAATGGGATCAAGATTGGAGTACCTCTCCTGACCCAACGTTCTAGCTCTATTGAAAGAAGGTTGGTTGGAGCTGGCTTGGATATCAAATGCTAGAAAACTATGGAATGAACTAGTGTGTTAAATAATTATTGCTAATTTGATTTTCATGTTCATCTCGTAACAATAATTATTGCTAATTTGGGTTTGATGGCCATCCAATTACTAAGCAAATTTTGTAATTATATTTAAAATAAAAATAAAACAAGTTTTGCAGAGTTATTCTTGTACAAGCCATTTCACAATATACAAAGAGATATCGGACTTGATGATACTACAATTACATCAAATT
The DNA here is from genome assembly GCA_027924645.1 of Cunninghamia lanceolata. Taxonomy (NCBI): domain Eukaryota; kingdom Viridiplantae; phylum Streptophyta; class Pinopsida; order Cupressales; family Cupressaceae; genus Cunninghamia; species Cunninghamia lanceolata. The sequence continues at coordinate 11,860,134 of BSBN01000130.1, read as the reverse complement.
GGGAGTCACTCAATTATAATCCATGGCATTTGGAACAGAGGATTATTTTAGAGAAAATTGAAAATCATAATGATACTGAAGATGAGGATGTTTTAGCTAATGATTAGAATACAATTGAACCTGAGTGTGAGGTCATCTCAAGACTACACCGTGGGCAAATTATGGATGTAACAGATGTAGGTATGTTGGGTAGAATAGATCTTGATATCTACAAACTCTAAGGAGTACTGGATATCGAGGAGAAGATTACACAAATAAAGCAATAATTTTCATCAACACCATGGAAGAGAATGACTTACTAATACCCAATGATATAATATCAAGTATATCGTATGGAACGTTAGGTGCTAAGAAAAAAAAAACACTTGATATTATTATGTCACATTATTAAATCAAGAACAAAATGTCATGCCACTATGCATGATAATTCAAGAAATAGCTGGAATAGGTAAATCATATCTAATTCATGCAATTCGTCAAGCTCTTCAAGATGCATCAAGATCACAACATTGTCCCCTATTATTACTAGCACCAACTGGAGTTAGAGATTTTAACATTGGTGCATCGACACTCCATTCAACATAGAGAATTTCACTTACAGATTTTGTTGAATTAGAAGGGACAATGCTCACAAGTTTCCAAGAAGAAATCCAACATATAAAATACATATTGATTGATGAAATGAGTTTTATTGGACAAAATTTTCTACAAAATATTGATTTAAGACTACGCCAAGCTTTTCCTAAAAACAAAATTTAGTTTTGGAGGAAGATCAATCAATTTCATAGGAGATTTTGGAACAAGTGACACAATTACTCGAATCACGATTGATCCTCCCTATCTTTCACCTCCTCAAAATCAATAAAATGAAAACTTCGATCAAGAAGTCATGGACTTTACATAAGATCCAAGTGCTATGGATTTGTTGGACCGAGTCCTAAAATCCAATCCCAATAGATATTTGAACTTCTTGCTTCAAAATGGTGTCGTAATATCAACCAATCTACCCACTAACACATCACAACCATCCTCATCCAAAAATATACCCAACACCTCTACACAATCCACTTCTACGTCAACATGAACATTGATTTCCACATCAACACCTAAGACAACATCTACCATATCCACATCTATCCCACAAATCACCTCAACATCCCAAACAATGTCACCTACACTAGTACTTCCACTAGTGTTCCCCAAATCGACCAAAACACCATAATGCATTCACATCACAATAAATTTCCAATGCCAACAATAACCTACAAACATCCATGTTCACATCCCAAATCAATTCCACATACACACAATCCCTCATCTCACAACCACCGACATCATCTTCCACTCAAAACTTCAACCACACATTCCTCCAACAACTTCAACAACTTCAACTCTAACAAACAACAAAAACAAAATCAACAACAACAACAACCACAACAAATATCACCCAACTTTCTTCAACAACTCATCGTGCTCAACAACAATAAAACAACAACAACAACAACCCAATTTCCTTGAACACTTCACCAATCAACAACAAACCAACATACCAAAACCACCTATCACAAGTCGCCCAACACTTGATGCAAAGAGTGGATGACATACAATAAAGGCACAAAAGGAAACAATACTCCTTCACAAATATTTGCCCATATCCTTTTGACCGCTCTCTCAACATGCCACCCTTTCCTAAGAACTTCAAGACACCAAAATTTGACAAGTACAAAGGGAAAGGAAACCCACTTAGAAGTCTCTTATGATGACACTTATCTCATGAGGCTTTTCCCTTGAAGCTTAGGAGGAGAAGGTACCAAATGGTTTGCACAGCTTGACCCCAGAATCAAAACATTTCTCAAACTTGCACATAAATTTATTAACCACTTCTCTTATAACTTTGAACACGAAGTGTTAATGACGAACCTTTGCAATACCAAACAAAAAAAGGGGAAACTTTCACTACCTTTTAGCAACAATGGAGAAGCCTTGCAAGAAAAAGTTCCCATGGCCAATCCTTGAGAAACAATTAGTCAACATGTTTTTAACCAATCTCAACCAAGAAATGGGCTTTCATCTCCAAATACAATGTGCCTCAACCTTTGAAGAAGTCATTGACAAAGGTACTACCATCAAAAGGGCCCTTATTGCCAAAGGGGCCATAAAAATTTATAAGGAAAATAATGACAACAAAAATAAGAATAAGGTCAATAGTAGAAACAACAATGCCAACAATAACAACAATAGTCAATCCTATGAAAAACATCACTTTTGGGAAAAACAAAACCACTCTCAACAATGGTGTGACCAATATCAAGAATGTTCAAAACATACAATTCCCTACACCATCTAACACATCCACGAGAAACAACATTAGCATTCCTAAAGGACCACCAAGATAAAATAACACACCAAAACGAAAGTTTACACCTTTAAAGGAGAACCTATTGAAAATGTTTCCAATTGCTTGCTATTAGACCTTATGTGATTATAATCAATTCATGGCCTCATGGTTTAATGAAAATGCCTATTGTAAATTCCATAGGGTTAAAGGTCATAAAACATACGACTGCCTAAGGATGAAAAATTGTATACAAGACCTCATAGACTGAGGCAATATCACAATTGATGATCCTCCCAAAAGATCACCAAATGAAAACCTTGGTAGATACAAAGATCCACTCCCTAATCATGACAAAGGGAAAGGCTCTAGTTCAAACCAATTGTTTAACATCGTTCCTTATCCTTCCTCTTCTTCTTACAATTCTGTTGTGGGACAAATTAAAGAAGGCTCTAACTATGTATCTACCATTACCATAAGAGCTAAGGCTCCTAATTGTTTTGTCACTACTCGCCATGGCCGCATCATAATTCAAGAAGCCTCATCTGAAATACCATCCACAAAACCCCCATCTTCCTCCAACAAATACAACATCCTCAACCACCTTGGAAAGACTTTTGCACAAATATCTATCTTGGAATTACTTCGTACTTCACCAACCCATAAGGAAGTCCTTGACAAGGCTTTTCAAGAAACCTATGTTCCCAATGACCTTAATGTAAATCAATTTCAAGCCATGGTAGGACACCTTTCATCCTTAAATAACCTTACGTTTTTTGTAAAGGATTTGCCCACATCTAATACATCTCATAATAATGCATTACATATTGAAGTTTGCATCCATAAACATATCATTAAATGAGTCTTAATAGATGGTGGGTCAAGTATAAACCTTTGCACTCTCAAATTAATAAAATATTTAGGATATTCTGATGAGGTGGTAGATTCCAGCAAAAGCATCACTATAAAAGGATATGATGATAATGAATGACAATATGAAGGAACAATCAAGTTACCCATTCAGATAGGACCTATGATTTTGGACACCACATGTCAAGTACTTGATCTTGACCTCCCATACAATATTCTCCTCGGCCTCCCATGGATTCATGACATGCAGGCCATTCCATCCACATTCCATCAATACCTCAAGTTCCCCCATAATGTGACTAAAATAACCATATATGTCGATCCTCATCCATTTCAATATTGCAGAATTTTGAAAGGAAGGTATTAGAAAGTTTCAATCAATGTCCCATCAATGATGCAGTCAATACATTGACATCATATATCGATCCATCGAATATCACCTCATCCTCCACTTCACCGCCCACCACTCTCGAGGTCAAGGTCAAGATGATTGATTAAGGATGCAATGAATATAACCTATAAAAACTCCCACCTTTTCCAAAGTCATACAAAAAACCAAAATCTTCTGACTTAGTGTCCCTAGTTGTTATAAAGGGAAAATTTGAATGCAAACATTTCCTAGATGAAGATGACCTTGAAGATGTATCACAATGGATATACAAAGATGAGGAAGATGAACCCATTTCTCTACCTCTAGAAAAATATGGAAAAAGGTCTTCGCATCATTCAAAGCATGGGCTATTAAGGACATGGATGCCTAGGCTTGCATGAACAAGGTACTATTGAACCTATCAAAGCTACACAAGGTTATCGGTAGCAAGGTCTAGGATATGGGACACCTAAGCCTCCTCCCTCAGAACTCAAATGTATACTTATTGAAGTAGCTAAGGCCTTTCCTAGTATTGAGAACACTTATGAAGGTTCCCATGATGACTCCTTCAAACATATTGCTGACCTTTTCAAAAACATGGCCATTTGCACCATCTACACCTTCTCATCTATATGATCTCCATCCAATGATATCTCTCTCGCTTATCCCCATATGATAGACTGGGACCAACAAGGGCCTCCTATACTTGACACCTTTCATAATGATGAGGCCATAGTAGAACTAATGGGAATCAGAGAATATCTCTTTAGGAGACCAAAAGGGAGGATATGTCATCAATCTCAATACACATGCCTACTTAGGGGAGACTGTAAAGTTCCTTAGTCATAAAAATAAAAATATCAAAATCACATTCCCTAGTGAAAACCACCATGTGGCACTATCGGATGATAAAAGAGTAAAAATAAAGGATGTATCCTCTAGTGAAAACCTCTCTGAGGCACTAGACAATGAGGAACTAGATCTCCCTGATGTACAAAGGTTCTATTCAGAAAAGTCCACAATCTTGATAGAAGCAGAAGAAATGAATTTAGAAACTGTAGAAACATCAAGGATCACCTTCAGATCTGCATCTCTAACTTGATTAGAGCAAACATAATTCTCAGTAGTCTTCAAAGAAAGGTCCCACAACTTTGCATGGACCTATGTAGATATGCCAGGATTAGATCTTGAACTCATGGTACACTATATTGTAGTCCGTCTATATGTTAATCCTGTTAAACAAAAGCTTAGAAAGATGCATCCACAAATTGCATTCCTAGTTAAAGATAAACTCCAAAAGTTTCTCCAAGCTAACTTCATCTACCCTATTGATTATATTGAATGGGTATCCAATCTTGTCCCAGTAGCTAAAGTAACAAGGGGCATCCATATTTGTATAGATTTCAAAGATCTTAACAAAGCATGTCCTAAAGATGATTTCTCATAATTACCAAACATCGACATCATCGTCAACTTAACAACAGGGCATGAAATGTTGTCACTCATGGATGGATTTTTAGGGTATAACTAGATTTGTATAGCATTAGAAGACTGACATAAAACTGCTTTCACATGTCCTTGGGGCATGTACTATTGGTAGGTTATGCCATTTGGGCTCAAGAATGCTAGGCAGATTATCAAAGGGAAATGATAGTAATATTACACATGTTACACAAAATAATGGAAGACTATGTGGATGATGTCCTAGGAAAATAAAAAACAAGAGGAACACACTTGCAAGTATTGGGAAAAATCTTTGACCGTCTAGAGTAGTACAACTTGTGTCTTAATCCTAAAAAGTACATCTTTGGGGTAACATTTGGAAAATTCTTAGGCTACATTGTTTCTCAAAGAGGCATTGAAGTGGATCCTACAAAAGTCAGAGCTATAGTCGACATACCTCCCTCAAAGAGTTTAAAGTAGTCACGAAGACTTCAAGGGAAATTGCAAGCAATCAGACGATCCATTGCACAATTAGCAAATAAATGCCATCCATTCTCACCTCTCTTGAGAAAGATGTAGCATTTCATTGGGATGAGAAATGTTAACAAGCATTTGACAAACTGAAGGAATACCTCACTTCTCCTTTAGTGCTTATGCCTCCTAATTCAGATTGGCCTCTACTATTGTACATTTCAGCTACATCAACAACACTAGGGGCTCTTTTAGCACAACATGATGAGATTTGAAAGGAACAAGCAGTATACTACAACAACAGGACTTTAGTGGGATATAAGCTCAAATACACTCCCATGGAATGAGCATGCCTAGTAGTCATCTTTACTAAAAAATTAATACATTACATGCTCAATCACAAGATCAAGCTCATCACTAAAGTAGACACACTTAAATACTTCTTGTCAAATGCAACACTCATGGGACACATGGAAAAATAGGTTATGAGTTTGACATTGATTATATTGATCACAAGGCCATAAAAGGACAAGTGATAGCCGATCAACTAGAAGACGTGTCATGCCCAAGCTATTACACATGAGCACTGAACATAAACACACCCAATTATCTATAACTGATTAACCAACTCACATAAAATTAGTTTTGTAATGCATGTACTTTGATATTGATAACAACAACTAAACCTACAATCATTAACCTATCTCATAGAATTATTTTAGTAGGGTAGTTGTTTTGATACATCATAGCTAAACCTTAAAGGTTGAAGCATAGGTTCAACATAGATAAATTGGCATAACAATAGAATGACTATATTCATCAATGCATGTAACAAGCCCAATCACAGTCATGACAACCATTGAACAAATATACTTAATCATAAGAGGAACCAACAACAATTCTATTTGAAAGAAACCTCAAACTTGTTGATATCAACTATGAGATCAATTATCCAATTACATCAAAATGTTTAACATAATCATAATGTATCGATATATAGTAACACTTAAATATATAGTGAAAGATATCATTGACCATTTCCATACTAGAAACTAAACATACAACCTTTTAAGGAATTCCTCCATAAATAAGATAGAAGATAAAAGTTCATTCTCTTACCATAGTTCTCTTCACTTTACCTTGCATTTTCATTAACAATCCCAATTGTTCTCTAAAACCTCTAACTAGATGACATCTGCAAAAAACTAGATATATGATTAGTCTCTTTAGCCAAATGAAATAATCATGATTATACTTCAGAATAAGATGATAATGAATAGGACCTAAGGGGCCAGACCTATGCCTTAGGAGCTCATAGAGTGTGGCCCTACCTACATATGCATAGAGGCTTCATAGTTCGAGGTAACTTGACTTGCAAGCACAAGGTTGACTTAAATACATAGATCTATGAAAGCAATAGTACTGGTTAAAAAACTAGATTCATGATAATAATTCTAGGCTCTCTTATTCGAGTCATAAGAAGGATACCACACCATTAGATGGACAAGGTAACATGAGAGAATTGATTTAAAACTAGGCCATCACATGATAATTGATTTATAGGTGACTAGTTGACTAACCATAGATAGACCTTAGCTGTCATGATTGTATAGGGTAAGTGTAAGAAGATGACTATTGATTTCACGGAAGTCTTCCATAGATGGAAAATGTTGCTTGGAATAGGTACGCATTTTGAAAATAACGGGTGCCCATTTAGGATCAGGCTCCCAAAGCAAAACGGGTACCCATTTTAAAACAAGTACCCGTTATGAAACAAGTACCCATTTTCAAAAAAGTATTTATTTATTTTTAAACATGCCTATGACTAATTTTTTTGATTTTTTAAAAATGGGTACCCGTTATTTTTAGAACGGGTACCTATTTATAACAGGCACCCATTCTGAACAAGCACCTGTTTATAATGGGTACGCGCATTTCTAAAATTTTGAAATTGAAAACCCACCAATGCATTGGTTTTAGGCTTGTAAACCCAATTCTTAGCTTTGGACCTGCAACTGGAGACAATGAAAACAACAAGAGAAAAAACTAGTTTCACCACTATCACTGACAACTTTATTTTTAGAATCTTTTAACAAGATTAAAACCCATTGTAGATCTGAAAGTCTAGTTTTCAAATATGTAATTGTTTATACTATTGGACATAATTTTCTATTTATTAGTTATTTTTTAAACAACTAGACCCATAAACTTTAAATAACCTACGTTACTATTTTTTTAATAAGTTTTTATTTTGAAAGTTTCTTGAAAAAAACTTATGTCTAACCAATCTAGACATCATTCTCTATATGATGAATTGTTTTTGTGAATTGATTAGTTTAGCTCAAATTATGCTGGCCGTACATGAGGGGTTTTCAAAAACACTAATTAGGGTCATTAAAAATTAATAAAAAAATATGTATCAAAAAATTACAAAAAAATATCTTGAGCAAAATTCAACATCCTGTGTATCATTCCACAAAAGGAATTAGAAAAATACATTCATTTAGGTCAAATTATGTTGGTTGTACAAATGCATGCTTTGGCAAAAAATAGGGGACTTTTAAAAATCTAGTTTTTGTACATCCTATAAAACTAACTTTCTTCATCTAGGTATTAGAAAAAAATACATATTTGAAAATGAGAAACAAAATCCTACATTTCTTATTTTTACATCATCTTAATATTTTATGTGCAAGTGCTTCAAATTTTCACTCCAAGTATGACAAAATTTAAAAAACAAGAAAAACACTTCCACTTTTTGGCCAAAAAGTGTACTCATCTTCTTGCACTTACCCTATAAATTATGCGATTAAAGGTATAAGGATCACTTAAATCATTAATAATAATAACAATTTAATTACTAAGTATCAAATGATAATGCTTATAATTTTTTGAAGAACAAGACCTATGAAATCATTTAAAATACTTAAAATACAATCTAACTACTATTGATCCTTCAATATCCAATACAACTAAATAATCCAACAAACTCCTTATTCAAAGATTTGATACAACCAATAATGAAATCTTGTTGTTATCTTCTACCAAATTCAAATCTACCCCTTACTATTGTTACCAATACAAACACACTTTATTCATTTATCTAAAAACAACAATACTAAACATAATATAAATAATGGCATTGTATTTTCTGTTGTAAAGGATTTCGATGACAAGATCAAGGGAATTGGGATTAATAGCCTTGGTGATTATGAGGAAATGCTCAAATTTCTCACTAAGTACGGGATTGATGGGAATCCCTAGCTGGTTGTCCTATGTTTTTTTTGTTGTTTTTGCTAAAAGTCAGTTCTGTCAGGTTTTAGGTTTTTTTGTGTTGATGTTTATTTGTTGTTAATGTGTTGTTTCTGCCCTATGTGAGGCTTTTGTTCTATCCTCTAGGTTATTTTGTATAGGGCTATGGACCCTTGTTTCCAATTGACTTTATCAAAAACATAGTATAAATAATGCATTAAAAAGGAAATGTATTTATATAAATTAAATTAATCTCCTATCTAATCTCAAACTTAATTCAATGAATTGAAATAAATTTAAAAATAAGAATAAAATAAAATAATTGAATAAAAATGTTTTGGAAAGCTAAGAGTATGGGGAATAAAACCCAGAAAAAAATTAGAAATTTTTTTAAGAGGAGGGGGTAGTGTTTACTGCAATCATCCCTTTCCCTCAAATCTAGATTTAACCCACAAACATAAAATATTTATTTATAAATGTGAAGTAATTCCTAACACAATAGTTATCTTTCTCATTCATCAATATAAACTCTCTAAAGATGATTGATATGACATAAATTTGTACTGTAATAGTTAAACATTTATGAATGTGGTTTTGATCCACTAAATAATACAATGAAAACATTTATAATATGATTACATATTTGATAAAAATGTATTCATAGTATGAATACATTGAGGAAGTATACACTTATTTATGTATAATATGTGCACATTATATATACACACATACAATATCTTAACTCTACCAACTCTTATTCTTAGAATCCATTTAACTACCTCCATGCTTATAAAATGAACCCAAGCTTGACCATTTATCATGAATAGAGAATGATTTGATTACTCAAAAGTATTCCCTATATTTATAATGAATGATAAAAATACTAAAAGTTCAACGTTCTGTTATTTTGTTTTACTTTTGTCATTCAAATAACTATACAATATAGATGTATGATCTAACAATTATTCTTATAAACTAATCAACATAAGGGCTTTAGTTTGACCTTCTTGCACTACATGCATATTCTTGATTCAATCTAACTTTTGCATGCAACCAAATTTATGAAGGATTATCTAATCAATACCTATTCCAATAAATAAAATATGCAAATTCAACTAACACTCTTATGAAATGAATATAATTATTTTTCAACAAAGTAAACTACCAACAAAATCCTAGATTTTCAATTGCTTCTACAATAGTAGTAAAAATATGATAAAGTTATCAATACTTAACCAAATTTAAAACTGTAAGATGTTTCGGAAAGATGAAATCAAGATGCTCATAACCCAGAAACCGTTTTATAAAATATTTCCTATGTAAAGAGAAATTTCATAAGACAACAATAAATTTTCTTTTAAATTTCTTTTAAAAAATATTAAGATAAATAATGGCAAGTTTTCAGGTAAATGTTGAAATACACAGGACAACCGAGAGGGGGGAGTGAATCAGTTGTCACAAAAACTTAACTTCATAAACCATCAACTACTTAATTACTGATAATCAGATTTAACCATGAAAGCATGAAACCATAGACTTAATCACAATCACACATTCAACAGAGTAGACACTAGATTTTCACGTGGAAAACCCTAAAAGGGAAAAACCACGGTGGGTGTTAGCCAACAGAAAATATATGAGTTATAACAATACCAAAAAATAGAGGCTCACTACCTATAGGGCTCACTGCAAAGAATGGCTCATTGCCAAAGGGTGGCTCTCTGCCAAGGGGTGGCTCACTGCCAAATATGGTGAACTAATTAAATAGAATCCACTACATGCCTGGGTCCAGTTCCATTGAAGCACAATATAACTTCTTTGCTCTACTTTTTCACACCTTTGCACTTATCTCTTCATATTCACCCACTCATGTACTTTTTCGCAATTACATTACAAGTTTTTATACAAGTCATCAACCTTGGAATGTACATCAAGGTCGGCAATACATTCATCAACCATTGGAACAATCTCCAAGGTCGGCATTACAAAAACATACATAGAAATAGGTCTAGACCTAATACATAATTTAGCTAAGGGAAATATGTAAAGATGTATACTGATCACACCATGCCTTAGCTGGGACTCAGATGCAATTCTTCACATCACAACACGCTTCCACAATCTTCAGAGCATCTCCACAATCAGTGAAATCAACCAAGTCGGCCAAGACTGGTGAGAACACTAGGTCTTCTAAGAACATTCTTCATTCACAAACTAATTTTCACTTTGTAGACCAATCAAAGAGTAGGAACACGATCAATAGATATCCACAAGCACATTGAGATCATCAAGAAACAACCCCACAACTTCTAATCACTTTGTCAGGAAGATTTATCAAATCGAAGCACAAGAACAACACTGTTAGCCACTGTCATAAGGAAAGGATTGCTTGGGGACCACCAAATCATGAACCATTGATGTTGAAGGCACTTAACATCATTCCAGACTTAACTCTAGAACCGTAGACCAAAATACTTCAATGTGGAGGAATGTGGAGCATATTATTTTCTCCCTGTCACCACCAATCATACAGGTAAAGCAGTTTTTACTCTGGTGAACATAACTCACTCAAATCTTCATACCGGAGGCTCATACTTGGGATATAATATCTTCAGATAGACTTCTAAATAACTTCCAATCTACAGACAAAGATATCCATTCTATAGGAAATGCGGAGCAATGTTCTGGACTGTTCTTCTATATGTAATACACTGTTTCCACTGCAACTCACTATTTTTACCGAAGGAGCTAATTTTCTCAATATCCTCAACATCAAGATTACTTACATAAGTAAATACAAAGCATCTCACTTATTACAAGCAAGCAACAAAATAAGAGCATAGTTGACACCAATGACAACACAGATATGTTGACATCAATGACAACACTGATTAGTCACATACTTACAACAATCTCCCCTTTTGTCATTGATGACAACATATGATGTGAAAAACTGAAAAGACCATCAAGACAAGATTCTTCCCCTTTTTCTTTACACATCTACATTCTTTCTCCTCCTAAGTTTTTCACATGATTTCTCTCCCCCTTTGACCTCAATGGCAAAGGGCACATACTTGCATTCTGCTGCTAGGATCCAACTGAACTGTTACCAACACCTCTAGCTACTCCCCTTGAGTGGTATTTGTCAAAAATTAATACAGATCAAACAATGAGACTTTGAGCACCATAGGATTGATGCATTCTCATGCATCTTAGTTTAGGATAGGAGGGGTAATGACCCCTAACTTTTCTCTAAGATACTCAAAAGTATTTTTAGGTAGAGGCTTGGTAAAGAAATCTGCAATCTGATCTTTTGTGGACACATATTCCAACTTTACTTCATTCTCTGTCACTTTTTCTCTCATAAAGTGATACCTTATCAATAAATGCTTTGTTCTTGAGTGTATCACTGGATTCTTGCAAATATTTATGGCACTTGTATTGTCACACAAGAATGCGATTGGATCTTCATAAACAACTCTTATATCCTTCAAAGTCTGCTTCATCCATAACACTTTAGTACAACAACATGCTGTTGTAATATACTCTGCTTCTGCAGTTGACAAAGAGATTGAATCTTGTTTCTTACTCAGCCATGAAACCAATCTATTTCCCAAGAAGGCACCTCCACTTGTACTTTTCCTATCATCAACATCTCCGGCCCAATCAAAATCTGTATAAGCACTAAGAGTAAAATCATTATCCTTTGGATACCATAAGCCATGATCTAGAGTGCCTTTTAAATACCCCAGGATTCTCTTTACTGCCATCACATGTGATTCTCTTGGATCAGATTGAAATCTTGTAACAAGATAAACTACATGCATAATATCAGGTCTAGTTTGAGTTAGATAAAGTAATCTTCCAATCATAGATATGTACTTTTTCTGATTAGTTTTGGGTGATTCATCAATTTTGTTCAATTTACAGCCAGTCACCATGGGAGTACATACCAGTTTAGAGTCTTCCATCCCAAACTTTGTTAACAACTCTTTCACATACTTAGACTGAGATATGAAGATTCCTTTATCTAATTGATTGATTTGTAGACCCAGAAAGAAATCCATCTCACCAAACATAGACATTTCAAACTCTTTCTGCATTTCACCAACAAATTTCATACACATACCTTCATTTCCTCCAAAGATTATATCATCAACAAGGACTTCAACAATCAAAATTTGATCACCATTAATCTTGAAATAGAGATTACTGTCAGCAGTGCCTTTACTAAATCCTAACTACAATAGGTACTTATCCAATCTTGCATACCAAGCCCTAGGAGCTTGCTTGAGTCCATATAATGGTTTCTTCAACCTGCATACCATATCACCTTGATTTGATAGTTGGAATCCTACCGGTTGCTCAATGGAGACTTCCTCTTCTAACTCACCATTCAGGAATGTAGACTTCACATCCATCTGATACACTTTGAAATCTTTGTGAGTAGAAAATACCACAAACATTCTGATTGCTTCAATCTAAGCTACTAGAGCAAAAGTCTCTTCAAAATCTATTCCTTCAATTTGAGAATATCCTTTGCACACAAGTCTTGCTTTATTCCTTACAAATCCATTTTCATTTAGCTTATTCCTGAAGACCCATTTGGTTCCAATAATATTTTTGTTAGAAGGTCTAGGAACTAATTCCCAAGTTTCATTCTTCTCTATCTGCATTAGTTCTTCTTCCATTGCCTTAACCCAATTTTCATCATTGCAGGCTTCATTCATAGTTTTTGGTTCAATTGTAGAGAGCAAACAATAATTCACTTATTCTTTTATAGCTCTTTTCCTTGTCAATACTCCTTTCTCTTTGTCTCCAATAATTTGATCTTCAGAGTGATTGATTCTTGCATACCTGGGGGTCTTAGGAATTTCTGAAGCCTTTTCTTCTTCACATTGATTGTCTTCTTGTTCAACTTTTTCTTCATAAGTTATAGCAGCAGGTTCATCTGACTCATAGCCACTTTGATTTGATGTTTTTTCTTTGCCTTCATCCACCTTCACATTTGCACTCTCCACAATCTTTTTCAACCTTTTGTTGTAGCATTGGTAGGCCTTACTCTTGGTAGAGTATCCAATAAAGATTCCTTCATCACATCTTGCATCAAATTTCCCTAGGTCTTCATCTCTTATGATGTAGCATTTGCTTCCAAAGACTTTGAAGTATCTTGCTATTGGAATTCTTCCATACCACAATTCATAGGGGGTTTTAGTACCATTACCTTTCAATTGAACTCTATTTTGAATGTAGATAGCAGCATGTATAGCTTCTTTCTAGAAAACTTTTGGTAGGCCTCCTTCCTTCATCATTATTCTGGCAGCTTCTTGAACTGTCCTGTTCTTCCTTTCCACAACTCCATTTTGTTGAGTCCTAGGTGCAGACAACTGTCTCTTTATTCCTTGCTCTTCACAGAAATTGTTAAACTCATTTGATGTGAACTCACCTCCCCTATCATACCTCAAGCATTTGATTTCAATTCTATTTCATTTTCAACCATTGCCTTGAAGGATTTGAACTTCTCTAGGGCTTCAGATTTGTCTCTTAGAAAAGTACCCCAAGTCATTCTAGAATAATCATCAATAAGTAACATGAAGTACTTTTCATCTTGTAGACTTCTTATCCTTGTAGGACCACATAGATATGTATGAACTAGATCCAACAAACCAACAGAAAATTACTCTTTACTCTTGAAACTTTTTCTTGTCTGCTTCCCCAACTGACATTCTTTGCAAATAGTATTGGTAGGTTTCACAAGTTTTGGTAAATCTCTCATAGTCTGACCTGAACTTATCTTTACCAGATTATCAAAATTTATGACACAACCTTCTATGCCGCAACCAACTCTCATTTGTTTGGGCTAATAAACAGTAATCATTAGTTCCTCTCAATTGATAGATGTTACCTCTGGTCTTCTTACCGGTAGCAATCACAGTTCCATAGCTTTCCATGATCTTGCATCCATTGTGTTTGAATCTTAGATCATAACCTTTATCACACATTTGACCAACACTGGAAATATTGTTTTTCAAGCCTTTCACATATAGGACATTGTCAATATTATTCTTTCTATCAAATGAAATAGATCCTTTTCCACAAATCTTATTAGTTACATTGTCTCCAAACCTAACCGGTCCTCCGTCATATTTTTCCAAACTTATGAACTTACTTTTGTCACCAGTCATGTGATGTGAACATCCACTATCAATAATCCATTCATCCTTGTCTTTCTCAACCTAAACAGCGAAATCACTTTCTTCCACTAGTTTTTCTTCCTTCACACAGCTAGCAAGATTAGTAGACATAGGTTCTTCTTTAATAGAAATAAATAAGAATTCATTTGCACTAGTACCAACATCATTAGATTCATCATCAGTCACACCTTCATCATTAAAATCTCTAACATAGTAGCATTTCTTTGGAACTCTAGGCCTATTCTCAAATCTTTTTCTATTCCTTTCAATTCTTTCATGACATATGGAAGCATAATGACCTACTTTACCACATGAAAGACATTTGAAAGGTAGTTTGCCTTTGAACTTACCGGAACCTCTTTGTAATTTGTCAACAAAGTTAGCTTCAATTTCATCAAAGTCATCATCAGGTTCCACCTTATATTTTTTTAGCTCTGGAGATCTTTTTTGAAGTACTGGCTTTGAAAACAGTTTCAACTTTTGGTAGAGCATCATCAAACTCTCTCATTTCAAAGACTGTAAGCTTTCCAAGTAATTGATCTCTGTCGATAGTTTTCACAGTCATTACTTCTTCAATGGTAGCTACTTTGTGACTATAGGACTTTGGTAGTATCTAAGAATTTTCATCACAACTTCCTTATCACCAATAGTTCCTCCCATGCCTTTTATTCCATTGACAAGTTCATCAAACCTTTGCATGAAGGTTGTAATGTTTTCATCTTCATTAATCTTTAAGCTCTCATATTTTTCTTTCAGGCCTTGAAACTTAGCTTCTTTTACATAGTCATCTCCTTCATACAGTTTCTTCAACTTTTCCCAAACCCTATTTGTAGATTCTAGATCCATGACTTTTATCAACTCAGTGTTAGACAAAGCACTTGACAAGGTATCTCTAGCTTTTGTACTCAACTCATATTCTTTGATCTCTTCTTTAGTTGTCAAACCATTTTCAGGTATGGTGTATTTTGTTTCTACAACTTTCCACACTTTATAACCAATACAAAGGAGATGGCTTTTCATTCATACCTTCCATAGAGCATAATTTGTCCCATCAAATTGCGATGCTTCCTTTTTAAAAGACATCTTGGATCTTCCTCAAGATGTTAGGCTTTCTTCCAAGGAACCAGCTCTGATACCAATTGTTGAAATACATAGGACAACTAAGAGGGGGGGTGAATCAATTGTCACAAAAACTTAACTTCATAAACCATCAACTACTTAATTACTGATAATCAGATTTAACCATGAAAGTATGAAACCATAGACTTAATCACAATCACACATTCAACACAGTAGACACTAGATTTTTATGTGGAAAACCCTAAAAGGGAAAAATCATGGTGGGTGTTAGCACACAAAAAATATATGAGTTATAACAATACCGAAAAACAAAGGCTCACTGCAAAGAATGACTCACTACCAAAGGGTGGCTCACTGCCAAATATGGTGAACTGATTAAATAGCATCTACTCCATGCCTGGGTTTAGTTCCATTGAAGCACAATATAACTTCTCTTCTCTACTTTTTCACACCTTCACGCTTATCTCTTCATATTCACCCACTCATGCACTTTTTTGCAATTACATTACAAGTCTTTATACAAGTCATCAACCTTGGAATGTACATCAAGGTCAGCAATACATTCATCAACTGTTGGAACAATCTCCAAGGTCAGCATTACAAAAACATACATAGAAATAGGTTTGGACCTAGTACATAATTTAGCTAAGAGAAAGATGTAAATATGTATGTTGATCATGTCATGCCTTAGCTAGGACTCAAACACAATTCTTTATGCCACAACACACTTCCAGAATCTTCAAGGCATCTCCACAATTAGTGAAATCAACCAAGTCGGCCAAGACTGGTGAGAACACTAGGTCTTCTAAGAACATTCTTCATTCACAATCCAATTTTCACTTTGCAGACCAATCCAAGAGTAGGAACACGATCCGGAGATATCCACAAGCACATTGAGATCATCACGAAACAACCACGCAACTTCTAACCACTCTGTCAGGAGGATTTATCAAATCAGAGCACAAGAACAACATTGTCAGCCACTGTCATAAGGAAAGGTTCGCTTGCAGACCACCAAATCATGAGCCATTGAAGTTGAAGGAACTTAACATCATTCTAGACTTAATTCTAGAACCGTAGACTAAAATAGTTCAATGTGGAGCATAATATTTTCTCCCTGTCACCACTAATCATACAGGAAAAATAGTTTTTACTCTAGTGAACATAACTCACTCAAATCTTCATACCGGAGGCTCAAAATTGGGATATAATATCTTCAGATAGACTTCTAAATAACTTCCAATATGCAAACAAAGATATCCATTCTACAGGAAATGCAGAGCAATCTTGTGGACTGTTCTTCGGTATACAATACATTTTTCCATTGTAACTCACTGTTTTTACCAGAGGAGCTAATTTTCTCAATATCCTCAACATGAAGATCACTTACATGAGTAAATACAAAGCATCTCACTTATTACAAGCAAGCAATAAAATAAGAGCACAGTTGACACCAATGACAACACATATATGTTGACATCAATGACAACACCGATTAGGCACATACTTGCAATAGGAAATACCTCGAAAAATTAATTGACGAAGAATCCCTCCAAATTCCCATGAAGAGAGATTCCAAAATTCCATAATGTGAGAGCTTCCATCTTAGTTAGTTGTGTGCTTCCTTTCTTCTACATAGAGTTTTATTGTCCTCATGAAATTCAAAAAATTTTCACCTAACAAGTCACCATGGATGTTCATTGTCTTTGCCTCATCAAAATGTATGTATTTACCTTGGAGAATTATCTTCAAAATCACCTATGGATGTCCTCTTGATGACCTGTAAAAATAAAAAATTTAAGCTTGGGCTCTTTTCTTGTTTTTCCATCCTCTTTGGAGCCAAACTTCCATCTATTTATAATATCTCCTTTGCCAAGTTTCATCTTCGTCATTTGGGGTCCAATGACTCTTAGTATTTTTCTTCTTTCTTGGTGGTGTCCAACTTGGATAAATGTGACTCTTGGGATTCCTTTGTTTCTTTCCTTCATGACTTGGATGCTTGAAGACTCTTCATTGTCGAATCTTTGTCTTCTAGCATGTAGGAGACTAGGATTTTGTCCATATGCAACTTGCCTTGTCTTTTCCTTGGAGTGTTGGAGAATTAAAATATTTATTTTATTTCCCCAAAGTTTGTGTATGATGTTGATTATAAATCTGCAAGACAAACAAAAGGGTAAAAGAAATAAAATATTTTTTTAGTTGATGCAAGATTGCTTGTGACCTCGGATGCTCCTGCATCAGATAATTATATATAAAACTATTTCTATAGTGTAATAGAATTATGAATACACTTAAATTACACATTTACTGATAATTACACAAATGCATGCAAATGTGGAAGAAACATAATTGTAAACAAGGCATATAAAGTATTTGCATACCTAAGTGAAGTAAGTGATCAAAATGCAAATCTCATACTTTGTTTATCTCCTTGGATTCTCCTTTACTATTAAATTCTCTTTGATATTATTATAACTGAGATCCTTTTCCCAACGATTAGAGAAATCCAACTTACAATAATAATTAGCATAATAATTTCACAAAGATTAGCTAGTCTAATATTATTTCAAAAGAGAGATTCATGGAAATAAAATCTATACTCATAATTTAACTAAATAATTATTTTATCCATCTCAAAAATATTCTTGATAAAGTTCTATCATGAAAATATCAATATATCTATCATTAGAGTTATTAGATAGGGATTAGGAATCCTTACAAGATGCACCTGTTCAAGATGACCATCCACTCATTGTAGAATTCCCTAATGAACTTGTATCTACAGTTACCCGTACAAACCCATGGAAATTATATTTTGATGGGTCATACAATTATCATGGTTTAGGAGAAGGAATATCCTTCATCACACCACAAGGTGACTGCATCCCTAAAGCCTACATGCTTGCCTTCTAGTGCACAAACAATATAGCAGAGTATGAAACCCTTATCACAGGATTAAGAATGACCATCCAATGGAGGATTGAGACCTTAAATGTCTATGGAGATTCACATTTGGTAATCAAACAAGTAAATAATGAGTACCATAAAAAATATGACAAATTGATCCCATATAAAAAGATGGTGGATGATCTCAAAGAGTATTTTTATGAAATCCACTTTGATGTTCAAGTTCCCAGGACTAATAAAAAAGCTACAGATGCTATGGCTACTATTGGATCTCTCTTAGATATGCCAAATAATAGCCACAAGTGTGAATTCCTTATTGAACAATTATTGGTACCTACCTATGATGTACCAGATTCAGAGCTTGTGTATGAAATTGTTGGCCCCTTGTCCCTATGGTACCAAGACATCTACATTTACCTCCATGACAACACTTTACCACCTAATCTAACCAGTGCCTAATGCAAAACATTCACTCACTGCTCATCCCGTTATACAATCCTCAACAACACATAGTATCGAAGGAGTCTAGATGGAACCCTTCTTAGGTGTCTTAATGAGGGTATCTATGGGTCATACTCTAGTGTCCCCACCCTTGCGAAGAAGCTATTAAGAACATGATATTACTAGCCTACCGTAGAATAGGACACCCAACAATTCATCAAGAAATGTCTATAGTGCCAAAAACATAGTGATTTGATACATGCACCTTCTCAAGAGCTATAACTAATCACCACACCTTGTCCCTTTTCAAAGTGGGGACTCGACCTCATTGGAAAAATAACCCCTTCATTGTCCAATCACCATAAATTCACCATTACCACCATTGAATATTTCCCAAAGTGGGTAGAAGCCATTTCACTTACCTATATCATTGGCAAACAAGTATCCAATTTTATCCTACATTACCTCATATGGGATACCCCATGCCATTGTCACAAATAATGGTAGACCTTTCAAAAACCAAGAGGTACGAACCCTTTGCCAACTATTCAACATTTAGCATCACTTCTCCACACCATACTACCCACAAAGTAATGACCAAGCTGAGGCTTCAAATAAGACAATCCTCAAGAAGATAGTCAATGAAGCTAGTCATGATTGGCAGGTCTGTAACTCAATCCCACCCTTTGGGATTATCGTACCAACATCAAAACACCTATATAAGCCACACCATACTCTCTTGTCTTCGGTTTCCAAAGCCATTTTGCCAATCGAGGTCCATCTCCACTTACTATGTATATCATTGCAAAATCTTATTAATGATGAAGAATATTGGGTAGCCTGATTACATGAGTTAGAACTACTGAATGAAAGACATATTAATGCCCTAAATCATTTACAAGTCTACCAAAACTACCTTTCCTGTAGCTACAATAAGAAAATCAAGTCCAGAGAATTTCAAGAAGGTGACCTCATGCTTAAAGAAAATTAGAAGAACTTGCAAGATCGAGAGAAAAAGGGAAAATTCAAGCCTAATTGGTTAGGTCCTTTCATAATCACTGCCAACTATGGATCAAGAGCATATCAAATTGCCACACCCAAGGGCCAACCTTTGGAAGAACCAATGAATATCATCCATCTAAAGAGATTCTACACCTAGCATCGAATATCCCAAAAAATAAAAAAATAAAAAAAATCAAAAAATCAAAAAAGCAAAAAAAAACCGAGTGTAATAAAGTTGTCCAGTAGCAAAAATCACTTCGGTGATGCCTTGGATAAGTACCATGGTGAAAACCTATCTCAGACATCATGATTAGTGGCCTTACCTACCATATGTTAAACTCTTCCTCATCCATTTTAGCCACCATCACCTCATATTTTATCATGGCTTGGAACTTGTAAGCATTAAGCATCTACACATTCCATCCATTGCTACTCCACACTAGGGGCAATCCTAGAGTCTGAATAAGAGTTGGATCTTTGTATGCATAGTTAGTCTCATGCATCTCATGTACATATTGTAAAAATCCCAAAATACCAAAAAAAAATCTCAAAATACAAAAAAATAAAAAAATCTTCAAAACAAGCAATAATTATACCTATCACACATGAATCTAGGACAAAAGACAACCACACACAATACACAATACACAAAAAAACAAAATTATTAAAACACCAATCACACATACGACCAAATTTCTAAAAGGCCACATAACCATCATATCTTGTGCTTATCCAACAACATCCACAATCACAACCTATGCCTTAGGATAAATCATTCCCACAATAGGCATGGCTCAATCACATCTAATCCACACTCTTGGCAAGAGATTCAATGACTATTGGTAATCTGTCAGTTGGTCTTTTGTTTTTATTTATCCTTTTATATACCCCTTCTACAATTCTCCAAATACCACCTTGATCTACTATATCTTGGTGTGTCATTGGATCATTTAGAATGGGGCAAGAGTCATTTGTTGTTGTATGCTATGTTTTTTGAATGCGTTTATTACTCCATCAATTATTCATATCTTGTGTGTGTTAGAATAACTTCTTGCTTAACATATGACCTTTGCATGTAAGGCTTATACCTTTTGTGCACTAGGACTACCATGCTCTAAGTCTCTTCCTCCACATGTCTAGACAAGGTTATACTATGTTGGGCATGTATAAGAACATCCTCTTGTTTGAGTGTCAAGTCCATGAAAACATTGGATATGAATCATTACCTTAGTCTCCTATACCTTGGTGAAGAATATTTCATTTTCTATATTAAAATTTTGGATTGCTCTAACACTTACCGGCATAAATCCTACCCTCATCTTACCACCCACCCATGATTAGATCCATAGCCAGAATCATTGATAACATCCTTGACCTTGGCTTTGCATTAATGAAGATAGAAACCTAACTAATTTCCCTTCCTAACAAATCCATTCCCAATTCTACCACAACCACCTCATCATCTCCCCTAGTAACCCCCAATTCACACCTACCTAGACCATACAAGCATTATTCAAGAAATTATTTCAAGGGTTGGTAGAAAAATCTCTCTTACTATCCACTCCTTGGAATAGTAGGGTCTATGGCCTGCTTCTGGCAAGCTTTTAAGAATTAAGTAATCTTGCCCACTTCCCAATTTCAACCCAGGCAAGCGTGTTCATGTTGCTTTCTAATTCCCCCTAGGCTAACAAGTTATCCCCCCTTAGGAAAGCTTGTTCATGTTGCTTTCCAACCATTCCCCCCAATAAATCCTCCCATTCCCAAACCAAACCCCACCCTCCTTCCCACAGGCACAAGGGCACTTTGTATCAAGATCAACAAAAAACAATGCATCCCCACCCATTGCACACATTTGCATCCACCCATGACACAACATCATAATCACCATACCACAAAAACTTATACAACCTAACCCACCCATCATAACCAACACACACATGTCATGTTGTTTTTATAGAACTGATGTGACATTTTCTTCCACATAACCACCTAAAACACATCATGTTGACACTAGATTCAGCAATCACAGGTGAAAATTGAATCACAATTTGATTAGTACCTTCCTTTATTTGATTCCTTCAAGCTACCCACCACTCTATAATCTAAATACAATGTAAATGTTTTCTATATTTCCAGAGGAAAAACTATCCTCTAGAACTTCTTCCATGGATTTTAAATAACTTCCTTCTCCATTTCTTCCCATTCATGGGAATCAAGAATAATAATTTCAATATCTCCCACTCTCAATTTGAACATATATTTAAAATAATAACATTTTCTTTGTAACTACCCTATTACAAGAGGGGAGATATACAACATAGAAATTAAATAAAATGCCTAAAATATATCTTTTTTTTTTCTTGATCATGCAATTATATAAATTGAATAAGAAAAATTCACTAAATAATAGTAAATTTTAGAAAATTTCATCTGAAAGGAAAAAACATAAATTATTTCAACTAATTATAACTACTAGGGTTGTGACAGATAGCATAAGCATGTGATTCTCTGAAATATCTATTAGACATAAGATGGATAGCTTTGAGCATAAGAGTTTTATGTGAAGTAGCCATGTAATATGTGACCATATGTAAAAGTGAAAAATTGAGTGTCAGTTTCTACCAATAATGCACCCTTTTACAATATAACCAAATTATATGAATATAAAAAATCTTTATAACTCTAGTGTTATACACCCATAATTTTATACATCCTTATCTCTCCAAATAAATATAAGTAATTCTTACCTGCAAGATCCAAATATTTGGCTTGCACCTATTGAACTAGCTACCAAATTGAATAATCTTCTTAATAAATACTGATTTTGACAAAATGTATTATATCACATTATGCCCTCACCCTTAAACATTTTGACAAAAATTCAATTATGTTTTCATAAAATACCATTTGCAATTGCCTTATTCTTCAACAAGGACCCTAATGTTGATTGAGAAAAATAATTCAATGTAGAATATATTCCATTCTCATGTGTCATACTCAAGATATTACCAGGAAATTAAACTAGAATGAATCTACACCTTTCATGTTTGATTAGTAATCAATTCTGCATTTTTGTCACACTATCTATCAATTATAATTGTCTTACTAGATTCCATGTTTCTTGTGATGGATCTAATTTCTTCCACATGCTTTTCTACACAACTCTAAAACTCCTTTCTAGAATAAGTGTCGAGGAAGAGAACTGTTATTGGAGGGCATGAATACCCTTTTTATCATGAGGAATGAATACCTTTTTTTCAATGAAATGATGTTGGGGCCAATGTTTTAATTAAGACTTTCATTTATTTGGATGTTTTGGAGTGGACTCCCACAACAAAAAAGCTTGGCATAGTAAATCTTGGCAATGTTACTAAATGATCTTCTCTATGGAGAAATATGTTGGCAACATAGTCAAGAGACACTGCTAATTGGATAATGTTGTCATTGATGGCAACAAGGCAAATAGAGCATGGTGGAGCTAAGGATGATTGAGAACTCAAATTGGAAACAACCTACACACAAGGATCTAGTCCGGACACAAAAGACTGAGGCAGAATGGCTAAGTACTGACAACATAGAGTTAGTAGCAAACTCAAGTTGTAATCCTCCGTAGTTGATGGTCAAGGTATGCAGTTCATGTATGTTGTTCATAACTGCTTGAAGGTGAAATATCCAAGGTTGCAAGTTTTGAAGATCTCCAAAAGACATACCATGATTTAGCTAAGTTCGAGTGAACACAGTTAAGTTAGGAATAGTACACAGTGCCTGGGAAAAGGGGTCTGCATTCCTCCACAGTTGCATACTTTGTCTTGCAGTTTTGAAGATATGTTAAGAAGTCAAAGATGAGTGTTGGATGTGATTCTTAGAGTCGTATATGATCCGTAGTGGAAGTTGTGAAGTGATAGTTGAATTGGTTAAGTGTGCTCTTAAGAGATAGGCCAACAGGCATGAAAAATTCATATGCGGAGAAGATATATTATTTAAGGAATAAATCTAAATGTTTGTATGATTTGTGCTGACCTATTTGAAGATCATTATATGTTTGGCTTGGTCCGCATTGTAGATTGTACGCAAGTTCAAGCCGACAAGATGTAGTATTTGTGTACACGGTTTATGTTTTGCTTACCGACCTGATTATGAGATAAATCTTGTAGCAAATATATACTTGATGGAATTCGATGATAGTGCATGATTTGAAGTGTACAGTGTGTGAATTCATGTGTGAAGGAATATGAACAGAGTGCAGAGCAGAAAAGTTGAGCAAGGACAAAAAATAGAGTATATGTAGTTAAGTTGAGAAGCAGGGCAGAATAAATGAAGACCTTTGAATCTGTATATTGATCCTTCAATGGAACTGTGATCCAGCATGTGGTAGATGCATTAACAATAGTTCATCTTTTGGCAGTGAGCCAATCCTTCTTCTTTCTTCTTTTCTCTAGGTAGTGAGCCTTTATGCAGTGAGCGCTTCTTCATAGGGTAGTGAGCCCTAAGGTAGTGAGACTTCTTTTGATATGGTATTGAGCTATCATAATATATTGTGAGCTAACACTCACCGTGTTTTTTCCCTCTATGGGTTTTCCACGTAAAAATCCTGGTGTCAAGGTGTTATATCTTTATGGTTGTTGCTCTTATGCTTGTTCTACTTTTATGTTAAATTAATTTTGGAAATTGGATTCATAAAGTTAACAAGTGGTTTTGTGGAATATTGATTCACCCCCCCTCTTAGTATTCCTTACTTTCAACAAAATATATATTATATGCAAAGACATGAACTCCTTAATCATGTGAACAACACCACCATGCCCTCACATATTTCACTCTGTATATAGCAACAAGACTTCTCAATGCTCTGGTACCATGTTGAACAAAATCAAAACATAATATTGCACTATTAAATCATTATTGCTCACATAATAAAATATAATATTAATACTTTTTAGATTTAGGGTTTTCACAATGCCTTATGCAAATACATATAAAGTATTGTTGCCCCAAACTACCTATGGGAAACTAACTCTCAATTAATTACATATCAAAATTAGTTCACTAAGTCACTAAGGTGACTTTATTAAAATATGTAAACCTTAATTTTCCAACAATTTGCACATAGAATTCTTCCTTCCTTTCCATATTTACTTTTCTCCATCAAAATTTAATGAAAACTCATTAATCATAAATAGCCATAACTTTCACATTTTCTAATTTTCAAAATTCTAAAATTAATATGTTTTGAAAAGTTAAGAGGGAATAGAACAAAGCTCAAAAACTATTTATTGAGATTCTTTTCAGGTGTGAAAGCAATTTTTATTGCAAACACTCTGTATAATCATTATATCAATTAATATTATAGACAATAATAATGTTGGAGCATAGAAAATGTATGTGAACTATTTATAAAATATCTTAAAGAGATTAATTTTCTCAAACTAAAAGTATAGTAGGCTATGCATAAAATCTCTTCAAATAAACTAATTTATTTAAAAAAAGTAGTCGTTTAACTAGTTTTCAACTCTCTTTCTTTTCACATCCCCTTCCAACATGCATTTAAGTTCATTCCACACTATCATATTCTCACTTATGGTTTAACTTCCACTTTTTGTCCCATCTAGTCAATATTTATTCATATTTTTTAGAAAGTAACATCACTAAAATATCTTCTCTAATAAGTGGACCATTGTAGTTAGTTTCTATATTTTTAATTAACTTTCCTATAAGTGAAATTATTTACAATTAAAAAAACTAATAACTATATTAAGTTGAATAAAATAAGAGAACATACCCTGATCATATTTTAAAGTTATAATTATTTTCTTCATACTACATGATTCTAATTCATTCAGTGCTAGAGAAATATAAAAAAAATTAGCCAAATCCTTTATTTTTTTAATAATTTTTTAGAAAAGAGTCGTTATTTCTAACTTTCAACTCCTTCCTTTTTTCAAAAGAGCTATCATTTTTGGTTTCAACTCCTTTTTGGGAAAAGAGCCACTATCACTAGTTTTCAACTCTCTCCATTATTTTTAAGCTCCAGAGTTATGGAACAAAAGATAAGCTATAGAGTTGCTAAACTCCAAAGTTACTAGAGAAAAATGTGAACTTTGGAGTTGGAAAAAAATGTGAGCTCCAAAATTCATGAGCTCCAGAATTGAAGAATAGAATGTGAGCTCCAAAGTTTGTGAGCTTCAGATTTGTTGAATAGAACTTGAGCTCTAGAGTTGTAGAACAAAATATGAGCTCTAGAGTTCATGAGATCTAGATTTTCTAAATAGAACTTGAGCTCTAGAATTGCAGAATAAAATGTGAGTTCTAGAATTGTAGAATAGAATGTGAGTTCTAGAATTGTAGAATAGAATGTGATCTCTAGAATTTTTGAGCTTCAAAGTTGCTAAATAAAACTTGAGCTTTAGAATTATAGAATAGAATGTGATCTCTATAATTGTAGAATAGAAGGTGAGCTCTAAAGTTGTTGAACAAAACTTGAGCTCCAGAATTGTAGAATAGAATATGAGCTCTAGAATTGTAGACCAAAAGGTGAGTTCTAGAGTTATTGAACAAAATTTGATCTCTAAAATTGTAGAATAAAATGTGAGCTTCAAAATTTATAGAACATAATGGGTGCTCTAGTGTTACTAAATAGAAGGTGAGCTCTAGAGTTCTTAGATAGAATATGAGCTCTAGAGTTGTTGAATACAAGGTGAGCTCTAGATTTATAATTGGAATAGAAAGTGAGCTCTAGTGTTGGAAATGTGCTTTAAAATTACTACAAGCGGGCTCTAGAGTGCTAGAAATGGGCTTTGGAATACTAGAAATGGACTTTGAAGTGCTAGAAGTGAGCTCAAAGTGGGCTCCAAAGTGTTGGAAATGAGCTCTAGAATACTTGAAATGAGCTCCAAAGTATTGGAATTGGCCTCTGAAATGCTGGAAATAGGCTCTAGAGTGATAGAAGTGGGATAAAAGTGGACTCTAAAGTGCTACAAATGGCTCTAAAATAATATAAGTGGACTCCACAGTGTTAGAAATAAGTTGAAAGTGAGCTCTAAAGTGCTGAAATGAGCTAAAAGTGTGCTTTAGATTTTTGGAAGTGAGATCTAAAATAATAGAAATAGATCTTGAAGTGCTAAAAGTGAGATCCAAAATATTACAAATGGGCTTCGAAGTGCTGATTAAATTTACATTAGTATCCATGAATTTGAATTTTATTTCTATTTATTGATCCTGCAAGAATATTAGTAATTTTCTATCCAATATCATAATAGTAATTTATTCCATTTAATACGGTATTTAATGGAAATTGAAACCAATGAGAGACATAGAATAAATAGATGCTTATTTGAAAATCCTTAATGTAATGTAAAAAGAATAGTTCAAGTCTTCTCATATAAGTTAAATATTTCATACAAATTATACTAAATCAACCAAGTTTTCTTATGGACATTTTTCAAATGAAAGATAGATTAGAGACCATTTGCATAACAATAGTAATAAGTTGTCTCTATACCAATCAAAATTTCCCTTGTTGATTTATTTAGTAAAGATGAACTCTAACTATGATAAGCAAAAACAAACACTTGTTTTGCAATTTAATTGGTAGGTTAAGAAAGAGATCACCAGTTGTCCCTGCGGTTGTCATTCCACCTTACCATAGTACATGGCTAACTAATTGTTGTCACAATTAAGTAATATAGGAAATGAAACTAGATACTAGTTTACTTAGTTGAAATATGTATTTCTATTTTAAATATTTATCCATTCATATGTTGATTGAGGTAGTTAATCTCAACAAGAGCTATACCATCAAATTGAGGCAATTAATCTTAATTTTATTTTAATACCAAAATATAAATAGATTTTTCTTTGACTAAAATAATTGCAAAATAAATATAAAATACATCTAAAAGAATTCAACATGTAGTTTGATTATTAGTTGGAACTTTTGACCTTATTTGTTGATCTGTAACATGAATATCACAATAGATTTGAAATAAATTACTTCAATGATAATTGACATGATATGTTTGATGAACTAAAAATAACATGCAATGATCAATAATATTCCAAATTTAAAAAATAATAATAATTGGTTCTCCCATTTTTGAACTAATTGCTACATGGTGCTTTTACAATGAGATAGACTAACATATAGTATTTTGCTCTAGCTCCCTTATACGGTATTGAAATAAAATAATTTAAAATGTTTTAGAAACTAGATTCAAAGATATATTATCAATATAAATAGATTTTTTATAAAATTTTATTTATTATGTCAAATTAGTTAGAAAACAGTTAGATTTATAGCAATTTTTACAATTTGGACCAATAGTCATTATTTTGGGAATTACTTTTTAGGTTGATTTCAAAATGACATAAGTCTTATTGGATTTGAATCTAGGATCAAACAATTACCTTCCCTATAAACAAGTATTCATAACCTTTTTATTTACTATACATTTAATTTTTGAAAAGATAGATTTAAAACAATTTTTTATAGTTTTGACCAACATTCATTGTTTTGGGAATAACTTTTTTGTTTGATGTCAAAATGACATGATTTCACTTGTATTTGAATATAGAATTAGAGAGTTACCTTTTTTTATATATAAATTTTGAAAATTCAATAATTTTATCTTTCAAATATTCAATAAAGTAAACTATTTTTTGCCATATTCGACATTTTTAAAGTGCAACAAAAAATATTTGGACTTTTTGACTAGATATTCAAATTTGAACTAATAGGATCATACTGAATAAGGTTTTCCTTTTTTATGGGGGGCAAGGGTGGGGAGGGGAGGCAATTAATAGATAAAACTCATTTGGATTCCCCATGCCTATTCATTTGTTTTAAAACAATTTTGGCATAAAAATACCTAAACAACTATTTGCTTATTATCTTCATATCAAAACTTGGTTCATATTATAGATCCCATATGAGTTCCTTTTTCTCCCTAAGATATATAAAAAAAGGATTACTTTCTATCACCAATTAATCCCTTTTGAAATTGCACATGTATGTTGAATTAAAATTTGTTGGAATTGAAGTTAATCTATAAATTAAAATGTTTATGTGAAACTAGAATTTATTAAATTGGAGTTAATTTATGAATTGAAATGCTTATGCTAAATTAGAATTGTAGTAAAAATTAGTTAAGCTATTGTACACCAAATTGAATATTAATTTATTTCTTTCTATGATAAAAAAACACTTACTATGATACCAAATAGTTTAGTTTTTTATATTTCTAGAAAATGGAGAAAATTTAATTTAAAAAAAAAACTAGTTAAGAATAAAGTTCTAATAACACCATGATCCCTGACAACAGTGCCAAAAATGATGAGGGTCATTGTTATCCTTTTCATTTGATTTATATCAATTCAAGGTGGTGTTTAAATACTATCTGCATTAGAAACCTAAAGATTTTTTAAGAAAATGATTCTTTCCAATGGAAAAAAATGAATTAGTCTATTTGTTGGAATTAAATCTACACACTTGCTAGAAAATAAATCACACCTACCAAATTAAAATTGTAAAATTGAAACACACTTACATGAATTGAAATTGTAGAAATGAAACACACTTTTATGAATTAAAAATGTGGAAATGAAACTAAGTAGTTGCTACATTGTGGATCGAATTTAACACACATTAAAATAAATAGACATGCTAGAAATAGAGTTATACGCAAAACTAAAATAATATAAATAAATACCAAATGCTATCATCTTCCTCAAGATGAGTGGCCTGCTCCTCGCTTAGAATCAAACCAAGATCAATCATCCAACTTTATGCTCAATTCTCCATATTTTTATTTCTTGTTCAACAAAATATTATCACTTTTTTCTAATACTATTGTATCTATTCTATTATAAAACTTGCTAAGAAAACTTTTTTCATTAGAGTTGGGAGGTTTATTTATACATTAAAGATCTTCAACCAACTCACAAAATTAGTGGAAAACATCTCACTAAAATAGGTCTATACTTGTCTTTCTTATTCCTATGATAAAGGAACAACTTCATTTATTCTCTACCCATATCTCTCCTACTCCTATGTTAAAGGAGCAACTTCTAATGCAAGAGGGTTCTCATACAGCCCTTTGCCAAACACACAACTCTTTCACACACATTCACAATATCAAGATTCACACAAATATATATACACATTCCTATGGGCATGCTCTGCCTCAATTCTAATACCCAACTTTAGTAAGATTGCAACACAAGTTTGATTTGCTTTAGTAGATTCAATTTAGAAAACAAACAACTTAGTTATGAAATCTATTTACATACACTTGGTCATTCATGGCCTCCCATTTTTTCTACAGAGGTCATTTTCTTCTTTCTTTGTTTTATACTATGAAGTTCTCTTCATCCATCAATTTTGTTCTATGATATGCCAATTACACTCCTTCTTTAGACAACCAACAACACTTTCAAACTAACTCCTATTGAACAACAAATAACCACTTTTCTTCTTGCAACATTTCATCCTTCTTTCTTGGCAATTCTGTGACGTTCTTTTGTTATCCTCTACTCATTTTATCACACTGGTAACATTTTTCTTTTCGTTATTCTTTGCTCATTTTGTCATATTGTTCTCCCTCTTCAAAAAGAGGCATTTGATTCACTTAATAGCACTCTTTTTCCTTATTTCTTCGAACCTCTCTATGGCTAACATACCAAAGAACTACTATCTTTATTTCTATTTTTCCTTTCAAAGGAATAACAAATTATGCCAAAAGTCCCTCTTGTCCAACTATAGAGTTTTTGTTAATCTCCTCTGGTAGTAATTTTTACTCTTTTTACTTTTATGCCATGGTCTCTCTCCTACACCTCTAGAGACCTTTGTTTTTACCTTTTAGCAGTCATCCTTTCTTCTTCCAACAACATTTACTTTTCCTTGTTCTATTATATTTTCTAATTTCTATTTTTTTTTCTCTATTAAGAAAACACCAGGGCTACAAATTCCCACACCCACCAGAGACCTCACTTTCCCCACCATTAAAATTTCATTTGTCTTTTTTTTTTATCATTCATACCCAATAGAATATGAGACACCTTCTTCAGATGCTCACACCTTGTTTCTAAAACCCAAAAGATTATTGGCATTTCAATTCCTCTTTGACCAATTTTGGTGCTTATTTCCAATTCCCACGTCATCATTCTTCCTTTGGTTAAATCTACCAAGAGCACTTTCAAAATGGGCATTGAAATTTAATGTTTTTTTAATCTTATTTGATCTCCCATATGAATTTTAATATTTGTATATGTTATTTGTCATGGTGATAGGGCAATTTGGAAGAAAATACATTGCGCAAATGAATGTCACGACGCAAATATACAATCTTGAACATACACTCTCTCGTGAAAATTTGTCAAGTGATTTAAATTCTCACACTTTGCCTAATAAGATAAATCTTGTATACACTGTGTCCAAAGATGATGTCTGGATCAACTTTACAAATGAATTATTTTTATGTGACTTCAAGGTGCCAGAAGCTGAAAACCAACTTTTGTCGTAATTATCTGCTAGAACCTCAAAACCTCATGAAAACTTGTAGAGACATGTATTTCAACATCCCTAAGACATATTCCAAGCCGTTTGGTTTCAAACTTCATGGATTTCAAAATTTTAAAACTTCGCCAAATTGCTAGCAAAAGTTGTAAAATGGTTAATTCTCCAAAACCAGAAGGCATATGACTAAAAAACCTTCATCATCAAATACATGATTGAATAAAAAATCTACTTGTAAGAGGGTTTTCCAAGAAACCTCACTGATTTCCTAAAACAATTGTTTCAACAAAACTGCTTGTTGTGCGTCGAGGCCAAAGTATGACAAAAATTGAAAATTTGCAATTTTTGACTAGCCACTTACTCCAATAGACAAGAGATTCCAAATGAAAAACAAATCACAACAAAAATGAAACCCAAACCTCACACTCTATTTTTAGTTGATGTTGATCACTAGGCTGCCTGGATGCTCCTGCATCAGACACGTCAGGTAGGAAGTTTGTGAGCATACACTCACAAACGTGGAGTTGAATGGTAGGACCATTCTTTTAGATTGCAAGCAATCTGCAGTGAACTCCATCACTAAAATGTGTGCACCAAAAATAATTTCTTTTTCCTCTTTTTCTGGCATCTCGCCAGAAAAAGCTTCATGCTCCTCCAACAAACCTGCACTCTCCTCCTTCCTCTTGTGGATTTGCATCCACCATGTACCATCCTCCTCCTCCAATGATTCTCTCCATTCCTATCTTCCTTTGTGAGATCCAACCCACCATTATCAACTGACCACCTCCACCAAACAAAAACACTACTCTTCTCCTCTTTTGTGGGTTTTGACCCACCAAAATCTGACCACCTCCACCAAATTCCCTCATCATACACATCACAATATGCATTATATGCATACAAATCTGCCCCTACATCTTCATGGAAACCAACAATTTCCATATGCTCTCCTCCATACTCCTCAACCCTCAACATTACAAATGAATCCAAAGTAATATCATCACAAAATGCAAACACGTTTAACTCTTTCTTCACTGTTGCAATGTTTCCTTCACCATCTTCTAATGTAATCTTCATCCACTCATCTTTTTCTATGAGGTTTTCATCTACCCCATCTATTTCCATCATCATTCCCATATCATCAATTGTTGTACCAAATTTCCCAACTATAGCATCTTCTACAATCTTCTTTTCACATAAATATGTTGTATATAAATCTGCATCTTCATTTGTTTTCATCCAATTATTTTGCAACTCCTTATCCATCTCAACAACAAACAAATCCCCATTAATTTCTTCTTCATACAATTCAAAAAAATTAGAAGTTACCTCTCCACTTCTCATTGTCACGGCATCACTCTTGGCTGCCCCATTCATTTTCATCAAGTGCTCACTCAAAATAAACAATTCTTCCATCTTTTCACTTCCTTCTTCAAACAAATTATGCTCCTCTTCCATAATCAAATCTGCAACATCCTCATGAAAATGGAAAACTTCCATGTATCTTCTTTTTTCTTCTTGTCCTTTATCCTCTACTATATTCATCATTTGAAACAAATCACACTCAAAATTATCAATTTGTACCTCATTTCTTTTCACCATCCCAATTCCTTTGCCTTCATTTTCTGCTACATTGTTCATCTCTTCATGGTCTCCTATCCAATCTCCTTCAAGCATTGGATTTATTTTCATCTCCTCTTTTCATAGGAGATCATTCTCTTCTTCATCCACTTGTTTGTCAAACCTAGGGCCTTCTAACTTTGTATTTTCTGCTTCCACATCTGTTGCAACTTTCTACTCCTCAGCTACAAGCTTGTGTCCTTCTATCTTCATATCTTCCAAAGGATCTATTGTTGTTGTTGTTACATCAATTTCATCTTCTTCTTCTTCTATGTCTTTCAAAAGACATATCTCTACTGCAAACTTTAATGCCTCCACTCTTCTCATTTCATCATGAATTACCTCTTCTCCACATCATTGTAACACATAGTTCATGCCCTTCCATGGGTCCTTCTCTACTGCACTTTCATGTTTTACCTCTTCTTTTCTTTCTAAATAGCATGCTACAGTTGAATGCTCTTTCTTTTGCACTCTTTTCTTTTCTTTTCTAATTTCTTTTTTGATGGTGAGACATGAAATGTAATAATTAGGATCATAGATGAAGTAACACATAATAGCCAATGAGAACATGTAACCAAAAAAGGCATATATCTCTCCTTAATCCTACAACTACATCATATCATAATCATCTCAATATACATCTTCCAATCTAACATAATGAAAATTAGGACAAGGAAAGAGTTATCACATAGGTAGGCCTTACAATTATTATGTCTCATTACACATGTCACTCAAAACACCTTCATACCACTTAGAAATCATTCTACAATCAACAATCTTTTACATGGGGCATCCATTTATTGTTTCTTCTTTAATACTCATGGGATTAGAATGTAACTATCTGGGAACTCAATATCCAAACAAGTGGAAGGTGATGTAGGGGCATCTTGCCCTATAGTTTTTGTTTTCTTATTTTTTGCTATTTTTTTATTCTTTTTGTTTGCTTTTGTAGGTGGGAACTCTCTGTCTTCTATCTTTATCTTGTTAACTCCTATCTTTGTAAAGCTATGATCTGCTAAAGCTGAAGCTCTTGTCGTAGCCTCTATATCCATTATATAAATCTATTTGTTTTCTCTAGAAGCTCCTATCGCCTAAGCGCCAGGAACCATTTGCCAAAGGAATGTAAATCTATCATTTTGTTTTCTTCATAATCGATAGTTTCTTGGTAGTTAAGAATTGAAAGGTCACAGAAATCAAATAAATGTAGAATAATTGTAACCGTCGAACATGTTCATGCTCATTGGTATACTGTGCGGTTGGAATATGAAGAGTCTTTGGCAGTTTTAAAGATAGCTGGCGCATGACAGCAAATAAATAACAACATGCAGTGGTCAGTGGAAGAAGAGGAATCGACTGAGGCTGATGGTTGCTTAGAAAAAGGAGAGGTCAATTGTGCTGAAGAGAGAGAAGGACTGGAGAATAGGCATAGTGAAGAAGTTTAGATTTTACTGCACATTTAGAGGCTAATTGTGAAGGCCAACTGATAGGTTTTGTAATGGCATGTTTTTGGCAATAGAGACAATTATGAGAAGTGTGTTTCACAACATAGTATTTTGCTACATATATCCATTATTCCTGTCATTTTATGTGACTATTTAAGACTGTGTAGAAGATCTCTTAACCTCATGTCACTTTGTATTGAATATTGTGAAGGAAATACTTTGAAATTCTTATCTTTATTTTCTGCTTATCTCTTTGTTGAGTTTTCTGTAGTGGGTTCTTCAACTATGATCAACAAGGTGACCATTAGATTGGTATCAGAGCACAAGGTTGAGATTGGGCATTAGAAGTGGTCAACATTCCTCCAAGAAGAATGGGCAAAGGCCGAGGCAGAGGCTGAAGAGACCAAGGTAACCTTGAGTTGTTGCAGAATTTGGTTGCCAGGATGGAAGCTCTTGAGAGAGCACAGAGGAGAGGAAACCCTGATGTTGAGGATGTAAGTGATGAGGAATAAGAACAATAGAGAGAAGAGAATGAGACAAGATCAAGAAGAAGAATTTGGTGAAAGACAGCTAAAGTCAGTCATGAGTTTGGGTTCTAAACCCAAGATAGAGGTGCCAACTTATGTCGGAAGCCTGAATGGTGAAGACTTGATCAATTGGATCAATGACTTGGATAAGTATTTTGAATATGAGGGTGTAGCAAAGGAAACAAGAGTGAATTTTGCTTGCACCAGATTGAAAGGCCATGCTGCCATGTGGTGGGACTTTGTCCAAATGGAGAGGAGAAAGAGAAATAAGGAAAAGATTAACTCCTGGGATCGAATGGTGGCCAAGTTGAAGGCCAAATTTTTGCCAAGTGATTATCAAGAAAATCTCTTTAAGAGATTGCAGAATTTGAAGCAGAAAGATATGTATGTGAAAGACTATATGGAGGAGTTCTACAAGTTAATAATCTGATCTGGGAATGCTAAAGAAGATGTGGAGAAGATAGCTTGATATGTGAATGGTCTCAAGTATAGTTTGTAAGATGAAATGAGTCTTTTGTCCCCAAGGAGCCTAGAAGAGGCTTATCAACTTGCCTTAAAGGCAGAAGAGAAGTTGCAAAGGAAGCAAAGTCAGCAAGAGGAGAAGAGAGGAAGAGGTTTTAGAGGAAGGGGACAACAAACAAGTAGTGGACAGTAGCATCATCAAGGTGAAGAGGCTGGAAGTTCCAATGGGATAGCCAACAATGATATAGGTGGTTATCAAAATAAAGGAGGAAGATCTTATGGAAGAGGTGGTTCACAAGGAAGAGGAAGAGGATTTGGAGGAAAATGTTTCAAGCGCAACCAATATGGGCACAAGAGTTGGGAATGCTTTGAATCATCAGAAGGAGGACACTCAAAATTTGAGAGAAGCAATCAAGTTGTTCATGTTGATCAAGAGAGTGTGGGATCTCCAGTGCACCACAAGGATGAAGTAGAATTAGGTGAGTCTTTAATGCTTGAGAGGGTGTTGTTGAAGCCATAAAAAGAGAGTCAGCAAAGGAGAGCATTGTTCAAAACCAAGTGTAAGTCACAAGGTAAATGTTGTAAGCTCATTATAGATAGTGGTAGCACTGATAATATTGTTGCAACTGAGATGGTAGAAAAGTTGAATCTTAAAAAGATTAAACACCCTACTCCATATAAAGTGACTTGGTTACAAAAGGGTCATCAAATATTGGTTAGTGAGAAGGCCTATGTTGATTTTTAGATTGGTAGTTATAAGGATTGTGTTTTGTGTGATATAATTCCTATGGATGTGCACCATGTTTTGCTTGGAAGACTGTTGTAATTTGATAGGAAATCAATGCATGATGGAAAGGAGAATACTTATACCATTAAGAAGGATGGAGAGAAGCATACCTTTCTGCCCATAAAGGAAAAAGAAGAGGAGATTAGCAGCAGTAGCAATAAGGTAATGATGGTAAGTGGTAAAGAGTTTTTGAATGATTTGAAGAATGAAGAAATTGGTTATGCTTTGGTTCCTAAACCTAGATGTGTAATGACTTCTACAAAGTTGGAGGATTTGCCTATTGAAATACAAGACATTTTGAATGAGAATATGGGCATTGTTGCAAATGATTTGCCTAATGAATTACCTCCTATTAGAAGCATTAGCCATCACATGGATTTGATTCCAGGTGCTAGCCCTCCAAATAAGGCTGCATATAAGTTAACACCTATGGAAAATGAGGAGATAAGGAAGGAAGTGGAGGATCTTTTGAAGAAGGGTTTGATAAGAGAAAGTCTAAGCCCTTTTGTTGTTCTTGCAGTGTTGGTTCCAAAGAAAGGAGGGGAATGATGCATGTGTACTGATTCAAGGGCAATTAATAAAATCACAATAAGATATAGGTGTCCCATACCTAGAATTGAAGATTTAATGGATTGTTTTAGTGGTTCAATGTATTTTTCTAAAATAGATTTGAAAAGTGGCTATCACCAAATAAGAATCAGACCGGGGGATCAATCAATCAAAAATAACCTTTAATACTAGTGATGGGTTGTATGAGTGGCTGGTTATCCCATTTGGATTGTCTAATGCCCCTAGTACTTTTATTCAGTTAATGAATGAGGTTTTGAAACCATTTATTGGTAAATTTGTGGTTGTATATTTGGATGACATTTTGGTGTTTAGCAGGTCCAAAGAGGAGCATATAGAGCATTTGAGGTAGGTTATGAGGAGGCTGCATGAAAAAAAGTTGTAGATTAATTTGAAGAAGTGTGTGTTAATGCAGACCGAGCTGGTTTACTTGGGCTTTGTGGTGTCAAAAGAAGAGCTGAAGATGGATAAGGAGAAAGTTTAGACCATACTTGATTAGCCATCACCAAGAAGTGTCATGGAGGTAAGGAGTTTTCAAGGTCTTTCTAGTTTTTATCAAAAAATTATAAGAAATTTCAGTCATGTAGTAACACCTATATTGGGGACTATTAAGGGGAATAAAAGACCATTTGTTTGGACCAAGGAGGCTGAAGAAAATTTTAGATTTCTCAAAAAGAAGGTAAGTGAACAGGACATACTTGCTTTGCCTGATTTTGATAAAGTGTTTCAAGTAGAGTGTGATGCTAGTGGTTTGGCTATTGGGGTAGTCCTAAGTCAAGAGGGAAAACCGGTTGCATATTTTAGTGAGAAATTGAATGAGGCAAAGAGAAAGTATTCTTCTTATGATTTGGAGTTTTATGCTTTGGCTCATTCCCTCAAGAAATGGAGACATTATCTATTGCCTAAGGAGTTCATTGTGTATACAAATAACCATGCTTTGTAGTTTATTAACAACCAACACAAATTGAATCAAAGGCATGCTAAATGGGTTGAGTATATTCAGAGTTTTAAATTTGTTTTAAAGCATAAAAGTGGTCAAATGAATAAAGTTGCTGATGCCTTAAGTAGGAAGCATTTGTTGTTGTGTGAAATCCAAACTAACAGTGTGGGGTTTGAAAGTTTGAAAGCATTGTATGCAAAGGATGCATATTTTGGACAAGGATTTGTAGCTTGCAATGATCCTATTTGCCGGAATAGAGAGCCATGGATGGATTACATGATTCAGGAAGGTTTGTTGTTTAAGGAAAACAAGTTGTGTATTCCTAGAGGCTCCATGAGGGATAATTTGTTGAAGGAAAAACATAGTGGTAGTCTTGTTGGTCACTTTGGACATGATAAAACTTTTCTACAACTGAGCACTCATTATTATTGGCCAAAGATGAAGGTAGATTTGAAAAAATATGTGGAAAGGTGCAGAATTTGTCAACATGCTAAGGGAAGAAGTCAAAATGTTGGGCTCTATTAGCCATTACCAGTTCCAACTAGACCTTGGGATTCGGTAAGTATGGAGTTTGTTTTGGGTATGCCTCGAACACAAAGGGGCAATGATTCAATCTTTGTTGTGGTAGATCAATTTTTAAAAATGGTGCATTTTATACCATGTAAGAAGACTAGTGATGTCACTAACATTGCCAATTTGTTCTTTAAAGAAGTTGTAAGGTTGCATGGTATACCAAGAAGCATAATGTCTGACAGGGATACTAAGTTTGTGGGTCATTTTTGGAGGACTCTATGGAGGAAATTGGGCACAAATCTGAATTTTAGTTCTGCTTATCATCCACAAACGGATGGTCAAACTGAGGTTGTTAATAGAAGCCTTGGCAATTTGTTGAGATGTCTTGTTAGTAGTTCACCTAGAAGTTGGGATCTCATGTTAGCACAAGTTGAATTTGCATATAATGATTCCCCAAATAAAAGCACATGTTTTAGTCCTTTCTATGTAGTGTATGGTATGAATCCAAGAGGTATATTTGAACTTTGTGATCTTGCTGGAATGGAGAAGAGGAGTGTAGATGGGGAAGAATTTTCTCAAGTCATTCATGACATTAAAGAGAAGGTGAAGCATAGCATTGAGGACAACAATCTGCAGTACAAAAAGCATGCTGATCAGAAGAAAAGAGAGTTGTAGTTTCAGGTTGGAGACCTTCTATTGGCACATCTTCGAAAGGAGAGATTTCCTACAAGGACATACAACAAAGTTCAAATGAAAAAGATTGGTCCTTGCCAGATCCTTAGGAAGTTTTGTGCCAATGCATATGAGATATCACTGCTACAGAATTGAACATATCTCCCATTTTTAATGTAGCGGATTTATATCCATACAAGGGGGATAAAGAGGCAGATGAAGCTGAAGCAGTTGATTCATCTCATGAAGAGCAAGCTGGGATAGTCACTACTCCACCACAGATTGAATGCATTCTAGATAAACAACTGCTGAAGAAGACCCGTAAGAATGAGTATTACAAGTATCTTGTCAAATGGAGCAATCATTTGGTTGAAGATGCTTCATGGCTCACTAAGGAGGAGATCATCAAGTAGGGTCATTCAGTTGTAGACCTCATGAATGGGAGCTCATGATATCTTTCCACCTGGGAAGTTTGATGCAGGGGTATCTT
The DNA here is from genome assembly GCA_027924645.1 of Cunninghamia lanceolata. Taxonomy (NCBI): domain Eukaryota; kingdom Viridiplantae; phylum Streptophyta; class Pinopsida; order Cupressales; family Cupressaceae; genus Cunninghamia; species Cunninghamia lanceolata. The sequence goes on along the minus strand of BSBN01000130.1, from coordinate 11,820,240 downwards.
GCCCTATAGTTTTTGTTTTCTTATTTTTTATTGTTTTTTTGTTCTTTTTGTTTGCTTTTGTAGGTGGGAACTCTCTGGATCTTCTGTCTTTATCTTGTTAACTCCTATCTTTGTAAAGCTATGATCCACTAAAGCTGAAGCTCCTGTCGCAACCTCTATATCCATTATATAAATCTATTTGTTTTCTTCAAAAGTTCTCATCACCCAAGTGCCAGGAACCATTTGCCAAAGGAATGTAAATTTGTCATTTTGTTTTCTGCATAATCAATGGTTTCTTGACAGTTAAGAATTGAAAGGTTGCCGAAATCAAATAAATGCAGAACAATTGTAACTGTCGAACATGTTCATGCTCGTTGTGATACCATGCGGTTGGAATATGAAGAGTCTATGACAGTTTTAAAGACAACTAGCGCATGACAACAAAGAATCAAAAACATGTAGTGGTTGGTGGAAGAAGAGGAATCGACAGAGGCCGATGGTTGCTTAGAAAAAGGAGAGGTCAATTGTGCTGAAGAGAGAGAATGATGAGAGTATAGGCATAGTGAAGAAGTTTAGATTTTACTGCACATTTAGAGGCTGATTGTGAAGACCGACTGATAGGTTTTGTAATGGGATGTTTTTGGCAATAGAGACAATTATGAGAAGTCTGTTTCACAACATAGTATTTTGCTGCATATATCCATTCTTCCTATCATTTTATGCGACTGTTTAAGACTGTACAGAAGATCTCTTAACCTCTTGTCATTTTGAATTGAATATTGTGAATGAAATACTTTGAAATTCCTCTTTATTTTCTTCTTATCTCTTTGTTGAGTTTTCTGTAGTGGGTTTTTGAACTGTGACCAGCAAGGCGGTCATCAGAATGTCAAGTTGTTTGGGATATGAATTACTTCATCTTTTCATCATGTTATGTAACTATATTATATATATACACATTTGATCCTTCATGTAAAAGGTTAAATAACCAAATAATGTAAGGAAACTATTTTGGTGTGTTCACCCCTTTTTGGTCATGATAATTCTCATTCCTAGCCTTGTTATCTATAACATTGAAGTGCACCCTATTCATTTGTGTTTTGTATACAAATAGTACATATTTGCTAAAAAATTTCTACTCTATTCAATTTTATATTACATTACTTTTTTATTTCTTTCCTTTGCATAATACATAATCTTATCTTTCACTAAGATAGGATTGTCCCCCAGACCACTTAAGGTCTAGATGAATTTGTCTATTTTATAGGAAAGTGCTAGAAATATAAAATGGGTAAGAAAGAAAACCTAAATTGACACTTGATAACAATTTTGGTGGATGATTAACTCAAGAGGAGGGATAGTGCATCTAGACTCTATTTTTTTGGCTCTTTGTCAATTGACATGAGACTGCAAATAATGTTTTCTTGTAAGGCATATAAACTTTTGTGTGACCTTGGTAGTATCTTTATGGCACATTCCGGTAGTGTTGGTATGGCCACAATGGCATCCTCTTTGATTATGATATTCCAACAATATCCTTTGCAACTTAACAATATGCTATGTGACTTTGTAAACATTTTCTTGCACTAATATATCTATTTTGGGATGGGATTTCTTTGGACATGATTTGCCTTATTTGAACCGCTAAATTTGAATCGGTAGGAATATTGAGGTTGTTGGAATTTCCTGTAGAGTGTATCCTAAGTGTTTGTACAACTATAGTAATGGAGGTTTAGCTTAGTATGTGTGTGGTTGTTATTATTGCTTATGTGTGCTTCTACCATGCATGAGTGTTCATTGCCTTTAACCTTTATGTATTAAGCTTGAATTTGGCCATTAGTGACATTTTAGGTATAAGATGTGTTTACATGTAGAGTGGGCTAGAAAAAAAAAACTTAAGTAGGGAAAATTTAGTTTATGTACATTGGGGACATAGTGCTCATGATCCCATCTAGACGAGAGGATTGTAAGCACAATAGTGTCTATGGTGGCAAAAAGGGGGGAACTAAAATAGGAATGGGTGTTTGAGTTTGGATAGAGTTATTTGCAATGTAGCCCGTGCTTTCTTAGGGAGAGTCAATGTGCTAAATAGTGAAAAACAAATGTATCTTAATAAATAAGGACACTAGAAGTATGTGCCAAATAAGAGTGGGGTGCAAAATAGGCACTTTTCATGTCTGCAATATGGTTGTGTGATTTTAAGATATGCTTCTTTTCAACTCTTTTAACTAAAACTTATTTTATTTTTATTATAAATATAATGGCAAATTTTCAAATAATTTCGATTTGTATCTCAATGACCATCAAACCCAAATTAGCAATAATTATTGTTACTAGATGAACATGGAAATCAAATTACCAATAACTAGCACTTGCATATTTAAGAGCTGCAAGGGTTTTACGGATAGAAAAATAATAATATTAATAACTTAGATGCATTAGTTATGATTTGATACTTTGTACACAACAAAGATTTGATTTGTGGGAAGAATTGATTTTTCACATTATTGATTTGAGTGACTTGAAAATGGTTTAATGGCGAGTTAGAAAGTTGTTTTGATTTCTAGTGACAAGATTTGATTTTTCATGTTTTTGATTTGAAGATTTGATTTTTCACATTATTGATTTGAAGATTTCATTTTTCACATTATTGATTTCCTGTGCCCTCACAACAAAGATTTGATTTGTTGGAATATTTGATTTTTCACATTATTGATTTGAAGATTTCATTTTTCACATTATTGATTTTAGGTGCATGAGGGCAAAGATTTGATTTGTTGGAAGATTTGATTTTTCACATTATTGATTTTGGTGACTTGAAAATGATTTAATGGCAGGTTAGAAAGTTGTTTTGTGGTGTGAGACAAGTTTTTCGTTCGAATGACCCAACAACCAAGAATTGATTTGTTGGAAGATTTAATTTTTCACATTATTGATTTTTGATGACCTAAAAATGATTTAATGGTGAATTGGAAAACTATTTTGCATCCCGAGACAAATTATCCATAGAAAACTAACAATAATATAACCTATTAACTAATTAATGTTACACTAGTTCATTCTATAGTTTCTAGCATTTGATATCTAAATCAGCTCCAAGCAACAAGCTTTCAATAGAGCTAGAACGGTGGGTCAGGAGAGGTACTCCAATCTTGATCCCATTATAGATATTGTACTGTCACTGCACTAGCCGTTTTACATGTCATAATTTCCTAGTCGACCTTCCTGCCGTCTTATTTTCACAACACTGAGGCCTTTAAAAAAGTTGTAGGGCCCATGGTCTGCAATTTTAGCTGAAACTATGTTGATGTATTGCAACTGTTGAAGGATACAAAATACAGGAATTGTATGGAAATAACTTTAATGCCGCATTTATATTACTGCTTGCGGAATAAATTAAACCCGTTTGTGGAATAAGCGTTTTCTTTCTTGGCCAAGATAGGAAAATCCACCCAATCGAAAGAGAGCTTCCATAGATATTATTTCATTGTATTTTACGGGAAAAAAGCATCAATACGGCCACAGGACCATAAAATTTAATCTCTGTAAATTCATTCCCTGGACAACACATAGCATCAGCAACATTTGGTCTGTGACTTACAGTAACAGTCCATGGCATTTTGTTTTGCAATGTCATATTAGGTCGTCCAATTTACTATTAAATACGTCATTTACTATCCGTTAGCACGGAATGTGTAGCATTTGCACCGAACGTGCAAGGAAACTACGATATAAATTGACAGCGTGTGTCCTGTATTTCGTGATTTTAAACGTTCAAATTGAAAGCGAGCTGTTATAAAACGATCCATTATTAGTGCTTGTCATGGCAGATACTATCGTGTTCTATATGTAAATTGTTTCAATTAGTTTGTGAGTATCAATCAATTATTTTTCTTAATTTTTCTCATCAATATAGTAATGTTGAAAAACATGTGATTAGTTGTTGAGTTTACCTTTTTATTGTAGTTTATGCCCCATACCCGAAATAAAATAAGAGACCTGGGTCGAGTCTTTGCCCATAATTTGTTGATTGAAATTATATTTGGAAGTGTAGATAGTGATAATTGGATTTGTCAAAAGCTATAATTATATTATGTTATAGTATTATAACTTACTATTTAGTTTCTATGACAATGTTGATCATAAAAGAATGTTTGATTTTGGTTCATTGTAAATAAAACATTGTTGATTAAACAAGAACATGAGTAAAAATTGTATGCAAATAATGTAAGACATAAATTTTTATACACATAATATTAAATAGTTAAAATGAGAAAATATCTTTATGTGAAAATTTTGAATGGGTTTATAAATGGATTGAAATCAATAATGCAATCCTGTTAGCTTTGAGAGATGGTCAAATGTAAATTTTGGTAATTTCACTAGGATGGCTACTAAAAGCATATTTTTGACACAATTTATCCTATTTTGTTAAAATTATAAATAATAAATGCTCCCATTATAGTGCTACGGAATGGAGAAAAAAGTTTGACTATTGCTATAACTATCAATAGAAGATTTTTTTCTCCATTACATTGACACTTCAATAGCTTACGTCAAACAATAATAGTGGATAACATTATTAGCAAGAGTGGACAAAAAAGATACTATTGCTATAGCTATCAATGGAAAAAAATTGTTCCATTACATTGACATTCCAATAGTTTATGTCAAACAATAAGACTATTCACAACTATTATCCAATACAATGCCAAATAAAATTATTGTTTTTATTTTGATAGAAATTTGAAAGGCAATATACATTAGGGCATTTAGTCAAATTGTTTTAATTCTACTCACTCATTGGTTGATTGGATACAAACTAATAAAATGTAACGAATGCATAAGTACACCTGCCTTCGGTAGGTAGTAATAAAATCAATACCCTTATACCCAAAATCAACTAAAATCAAAGAAGTGTCATTAAAGTCAAATAATATTACCTATGGTGAGGTTTGACATTGTAAGGTGTAGAAAAGACATAAATAATAGAAAATCTTATCGATTATAGTAAAAATTCAGATGAAAAGATTTAAGTTGATTTTCAATTTTTGGAGAGTTGCAAAGTAAGTGGCTAAGTATATGTTGGCTAGGAAGAGGAGTTTTTTCAATGGTAAGGAGGTCCTAATTTGGTCAAAGATAAGGACTATCATAACCAAGGGGAGTAGTAGAAATAGACATGAAACTTTTATTGCCATGAAAGGAGGCTAGTGGCTTCCCACCAACGAGTGTAAACCTAATGCAATTTCCTTGTTTGCTAGATTGAAGTAGATTTTCATTTGTTGGACAACTTTTGAGTTCCTAGCATTAGATGATTTGCAGCCTTCTCTATCATGTTGTGAAGCTTCCGTGTCAACTCCCAAAGTTCTTGAATGAGGTTGTTACACCACGTTTTTTAAACTAATGTGTTTATTTTCATTATTTTCGAGAGACATGTAGTTAGAGAAAATATTATGATCATAGTAATGATGTGAAATGCATTTGATTTATATTAATTTGTATATAATAAATAATTGTTTATGACATCATTATTAAACATGTGGTTAAAATGATGAATGGACTAACTACCATCCTAAAATTGAGGTGGATGCAGGAACAATGTTGTTTTCCCCTTGATATGAGGGGAGAGAGTATCACCATAGAGAGGATGCTAGATCGTATGAATGCAATGAACCATATGTCATCTGGAAACACAAACATATATTTAGTAGAGAGATCATGTTAGTTTTTGTTAGATACGTCATCATTAAGACGAAGGTTAAATACTTTTCATCATCTAATTGAAACTTGGTGTATATCTTTGGATGGCAAGTCGACTAAGTATGTTTAATTTTGTTGTTCATAACTTAGTCAGCTTGTGAAAATTCTCTGTCGATAATTATGCTTCAGAAGAACACATTTAGTGTTTGAAAGTATGCAAAATAAACATTTAATAGATACGTATGTTAAGTCTATTTACAAAATTATTATTATTATTATTATTATTATTACTACTACTACTACTACTACTACTATTATTAATATTTTTGTTATAGTCAATAATTATGTAGATAAAGTAAAAAGTCCCTTTTCTTCTTCTAGCCAACTCCCTAGATGTTTGGAAGTGGAGAAAGGAGCAATAGATCCATACTTTATCATCGAAAGTTCACTATTTCGAACTTACCTCGATTTCCTTTGTTATCGGCGAATGTCTAGGTTTTCTAACTTCACCAAAAAAGCTATCGGCAAAAGTTCATTATCACTAACTCTTCGTTATCAGCAAATTTTCAAATGTAAGAAATTGCTTTATCTTCATCTTATGCATTGTCAAAAATATAGCTTTTTCAAAACTTTATCGCCTTTATCAACAAATTATAGGTTTCATGAACTTAACATAGAAATTGCTTATCAGCTAAAGTACATGTTTCTAAACCACATCAAGGGTAAGTGCAAGAAGATGGGGGGCCAAAAAGGGGTCTTAAGTGGCTACTTTTTTTTTCTGAAATCAGGAAATACTAGCCTTGGATGATAAATTGAGCATAGTTACACTCAAAATTTGGAGATGCAACCAAAACGATGTTCATAGTGCTCCGAGTCTACTTTCTAAACTACTATTTAAAAAAAAAAATGGCATAGATTAAGGGGTTCAAAAGAGGGAGCCACAGAAATTGGTGTTGTTTATGTCAAAAAAAATAACATAGCATGTTTTGTGGCTCCCTCAAAAGGTCAACTTTTTTTTGGTATTTTAAAAATCGCTTCAGTGAGAAATTAGCTAATAGCATGTAGTTTATGCCTAATTTTTCTGATAATTTTTTGATGAATATTTGATTTTTTACTAATTTTCAAAGTGGACACATCCTAAAAAATAGAATTTTGGCCGTGCTACCCCTATAAATTTTGAAAACTATTTGAAAATAATTTTTTTCTTTTTTTAATATTTGTAGAATGGAGTCTAGTTTCTAAATATGTAATTTTTTTTGAAATTTCAATGAATAGTTAATTTACAATGAAAAAAAGACCAAATAGTGGTTTTTGCCCAAAAACGGACACACAAACAAAAGAAATTAAAGATGAAAGGCTTAACATTGTTAAAATGTGAAAAAAATCACATCGTCAAATAGCTAAGAGAAAGCCTAACATTACCCAGGTGTTCGATTTGTTTGACCTTGAAACACATGCAAATATAAGGGTTCGCACGAATGAAATTATGTGAAATCTTGAAGAATATGGAAAAACACGTCTGTGACTGTTCATAAGGCACTCCAAGCCTTTGGGTTGGAAATCCAAAGCAAATCCCAAGCCAAAGGCTTGGGATTCCCAAAGCAAGACATAATGCGAGCGCGTTATAACGCGCTCACGTTATGTTTTGCTTTGCATTTTTCCTTTTCCGCAAGTCTATTGTTTGTCATGTTTGACATAACACGAGCGCATTATAATGCACTCGCGTTATGTTCCCCTTAAAATTTTTATGTTCAAGGCTATTAATCATGTATGTATGTATGTATGCCTATATGTATGTATGTATGTATGTATCTATGTATGCCTATATGTATGTATGTATCTATGTATGCCTATATGTATGTTTGTATAGTGTCGAGGGTAGAGGAGGGTAGAGATGGGAGTGAGCCAGATAGGGGAGGAGAGGGGTGGATAAGGATTGAGTGATTAAGGTTTAAGGTTGAGGGTTGAGCATTTAGGGATAGGATTTAGAGTTTAGGGATAAGGGATTAGAGTTTAGGACCTTGAGGGATTAGGGTTTAGGGTTGAGGCTTTAGGGATAGCGTTTAGGGTTAAGGGTCGAGGGATTAGGTTTAAGGTAGAGTGTTGAGGGTAGAGGGATTAGGGATAGGGTTTAGGGTTGAGGGATTAGGGTTTAAGGTATAGTTTAGTAGTTCCTGTGGATAGAGCCAGTAAACAATGGGAGATTATTTGCCTGTTTCATAACAATATACCTTCCCTAAGTGCGGGGTGGATAGCAAGAAACATAGATGTACCCAATGCAAATCTTTTCTCATAATGATCATCCTTATGATTTTAACTATTAATTACTCACTGTGGATGTACCATATGCAAAGCTTTTCTCATAGGGTTTAAGGTATAGTGTCGAGGGTTGAGGGTTTATTGATAATGTTCAGTGTTGAGGGTTGAGGGATTCGATTTTAGGGTTGATGGATTAGGGTTTAAGGTATAGTGTTGAGGGTTGAGGGTTTAGGGTTGACAGATTAGGGTTTAGGGTTGACGGATTAGCATTTAATGTCGAGGTTAGGGTTAGAGTGTCGAGGGTAGAGGGATTAGGGATGGGGTTTAGGGTTGAAGGTTTAAGGATTGAGGGTTGAGGCTTTAGGGATAAGGGTTTAAGGCTTAAGATATAGTGTCAAGTGTTGAGGGTATAGGAATAGGGTTTAAGTTTTAAGGGTTTAGGGTTGAGGGATAGGGATTAGGGTTTAAGGTATAGTGTTGAGGGTTGATGGTTTAGGGATAGGGTTTAGGTTTGAGGGATTAGGGTTTAGGGTTGATGAATTAGGGTTTAATGTTGAGAGTTGAGGGTTGAGGATTAAGGGTTGAGGTTGAGGGATAGGGTTAATGGTCAAGGGATTAGGGTTAAATAAGAGTGTCAAGGGTAGAGGGATTAGGGATAGGGTTCAGGGTTGAAGGTTTAATGATTTAGGGTTGAGGCTTTAGGGATGAGGGTTAAGGGATTAAGGTTTAAGATATAGTGTCGAGTGTCGAGCATGTAGGGATAGGTTTTAGGGTTCAAGTTTTAAGGGTTAAGGGTCGAGCGATCAGAGTTAAGGGTTGAGGGATTAGGGTTTGACGTTGAGGGTTGAGTACATTGAGGTTCGAGGGTTAAGGGTTTTGGGATAGGGTTGAGGGTCGAGGGATTAGGGTTAAGGGATAGGGTTGGAGGGTTTAGGGATAAGGGATTAGGGTTTAAGGTATAGTAGCCCGTTGAGGGTCTAGGAATAGGGATAGCATTTAGGGTTTAGGGATGAGGGATTAGAGTTGAGGGATAACGGATGACGGATTAGGGATGAGGGATTAGGGTTTAGGGATAAGGTTTAGGGTTAGGGTTGAGGGATTAGGGTTTAAGGTATAGTGTTGGGGGTTTAGGGATAGGGTTTAGGGTTGAGGGATTAGAGTGAAGGGTTGAGGGATTAGGATTTGACGTTGAGGGTTGAGGGTTTAGGGTTTAGGGTTTAGGGATAGGGTTGAGGGTCGAGGGATCAAAGTTAAGGGTTGAGGGATTAGGGTTTAACATTGAGGGTTGAGGGTTGAGGTTCGAGGGTCAAGGGTTTAGGGATAGGGTTGAGGGTCGAGGGACTAGGGTTAAAGTAGAGTGTGGAGGGTGTAAGGATTAGGGATAGGGTTAGAGGGTTTAGGGATAAGGGATTAGGGTTTAAGGTATAGTATCGAGTTTGTTGAGGGTTTAGGAATAGGGATAGCATTTAGGGTTTAGGGATGAGGGATTAGAGTTGAGGGATGACATATTAGGGTTGAGGGTTGAGGGATTAGGGTTTAGGGATAAGGTTTAGGGTTGAGGGCTGAGGGATTAGGATTTAAGGTATAGTGTTGAGGGTTTAGGGATAGGGTTTAGGGTTGAGGGATTAGAGTGAAGGGTTGAGCGATTAGGATTTGACATTGAGGGTTTAGAGTTTAGGGATAGGGTTGAGAGTCAAGGGATCAGAGTTAAGGGTTGAAGGATTAGGGTTTGACGTTGAGGGTTGAGGGTTGAGGTTTGAGGGTCAATGGTTTAAGGATAGGGTTGAGGGTCAAGGGATTAGGTTTAAAGTAGAGTGTGGAGGGTATAAGGATTAGGGATAGGGTTGGAGGGTTTAGGGATAAGGGATTAGGGTTTAAGGTATAGTATCGAGTCTGTTGAGGGTTTAGGGATGAGGGATTAAAGTTGAGGTATGATGGATTAGGGTTGAGGGTTGAGGGATTAGGGTTTAAGGTATAGTGTTGAGGGTTTCTATCATCAAATGTAGATTTATGGGTTCGATTATATTGATTGCCTCTCCAGTTTTGGGGTGTGGATGTTTTGAAATCAATCAGGAAGTCTTCAAGAGACTTTATGGAAGTGGATTAGAAATTGCTTGATAGAACCCCTGCTATTTATGCTTGGATAAGGATTTGTCACAAACTAGAACTTCTACTTCCAAAGAAGATTTGTCTTTCTTCCTCGATGGGCATTTTCTATCAAGAACTTGATTGTGAGGGCTTGCCCCTTCATTGTTATGCCTATCATATGGCAGAGCATCTGGCAAGCTCTTGCAGGAAACAAGAAAAGTTCTCCCTCAAAAACCTTATGGTCATTCAAGTCTTAAGGGGAAGGTTTGGAAAGAGATGTGATCAATGCAAAGGATGTCATCAATCTATAGCAGGACAAAACGTGAGCATGTTATAATGCACTCATGTTTTGTCTTACTATAGAAATGGTAAAAAAGTGTTGACCCCCGTGATCCAGGCCCACATGCTCTATTTTCATACTGATTCTGCACGTGCTCTGGCAAAAAAGAAGTGCTTTCATGCTGTTGGGAAGTTCACATGCACATTTGACACATTGTACCACATTTGCATGATCTTTTCACCACCTTTTCTGCTTTGCCAACTTGAGGAGGAAATAACATAGTTTTCACACCAAGTTTGATATATATCTATTCAAGTTTCAATTTTTGTAGTGTTGCAATATTAATTGTGATTCAATTTTAGGAATTTAACATCATAGATTGGTTAATAGTATTGTTGTTAGTAATTATATTTGAGTGTTATTCAATTTAACATTGAAAAGGAAGCAAGTGGTGAAAAACTCAAATTGTTGAGGAGTTTGATGCAAGAATCTTCATTTTTTAGGTATGTCAAGTCTTTAAATGCATGTTCTTTACATTTTCCTTATTTCGGATTGAATTACTTTATCATGCTTTATCATACATGTTTAAAATAGACACATTCCTAATCAAGAAAGTAGCCTACAATCTCACATGATGCCATGCATATTTTCTACACTTGGGCTCTTTAATAATTACGTGTAATAAACAAACCTTAACATACCATGATGTCAAACTATACAAGAATAAATCCTTACAACATAATAAAAATACAATCCCACTATTATCTTGTATTCATTTCTTAGGAACTAATATTGGTCTCTTTATCATGCTACAGACAAATTCTCTATCATGCCGAGGAAATGATCAAGAATTAAACCAACACAGGAAGAGATAGAAGCTAAGAATGCAAAGAAAGCAGTGGCTATGAGGAAACTTCATGAGAAGAGGAAATTGGACACAATAAATGAAGAGATACCAATTGAAGAGGAACCACAACCATCACAAAGAGATATGGTATTGGCGGCATAAAGAGAACGAATGCAAAAACTTCGTGGTACGAGAGATTTGAATACTATAGTTGGAGACACATCCTCTACTGCAAGTCAACATGTAGGGACACCATCTACCACATCTCAAGTTGAGAGTACATCATCACTCACATGTGATGAAGGAGGTACGCCATCGTTCCCACCTCAACCTCAAGGTATGTCATCTATTCCATCTTCGATCGAAGGTATGCCATCTAACCCATCTCATTTAAATATTGATGAAATTCTTAATGTTGAGATGAATTTACCTAACTTAACACCACCTGGAATTTTGCATAGAAAGCCAAAGTATTTGATTGATATTAATGAGAATATTTTGCAGCCAATGGAAGGTAAGATTCCAAAACGCACTTGTAGAAGATATGCTAATAAGATTTGGAGATTGTTCTTTGAAAAGTTAAATGAGACTGCAAGATGTCAACTATTCGTTGAAATGATGCGAAGTATAAAGTATAGGTCTATCATGAAGATTCTTGGGTTGAGAACATCAGAGGCTTCAAGTGAAAAATCTATTGTCAAGAATCTAATGAGTGCGTATGAGAGTGTGGGTAACACCTCACGCACAAAAGATAGTAATGCAACACGGCGTGTGATTACATCGACTATAGTAAGTAGTCAAACGAGGAAAGCTCGTCTTATTAGAAAGACAAGTCAAAAATTGAGAATTAATAGGAAAACTTTATCAAGAGCCGTTGGAAGACGCCAAAGAATTGAGGACACTAATGCCAATGAATTATGGGCGTTCTCGGGGAGACTACCACGAAAAGATAAACCAATTGTTGAAGCATTGAGATCACTAATTGAAGACTTTTGGAAGAATTACACAAGGGTATCTCTGAATCAAAGGGATGTGGTAAGAAGGAGAATCGGTAGTCAAAACCACGAGCCACATCCAAAGTATTTTTTGGATGAGACTCAAACATAGTTTTATGGTAAATTTCTAGAGAAGTATCCTCAAATTAAAATTTGTCAAAGATATTTTGAAATGCTAAAACCTTTCTATGTTAAGATAAATCACACATGCACTACTTGTTTTTGTAGATTACATATTGAATTTTTTAACCATTTTGATGCTTATAGGTCTATATGTTTAGATATACATACTAACAATGATTTGTAGGGTTGTGCCATATGTGCCCCACCAACATCTTCAAGAGACTTCATATCAAGAATTTTATGTGAAAGAGAGGTAGGTCAAATATTCTACAAGAAATTATGCTTGGATGGCACATGTCATCATTGCGGTGGCTTGCAACATTTGCCAATATGTGAACATATGGAAAGAACACATGTAGATGGAAACGAACTAGTAGAGTTTGGCAAGTATAAAATAGGGGCATACAATACAAAAGATGGTAAAGAAGCAAAGAGGTGTGAATTGGTTATTGAAAAGATTCCAGTGTATCAGTTTATGCCTATATTTCGTGACAGCATAGTGTATGAGTATGCAAGACATGCCCATAGAGCTTGATGGTTGGACTTGCAATTCAAGTTATGCAAGGACACATTTCCAGTTGGTAGCATTGTTTCAGTCGTTGACTTTGTAGAGAACTACAATCTACAGCCACAGCGTGAGGTGCAATCACAATATTACAATTCCACACAGGTTTCTATATTTGTGCACATCGCATTCATTCATGCGAATGATAGTACAGAGGATGACAGAAAGATCATAAGGGAGTATAATTTCTATATTAGTGATGATCGTACGCATTCTATGGAGTTTGTGTAAGGTTGCTTTCAGGTGTTCTACAATGACTTGGCTAGAAGGGGCATATCGTTTAGTCAGCATATCATATGGTCGGATAACTATGCATCACAATTCAAGAACTCACAAAATTTCTATTAGCTGAGTAGGAGGCATAATTTTACAGGTATTCAGCATATGTGGAACTTTTGTGAGGCCGGGCATGGAAAGGGGGAGCATGATGGTGCAGGAGCATGTATCAAAAGAGCCATAGCACGAGAAGAGTTAAAGTATAAAGACAATACAAAGTTGACAGATGCAAAACTGATTGTCGAGTGGTGTAATGCTTCCATGGGTCTAGGCAATGAAGGTAAGTCTTTAGTTCATAGATTTTTTTGGTTGATAGATGATACTAACATTGCACCATATGAGGACTGTTGTACACTGACAGGATCAAATGACATGCACTCTTTTAGAAGCTCAATTGCAGGTTCATGGAGTATCCATACATGAAAGATGTCATGCTTTTGTTCTTCCTGTACAATTCAAGTCTGGGATGAGTGCGAGTCAAAGGAGTGGGTTGACGAATGGCAGTTAGGTTATCTTAGCCCACTTGACACGTATCGACCCCCGACGGCACTAGAACTAACACAGATGGAATCATTAGTTGACTTTGACCACATATCAGATTTAGTTCAACCAGGTAATATAGGGCATGTATATGCATCTAATTTCATCTAGTTTAACTAGGTAATGTCATCTTACTTTGTAGTGTTTTTGTAATGTTGACTAATTTCATCTAATTTGCTACACATATCAATGTAGGGCACGTATATGCAGTTATTGCAGATGAAGATAATGAAGAGGGAATAGACTATTACTTATGTCATTGTGTTGAGGCCAAAAAGAAATTGGAGGCCCCTGTTACAGATGGAGAAAACATTGAATACCCTACAGGCTCAGTGGTTATTACTGGAACATGGCTTAGAAGGTACCCACATAAGAGTGTTAATATTTGGCTATTTCAGGACTTTGACATGCATCGAAAGATTCTTCATTACTTGAACCTTGTCGTGGCATCTAATGTTCATTTGATAAAGTATCGGGGTAGACCTTTGAACAAAATCTTGTGGAAGCTACGTGAGTCTGACCATGAAACAATACTTGACACAATAAAGAGTAGAGCAGACCCGGATGGTTCATTGGATTAATTTATAAGTATTCACATTGATTTTGTAAAGTCATGTTACATTGAATTGTAAGTATGCACATTAATTTGTAAGGTTTGTCTTTTTTTAATTTCCTCTTGCATTTTTACACATATACCCATTTTTACATCATCATGTTATGCATTTTTGGTGTCTTGCTCATGTTGCGACCAAACTCATAACTCACCCTACTTCCTCTAGACACCATTTGATAATCTCTCCAACACTCTGGATCTAGGGTGCCCAATCATGATGATGACCTATATACCATTCTCCCAAGGTGCTCATAATGAATGAAAAGAAGACCAAGGGTGCCCAAGCTTAATAGACTTATTTCTATCAATTTTGATGATCCAAACTCTTGCAAAACAACATCCACTTTCATGCCTTTAGATCTTCCTTCACATACAGGGTGCCAAATCAAGTTGAAAAATCTACATAAGGGCGCCAAAATGGATGAAAGAAGATATGAAATGCATCTTAGGACTCCATTCTAAGGTTTGAGCCATTAAAGTCTCTTGATATTAGGCGCTCATGATGATGAAACTTAGAGTTTTTTCCTTTCCTAGGTGCTCATCTAAGATGTTTGAATGATAAGGAGTGCCTAGACCTTTATAATGTACATTGGGTGCCAAAATAAAGGTGATTTTAAGTCACTTTGAGTCATTTGGGGTTAGTTTGAGTCTTTGAGTCACATTGCAAAAAAGTGTCAATGTTGTCAAGTTGCACAAAGCAACATTTGCATTTTTGGTGTCGTGCTCCTGATGCAACCAAACTGACTATTCCAACGCATCCGGATGGGTACATTTACACTAGGAATGGTCCTATTTTTCACCCAAACATGTCGAAACAGTCCGAGCTATATTGTACCGACGATATCCCTGAAGAGTCCAAAGTGCAAAAAGGCAGCAATCTTTGACAAGATGTTACTCAAAAACCGTGTCACTTAGAAACATTCCATTTAAGGAAACACGATCACGTAGAGTGCCTCTACAATAACCTCTCTTGGTTTTTTATATCGTTGAGACATTTGCCTGTGTTGAAAGGTTTTTGGCTACCCCAAAAATCGTCAGAAGGAGGTAGTGTAAAGTTACAAAGGGGTGTAACTTTCATCCTGCTCCTGGTGCGACCAAAATGACTATTCCAACACATTCGGATGGGTACATTTACGCTAGGCATGGTCCTATTTTTAACCCAAACATGTCGAAACAGTCCGAGCTACATTGTACCGACGATATCCCTGAAGAGTCCAAAGTGCAAAAAGGCAGTAATCTTTGACGAGATGTTACTCGAAAACCATGTCACTTATAAACATTCCGTCTAAGGCAACACGATCACGTAGAGTGCCTCTACAATAACCTCTCTCATTTTTTATATCTCTGAGACATTTGCCTGTGGTGAAAGGTTTTCTGCTGCCCCAAAAATTGTTAGAAGGAGGCAGTGTAAAGTTGCGAAGGGGTGTAACTTTTGTCCTACTCCTGATGCAACCAAACTGACTATTCCAACGCATCCAGATGGGTACATTTATGCTAGGCATGGTCCTATTTTTTACCCAAACATGTCGAAACAGTCTGAGCTACATTGTACCGACGATATCCTTGAAGAGTCCAAAGTGCAAAAAGGCAGCAATCTTTGACGAGATGTTACTCGAAAACCATGTCACTTAGAAATGTTTCATCTAAGGCAACGTGATCATGTAGAGTACTTCTACAATAACCTCTGTCAGTTTTTTATATCTCTGAGACATTTGTCTGTGGTGAAAGGTTTTCTGCTGCCCCAAAAATCGTCAGAAGGAGGCAGTGTAAAGTTGCAAAGGGGTGTAACTTTCGTCTTGCTCCTGATGCGACCAAACTAACTGTTCCAACGCATCTAGATGGGTATATTTACACTAGGCATGGTCCTATTTTTCACCCAAATATGTCGAAACAGTCTGAGCTACATTGTACCGACAATATCCCTAAAGAGTCCAAAGTACAAAAAGGCAGCAATCTTTGACGAGATGTTATTCAAAAATTGTGTCACTTAGAAATATTTTGTCTAAGGCAATGCGATCATGTAGAGTGTCTCTACAAATAACCTCTCTCAATTTTTTATATCTCTGAGGTGTTTGCCCGTGGTGAAAGGTTTTCTGTTGCCCCAAAAATCGTCAGAAGGAGGTAGTGTAAAGTTGCAAAGCATTGCTAAGAAATCCTCAATACTCAAACACTCCAATGAATTGAAGTAACTTCTTCTTAGGCACAAATGTAAGAGTACACAAGGGGAAAATGGCGCCTAGATTAATTAGTGCATTTCTATGAATTCATTCACATGTTTAAATGTTTGAGAAACTCTCCTTTACTAAGCGCTTGAGAAACACAAGTTGGTCCATATTTATCACTTTAAATGATTTCAAACAATTGTAATGGCTTAAAGAGGTCAATATCCCTTAAGAGATTCATTCAAAAGGTGTCTTTCAATGCAATTTTTCCCTTAGGCACCAGAATGGGTTTGTACTGATGGAGAGTGCGCGTAGATTTAAATGTCTTTATACTTGCAATTTTGCAATTCTAAATGATGAGACATGTCTTAGAATGAATTCTATCTTTCAAGCGCTCACTCCAAAAGGTCATCTCATGCAATTTCACCCAAGGCGCTCATTAAGGTGTCCTCAGAGGCTAAAGTGTGCCTAACTCAATTGCCTTTATCTTTATCATTTTTGTGCTTTCAACAATTGAAAATGACCTACAGTGATCCTTTCTCTCAAGGCACTCACCTATTGATATAAAATCAAGTTATTTCCCTTAGGCGCAATTTTAGGCTTGTATGGGTGAAAAGTGCGCCTTACATCCTTAGGTGGTTCTTTCTAATTCTCAATGATTTCAACATTACCATTGTTCTAGTTGGAGCTATGACAAATCCATTTAATACTAGATATTTTGAAGGTGGTACATGAGTGCCATTGGAAGCCATGTTAGCTTGCCCAAGAGTATATGGGGAGGCTATGTATGCACTAATCCTTTCCTTAGCAATGATGAGAGGTTGGTTTCTCTGAATGACAAGCATATGCTAAAGTCCTTAGGGGTGCTAGTTGCATGTGGTAATGTAGAATAGATGAGAGGGAGATCCACTATAAATCTCAAGGATGAGCAACTACCTTGCATAGTTCTCTTGTGCATTGACCAACATGTTCTCAATTCCAATTTATGGGTTATTGCAAGTCTTGTCAATGGAGTGATTGGGAGAGTTGTTGCTATTATCTACAAAAGTGATAGCAAACCACCTTGTTTTCCATACTTCATTGTGGTCAATTTTGATAATTATGTCATTATGCCTTGGGATTTGCATGACTTGCACCTTATGCCAATTATTCTAATATCTCATAGTATTCATTGTCAACTCCAACATGAGATGTTGTGGGCTTTGATAGTCCATAAATCTCAAGGTCTTTCACTTGAAAGAGCATTGGTAGACATCAACGACATTGATTTCCTAAGTATGATGCTCGCTACAATCTCTTGAGTATGGATCTATGTATCTCCCTAGCCTTTAGCTATTAATATTATGCTTGGATGCAAGATTGTGCATACGTATCCCTCATGAGAAGAGAGAAGGATCAACTAAGAGCATTGACAATCTCATATTCCTAGGCATTTCAGCAGTGATATACTCCAACCCCTTATTCTATGCCCTTTATATAGAATATTGTCATTGTAAGTTGATTTCCTCCAAGGCGCCAATACAAGGTTCTTTTGAAGGCAAAGGGCACCTAGGCTTATGGGGCTCAATTTGATGTATTTATTGAAAGCTCAAGGTGAATTGATGCTTATTGAAAATGCCACTTAGTCCTTCATTTGCATTCTAGGCGCCATTTCCTATTGACTTATATACTCCTCATGCTAGGGCACCATAATGAAGTGGTTTATGTTAATTTTAATATTCAGATTCACAGTAAGAAACAATAAAACATGAATGCTCACATAACACGCATATACCCTAGCAAAACCTCCCTCTTGGAGGTGAAAAACCTAGCGAGAAAACTTAGATCAGATTTATATTAAGAGTGAAAATAGATTACAACTTCGCCCAGCTCAGGCACAAAAACATAGATATCAAAATATAACTTATCTGAATCTTTAGCAGATCTAGGGTTAAGCTTACTCAAGCTAAAATAGATCAAGTAACAGGTTTGTTGATGATCGCAGATCTAGTCAATTATCGAACCATTGAACTTCTTGAATCATTAAACCCTTTGAACCAGTGAATCAGTTGAACTGTCGAACTAGTGAACCAGTTGAACCGTTGAACCAGTTTAACTATTGGCAGAACCCTTGTACTGTCGAACCTTTGAACCCGTCAAACTGTTGAACCATTGAACCAGTTCAACCAATGACGGAACCCTTTGCATTGTCGAACCTTTGAACCTGTCAAACCATTGAACCATTGAATTGATGAACCTATCAGATGGTTCAACCAATGGCTGAGCCCTTTGAACTAGTGGAGCTCGATGAACTCATTGAACCGTTGAACCGACGAACCTGTTGGACAGTTCAACCAATGGCGGAGCCCTTTTTACTATGCTTGTAGTAGATCGTTGATGGATTAGATTTGGCAGAGCAGAATTTAGTAAACTGATTGTTGTGTATTGTGACTACCAGTCACCTTTCATTTATATGAGATGGCTCAAACAATTTGGCGTCAAATTACATATACGTTACATTTGAAATAGGTCCTGACCTATTTATAATTTCAAGATACATAGAATAATGAGTTCACCCAATTTGGGGCCTGCCTTAATCGAATAATACAACTGAGTTCTCAAAATGCTAAGGCTGATAGACCTTTCAGCATTTTATGACTAGGTCAGTCTCTAGAAGGGATCCGACCTAGCTACCAAAAATTAATAGTTTAGACAATAGGTGTGCTTCACTTACTAGAGGCTTGTTCTCCTTCCACCTTAGGCACACTTTTATGGTGGAACAGGTGTCAATGGGCGCCTTATCTTAAATGAATGCTCTCTCCAAGTTGGGCACCCTTTTGAGGCTTTATGAGTTGCAAATTGCGCCTTAACCCTTCATGCTTGTTGCTCAATGTTTGAATGTTTAAGAAATTCTCCTTTAGGCACTCATCTTAATGACTTTTTCTCAAGGCGCAATCATCCTAATGACTTGGATATTCATCCTAGTGTTTTAGGATATTAGGCTACCAGACTTAGTCATTTTCAGGATCTCAAACATAAAGAATAACATGATGATTCATTTTTTTATATTGCATATAGTTGACATTGTATGCTACTCATAAATAATATTAATATTTTCTGTTCAACATGATGATTCATTTTTTTTAAATACAACTTTTATCTTTTAGTTCCAAAATGAGGTTTAGGTGATACTTGAATAACAATAGCTAGCTTATTGGATCAACAAACATCCTATGTAATACAATTGGACTTTAAATATTTGAAGTAGCCATCTAAAAATATCCATTCAAACGTGGATTTATAATGCAAGTATGGACGCCATCAATAAAAAAGATTTGTATTAACCAAATATCCATATAGGCATACATCAATATCTGTCGATATAAGTATAACATATATACAAAATAGCCATATAGGCTTACAAGAATGCCATATAGGCATACAATGTCAACTATCTACAATACAAAATATATGTCCACAAATTCCATATAGGCATACAAGAAAGGAACACAATAAAAAGTCATTCCCCTCTGGCTAGTGAAGAGAATAGATCACGGGAAGCCTTTGATCTTCTAGGGGATGGAGACGTGCATGTGGGTGGTCTACTATGAACACGAGGGCTGCTCCTCCTATTTAGTTCTTCCTGCATCTTTAGCTGTTACAATAAAAAGTATAGACATTTGTATACGCCTAAAAATGACACGAATCATCCTAAATAAATATTCTAAATATTTATTCCATTCTTCTACCAATTAAATAAATATTCTAAATTTATTTAATCGATTCACTGTTCCATAATTAAATAAATTCTATTTATTTAATTAAAATTCTTCTAAATGTCCTACACAATTAAATAATCATAAATTATTTAATTAATCTAAATTCCTCTATCCTAAGTTCTAAATTCAAAAATCCACCTCACCTTGTCCACATCATCAAGTTGCACATGTAATTAAATATATTTAATATTTAATTACCTATTTTTCTCTCACCCACATGGCCTATTTCTTCTCAAATCAGAAGTTAGTTAACTAATCAATCAAATCTGTTAACTGATTGGTCATTTGAGTTCACTGGTCCATCTATTCTGTTGACTCCTCAATCAACCCAGTTCACTGGTCAATCAATTCAGTCAGTTCTACAATCTACTCTTCTAACTAATCAATCAAGTCTGTTAACTGTTCAGTCAATGGAGTTAACTCTCCAATCAATTTTGTCACATCCCCTCTTTCATGATGGAGCTGGGACACTTGTCACATTTCTATTGGTTGCACATTCCTCAACCATTCTCAGCCGTTGATCTTCATATCTCCTCTCAACTGTCGATTCCCATTCTTCCAAGTCTATAAATGAGGCTTCATCCCTCCATTCTAGTCATCCAGGCTTTTGACATCGTTACTCTGCAGAAATATCACTAACGTGCCTTTGGCACCCTTTTGTCATCCACAAGCTTGAGATCACATACTTGCATAGGAGCTCATCTTCATTGCATATCACCATAGCCGTTCACCATCGACTTCCTACAAACAGCTAAAAAGATTGCACTCTCTGAGGGCTCATCTCATCTGCAAAAGGACGATCTGTGATAGGCGAACAACAGAAGTTTCGAAACGGGAGAGGTTTGCACTATGTTTGTTCATTGCTTTATTTATTGAATCCTTCTTGTTTCACTATTCTGTTGATGTTTGGGTCTTGTTTAATTCATTTGATTGATCACCATTTTACCCTTACATTTTTGGCACCCACCGTTCAATTTTATGTTTTTTACAAATTTTTGTAGTAAAAATTTGTGTTTCTCTAAACCCCATTGTTGAGTTTTGCAAGGATCTATCAAAAGGTGACCTCCTAGGCTGAAACTGACATCACCAACGTGCTCAGAAGGGTCAAAAACCTTAGAATCGCCTGTTAATTCACAAAAATCAGAGATTGTGATTTTTTTGAGGGTGCATCCTTTTATCCAGCGGTCTAAAGGGTGCTTCCACAGGGTGCATCACTTTATCCAGCAGTCCGAAGGGTGCTTCTGCATCCTTTTATCCAATTGTCCGAAGAGTTTTTTTTTGCAGGGTGCATCCTTTTATCCAGCGGTCCAAAGGGTGCTTCCACAGGGTGCATCGCTTTATCCAGCGGTCCAAAGGGTGCTTCCGCAGGGTGCATCACTTTATCCAGCGGTCCGAAGGGTGCTTCCGTGTCCTTTTATCCAACTGTCCGAAGAGGTTTTTGCAGGGTGCATCCTTTTATCCAGCGGTCTGAAGAGTGCTTCTGCAGGGTGCATCCTTTTATCCAGTGGTCCAAAGGGTGCTTCTGTAGGGTGCATCACTTTATCTAGCGGTCCAAAGGGTGCTCCCGCATCCTTTTATCCAACTGTCCTAATAGATTTTTCGCAGGGTACATCCTTTTATCCAGTGGTTTGAAGGGTGCTCCCACAAGGTGCATCGTTTTATCTAGTGGTCCGAAGGGTGCTTCTTCATTCTTTTATCCACTGGTCCAAAGGGTGCTTCTGTAGGGTGCATCGTTTTATCCAGCAATCCTCTATCCTGCCTTCTTCTACATGTCATAAGGGTGGTATCTTTTTCTTTTTGCCATAATAGGAGCATACGAACTCGTAATCTCGCAAATAAACACTCGTTGGAAAGGTAATTCTGTGAACTTCACAATGGAGCAGGTTTGATCAAGTGATTTTATCATTTTGTCAGCTATTTTTATAGTCAAAGTTTAGCTATCTTTCCAAGCTTAAATCTAACATTTCTTCTTGAAAACTAATGATTTATCTATGTAGCTTGAATTTAACACTTGTCAATGAAAGGAGAAAAGAAACTTCTGATATATCTTCTACAGGGTTGAGAGCTGGATAGTTTTATTTTCCTTAACACACACATCATAGTTTAACTAGGGGGAAAGTAAAACAACTTGCATATAATTTTCATCTAGTACTAATTAGGAAGGAGTAACCCATTGTTCATGCAACTTGCATACAATTTTCATCTAGTTCTAATTAACCCATTGTTCATGCACCTTGCATTCAAATCCTCACCTAGTTCTAATTAGGGAGAAAGTAACTGGATTTATTTCTTGCTTACATTGCAAACACCTGCCAAGTTATTGCTATCTAAAGGTTAAAATTGAACTCATCAATGATCTTGAAGTTAAAATGAACTATTGCTATATTGTGAGACCTGAATTTCAAAGTTAACAAACTCGTGCTACGCGGTTTAAGAATTGAACTCACTACTGCTTTCTGAAGTTAAAATGAACCATTGCTATATCGTGAGACCTGAATTTCAAAGTTAACAAACTCGTGCTATGCGGTTTAAGAATTGAACTCACTACTGCTTTCTGAAGTTAAAATGAACCATTGCTATATCGTGAGACCTGAATTTCAAAGTTAACAAACTCGTGCTACGCGGTTTAAGAATTGAACTCACTACTGCTTTCTAGGATTTAAAACTGAACCACTGCTATATTGCTGAATCACTTCAAAGTTCTATTTGAGTAGATTAGCCCATTTAGTTTTTTCACTTTTAACTAGGGTGGATTAATCAGTGTATTCTGTGCTTGCGAATGATAATAGGCTTATGCTCTCCCCTCTTCTGGGTGATCAGAGTGCCAGACTTGTCATTCTATCTGTTTAACCTTTAGGAGGGGCCTGCCCTTGGATGCACGCTTGTCCAAGTGGGAACGACCCTGAGTGGTAATAGGCTAACGCCAAACCCTACCAAGCCACTTAAAATAAATTGTGCTTGAGGTGAAAACTTCCTGCAACAAGTGCTGTTATGTTACACCGATGACCAACCTCCCCCAAAACCCTCTCAGGCGCAACCCTGTGAGGCTGAGAGACTCCATAACGGAGAGTAGCGTCGCCGCACGTGTAACCACTTGAACGGTTGCCCGAATTAAATACCTCTTGTTTTAGTGGCCCAAATCCCTTATAATCCATTTCTCACCTAGGATTTTGTGCTTGCTTTTGTCCAAAATAGAGTCAGAAAAATTACAAAAACAATGAAAAACTACAAAATATTCTTTGTGCTTGTGTTTTCTTGCTATTAAATTCATAATATAAAATCAGGAAGACCTTTTCTAGCCAAAAAATACCAAAAATAGAAGAAAAACTGAAAATTTTGCAAAAACTTCAGAGCTGCGCATTTACACATTTCTGCTGCGCATACACAGAGACTTATTGCGCTTTTATAACGACTTGCTGCGCATATACCTTTTGTTGCGCATATATGCACTGTTGCTGCGCATATATAATTCACCAGACCGGTGCATTTACTGCGACTTGCTGCGCATTTGTCCATTTCTGCTGTGCATCTGTTTCTGCGCATATGCAATAGTGAGCACTTGCCCTATTTTTGAGGAGAGATTTTCACCTGATCAGAGCACCCATTTCAGCCTAGTTTCACTTTCTGAGATCAGAGTCAACCTTGCAGTCAGTCTCCATCTGTTTCACCCAACTCTTTCTCTTTCATCCATTGTCCTACTCGCTTTCTGTCCAAATCACTCTTGTCCCAAAGTCAGCCTATCCCATATCGATTCGGTATAAGGCCTTCTTTGTTTCATTAGTGAATTCACGTAAGCCTAGTAGGTCACAGTACCTTTGCTAGTAGTCTTGTTGAACGACTAAGCCCTACACAGTAAGACTGGTATCGACTACCCTTACTAGTGGCTAGAGTCTTGTGTCAACCGTCTTACTTGAAGTCATTGAGCGAGAGAATCCTTTGTCCAAGTCTTATCCTAGGTATCCCATTCATAATAGTCTCGGTCGGCACCTTGCCCAAATTTCTAATCTTGGTCCACTTCACCCCACCCCGCATTGCATGGTTCTTACTCGATCCCAGTACAACAGACAAATTGAAATGGCCGACTCATCTGATCACCTTCTCCCACCACGTGATGGTGAAGAAGAGATCTCTCATGAAGAATTAGTGGCACACATGCAAGATAGAAAATTCCAACGCATCATAGAGAAGATGATCCTTAAAGACCCCCATAAGTATTTCCATCATCTTGCTAGTCTCGGAATCAAACTCCCCGTAGACTTTGACATTAGCTCCATCATAAAAAATGCAAACAATGATCATGAGAGGGGCACAAATGACACAGTCCCACATGTGCATGAGAGAGGTACAAATGAGAGAGGAAAGCAACCCGTAGATCCAACTACTCCTATGGCAGACGTGAGACAACAAATCGAAAGTCTAAAGCTTGAGATATCCAACCTTAAGACCGGTACAAGTTCTAAGAACTACTCTTTGGAAGATATAGCACCATACCCCTTTGACAGAAATTTGATCATGAAACCATTCCCCTATCAGTTCGGAGTTCCGAAATTTGACAAATATAAAGGGAAGGGGGACCCTAGAGATCATATCAGGGAATTCACTGCAGCATGTTTAGAAGTAGCTCACAACGAGACCTACTTAATGAGACTATTCCCGCAATCTTTAGGTGGTCAAGCTATGGAGTGGTTCTCGCGTCTCCCACCAGGAATCAAAACTTTTGATGAACTTGTCAATAAATTTATAACACACTTCTCTTACAACATAGAACACGAGGTATCTATGCTAGATCAATGCAACACCAAACAGAAGGGTGGTGAGTCATTCACCACCTTCCTACAACGATGGAGACAGCTAGCTAGTAAGTGTTCTTACGACATGCCTGAGAAGCAGCTATTGGAAATGTTTGTCCACAACCTAAACACTGATCTTAGCTATCAGATTCAGATACAATGCCCTACCTCGTTTGCCAAAGTCATTGAAATGGGCCTCTTCATTGAAAAAGCTATGATCACTAAAGGAACTCTTAAGCTCTACAAGGACACACCTCCTTCCAATTATACAACAGATAAATCAAAGTTTTGGACCAAGAACAAGAATGTGGTCAACGATGGAGTAGTGGATGCCAAGGCGGCAGCCCCTAAGCAACAACCTATATTCACTCTTAAGGGAGAAGCAAATACCAGTGCACTCCACAAGCCACCCCCTCAGGAACCTAGACCTTGGTTCACTTCAAATCCAAGGAGAAAATTCACGCCGTTGGGAGAATCTCAAGAGTCTGCCCTCAGGAAGTTGTTGGCTAACAATGAAATTTCTCTACCGCCAACAAGTGACTATGAGCCTATCGTCAAACCTCCCTATTGGAAGGACATAGACTACTGCGAGTATCATCAAGGAAGGGGGCACACGACTAACAATTGTATCCGCCTCAAGAATGTCATACAAGATATACTGGATCAGAATCAGGGAGGGACACAACAACATACCTCCAATGAATCTCATGTGGCCTACTGGGATCCTCTTCTAAACCACAACCGGCCGTATAACAATAATCGCAACAATGGCCACAACAACAACGATGGTCACAACAGCAACAACTCCAATGGCCATAACAATAATGACAACAATCGCAATAGGCCAAACCAGAACAGTGGATCGAGTAATGCTAACTATGCAAGCGTTCCCTTTGAGTACACCATTAACTGCATTTCTGAGCATGTTCCGCAAGTCAACGTCATATCCCCCAACCAACAACCAAGACCTAACAGAACTGGTTGTAGTATAATTACCCGCAGTGGTAGAGTCACGATCAACACCACTCCTCCAAGGTCGTCACCATCTCCGTCCAACTCCCGCCCATATAATGTCATCGACCAATTGCAAAAAACTCTGGCTCACATTTCTATATTGGAGCTCTTGCGTCTATCTCCTTCTCATAAGGAGATTCTTGAGAAAGCCTTAGTGGAAACTACTGTCCCCACTAACCTAGCCCAAGAAAAGTTTCAAACCATGGTGGGTAATTTGACATCCTCCACTTCCATCTCATTTACAGAGCAAGATGACCTTTCCATATCTCAACCCCACAACACTCCTCTACACATTGTCGCATTCGTGCACAAGCACCCCATCAAGAGGGTTCTCATTGATGGGGGTGCCGGTCTAAATATTTGCACGTTGAAGCTAGTCCTTGCACTGGGGTTCTCCGAACAGGCAGTAGATCCAAGACGGAAAATTACTATCAAAGCCTATGACGAGGAGGAACGAACCACCAAAGGAACAGTTGTCCTACCCATTCAAGTGGGACCAGTAATTAAAGATGTGGTGTGCCAAGTCCTTGATCGGGAGCTTGCTTACAATATTCTACTAGGGAGACCATGGATCCACGCCATGAAGGCTGTCCCCTCCACCTACCATCAATGCATAAAGTTCCCACACGATGGCAAGTAGGTCACCATACAAGGCGACCCCGACCCCTACCAACATTGCAATTCATTCCAAGCAAAATCTGAATGTGTCATTCCCAACAACAGGGCCTACATTTCCCCTACTCCGCAACAAGACCATACCGCTGAAGCCTCCTCCTCGAGGCCCAAACCGCTGAAACTTACCATAAAAGAAAATGGCGTGGGGGAGTACTCCATTGAGCACAGCCTCAACCTTGCCACCATGCCTTTGTCTCCTTGCTCCTTTGGCAAACCCAAGCATCAACCTAGGCATTTTCCAAAGCCATCTGCTCCTCCTATAACTCCCACAAATCCCTTTGTAAAATGGGGGACCTTATCTGATGAGACAGAGGAGCGAGATCTCCTACGATGGCTTTATACTGAAGAGGAAAACACACGCCAAGAGCCGCCTAGACTCCCTACAAAACTCTATGGACGGGGTGAAACTATCTTGCACCGGATGGGGTACGAAGGACAAGGCCCCATAGGCCTCAGAAAGGAAGGAATTGTTGAACCTATCCAACCTTCTTCATCCTCTTTGGCTAGAAACACGACTGGCCTAGGGTAGAAAGGTAAAGGTAAAGCCAAAGAAAATGCCTGCCTAGTTGAGACAATTCAAACACTCCAAGAGGATAGTGACACAGATTTAGATGAGTCGAATGAGTATGAGTGGGACGAGCTGACAGAACACTCCTACGATGACAAGGAGATTGACACCATCCAAACTCTCAGCCCCTACCATGAGGGACAGACGTAATGGGACAGACCACTGGAGTCTGATTTGCCCCTCCCCGAGATTATGGCTTTCGAGGAAAGTTTTGATTCCATTGCGATAAACAACCTGGAAGAAAGTACCACCCAGAACACTACTCCCACCAGTGCCCATAGCATTTCCATTCACAACAATAATGAATCAGATCTCTCATCCGACTCCCTTCCCCTCTTACACCCTGAGCTTATTGACTGGGACCTGCAAGGGACCCCTCAATTAGATGTGTTCCAGAATGATGATGCTTACATTGACTATATGGAACTTAGAGATCACTTACCAAAAGGAGATCATAAAGCTGGTTTCGCTATCAAACTCAATACCGTAGCTTACTTCGGGGAGGGTGCCAAGCCTTCTAGTCACAAAAATATTAAAATAAAAAATGGATCTGACGGTGAAAACCGCCGTGCGGCAGTGTCAGATCATAAAATAGTCAAAAGAAAGGATGTATCCAAAGGTGAAAACCCAACTGTGGCACCTGACGATGGAATGCTTGACACCCTCCCTAGTGATATGTACCAGGAACGGTCACAGATCATGGTGGAGCCAACAGAGCCAGTAAATATTGGAACCGAAGAGCAACCCAAGATCATCCATTTCGCAAAATCTCTCGCACCACCTGCGAAAACTAGGTTTGTACCATTCTTTAAGAAGAAGAGAGGCAGCTTTGCTTGGTCATACGCTGACATGCCAGGTCTAGACCTGAACCTGATTCTGCATCATTTGCCATTGGATCTAGGGGTGAAGCCCGTAAAGCAGAAACTGAGAAAGATGCATCCCCATATAGCCCTTTTGGTCAAGGAAGAACTCAAGAAATTGCTAGATGTGGGGTTCATCAGAGCCATAGATTACCCCGAATGGATATCAAACATTGTGCCAGTGTCTAAACCAGATGGCAGGGTTCGACTATGCAATGATTTTAGAGACTTAAACAAAGCATGCCGCAAGGATGACTTTCCGTTACCAAACATCGACATCATAGTCGACCTTACTGCAGGGCATACAATGCTGTCACTCATGGACAGATTCTCCGGGTATAACCAAATCAAAATAGCACTGGAGGACCAACACAAAACAGCTTTCACTTGTCCATGGGGTACCTTTTGCTGGAATGTCATGCCTTTTGGGCTGAAAAACGCAGGTGCTACATATCAGCGGGCCATGACAACTATATTCCATGACATGATGCATGTGACCATGGAGGATTATGTTGATGATATCTTAGCAAAATCTCTCACGAGGGACTCACACCTAGATATCCTAGAGAAAGTCTTTCAACGGTTGGATCAATTCCAAGTCAAACTGAATCTGAAGAAGTGTGTGTTTGGGGTAACATCAGGCAAGCTGCTAGGCTTCATCGTGTCAGCAAACGGCATAGAGGTAGACCCAGCCAAGGTTAAAGCAATAATGGACATGCCACCGCCCAAGACTCTAACACAGTTGAGATCCTTACAGGGCAAGCTGCAGGCCATCCGAAGGTTCATCTTGCAGTTGGCAGACAAGTGCCAACCTTTCAGCCACCTCCTACATAAGAATATTCCATTTAAATGGGATGAGCGGTGCGAAGAGGCTTTTAACAAGCTAAAGGAGTACCTAATGAACCCTCCTATACTCATGCCTCTGATCCAAGGAAAACCTTTGATTCTCTACATTTCTGCTACACCTATTGCTCTTGGGGCTCTCTTAGTGCAGCAAGACTATGAGAACAAGGAAAGAGCTGTATACTACATTAGTCGAACCTTAGTGGGCTACGAGTTACAATACTCACAGGTCGAACGATCATGCCTTGCGGTGGTTTTTGCTTCACAAAAACTCTGACACTACATGTTGGCACATCCTGTCAAACTCATTGCCAAAATCGACCCACTAAAGTACCTTCTCAGCAAAGCAGCTCTCACAGGTCGACTAGCAAAGTGGGTTATGCTCCTTAATGAATATGATATAGAATATGTGACAGAAAAGCCATCAAAGGGCAAATCATAGCTGACCAACTGGCCGAGGCACCATTACAAGACATTTCACCAATGCAGTTTGAGTTTCCCGATGAGTCTTTATTCACTCTGTCAACATCTCCTTGGAAACTCTACTTCGACAGGTCTTACACCAACCACGGATCGGGGGCAGGTATCCTATTTATCACTGCTCAAGGCGACACAATTCCAAAGTCCTACAGGTTGTTATTTCCATGCACTAACAATATAGCAGAATATGAAGCCTTGGTAATTGGTCTCAAGATGGCCACTGAGTGGAAAATCCAGGCACTATGTGTCTACGGTGATTCTCAGCTTATCATCAATTAGGTCAACAATGAATATCAAACCAAAGATGAGAAGCTCATCCCATACAAACGGATGGTCGACGACCTCAAAGAACACTTTGGGACCATCTCCTTTGAACAAATACTCAGGATCGAGAACAAAGCAACAGATGCAATGGCTACCATAGCCTCTCTTCTTGAAATACCTAAATATGAGTCACGGTATGAGTTCTTAGTAGAAACCATTCGGCAACCGGCTTATGATCTCCTTGAAACCCATTCCATTTGCCTCCTAGTAGGATCTGATTCACCTTGGTACGGTAAGACCTACACTTACCTCAAGGACAATATTCTTCCACCCGACCTCTCTTCCAACCAAAAATGAACTTTCATCCGACAAGCCTCCTGTTACACCATCATTGCTAATACCCTTTACCGACATGGTCTGGATGGTACTTTACTCCGTTGTCTAGAACAAGAAGAATCCATAACAGCCTTGCGAGACATAGACGAAGGGATCTGTGGAACACACTCCAGCGGTCCTTCCTTAGCTAAGAAACTCATGCGTTTGGGTTATTATTGGCCCAATATGGAAATGGATTCATATCAGTTCGTCAAAAAGTGCAAACAGTGCCAAATACACGGGAACCTGATTCATGCACCTGCTCAGGAGTTGAGACCTTTAACGACACCCTGGCCCTTTTGCCAGTGGGGACTTGACCTTGTGGGAAAGATTCATCCACCTTCCTCCAACGGCCATAAATTTATCATAACCGCCACTTAATACTTCACAAAGTGGATTGAAGCCATTCGCCTAACCACCGTCACAGGAAAACAAATTTCCTCGTTCATTCTAAATTACATTATCTACCGATACGGCATCCCTTCATCCATCATAACGGTAATGGGAGACCATTCAAAAATCAGGATGTCCAGGAACTTTGTGAGCGTTTCAAAATCCAACATCGTTTCTCCACTCCATACTACCCCCAAGGTAACGGCCAAGCTGAGGCATCGAATAAAACCATTCTGAAAATCCTAAAGAAAACTGTCAATGAAGCTGGTTGCGATTGGCACGTCCAACTCAATCCCGCTCTGTGGGCCTACAGAACCAGTATACGCACTCCCACAGGTGCTACACCCTATGCCCTTGTCTATGGTTCTGAAGCCATCCTCCCCATTGAGGTTGAACTCCCATCCCTCAGGGTGTCGTTGAAAGGTCTCATATCAGATGAAGAATACAGAGTCTCTAGGCTACAAGAACTAGAGCTGCTAGAGGAAAGGCGTCAGAAAGCTTTTGACCATCTCAAAGCCTATCAACAGATGATGTCCAGAAGCTACAACCACAAGGTTAGACCAAGATGCTTCAAGGTTGGGGACCTCGTTCTAAAAGAGAACCCTCACAATCAGCAGGACAGAGAAAAGAAAGGTAAGTTCGAGCCTAACTGGCTTGGACCCTATGTGATTGTGGCTGCTTACGGATCGGGGGCATATCAGTTGGCCACATCAGAGGGTGAGTTGTTAGATGATCCAATCAATAGCATGCATCTTCGCCGGTTCTATACCTAGGAGAATCCCAATGCAAGGGGGCACAATAAAATCAAAAAATCAAAAAATCAAAAAAGTTGAAAAGAGAAAATACAAAAAAAATTGAAAAGAGAAAATACAAAAAAATTAGAAAAAATTGAAAGGCATACAAAAAAAATCGTCCTTTGGTGAAAACCTGGCAAACAGGCGCCTTGGATAGGTATCGTGATGAAAACCTGGCAAACAGGCGTCATGTTACTTTCTAGCTTCTCGTGCAAATAAAAGCAAGTGATGAAAACCTGGTAAATAGGCGTTACTTGTGATAAACCGCCTTCTCCATCTTTGAGAATCCAATCACCTTGAGTCCATTCTTCCTTCACTCATTTTCCATTCGACCCATATCTACCCCACAATAAACACTTGACAGTTACCTATCATGGCTTAATACTCACCTTGTGGCCTTGTTAACCAAGGTTTTGTCCCATACCGTCTCCTCAGTGTGAGCCTAGTATAGTGTCTCTCGTCGGTGTCCATGGTCCAAGTCCGTGAACTACGTTGCCTCTGCGTCGTCACGTAGGCAAGGCCATTATTCTAATGCGCCCCCGAGTCTTTCATTTCTTCCCTTTGTCCCATTCGTCCCCTTTCTTGTCTTCATTCTTGTCGTCTTTCTTCTAGTCCATCCATGGTCCATTAGGGTTTACCCCGAACTACGTTGCCTCTGCGTCGTCACATAGGCAAGGCCATTTAGCAATGAGCCCCCGAGGCACTAGGTCAGTCCCTTAGGGTCCGTCTCCCCAATAAGGATTGAGCAATCTTCTCACCAAGCAAGCAAATGCAAGCAGAACCCGCGCCTCAAGCAGAAATCTTGACTATGAGCATCTTAACCTATCCAACGCAAAGCAAATACCCAAAGTCTTCTAAACGATTTTATGCAAATTAAGGCAAGAGCTAAACACCTATCAACACAAATATGCTTTGTAGATCAGAAACATGGTTAACAGTTCGAGTCCTGATTTTTGCTATCATACCCTCCTATGCTACTCAAGGATGCCAAAAGCTAGAGATGCTATGATGGGGGCATGATTATTTTCTTTGTTTGCTATTTGGGGATTAAACTTTAGTAATGTGAAGCCTTGTCTTAGGACGTGATCAGCAAAAGATCATCGAGGACATCAAAGGTCTAACATGAACGGGGACAATCCTTTCTTGTTGAAACGCAAGAGGTACTCAGGTCATCTAGATTCAATTTTGACTAGATGCTTGTATTAAATTGCTAAATCACAATCCATGTAAGCGATACTTAGGTCATCTCGGTTCAATTATACCTAGATGCTTGTATTCACTTACAACATTTCAGAAAATGTACCAAAAACACACTGCCCAATGATGAAATAAAGCACTCCAATAGCAAAGCATCCATCCTATATCCATTTATACATCAATACCATACCCCATGCAATAAAGATCCAACAATGCAGAGTATCAATACAAATAAAAGCTTGTGAATCTTTCTATCGAGTCTTTCTTCTATCAATCAGATTTCTATCTATCATCATATCTTTCATCCTTGTCCAGTCAATCTGAGCAATGATCCAAATGCAAGGTCCATCCTTAATCCATACCAATCAAGTCAAGTCAATCTTGCACAAATGATCCACTCACAATCAGTGGTCTTGATCCTTGTCTGGTCGTAAACCAACTCGATCAGTTAATCAATCAATTGTCTTATACAGGATGTTGCATTGTTGAAATCAGACCAATACACGCATCTTACACGACATGCTTCATTTCCTGAGACCAGACACTATCCTTCATGTTGCTCTAGGGATCTATCATTCCCCGCCATGACAAACATGCCTGTCGTGTTGGTCTAGGGATATATTGTTCCCCGCCATGACAACACTGTCGTATATCATTATCAGTATATCATTTGTTTACCGCTTGACAGGGGCAATACCTTGTTTGTTCTTGTGTCATTTGTGTATACTTGCTTGCTTGCTTGTGTGTGTCATCATTCCATCTTGCATCGTGTATCATTTGACACTTTCTTCACCCATTTTGTTCAAACTCAACCTTCTTCATCGTGAGATTGTCCGTCTCACGCCTTCTGCCTTCTTCTCATCCAATCTCCCGAGGGGGCATCCTGTCGTTAAACTTGTACCAGGGGCAAACTGGGGTATATATCACTGTCAGGCTATTTATTCTTTGAAGCAACGCTGTAAACTGCATTGCATCAAAGAGGGGCAAAATGTATACGCCTAAAAATGACACAAATCATCCTAAATAAATATTCTAAATATTTATTCCATTCTTCTACCAATTAAATAAATATTCTAAATTTATTTAATCGATTCACTGTTCCATAATTAAATAAATTCTATTTATTTAATTAAAATTCTTCTAAATGTCCTACACAATTAAATAATCATAAATTATTTAATTAATCTAAATTCCTCTATCCTAAGTTCTAAATTCAAAAATCCACCTCACCTTTACACCTCACCTTTTCCACCTCACCTTGTCCACATCATCAAGTTGCACATGTAATTAAATATATTTAATATTTAATTACCTATTTTTCTCTCACCCACATGGCCTATTTCTTCTCAAATCAGAAGTTAGTTAACTAATCAATCAAATCTGTTAACTGATTGGTCATTTGAGTTCACTGGTCAATCTATTCTGTTGACTCCTCAATCAACCTAGTTCACTGGTCAATCAATTCAGTCAGTTCCACAATCCACTCTTCTAACTGATCAATCAAGTCTGTTAACTATTTAGTCAATGGAGGTAACTCTCTAATCAATTTTGTCACATCCCCTCTTTCATGATGGAGCTGGGACACTTGTCACATTTCTACTGGTTGCACATTCCTCAACCATTCTCAGCCGTTGATCTTCATAGCTCCTCTCAACCGTCGATTCCCATTCTTCCAAGTCTATAAATGAAGCTTCATCCTTCCATTCTAGTCATCCAGGCTTTTGACATCATTACTCTGTAGAAATATCACCAGCGCGCCTTTGGCACCCTTTTGTCATCCACAAGCTTGAGATCACATACTTGCATTGGAGCTCATCTTCATTGCATATCACCATAGCCGTTCACCGTCGACTTCCTACAAACAGCTAAAAAGATTGCACTCTTTGAGGGCTCATCTCATCTGCAAAAGGACGATCTGTGATAGGCGAACAACAGAAGTTTCGAAACGAGAGAGGTTTGCACTATGTTTGTTCATTGCTTCGTTTATTGAATCCTTCTTGTTTCACTATTCTGTTGATGTTTGGGTCTTGTTTAATTCATTTGATTGATCACCATTTTACCCCTACAACATTAATATATAGAAATGACATTTTATAAAAAATGAAACATTTAACAAAATAATCACTTACTGCTACCACATAATTTGTCTCCTCACTTGCCTCAGTAGCAGGAATAGGCCGTGGTGATGTCATGTCCTATAGAAACCATCCAGATAGAAATTAAACTTCAAATCAATAATCTTTTAATTTTTCAAAAATAGACAACTATAACAATGAATGTAAATTAAAATTTACTAATCTGCCTCATACCCCTGTCAATGCCATGGAGCTATGAATCGTAGAGGCCACACCCTGCTCCATTGCCCTATGAACATGGGGAGGTGTCTCTGCAGCCTACATCATCTGGAAATAAAACAACATTATTCAATTACAAAAACTATAATAGTGATGCAAATCATGGCTCCTAACATACACACACGTTCATCTAAACATGGAAGTACACACAATAAAGCACACAAGTCACATACAAAAATCTAGTAAGTACAATTCATTCATTAAACTATTTATTTTATTACCTCCGTAATGCTTTGAAGTCCACCACCGCTGGCAGGTGTTGC
Source organism: Cunninghamia lanceolata (assembly GCA_027924645.1). Taxonomy (NCBI): domain Eukaryota; kingdom Viridiplantae; phylum Streptophyta; class Pinopsida; order Cupressales; family Cupressaceae; genus Cunninghamia; species Cunninghamia lanceolata. The sequence goes on along the minus strand of BSBN01000130.1, from coordinate 11,785,188 downwards.
CGTCAAATCTACAGTATTAACCTATTCAACATCCAAAATCAGATATTAGAATACCATTCATATAACGATGCTATTCACATGTAATACTTATAATTGTTTACTAGTTACATACCCCAACAGTAGATGATCTAGTGTAAAATGTAGGTGGAGAACCACTGAAAACTACATCGACGCTATGACCCTAAAATTTTATTAAAATCATCAATTTAAATTAGTTAATCTTGCATTTCAAAAATGAAATTTAATAAATTAAATTCAATAAACTTGCTAATATTTACGTAAGTATCAAGATCGAAATCTCACTCAGGAGGATATCTGTCATCACCATCTGCTCAGTTGCAGATGTAGCCTGTGCACCTGCGTCCTGACTATCTATGGGGTCATAACCATGCAGGCTGACCTGCAAGCCTGACAAGCATGGGGTGGGACCCTACTCCTTGCACTATCTCCCAACCCACTCTGTGCTGCAGGATCGACATACTCTATGATGCTCTAGGTCAAGGCACTAATGGACTGAAGTGTATCGACCTCAACACTTTCCTTCACAATGGAAGGGATAGAAACATGCTCATGGGCTGTTCTGCTGATTACTCGTCTCACTACCCGCTACGGGTCAAGACGTGCCCCTGGTCTATCTTGTGCTGACCCCCCACCTCTACCCTGGAAGTCCTGCATATCAAAATAGTTTGGCACTTTATTGAGGACAAACTCGCAGTAGAGTTTCCTCAAAAAGTATTGTGAGACCTCATTATTATTGCATGGAGGATGGTCAAAAACCATCCACCACCTCTGCCCAAAATTGTACCTTATCACTTGGTTGTGTCACCAATGGATAGGGAACCTCTTGCATGTAATGGGTGGAGGTTGATTTGTTTGTGGGTTTGTGAAAATTAAACACAAGTCTAATTTTGTGATTTGTAATTTTTTCACATCTTGGTATGACAGCTTGTCTGCATAATAATCTCTAAACTCTCTCCTCTTATCTGTCTAACTAGTTATTTGCTTGCTAATTGAATCTACATTTGATAACATATATTCAAGAGATTTAGCAAGCATGGACCTATGCAAGGTTGAAGTGGAAGGATCTTTCAACCTTGCAATTATATCTTCAATTTCTTTTTTGTTGTTTTCAATTTTCCCCATTATATTTTCTTGTGTTCTAGGGGCATGTCGAGGAATGGATGGAGGAGGTTGTTCCGCAGGTATTTCCTCCTCAGGATTTTGTGGATTTTGAGGAGGAGGAGGAGGAGGTGCATTAACATTTCCTGACAATTAACGAAATATACATCAAAAAACAACTCAAACCTACCTATTTAGAAGCAAATTCAAACAAAAAAAAAAAAAACTCACTCCTTTGGCTTGCTCGATGTCATGGCGGCATTTTGGCGATGAATCAACAAGATTTTGGTGTTGAATTATCTTTTCCAAAATGCGAGCGCGCTTCCTAGGGTTTGCAAGCTGCGGGGATAGAGGAGAAAATAGAAATGAAATGAAATGAAATGACAAGACTTTTTATTTATTTATAGTAGTTAATAACGTGCTCGTGTTATGGTTTGGTTTTGACGAGCCTTAGGCTCGTCATTACCAACCCATAATGCGAGCGCGTTATAACGCACTTGTGTTATGTATTATTTTTTAAAACCATTTGGCCACTTTTTGGCCCCCCATCTTTTTGCACTTACCCTAAAAAAGCTTGGCAAATAATGCTTATCAGCAAATTTAATGTTTCACAAACTTAACATATAATCCTTTTATCGACGAAAGTGCACTATTTCAAACTTATTTTTATTTCCTTTGTTATCGGCAAATATAACTTTTTTGGAACTTAGGCCTTTAACACATTTTATTGCCTTTATCGGTAAAAATCAACTTTTCCAACTTTTCTTATTTCTACCTTCTATCAGCAAATCCATGCTGGCTCAAACTATCACCTTATCAGAAAAAGTAGAAATTTCTGAACTTAGTAATTTTATTAATACCTTCTCTTTATCGGTGATTTGTTTAAATCTTGAACCTTGCTCCATACTTTCCATACTTAGTCAAATAACACCTAGTTAGTGAATCGGCTAAATTGCTTACTTCCTAACTAGTTAGCCTTTAACACATTTTGTTGACAGTTCTTCTTACAATACTTTGCCTTTATAGTCCAACTTGCTTGTTTCTCTTTATCGATGAATCGGCTAAAATGCTAACTTTATAACTAGTTAGCCTTTGACACATTTTGCCGACATCTTCTTTACTTCAAAACTTCTTGCCTTCATAATGAAGTGTGCTACCTTCTTAAGCCATATCAGCTAGTTGGTTTATCAGCTAAGTACTGAACTTGCTAACTAGTTCAGGAAATTAAAAGTTTCTTGACTAAACAATAAAATAGGTTTTGATATAACACATTTTGCCGATAACACTAAAAACCTATTGAAGTAAGCTGTAGATGGCTAATCAGTATATCGGCTAACTACCAAACTTGTGAAGTAGTTCAAAAAACAAAAAACTTCACCGATACACTTGACTTAGCTTTTTCTTGAAAGTTGTTGATGACTTCTCATTTAGTTGTCGATGACTTCTCATTTCCTCCAAATTGCCGATGTAGTTGCCGATGTAGGATAGGTTTAGACTAAGGCCATTTTGCCGATAATGGTTCGAACTAAGGCCATTTTGCTGACAATGTGATATATCATTTCTTCAAGGGTGTCGACTGATGTCAGTAACATAACTTTGCATTTCTTCCAAATTGTCGATAGGCTTCCACTTCTTGTTTCTTCCAAATTGTCGATAGACACTCTTAGATATAGGTTTGAACTAAGGACTTTTTGCTAACAACTTTGACATCAATGACAAAAATTTCAACAATCTCCCCCTTTGTCATTGATGGCAACACCTGAATCTGACCTGGATCTGAATTTCATCAAAACCATGTCATTCTCCCCCTTGCTACTGTGATTCTCCCCCTTGCTGCTATGAGCATACTACATAATTCTCCCCCTTTGACATCAATTACAAAGGGGCTCACAGAAACAAAAATAATGTGAACTTACTCCCCCTGAGGACAATCATCCTACAAGACAACTAGTTACCAGGGGGTATGTGTAGGATCATCATGGGCCAAACAGTGGCAATAGGAAAAAAATCACGTTTTTACTTAGCCAAATTCGTGACTTGGCAAAGTTTGACTTTGAAACGGATATCTATTTTGGTTTGGTATCCAAACCAAAACGGATATCCGTTTTCTTTTTCTCTATTGTTTTCTTGTTTTTTATTTTATTATTTTAGCAATTTTAGCATTTTACTATTTAGGCATTTTAGCTATAAAATACAATCTAAATTTTAGAAAGACTGTATCATATGAAAGGGGCAACCTTGTCATCTTTTGGAATGCATGATTTCTTTTAGTTCCATCCATTTTGGCATCATTTATTCTTGTGATTGAGAGTTCTCTCCACCCTTGATTGAACCATTACTTCCCCTAACTAATTCTCCTATCCTCTTGACTCTCAATCAATTCTTTAGTCCACTCCCAATAAGTCTTCTATAATCTCTCAATCAATTATTTAGTCCACTCCCAATTAGTCTTCTATAATCTCTCAATCAATTCTTTAGTCCACTCCCAACCAACCCCACCATTCATGTTGCTTCTTCTACTATTAATACATCTCTTGCCATCATTTTTAGGGGAGACTATCCATTTCTTCCATTTATGTCAAATTCTTGTTAATATCTCTTATTCCATTTTCCATTGATCCCAACACATCATGGATAGTGAGTCACCTCAAAAGAGTTAAGCCATATTTTCATTACAACCCCCACAATAATTATTATACTTTTACAGTCCTAACTTTGTGAGCCTTTTCCATTTCAATTTTAAGGATTTGAAGGTTCTTACACTCTCCATAAAATCTCCAAGTTCTCAAGGAATCCTTATTCTTCCCATTGTCATCAAGAGGATGTTCTAATTTCTACAAAGGAGGATACCAAAATGTTGGATCCTTGAGGACAAAAGCTAGCACAGGTGCCATAAAAAGATTCCTTGAAGCTTCGCATGTTCTTTACATCATTTTAAAAAGATTTCAGTAGTAATTAGAAAACTTAAATTTGCCTAAGAAAAGTAACAATTTGTTGCCTCTTGTTGCCTCTTCTTGGTTATTTTAAAAAGCAACAAGGTGAAGTGACACATCCTTATGACCAACATCAAGAAGAACAACAGGAAGTGTATTTGGATCTTGGAAAAGATCAGGAAACAGAGGAACATCCAGTTGATGAGAAAAAGAGCAAGATAAAGAACAACCGGATGACTGAGATAAAGAGCTCGATGTGGAACATTATATGACATAGAACCAACAAGATGAACATCAAGTTGAACAATGAAAAAGTGGTATTAGTTGCACCTATATAGAGAAGTGGTTTAAAGGTTGGTTAGGGGAATTATTTAGGGTTTAGAGGTTTAGGGTTGCTCGGGTTTAGGGGTTTAGGGTTTATAGTTTAAAGAGAGATAGAGAGAGGGGACTAAAAGAGTTTGGGAGAGATAGAGGAGACAGAGGGGAGAGATAGGGAGATAGAGAGTGAGAGGCATGTCCAAAGACATAGAGAGAGAGAGAGAGATTGAGAGGTAGAGGGATGTTAGAGATAGGGAGATAGAGGTTTAGGGTTGCTTGGGTTTAGGGGCATTATTTAGGGTTTAGGGTTTAGGGTCTTGCAGTTAGGGGTTAAGGTTTAGAGGTCTAGGGTTTAGGGTTTAGAGAGAGATAAAGGACCAATAGGGAGATATAGAGGAGTCCGAGGGGAGAGATAGGGAGATAAAGAGTGAGGGACATGGCAAGAGACATAACGAGAGAGATTGAGAGGTAGAGGGACAAAGGTGATAGGGAGATAGGGGAGAGATAGGGAGATAGTGGTTTTTGGTTACTTGGGTTTAGGGTTTCTCAGGTTTAGGCGTTAGGGTTTAGGGGCATTATAATTTAGGGTTTAGGATTTATTGTTTAGGGGTTAGGGGTTAGGTTTAGAGGTTTAGGGTTTTGGATTTAGGGTTTATAGAGAGAGAGGAATGATAGGGAGATATAGAGGAGTTTGAGGGGAGAGATAGGGAGAAAAAGAGTGAGGGACATGGCCAGAGACATAGGGAGAGAGATTGAGAGGTAGAGGGACAAAGGAGGTAGGGAAATAGGGGAGAGATGGGGAGATAGTGGTTTAGGGTTACTTGGGTTTAGGGTTTCTCAGGTTTAGAGGTTAGGGGTTAGGGTTTAGGGGCATTATTTAGGGTTTAGGATTTAAATTGTTTAGGGATTAGGGGTTACGTTTAGAGGTTTAGGGCTTTGGATTTAGGGTTTCTAGAGAGAGGAATGATAGGGAGATAGAGAGAGGAGATCGAGGAGAGAGATAAGGAGATAGAGAGTGAGGCACATGGCTAAGGACATAGGGAGAGAGATCAAGAGAGGTAGAGGGATGATAGAGATAGGGAGATAGGGAAGAGATAGGGAGATATAGGTTTAGAGTTGATTGGATTTAGGGTGTACCTGGGTTTAGGGTTTCTTAGTTTTGTAGATAGCTAGATAGAAAGAGAGAGGAGACAAAGGGGAGAGATAAGGAGATAGAGAGTGAGCGAGATGTCCAGAGAAATAGGGAGAAGGATTGAGAGGTAGAGCTCGATGATAGAGATAGGGAGATAAGGGAGAGATAGGAGATAGGGTTTAGGGGTTTGGGGTTAAGGTTTAGGGGCATTATTTAGGGTTTAGGGTTTATGGTTTAGTGGTTAAAGTTTAGAGGTTTAGGGTTTAGTGTTTAGAGAGAGACAATTAGGGAGATATAGAGTGAGGGACATGGCCAAAGCATAGGGAGAGAGATTGAGAGTTAGAGGAATGATAGTGATGGGGAGATAGTGAGATAGGGAGATAGAGAGATAGAGGTTTAGGGTTTGTTGGGTTTAGTGTTTAGGATTTAGGGGTTTATGGTTTCTTAAGTTTAGGGTTTAGGGGTTAGGAAATAAGGGTTAGGGGTTAGGGGTTAGGTTTAATCATGTATTAATATAGGTTGTGGAGTGAGAAATGGGTGGTATGGGAGATTGAAAGACTAGTTTAAAGTTGGGCTGATGGATATATGTCACAACGAAAGGTTCAAAGGCTCATCAAAAGTGGAGTGATCGGAGCATCGGTATAAGAATTTTTGAGTTGGCCAATAGTGTTTATCTTGCCGATAGGAAGAATGTATATGATTTGATGTTATTTGGGACTTTGAGAAGGTTTCTTAAAGCTGATTAAGCTTTAATCTATTTGAACTATGGGTTTTGATGGGTATTTCACCATGTTTTGAGAGCTTCCACTGTGTGCTCTGCATCAGACCAATAGGGAGATATAGAGGAGTCTGAGGGGAGAGATAGGGAGATAAAGAGTGAGGGACATGGCAAGAGACATAGAGAGAGAGATTGAGAGGTAGAGGGACAAAGGTGATAGGGAGATAGGGGAGAGATAGGGAGATAGTGGTTTATGGTTACTTGGGTTTAGGGTTTAGGGGTTTGGGGTTTACGGTTTAGGGGATTAGGGTTTCTCAGGTTTAGGGGTCAGGGGTTATGGTTTAGGGGCATTATTTAGGGTTTAGGATTTAAATTGTTTAGGGGTTAGGTTTAGAGGTTTAGTGTTTTGGATTTAGGGTTTATAGAGTGAGACGAATGATAGGGAGATATTAGAGAGAGGAGACCGAGGAGAGAGATAAGGAGATAGAGAGTGAGGCACATGGCCAGGGACATAGGGAGAGAGATCAAGAGATGTAGAGGGATGATAGAGATAGGGAGATAGGGGAGAGATAGGGAGATATAGGTTTAGAGTTGATTGGATTTAGGGTGTACCTGGGTTTAGGGTTTCTCAGTTTTGGAGATAGCTAGATAGAAAGAGAGAGGAGACAGATAGGGAGAGATAGAGGTGACAAAGGGGAGAGATAAGGAGATAGAGAGTGAGCGAGAGAGATTGAGAGGTAGAGGGACAAAGGTGATAGGGAGATAGGGGAGAGATAGGGAGATAGTGGTTTATGGTTACTTGGGTTTAGGGTTTAGGGGTTTGGGGTTTAGGGTTTCTCAGGTTTAGGGGTTAGGGGTTAGGGTTTAGGGGCATTATAATTTAGGGTTTAGGATTTATTGTTTAGGGGTTAGGGGTTAGGTTTAGAGGTTTAGGGTTTTGGATTTAGGGTTTATAGAGAGAGAGGAATGATAGGGAGATATAGAGGAGTCTGAGGGGAGGGATAGGGAGATAGAGAGTGAGGGACATGGCTAGAGACATAGGGAGAGAGATTGAGAGGTAGAGGGACACAGGTGGTAGGGAGATAGGGGAGAGATAGGCAGATAGTGGTTTAGGGTTACTTGGGTTTAGGGTTTAGGGGTTTGGGGTTTAAGGTTTAGGGGTTTAGGGTTTCTCAGGTTTAGGGGTCAGGGGTTAGGGTTTAGGGGCATTATTTAGGGTTTACGATTTAAATTGTTTAGGGGTTAGGGGTTAGGTTTAGAGGTTTAGGGTTTTGGATTTAGGGTTTATAGAGAGAGGAATGATAGGGAGATAGAGAGAGGAGATGGAGGAGAGAGATAAGGAGATAGAGAGTGAGGCACATGGCCAAGGACATAGGGAGAGAGATCAAGAGAGGTAGAGGGATGATAGAGATAGGGAGATAGGGGAGAGATAGGGAGATATAGGTTTAGATTTGATTGGATTTAGGGTGTACCTGGGTTTAGGGTTTCTCAGTTTTGGAGATAGCTAAATAGAAAGAGAGAGGAGACAGATCGAGAGAGATAGAGATGACAAAGAGGAGAGATATGGAGATAGAGAGTGAGCGAGAGAGATTGAGAGGTAGAGGGACAAAGGTGATAGGGAGATAGGGGAGAGATAGGGAGATAGTGGTTTATGGTTACTTGGGTTTAGGGTTTAGGGGTTTGGGGTTTAGGGTTTCTCAGGTTTAGGGGTTAGGGGTTAGGGTTTAGGGGCATTATAATTTAGGGTTTAGGATTTATTGTTTAGGGGTTAGGGGTTAGGTTTAGAGGTTTAGGGTTTTGGATTTAGGGTTTATAGAGAGAGAGGAATGATAGGGAGATATAGAGGAGTCTGAGGGGAGGGATAGGGAGATAGAGAGTGAGGGACATGGCTAGAGACATAGGGAGAGAGATTGAGAGGTAGAGGGACACAAGTGGTAGGGAGATAGGGGAGAGATAGGCAGATAGTGGTTTAGGGTTACTTGGGTTTAGGGTTTAGGGTTTAGGGGTTTGGGGTTTAAGGTTTAGGGGTTTAGGGTTTCTCAGGTTTAGGGGTCAGGGGTTAGGGTTTATGGGCATTATTTAGGGTTTACGATTTAAATTGTTTAGGGGTTAGGGGTTAGGTTTAGAGGTTTAGGGTTTTGGATTTAGGGTTTATAGAGAGAGGAATGATAGGGAGATAGAGAGAGGAGATGGAGGAGAGAGATAAGGAGATAGAGAGTGAGGCACATGGCCAGGGACATAGGGAGAGAGATCAAGAGAGGTAGAGGGGTGATAGAGATAGGAAGATAGGGGAGAGATAGGGAGATATAGGTTTAGAGTTGATTGGATTTAGGGTGTACCTGGGTTTAGGGTTTCTCAGTTTTGGAGATAGCTAGATAGAAAGAGAGAGGAGACAGATAGGGAGAGATAGAGGTGACAAAGGGGAGAGATATGGAGATAGAGAGTGAGCGAGAGAGATTGAGAGGTAGAGGGACAAAGGTGATAGGGAGATAGGGGAGAGATAGGGAGATAGTGGTTTATGGTTACTTGGGTTTAGGGTTTAGGGGTTTGGGGTTTAGGGTTTCTCAGGTTTAGGGGTTAGGGGTTAGGGTTTAGGGGCATTATAATTTAGGGTTTAGGATTTATTGTTTAGGGGTTAGGGGTTAGGTTTAGAGGTTTAGGGTTTTGGATTTAGGGTTTATAGAGAGAGAGGAATGATAGGGAGATATAGAGGAGTCTGAGGGGAGGGATAGGGAGATAGAGAGTGAGGGACATGGCTAGAGACATAGGGAGAGAGATTGAGAGGTAGAGGGACACAGGTGGTAGGGAGATAGGGGAGAGATAGGCAGATAGTGGTTTAGGGTTACTTGGGTTTAGGGTTTAGGGGTTTGGGGTTTAAGGTTTAGGGGTCAGGGGTTAGGGTTTAGGGGCATTATTTAGGGTTTAGGATTTAAATTATTCAGGGGTTAGGGGTTAGGTTTAGAGGTTTAGGGTTTTGGATTTAGGGTTTATAGAGAGAGGAATTACAGGGAGATAGAGAGAGGAGATGGAGGAGAGAGATAAGGAGATAGAGAGTGAGGCACATGGCTAGGGACATAGGGAGAGAGATCAAGAGAGGTAGAACGATGATAGAGATAGGGAGATAGGGGAGAGATAGGGAGATATAGGTTTAGAGATGATTGGATTTAGGGTGTACCTGGGTTTAGTGTTTCTCAGTTTTGGAGATAGCTAGATAGAAAGAGAGAGGAGACAGATAGGGAGAGATAGTGGTGACAAAGGGGAGAGATATGGAGATAGAGAGTGAGCGAGAGAGATTGAGAGGTAGAGGGACAAAGGTGATAGGGAGATAGGGGAGAGATAGGGAGATAGTGGTTTATGGTTACTTGGGTTTAGGGTTTAGGGGTTTGGGGTTTAAGGTTTCTTAGGTTTAGGGGTTAGGGGTTAGGGTTTAGGGGCATTATAATTTAGGGTTTAGGATTTATTGTTTAGGGGTTAGGGGTTAGGTTTAGAGGTTTAGGGTTTTGGATTTAGGGTTTAGATAGAAAGAGAGAGGAGACAGATAGGGAGAGATAGAGGTGACAAAGGGGAGAGATAGGGAGATAGAGAGTGAGCAATATGTCTAGAGAAATAGTGAGAAGGATTGAGAGGTAGAAGGATGATAGAGATAGGGAGACAAGGGAGAGATAGGAGATAGAGTTTAGGGTTGCTCATGTTTAGGGTTTAGGGGTTAAGGTTTAGAGGTTTAGGGTTTAGTGTTTAGAGAGAGAGGACCAATAGGGAGATATAGAGTGAGGGACATGACTAAAGCATAGGGAGAGAGATTGAGAGGTAGAGGAATGATAGTGATGGGGAGATAGTGAGATAGGGAGATAGAGCTCGATAGAGGTTTAGGGTTTCTTGGGTTTAGTGTTTAGGATTTAGGGGTTTATGGTTTCTCAAGTTTAGGGTTTAGGAGTTAGGAAATAGGGGTTAGGGGTTAGGGGTTAGGTTTAATCATGCATCCTAGTCATTCCCCTATCATTCCTATATATCCTATCTCTCCCCTCTATCTTTCCCTTTCCCTTATCGACGACGCAAATGGAAACAAGAAAACTAGGACTCCCTTTCTCAGGTTTAGGGTTTAGGGCTTAGGGGAATTATTTAGGGTTTATGGTTTAGGGGTTAGGGTTTAGTATTTGGAAGAATTATTTAGGGTTACTTGGGTTTAGGGTTTAGGGGCATTATTTAGGGTTTACAGTTGCATGTCAAAAGTAGTCTCTCTCTCTCTCTAAATCTGTAAACCCTAAATAATGGCCCTAATCCCTAACCCCTAACCCACATCTACCTCTCTCCTGTATCTACCTCTCTCCTGTCTCTATTCAAAAGTGCCTTTAAAATACTATGAGATACCTTAGTATAAGTAAATCATATAAAAATCAATTATATATATATCATCATAATCCTATATAAATTTTGATAGTATTTTATAGCTAAAATGCCTAAATATCATCATAATCCTTTATAAATTTGCTTGTATTTTATAGCTAAAATGCCTAAATACTTAAAATGTATGCAATGCTAAAATAATAAAATAAAAAAAATGAAATACAATAAGGAAAAGGAAAACGGATATCCATTTTGGAAATCATAAAAAGCAAAAAAGACTGCATTTTTGCAAACCCGCGGCTTGCAAAAATGCAGTCTCATCTTCAAAAAAATGGATATCAGAGCTGAGGAATGGATATCCGATCCAAAGAGGTAAGATTTCATGCATTTTTTTGGTTTGTTTTGTATTTTCAAGCAATTTTTTTGGTTTTTATGCTAAGTGGGTATGTTTTATAATTTAATTAGGTAAAATGGATGCACAAAATGAAAACCCAAACCCTCCACCACCAAACCCTCCCCCTCCAACAGTAGAAGAGAATATTCAAAGAAATATTGATCATATAAGCAGGATCATAGAAATGTATCGCCGCCACCCTCGATTGTCTATAATGACATCAAATTTAGAGGGAATCATTAATCATATTCAAACCTTGTCCACCCAACATGAATCATTTTGGCAATGGCGAGAAGCCAAGAAGGCCAAATATGCTGACGGTTTGTCATATGAGCAAGTCAAAGATTTAGAGATTACAAAAACTATGTTGGCCCAACACTTTGTCAATCCTAAAACCGGATTGCATGTTGATGTCCGTAAGCCAAAATTTTCAATCAAATGGTGTATTCATGAGGGCATTAGTCAAAACTTTTGGGATCGTTGGTGGATGGTTTTTGATAAACCACCCAGCAACAATTTAGATGTGCCTTTGTATTTCCTCCGTAAACTCTATGCAGAGTTTGTCATGGGTCAACATGTTAACTATTTTGATTTTGGAGAGTTTCAATGAGTGGGCAGAGGAATGCCTCAAGATAGACCTGGGGCAATTAGACAAGTACAAGGTCCCTATATTCCCCCTCCTGCTATCCCTTCTCCACCCCCAATGCAGCACCCAGACGTTGTTGTAAGTGCAACACAACAGTGCCTTAGTGCCATACACTCTTTGACCAAGCATTTGATTATTCAGACATTTCAGTTTGCACAAGCACATAATGAAGGTGATGATATTAGATCACCTGGTACCACTAGACCGTCGTCGTCCAGACATATATGTGTGCCCCATCATTGCATTTCTTGCAATCATTTATGCTTGGGTCCTATTATGGAGAGTAGTGAGCCACCGTTGAACACATCAGACTATGATCTCCATTCACGAGATGAGGCAATGGGGTCCAGAACTCAAGCTAAGGGGTCAGGGACAAGAGTAGAAGCTACCGGATCAGTAAACATTAGAGAAGGAGAAATGCATGAGCAATCTTTTGTGTAGGTAAAATTTAAAGTTAAATTTTATGGTCTATTCCATTTGAATATATAAACAACTTTATTAGTACTAATGTATCTAAGTGGGATAACAGTTGATGATAGAGGAGGAGTTGACAGAAGTTCATCATGCAACTTTGTCTGCCATCCAATTTGGCTTGGACTTACCGGTATAATTTGTTGTACACATTAACTTTTTTTTTATGCATTTATTTCTGTGAGTAATTATATATTAATTTATATCTTGATGTTAATTTTATTTTATAGCCAATCAAAAATGTGAATGATGTGGCATCTTTGCCAATAGTCTTTTCTCGAACTCCTGATCGACCCAAGGGACTATCATTTGCAGAACGGCTTTCTCAACGCCAACAAAGGGTGGAGGTAATTTGATTGAATTGTACTTTAATTGATAATTTAGAAAACTTAAATATTTTATTATAGTCATTTAGAGTCTTACATTCTTGTCCTTTTTAATTGATGTAGGAGTTCTCGATGGTGGTATGTGCTTGTTTTCTAGTGGATAAGTTTTTGTGTAGTGCATTTCCTATTTTAAATGTATGCATTTCCTATTTTGTTTAATAATTATATATTAATTTATTTCAATGTTACTTTGCTTTTATGTAGTCTGTTGAGAATGTGAGTGATGTGCCACCTTTGCCATCATGCTTCACTAGGACACCTGATCGTCTTAAGAGAAAGTCATTTGCAGAATGATTGTCCGAACAACAACATAGAGTCGAGGTAATTGAATTGAATTTTTCTAAATAATTGATAGTTTATCTAGCGGTCTTATAGTTGATTGTAGTGATTTAGATGTATGTTAATAAATGAAAGTTCTTAATTGTAGTAGATAAGAATCTATTTACTAACTTTAACTTGTGTTTTGACTTGTTAATGCAGGAAACTTCACCTCCATCAATTACTAGACATTTTGGTACAAAGAGGACACTTTTTCAGGATCCATCACAGATTGTGGATCCATCACAGATTGAGGGTCAAGTGGACTTGTAGTATTTGATGTAGCTATTTGGCATGTAGATTGTATATAGATTTTGAGACATGGCATATGCCACATTTTGTAAAAAATATTTTGAGTTGGCATATTTGCCAAATTTTTGTATATGTCTACCATTATGGACTAGATTTTAATGTATATACACCTTGATATACAATATAATTTAAATTCCTTATGTGCAAGTCATGATACTTCCCATGATGCCATACATTATGATGATAGTTCTTTAGTCTATTGATGATATGTTTAACATTGAGAATGGTTTTAGATCAATAGAATCAATATGAAAAAATTCCTTATATATGCCCTAATCAAATAAGGTCATGATAAACCATTTCATCATGTATTTAGTCTTCATCTTGTCAAATTTTGTAAATATGTCAAAGTTGTCATATGAAAAATGTAAAAAAAATGCAAAAGTATGGAAGATGAATAGTCAAGTACTCAAGAGTCAGTTGGAGACTATTGGTTTCCCTCAAATCATGTATAAATATGCATAAACCTTCATGGAAAAGGCATTGGAAATGTATTGAAAACATTTTGAAGATGAATTGAAGACATGTTTGAATGAAATTAATGTCAAGAAACTCTATGTCAAGGACACTGGGGGTACATTACAAACATAAAAAACTTACATCTTGGGGGGAGGTGCCAATAAGGCCAATAAGGATACTATTTCAGTTGGGTGTGTGTGTGTATGCAAATCCCATTTATGGCCGAGAAGCTCTCTATTTACTATTATTTACACATCAGAGTATGACTATCCTAAAACAACATCGTGTATATGCTCATAAAAGCCATCAAACTCTGAGAATAAACCCATCATTAGATAAGGAGTGGAAGGCTAAAGTCACATTCCCAAAAACCTCTTAAAATCACATGTCTCCTCTTATGAAAACTAGGGTTTTTGCCAATACATTGTTCTGTAAGAGCAAAGTCACTTAAGATCCTAAGAGCAAAAACCTTGCCAGTGCCATATTTTTTGTACTACTCATCGTGGGGTCGAACAGATTGCCCCAACGCATCGAGGTGGAGGGGTAAATGCTAGGGAAGGTCTCGTTTCATGCACCAAGCGTCCCAGTCATTCCAGGCAAGAGGCTACCGGCAAAGTCCCTTAAAATCCCTAAGACCAAAAAATGCCAAACTTTGACCGGGTAGTTCTTAGAATTCATGACAGTTGGGAATGCTTTGTTTGGACCTATAGGTGCACGTGGCATCCTTCCACAATAACCTCTCTCATTTTTGGTCAACTCCATTCCAATTGACCATGCAGAAATCAAATGCATTGGCACAAAATGCTTCAATTTGATGCAGTGGAAAGGTGCTAGGTGCGACATTTTTCATTCCATAGCTCGTGTGGTCAAATGGACTGCGCCAACACATCGGGGTGGGGGGGTAAATACTAGGGGAGGTCTTGTTTCATGCCAAGCATCCCAGTCATTCCGGGCAAGAGGCTACCAGCAAAGTCCCTTAAGATCCCTGAGACCAAAAAATGCCAAACTTTGACCAGGTAGTTCTCAGAATTCATGACAGTTGGGAATGCTCTGTTTGGACCTACAGGTGCACGTGGCATCCTTCCACAATAACCTCTCTCATTTTTGGTCAACTCCATTCTATTTGACCATGCCGAAATCAAACGCATTGGCGCAAAATGCTTCAATTTGATGCAGTGGAAAGGTGCTAGGTGTGACATTTTTCATTCCATAGCTCGTGCGGTCAAACGGACTGTGCCAATGCATTAGGGTGGGTGGGTAAATGCTAGGGGAGGTCTCGTTTCATGCGCCAAGCGTCCCAGTCATTCCGGGCAAGAGGCTACCAGCAAAGTCCCTTAAGATCCCTGAGACCAAAAAACTGCCAAACTTTGACCGGGCAGTTCTCAGAATTCATGAAAGTTGGGAATGTTCTGTTTGGACCTACAGGTGCACGTGACATCCTTCCACAATAACCTCTCTCATTTTTGGTCAACTCTTGACCATGTTGAAATCAAACGCATTGGCGCAAAATGCTTCAATTTGATGCAGTGGAAAGGTGCTAGGTGCGACATTTTTCATTCCATAGCTCGTGCGGTCGAACGGACTGTGCCAACATGTCAGGGTGGGCAGGTAAATGCTAGTGGAGGTCTTGTTTCATGTGCCAAGCGTCCCAGTCATTCCGGGCAAGAGGCTACTGGCAAAGTCCCTTAAGATCCCTGAGACCAAAAAACTGCCAAACTTTGACCAAGCAGTTCTCAAAATTTGTGAAAGTTGAGAATGTTCTGTTTGGACCTACAGGTGCACATGACATCCTTCCACAATAACCTCTCTTGTTTTTGGTCAACTCCATTCCGTTTGACCGTGTTGAAATCAAACGCATTGGCGCAAAATGCTTCAATTTGATGCAATGGAAAGGTGCTAGGTGCGACATTTTTCATTCCATAGCTCGTGTAGTCGAACGGACTGCGCCAACACGTTAGGGTGGGTGGTTAAATGCTAAGGGAGGTCTCGTTTCGTGCACCAAGCATCCCAGTCATTCCGGGCAAGAGGCTACCGGTAAAGTCCCTTAAGATCCCTGAGACCAAAAAATTGCCAAACTTTGACCAGGTAATTCTCAGAATTTGTGAAAGTTGGGAATGTTTTGTTTGGACCTACAGGTGCACATGACATCCTTCCACAATAACCTCTCTCGTTTTTGGTCAACTCCATTCTGTGTGACCATGTTGAAATCAAACGCATTGGCACAAAATGCTTCAATTTGATGCAGTGGAAAGGTGCTAGGTGCAACATTTTTCATTCCATAGCTCATTCGGTCGAACAGACTGCACCAACGCATCGGGGTGGGCAGGTAAATGCTAGTGGAGGTCTCGTTTCATGCGCCAAGCGTCCCAATCATTCCGGGCAAGAGGCTACTGGCAAAGTCCCTTAAGATCCCTGAGACCAAAAAATTGCCAAACTTTGACTGGGCAGTTCTCAGAATTCGTGAAAGTTGGGAATGTTCTATTTGGACCTACAGGTGCACGTGACATCCTTCCACAATAACCTCTCTCATTGTTGGTCAACTCCATTCCGTTTGACTGTGTTGAAATCAAACGCAATGGCACAAAATACTTTAATTTGATGCAGTGGAAAGGTGCTAGGTGTGACATTTTTCATTCCATAGCTCATGCGGTCGAACGGACTATGCCAATGCATTGGGGTGGGCGGGTAAATGCTAGTGGAGGTCTTGTTTCGTGCGCCAAGCGTCCCAGTCATTCCGGGCAAGAGGCTATTATAGGACTGTTGTAGTTAAAACTATCCTAGTAGACATGTATAGGACTGTTATAGGACTGTCATCTCATGGAATACAATGATGGCAAGATTACTATCAAGATTAGTATGAAGATTAATTATGACTGTTATAGGACTTTTATAAGAATGCAAAGTAAGGAAGCATAGGCAAGGCACATGAACTGTTTGGTGGAATACCTCAAAGAAATGAGAATTTTGTCAAATGTTGTAGTTGCAATTGCCATGTGACACATGTATGTAATATGTGAAAGCATAGACAAGGCACATGAACTATTTGGCAAAAGACATCAAATACATGTCACCTCATGGAATGCCTTATGTAGAAAAAGGTACAAATGTGCAGTATTAAGAAATACAAATGAGAACTAAAAATCATACCACGAGTATAGTCAAAATAACCTACGATGCCATACAAAATAATTTACGATGCCATGCAATATAATCTACGATGCCATCTAAAATAACTTTATTCGCTGTCCTATATAGTCAAAAGCATGCATTATAGTTATTAAAGTAACAAGATTTTTAATAAAACAATTCTAAAAAATAGAAAAAACAAGAACAAGTTAAGATAAAAAATGTCATACCTGTCCATCTGGAAGTTTAAATGCTAGTCAAGCGTACCTGAAGGGTCATCTCTTACCTTCAAAGTATCCAATATTGCTTCATGATCAGCATTACTAATTGTCCATAGTTCTTTTGATTTTGGTCTTCCACGATGCTTTAGTAACTTGACATTTGTTGCTACAACTAGGTGAGAATACATCAATATGGTTTTATGCTTCTCAAAGTCTTCAAAGGCTGGGATGCCATTCTTTTTAACCATATATGTTCGTAACCAAGTCCCAGCAATAACAACTGATCCTGTAGGATATGTGAACCCATCATCATCTGTCATAGGTTGTGTTAGCTTTTGTTTTCCCTGTACACATCGTGCCAACCAATAGTCTAACCTCTCTTCATTTCCATGTGGTACAACAACTGCATAAACATGACATGGCTGTACAAGGTCTGAAAGATGTTCATAGTCAAATGAGCTCTCCATGTCATTGACGGAAGATGATTGACCTTCATATAAAGGGACTAAATATTGTGGAATCCATGCATCTACCCACTCACTTGACTCACAATTGTTCCAATTACATTTAATACAATTCTGACAAAAACAAGCTAATTCTCATGTCCAAATAGTCTATGTACTTGCATTTGAGCTTTGAAATGAATGCATCTTTGATGATTCATTGATTCTCTGACATTCCAATTTCTCTATCGCTATCCCATCATCAACCAACCAAAAGAACCTGCGCACTTCAGAATCAAGAGCCACTCCTCATGACAATGCATAGTTACACGACTTAACAATGGAATCTGCATCACTGAATGTAGCACCACCTCTAATCTTTAGTTGTTCTTTAAAAAGAGCTCTCTTCACGCATGCACCTACTCCATCATGTTCACCTTTTCCGTGCCTGGCTTCAAAAAAATTACAAATATGGGGTATACCCTTCTCTACATGCATTTTGCTCAACCAATAGAAATTACGAGCATTCTTGAATTGACCAGTGCAATTATCTGACCAAATGAGATGTTGATCTATTCTAATATCTTTTTCTTGCAAGAACCCATAAAATTGTTGAAAATAATATTGCACAAACTCTGCTGAATGAGATTGATCATCACTCATGTAAAAATGGTATTCTCTGACAATCTTCCTGTTCTCTTCTGTACTCTCGGGGGCATGTCTGTATGTGGTGCGAACAAAAATAGCAATCTGAATAGAATTGTAGTACTGGGATTGAACTTCATTTTGGGGTTGCAATGTATAGTTTTCTGCAAAATCAACTACAGAGACAATAGTTCCAATCAGGAAAGAGTTTTTACACATCCTGAACTGTTGATCTAACCATCAAGACCTGTGGCTATGTTTGACATACTTGTAGAAAAGATTTTTCTTAAAATCATCAATAAAATCAGCAATACTTACCTCTCTTACAATCAACTCACATCTAGAACCTTCACCTCCACTTTTCAAATTGTATTTCACTATCTCATATCTCTTTTTCTCAACCATTCTCTTTCCAAAATCATGCTCGTTGCCCTCATGAAAACATGATACAAACTTTGATAACCCACCACATTGTAAACACTTTTCATTTAAACAATCATTCTTGTAGAACATGCAAACATCATCTCTAATACATAGAAATAAATCCAATAAGTCCCTAGATGACTTTGGTAGTTGAATTGCACGACACTCCTGTAACATTTCGTTAGTTTGCAAAGTAGAACGAATATTGCATAATAATTCATGGTACATAGAAAATTCTACATGGTATTTGCAACATGTATTACGAACTTTAAGAGGAACACAATAAAATGGCTTAAGAGATTCAAATGCTCTTTGTGAGATTGTCATACCTGGGCGAGTTTCACAATATTGTTTGTACAATGTTGTTTGGCTACATTCCAAGTAATGTTTAGGATGTGGTGTGCGGTCTTTATCACCAATTCTTAACTTTACAACATCTTTTGCATTCGGTGATACCCTAGAGTTAGTGTGCCAAAATCGTTCAATTTCTTCCTTTGTGCTATCAATTAGCTTCTTGTCAACTCATGGAAGCCTACCACTGAAAGCCCAAGTATCATTGGCAACAAGACTATCTAGCCTTGATCTTAATGCTAGTGCTTTTGACAATGTTTTACGATTCAATCTTAAGTCAACACAAGTTTGCCTCATTAATCGAGCATTTCTTAATTGTTTGCTTACTATTGAGGTTGTTATTACTCTACAGGCAGCTCTTTTATCTTTCTCCTTGCTAGTCTTTCCAATAGAATTGAGTGCATTGAAAAGGCTTCTAACAATAATTTTATTCCGATCGGACACTTTGTTTAACCGAATCTTTAATTTCTTTAGTAAAGGTCTCATTTTGTACATCTTTAATAATTGCACAAAAAGTTGGCATTGTTCGGTTAATGTTTTCTTCTCAAAGTATTCATTGAAGAGTTTTGTAGCCCACAACCGAACCGTTCGTGATGACCTCTTGCCTTCAAGTTTTTCCATTATGTTCTCATCAATTTCAAGTAACCATTTTGGGGTTTTTGGGTGTTTTCCAATTTCGTCACGGTTATTCTCTTCTTGACAAATGTCCTCTCTTCTTATGAAATTTGGAGATACATTGATTGTTCTTGTTTCATCCATGTTTTCAACCTCATCAATTTTATCAACAAATGGATTATGGAGTGCAATTTCAATATCATGATGTTCATATCCACTTTCTTCAAGTGCACGTCTTCATTTTTCCTCTTCTTCTTTGTCCATGGTAATGCTATTATGAATAGGTGTTTCATAACATTTTTCAATATTTTCATTTGCAATATCATGGTGAATTTCATTCTTATCTAACATTTCATTATAATCAAAATTAACATCTTCAATTTGCATGTCATTAGATGGTAAAGAAGAAGCTTCACCTTGATGAGCATCCGCCAAACCCACCCTTCCAATCCTCTTCCTTTCCCTATCTTTTTTCCTAATTGCTTCAATTTCCTCCAATGTAACTTTCCTCCTCCTTTTTGCTTTACGACGACTGTTGCTCCCCATTAGGGGAACAAAAATATCACCCTTATGATTGTAACAAGAAAATTGTGTCTCCAAAGGTGCATAAAAATATTCCTTTCACTGTCATAGCCAGAAATCACGAGTATTTCGACAGTAGAGGGTCTCTGGTTGCGGAAGTCGGGCCCAAAAATATTCCTTTTGTCTTTTTTTTGCTTTTCCAAAATGGATATCCATTTTGGAAAACCCAATTCTTTACAACGGACAATTGCAACATCCATATGCCTACTACAAAATAGATATCTGGTTTATTATGTACATTTGGATTCTATACTAGGGATTCATTGTATTATTCAATAAACTTGTGAATTACCATCTAATTTCAATGTTTACACACTAATCCACCTAGGTATCAACTTAATAAAGCTCTGGATATAAGCCATTATTTGATTTTAGTCTATCATCAAATGAGGAGCTTCTAAAGGCAAAAATGTTGTCCCAAAAGAAGACTCAATGTTATTCGCAAAGACATTAGATTGTTAAAATACAAATTCGAGGTTAGATATTCCTTGGGCTATTTTAGTATAGAGAAGCAAAATTGCAATATATGACTATCCTAGGAATTAGAATGGTTGATCATAGGATATTCATGGCATTTTGATATTAATGGATGGATTGATGGATGTTTAGGGAGTTTAAGTTTAAATGTAATGTATGAGAATTCTTATTTATGAAGGATCTAATATGTCTTATGTCTTATTTGCAGGCCATTCAAGAAAGAAATGAAAAGATACCAAGGACTATCATAACACCTATTATAATTAGGTGCATCAAAGGATTGTCATCTAGGACCTTACCAATATGGGAAGTTATCAAAACCATGTCATGTTTAAAATTAAAGGCTTTATCACCTCTTTGTCCCTATAGGCCTATTAGAACAATAGGTCACATTTTATTCATATACCGGGGTTGAGAATAAACACTAAGCATTTGTAGTTATGGCAAGTGTAAATGGAAATAGATCACAACTTTAGACAATCTATCCTCTCCTAGATTGTACTGACTGAGTGGAAATTACAAATTCCCTATTAATGTCCTTTATATACTGAAGGTATGGGTGAGAAAGGTAAACTTTGTATGTTGTAGACAAGTGATGCAGAACAACACAGCAAAAGCTTACAAACAAGGTGTAAAATACCCATTAACCCACCAATTGCTCAAATAGCTTTTAAAATATCCTTCCCAAGGTCCAACAAGACCGAAATACACTCTTTCTTTACTATCGGCAAGACATTTCTAATGTCTCATCGAACTATGCTTCAAATGTTCTTCCTTTCTCTATTGTCGGCCAGACTTATCATTATCGGTAACCTTCAAATTTGTTAGCCCAATGTGGGACCTCTCGCCGATGTGTAGAATCCATCGCTCAGGCTTATGCTGTCGGTGTGACTCCTCCGTTGTTCTCCGATATGTATAAGAGGATGGATCAAAGTAATTAGCATGATCCCTTCAAAGTAAAGACATGAGAATAGAGCACTTGTGAGATGGTTATTGTAAAGGGACAAATCAATTAGAGACATGCAGTTTCCTAGAGAATTTGGAATGCTTCCGCTCAGACGATTGTAGGACAAACAAAGATGTTCTAACTTCCCCAGACCACCAAATTCTGCAAGTATACTCCCCTTCAAGTTGTTGTGTGAAATTCTTTTCCAGTGAAGTTGTGAGTAATTGGCAAGAGATTTGGGAATAGAACCCTCTAGTCCATTTCTTCTTAAGTCAAGTATCTTCAACGCTTTCAACTGCTCAAACCAAGGTGGAATCCTTCCCTTGAAAGAACTAAAAGAGAGATTTAAAGTGCATAACAAGGAGAGACCTCCTTCGGATGGAAAAAGGGTACCTTTTAATTCCAATTGAGGGAGAATTATGGCCACCACTCTATTGGTATGTTTCTTGTACCAAACACTGGTCTAGAAGCACACATTTTCTGAATTGGTAGAAGTCTAGTTGGAGAAATGTGGTCTCCTCAACTACTATTATTGTAGGATATGCATAAACGGGATTCTTGAAAAGGCTTTAGAAATTTTCAAGCAAATGCAATTGGCAAGTGTAAAGCTAGATTCTGCAACCTTTGTCAACATCCTCTCTACCTCTACCAAAATGGGAGCTTTAGAATAGGGTATGGACATTCATCAAAGCATAATGGAAGTGGGATTTTTGTAGATATTCTAGTTGGAAATGCTCTGGTAGACATGTACGGAAAGTGTGGAAGCATAGAGAAGACACATGAACTGTTTGAAAAAATGCCTCAAAGAAATGTGGTCTCATGGAATAAGATGATTGTAGGATATATACACACTTACTCTGATGTGAGATTCACCACCCTTGTCTATCGATAAGACCAATACCCTCAGTGAGATTTTTTACTTGCATTCCGACATTATAACTCTCCCCGATGTGTTTACCGTCCATTAGTCATCAGTAAGACTTCTACATCGGTCAGACATTCTCTTCGATTTCTGATATTGTATCTCACATTGAAAGAATAAACACCGAACTACACCATCGGCCAGACCACCTCTATCGGTGACACTTTTCTTCTCGCCTCTGAGAGTCCATCTCTTTCTGATGTTCCTTCTGTCGGTGTGACTCCCTCTCATCGGTGTAGTTCTCAACTGTTCTTCTGATGTGCCGATAAATAAACCATCGGTGACACTTAATGATTGTCACCCTGATATGACTTGATCTGTGAGATCAATGTTGTCAGCTCAATGGAACTTTGTCTCTCCGATAACTATTGTCAGTCTGATGTCTTCGATTTAGCCTATACATAACATGACTTGTTATCACCGGTCAACTAACGTATCTTTTCCCAATTTTCCTGATATGGCCGGTCAACCTTTTTATCCTTTGACATGTACATTCACCATTTACAACCACGATAAATGATAGCAGGATATACACGAAATGTCCACGCATACATAAACAATATACCCATGGATTGTATCTTCGGTGAAACAATACCAATGGTACAAAATATGTTGCTTCTCAAAACCAATGGCACAAAATTTTTCATAGATCAACAAAACGGATATCCGTTTTGAAAACAGATATCTGTTTCTAGAATGGATATCTGTTTTCAAAACGGATATCCGTTTCTAGAATGGATATCCATTTCTAGTTGCTTTTACTGAAGCAAAACGGATATCCGTCTTGCTTTGGTACAAAGCAACTGGAAATGGATATCCGTTCTAGAAACGGATATCTGTTCTGAAAACAGATATTCGTTGTCTTGCTTTGGTACAAAGCAAGATGGATATCTGTTTTGATTGTTGACTTTTTATGGATTGTAACGTGTTTTAATGTTTCAGTCTCTTCTTCGAACTTCACCCTTCGTGCTGACGACTTTTTTTAATGCAAAATTGATAAAACGAAAAGGGTTTATAGAAAAAATTGTTAGCTTTCTAAAATTATAAGATTTATTTGGTTATCATTTTATTAAATAATTATTAATAATTTTCAATATACCGTGTCTCTGAAATCTTGATGGACACACTGATTGAAAAACATCCATAACTTTCAAACCATTTCACCTTTTTGAGATCTGAAACCTGCGTCACACTCTATGCTTTTCTGGCTATAGGTTAAAAAAAAATTGAATTTTGATTTTTTTTTATCGAGTTAGGTTGGCTGGAAAATTACTTTTTATTTTTAAAAAAAGTCACAGTAAAAAAATCATAACTAATTATTTTATTAGAAAAAAATTTCAAATAAATATGCATCACATCCAGACATGAGTCCTCTACTTATTTTGAAAGTTTAAAAAAAAAAAAAATTTTTTACTCATAGTTAGGTTGGCTGGACAGACACCCACTTTTTATTTTTTTCTGAAAAATTTAATAGCTGTTCATTGAAATATTCAATTTTCACTAAGTAAATTTAGTTTTTTTTTTTTTAAAAAATAGTAGCCTATAAACTAGATTCAATTCTCTACAAATTTCATTCTTACATCTTTTTCAAATTGTATAGATAATCCATTCAAAATTTCACATGAACTTGATAAAGTCTGATTTTTTGTATTTTCATTGCTACTTAGAGGTATAGTTTGGCCCATCATGATCCTGCACATATCCCAGGGAAAAAGAACTACTCTGATATACTCCCCCTGGATGAATACATTATGTATTCAAGTAGAGATAGGAGAAGTAACAACTCCTAACTGTGGCCTAAGATGTTCAAATGTCTCCTTGGGAAGGGGTTTTGTAAAAATATCTATCAGTTATTGTTTTGTAGCCACATAGTCCAATTTGACTTCTTGGTCAACAACTTTCTCTCTGAGAAAATGGTACTTAATGGATATGTGCTTGGTCCTTGAATGCATAATTGGATTCTTTGAGATGATTATAGCACTTGTATTATCATAAAGAATTGTAACTAGCTCATTAAAATTCACCTTGATGTCTTGCAATGTTTGTATCATCCATAATACCTAAGTACAACAAGATACAATAGCTATGTATTCAGCTTCAGTTGTTGATAGAGAGATTGATTCCTCTTTCTTAATTAACCATGCTACCAATTTATCTCTTAGAAAGAATGCACCACCACTAGTGCTCTTTCTATCATCCACACAACCAGCCCAATCTGCATCTGCGTATGCAATTAAAGTAAAATCATAACCAACAGGATACCATAGACCATAATGTAGTATACTCTTCAAATATCTGAATATCCTCTTCATAGCTTTGACATATGTTTCCTTAGGAGCTACTTGAAACTGAGCTTCCATGCAAACAACTTGCATAATATCAGGGCTTGTTGCAGCAAGATACAAGAGACTTCTGATCATAGACCTATACAAAGTTTGATCTGCTAAGGTAGATTCATCATCTTTTCTAAGTTTACACCCTATGACCATAGGTGTACCAATCAATTTGTAATCTTCCATCTTGAATTTCTTAAAAATTTCCTTCACATACTTGGTCTGAGAAATGAAAATCCCTATGTCTAATTGATTTACCTATAGACCAAGAAAGAATGCTAATTCTCCTAGCATGGACATCTCAAATTCTTTCTGCATAGTGTCAGCAAACTCTTTACACATTTTGTCATTATCTCCACCAAATATTATATCATCAACATAAACAATGACAATCAGCATCTTATTATCTTCATGTTTAAAATATAAATTGCTAGCAACTATACCTTTCTTATAGCCTTGTTGTTGAAGATATTTGTCCAACCTGGCATACCAAGCTTGAGGAGCTTGTTTTAGGCCATATAGTGCCTTCTTCAATCTACACACATAGTCTTTCTTTTTAGTCACTTGAAATCCTTCAGGTTGCTCTATATAAACTTCCTCGTCCAAGTAGCCATAGAGAAATGCAATTTTCACATCCATTTGGTACACTTTAAAGCGTTTATAAATAGAGTATGCAAGAAACATTCTAATGGCTTCAAGTCTAGCCACAGGTGCAAATGTCTCATCAAAATTTATGCCCTCAACCTGAGCATAGCCCTTGCAGACTAATCTGGCTTTGTTTCTAGTTATCTGCCCATCCTCATTCAATTTGTTTCTAGACACCCATTTTGTGCCAATGCCATTTTTATTAGTAGGACTTGGAACAAGTTCCCAAGTCTAATTTTTCTCTATTTGATTAAGTTCTTCCTTCATAGATTCAATCCAACTTTCATCCTTACTAGCTTCTTCATAAGATCTAGGTTCTATTTTAGACAATAAAGAATAGTTTACCTATTCTTGTTGTGCTAGTTTTAGCTTTTTCCTTGTCATGACACCATCAGATTTATTTCCAAGAATGTAATTCTTAGAATGATTTCTTTTGACATACTTGGGTGGAGCCTTTGGAGTAGATTTTGGTTTCTCTTCTTCATCAACATCACTCTTCTCACTCTTCTCTTGTGATTCTTCTTTTGCAACTTCTTTTTCTTCTTCGACATAAATAGGAACCTTTGAATACAAGTCATTTCCATGAGACAACTGAGAGAAGTCTTCATCCACTCTAACATTCACACTTTCAACTATCTTTGACACTCTTTTATTGTAGAATTTATAGGCTTTTCTTGTAGTTGAATAACCAAGAAATATTCCCTCATCAGACCTTGGCTCAAATTTACTTAAGGTATCTTCATCCCTTTTTATAAAACATCTACTTCCAAATACCTTGAAATACTTCACAGATGGAGGTTTGCCTACCCATAACTCATATGGAGTCTTATCATGATGTACTCTTAACTGCTCTCTATTAATAATGTAAACAACAGTATGAACTACTTCCTTCCAGTATCTATCAAGAAATTTGGCTTCATTCAACATTGTTCTATCCATATCCTGGATAGTCCTATTATTTCTCTCAACAACTCCATTTAGTTGAGGAGTTCTAGCTGTAGAAAGATGTCTCTTAATCCCATGCTTTTCACAGTATTGATCAAATTCACTAGAAGTGAATTCTCCACCTCTATTAGATATTAAGCATTTTATTCTTGATCTAATCTCATTTTTCACCCTAGCCTTTGTTGGGATAGGTGTTGTACACCTTGCATAATATTTTACTATTTTATTCGGTAACCACTTGTATAAGTTGTATTGTAACATTGGGTTAGTTATTTTATGTGTGGGACACATACAACAATTAACTATTATTTGTATTATTTGATTAATTGGGAAAAGTTAGTACCAATAGTCAAATGTGAGATCAAGTGGGTTTATAAGTTAATGGTTTTGTGTTACCATGGTTTTTTGGTGCACATGGTTTTATCCAATACCACAAGTTGTATTTGTGTGAGCTTGGTCTATAAAAACAAGCACATGGTTAGTGGTTTGGGTAATGTTGGTTGTTTCATTGTAGGTGGATTGGAGGTTTGTGAGAGGCTGTCATTGTATTGAGCTCTCTCCTGTAAGTGCATATTGTGAAGCATGATAGGTGATGTGTGGATTCATGCTTGTGCACATGGAGGATGCATTGGAGGTGCTTGATGGATTTAGAGGTATTCATGGAAGCTCATGGATTGTATTGTAATTTCATATTGTTGAATAATACATTTGAGCATGGATGCTTTTGGAGGCTGGGTTTTTCCCTGCAAAGGGTTTTCCCAGGGTATATCTTGTGTTCCTTGTTGCTTGTTCATTTGATCTTTGCATTATGGTTTGTTTCAGCATCGTGTTTCTCCTATTGGGTCATGTGGAATTGGTTTAAATAGACCTACAAATTCCTAACAGTTGGTATCAGAGCCATGTTTATGGTTGAGGGAGGTGTGAGCTCCCTGGATGTGTATAACCCTTGTGTGTGTAGATGAGGTGCAAAATGGAAGCCATGGAAATGCATGTAAGGATTTGGGACACTACAAGGTTTTGTACAGGTTGTATTACAGATTGGGGGTTCTAGGTATTGGAGATTTGCTATATATTTTGTAGATCGGGTGATTGAAAAATCATGGCTAAAGAGGGTTTTCAGGTTTTGGCTTCATGAGGGTTTTGAGGAGGAATTTCTATAGATGACCTCCTAGGACAAAACAAAGCTCGCCATTGAGTCCAGGAGGCCTGAGAAATGAAGAATCATATAAAATTTGACCTATTTTGGCCACAAGAGCAAAATGCAAAAAAAATTCAGCCCCCCTGGTTCGCCGGTATGACCGTATGGCCGTCGTAGGGACGCAGAGAATAAAAAAAAAATTTAGAAAAATTTCCTACACAATGGTTTGATTCTCTATAGTTTGATAAAAATAAATAAATTAAATTTTTAACTATAGAGTGGGATTGGAGATATGAAAATAAAAAATAAAAAAAAAAAAAAAACTTTTATGCAAGTAGGGTCCGCAGACCCCGTACCTGCGCATGCACATTGTAGGGTATAGCGGGGGTAGCTCTAGTATACGCTGGTTGGCCCCCTATCGGATTCCCCATTTTCCCCCCGTCGGTCAAAACTTGCCTTTTATGGGCTTTATAAACTTTAATAAAAAATTTATTATTTTTTTAAAACTTTTAAAGGTTTGGGGTGGCATGGGCTTTCAGCCCGTACGGGCTTTAAAAATAAAGAATTTTTATTATTAAACTTTGTTTTATTCAAAGTTAGGTGGTGGGATGAAAAGTAATATATATTTGGATTTAAAACAAAATCAAACCCCCTCCCCTTATAATGTTTTGGTCCGTGTTTTTAAAACAAATTGGAAAAACATTTGAAATCCACCTACACCCATCGAAGACATGAAATTATGCCAACCTAGCGCCATGTCAGTGCCACCTCATGCCCAATATGCAGTGATGATGTCAACAATGACGTCATGCCACATCATCATGGTACAGGGGCCCACCCGGGGTCTGATTTTAGCCCTAGGAGTGCCTTTTCTTCCGAGGGGCATAACTTTCACATACAATATTAGTTTTTTGACTTCTTATAGGCGTGAAAAAGATCTCTCTGTGAACTACATAGTGGTATAGGTTTCATGATCAGATTTTTCTATTTGTGTCAGAATTTTGTGTTTGAATCCTGTATTGCTCCAGTACAATTTTTGCTCATAACTTTTGCATACGGAGTTAGATTTTGGATTTCGGATAGGTGTTGGAGAGATAGTGCAGTGTACTATAGTTTGGATCATGTATATTTTTAGTTTGGTATGCAGAGAGAGTGTTGTGCTTGTTTGATCACTTGTAGGTGTTTGAGATTCAGAGTGCATTTACGAGTGCATTCAGATGGATTTTGGGGCATAGACTTATGGGAGTACATGTTGCTATGAGACCATTAGCATGGTATAGTAGGTTATCAGATTTAGTGCTTCTTGATACAGGTTTACAGGTGTTTTCAGAGTTACGACTTTAATGGAGATAGGTACAAGTTGTCTTTTGGTTTGAGGACATGGTTGATACTCGTGTGAGACTTGGAGTCTTGGTTCAGTGGGAGTTGAGTATAGGTACAATGATGGCAATGATTATGGTGTCATGGATATGTAGACACACTTTTGCATTGGCACAACATGATCATGTATGTGATTGACAGGTATGGGCTATGATGTTTGATTCATGATTATAGGTGGTGCTGTGGTGTTGTTTTTAGGGGATTGTTCTTATCTCTTGGATGCTTTATTAGTTCCTTAACTATGGTATTCATTTGTTGACTTGTTGGTAAGTCAAATCTAGAGTTGATTTGGTGTTCGAGTCTTGGAGTCTACAAGTTATCTTCTTTGATATCTCAGTTTGCAATTTACTAGTGTGATGATGAGTTTACATGTTATATTTGTTTTGGATCTATGAGTTGTGTAGTTTTGTAGGCTGATCACCTATTTAGCTACAGTGGGATAACTCAGATGTGGACTGTCTATATCCACCAGATTGATTCAGTGTTTATGTAGAATTTGTTAGTTAGCCTTGTCTATGGTCATTTGTGCATTGGTATGTTTCTTTGGGATAAGAGGATGGATGATTAGAGTGCCTGGATAGTCAGTTGTTGGGACTTGTAGCATGTTTATCATGATGTCATGGAGAGCTTGGATACATGGTTCTATGTTAGCTTTTGATAGTGATGGTTTTATCTTCTTGTTTGGAGATTTTGGTTCACTTGGCCTTTTGGGAGCTATTGATGTTACAGTGGGATTCCTTGATTGGGTTGGAGCCATGGACAATCTTCATTTAGGAGATGGTTACTTTGTTGTCATGGATAGCTCGGTATCACAGTTCAATGGAAGCGTATGCAACATGTTGGATTCATCATACATTATGGATGATCTTCTGCAGTGGTCATGGGTGTCATGGAGGAGCTCTTGGTTTTGAGAGTTCTTTGACATTTTTAGTTCAGTTGTTAGGAGATGGTTATCTTCATATGATTGGAGATGTTGACATCTTGGTTTACCATGGAGGACTTCTTAGAGTCTTTGGTTGAGGTGTCAGATTATGATTTGTCAGTTTGACATGTTTATCCTTGTTTAGAGATGTTGTTATTGTGTCTTGATGGGCTCTTGATTCTAGATTAGAGTATTGGCATGATACAGGTTCTCTTGAGATAGGATGTGTGCATCATTGTACGCTTTGTTGCATGTGATCTTCTTATGAGGAGATGGTTAAATCATGATTCTTGATTATGTAGATGTGCAGTAAGAGCATTGACAGTGGTCTTGTTTGTTCTCTTGGTATTGAGTACTTTGATCATTTGCTTGATTACTTCATGATGGTGCTATGTTGTATTTGGAGTTTGGCATGTATTGGTCAGTTATAGGTGCTCATGGATACTTGGAGACTTAGGTGAGGCTGGAGTTCTCTTGTGATTAGAAACACTTGTTGGGACAGTTACTCTTTGGAGGTTTCAGCAGATAGACCGAGGAGCCTTACACCTGGATTGGACTTGAGTTCATTATGGACCTAGAGGATATTTCTCTTGGAGAGAGTCTATGTGGCTTGGTGTATCCTGGAGAAGCAATCTGATTCCCACTCTTGGTCTACTTAGTAGTTTATCATCTATGAGGTATTTCTCATCCTTTTAGATGTGTTTTACTTTATGTTTCATCTTCTCATAGATATGGATCTTGAGCTATAGTTATTGGTTCTAGAGGGTTGATTTGAGGTATGTTAGCATGGTTATCTCCTTGTTCATATGGTTTGATTTATCATGTTCATTATGAGGAGTTTTGGAGATGTGATTGGGCTTATTTCTGGTTATGGAATGGTTATGAGTTTGGTCTACCTTGATTAGAGAGGCTTACATCCATGTTGGTTACATGTTACATATGTTCATTTGATCTTATGAGATTGAATGGTAGGGTGTTGTTGAGGCTTTTTGTCTACGGTTATAGAGGAGATCATACTTGGCACAACTTAACACTTTGAGGTATTTTTAGAAGGACATTATGATTTACTAGTTTTCTCTCTTTGTCTTGTGACTACTTCCTGGAGGATCATGTTGATATGGTTGGACTTTGGGATAAGTTATGGTGACATGTTCTGAGAGAGTATGCAGCAATTTACCATGCATGTGTGGATCATTCTTATTGTTCTTGACACTACATCGGCTTGGATCTATTTTTAGATTTGACATTATCCATGCAGTGGGAGTTCTTTGATGTATGTGTTCTTCATTGACAGGTTTGATACATGGAGCTTTTTATTGCAGTATATGGGTTGGATATGTCGTTGGCATGAGTTTATTGATGTTGTTGATACCTATGAGGTATGGATGGTTGGATGTATTAGCATATGTTGTGGATGCTATTTCCAGTCATGTGGGTTTTTTACCTTTGACAATAGCTTGGAGTCTATTTGGTTTCACTTGGATTTGATTCTTGTGTTCTTTGGAATGGTGCATCTTCACCTTGGCATGTTTCTTTTCTTCCATAGGTGGCACATTGGAGGATGACAAGAGTTCTTGCTTGAGATGGTGGTTACTTTGATTTGTTGCAGGTATCTTGATGGAGCACGAGAGCATTCTAGAGATTCGTGTGATTTCATGTTTTGCCTATGATTATGTATTTCATGTATTGACCCTTATGCAATGTATACAACAAGTGGGAGAATGTTGGGATAGGTGTTGTACACCTTGCATAATATTGTACTATTTTATTCGGTTACCACTTGTATAAGTCGTATTGTAACATTGGGCTAGTTATTTTATGTGTGTGGGACACATAGAGTAATTAACTATTATTTGTATTATTTGATTAATTGGGAAATGTTAGTACCAATAGTTAAATGTGGGGTCAAGTGGGTTTATAAGTTAATGGTTTTGTGCTACCATGGTTTTTTGGGGCACATGGTTTTATCCAATACCACAAGTTGTATTTGTGTGAGCTTGGTCTATAAAAGCAAGCACATGGTTAGTGGTTTGGGTGATGTTGGTTGTTTCATTGTAGGTGGATTGGAGGTTTGTGAGAGGTTGTCATTGTATTGAGCTCTCTCCTATAAGTGTATATTGTGAAGCATGGTAGGTGATGTGTGGATTCATACTTGTACACATGGAGGATGCATTGGAGGTGCTTGATGGATTCATAGGTACTCATGGAGGCTCATGGATTGTATTGTAATTCCATATTGCTGAATAATACATTTGAGCGTGGATGATTTTGGAGGCTGGGGTTTTCCCTGCAAAGGGTTTTCCCAGGGTATATCTTGTGTTCCTTGTTGCTTGTTCATTTGATCTTTGCATTATGTTTTGTTTCAGCATCTTGTTTCTCCTATTGGGTTATGTGGAATTGGTTTAAAGACCTGCAAATTCCTAATAGCCTTACAGATTTTAAATCTTGAGATTTATCTTTAAGAAAAGTTACCCATGTCATCCTTGAATAGTCATCTATCAATAACATGAAGTAGCTTTCTCCATTGATGCTTTTGGTTCTGGTTGGTCCACACAGGTCTATATGTATCAGCTCAAGAGGTTTTGAGGTTGAGTACTCCTTTGACTTGAAACTGACCCTTTTTTCTTTCCTTCTTGACACTCTTTATAGAAGGAATTTTATGGCTTCAAATGTCTGACTGCATTTTTCTTGTTGATCTTTACTAGATGATCAAAGTTGATGTGGCCCATCCTTTTGTGCCATAACCAACTCTCATCAGCTTTCCCTAACAAACATATTTCACCCTTTGTCTCCTTCAGGTGGT
Source organism: Cunninghamia lanceolata (assembly GCA_027924645.1). Classification (NCBI taxonomy): domain Eukaryota; kingdom Viridiplantae; phylum Streptophyta; class Pinopsida; order Cupressales; family Cupressaceae; genus Cunninghamia; species Cunninghamia lanceolata. Next base: position 11,752,721 of record BSBN01000130.1, on the reverse strand, counting down.
ATAGATTGTTGTTTGTTCTATTTGCCTTAGCAACAAGTCTACTCGAGCCTCCTTTTCTTATCTCACATCCACTAGCATGAAATAACACATTATATCCCTTGTCACACATCTGGTTGACACTAAGTAGATTATGTTGTAATCCTTCTACATACAACACATCTTGAAAATTAGTTTTATCATCTATGTATAGTGTGCCTTTACCAACTATTTTTGTAGTGGTGTTGTCACCGAACTTAACATAGCCAATGTCCCATTTCTTCAAAATGGTGAACTTGCTCTTATCTCTAGTCATATGACTAGATCATCTGTTGTCTATCACCGAAGGATTGCCTTGTCCTTTAGCATGAAAGGATACTTGGACTAACATATATTATTCAACCTTCTTTTCTACCCAATGCCTTTTTGAACTTTTCTCCTTTTCCTCAAAATGCTTTGCTGGTTATTTTTCTTGAGCAGGGGGTGCAGACTCTTTCATGTGATGTGTAGAGGATTGTTCTTTTTTATTCTTTTACACAGAAGCATGTGCAGGTATGGCTTGCCATGGAGGAGTAAATCTCCTTTTCTCATGCCTAGAAGGCTATATAAACACACTTCTACAAAACTTGGTAATAGGCCCATAGTTGTTGCAATTATAACAGATATCATTCATATCAACTAAAGGGGCAAAGTGATTTCTTCTTACAAAATTATGCCTATCCATTCTCCTAGGTCTAATTTTCCAATCTATTACTTTATGTCCAAACTGATTACATGAAAAATAATAACCATGAAATGCATAAATGAACCTGGCTTGTCTTGCAAATTGATCTTTGAATCTCCTCCTTGCATTATGAACTTTGATGAAACCATCATCTTCCTTTTTAAAATCTTTAGTCCTTTGATCCTTCCTGAATCCATCAGGCTTTGTAGAATCAACATGCTTCTTAGATGCAACAGAGCTTGATTCGCCCTATTCTCTAACTGCCTTTTTGAGGGAAGTAGTTTTCTTGGCAGTTTTACCTTATGTGTTTTTTTCAGAAATGACATCTTTGAAACTCTTGTTTTTAGAATATCCTAACCCAACCATGTTAGAGAAGGATCTTTAACTACCAATTATTTGATCAAAAATTTTTGAACTCTTCTCAAACTTGAGACTTTTGTTTAATTGTTCATTCACCTTTTCTAACTCCTTCCTCAACATGACAACTTCAGCCTCTAATTTCTGATACTCATCTAATTTGTTCTTCAAACTCAAACTAGTTACCTCTTCTATTCTTTTAGACTCTAACTACAATTTTAGGTCTACAACAAGTTTATCAGACTCTTCAATCCTTAACTTGTATTTTGCATTCTATTTTTCTTTCAAACGTTAGATCATTTAGAGCATAAATAAATTCACCTTCTAGATCAACTTCACCCTCTTCTTATGTTGCATGGTGTGCACCCTTAGTCTCCTTGTGTTATGCAGTGCAGCACTTGGGTTCGTGAAAAGGCTTAACTACCTCCCGTGGATTCATTAACTCTTGTGGTTGTATTGGGAATTAACAGGTTGATCTTTTGGCGTAACGACAACCATCTTTGCAACAATTGGTATCAGAGCCTGGACCATGGGTTTGAACCCCTCACTTACACAAGGCAGATTGTTGCAAGGTGTGCACCCTTTGTCTCCTTGTGTTGTATAGCGCAACGCTTAGGTTCGTGACAAGGCTTAACCACCTCCTGTGGATTCATTAAGTTTGGCAGTTTGATCAAACATTAATAGGCTGATCTTTTGGTGCAATGGCAACCATCTTTGTAACATCTTCCTCATCGGAGTCTTCATGATAATTTTCTTAAGGAGTATTTTCATCCTTTTTAATTACAATACCCATGAAAGCAGTTTCATATTCTTCACTTGCATAAGAATAATCATCTGAAGAACTACTTTCTTTATCTACAAACAGACTCTTCTTCTTCTTATTAAAGTTTCTTATTTTAGATTTCTTGACTCCTAGAACTATCTCCTTTTTGTTTTTCACCTAAAGGACATGTAGAAGCATAGTGACCAATTTTTCCACAATTAAAGCATTTGAAAGGTAGTTTGCCTTTGTATTTGCTAGAGCCTTTCTTCAGCTTTTTGATAAAATTTGCTTCTTCTTCACCTAAACTAGTACTTTGTTTTGAGTCTACTTCAGTCTCCTTAGTTTTTGAAGTCTTAAATCCTACTTCTTCCTTGTTGATCCTTTATTTTCACTTCTCATATCATATGTTGTAAGTGATCCAAACAATTCATCTAGAGTAAGCTTATCTAGATCTTTTACTTCCTCAATTGTAGATACTTTAGAGTCAAATCTTTGTGGGAGACATCTCAGAATCTTCTTTACAACCACCTGATCTTTTACCTCTTCTCCAAGACCTATGATTGCATTCCTTACCTCATCTACTCTGAGTGTATATTCCTCAATATTTTCATCATCTTTCATCTCTAAAGCCTCAAATTTGCTTCTATGAGTTTACAATTTTGCTTGCTTGATTCGATCATCACCTTCAAAAATGTTGCGCAACTTATCCCATACATCCTTGGCATATTTACAATGCATAACTTTTATAAACTCCGTGTTGGTTAGACCACACAGTATAGCATTCCTTACTTTGGCATTACTCTCACATGCTTTCTTCTCATCAGCAGTGGGAGAAGATGATGGTGATGGTGGTTTGTAACCTTGTAAAATAGATTTCCAAATATCATATCTAAGAGAGGTTAAGTAAGTCTCCATTTTGATGCCCCAAAAAACATAATTGGATCCATCAAATAATGGTGCTTTATTTGAAGAACCTTCTTGTCATGCCATAGTGTTCTTGAGACTGGATCTTCCTTAAGTGGTTAAACTTTTCTTCAAGGAACCCGAGGCTCTTATACCAATTGTTGAAAGAACACTAATACACTTAGAGGGGGGTGAATCAGTGTATGTTAAAATTTTAAAATGCTACCAACAAACAAAAATGGAAGGCACGTATAAAAACCACACATACAAGAAAACACTAGATTTACGTGGAAAACCCAGAATGGGAAAAACCGCGGTGAGAATGTAATGCAGGACCATCCAATGGTGTAAGGGCAATCTTGCATCACCCAAAAAAAGATGTGTTTCAAAATTGTTGATATTCTTTCTATTTCTTTTCAAAATTTGTGGTTCTGGTTCCATAATCACTTGAATAATGATGTAGAACTTTCAGTTTTTCCAAACTGCTAAAAATAGCAACTTGCTATTTTAGGAAAGTTTGCATTTGGGCACGGATTGAAGTGAAAAATTATAGGAAGATTCATAACTAAAAAATAAGACCTTTGGCGAAGGAATCACCCAAAGATCATTTGCGAGCTGAAAGATATTAAAGTTTATGTTTCCTGAAAAAATGCCTAAAAATTATTCAAACTCAGGTTTGAGGCACTAAATGGCCCCATCTGGGCCTGCAAATGGTTAGAACTAGCTATACCAATACTTAGCACATAGACCACTCCGTGAGATTTCTGACGCATAAAAGGGTTTGTCAATCGGACACCCGGATCAAAAGTTATGGCTCCCAGAAGTTGACCTATTTTTGGAGGGATATGCAAATTTTGAATTTAGGTTGTTGGCCGCCAAAAAGGCTATTAATAACCATTTTTTGGGAACCTTGGGTAGTAGTAGAGTTAAGGGGGAAAGTGTAGAGTGAAGAATAGGTAGGAAAACAGAAACCTTAGCAGATTTGGGTTACAGATGGCAGATGATTCTAGAGTCTTGTGAGAGGAAGCTGTAATGTGTTGCAGCCTGTGGAGGGTTGATTCCTCTAATTGTATCTGAGCTTCTGTAATGTAATAAGTTGTCCAAATCAATAAATAAAGTTCTATTTTCTATGTGTAATTTCTGTTGTTGTGTGTTTTATAATTTACCCCCTTCATCAAGTGGTATCAGAGCAAAGGTTCCTGAGTGTGTAGACAGATTGCCGACCATGAGATAGTTTGCTCTAGGACCTGAGGTTGTGGGTTTTTTACAGAGATCAAGATGCCTCCACGAAGAAATCATATTGGGAGGAATGTTTTGAAGGAAGAGGGGTTTAGAGCCCTGTAAAGGCAAATTGATGCATTGCAAGAGGAGCTGCAAAGAGGGTTTGATCTGAGAACAAGAGAAGAAAGCGAGGATGAAGCTGAAGAAGAGCTATCTGAGGAAGAACAAGAAGCTGCAGGAGATCCTGCAAAAGTTAGGTTGTTGACAGCCATTTCAAAGATCAAAAAGAGGCACATGATCAAAGTTTCTACATATTCTGGAGATTTGAATCCAGAATAGCTTATTGATTGGATCACTGACATCGAGGAGTATTTTGAGTATAAAGATGTGGAGGACCTAGATCAGGTCAAGTTTGCAAAAAAAAAGTTGAAGGGCCATGCCAATATTTGGTGGAAGGAGGTCCAATTAGAGAGGAACAAAAGAGGAAAAGGAAATATTACTAGATGGCATCAGATGGTGGAGAAACTAAAGAAGCAGTTCATTCCTGTGGACTATTAGATGGAGTTGCTGAAGAAGCTGCAAGGACTGAAGCAAGGTAACAAGTTTGTTAAGGAGTATACAGAAGAGTTTTATAAGATTACTATTAGGACAGGCCATGCAGAGGCCAACAAGGAGAAGGTAGCCTGTTACATTAATGGGTTGAGGCCAAGTATTCAAGAGGATCTAAGCCTAGTCAGAATGACCACCATAGAAGATGTGTACTAGTTTTCCCTGAATGTGGAAGAGAAGCTGAATAAAAGATTTGACAGAAAGAAAAGGGGATGAGGTCAAGGTGGAAGGACTAGTGGAAGACCCTATGGGGGTCAAAATGAAGATTCAAAGAAAAGTGAAGAAGTTGGCACTAGTTGAAATCAGAGAGGAGATAATACTTACCGCCTTCGTGACCAGAACAATGGTGAGCAAAGAGGAAGAGGAAGAAGCAGACCTGGGCAAGGACCTAGAAGAGGAGGTTTCAGAGGAACCTATTTCCAATGTGGAGAAGAAGGGCATCGAGCATACGAGTGTCTGCAACATCAAGGAAGGACAAATAGAAGACCTGAAGGTAATGTTCAAGTTGCACATGTAGATGAAGATGCACAATCTGAGCATTCTAAAGATGTTGAAAGGGGAGAAACCCTAGTTGTCAGAAGAACTTTGTTGAATGAGGAGAAAGAACCCAATCAAAGGAAGAGTTTATTCCACACAAGGTGCAAATGTGAAGGTAAGTGTTGTGATATTATTATTGATAGTGGAAGCACTGATAATCTTGTTTCAGAGGAGATGGTTGACAAGTTGAAGTTAACAAGAAGAAAGCATCTGCATCCATATCAGATTGCATGGTTGCAGAAGGACCATAGAGCTTTGGTCAATGAGCAGTGTTTAGTGAAGTTTAAGATTGGTGACTACCATGATGAGGTGCTATGTGACATCATACCAATGGATGCATGTCATATGTTATTAGGGAGGCCGTGGCAGTATGATTGGAGCGTTGTCCATGATGGCCATGCAAACACATACTCCCTATCATAAGTTGAAGCCCTTGAAGAAGGTGGAAGAAAAGGTATGTAGTACTTCCAGAATTTGCCTGGTAGATGGTAGAAATTTTTTGGAGAGTATGAAGCATAAGCATCATTGCTTTGCTTTGATTCCTAAGATTAGTCAAGATAAATGTGAAGATGTACCAGCAGAAGTCTCATAAATGTTGGAAGAATTTTGAGATATTGTCTTTGATAATGTACCAGAAGGTTTACCACTAGTGAGGAAGATAAGTCATCAAATGGATTTGATACCAGGAGCCAGTTTGCTAGATAAGGCAGCCCATAGAATGACTCCAGCAGTGAGTGAAGAATTGAATAAACAAGTTCAGGAGTTGTTGAGGAAGGGATTGATAAGAGAGAGCCTAAGTCCATGTGCAGTACCTGCAGTACTAGCACCAAAGAAAGATGGAGAGTGGAGAATGTGTACAGACTCTTGAGCCATCAATAAGATCATGATCAAGTACAAATTTCCATTGCCCAGAATGGATGACATAATGGACTGTTTGAGTGGAGCCAAGTACTTCACAAAGGTTGACCTGAAGAGTGGGTATCACCAGATCTGTATCAGAGAAGGAGACAAGTGGAAGACAGCCTTCAAGACAAAGGAAGGTTTGTATCAGTGGTTAGTCATGCCATTTGGGCTAACCAATGCACCAAGCAAATTCATGCAGCTCATGAATGAGGTATTGAAAGAATTTTTGGGAAGTTTTGTCATTGTTTATTTAGATGATATTTTGATTTTCAGTAAGACTTGGGATGAGCATATGATGCATATCAGAAGAGCTTTTGAGAAGCTGAGGGAGGAGAATTTGTTGATCAATCTGAAGAAATGTAGTTTTGCAAAGGAGTTGGTATACCTAGGATTTGTTGTCTCAGAGGAAGGTCTTAAGATGGACCTAGAGAAGGTGAGGGCTATCATTGAATGGCCTACACCAAGGAGTACTTCCGAGGTAAGATCTTTTCATGGTTTGGCAAGTTTTTACAGAAAGTTTATTAGGAATTTTAGTAGCATTTGTGCACCCCTAACTGAGACAATGATAGGGGATAGAAAAGAGTTTAGATGGACTAAAAGAGCAGATAAAAGCTTTGATACATTAAAGCAGAAAGTCACAGAGAAACCTATTTTGGCACTTCCAGATTTCAATAAGGTATTTCAGGTAGATTGTGATGCTAGTGACAGTGCTATAGGAGCTGTTTTGAGCCAAGAAGGTAAGCGCATTGCCTATTTTAGTGAGAATCTTAATGATGCCAAGAAAAATTATTTTATTTATGATTAGGAATTTTATGTAATAGTTCAGGATTTGAAGAAATGGAGACATTATTTGTTGCCAAAGGAGTTTGTTTTATATACTGATCATTAGGCTTTGTAGTATCTTAATAGTCAAGGAAAGTTGAACTAGAGGCACTTAAAATGGGTTGAGTTTTTGCAGAGCTATACTTTTGTTTTGAAGCACAGGAGTGGGAAGTCCAATAGAGTTGTAGATGCCTTGAGAAGAAGGCCAAATTTGTTGACAGAAATGAAGATAGAGGTTGTTGGGTTCGATGAGCTCAAAAGTTTGTATCATGAACATCCAAATTTTGCAGAGGCCTAGAAAGCTTATTTGGAACCTGTTACTTTGGACATGACAAAATGGTTGGATTTCATAATCCAAGATGGCATGTTTTTTAGAGGAAGCTAGTTGTGCATTCCAAGGAGTTCCATGAGAGAGAAACTAATAAAGGAGAAGCATAGTGGAGGATTGGCTAGACACTTTGGTCAAGAGAAGACCATTGCTATTGTTGGTGAAAATTATTATTGGCCACAGTTGCAGCAGGATGTGAGGAAATTTGTGTAGAGTTACAGAGTGTGCTAGATGGCAAAAGGAACAAGTCAGAATATAGGGCTATATCAGCAATTACTTGTACCAAAGAAGCCATGGGATAATATCAGTATGGATTTTGTTCTTGGTTTACCAAGGACACATAGAGAACATGATTCCATTTTTGTGGTGGTGGATAGATTCTCGAAGATGGCACATTTTATTCCTTGCAAGAAGACTAATGATGTTGTTCATATTTGTTGTGTGGTTACACAACACGCCCCATTTTGCCTTAGCAAAACAGGGACCCAACTTTTCTTTCTACTTTGGGTTGCTTGTTTCTTGCTTTGGACAGTTTGGTAAAATCAGTCATGCGGGTCACCTTGTTAAGGTTGATGCATCACAGGATGAGGTCAGTTTCCAAAGTCAGCATTTGTTATCATAAACCTCATGGCTAGAAAGTACATAAAATTCCAACTAGGTTTGCCTTTTGGATTACCCAAATATTGTCTAAGGGTAGAGAGTTATGTTGAATCAAAGTTTGGTCAACCCTGATATTTCCCTTAGGGGGTCATATTTCTAACATTATTCATATTCTCTAACATCACTCAGCCTTAGAAAAATCACCCGACAAACGTTAAGTACCCGATACGTGAACGTCAAAATTAAATGGGAACAAGTATCTACCCATCGAGAACATCATATATTTGCGGGGGGTCATATTTCTTACTATCAGTCATCTTACGAATGTCACCCCTGTGCAAATATCACCCTACAGCAATATGACTATGGCGTCATTTAGTTCCAATGAATGAAGGAAATCACCCTGGTGATGAAGTAATCATTACACATGACCCACGAAGGGTCACATATCAAATATCTGTCATATTTCTCAATATGACGATGATGTCACCAAAACTTGATAACTGAAGAGCATTGATTACATGATGATGTCATCATGATCCAGTCCCGGAGGGGGGGTCATATTTTGAAGTATCCTTGATCTTAATTTCATGACCTGACTTAGTTCTTTGGTCAAAGGTTGACCATATCACCCCGATCTTAGTAGATGATTATCCCACACAAGAGGGAGGTCATATTATCCATTCCTGATCTTCTGAAGATCACCCCTTGGCATTAAATGCAATTAAAATGGTAGATAAAGCCCTGCCAATTTCAAATACAAATCAAACACTTGGCAGCATCTATGAGCTTCATGCAAATAATCAACAGATTCGATCAGGACAACACTATGCCCTAATTTGTCGTGTTGATCCATTTAAAAGTAAAATACAAAGGTTATTTACATTTTCCTTGTGATTAATCAAGAATTACAAAGCTCCGGAAGTCAAACCCTTATCAGTCACTTGATAGCAGATCGTGACCCTCAACGTAACAGAATAGAATGGGTGTCCCTACATGCTTACGATCTTTCCCATTATCAGTCATATAGGTGGAAAGGAAAGCGATATCAAGTAAGTAATTTAAAACCCTCTCCGTTGTCATTTTCTGCAATAACTAGGTAAATAAATCTTTACTAGGGTAAATTTGCATGATGATGCATAAAATGATTAGAATGATAAATAATAGAGATTAGCTGCATGATATTGTTGAATGTTCATACAAAGCATCATAGGGTAAGACCTGCATATGTCTATTGCAGGAGTCAATGGTGGAAGTTAGAAGGAATAGATCTGAGGTTGAGTTCTTAAAGCCTATGTTTGTCCAACCTAGAGTGGGATTTAGATATGGTGTTATCAGTGACACACATCACAGACAAATAGAGTTGGATGCATGGTCGAGGAAATTGGATGATGATACTGACAATCCTATATTGGATAAGATATTTAAAACAGGTATGTGGCATGCAACTAGATTCCCGTATGCCATGGATGCCATAGATCTAGTAGTTGAATGTGCTAGAAACTATAACCTAGAAACTAGGAGAGTAGAGAAACATGGCAGGGTATATGCTGACTTTACAGTCAAGGTCCTCACTGCCACTTTCAATCTACTAGTGGGAAACAAAGTAGTCAGTGTGGACCTCAATAAACTAGAGAAAGAGTACAACAATAATAAGAAAGATGCCGGGAAGAGAATATATCAGTAGAGGGAAAAGAAGAACACCTACACAGCCTTGGCCAAATTGCTAGTTTACCTATATAAGTTTGATTTTGATGATGAATATCAATACATAATTGCCCTGTTGAGTAGGATGACCGACAAACCTCATGTTGGGAACTTTGGGAACTAGATGTTTGGAATCATCCAGATGGTATTATACTTAGATAACAAGCCTCAATGGGCCAAAATCATCAATGATTGCCTAGATGAGGGGATGAGGAAGCTAGGTGGTCAAGCATGCATGTTCTACATGACTTCCTATGTTGTTTATTCTTGTGCTATCTGAGGAACTTTTGATGCCCTACAAATAGTAGGCAAGGTAGGAAACATCACTAGTGATGTGCATATATGGGATAATTATCCCCAATTGCAGAGAAAGGCATACTTCCAAGATTAAAAATTGGTGAATGATGCATTTTTTATGCACCTAGTCAGAACAATGGAGAAGGATCAGACTAAGAGGCTGAGCACAGAACCTCAGGAGGTTATTTGAAAGTATGGAGCTTTGTTTATCCAATTCTCCACTCTTTCATATGTAAGGATTGAAGGATTTGAGGGACAACCCCTCATGTTGCCAAGATACCCCACTGATAAGGTCATCTTGATGGAGTTTTTCCAAAAATAGTTGCTTCAATTGAAGCTCATATAGAACAAAAGAAGATTCCCCCTGTACTATTCCCAGTATATATAGGATGGTACTTATGCCTAGATAGACAGAGCATCAAGCATACTATTGGAGGGCTAAAACTCATGTACTTGTAGCCATTCCCCATTGCCAGGTCATATGACCCTTATGGCAGGATGCAATAGTTGTTAGGAAAATAGATACATCAAAAGCATCTAGAGGACTTATGGACCAACTATGATGATGAGGCAGAGGTGAGAAGAATAAAATATCAAAGGCTCACCTTGAATCAAATCAAGACATTTGATTGCATCCCAGTGCCCGCATAACTACATAATGATGATGGAAAGATAATGTCCAATGAGTATGAGGACAAGAAGGTATATAATGACACCATTTCAGCCCTTGATTTAACACAATAGGAGGATACCTCCTTGGACCACATAATCCAAGGGGTAATTAAACTAACCCAAAGTTGGGTAAATGCATAAATTGCCAAATTGAATAAGGGCATGGCCCTTACTGTTGATAATAAGAAAAAGAGACAGGAATTGTCGGATGAAGAGTATGATGATTTTCTCATTGAGAAGAGAAAATCTAATGGGGAGAGATTTCCCTCTGAAGAACAAAAGATACCATCCAAGGGTAAGATGGTGGGAGATGAACCGAAGGGGGTGATCATCAAGAGACTTGCATCAAAAGGTGATGGGGTATCCACATCAGCCCATGCATCTGCATCATAGCCTCCCCTTGACAAACAAAAGACCAAAAGGATACTGAGGCCTATTAGTGAAAGTACATAGAGGTAGGTAGAGGATCAGGCTCTACAAGATGAATTAGAAGAAGGTAATCCCTTAGGGAAAGAACAATTGAATAAAGAACCTAGGGACGGTGACATGTTGATAACAAGCAAGAAAAGGAAGAAGGTACTACAAACACCACCACCCAAGAATCAAAGAATAGCCATGAGGGGAGATGTTAGCACTGACCCCATCATGTTAATGGGTATGGGTGGTGCAGCCTTCAGGAGAGAGCTACAGCACGAAGTCCCAATTCCCGAGATAGTTTAGTTTAAGACTGAGAAGGATGATGAACAAAAAGAAAAGGAAGTACTTATGGTTAGTAGGGAGTCCACTTTCCCTCTAGATGATACTATGGAACTATCAGATGATGAGGTAGTCTAGGATGTGACTACCCAGTGCATAGAAAACTTGGTTTCTAATACCAAGATGACTCCTTATGGCACCCCAATGGCCCAGATGGGGATGTTACAGGAAGAAAAGAAAATGGTTGAAATAGGGTAGGATAGTCCTGAGAGGGTAACCCAACAGATAGGGCTAGATAATTTGGTTGAGCAGGTTACACGTCCTGCAGCCATAGACCTAACATACATGGGTGACATGAGCCCAAGTAAAGACAATAATCCATCTCTGGAACCTAAAAGGGCTGAAGATGCAGAGCATACCGAGAGGGGTGATGTTCCACTTGATCAAGACAAGGACCAAAATAAGGCACCCACAGGACCAGAACAGTCAGAAGCACAACAACAGAGTGGGGGTGATAAGGACATGCTAGAAAAGAATTCTTGTCAAGACCAAAGTGGTCCATCGCTACCTACTATAGGGGTGATTAGGGTAAAGGCCTAGCATTAGAGGAAAAGTCATCTAAGAAAGAAGTTAATACAAAAGAAGTTGATACATCTAAGGGTAGGGAACAAAGTTTGTCACAGGTTGACGGTACAGAGAAAGATATAGAAAATATGACCAAGGGTGATCAAGGTGATCCCCAAGGTCAAAACACATAAACCTCTCAAGAGGCCAGTGCATCACAAGATGAGAAAAATGAGAAAGCTATAGAGGTTCCAGAGGAGAACTTACAAAAGGAGGCACAAGACCAAAATCTTAATACTTCACAAGAGCCTCCTCTACAAAAGGATGTCCCTGAACAGGAGGAACCCTAGCAAGATCCCCCTCATGATAAGGTACATGAGGAAGAAATTAGGAAAGAACAATCACCACTAAGGGAAGAACCCAATACAGAAGAACAGAACACCCAAAATATAGGGGGTGATCATCAGGAGCCTAAGGGTGATGTACCTCATTGGTTGCAATGAGAGATATATATGCAATAGGTAGAGGAGGTACATGATTTTTATGTGTCTACATTGTTTGCTGGGAGAATGATGAAACCCAAAAGAAAACCCAGGCTAACTTCAGCGATCAAAAGGGACCCTACTACAGGTAGGAGAACTGTACAAATAGCCCTACCTACAGTAGAGAAGGAGAAAGGCAAAATAAGCCTTGATGAGTTCCAGATCACTAATGTTGATTTGTGGTTTGTAAATGAGGACCAAGAAGGTCAAGAAGGAAAAGACATAATTGACTCTCTAACACAAAGGGTGAAGAGAGAAAAAGAGAAAAATTAAAAACATAAAGAGCACATTGCTTAGCTACATTCTTTTATTAAAGGATTAATTAACCTTGATCATGCACCTGCTGATCCTGCCACCCCACTATCCATTATATCACAAGAGGAGGTTAGTAGATTGGACTTGATGAAGCATAAAGCACAGGTAATGGATAAGTGGATGATGTCATCAATTTTTGAAGCTAAGGATGTAGTGAAAACCTTGTTGGAGAGGTGGAATTCTTTGAGTACATTGAAGAAGAAGGTAGAAAAATTGCAAAATGAAGTAGGAAGAAGATCCTTTAAACTGGAGAAATACCTATATGCACTAGGGGAAATGAGAAGGATAGACACACAGATCCTGATAAGAAATAGTATATTAGACAATAATACATCCCAGATGCTGAGTATCTAGTATGAAGATACTGGATTTGAATGTGACATACTGAAGAGATGCAGTGGAAAGCTTAGGGATATAAGTGTCAAACTGCATAAACAAATGGCACATGAGGCAGAGACCCTAGAGGTGTTGGAAGGGAAAGTAGAAGGGAAGATTTAAAATCAAGATGTTGATTTCGCTGTCAAGGCCTTCCATGATAATTTCAAGGAAGTTGCAGAGGACCCCCTGAACCACTTGACAGGGGAAGTGATGAACAAGGTCATGAGAATAGAGGTCAGGGTAGAAACTTATAATGAGACATTGAGTAGTAGGAAAAGCAAGACAGAGGCCCTCTAGGCCAAATTCCATTCCCATAAGCATGTAGTAGTGAAAGCTAAAGCTCAGGATGGAGGCGAAGTCGATAGGATAGTACAAGCATATGACTCCATCAAGGCAACAATAAAGGTACATATAAGAGATGATTTGCATCAAAGTGATAGTGATAATGAAGATGAAGATGATGTAGAGAGTGATGAAGAAGAAGGAGATAAAGAGTAAGCAGAGATGCATCATAAGGTAAACATATGCATAGGCTACTTATAAGCAGTAAGTTTTGCTATATAGTTTGCAATTGGAAACTTGTGCCATGGATGAATATGTTGACTAAGTCAATGAAATGTTGACCATTGATCTAAAATGAATGAATCTTGACCATTGGTCATTTGTAACTGCCTCCTCTCCTTATTCTATAAAAGTGGTAGGAGTGCATCTTTTTAGTCATTAAAAACTTAATTGAAATTTGATTGTTGAAGAATTTAGGACTAATTTCAAGGCTATTGTGAATGTACATGTTTTGCATACTTAATGAAAGAGAAAGTTGCTGGATTACAAAATTATTGTAAATCTTGAGTAATCAGTGAGTGGAATCTAGATATTTGCATTGATTAGCTATGTCCCTTGGAGTGATTGTCAATCTGCATATATTGTTTTTATTCCTTGTTCCTTTGAAGTTAGCATCAACCATACCTAGTTGTGGAACAACTTGGTGAATTATGGTTTGATTTCTTCTCTTCATGACTGTATCTGGAATGTATATGACTCAATAGCTAAAGGTTCACTAAAATTATAAGTACTTCTTTAAATTTCTTTTAATTTCATTACAAATCACCTCCATAATTGCAAATAACATACAATCTAAAGCAAATGAACATGAAATATGCTATATCTCGTAAATAATTGAAAATACAGAGCATGTTTTGAGTGAAAGCATGTCAAATTGACAAATATCATGCAAATACACATTAATATCCATGATAAACATATGAATATATAGTTGTAGGCACATTATTTGGTTAAATACACAGTGCAGAAGTACATACAAGTTCTTGAAAGTAGATGCTTAGAAGAATTGATCAAACTTATAAATATAGTCATAATTTGTTGAGCATAGTGGAAATAACATCATTTGTGAAGTGAATTTACAACAAGTAGGTATACAATTAATCTTTCAATCAGTGTAAGGCCCCTTGAAATGGAAGATAGCATGCCACATCAACCTTTGAGTAATGTCAGGCGATGATGACCTGATCAACAAAGCCTTGGAGTCATCAATTTATCCCAAATTGATCGTACTTTACAAAATAATAAAGGTTTGTTGTGCAAATTTTTATGAGTGTTGTTATGACTAACAATCATCATCAACATAAATTGGTGCTAGGAGGGCCTCCTTTCTAATTTTTTAAGGTAAATTGGTTGTATAAGGGTTTACTTGTGTCAAAGTGATGTAATCTTCTGAAAGCTCCTCATAATCATTCATGCTTTGAGTGTTCTTGCAAATATTTGCTTGTTCTGTTATAGTTCATGCTTGTTCATCATAAATATTTTAGAATATTGCGTAAATATCTCAAGTTTTACACTCAATCCTTGTAATCTTTGAAGTTTTAGTTGTTATTTAGGTCCTCCTACTAAACCTTTGTTGTATTTTGCATGTCTTGCCTGATATCCTGATATATGTGTGTGAAAGCCTTATATCTATTCATATTTGTAGTGTTTGTGCAAATATTATATAAATATCCAGTCAGTTTTGGATTCTGGTCGTAAATACATCCTTTGCTCAAGTAGTTAAGCTGATCTTTATAGAAAACTAAGCCAAATTTCCAAAAAATTGTAGATATCCTGGCTCTTAGGCCAAATACCAGGTCCAGACCCGGTGGACTCTTTGAGGAACTACCTATCCATGGACTCATACCTAGAACTATAGACATTCATCACACTCCTAGTTCTAGTACATCAGAATCTTTGCCAGGACATACACCAATAACACCTGTTGGATTGCAAACACCTATAGGAACACCTGTAACACCTCCAGTCCAACCTCCACCAGTCACAATGTCATTCTTTGTTGCATAGTCACCTCTAACTTTCAATGCATATCATCCTTTACCTAAAAATCTTGACAAGATTTTTCCTAAGTATCATCCATATCAGGATGTTGATGATCACATCAGAACATTCAAGGAAGCTTGATGTAGAGCAAGGATTTAACAACAGGATGTGGCATGTAGATTATTTCCATTTTCCTTAGGGGAAGAGACATATAATTGGTATAATAGTCTTGGTTAAGGTTGAGTTGGCTCATGGGCTACCTTGGAAAAAGATTTTAAAGATAGATTCAAGATACCTATAGATCCTTCAATGAATTATCACCTGTTTGCCACAATCAAAAGATTTGAGGGAGAGCCTATTGCTAACTTCAATGCTAGGTTCCAAAAGATACTTTCAAAGCTAATAGCCCCTTACACTGTTGTAGATGAAGCTGTTGGCCCTAGATCCTCTAACTTCTATGTTCATCAGGAGGACACATCCTAATGTCACAACTTTGGCAGGAGCTTTTGAAGAAGCTATAAAAGTCAATCAGCAGTTGATCCTTGCTCCAACACCTAACATTGCATTTACTACACATCTTGCATATCCTGCTCAACAACAGACCAATGGAGTCATTATGCCTCCAGCTGTAATACCAAGTCCTTTACAAGTACCTCAACTTAGCATCATGCCAACTCCAAATAGAAATGGCCAGATGGTGCAATATCCAGGACATACACAAGTACCTCAGGATGTAGGACAAAATAACAATAATGGTTCTTCCTTTTTCAAACCTCAAATAGAGAATGTAGTAGCCAAAGTTCAGGAAGAAAAGGAAGAAATTAAAGAAATGTCACCATAGTTGAGAAAATTGACAACTGAAATCACTCATTTGAGAAGTCAGAATTTCTATTCTCAACCAAATCAAAATAAAGGATATAATAATGACAGATCTAGATATTCTGATAGGGGATATAACAATGAAAGGAACTACAACAATAACAATAACAACAGTGGTAACAATAATGCCCCTAGACATCATAGAGTGTGGAATACTAGGCCAAACAATGGTTCCCTGCCATCACCCTTAGATAATTAGCCTGCTAGTGAACCTAAGCAGACTACTAGGGTGAACCTGATAGAAGAAGTCCTTACAAACTCGTGTAGGATTCATAACACCAATGCTGATGCTGAGTTGGATTGTCCTCAATTTAGGATAGAAGCTAGTATATTTCAGGCTGAAGTATCAAATATTGTAGATAATCCTTCCTGTGTTCAGGGAAATGAAATTGTCCCTTGTGGATATGATTCTACCCTTGTATTGGAAAGTTTCACCAATCACCCTCATCAGCAAGTAGCTTCAGCTCATGAGAATTATACCTTAGCATGTGAGGAGTTAGCCATGGATTTTGAAACAAATTATGTTTTTCCTTTTGAGGATGAGAATGAGCCATTAGTTGAACATGAAGAAGTGCATGCTTATCAACAACAGTATCAGGGTAGACATAACTATAACCTGAGGAATAAATCGAACAGACCTACCAGTCCCTTGACTACATCCTTGCCTCCAAATAATTTTAACAGTCCTCCTGATCCTAAGGAAAGCAATAACCCTAGATTTCCTAAGGTTAATGCTTAATATTTAGCACCACAGAATGCAGTGGCAAAAGCTAATAATCAGCCTCCCGAGTCTGACAAATTGGTCACATACTTAGCTGATGAAATGAAAAAGATCAAAATCAGTCTGTCACTTTCAGAGTTACTCAAAACCCCAGCTATTAAGAAGATGTTCAAGATATCTTTAGAAGACCCTACGCCAAAAGAAGATAGCCATCCCCTTAATCCAAACCAGATTTTGAATAAGGATCATGCATCTAAGGATACTAATATCAAACTCAGAACTTCAGCTATTGTCCAAGCTGTTAAAACTTCACACATGACCCTTTATAGGGATAGGACTAAGTCACCTCCATTTCTCCTTACCATAAGGATGTTCAGTAAGAATTTGCATAATTGCATAGTAGATTCAGGTGCATCTACTAATGTAATGCCATTATCCATATGTAATGCCTTAGGGTTACATCCTGCAAAGTCACTAAAGATGGTAACATAATTAGATAAAACTGAGGCGAGTGTTGTAGGAGAATTAACTCCCATTTATATGCAATTAGCATTAGATCTGAGAATTCAATACTACATTGATATCCAAGTAGTAGATATCCCTGATAGATATGGGATGTTGCTTAGCAGGGATTGGTCAAAAACACTTAATGGATACATGTCCACTGATTTTAGTCACATGTGGCTACCTTGGAAAGGTATTCCCAATCAGATCAGGATAGATATTGAGCCCTGGATGAAACCTATGATCATCGAGTATAATAAAACCAATGAGAACATGTATGTAGATGTAGAACCCAGAGTCTATACCATCAGACTCCAAATAGTTAAGATAGAAGAGATCCTCATGTATGATGTTCATGTTCATAATGATAATCTTTAGAATGATAGAGTGATTATAGAGTCTGATCACAGTTTAGATGATAGTGATGAAGTAGATCCTTTCAAGAACTTTGAAATGTACTTATCCAGAGAGATGCAACGTTGCCGAATGGTAAACATATCTAATGAAGATTTTTTGATTGAAAGATGGTGCAGGTTGCATGATGAAGCACATTTTGAGAAAACTTGTGATGCCTGTCTAGACATGATGGAACTGGAACAAGCATGTAGTGAAAAGGGATTATTATCACCAGAGGTAAGTAGTACAGATACTTATAGCGATATTGATTCTTGTTCATCATCTGCAGGTAGAGAGGAATGCACATATCAGGATGAAAGTTACATTCACACTTCAGAAGAAATCCTAGTGTGCACTGAGAATATTTTTAAGAGTAAAAGAGATATCACCCCAGGGACTGATTGTTTGATTGAGTCAGATTATGAAGTATCTGATGAAGACATAGATAGTAATTTGACCAAGTTTGAAGAGTTTTTATCAAAACAAATTTAGAGGATGCTGCTACATCATGCTTCTCCACATGATACTCTAATTGAAGGTTGGTGCAAGTTACATGAAGCACCACATTCAGAGACTACTTGTTCACTATGCTTGCATATTTTGAGAAAGCAGATGATGCTTTATTCAAAGGATCATTCTCTTGACAGCAAGGAAGAAAAATAGATATCAGCTTCACACTAGTCAGAAAAGGTGAAGTTAGAGAAGAATGAGTCACCAAAATTGAAATGGATATCAGGTGGTGCAGCCACCAGAGTTAAAAAGAAAAGAGAAGGTCCAGATAAACCTTTAACTGAAGATAAACCATGGATCCTTAGGTTTGATGGATCCAAGTCAAAACAAGGAGCTGGAGTAGGAATAGATCTCATTGATCCAGTCAGAAAGTCCTATTTGGCAGCATATAGATTACAATTCCCATGCACAAATAATGTGATAAAATATGAAGCTTTAATTCATGGGATATTGTTTGCACTCAAGAAAAAAGTAAAGATCCTGCATGTCTATGGAGACTCAGAATTGGTGGTAAGACAAGTAAGAGACATATATTCTTACAATTATAAAAGGTTGTCTAATTACAAAAATAGAGTATGGGATTTGATAGAAGACTTTGATGCATTCAACATCACCCATGTGCCTAGAGAACAAAATCATAGAGTAGATGCCTTGGCTCAAGTTGCAAGTACTTTGGAGCCATTATCCATATCTGGTTTGAAGAGGTTTTCAGTTGAATTAATATTAGTACCTTCTGTACCAAACAATGTCATCAATCTCAAACTATTCGATGATGACCAGCACATTTTGGACTTCATATCAGACAGGGATGTTTTTGATGCACAGATCATAGATGAAAGAAATGTGGAAGATCATACTTGGGAGGAAGAAGAAATCATGGATCTGCCTAGTAATAAGATTCCCAAAGGGATAATAGAATTAGAAAGAGCATTTGATTTAGATAAATTGCTAAAACAAAAAGATCTCCCTAAAACTGATGGAGGAGAATATTCACCAATCAACATAGGACAAGATGAAGAGACAAGGAATGTCGTAATTGGTAAAGTGTGCATAGAAGAAGAAATGACAGGGATAACTCAAGCACTTAAAGATTACATCCATGTTATCGCTTGGACTTATGATGAATTGAAGACTTATGATACCTCAATCATCACCCATACTATACCATTGAAACCAGATGTCAAGCCCTTTAGACAAAAATAGAGACATGTTAATGTCTTATTGGAGAGCATCATTTTTGAAGAAGTAAATAAATTGCTCAATGCCAGGATCATATTTCCTGTGAGGCACTCCACCTGGTGGCCAACTTGGTCCCTGTGAGAAAGAAAAATGGCGATATTAGGTTATGTGTAGACTTCAAAAATCTGAACAGAGCTTTTGAAAAGGATAATTCTCCTTTACCTTCACTTAATGAGGTCTTACAAATAGTAAATGGTGTAAAGATGATGTCATTTTTGGATGGTTTCTCAGGTTGTAACCAGGTGATGGTAGACAAAATAGATAGATTGAAAACTGCATTCACGACCAAGTGGGGTATATTTTCCTACAGGCGCATGCCTTTTGGATTGATAAATGTTAGAGCCACTTTTCAATGTGCAATGGATATAGCCTTCAGGGGGTTGATAGGTAAGTGTATATTCATATACATGGATGACTTGATAGTTTTCTCTAAACAGAGGGGAGACCACATAGAAGACCTCAGGAAGGTGCTTAAAAAGTGTGAACATTACGGTATATCCTTGAATCCCAAGAAATGCATATTTGGGGAAACTACAGGTAAGTTACTAGGTCATCTGATAATAGAGAATGGGATCATCATTGATCCTATAAGAGTAGAATCAATCATGAAGATACAACTTCCTGGAAGCAAGAAAGAGCTAAAATCATATTTTGGTAAGATAAAATTTGTTAGGAAATTCATTACTAGTTTTGCAGAGATTGCTAGACTGTTGAATGCAATGCTCAAGAAAGATGCCAAAATTGAGTGGACACCTGAAGCCAGAGTAGCTTTTGAGGACATCAAGAAAGCTATATCTGATGCCCTTGTTTTGATCAGTCTAGATTATACAAGAGATTTTTACATATATTCATTTCCTTCAGAGCATACATCTACAACAGCATTAACACAAAGGAATGAGGCTAAAGAAGAAAAGCCTATAGCTTTCATGAGCTGTACATTCAAGGATGAAAAGCTTAGATACATGGATGTTGAAATACAAACCCTTGCTTTAGTCCGTATAGTCAAGAAATTTAGACATTACATTTTGAGAAGTAAGATAATTGTTGTAGTACCAGATGCAGCAGTGAAGATGCTCCTGATGCAAAGTGAACCTAGTGAAAAAAGAGCTAAATGGATAATAGTTCTCCAAGAATATGATATGGATATAATAGCCATGAAATTGGTAAGAGGACAAGCCTTGAGCCAAATGATATCAGAAATTGATCCTAACATCATGAGCCAACAATATGTGGTAAATGCTAAGGAAACTAAAGAGTGGTACTCAGATATCAGGTATGTCTTGATTACTGGAAGATGCCCATCAAAATTATAGGCCTCATAGAGGAGAGCCTTGAAGATAAGGTCACAAAAATACATGATAAAAGGAGGAGTCCTTTTGAAAAGGAACTATGAAGGAATATATCTCAGATGCCTAGAAAGGTAAGAAGTAGATAAGGTGTTAGCAGAGTTGCATGATAAGTTTGGAACTGCACATGGATCACATTTAGCTACTGCCCATGCTATCCTGAGAGTAGGATATTACTGGCCCACTATCTTTAAGGACACTACTGAACACATTAAATGTTGTCATACATGTCAGGTTGTAGCTAACAGAGAAAGATATGCCGCTCAACCTTTACAACTAGTGATGGAGATGCACCCATTTGCTCAATGGGGCATGGATTTCATAGGACCCATCAATCCTCCATCATCTTCAGGCCACAGGTATGTACTAACAATCATCATCAGATGTGATCATTTTTTTGGAAAGCAACATAGTAACTAGGTATGGAGTTCCTTACGCCCTGGTATGTGACAATGGACCTGCTTTTGCATCATTAAAATTATCTAGTTGGGCTTTTGATCATGGAGTTATCTTGAAATTTTCCTCAAACTATTATCCTCAAGGGAATGGACTAGCAAAGTCAACAAATAAGAACTTATTGAATATCATAAAGAAATTGATAAAGAAAAACCCTAGGGAGTGGAACACCCTACTAAAGTATGCCTTGTGGGTAGATAGAACTAGGATGAAGGCTGCATTAGGAAACTCTCCTTATTAGCTAGTTTATGGGGTGGATCCTATCCTTCCTGTTAACCTAAAGATCCCCACATTGCAATTTGCACAAGAGTATCTAGGCATAAATAGCAAACAAGAAGTCAGCTTACTTTAGCTAATGCACCTAGAAGAAAAAAGAAACGGAGCAATTGATCAGTTCGCTAAACATCAGGTTATTGTCAAATGTTGGTGTGACAAAATAGCCAAAGTTAAAGCTTTTAGGATTTCAGATCTAGTCCTTATGTGGGATAAAGCACATGAAAAGAAAGGTGACCATGGCAAATTTGACAAACTTTGGATAGGTCCTTTTCAAATTTCAGAGATCCTAGGAGACAGTACCTACAGACTTAAGACTCTAACCGGTGAGGATGTCCCATTACCAGTTAATGGACAGTTCCTCAAGCATTACTTCCAAGCCTGAAACAGGGTCAGGTAAGTCAGATGTATCATAATATGCATATTGTATAGTTGTTTGTATAGCTTTGTTTTGTTTGTGTTTGTTTGTTTGTTTTGTTGAGTTTTATTTTGGTTAGTCAAGATGATGTAGCTTATCACCCTAAGAAACTAATCAAATTGTTAGGATTCAAGTGATGAGAACAAATCCCTATATAGGTTATGACTCATTTTGAGGAGTACCTATGATCAGGTCTATGATATCCTTTTCATCATGGTGCCTTTTCTTTATTAAGGGGATTTTCACAATGACTCACTTAACAACCTTGGGTTTGTGGAACACATAAGTATAGGTGTTAAGTGAAAAATCTAAAGGGACTCCCTTGTTACCAATACAATCTCCAAACTAAATTAGCAAGTGACCACACCTTGCATATTGAGCTAACATGATGATATCATATGAACGAAAGAGACAAATATTGAAAATTTAAAAGAATAAAATTAGTCCATCTAAGTAACTCTACTGGGGCTATAGACGCCTGCTGGCAGTGGGGCTCTACTTAGGGGTATTGTATATATAATCTTGTTGAGGCTATGGATACCTGCTGGCAGCAAGGCTCTATCTTGGTTGGCTATGAGGGATGATCCCAAAATATGTATCTTAACACTAGTTACTCATGTTTTCAACTTACTTTCAAGATGAGGATAATTAATCATTTGCACACACTTGATCCCTTACTAGCATTGTTGCAATGATAAAAATTATATCATTCAGAAAGGTCATAATACTTATGCTTAGAAAGAGTTAAAATTCTATGTTAGAATGTGATCACATCACTTGAATCGTTTGAATTTGATTGTTTTCTTTGGTGGCAAGTTGTTGTGTGGTTACACAACACGCCCCATTTTGCCTTAGCAAAACAAGGACCCAACTTTTCTTTCTATTTTGGCTTTCTTGTTTCTTGCTTTGGGCGGTTTGGTAAAATCAGTCATGTGGGCCACCTTGATAAGGTTGATGCATCACAAGATGAGGTTAGTTGCCAAAGTCAACATTTGTTATCATAAACCTCATGGCTGGAAAGTACACAAAATTCTGACTAGGTTTGCCTTTTGGATCACGTAAATATTGTCTAAGGGTAGAGAGTTATGTTGAGTCAAAGTTTAGTCAACCTTGATATTTCCCTTAGGGGGTCATATTTCTAACATCAGTCATATTCACTAGCATCACCTAGACTTAGAAAAATCACCTGACAAACGTTAGGTACCTGATACACGAACGTCAAAATTAAATAGGAACAAGTATCTACCTGTCGAGAACATCATATATTCACGGGGGGTCATATTTCTTACTATCAGTCATCTTACGAATATTACCCCTGCGCAAATATCACCCTACGCCAATATGACTATGATATCATTTAGTTCCAATGAATGAAGGAAATCACCCTGGTGATGACGTAATCATTACACCTGACCCACGTAGGGTCATATATCAAATATCTGTTATATTTGTCAATATGACGATGATGAAACCAAAACCTGATAACTAAAGAGTGTTGATGGCATGATGATGTCATCATGATCCAGTCCTGGAGGGGGGTCATATTTTGAAGTATCCTTGATCTTAATTTCATGACCCGACTTAGTTCTTTGGTCAAAGGTTGACCATATCACCCTGATCTTAGTAGATGATTATCCCGTGCAAGAGGGGGGGTCATATTTTCAAATATCCCTGATCTTCCAAAGATCATCCCCTAGCATTAAATGCAATTAAAATGGTAGATGAAGCCCCGTCGATTTCAAATATAAATTGAAAACTTGGCGGCATCTATGAGCTTCATGCAAATAATCAACAGATTTGATTAGGACAACACTATGCCCTATTTTGTCATGTTGATCCATTTAAAAGTAAAATACAAAGGTTATTTACATTTACCTTGTGATTAATCGAGAATTACAGAGCTCCAGAATTCAAACCCTTATCAGTCACCTGCTAGCAGATCATGACCCTCAACATAACGGAACGAAACTAGTGACCCCATACACTTACAGTCTTTCCCATTATCAGTCATATAGGTAGAAAGGAAAGCGATATCAGGTAAGTAATTTAAAACCCTCTATGTTGTCATTTTCTACAACAACTAGGTAAATAAATCTTTCCTAGGGTAAATCTGCATGATGATGCATAAAATTATTAGAATGATAAATAATAGACAGTAGATGTATGATATTATTGAATGTTCATACAAAACATCATAGGGTAAGACCTGCATATGTCTATTGTAGGAGTTAATGGCAGAAGTTAGAAGGAATAGATCTGAGGCCAAGTTCTTAAAGCTTATGTTTGTCCAACCTAAGGGAGTGGGATTTAGATATGGTGTTATCAATGACACACATCACAAACAAACAGAGTTGGATGCATGGTCGAGGAAATTGGATGATGATACTAACAATCCTATATTGGATAGGATATTTACAATAGGTATGTGGCATGCAGCTAGAATCCCGTATGCCATGGATGCCATAGAGCTAGTAGTTGAATGTGCCAGAAACTATAACCCAAAAACTAGGAGAGTAGAGAAACATGACAGGGTATATGCTGACTTTTCAGTCAAGGGCCTCATTGCCACTTTCAATCTACCAATGGGAGAAAAGGTAGTTAGTGTGGACCTCAATAAACTAGAGAAAGACTACAACAACAATAAGAAAGATGCCAGGAAGAGAATATATCAGTGCAGGGCAAAGAACAACACCAACACAGCCTCGGCCAAATTGTCAGTTTACTTATATAAGTTTGATTTTGATGATGACTATTAATACATAATTGCCCTATTGAGAAGGATGATCGGCAAACCTCATGCTGGGAACTTTGAGAACTAGATGTTTGGAATCATCTAGATGGTATTATACTCGGATAACAAGCCTTAATAGGTCAAAATCATCAGTGATTGCCTAGACGAGGGGATGAGGAAGCTAGGTGGTCAAGCATGCATATTCTACATGACTTCCTATGTTGTTTATTCTTATGCTGTCTATGGAACTTCTGATGCCCTACAAACAGTAGACAAGGTAGGAAACATCACTGGTGATGTGCATATATCGGATCATTATCCCCAATTGTAGAGAAAGGCAAACCTCCAAGATTACAAATTGGTGAATGATACGTTTTCGATGCACCTAGTCAAAACAATGGAGGAGGATCAGACTCAGAGGCTAAGCATGGAAGCTCAGGATGTTATTTACAAGATGGAGCTTGGTTTATCCAATTCTCCACTTTTTCATATATAAGGATTAAAGGATTTGAGGGACAACCCCTCATGTTTCTAAGATACCCCACTGATAGGGTCATCTTGATGGAGTTTGTTCGACAAATAGTTGCTTCAGTTGAAGCTCATATAGAACAAAAGAAGATTCCCCCTATACTATTCCTAGTATATATAGGATGGTACTTATGCCCAGATAGACAGAGCATCAAGCATGCTATTGGAGGACTAGAACTCATGTACTTGCATCCATTCCCCATTGTCAGGTCATATGACCCTTATGGCAGGATGCAACAGTTTTTAGGAAAATAGATACATCAAAAGCATGTAGAGGACTTCTGGACCGACTGTGATGATGAGGCAGAGGTGAGAAGAAGAAAATATCAAAGGCTCACCTTGAATCAAATCAGGACCTTTGATTGCATCTCAGTGCCCACACAACTACATAATGATGATGGAAAGATAATGTCCAATGAGTATGAGGACTAGAAGGTATATAATGACACCATTTCAGCCCCTGATCTGACACAGCAGGAGGATATCTCCTGGGACCAAATAATGCAAAGGGTAATTAAACTGACCCAAAGTTGGGTAAATGCAAAAATTACCAAATTGAAGAAGAAGGGCATGGCCCTTACTATTGATAATAAGAAAAAGAGACAGAAATTGTCAAATGAAGAGTATGATGATTTTTTCATTGAGAAGAGAAAATCTAATGGGGAGAGATTTCCCTCTGAAGAACAAAAGATCCCCTCCAAGAGTAAGAAGGTTAGAGATGAACTGAAGTGGGTGATCATCAAGAGACTTGCATCAAAAGGTGATGGGGCATCCACTTCAGCCCATGCATCCGCATCACAACCTCCCCCTGACAAACAAAAGACCAAAAGGATACTGAGGCCTGCTACTAAAAGTACAGAGAGGTAGGTAGAGGATCAAGCTCTACAAGATGAATTAGAAGAAGGTAATCCCTTAGAGGAAGAACAATTGAATACAGAACCTAGGGACGATGACCTACTGATAACAAGC
Source organism: Cunninghamia lanceolata (assembly GCA_027924645.1). NCBI lineage: Eukaryota > Viridiplantae > Streptophyta > Pinopsida > Cupressales > Cupressaceae > Cunninghamia > Cunninghamia lanceolata. The sequence continues at coordinate 11,726,512 of BSBN01000130.1, read as the reverse complement.
AAGAAAAGGAAGAAGGTACTACAAACACCACCACCCAAGAAGCAAAGAACATTCGTGAGGGGAGATGTTAGCACTGACCCCATCATGTTAATGGGTATGGGTGTTGCAGCCTTTAGGAGAGAGCTATAGCATGAAGTCCCCATTCTTGAGATAGTTCAGTTTAAGACTGAGAAGGCTAAGGAACATAAAGAAAAGGAAGTATTTATGGCTAGTAGGGAGTCCCCTTTCCCTCTAGATGATACTGTGGAACTATCAGATGATGAGGTAGTCTAGGATGTGACTGCCCAGCGCATGAAAAACTTGGTTGCTAATACCAAGATGACTCCTCATGGGACCCCATTGGCCCAGATGGGGATGTTACAGGAAGAAAAGAAAATGGATGAAACAGGGCAGGATAGTCCTGAGAGGGTAGCCCAATAGATAGGGCTAGATAATTTGATTGAGAGGGTTACAAGTCCCACAGCCATAGACCTAACATACAGGGGTGACATGAGCCCAAGTAAAGACAATAATCCACCTCTGGAGCCTAAAAGGGCTAAAGATGCAGAGCATACCAAGAGGGGTGATGCTCCACCTGATCAAGACAAGGACCAAAATAAGGCACCCACAGGACCAGAATAGTCAGAAGCACAACAACAGAGTGGGGGTGATAAGGACATGCTAGAAAAGAATTCTTGTCAAGACCAAAGTGGTCCATCGCTACCTACTATAGGGGTGATCAAGGTAAAGGCCTAGCATCAGAGGAAAAGTCATCTAAGAAAGAAGTTAATATAGAAGAAGTTGATACATCCAAGGGTAGGGAACAAAGTTTGTCACAGGTTGATGGTACAGAGAAAGATATAGAAAATATGACCAAGGGTGATCAAGGTGATCCCCAAGGTCAAAACACATAAACCTCTCAAGAGGCCAGTGCATCACAAGATGAGAAAAATGAGAAAGCTAAAGAGGTTCCAGAGGAGAACTTACAAAAGGAGGCACAAGACCAAAATGTTAATACTTCACAAGAGCCTCCTCTACAAAAGGATGTCCCTGAACAGGAGGAACCCTAGCAAGATCCCCCTCATGATAAGGTATATGAGGAAGAAATTAGGAAAGAACAATCACCACTAAGGGCAAAACCCAATACAGGAGAACAGAACACCCAAAATACAGGGGGTGATCATCAGGAGCCTAAGGGTGATGTACCTCATTAGTTGTAACGAGAGATATATATGCAATAGGTAGAGGAGGTACATGATTTTTATGTGTCTACATTGTTTGCTAGGAGAATGATGAAACCCAGAAGAAAACCCAGGCTAACTTCAGCAATCAAAAGGGACCCTACTACAAGTAGGAGAACTATACAAATAGCCCTGCCTATAGTAGAGAAGGAGAAAGGCAAAATAAGCCTTGATGAGTTCCAGGTCACTAATTTTGATCTGGGTTTTGCAAACAAGGACCAAGAAGGTCAAGAAGGAAAAGACATAATTGACTCTCTAACACAAAGGGTGAAGAGAGAAAAAGAGAAAAATAAAAAACATAAAGAGCACATTGCTTAGCTGCATTCTTTTATTAAAGGGTTAATTAACCCTGATCATGCACTTGCTGATCCTGCCACCCCACTATCGATTATATCACAAGAGGAGGTTACTAGATTTGACCTGATGAAGCATAAAGCACAGGTAATGGATAAGTGGATGATGTCATCAATTTTTTAAGCTGAGGATGTAGTGAAAACCTCGTTGGAGAGGTGGAATTCTTTGAGTACATTGAAGAGGAAGGTAGACAAATTGCAAAATGAAGTAGGAAGAAGATCCTTTAAACTGGAGAAATACCTAGATGCACTAGGTGAAATGAGAAGGATAGACACACAGATCCTAATAAGCAATAGTATATTAGACAATAATACCTCGCAGCTGTTGAGTATCTGGTATGAAGATACTAGATTTGAATGTGACATACTGAAGAGATGCAGCAGAAAGCTTAGGGATATAAGTGTCAAACTGCATAACCTAATGGCACGTGAGGCAGAGACCCTAGAGGTGTTGGAAGTGAAAGTAGAAGGGAAGATTGAAAATCAAGATGTTGATTTCGCTATCAAGGCCTTCCATGATAATTTCAAGCAAGTTGCAGAGGACCCCCTGAACCACTTGACAGAGGAAGTGATGAACAATGTCATGAGAATAAAGGTAAGGGTAGAAACTTATAATGAGACATTGAGTAGTAGGAAAAGCAAGACTGAGGCCCTTCAGGCCAAATTCCATTCCCATAAGCATGCAACAGTGAAAGCTAAAGCTCAGGATGGAGGTGAAGTCAATAGGATAGTACAAGCATATGAGTCCATCAGAGCAACAATAAAGGTACATATAAGAGATGATTTGCATCAAAGTGATAGTGATGATGAAGATGAAGATGATGTAGAGAGTGATGAAGAAGAAGAAAGTGAAGAAGAAGGAGCTAAAGAGTAAGAAGAGATGATTCATAAGGTAAACATATGCATAGGCTACTTATAAGCAGTAAGTTTCACTAAATAGTTGCCAGCTGGCAAGTTGTGCCACAGATGAAGATGTTGACTAAGTCAATGAAGAAGTGTTGACTGTTGATCTGAATGAATGAATCTTGACCATTGGTCATTTGTAACCGCCTCCTCTCCTTATTCTATAAAAGGGGTAGGAGTGCATCTTTTTAGTCATTAGAAACTTAATTGAAATTTGATTGCTGAAGAATTCAGGACTAATTTCAAGGCTATTGTGAATGTACATGTTTTGCATACTTAATGAAAGAGAAAGCTGCTTGATTACAAAATTATTGTAAATATTGAGTAATCAATGAGTGGAATCTAGATATGTGCATTGATTAGCTACGTCCCTTGGAGTGCTTGTCAGTCTGCATATATTGTTTTCATTCCTTGTTCCTTTGAAGTTAGCATCAACCATACCTAGCTGTGGAACAACCTAGTGAATTATGGTTGGATTTCTTCTCTTCATGATTGTAGCTGGAATGTATGTGACTCAATAGCTAAAGGTTCACTAAAATTAGAAGTATTTCTTTAAATTTATTTGAATTTCATTACAAATCACCTCCATAATTACAAATAACATACAATCTAAAGTAAATGAACATGAAATATGCCTATATCTCATAAATAATTGAAAATACAGAGCATATTTTGAGTGAAAGCATGTCAAATTGACAAATATCATGCAAATACACATTAATATCCATAATAAACATATGAATATCTACTTGTAGGCACATTATTTGGTTAAATACATAGTGCAAAAGGATATACAAGTTCCTAAAATTAGATGCTCAAAAGAATTGATCAAACTTATAAATATAGTCATAATTTGTTGAGCATAGTGGAAATAACATCATTTGTGAAGTGAATTTACAGCAAGCAGGTATACAATTAATCTCTCAACCAGCGTAATACCCCTTGAAATGGAAAACAACATGTCACATCAACCTCTGAGTAATGTCAGACAATCATGACCTAATCAACGGAGCCTTGGAGTCATCAATTTATCTCAAATTGATCATACTTTACAAGATAATAAATGTTTCTTGTGCAAATTTTTATGTGTGTTGTTATGACTAACAATCATCATCAACAATATTGCAGACTTATTTTTCAGGGAGGTGGTGAGATTACATGGTCTACCAAAGAGCATAGTTTCAGATCGAGATACCATGTTTGTTGGTTATTTTTGGAGGACATTGTGGAAGAAGTTGGAGATAGATTTGAAGTTCAATTTTGCGCACCATCCACAGACTGATGGATAGATCGAAGTGGTGAATAAGAGTTTGGGTAACCTGCTATGATGCTTAGTAGGAGATAAGTCCAAGGGATGGGATTTAATTTTACCATAGGTAGAATTTGCTTACAACAATTATGTCAATAGGAGTACTAGTAAATCACCATTCTAGATTGTATATGGGAATAGTCCAAGAAATGCTTCAGAGTTAAGGAATCTGGACAAAGGAGAAAAGGCAAGTGTTGAGGCTGAAGACTTTGCAGAACACATGAAGAATTTGCATGAAGATGTGAGAAAGCACATTAATAAGATGAATATTCATTACAAGGCTAAGGCAGATCAGAAGAGGAGATATAAGAATTTCCAGGTAGGAGATGAAGTCATGGTTCACTTGAGAAAAGAAAGGTTCTCAATTGGAACTTATAATAAGTTGAAAATGAAGAAATTTGGACCGTGTAGAATCTTGAAGAAGCATGATTTAGGAAATGCATATGAGGTAGAGTTGCCGAGTGGGATCAATATTTCCCATGTTTTCAACATTGCTGATTTATCAGAATATCATGAAGGTGGAACAGAGGATGGACCAACATAAGCACAGTGGAGTATTCTGGCATCCACTTCAATGGAGGAGATAGAAGAGATCTTGGATAGCCGTGTGGGAAGAAATACTCGTAACATGCAATTTGAAGAATATCTAGTGAAATGGAAAGGAAGGCCAGTTAAAGATTCTTCTTGGTTGTCTAGGGCAGAGGTTGACCATTTGGGTTTTCCTCACACAAACACCTGAGATGTGACAGGGTCACTTCTCAAATTACCCTGGGTGTGATGCAAGAGCATCCAGTGGTGTAAGGGCAATCTTACATCACCCAAAAAAACATGTGTTTCAAAATTGTTGATATTCTTTCTATTTCTTTTCAAAATTTGTGGTTCTAGTTCCATAATCCCTTGAATAATGATGTAGAACTTTCAGTTTTTCCAAACTACTAAAAATAACAACCTGCTATTTTAGGAAAGTTTGCATTTGGGCACGGATTGAAATAAAAATTTATAGGAAGCTTCATAACTGAAAAATAATACCTTTGGCGATGGAATCACGCAAAGATAATTTGTGAGCTGAAAGATATTAAAGTTTTTGTTTCCTGAAAAATGCCTGAAAATTATTCAAACTTAGGTTTGAGGCACTAAACAGCCCCATACGGGCCCAAAAATGGCCAGAACTAGCTATGCCTGTTCTTAGCTTGTAGAGAACTCCATGAGCTTTCTGATGCATAAAATGGTTCGTTAATCGAACATCCGGATCAAAAGTTATGGCTCCCAGAAGTTGACCTATTTTTGGAGGGAGATGCAAATTTCAAAATTAGGTTGTTGACCGCCAAAAAGGCTATTAATAACCATTTTTTGGGAACCCTGGGTATTAGTAGAGTTAAGGGGGAAAGTGTAGAGTCAAGAATAGGTAGGAAAACATAAACCCTAGTAGATTTGGGGTTACAGATGGTAGATGATTCCAGAGTCTTGTGAGAGGAAATTGTAATGTGTTGCAACCTGTGGAGGGTCGATTCCTCTGATTGTATCTGAGCTTCTGTAATGTAATAAGTTGTCCAAATCAATAAAGAAAGTTCTATTTTTTGTGTGCAATTTCTGTTGTTGTGTGTTTTATGATTTACCCCCTTCATCAGAATGTTGCTCGAGTCACAATAAGCACTGATTACATATGTTTTGCAAGCACCAACCCATAGTTACATCAACACCCAAGGTAATGTTTGGAGGCTAGCACCTACAAGTACATCACACACCTACAATGAGCTTCAACTCAATACAATGAGGCTTCAACCCCAATTCTTAAATAGAGAGGCTACAACCCCTAAATTTTATAGTTTCATATATGCAATAATGGTTCTTCTGTAACCTAAAATGCACCTTGTCACCACACACTCACTCTGTGTTTTGCATCAAGATAGTTGTCTCCTTCCTCTATGCACTCTTCATTCTCTCCTCTCTCACAAAGTGAACAACAATATTCAATATGGTGAGCAACCCTTTCACTTTGGATTCAATGTGTATAAAAACACATTCATTTCAACAGATGAACTACCACAACCACTCCAAAACTGAATATAAACAATTTCATTTCATTTCACAGATGACTGCAACTAGTTTAACTATTGCACCTACAAACTTTGGACTTTCAAATATCACATTATTATGTGAAATCAATGTCCACCAGATCATCATAGGGTCTATTCCATTTCCTAACTTACTTTGTCACTCCACTGTTATAAAAACCAAGTCTGTGTCATTCTTATTGGCCAATGTTATTTTTGTAACCTTGTCATTAATCTTTAAAAACACTTTATATGCCTTTATAACTTTTTATCGGCGACTGTCACCATTTGCGAACTAATCTTCATTTACTTTTATTAGCGAATTCACACATATAAAAACTTGAGCCTTTATCTTTATTATTACCTTTATCGACAATTGTTCCTTTTCCAAAACTTTATCTTTTGTGCTAAGTATCGGTGAAAAGTCATTTATACAAACCTTGGTTACAAAGTCCCTTTATCAGTGAAAGTTCACTATTTCAAACTTAACTTGATTTCCTTTGTTATCGGCAAATGTCTAGGTTTTCTAACTCCACCAAAAATGCTATTAGCAAAAGTTCATTATCACTACCTCTTCATTATCGACGAATTTTCAAATGTAAGAACTTGCTTTATCTTCATCTTATGCATTGCTGGCAAATATAGCTTTTTCAAAACTTTATCGCCTTTATCAGAAAATTGTAGGTTTCATGAACTTAACATAGAACTCACTTATCGGCTAAAGTAAATGTTTCCAAACCACATCAAAAAGCTTGGCAAATAATGCTTATCAACAAATTTAATGTTTCATGAACTTAACATACAATCCTTTTATCGGTGAAAGTGCACTATTTTGAACTTATCTTTATTTCCTTTGTTATCAACAAATGTAACTTTTTTGGAACTTAGGCCTTTACCACACTTTATTACCTTTTTTCGGTAAAAATCAACTTTTCTTATTTCTACCTTCTATCGGCAAATCTATGCTAGTTCGAACTATCACCTTATCAGCAAAAGTAGAAATTTCTGAACTTAGTAATTTTACTAATACCTTCTCTTTATTGGTGATTTGTTTAAATCTCAAACCTTGCTCCATACTTTACATACTTAGCCAAATAATGCCTAGTCAGTGAATCAGCTAAATTTCTAACTTCCTAACTAGTTAGCCTTTAACACATTTTGCCAACAACTTCTTAAAATACTTTTCCTTTACATTCCAACTTGTCTATTTCTCTTTATCGGTGAATCGGCTAAAATGCTAACTTTATAACTAGTTAGCCTTTGAAACATTTTGCTGACATCTTCTTTTCTTCAAAAACTTATTTCCTTCACAATGAAGTGTGCCACCTTCCTAAGCCATAGCAGCTAGTTGGCTTATGGGCTAAGTACCAAACTTGCTAACTAGTTCGGGAAATTAAAATTTTCCTGACTAAATAATAAAATAGGTTCTGATATAACAAATTTTTCTGACAACATTGAAAACCTATTGAAGTAAGACATAGTTGGTTAATCAGCATATCGGCTAACTGTCAAACTTTTGAAGTAGTTCAAAAAATAAAAAACTTTGCCGATACACTTGACTTAGCCTGTTCTTCAAAGTTGCCGATGACTTCTCATTTCTTCAAACTACCGATGTAGGATAGATTTGGACTGAGGCCATTTTGCTGACAATGTGATATGTTGTTTCTTCAAGGGTACCGACTGATGTAACATAACTTCATATTTCTTCCAAATTGTCGATAGACTTCCACTTCTTATTTCTTCCAAATTGTTGATAGACACTCTTAGATACAGGTTTGAACTAAGGTATTTTTACCGATAGCTTTGACATCAATGACAACAATTTCAACAAAACTAAGGTAACAAAAAAATGTCAAACACATAGAAGGTGAAATGTTAATCATGCCAAACATGTCTCTCTCTCTCCCTCCCTCCCTCCCTATGTCTCTCTCTTCCTCACACCTTGAGTCTCTCTCTATTTCCCTAAGCCTCTCTCTCTCTCTGCCTAAGGATATGGTAGACCTGTAGAATATGAAATAAGGATAACCAAATCATGTCAAACATGTAGAAGCTGAAATGAGGATATGCAAATAATGGAAACCATATTGTAGGGGAAATTAGGAAAAGAAAATCATGCGAAACATCTCTCTCTCTCTCTCTTTGATCTAAGAGTGCCATTTGACTCATCAAAACTAACCTTTTTGGAAGGCTCACAAAGACAATGGGCAAGGTCTAGTTGTGCTATAACTTTACTTGTCTTTGTGACTAGCATTAGGATGAGAATGGGCTACAAGAGATTAAGCACTAGAAGTTACATCATTTTTTTCTTCCTACAACTTTACTTCTCTCTCTCTCTCTCTCCATATGTCTCTCTCTTCCTATCTCCCTAATTCTCTCTCTTTCCCTAAATCTCTCTCCCCTTAAGGATATGCTAGACCCATAGAAGATAAAATGAGGATAAGAAAATCACGTCGAACATGGAGAAGCTAAAATGAAGACAATCAAATCATGCCAAACATCTCTCTCTCTCTCTCTCTCTCTCTCTCTCTCTCTCTCTCTCTCTCTCTCTCTCTCTCTCCCTAAGTCTCTCTCTCATCCTCACTTCCTCTCTTTCCCTAATTCCCTATCTCTCTCTGTCTCCCCCCCAACTAAACATATAATCTCAAACATATAGAAGGTGAAATTAAGGTAAGAAAAAAATTCAAACATATAGAAGGTGAAATGAGGATATACTAGTTTATTGTTAATTTTTAAAACTTCTCTTTTCTTCAAGAATATAAAATTCTCTACTAATAGTACCAACCATGAGAAGTTGGAAGCTTGTTTGGCACCACTAATCTAAATTAATAACACTACTAGACATAAATATGTAAAAAGGAAAGAAAAATGTAATCAAATCATAAAATTTAAGAAGTGTATATAACATACCTTTGTGTCATGCCACTAATTCACTCCAATAAACCATGTGGATCTTCTCTACTCTGTATGGTGTCAAGTATTGCTTCATGGTCAGACTTGTGAACTTTCTATAAGTTTTTTACTCAATGGTCTACCCCCATATTTTATCAATTGAACATTCGATGCCACAACAAGGTTAGAATAATGAAGAATTTTCCTATGTGTGTCAAATTCTTTGAACAACCACACATCGAACTTTTTCATTGGATATCTTCTAAGACATGTTCTAGTAACAACCATCGATCTTGTAGGATACTCAATGTTTTCTCTATCTATGATAGGGACTGCCGATTTCTTTTTTACCTCAACACAATGACAAATAATAATCTATTCCTTCATCATTATATTCATCCACAATAACTACATGAGCATGCCCTACATTAAATTTCACAAAAAAGCTTAATTCAATAAATGATACAAAAATACATCATAATCAAAAATATAATAATTTTCATTAAGTAATGCATCTATAATACCTAGTTCAACTAGATTTTAAATATGGTCAAAGTCAATTGATGATTTCATCTGCATGAGTTGTAGTGCTCCTTGAAGTCAATATGTCTCAATTGGGCTTAAATTTCTAACACACCATTCATCGACCCATTCTTTTGACTCACACTCATTCCAAGAAAAATATGTACATGAGGAAAAAAAGCACACCATCTACCTTGAATGAATAGTCCATGAAGCTACGTTTGAGGTTCTAAAAGAGTGGAGCTCACTTGATCTTGTCACTATACAACAACCTCCATCTTTTGTAATGTTAGCTTCTTCTATCATCCAAAAAAATCTACGAACTATATACTTACCTTCATTACGTAGACCCATTGTAGAGTTAAACTATTCGATGATGGATTTTGCATCTGTCAACTTTGCACTATCTTTGTATTTTAACTCTTCTTATGCTAAGGGTCTTTTAATACATGCTTCAGCATCATCATGTTCTCCTTTTCCTTTCCCATCCTCAAAAAAATTCCATATATGTTAAACAACACTCATTATATGCATCCTACTCAACCAATAGAACATTCATGAATTCTTAAATTGTGATGCACAATTATTTGACCATATGATATATTGACCAGACATGATGTTCCTACTACTCAAATTACCAAAGAACATCTAAAAGTAACCTTGCACAAAATCTATAGAATATGTGTGATCATAACTAATATAAAAATGTTACTCCCTCAAGGTCTTTATATCTTCCTTTGTACTGTCAGGTGCATGAATGATTACTATATGCACAAACATAGCAACCTGAGTGGAGTTGTAGTACTGTGACTAAACCTCATTCTGTGGAACTTGTATTATATATTTCTCTGCAAAGTCTACAATTGACATGATCATATGAAGAGGAAATGTGTTCTTGCATAACTTGAATTTCAATTCCAACCATCAAGCTCTATGTGTATGCCTTGCATATGCATACACTATTTTTTCTTAAAAAATATGTATAAATACAAATACCGATATTTCTTCACTCACCAATTCACACATTTTTCCTTCTTTACCATCTTTTGGTGTGTATGCCACTAACGTATATTTCTGAAAAAGTACTAGTTCATTTCCAATTGAATTTGTATTCTCCATGTGTAGACAAGTTCTCAAATGTTACAAACCACCACAACTATCACATGTTCCATCCAAACATGATTTCTTATAAAAAAAATTTCCATCTACTCTTTCACAAAAATGCTTGAAATGAAATCTCTTTCTAATTTAGGTGGAGCTTCTATCATAGACTCCTGTAAAATATCATTAGTATGCAAAGATACACATATTTGTCAAAAAACATCATAATGCATACAAAATTCCATGTGAACTCTACAACAACAAGTTGTGCATGTGTGATTTATTTTGACATAAAAAGGTTTTTCCATTTCAAAATACCTTTGACCAATTTGAATTTGATGATAACTCTCTACAAATTTGGAGAAAATTTATGTTTAAGTCATAGTCAAAAAATGCTTTGGATGTGGCTCATGGTTTTGACAACCAAATCTCCTTTTTACAACATCCCTTTGATTAGGAGATACTCTTGTGTTATTTCTCCAAAATTCTTCAATTAGGGATTTTAAGGCTTCAACTATGACTTTATCTTTCTGTGGGAGTCTACCAAAAAGTTCCCATAGTTCATTGCTATTTGGATCCTCAACTCTTTCATGCCTCCCAAAGGCCTTCATTAATGTTTTTCTACTTATCTTTAGTGCTTGCCTTATTTTTCTTATCAAGCAATATTTCTTTGTTTGATTGCTCATTATAGCTGATGCAATTACATGTCATGTGGCATTACTATCTTTGGTGCATGAGGTGGAACCAATGATTTGATATGCATTGATTAGAATTTTTATATTAGACTTTTTGCTATTGCTATTTGATGTCCTTAGACCAAGAATCTTCATGATTGGCCTAAATTTAAGATTTTTCATCATTTAAACAAATAGTTGACATCTTCTAGTTTCACTTATGTTTTTAAAAAACATGTTCCATATCTTATTCACTTTTCCTCTACAAGTATGTTCAAGAATCTTATTAGGTACTGGTTTTAGAATATTCTCATCAATTTCAATAAAAAATCTAGGCTTTTTACAAAAAATTATAGGAGACTTGTTCTCAATGGAAAAATTGAATAATTAGATTTTTTTTTTCATTTAACACTTGATAAATTGGTGTAACATCTATATTCACATTTGAAAATTATGCATCATCATTTTTAATCGGTGATTGAGCATTTCTACAATATGAAATTGAGATGGCAAATATGACATTCATTCAACTCCTACATTCAATTTCGTACTTGAACAAAATTTTTGCATTCATTCCCTTTATTTAGCCAAATCCTTCTCTCTCTTGGATGCTTCATGATCTAATTCAATTGGAAAAGATGGTTGATCTTCATTTATGGAGTTCAATGTCTTATTTTCATGAAGCTATCTTATTCATTCTCTTTTCTTTGCATTCTTGGCTTCATGCTCCTCTAGTGTTTGAGTTTTTGGTCATTTCCTTGGCATGCTATTGAATTATATTTCAATCTAAAACAAATGGTCAAAAAAACACAAACAACAATTGATAATTTATCAAATTCAAATACAAAACATGCAATTAGAATGTTTTTTTAAATGTAAGACAAAAAACTAGTTAATTTTGTAAAATAATCATTCTAGATCCTCAAAAGCATCAAAAGTGTGTTTACATGTCAAAAAAAGCATAGAGTATGGGAAAAACATAGAATGTGGGTCCAAAATCATGTTCTGTGCTTTTTTGTAAGTTGTTGCTCAACATTTTAACTGATATGAAATGTGAGCACATTTTTTACTGCTTTGGGAAATTCCAAATCTAAGGGTTGGATTTTCCTTTGATATCTTGTTAGTGTAAATAAGGTCATATTAGACCTAGTTAGGATATCACCTTTACTAGGATTGACCTATTCACACTTAACTTAAGTTTACTTAGCTATTTTAGACTTTGTCTCACCTCATGTGGTGAAGACATGTGCCCTCATGCTTTTGAGACACCTCTTGCATGTTTAATTTCCACTTGCATGAGCACTTGTCACTTGAGCTCACAAGTGTCACACCTTAGGAAGGTTAGTCAATTGTTGTGTTCAACCATCCTACCTTCTCTCTCATAGATATTTATACAAGACATCTATGTATATTCTAATTAGCTCTTGAATATATTATTTGTCTTTTATGTGTAATTGTCTTTTGTGGAAGTTATTCTAGTTTTTTATTTGTTGATCTTGGCTGCTCCAACATGGTATTAGAGTCATGCTAGCAAAACCCTTCCCGTATTGAGTAAATCTCACACCTAGCCTAGTCAAGAGTTCATTGTAAGGCCAAATAGACCTCACCATTGGGTTTGGAAGGCCTAAATCAATAAAGATTGACTTTTCAAAAATCAATTTTATAAACTGTCAATTTTTGTAAAAAACAAAATAGCCCCCAAAGTACCATACAATGGTATAACCATACAAATTTGTATGGAATTTTTTGCATTGAAAATGTAATTTTTTTTTGCAAAATCAATATTTTGCAAGGCATGTTTTGATCAATTTGGTGATTTTTTAAAATTTTCTAGGTGAAATTTCAAGGTTTTATGGCTCGATTTGTGTGTTTTTCGTCGAGGTTTTTCACTTGTTGCCTGGTTTGCTAGAGTAGCCAAGGGTTTTATTGGATTTCAAGCTCCATTTTGGGCTAAAGGAGGCATTCTAGTTTGTGTTATCTTCCATCACAAGGGTTTTGTTTGTGTTTATCAGGCTCATACCTACCCCTATCACACCCTGATGGAGTGTTGACAAGGGTTACAAGCATTCATGATCGCCATTTTGAAGGCCCCAGTCAAGTTTTGAAGGTTTCTCTTTATTTGTTGGATCATGCTCTCCATTGCAAGTTCATAGGGATGACTCTCAACTTTTAATCTTTGGTCGCCCACATTACAACCTTTGCTATTTAGGCATTCTAAAAGACCATTGTGGTCATGGTTTGCCATTGAAGATCGTGGTCAACAAAGGGCTTAGCACTAGGCATTGCTTCCAAACCTAATCTTCCATTATTTGTTGCAAATTCTTGTTTTTTGGTGATAGATCGAAGCCCTAATTGTAGGTTAGATCTTGCAAGGGTCGTGGTTTCAAAGGCTCATGGTCATGGTCTGTAATACACATAGCATCCTTCGAGTGGGGGTTTCCACAAGGTCAAAGTCTTGCTTTCAACCATTGTTGATAGTAGTTTTATTTTGTAAAGGCATATTCACCATTCCATAGATTGTTGTTTACAAGTCAAACAACCTCTTGTCTGGTCTGCTAAGACCACTAGCATTAAACAATGGTCACCATTCTAGCATCAGATAAGATCGACGTAACAAGGTTATAGTTTGCCTCTGCACCCACTATTACCTCTATAGAGGTCACAACTCCTCACCCATTCGTCACAGGTGCCAAAGTTTGTGTTCAAATTGTATAAATGCCTTGATTGAGTTGAGTGTGGAATTTATGGTGGTAGTGGTGGCATTTAATGTCAAATGCCACATTAACCTCTATCATTTTTTATGTTTACTTTTTTTGCCACCGTATTTGGGTAAGTGCAAGAAGATGAGTACACTTTTTGGCCAAAAAGTGGAAGTGTTTTTCATGTTTTTCAAATTTTTTCATACTTGGAGTGACAATTTGAAGCACTTGCACATAAAATATTAAGATGATGTAAAAATAAGAATGTAGGATTTTGTTTCTAGTTTTCAAATATGTATTTTTTTCTAATACCCAGATGATGCAAGTTGGTTTTTTATTGGATGTACAAGAAGTGGCTTTTTAATTGTCCTCTATTTTTTGGCAAAGGATGTATGTGTATGGCCAACATAATTTGACCTAAATTAAGGTATTTTTCTAATTCCTTTTGTGGAAAGATGCATAGGATGTTGAATTTTGGTCAGGATATTTTTTTGTAATTTTTTGATATATATATATAAAATTTTTAATGGCCCTAATTAGTGTTTTTTAAAACCCCTCATGTACGGCCAGCATAATTTGAGGTAAACTAATCAATTCACTAATTTTTTTTCATCATGTAGAGAATGATGTCTAGATTGGTCAGACAATATTTTTCAAGAAACTTTCAAAATCAAAAGTTATTAAAAAATAGTAACGTATGTTATTTCAAGTTTATGAGTTAGTTTGTTAAGAAAATAAATAATAAATAGAAAATTATGTTCGATAGTAGAAAAAATTACATATTTGAAAACTAGACTTTCAGATCTATAATGGGTTTTAATTTCGTTAAAATATTTTGAAAAAAAGTCATCAACCATAGTGGTGAAACTAGTTTTTTCTCTTGCTGTTCTCATGGTCTCCTAGTTCCAGGTCTAAAGCTAAGGCTTGGGTTTCTAAGCCTAAAACCAATGCAAATTGGCGGGTTTGCAATTTCAAAATTTTAGAAACAAGTACCCATTATAAATGGGTACCCATTATAAACGGGTGCCCATTATAAATAGGTGCCCATTATAAACGGGTACCCATTCTAAAAATAACGGTACCCGTTTCTAAAAAATAAAAAAATTAGCCATAGGAATGTTTTAAAAAAATAAATACTTTTTGTAACCATTTTAAAATGGGTACCCATTTCAAATGGGTACCTATTTCATAACAGGTACCCATTTTTCTTTGGGAACCCGATCCTAAACGGGGACCAGTTAGTTTCAAAATGGGTACCCATTCCAAGAAGCATTTTCCATCCATGGAAGACTTCCGCGAAAAGTATACTCATCTTTGTGCTTTCACCCATTTAGTGTTAATTATTAGTACTTTTCTCTAACCACTAGCAGTTTGATACTAACTATTAGCATTTTTTTCTAACTCTTAGTGGTTACTTGACCCCTTGATTTTGCATAGTGTTTACAAGGGTTTTTTTTCTTTTTTCCATAAATTTCTCCCACGGAGGTGTTTTTTGGAAAAATTATAGTCAATGGAAAGGTATTTCCATCCTCTTTGATGTGGCATCAAGAGAAATTCAAAATTGTGCTATTTTGTAACATTTTTGGCCTCTAAAGTTCACTATTGTAAGCAAATTTTGGCGGGGCATAACTTTCACCCAGATTATCAAAATTTTGCAAACTTTTTTTTGAAAAATATTAGAATTTTGCAGGGAATCTAAATACACATGTAATTTTAATATTTGGATAGCCCATTTTGTAAAACTCACTGTGCATTATAAACAGTCGATTTGGCATCCAATCTTAACACAAGTTGTATTTTTTCTTGTATTTTTCTAGGAGGCATCTAAAATAGCAAAATAATATCAGAGAATAATCTATCTAAGTCACTAAAATGGGGATAGAAGATCATCCATCTATCATTACTTTAAAAAATGGAAATTACAAGTCCTAGTGTGATGGCATCCTAAAGCACTACCAATGGATCCATGTATTTCCACATTTGTATGGGCTTATTCTTGAACCAAGTAAATTTTGGTAGAAAACTATATGGGTAAATAAATATGATCATGTCTTAGGATTAATTAGTTTAAGTATTGGTAACCACACATCATGGCATCTATCACACATTAAGTGCCCTCACACTCTCTGGACCACACTATGGGAAATGTATGGAGATCCCAATGAACATCCATTCCCAGATTATCCTGTTATGGATGCACTTCTTCCCCTTGATGAGGTTGATGATCCTTTGTATGAAAATGATACTAAAGAGGAACTTGCTTATTGGGAAAGTCTTGAATGAGCAGATGACACAAAGACATATTCTCTTGCTTCTCCTCTATCTCCACCATCACTTGATGCTACATCTGAATCCAAAGTTGTCTCATGTATGGATTCCAACGATTCTATGCACTAAGATATTGATATCATCCTTCTAGATCTACCACATTGGGATGCATATCTACCTGACATTTTGTTTCTTTTCATAGACTCCCGCATTATAGATTTAGAAGACACCATTGAGGACATTTATCTTCTATTTGATGATAGCTTCGATGAAGTTGCATCACCATTGTCTTCTTTGGATACGGTTGCTCTTTCTTTGTCTACATCAGCTTCTATAGTGACATATTTCAATGCAGAAATTTATGAGTCGACATATTCAACTCAGTCATCATGTATTTTAACATCCTCTATAGAAGTATCAGATTCTCATCGATTCAGTTATCACCATACATCTATGGTCCTTGTGGTCCTTGTTATTGAATCTTTTATGGTACCTGATTCATCTTATCAGCATAATACTTGGAGATACTCGAACATCCTACGAAGACATCATGGGCATCATCTGTGTCTTTGGATCATGCACAAAATTTAGACTTTCATTCTTCTTCCTACATATTCCTATCAGTAATGGGAAGATTATTTACACACTTTTATGGTTCTTTTTCTTCATAAGGGGAGAAATGTGGATCAATGTTTTTGGATCATATTCAACATATAGTGTTGAGCTTCTACCAACACTAGTAGTAAAAGAGGTATTTTGAGGGGAGGATACATGGTTTCTCCTCTCATAGCAGTTTTTAGAGGATCCATTTCCTCACATGGATTCATTCCTTTACATTTTCTAGGGGGGTCACATAGACCTTCTCATGTTTTCTCTCCTATGGGGGAACATATATTGTACATTAGTGTTAGAAGTAGTCCTTGGGGGGTCATGATTAGTCATCCTTCATCTTCTTCTTCTTCACTTGTACATTTTTTACATGTATCATTTCTCTTTTGGAGAGGGGTTTTTCCCACTATGTTTTCTCCTTTACTCTTCTTAAGAGAAATTCATTTGTACATGGGTACCTAACATGGCCTAGTAGCTAGGACCCATCATCTTTTTATTGCTTCTCCCTAAGTTTCACTAAAGGGGGGGTGTTAGTGTAAATAAGGTCATATTATATCTTGTTAGGATATCACCTTTACTAGGATTGACCTATTCACACTTAGCTTAAGTTTACTTATCTATTTTAGACTTTGTCTTACCTCATGTGGTGAAGACATGTGTCCTCATGCTTTTGAGACACCTCTTGCATGTTCACTTGCCACTTGCATGAGCACTTGTCACTTGAGCTCACAATTGTCGCATCTTAGGAAGGATAGTCAGTCATTTTGTTCGACCATCCTACCTTCTCTCTCATGCCTATTTATACAAGGTATCTATGTACATTCTAATTATCTCTTGAATATATTATTTGGCTTTTATGTGCAATTATCTTTTGTAGAAGTTATTATGGTTTTTTGCTTGCTAATCTTGGCTGCTCTAACACATCCAACCCAAAGGGTTGGACCTACCTTTTGGATGCCAAAGATGTGTTTTCAACAAAACATAGAAAATCAACTAAATCTTGAGCATGTTCTCCATCAGGTTTACACATTTTTCAGTGCTAATATAAAAAAATACCAAGATGACTTAAAAAAAAAATTTAGCTTTCTAACCATGTAATTTTTTCTAAAATCTAATAATATTAAGGTTTCCATCTTCAATTTATTTTTCTAATGTGTTTTTTTGGAAAAAAAGATGTGTAGTATTTATGGTGTCATTTTTTACGCGTTCATCAAAATTTGAAACATATTACATTTTTAGATTCTAGACTATATTCTATACATAATGACCAAAAATTGATTTTCAATTAGTTTTCAAAAAATTTAGGGCGGAGCATGCTCAAATTTTCATTTTTAAGGATGTGTCCACTTTGAAAATTCATAAAAAATCATATATTCATTAAAAAATTAATATAAAAATTAGGTATAAACTATGTGATGTTAGCTAATTTTCCACTGAAGTAATTTGTGAAATATTTAAAAAACACATTTTAGGGGGAGCACACTAGACACTATGTTATATTTTTCTAACAACAATAGGAACACTTTGTGTGCTCTTATATTTGAACCTCTTAATCTCCACCATTTTTAGAAAAAAAAATAGTATTTTAGAAACTAGATTCTAAGCACTACAAATCTTGTTCTTGTCACGTCTTCAAATTTTTAACATGGCTATCTTCAATTTCTCATCCAAGATTAGCTTTTACTTATTTCAAAAAAAAAAGTAGCCACTTTTAACCCCCTTTTGGCACCCCATTTCCATGCACATACCCTTGAACCAAAGATAAGTTGGAGTATGGAAACCAATGTGAATAGGTTATAGAAATGCCTTATGTTTTCTTTACCATGGTGGAAGTTGTTTGAAATAACTTACACGTATAAAGTCCTATGTGTGTATGTGTAAGAGTTAATACATATCATTATGGTTACATTATACTTAGCTAAGACAATAACAGTGGATAGATTTATGTATTGTCATACTTTATGTTATCTATTTTCATATAATCTAAGTACACATGCCTATATGTATGTATGTATTTTCATTCAAATAATATTTTTTGTAATATTTATTAGTGTGAACAGGGTTATCACCTAACTGGTTTACCCTTGTGTGGATAATTCATATTATTTAACTATTTATTAGTTAAATAATATTCACACATCACATATAATTCACACATGTTTAGTTGACTTAGTGAGTCTACTAGATGTTTCTAGTTGTGTCTAGTTGTTGATAATTGTTGATAGTTGTCATCTTATCCTATAGTTGTCACATGTCATAGGATAATGACACTTGTCACATGACTACAACATCCTACATCTCATCCTTGTCTTTATAAGCAAGGCATATCATGTACATTGTAATAACAATCTTTTGCATTCATTGATAGAATAGCATTATTCTCTCATTTGATCTCTCTTGTGCTTTCATGAAGTCCTATATCCTAGGTGGCTCCAATCATAGCCAACTCTAACATGGTATCAGAGCTATAGGAAGAATCACTTTGTGTTAGTCAATTTTTGAGAGATCTTGAGTGCAATTCATGGTGGATCTTGATAGTTGAGTATGCTCTTCTCTTGCATTGAATGATGACTTGGAGAATCAGAAAAACTTGATAAAAATACCAGTTTTGTGAGGGTTTCCTCTTTGTAGCCTTGTATTTTAGGTTAATTTTGGAGCATGTTGCTACAAATCTGAGCACACCATTGTGTTCAGGAGGTCCAAGATAGTCAAGATTGCCTTTTGTTTTGTCCAAATCAGACATTGGAGGCCAAATCTATGAGGGTTTGAAGGTGGGAGGTGCATGCCTGATCCAGCATGTACCTAATCTTTCAGAGCACTTTGGGTCAAATCCAACCCTACCATTGCACTTAGGAGGCCCAAAAACCCCATGATCGACTATCAATTCATCGAAATTGGACAAAGTTGTAGCAAAAGGACTTTTTTTTGCAAATCGCCATATGGAATCTACAGAGAATATTCTGTCGCAGGCAGCATATTCTTAGAATCTTTGATGGCATCATACTACAAATGAGGAATCTATGCTCGCATCATTGAAATCCTTGAATAGCGGGTAATAAAATCATTCTCTGGTTTTTGTGGTTTATTCTGCAAGTTTTTCCTGTGGATTTTGTTGCAGACTAGGGTACAGAAAATTCTAAATTTTTTATTGGGTACATAGTACCCTGTTGCAATCTGTCACCATGATCTATCAGCAATAGTACCCTGTCAGGTGTGATCTATCAGTGACAACACAGCTATTTCAAATCAATCACCAAGGATAATATTTTTTCTATTCAACGACCTAAACTTGTTGCTTGTTCTTCTTGGCATATTTGTCGACTGCCAAATAGGTAGTCTTTAAACCGCTAGCGACATATACAGTCAGTGACTATTAACAACACAAGCAGAATTTTTGAAAGCTCGGTGGAATCACCAGCCTACAGGCAACCATTTCTCATGCCAAAAATTTTCTATACTCATTTGCTTCATTCTACTTGTCGGCAGAGTTTTAACTTGGCAGTCTTCTTAATCCACCAGCGGTCTAATTAAACCCTCGGTCAGCAGAAACTCCCAAATCTTCAACTCTAGTGGTGGTAACACCAACAAAGGAGCTGACAGATATTTCCAAATCTTCGTGGCCATATAAACTCCCAGCGGTTATCATTAAACCACATTGGTTTGTTTTATTTTTCCTCTCGGCATCATTCCAAACTCAAGACAACAATAGTTATAAATACTTCTAGTGGACATTTACAATGCCACCACCAGCTCCAACAATTCCCAGTAGTGAAAAACATAGGCCGACAGCTTGCAATTCCGGTCGAAATTCCCCCAAACCACCACACATAAGTGGTTTACCGCAATTCAAGGTGGTTTCCACCCTAACAGGTTGTTTCCTGATTCTAAACAGTGGTTTCAGCATCCTTAGATGATTTTTTGCCATTGACAAGGTGGTTTTCATTGTTTGATAGGCAGTTTCGTCCACCAGAGGGTAGTTTTAGTGGTCAAACAGGTAGTTTTACCTTGCATGTCAGCGGTTTTCTGAGATTTTAAAGGGAGTTTTAGCAAGCAGAAGGGAGTTTTCTCTATTCGTGGTTTTCCAGCCGAGAATATTCTAGCAAAATAGAGAACATTCTGTCACCATCAAGGGCCCTCTTTGGCCGCTCAAAGCCCTAAATAGGGTTTTTTTTTCATAACTTTTTCCCACAGAGGCAAAATTGGGCAAATGAGATATTGTCAAAAAGTTGACAAAGAGCACTTCACAGTGGTGTCAGTCATTTTTTGACATTCTACTATAGATGACAGTTACAACAGTTCGAAGATAGATCTCCATTTTTTGCTTCTGAGCTCACAACTTTTTTTCACGATCTCCATTTTTTGCAATTCTTGTGGCATCAAAAAGGTATTCAAGAGATATTCAAATCCATCTATGCACTTTTCTCATATTTAGATCTAGGTTCTATTTATTCAATTTGTCAATTTTTTGGCTTTTGAGTGATAACTTGGGCATTTTGACACTTGAGGAAGTGAAACTTGTTTTGGAGGGATTTGTTAGCTCTGATAAATCAGTGTGAATTATTTTAATCTCCCTTGGATCTCTTTTTTAAGAGATTTTGATGCTTTCCCAATTTTGGTCCCTTGTGGACAATTGTAAATCGCACTAAGTATAAAGTGCCACAATCATTCTTTTTTTGGAGGGTGATCTCTTTGATTGAGTAACAGGGGGGTGCACTTGTGTTCTTTTTTGTACTCTTGTATCATGGATCCAAACAAACTTCCTCTACTCACACCATATAACTATCATGAGTGGAAAACTAAAATGAAGATTCATTTAAGAAGTTTGAAAATTGATAGAGTAACAATGAGTATAGAAATTGAACCAAAAATAGCTACAGAAAAGAGAAAGTGGTACAATAGATGTGATCAAGCCTATGGAACACTATGCTTGTCTATCTCTCTTGATCTCCTTTTTGATATTAAATCTCATACTACACCTAATGAAGTGTGGACTACCTTAGAAAATCTCTTTGGTAAGCAAGATACTATCATAGGTTTCAAATTGGAGAATGAACTAATTGGTTTGAATCCAACTGACTTTGCAAGCATCCAAGACTTTTTCACAAAGATAAAATCACTAAGATTGCAGCTCAAACAATGTGTAATTGAGAAATAGGACACTCATTGATTCTTTCAATCCTTTCCAAGCTTGGTCCTGACTATTTAGTTTTTGTTTCTACCTTTTATGCTACAATGGATGCATTTGGGAAAGCTTTCACAATGCCTTCACTTGTTCAGTTTTCTACATCACCCATAAGGGAGCAAGCTAATTTAGTACACATGGGCACATTAAAGTCTTCTAGACCTCAAGAACTTCTAGCTAATCAAGGTACAAAGGATCAAAAGGCTTCAACTAGCAAAGGAAAGAAGTAGAAAAATAAGGATTTCAAGAACAATGAGCAAGCAAAAGAGTCTACCAAATCACCCAAGTCCTCATCCTCTCCCAAGGAGGAATCATCTAAGAAGGAGAGACCAAAGTGTGCATATTCCAAGAAACTCAGACATGACGAGCATAAGTGTTATGAGAAGAAAATTAATGAGTTGACTCACAATATTCAAAAGCACAATATCAAAATACTATCATCATCACCTAGTACATCCTCTTCTTTGACACCATCATCATCTACACAGACAGGGACAACAGGTATTACCAATGGGACAATCAAAGGAAAAGGACAAGCACTCTTTGCTTCAACAAATCTGCAGTCAAAGAGATGGCTTCTTGATTCAGGAGCTTCTCATCATATGGCAACTTCACAAGGGATGTTCTCTTCATTTGAGTCATGTATGTCGCCACCTATTTTGATGGGTAACAATACATACATGCATGCAACTGGTAAAGGGACTATTGATGTTGGTGAGAGTACATTCAACAATGTGTTGTGTACATACCTTCCTTGTCAACCAATCTCCTTTCCATCTACCAGATTACTCATTGTGGTGCAGGCAAGACAGTTGAGTTCACTCCTAATTTAGTGATCATACGGGACTTGGAGAGAAGAGATATCATTGTTGTTGGGATGGTTGATCATGCATCTCACTTGTATTCAGTCTCCAATTTTGTTTCTATTGATGATGTAGGTCCATTGATTTCTATTCACACTCATGCATCAAGTTTTTGAGGAGAAGTTTGGTCACTTGAACCTTGGTGTTCTTTCACCCACTTTGCTTCATGAGACTAGTGTTGAGCTTCCATCACCTCAACCTCCTACTTCTTTAGAGATCGACATCAACATGGTTTCTTCTACTTCAGTTGAGTAGGTTCATACCAGCCTTTCAAATATAGCTTTATGGGATACTTTCTTGGCAGGTATATCAGACTTGTTTTGTGAGTCTCATATTGTAGATTCAGAGGACACACTTGAGGGGATATCTCTCCTCTTTGATGACAATTACAACACAATAGTTATCCCATCTACTTCATCTTTGGAGGTTGTTCTTCATGAGTCTACCTAGGATTTTGGATTGGTCACACCTCATTGCATTATGCCATTCTTTGATTCTAACATGTGGACACTTGAGCAATTTTTAGACACATCATACATCATAATGCTTTTTCCCTCATTCCTTAAGATGGAGTTTCTTCTACAATAGCCTTTGGATTGGTTTCTTCCTAAGGGGAGGAATGTGGTTTGCAGGTACAGGACACTTTCTAGCGTTCTTCTTTAGGAATTCACCATTTGCACAAGAGCTACTTCATTGTAGGGGGACCTATAGTCTCACTCTTTATCTTCTATGGGGGGGTCTTTGATTGTATATATGTGATATAAGTTGTCCTTGGGGGGTCATGTTGAGTCCTCCTACCATCACTTCTTTAACTTTTGTTGTTTCATGCATTCTCACTTTTGGAGAGGAGTTTTTTTCCCATGAGGTTTTCTCCTTTTCTCCACTTGAGATTTGTTGTACATGGGTACCTAACATGGCCTAGTAGCCGGGACCCATCCATCATTGCATCTTTCTTTAGTCAGCTACTCCCTAAGTTGCACTTAAGGGGGGTGTTGGTGTGAACAGGGTTATCACCGAACCGGTTTACCCTTGTGTGGATAATTCATATTATTTAACTATTTATTAGTTAAATAATATTCACACATCATACATAATTCACACATGTTAAGTTGACTTAGTGAGTCTACTAGATGTTTCTAGTTGTGTCTAGTTGTTGATAGTTGTCATCTTATCCTATAGTTGTCACATGTCATAGGATAATGACACTTGTCACATGACTACAACATCCTACATCTCATCCTTATCTTTATAAGAAAGGGATATCATGTACATTGTAATAACAACCTTTTTCATTCATTGATATAATAGCAATATTCTCCGATTTGATCTCTCTTGTGCTTTCATGAAGTCTTAGATCCTGGGTGGCTCCAATCATAGCCAACTCTAACAATATTTACATAGTATCCTTTCAACTTAGAAACATTTAGCTTGAATGCAATAAAATAAATTTATCATAAGTGCATGCTACTAATAAATCTATTTTAACCCCATTGTAACTTAGACATTTCAAATGCATTAACTAACATTCCGAAAAATTCACATAGATGCAAGAGCAAGAAAGAGTATATCAAACTCTTGCAAAGAACTTGTTTTAAACATAAGAAAACAAAATAGATCCAATGGTCCTCTACTAAACCAAATTGCATAATTTGTCATTCCTAATAAACTTTTAAATTATTCTAAAGACTCAAAGCAAGTAAATCACATTCAAGAATAAAATTACACACTAGAAAAAAATACAATTAAAAGGTTTCACATAGTAGGGATCTAGAATCACATATGATTTAGATTAATGTCAAACTAAATAGACACAGGGAACATCCTTTAATTCAAAACAAAATATGATGGGTCAAACAAACAAATAAACATACACACCAGAGTCACATGATCATCAATTTGACCATAAGGTCTAGGTAGAGTGAGATGGTCAAGTGATCCATGATGTTCACCTCTACATACCTTCCACTGGCCATTCATCTATAAATTCTTGCACACTCAAGGCAAAGAATGAAATCCAAAAATGAAGGTCATAGCCAAAGTAACATCTAATAGTGAATGAGAACATGTAATCAAACATGACATATATCTATCCTACAACTACATCATGTATCATAATCATCTCAATATACACCTTTCCATCTAGCATAATGGAAATCAAGACAAGGGAAGAGTTATCAAATAGGTGGGCCAAAGAATTATCATGTGCCATTGCACATGACTCAATACACCTTCACAACACTTAATAGTCATTGAACAATCAACAATCCAATACATGTGTCATCCATGTAAGGTTAATTATTTAATAGTCATGTGGGAGTGAAATGTAATGATCAAGGAATTCAATAGCCAAACAATTGGAAGGTCAAGTTATTTGGGATATGAATTATTTTATCTTCTCATCATGTTATGTAATTATATTATATATATACATTTGATCCTCCATGAAAAAGTTTAAATAACCAAATAGTCAAACAAAACCAGATTGACATGAGAATTCTCGTTCCCACCCTTGTCATCTGTAACATTGAATTGAACCTTATTCATTTATGTTTTGTATACAAGTAGCAAGTATTTGCTAATAGTCTTCCACTCTCTTCAATTGTGTATTATATTAATTTTTTATTTCTTTCATTTGCATAATAAATAATCTTATCTCTCACTAAGATAAGATTATCCACCAAATCACCTAAGATATGGATCAATTTGCCTATTTAAAAGGAAAGTGCTAGACATAGTGTATCACATGTATAAAATGAGCATAAAAGAACAATATAAAGCAATATTAGCCTATTCTACTCAAAATCTAATGCAACATCATGATTAAGCATAAAAGAAATGCATACAATGAAAGGAAGCTAAACTAGTTAACTACCATGCAAACCTTGATTATTTTAGATGTACTCTTTTGATGTTTGATGTGTGATTGCACATCGATTTGACATCATAAATTTACATTTCATGGAGTCTTAAAAATGACTTGGGTTGATGGCTATTTATAGATTTTTGGGATGGTGGATGAAGGGCTAGGATTGATTAGAGACATCAAGGGTTAAGGATGATTAAGAGGCTTGGATAGATGAGAGCTTGCCAAGTGGCAAGATTGGATTGGAGGAGAAGGATTGTCCTTGGATCAAGGAAATATCAAGGGTGGAAAAGTGAGTTGGATATGATGGAGATTGATTGTCATTGATGTCAAAAAGGTGTTGTGTAGTTTGCCATTGATGTTTTGGTTGTGTTATGATGATGCAAGGTTGGTTGAAAAAGTGTGTTGCTTCTTGCAGTTATGTTGTTCACAGGTTGACCACATGGGTCTAATGCAGAGGTCATTCTCATTCTTTTGGGGTCATCAGGACTTTATAGTGTGGTTGATTCTTCTTGGAGTTGATCACGGACTCATAATATTGTTTAGAGTTGCTTCATGTTCTTGTGTGCTTCCATGCATTTCTTGTGCATTCATATACTTCATAATACAAGATTCATGTATTTGAGAGTATTGACCTTATTGATCACCTTGGTGTCTTTGTATGTAGTTTGTCATAGTGACATGATGGAGTTGTTCGTACAGAGGTGTTCAATGCTTTATGACACATGATCAAAGAGTTCATCATCATAGATATTGAATTGTTTGTGATAAGTTCCTAATGCTATGAAAAGGTTAAGGTGCTTGTTTATACTTGATAAATGCACAATGCTCATCATGCAGAGACATCAAAGGTCATTTAATGCATGCACTTTTTGTTTTAAAATAAAGTTGACATGTGATCACAGGTGATTTCACTTAAAGTGACCTACCTAAGGGGGCTTTACAACATACCTTAACTAGCATCTCCATACCCCTTCACCGCCAAAAATAAAGTAATAAAGTCTTCTATTTAAAAGAATTAGTGAGCGGGCAGATTTATATGATTTAGTCTTTACTTTTAAAGGCTAATTTTAGATATTCTTAAAAGGGGGCAGATTTTGTGGAGTTTTAAAGATTCTTTTAAATGATTTTTTTAATTTTTAAAAAACCTCTCTAAGTGAACTCTCCCTCGTGGCTTGGAAGATAAAGAAGGAAATTTTTTATTATTTCTTTTTTGGTAAAAAGATTTGTGGAGAACATTAACGAGTTTATATAGGGAAAAAAATTTATGGAGATATTCTTATGAAAGATTTTGTTATACAGAAATGTTTTAAGGAGATTTGAAGAATATGAAGAGATTTATTTGTAGCAAACATATAACATTATTTTTTTGTGGATATGGAAGAGATTTTTTTTGAAGGCAGATGGAAGTCTTTTATTGTTGAATATATTATTATATTTTCTTTTGGGAGCAATTTTTTGTACACATTAAAATCTTATTGAAGGGTTAGAATTGAATGAGTACAAAAGGAGGAATATGAAGATGATTCATCCAGAGAAAAAGAAAATGAATCAGAGAGGAATTGGAATGGTCTTGATCTTATTTTTCTTGTAGGTTCTTCATAGATTCTGATAAGAGAAAGGGTGCCTATTTTTTGGAAGTTGGACAAATTTTTAAAGATTTTATTTTGCAGATTCAAGAATGTTTTTTTATTTGCAGGTGAAATTATGGAGTTGTTGAACAAAATGGTGATGATGGAAAAATGAAAAGGAGATGGATTTTTTTGTGGAGAGGAATGGATTCAAATGCTTGTGAAAATATTTTTTTTGAAGGCATCAAATATTTTTGCAAAGAATAATATAGTCTCATTTTTTTATTTGCAGAGAGAGGAAAAAGAATATGAAGGTTTTTTGCAGATGAAGAAATATGAAAAGTAGAGGAATTTGATATTATTCTCTATGAATGAAAATGGTGATAAAAAAAAAGATATGATCTTATTGTGTTTTTGCAGGTTGAAAAGAATATCTTGTAAATTTATTTTTGAAAAGAAGAAAATGAAATTTTTTTTAAGGTGAAAATGTAAATGCAGAGAAGATGAAGAATGTGAAAGGTCATGAGACGACATTCTATTTTTTTATAAAATAAATTTGTAGGAGCATTGAAGGATGAATTGTGTGTGTGGATCAAAGTGCAGTGGTGAAGACATATTTGTAAAAAATCTTTTGCAAATACAGATGAGATTATGTCTTTGTAGGAATGAATCAAATAATAATGAAGAAAATGTGTTGAGATATGCAGAGATGAGAAAATGTAAAATAAATGAATGAGATATAGTTGTAGGAGATTTGATAAAGATGATATAAGTGAATGACATATTTCTGCAGGAGATTTGGTGAGATGATGATGAATCACAAGAAATACAATGGTGCAAATGAGATTGAATGGCAATCATATCTTGCACATTAAGCTTGATGATTTGATAATGGTGATTGTACATTGTGTCAGTGAGATATAAATTTACTAGTGAGGTATATTGTAGCTAGTGAGGCATGTTGGTCAGTGAGACCTATTAACTAGTCAGTGAGACTCTGTATGATTGTTCATTGTTAAGCTAGTGAGGCAATTTCATAGGGGTTTTTCTACCTCTTGTGGGTTTTCCACTCATCATATCTTGTGTTATATTTCCTATGTGTCTTCATGTGTTTATATATGATTTGTGTTTAATATCCTGATTCATACCTTCAATATTATAATTGTCAATATGTGTGTTAACAAATAACTTTGTCTTTCTCTCTCTTTATCCTGCAAGTCAAAAGGTGTAAAAATTGTAAAATTTATACAACATTGATTCACCTGTTAGTTGTCGTTGCACCAAAAGATCAACCTATTAAAGCCCGATACAACCACTTGACTTAACAAGCATGGGAGGTGGTTAAGCCCTTGTTGCAAACCACTACAGCGTTGTGCTGAACAAGGAGACCAATGATCACACCTTACAACAATCTCCCCATGGCAAGCACGGGGTTTGAACCCGTGACCTCGGCTTGGCTCTGATACCAATTGTTAGCTATCCTTGCACCAAAAGATCAACCTATTAATGCCTGATACAACCACTTGACTTAACAAGCATGGGAGAATGTTAAGACCTTGTTGCAAACCATCGCAACGTTGCGCTGAACAAGGAGACCAAGGGCCACACCTTGCAACATCACCCCGCTCTCAATGTTGTTCTGGACTCCAACAACTAGTATCAGAGCATAGGTTCTATATATAAGCCTAATCATCTTGGGTAGGTCTTGTGTGTGGAGTACCATGGGTAAGTGCAATAGAAATAAAGAAAAGAAAAATGTGAAGTCTCAGACTGGTCAAAAGACTCCATCTTTATCAAATTCAAATATTGATATAGAACATGTTGATAGAAATGTCTCACAAGTTGAATCTTGTATTGAATTAGAGGAAAAGGTTTCAGGAGTTCCTTTCTTTGATGGTTTAGATTTCTCAGTTTGGTGTATAAGAATGCAAGTCTATTTATCCTGTTTAGGGTATGATGTATGGATGTTTGTTGAGAATGGATATTTAATTCTTCTCAATCACCTAATTTTGCAAATAACATAGAGGCTTTTAAATGCAATCATAAAATAATGAAAGATATTCTATCAGGATTATCTAATGAAGTTGCTTGTAAAGTTCTGCATTGTGAAATAGCTCAGGATGTGTGGAAAGAATTGATAAGAATCTATCAAGATGATGGTGAAGAAGAGGAAAGAAAGTGACATTGAAAGAAGACAATCACATGAAAAAGATGGACCCAATCAGATTCAGAAAAAGATCACAATTAGGAGTATGATGAACAAGAATGTGAAATTGACATAGAAGGAGAGCTCATATGTGCTCTGAGTGAAATCAAGAATGCAAAAAGGAGAATCAGAGACTAAAGGTGCAACTACAATAGGAAGAAGAATCCAAAGACAAAGTTATTGTAGATTTTGAAAGAATGTCTTCTGACCTTGAAGATGCTAGAAATCTGATTATTGATTTGAAAAATCAAGTAGGTGAATCAGATAAATTAATTATCAATCCGAAGTTAGAGGTTGAGGAAGCTAAGAGGATAGATGATGTAACAAAGCCTGAGTTGGAAGCTAAAACAGTTGAATGTCAAAATCTTGAAGGAGAAATAGGTTCTTTAAGAAAAGATCTTGAGGATATTAAGAAGCAGTTGGAAAAGAATCTCATATTTGAAGAGAGCACAAGCAAGTTACATGAGATGCTGAGTAAACAAAAACAACATAGATACACTAGTGGACTTGGCTTTGAAGAAGGAGAATGTTCCAAAGCTAGAGAAACTCCAAGAAATAAAATTGATCTAAGTTATCACACTGCTGCTCCTGAAGGCAAAGAGACGATTAAAGCTGAAATGAACAATCAAAAGAGAAGTTCAAGAAGGGCTGCCCCTGTAAGACAAGCATATGTGTACATGTATAATTATTCATTCTTTGGTTATTGTTATAATTGTAACCATTTTGGACACAAAGCAGTTAATTGTAGAAAATAATCAATTTGTTTCAATATGGAATACTAATTTTGTATGTTTCAAGTGTAATTCTCATGGTCACAAGGCATATAGTTGCAGAGTGTATTAAAGAATAGCATCACCTAGTTTGATAGGTTGGAAAAAGAAATAGGTTGAAAAGGTTTGGAAGAAGAAACCTGAATAGAAGAAAGAAGTGAAAGTGTGGAGACTAAAATAGAGCCAAGAGAAGATAGATCCTAAACTTGTGCATCTTGCACAAGTCACTTTATCAGTTGCATAACAGATAGTATGAAGTTAGGGGGAGTTGTTCATGATCTATCAATTTTCCCCAAATAAGTTTCAGAAGGAGATCATTTTGATTTTTATCAATATAATGATTTTGTCTTGTTTTAGATTCCTGCCTGATAATGTTTTCATGATAATATTCATATCAATTTTGTGAAGT
The DNA here is from genome assembly GCA_027924645.1 of Cunninghamia lanceolata. NCBI lineage: Eukaryota > Viridiplantae > Streptophyta > Pinopsida > Cupressales > Cupressaceae > Cunninghamia > Cunninghamia lanceolata. Next base: position 11,696,047 of record BSBN01000130.1, on the reverse strand, counting down.
GAAGTTCATAACTATATTGATTTTTAGTAGTGATACATGTGATCAGTGGTTCATGATGTCATAATGGATACAAGATATTGATAAAGATATTTAGGGGTTCAATGATCAAGGAGTTTGATGATGTTGAAGTGTTAATAATATCTTTGCATGGAGTTCAAGTTTAACTGATTCATATCAAAGGATTCAATTTTATGCCTTGATTGGTTGGGAGATCTTGGAGATGTGTCATTTAGGTCAAAAAGGGTTGTTGATTGTGAAAGATTTGTTTGTCATGAAATTTGTTTTGCAATTACAAGTGATATTTTTAGGAGTTTGTATTTGATAGCAGAGGTATCTTAGTTTTCATCTTGTCAAAAGAAGTTATCAAAGGATCTCAATGATGTCAGTTTTCATCTTCATCTTCATATTGGTGTTGTGACATGAAATGGTATTGTGCTGAGAGTATAGTGCAGTCTATGGGAAGTTTATAACAGTGATTTGATGCTTTGTTTGGTGTGCCTTACATGATGTTACTTTTAGGTCCTATGCTTTATGATGTCTTGTTGCTCACAAGTTGAAAAGCTGTTCAATATGCAGATGTACAAGGACAAAGCTTTCAAGATAAGTTTAGGACAACAAATTGTAAATGTGATCAGTGCCTTAAATCTTTTGACAAAGACTAGTGGTATTAAAGATTTGGCAAAAGTTAACTGCCTTTGTCATCAGATGTCAAAAAAGGGGAGAGAAAGAAAATACTTTAGGTAGTTTTGCCATCAATGACAAAGGGGGAGTTTGATGGAGATTGATTGTCATTGATGTCAAAAAGGTGTTGTGTAGTTTGCCATTGATGTTTTGGTTGTGTTATGATGATATAAGGTAGGTTGACAAAGTGTGTTGCTTCTTACAGTCATGTTGTTCACAGGTTGACAACATGGGTCTAATGCAGAGGTCATTCTCATTCTTTTGGGGTCATCAGGACTTTATAGTGTGGTTGATTCTGTTTGGAGTTGATCATGGACTCATAATATTGTTTGGAGTTGCTTCATGTTCTTGTGTGCTTCCATGCATTTCTTGTGCATTCATATACTTCATAATACAAGATTCATGTATTTGAGAGTATTGACCTTATTGATCACCTTGGTGTCTTTGTATGTAGTTTGTCATAGTGACATGATGGAGTTGTTCATACAGAGGTGTTCAATGCTTTATGACACATGATCAAAGAGTTCATCATCATGGATATTGAAGTGTTTGTGATAAGTTCCTGATGTTATGAAAAGGTTAAGGTGCTTGTTTATACTTGATAAATGCACAATGCTCATCATACAGAGACATCAAAGGTCATTTAATGCATGCACTTTTTGTTTTAAAATAAAGTTGACCTGTGATCATAGGTCATGTCACTTAAAGTGACCTGCCTAAGGGGGCTTTACAACATACCTTAACTAGCATCTCCATACCCCTTCACCACCAAAAATAAAGTAATAAAGTCTTCTATTTAAAATAATTAGTGAGTGGGCAGATTTATATGATTTAGTCTTTATTTTTAAAGGCTAATTTTAGATATTCTTAAAAGAGGGCTGATTTTGTAGAGTTTTAAATATTCTTTTAAAAGATTTTTTTAATTTTTATAAAACATCTCTAAGTGAACTCTCCCTCGTGGCTTGGAAGATAAAGAAGGAATTTTTTTATTATTTCTTTTTTGGTAAAAAGATTTGTGGAGAAAATTAAGGAGTTTATATAGGGAAAATTTTTTATGGAGATATTCTTATGAAAGATTTTTTATGCAGAAATTTTTTAAGGAGATTTGAAGAATATGAAGAGATTTATTTGTAGCAAACAAAAAACATTATTTTTTTGCGGATATGCAAGAGATTTTTTTTTAGGGCAGATGGAAGACTTTTATTGTTCAGGATATTATTATATTTTCTTTTGGGAGCAATTTTTTGTACAGATTAAAATCTTATTGAAGGGTTAGAATTGAATGAGTACAAAACAAGGAATATGAAGATGATTCATCTAGAGAAAAAGAAAATGAATCAGAGAGGAAATGGAATAGTCTTGATCTTATTATTCTTGTAGATTCTTCATAGATTCTGAGAAGAGAAAGGGTACCTATTTTTTGGAAGTTAGACAAATTTTTAAAGATTTTATTTTGTAGATTGAAGAATGTTTTTTTTATTTATAGGTGAAATTATGGAGTTGTTGAATAAAACGGTGAAGATGGAAAAATGAAAAGGAGATGGATTTTTTTGTGAAGAGGAATGGATTCAAATGGTTGTGAAAATATTTTTTTGAAGGCATCAAATATTTTTGTAAAGAATAATATAGTCTCATTTTTTTGTTTGTAGAGAGAGGAAAAAGAATATGAAGGTTTTTTGTAGATGAAGAAATATGCAAAGTAGAGGAATTTGATATTATTCTCTATGAATGAAAATGGTCATAAAAAAAAGATATGATCTTATTGTGTTTTTGTAGGTTGAAAAGAATATCTTGTAAATTTATTTTTGAAAAGAAGAAAATGAAAGTTTTTTTTAAGGTGAAAATGTAAATGCAGAGAAGATGAAGAATGTCAAAGGTCATGAGAGGACATTCTATCTTTTTTATAAAATAAATTTGTAGGAGCATTGAAGGATGAATTGTGTGTGTGGATCAAAGTGCAGTGATGAAGACATATTTGTAAAAATTCTTTTGAAAATATAGATGAGATTATGTCTTTGATGGAATGAATCAAATAATAATGAAGATAATGTGTTGAGATATGCAGAGATGAGAAAATGTAAAAAAAATGAATGAGATATAGTTGCAGGAGATTTGATAAAGATGATATAAGTGAATGACATATATTTCTGCAGGAGATTTGGTGAGATGATGATGAATCATAGGAAATACAATGGTGCAAATCAGATTGAATGGAAATCATATCTTGCACATTAAGCTTGATGATTTGATAATGGTGATTGTACATTGTGTCAATGAGACATCAATTTACCAGTGAGGTATAATGTAGCCAGTGAGGCATGTTGGTCAGTGAGACTCTGTATGATTGTTCATTGTTAAGCCAGTGAGGCAATTTCAGAGGAGTTTTTCTACCCCTTGTGGGTTTTCCACTCATCATATCTTGTGTTATATTTCCTATGTGTCTTCATGTGTTTATATATGATTTGTGTTTAATGTCCTGATTCATGCCTTCAATATTATAATTGTGCATATGTGTGCTAACAAATAACTTTGTCTTTCTCTCTCTTTATCCTGTAAGTCAAAAGGTTGAAAAATTGTAAAATTTATACAACACTGATTCACTTGTTAGCTACTGTTGCACCAAAAGATCATCTTAGAACGTATTTCTAAGAAAAGTGGTGTCTTCAACAGATTTAAAATCTTTTCATTTGCTTCAAAGATGCTCTCATTTCCTTACAAGTGGTATCAGAGCCTTCTTCTGGGATCTGCTTTGTTGCTCACATATGTACGTTTGTATGTTGCATGTGTTTGCATATAAGAGTTCCAGGTGTATAAGGTCTGGGTATTCCTTCTGTGATGATTTCTTAGTGTGACAGGCTTGAGGAAATCTGAAGGAATTGCTGATGTTTTGATCCTTGTTTTGAGTGAAGTCTAGCAGTTGATCTTGTCTTCATGTTACAATAGGCACTTGAAGGATGGTGAAGATGGAGAAACTGGAGCTGGTCATATTGAAATGATGTGATTTGAGGCTCCTAGTTGGCAGCGATATAATCCTGATGCATGGGGTGGAATATTTTACTCTATGGTTGAGATGCAACAAATCTCTATATTGGGTGTCTGTGTGAGAGGCTCCCTGATGATATGGAGAAGCTTGGGTTGTTTTTTATCTATGGAGAAATGTGCTTATGCTGGGTGTTTTGTCCTGGTATTGGAAGGTATAACTTTTTTGTTACCCTGATTGCATGTAGGCTATGGAGTTGATCATTGGATGGTCTGAGAGCTTCTGAAATAGCCTGTCTCCCTTAGATGCATGTGCATGTTGGTGGTTGTGATGTTGGCCTACAAGTGGGCCTGAAGTTCCTGAACTGTTGTTTCCTTTAGTGGATGCTCTGTACTTGCATGTCTCAGAGTCATGTTCCTTGGTTTTGAGGGGTTTCATATTTTTCCTAAAATCTATGCTGATGCATATTCATGATGATCCATTTTTCTGGTTTAACCGTTATAGTGTTTATTGATTCATATTCTTGGTCTTCCAGATGTGAAGTGGGTATGGATGTGCATGGGTGTTTTTCAAACATGGTGGTTTTATAGGTTTTACATGGTCAAGAGAAAAACTTGTGGTTTTGTGAAGCTGCAGTTAAGCTATTTCTAGACCCTGGCTTTTGGGGTGTTGCTGGATGATATAGTTGCAGTTTTTCATGCATGCTTCATGCATGGTGTGAGGAGGTGAAATGCTTTCTCTGCATGGGAGTACTGGTAAGTGATATGTCACTCAGTATTTCTATGGTAATGCTTCTGGTTTCTTGACTATGGTGCTCAGGTTGTGGACATGTTTGGCGAATCAGATTTGTAAGTACTCTGGTGCTTGAGTCATGTTGTCTACATTGTTATCTATTCCTTGAGATCTCAATTTTGCAGTTTCTAGTGTAATAGTGGGTTTGCAAGTTTCAGTATATTTGGATCTATGAGTTATGTAGTTTTTTAGGTGTGTATAGCCTATTGATTGCAGTGAGATAACTTGGAAGTGGATGGTCTATATCCACAAGATTGATTATGTGATTGTGCAGACTTGTTAGCTGGCCTTGTCTGTGGTCACTTGTGCATAGCTTGGATTCACAGGTTTGTGTAAGCTATTGATAGTAATAGAGTATTTCCTTGGTTTGGAGATCTTGGTGTCACTTGGTTTTATTGTCACATGGACATGTTAATGTGTGGACCTGGAGGATTTTTAGATTAGGAGATGTTTGTTCATGTTGCTTCGAAAGCTCAGATTGCCACAATTCAGTGGGAGCTTTAGCAATGACTGCAGATTCATCACTTAGTGGTGAATGATCTTTGTTAGTGTTGTAGATGTTAGTAGGAGGAGCTCTTAGATCCTGTTGCTGTAGAAGGGTTCTTTCGCATTTGCAGGGGCACTATTTGAAGATGTGTAACATCTTGGAGCCATGAAGGACTTACACAGTCTTTGGTTGAGGTGTTGGTGGTGCTTGACAGGTGATGTTGGTTTAGAGTTTGGTTTGTTTCATGTCATGGTATTTCCTTGAATTCTGCTTTTGAGTTTTGGCATGGTACATTGCTCTTGAGACCATGGTTATGTTCACCTAGAGCATGCAATCTCCTAAGGGGGATGGTAAGATCATGATTTCATGATAAGTTCCTGATTCAGATGATTGGAGCTTTGACAATGGTCTGGTGATTCTCTATGTGTTGGGTGTATTGATCTTTTTGCTTGATTACTTCATGTTGGTGCAGAGATGCATTTGGAGTTTAGTATGAAATTATTATTTACAGATGCTCATGGGTACATGGAAAATAAGGTGAGACTGTATATGCTGTGCTTAATCAGAGATTTCAGCATAAAGTCCGAGAAGCCTACACCTTGGTTGGACGTGAGTTCAACAGAGACCTATGAGGAGATTTCTCTTGGAGAAGTCATGATGGCTTGTATATCTTGGAGGAACATTCTTGTCCCTGCTCATAGTCTACTCGGCAGTTTATTACTTGAGAGGTATTGCCCATTGTTTCTCTCAGATGTTTTATGTTTTCTTTCATAGACATGGATCTTGAACTGCTCATAGATGGTTCTGGAGGATTCATTGTGAGAGATGGATATCATGTTTATCTCCTTTTACATTTGAGTTTAAAGATTTCATTCATTGATGAGAATTGTTAGGAGATGGTTTTAATGGGCTGATTTCCTGAAACGGGAAATGGATTAGTTTGATCTTCTTTGGTTTGAGAGGCTTATAACCATGTTAGTTGCATGATTACATATGTTGAATTTGATCTCTTGAGATTGAATGTTTATTTGGGTGTTGTTATGCTGTTCTCTTTGGGGTGTTTTGAAGGAGATCATTTCTTGACACAGTTGGCATTCAGAGGTGTATGTAGAAGGATTGTCTACAGGTATATGATGTGCAGAGTTACTCTCTATGGTCCTAGTTATCTTCCTGGATGGTTTGTTTCACACTACATTGGTTTGAGGTTTGATTGGAGCTGAGGTGATCACTAGTTTTTGGTCATGTGGTTTTCACTTATGTTCTTGGGTGATGACATGGAAGTTTTGTTATCTCTTTCCTTTATTGGTTTTGGAGAACTTGGGAGAGTTCTTGACTGGTGGTGAGGAGTTGTTGTTTGATTACAGGTGTTATGTATCATTGTGGATGTTTTCCTTGGTACTACATGATGTTTACACTTTCTATGTAATGCTATTGGTGGATTTTGTATGCCATGTTCATTTTCAATTATGCATTACCCATGCAGTGGGAGTTCTTGGATGTGTTTGGTCTTTTATGACTGGATGACACATGGAGCTTGTATTTGCAGTTGATGGGTGTATATGTAGGTGGCATGAGTCTTCTAATATGAATACCTTCAAGGTATGGATGATTGGATGGATTAGCACTTGCTCTGTGTGCTATTTTCAATCATGTGGGTTTTTTGTTCAGTTGGATGGAAGCAGTCAGTTTTCTGATTGTTGTTCTAGCTGATGTTCTATCTTATTTCTAGAGGATGGTTTCATGGCTATGTTCTGGAAGCTTTGAAGATGGTTATGTTGGAGCTTCTGTGTAGCTTGATAGCACAGTGGAGTGGAGGCAGTATCAACTTTGGTTCTGTAACTTGGAGCATTGATGGTTTCCTCTAATTCCTTTGTCAAGTGGGAGAATGTTGAGTACTTGTGACTCGGATTACAGGCATTGGTTCAATGGTTCATTAGTTCATCGGTTCGTAGGGATTAGTTCAATGGTTCATTGGTTCATCGATTCGATGGCATCGGTTCAATGGTTCATTGCTTCATCGGTTCGACAGCATCGGTTCAATGGTTCATTGGTTCATCAGTTCATAGGCATCGGTTCAATGGTTCGTTAGTTCATCAGTTCAATGGCATCGGTTCAATGGTTCATTGGTTCAAGGGTTCAACCTAATCAGGCAGAGTGTAGCCATCGGCTTTGCTTTAGTTTGTTACTCCGACTGTTTGTGTCTCCCTAATGGTGGTTGACATCCGTGAGAGTTATTCTGACAAAGAATAGTCATCGGCATGACAATCATTGTCGACATGGTTTGCAAATGTCACTCCGATGAAGGCTTGGCATCGGCATGACTATAACTATCACAAAAATTTTGAAATGTTGCTCTGATAGCTTGTGGTCACTCCGTTGAATGACATCGGCTTGGGCTATTCCAATGAGGTTAGACTGGCATCGTCGGCAACAAAATTGCCAACGATAGTCTTACTGAGTTTTCATATATATAAACTGGGATAGCGGCCGTCGACTGGTGCATGTGGGATAATTAGATTTCATGAATATGAACAGTCGTGGAAATGGTTATAAGCTGGGATGCTAGGAATTCATTTGACAGTTTTGACGTGGCTCCTTGATCCATTATGGTAGTCGAACTGAATGTTCTCTTCTGTAATGTGACATGTTAAACACATTGTAACAGAGGAGTGAGAGAGTGAGCGAGAATAGAGTTTGGGTGTAGGGTGATGTCCTGTGCTGTATGCTATTTGTGGCATGATAATAGTATGAAGGACTAACCTGAGTGCTGGAGAACTTTTTATAAGGTTATGCTGTCAGTTATTCTTCTAGAAGAGCAAGATATAAATCTCCATGAAAGGCTTAGTGCCAGATTTTTATTGCAACTATATTTATAGTTGCTGAATAATACAATGGCGATCTGGGCTTTTGGAATGTGGGGTTTTTTACCTATAAGAGTTTTCCCCATGTAAATCTGTGTCTTCTATTCTATCTTTTGTGTTAACATTTCTGTTGTTGAAATTAGATCTTGTTGCTTGTACTTTCCTCGAAGGGTCAATGTTGGAAATGTTCTATGTCTGTTTCCACTTTGTGGCATAGTTGTGCGTGTTTTTAAAGCAAATGAAAAGATTTTAAATCTGTCAAAGACACCACTTTTCTTAGAAATACGTTCTGAGATAAAAGTGTTGTCTTTGACAGATTTAAAATCATTTCATTTGCTTCAAAAACATGCACAACTATGCCACAAAGCGGAAACAGACATAGAACATTTCCAACATTGACCCTTAGAGGAAAGTACAAGCAATAAGATCTAATTTCAACAACAGAAACGTTAACACAAAAGATAGAATAGAAGACACAGATTTACGTGGGGAAAACCCTTAAGGGTAAAAAACCCCACACTCCAAAAGCCCAGATCGCCATTGTATTATTCAGCAATAGAAAATATAGTTACAATACAAATCTAACACTAAGCCTTTCATGGAGATTTACATATTGCTCTTCTAGAAGAATAACTAAAAGCATAACCCTGTGCAAAGTTCTCAAGCACTTCGGTTAGTCCTTCATACTGTTATCATGCCACAAATAGCATACATCACAGGACATCACCCTACACCCGAACTCTATTCTCGCTCACTCTCTCACTCCTCTGTTACAATGCGTTTAACATGTCACATTACAGAAGAGAACATTTGGTTTGACTACCACAATGGATCAAGGAGCCACGTCACCACTGTCAAACAAATTCCTAGCATCCCAGCTCATAACCATTTCCACAACTATTCATTTTTGTGAAAACTAATTATCCCACATGCACCAGTCGACGGCCACTATCCCAGTTTATATATACGACCACTCAGTAAGACTATCGTCGGCAATTTTGTTGCCGACGATGCCAGTCTAACCTCATCGGAATAGCCCAAGCCGATGTCATTCAACAGAGTGACCACAAGCTGTCGGAGCAACATTTCAAAATTGTGGCGATAGTTATAGTCATGCTGATGCCAAGCCTTCATCAGAGTAACACAACACATCGAAGTGACATTTGCAAACCATGTCGACAATGATTGTCAAGCTGATGACCATTCTTTGTCAGAATAACTCTCACCGATGTCAACCACCATCGAGGAGACACAAACAGTAGGAGTAACAAACTAAAGCAAAGCCGATGGCTACACTCTGCCCGATCAGGTTGAACCCTTGAACCAATGAACCATTGAACTGATGCTGTCGAACTGATGAACCAATGAACCATTGAACCGATGCCTGCGAATTGATGAACCATTGAACCAATGCCGTCTAACCGATGAACCAATGAACCATTGAACCGATGTCGTCGAACTGATGAACCAATGAACCATTGAATTGATGCCTATAATTTGAGTCACAAGTACTCAACAAATCAGGAAGAAGAGATAAGTTTGAATGAACCTATTCAAGAATCAGAAGTGTAAGAAACTCCCAAAGTTCCTAGGTATGTAAGACTGAATCACTATGAAGATCAGATCATAGGTGATAAAAGAAAAGGTGTACAAACAAGAAGAAGGATTGCTCAAAATTCAGAAGCGTATTATCTGATTTCAAAGATTGAACCTAAAATAGTGAATGAAGCTTGCAATGATGAAAGATGGTGAAGTAGTTAGAAAAAAAGCCAGATTGGTCTGCAAGGGTTACTCCCAAGTAGAAGGAGTTGATTTTGAAGAAAATTTTGCTCTGGTGGCAAGAATTGAAGTAGTCTGATTATTTCTTTCTTTTGCTACCTTCAAGGATTTCAAGGTATATCAGATGGATGTCAAGTCTGCCTTCCTAAATGGTAAATTGGAAGAAGAAGTTTACATTGAGCAACCAGATGGATTTCAATTATCTGATCATGGTGATATGGTCTACAAATTGAAGAAAGCATTGTATGGACTCAAGCAAGCCCTAAGAGCCTAGTATGAAAGATTGGATAAGCATCTTTTGAAGATTGGTTTCAACAAAGGTACTGCTGACAGTAACTTGTATTTCAAAATTGATCATGAAAATATCTTGATTGTTGAAGTGTTTGTTGATGATATCATTTTTGGAGGAAGAGATAGTATGTGTAAAACCTTTGCAAATCAAATGAAAAGTGAATTTGAGATGTCCATGTTTGGGGAAATGAATTTCTTCTTGGGTTTGCGAATCACTCAAACAAAGAAAGGAATCTTCATTTCTCAGACCAAATATGTGAAAGAACTGTTGAAGAAATTTGGGATGGAAGACTCAAAATCAATGAATGCTCCCATGGTAACCGGATGTAAATTGAGCAAAGATGATGACTCTCCTAAGGATGATCAGAAAAAGTATAGGTCAATGATTGGAGGGCTATTGTATCTCACTCAAACTAAACCTGACATTATGAATGATGTTGGTCTTGTTGCTAGATTCTAAGCTGATCCTAGAGAATCTCATGTCATGGCAATCAAGAGGATTTTTAGATATCTAAAAGGGATAGTTGAGTATGGTTTGTGGTATCCTAGAGATCATGATTTCTCTCTTCATGCATATATAGATGCGGATTGGGCAGGAGATGTGGGTGACGGGAAGAGTACCAGTGGTGGAGCATTCTTTTTGGGGAAGAGATTGGTTTCTTGGCTGAGCAAGAAACAAGAGGCAATATCTCTGTCCACTGTAGAAGTAGAATATATTGCAGCAACAGGTAGTTGCACTCAAGTATTGTGGATGAAGCAAATGCTAAAGGACATCAGAGTGGAGTATAAGGAACCTATCACAATCTTCTGTGATAATTCAAGTGCAATAAACATATCAAAGAATCTGGTGTTGTATTCAAAGACTAAACACATATCCATCAAGTTTCACTTTTTGAGAGAGCAAGTGAACAAAAATGAAGTCAGATTAGAGTTTGTGCCTTCCAAGGATCAGATTACAGATATTTTACTAAACCTCTACCTAAGGACTCTTTTGAGTATCTCAGGGAGAAGTTAGGGGTTATTGCCCCTCTGGTTCTGAATTAAGGTGCACTAATGTGCATCAGTCCGGTGGATACCACAGTCATATCTTGTGGTCCAGATTGATGTTTGGGAAGATGCTACTCAGGGGGAGTAGCTGATATGTTTCTGAAGTAATGCAAGTATGTGCCCTTTGCCATTGATGTCAAGGGGGAGAGAAGACATGTGAAAAATAAGTGGTTGATGATCAAAGGGGGAGAAGTAAAGGAAGAGAAGACATGTGAGTGGTTGTTGTTGATAAGGGGAGTTGTGACAGTATGGAGAAGTTCTTGTCTTGATGGTTAAAACAGTTTTTCACATCATATGTTGCCATCAATGACAAAGGGGGAGATTGTTGTAAGTATGGGCCTAACCAGTGTTGTCATTGATGTCAACGTACTCCTATTGCATTGATGATAAGGATTGGATGAGCTGTGTGCTGAGGATATTGAGAAAATTAATCCTAATCAGAAACAGAGAAGAATAGTAAAGACAGTGAGGTAAAGATCCTAGTTAAGATGAAGATCAGAGGGTGCGCTTCAAAGGGTTTGTATATATGTGTCTTAAGATGATCCAATAAAGATTTCAGAGGTCCACATGAAGACCTAAAAAAGTTATGGCCACTTAATTAAAACCCGTTCTGACAGGTATTCAGAGGTGACAGATTGACACAGATAGGTCTGGTGAGATCTGGAAATGCAATATCCTATTCTACAGATTTGGTGGAGTGTTTAGGAAGCCAATGTGGATTGACAACTCAATTGGTTCATGGTTTGGAGGTCCGCAAGCATCTATTCCAATATGACAGTGATGACAGACTATGTTCTTGAGGTTCTAGATGAAGGAGAGAATGATTTTAGTAGGCATAAGTAGTGTGGATGTTCTTGGTGATTCAGGCAAGCTTGTGGAGGTCTTTGGATTGTGCCTAGTTCGTGTTGGTGGTCTGCATTGAAGATTGAGCTTGCAATTAAAGATTTACTTCCAGATGATGATGTTCTTCTTAAGTCTGGCCAACCGGATGAGTTACACATCCTGCGGATGATCTGGAAGGTGTCCTGTGAAGTATGGCGTGTTCCCAAAGAAAGATTGAAGTCTCAGATCTGTGTAGATGACAGTGTGTTAATCCACGTGAAGTCTTTTTGTAATAAGTCATGTTGTATTTATGTACTTGCTCTATAATGTATGCCGACTTGATGATAATTCCTAAGTCGATGTCTTGTATAAATAAGGAGTTGTAAAATCATTTCAAAGTGTGTCTTGTGGAGATGAGAATGTGGTAGAGAGGCAGAAAGTGAAAAGTAGAGCAGAAGTGTTGGGCTTAAATGGAACTGACTCAAGCATGGTGAAGATGCTATTCTTCAGTTCAAGTATGTAATACTTATTATTCTGTAGACAGTGTGTCTCCTGTAGGCAGTGGGCCTCTTGTGAGCAATGTGCTCAGGCAGTGAGCCCTAATTGGCATGTGCCATTTTGTTCTTTCTATTATTCTAACAGAGAATACAATCTTGGGTTAGTCACCTCGTAGTTTTTCCCTTAACCAGGTTTTCCACGTCAAAATCTTGGTGTCAATGTGTTAATGTGTTTCTGCTCTTGAATTGTTGCATTACATTTTCACGATTGATTTATTATTATGCTGCTAGATAAGAAAATAATTTAAAGTGATTAATTGAAAGAAATTTTCAAACAACTGATTCACCCCCCCTCTCGGTTGTCTGTCCTAAATATAACATCCCCCCAACGCAAGCGCGAGGTTTGAACCCATTACCTCGGCTCGGCTCTGATACCAATTGTTAGCTGTCATTGCACCAAAAGATCAACCTATTAATGCCTGATACAACCACTTGACTTAACAAGCACGAGAGGCGGTTAAGCCCTTGTCGCAAACCACAGCAGTGTTGTGCTGAACAAGGAGACCAAGGGCCACACCTTGTAACATCACCCCCCTCTGAGTATTGTTTTGGACTCCAACAAGTGGTATCAGAGCATAGGTTTCGTACAGAAGCCTAATAAGCTTGGGTAGGTCTTGTGTGTGGAGTACCATGGGTAAGTACAAAAGAAATAAAGAAAAGAAAAATGTGAAGTCTCAGACTGGTCAAAAGACTCCATCTTTATCAAATTCAAATATCAATATAGAACATGTTGATAGAAATGTCTCACAAGTTGAATCTTGTATTGAATTAGAGGAAAAGGTTTCAGGAGTTCCTTTCTTTGATGGTTTAGATTTCTCAGTTTGGTGTATAAGAATGCAAGTCTATTTATCCTGTTTAGGGTATGATGTATGGATGTCTATTGAGAATGGATATTTTAATTCTTCTCAATCACCTAATTCTACAAATAACATAGAGGCTTTTAAATGCAATCATACAGGAATGAAAGCTATTCTATTAGGATTATCTAATGAAGTTGCTTGTAAAGTTCTGCATTGTGAAATAGCTCAGGATGTGTGGAAAGAATTGATAAGAATCTATCAAGATGATGGTGAAGAAGAGGAAAGAAAGTGACATTGAAAGAAGACAATCACATGAAAAAGATGAGACCCAATCAGATTCAGAAGAAGATCAAAATTAGGAGTATGATGAACAAGAATGTGAAATTGACATAGAAGGAGAGCTCATATGTGCTCTGAGTGAAATCAAGAAATACAAAAAGGAGAATCAGAGACAAAAGGTGCAACTACAACAGGAAAAATAATCCAAAGACAAAGTTATTTCAGATTTTGAAAGAATATCTTCTAACCTTGAAGATGCTATAAATCTGATTATTGATTTGAAAAATCAAGTAGGTGAATCAGATAAATTAATTATCAATCTGAAGTCAGAGGTTGAGGAAGCTAAGACGATAGATGATGTAACAAAGTCTGAGTTGGAAGATAAAATAGTTGAATGTCAAAATCTTGAAGAAGAAATAAGTTCTTTAAGAAAAGATCTTGAGGATGTTAAGAAGTAGTTGGAAAAGAATCTCAGATTTGAAGAGAGCACAAGAAAGTTACATGAGATGTTGAGTAAACAAAAACAACATAGATACACTAGTGGACTTGGCTTTAAAGATGGAGAATGTTGCAAAGCTAGAGAAACTCCAAGAAAGAAAATTGATCTAAGTTATCACACTGCTGCTCTTGAATGCAAAGAGAAGATTAAATCTGAAATGAACAATTAAAAGAGAAGTTCCAGAAGGGCTCCCCCTGTAAGACAAGCATATGTGTATAGGTATAATTATTCATTCTTTGGTTATTGTTATAATTGTAACAATTTTGGACACAAAGTAGTTAATTGTAGAAGAAATCAATTTGTTTCAATATGGAATACTAATTTTGTATGTTTCAAGTGTAATTCTCCTGGTCACAAGGCATATAGTTGTAGAGTGTATGAAAGAAGAGCATCACCTGGTTTGATAGGTTGGAAAAAGAAAAGGGTTGAAAAGGTTTGGAAGAAGAAATCTGAATAGAAGAAAGAAGTGAAAGTGTGGAGACTAAAACAGAGCCAAGAGAAGATAGATCCTAAACTTGTGCATCTTTCACAAGTCACTTTATCAGTTGCATAACAGATAGTATGAAGTTAGGGGGAGTTGTTCATGAGCTATCAATTTTCCCGAAATAAGTTTTAGAAGGAGATCATTTTGATGCTTATCAATATAATGATTTTGTCTTGTTTTAGATTCCTGCCTGATAATGTTTTCCTGATAATATTCATATCAATTTTGTGAAGTGAAGTTCATAACTATGTTGATTTTTAGTAGTGATACATGTGATCAGTGGTTCATGATGTCATAATGCATACAAGATATTAATAAAGATATTCAAGGGTTCAATGATCAAGGACTTTGATGATGTTGAAGTGTTAATAATATCTTTGCATGGAGTTCAAGTTTATCTGAGTCATATCAAAGGAGTCAATTTTATGCCTTCATTGGTTGGGAGATCTTGGAGATGTGTCATTTAGGTCAAAAAGGGTTGTTTAATAGGTAGATGTACAAGGACAGAGCTTTCAAGATAAGTTTAGGACAGCAAATTGTAAATGTGATCAGTGCCTTAAATCTTTTGAAAAAGACTACTGGTATTAAAGATTTGGGGTAAGTTAACTGCCTTTGTCATCAGATGTCAAAAAGGGGGAGAGAAAGAAAATACTTCAAGTGGTTTTTCCATCAATGACAAAGGGGGAGTTTGATGGAGATTGATTGTCATTGATGTCAAAAAGGTGTTGTGTAGTTTTCCATTGATGTTTTGGTCGTGTTATGATGATGCAAGGTTGGTTGACAATGTGTGTTGCTTCTTGCAGTCATGTTGTTCATAGGTTGACCACATGGCTCTAATGCAGAGGTCATTCTCATTCTTTTGGGGTCATCAGGACTTTATAGTGTGGTTGATTCTGCTTGGAGTTGATCATGGACTCATAATATTGTTTGGAGTTGCTTCATGTTCTTGTGTGCTTCCATGCATTTCTTGTGCATTCATATACTTCATAATACAAGATTCATGTATTTGAGAGTATGGACCTTATTGATCACCTTGGTGTCTTTGTATGTAGTTTGTCATAGTGACATGATGGAGTTGTTCATACAGAGGTGTTTAATGATTTATGACACAGGATCAAAGAGTTCATCATCATGGATATTGAAGTGTTTGTGATAAGTTTCTGATGCTATGAAAAGGTTAAGGTGCTTGTTTATACTTGATAAATGCACAATGCTCATCATACAGAGACATCAAAGGTCATTTAATACATGCACTTTTTGTTTTAAAATAAAGTTGACCTATGATCACAGGTCATGTCACTTAAAGTGACCTACCTAAGGGGGCTTTACAACATACCTTAATCGGCCTCTCCATACCCCTTCACCGCCAAAAATAAAGTAATAAAGTCTTCTATTTAAAAGAATTAGTGAGCAGGCAGATTTATATGATTTAGTCTTTGTTTTTAAAGGCTAATTTTAGATATTCTTAAAAGGGGGCAGATTTTGTGGAGTTTTAAAGATTCTTTTAAAAGATTTTTTTTAATTTTAAAAAAACCTTTCTAAGTGAACTCTCCCTCATGGCTTGGAAGATAAAGAAGGAAATTTTTTATTATTTCTTTTTTGGTAAAAAGATTTGTGGAGAACATTAAGGAGTTTATATAGGGCAAATTGTTTATGGAGATATTCTTATGAAAGATTTTTTTATGCAGAAATTTTTTAGGGGATTTGAATAATATGAAGAGATTTATTTGTAGCAAACAGATAACATTATTTTTTTGCAGATATGGAATAGATTTTTTTTTGGAGGGCAGATGAAAGTCTTTTATTGTTGAAGATATCATTATAGTTTCTTTTGGGAGCAATTTTTTGTATAGATTAAAATCTTATTGAAGATTAGAATTGAATGAGTACAGAAGGAGGAATATGGAGATGATTCATGCAGAGAAAAAGAAAATGAATTAGAGAGGAATTGGAATGGTCTTGATCTTATTTTTCTTGTAGGTTCTTCATAGATTCTGAGAAGAGAAAGGGTTTTATTTTTTTGGATGTTGGACAAATTTTTAAAGATTTTATTTTGTAGATTGAAGAATGTTTTTTTTTTTGCAGGTGAAATTATGGAGTTGTTGAATAAAATGGTGAAGATGGAAAAATGAAAAGGAGATGGATTTTTTTGTGAAGAGGAATGGATTCAAATGGTTGTGAAAATATTTTTTTTGAAGGCATCAAATATTTTTGCAAAGAAGAATATAGTCTCATTTTTTTTGTTTGCAGAGAGAGGAAAAATAATATGAAGGGTTTTTGCAGATGAAGAAATATGCAAAGTAGAGGAATTTGATATTATTCTCTATGAATGAAAATGGTCATAAAAAAAAAGATATGAACTTATTGTGTTTTTGTAGGTTGAAAAGTATATCTTGTAAATTTAGTTTTGAAAAGAAGAAAATGAAAGTTTTTTTTAAGGTGAAAATGTAAATGGAGAGAAGATGAAGAATGTGAAAGGTCATGAGAGGACATTCTATTTTTTTATAAAATAAATTTGTAGGAGCATTGAAGGATGAATTGTGTATGTGGATCAAAGTGTAGTGATGAAGACATATTTGTAAAATTTCTTTTGAAAATATAGATGAGATTATGTCTTTGCAGGAATGAATCAAATAATAATGAAGAAAATGTGTTGAGATATGCAGAGATGAGAAAATGTAAAAGAAATGAATGAGATATAGTTGCAGGAGATTTGATAAAGATGATATAAGTGAATGACATATATTTCTGCAGGAGATTTGGTGAGATGATGATGAATCATAGGAAATATAATGGTACAAATCAGATTGAATAGCAATCATATCTTGCACATTAAGCTTGATGATTTGATAATGGTGATTGTACATTGTGTTAGTGAGACATCAATTTAGCAGTGAGGTATATTGTAGCCAGTGAGGCATGTTGGTTAGTGAGACCTATTCACCAGTCAGTGAGACTTTGTATGATTGTTCATTGTTAAGCCAGTGAGGCAATTTCAGAGTGGTTTTTCTACCCCTTGTGGGTTTTCCACTCATCATATCTTGTGTTATATTTCTTATGTATCTTCATGCGTTTATATATGATTTGTGTTTAATGTCCTGATTCATGCCTTCAATATTATAATTGTGCATATGTGTGTTAACAAATAACTTTGTCTTTCTCTCTCTTTTATCCTGTAAGTCAAAAGGTGTAAAAATTTTAAAATTTATACAACACTGATTCACCCCCCCCCTCTGAGTGTTGTTCCAGACTCCAACTAGATAAAGTGGATGGAGAGAATCAAAGGAGCACAAAAATGACCCTTTGTACAAAGGACTTGCCCATGTCTTTGTATGAGGCCCATGTGGTGTGTACAAAGGACCCATAGCTTTGTACATTTTGGAGGACGTGAGGGGTTTGAATGGAGTAATGAGGGGTTAGGAATGTGCAACCTTGTGATTAAGTTGACTAAGTGTATTAGGCAACTTAATCAAAATTGCACAAAATAGGGAATTAAATAAATAGAAATATTTATTTTATTCATGGGATGGGAAATGGGATATTAGATAAATAAAAATATTTATCTAATGTTGGACTATAGAAGATAGGTGATAAATGATTAAATAATAATTTATGCTAGGATAAGGTATGTATGAAGGTATAGATGAATAGTGAATAATACATGAAATGGTGATTTTAATAATAAAATATTATTTAATCACTATTGAAAGGGGAACTGGATAATTAACTATCTAAACAGGTGTTTATTCAGGTAAATGTGGAAGAAAGTGGTTTAGGGATGTTTTGATTGCATATGATTAGTGACAAGACAATGAGTGGATAATTTTAGGTGTCTACAAATAGTAAATGAGTAAGAAAGCATGTCTCAAGTGACGCTTGATGATGATTTTGGTGAATGATGAGCTCAAGAGGAGGGACAGTGCATCTAGACTCTATTTTGTTGGCTCTAAATAAACCAACACAAGACTGCAAACAATGTTGTCTTGTAAGGCATATAAACTTTTGTACAACCTTGGTAGTGTCTCCTTCATGTGTTGGTAGTGTTGGTATGGCCACAATGGCATCCTCTTTGATTATGCAACTCCAACAATATCCTTTGTAACTCAACAATGTGCTATGCAACTCTATAAACCTTTTCTTGCACTAAAATATTTATTTTGAGATGGGACAGTGCCTTAGGTATGATTTACCTTATTTAAATCCATACATATGAATCAATAGGAGTATTGATGTTGTTGGAATTTCATGTAGACTATATCCTAAGTGTTTGTCCAACTATAGTAATGGAAATTCAGCTTATTATGTGTGTGGTTGCTATTATTGCTTATGTGTGCTTTTGTCATGCATGAGTGTTCATTTCATTTAACCTTTATTTATTAAGATCAAATTTGATCATTAGTGACATTTTGGGCATAAGATGGGTTTGTATGTAGGGTGAGCTATAAAAACAAGACTGAAGTAGGGAAATTTAGGTTTTGGACATTGGGGACATACCACTCACAATCCCATTTGGGAGAGAAGACTACAAGCACAATGGTGTCTGAGGTGGCAACAAAAGGTGGAACTAAACTTGGAATGAGTGTTTAATTGTGGACAGAGTTGTTTATGATGTAAGGTGTTTGCTTAGGGAAAGTTGATGTGCCAAATAATCGAACACAAACATATCTTAATAAATAAGGACACTAGAAGTGAGTGCCAAAAAAGAGTGAGGAGTGAAAAATAGGCACTTTTCATCTCTACAATAGTTTTCTAGTCAACCTTCCTTGTGTGATTTTGAGATATACTTCTATAGTTTTCTAGCATTTGATATCTAAACCAGCTCCAACTAACTAGCTTTCAATAGAGCTAGAACTTTGGGTCAAGAGAGGTACTCCAATCTTGACCCCATTTTAGATATTCTACTAGCACTGCACTAACCGTTCTACATGTCAGAATTTCCTAGTCGACCTTACTGTCCTGTTATTTTCAGAGCACTGAGGCCTCTAAGAAAGTTGCAGGGCCCATAGTCTGCAATTTTAGCCTGGATCTATGCTCCAAACCATTGTAACACACTAGTTCATTCCATAGTTTTCTAGCATTTGATATCCAAACCAGCTCCAACCAACCAGATTTCAATAGAGCTAGAACGTTGGGTAGGAGAGGTACTCCAATCTTGATCCCATTATAGACATTGTACTGGCACTGCACTAGCCATTTTACATGTCATAATCTCCTAGTCGACCTTCCTATCCTCTTATTTTCACAAACACTGAGGCCTTTAAGAAAGTTGTAGGGCCCATACTCTGAAATTTTAACCTGAACCTATGCTGATGTAATTGAACTGTTGAAAGATACAAAATACAAGAATTGTATGGAAATAACTTTCATGCTGAATTTATACCACTGCTTGTAGAATAAGTTAAATACGGACCATGTGGTCTGGTGACTTACAGTTACAGTCCATGGCATTTTGTATTGCAATGTCATAATAGGTCGTCGAATTCACTGTTACAGATGTCATTGACAATAAATTAGTACGAACCGAAGATGCAAGGAAACAACCATGGAAATTGACAGCGCGCTTCCTGTATTTCGTGATTTTAAATGTAAAAATTGAAAGCGAACCGTTAAAAAAACGAACCCGTCAATTATACAGGCAATTATTATAATAGGTGACAGATAACCAGGGCATATTTAATTGCTTTCAAGCCTAAAAAATTCAGTGTTACAAATGTTGTTTCATTCTGTTAAAGAAGTTGTGTGTCATAATGGTGCTTGGGCTCGTATATGTTTTTAATTGTAGAGGATAAAAGTGCATACATTGCACCTTCACCCCTAGTTTTACATCTCTTTGTGTGGATGTTTTTAATATATGGTCCTAACATTTAATTTGTCTCTTTTGGCACAACTGCTGATCCTAATCTTAGAACATCACTCTAACATGCAAAATCCATCACTTTTGGAAACTCAATCACCCATTTCCTATGGTTTTTGCTTCTCTAGACAAAGCCACATTTGTAGTCTAGTTTTCTACTTTTGAATTTCAAATCTCTCGTTTTCTTAAGTTGACTTTCTAAAAATATGACCATTACCCATTAACTTGCATGCCAAAGGTCTTGAATTTTGTGTCGAGGGCTTGTATTTAACACAATAGTCGGAGTTTTGAAGTTCAAGATTAGTCTCAGTTTACTCAATCTCAATTGCATCAATGCATTCTTTATCTTACATGTTTTTTTTTTGTTTGTTACATTTGCCATGAGGCCTAACTAATATTAAGGAAGTCAACATTCTATCTATCTATAGTAGGCCTCATACTATGCACTTAATCCTATAGTGTGTATAGGGTTATGAGTAGCCAGCTTGTGGCTACCTTAACTCTTAATTAAGCTATATGATTATTAATATACTCCTATATAGGTAGTTAAGTCGACCTAGGTGGCATCTAAGGCATAAGTATGGTATATATACAAGCTAGTGGTTAGTTTATGATCATCATATTATGTATTGTGTTCTTATTGAAGACTATTGGAGGTAGCCCCCTCTAAGTGGGTTATTATTATCAAGTATTTGAAGCATAATTCCTATTATATTCTTCCCTTATGCAAATTATTTCATTACACCCCCAAAGCTAATCTTCAACACTACCAATTCTTAGGCATAGGTATAAGTATAGGTGAATAGGTTTTGCATATCCTAAAGGAAAAAATTAGGAGTGGAAAGTCATCTGGGAGCAAAGGTGTGTCGAAAGATGAAGTTGCAGGTTCAACCATAAACCAAGCAAGCTCTCTTGTCACACCCGGTTTTTAAACTAACATACAAGTATCATTTGATTTCAAGAGGATAGATAGTTAGTCAATGAAATTAATATGAAGAAAGTAATGTTGTGTTAGAATAGAGAATGCATTGATTTATATTATCTTCCTAATTCAAAGTATAATTGTCTATGACGTTATTAATATCTAGATGATTTAATAATGTGACAGACTTTAACTACCGTTGTGCGACTAAGGTGGATGTCGGAATAGTGTTTTTCTATTTGACATGAGGAGAGAAAGTATCACCATGGAGAGGATACTAGATCGCATGAATACAATGATCCTTGTGCTATCTGGAAACACACACACTGATATTAGAGGTTAAGTCAATATTAAATTAAGTCTTTATCTATATGTGGATTAGTCGTCTCAATAATATTGTTGAACGTTGTGATCTTTTCATGTACTAGATTAATAATATTGTCTTCTTGTCGATGACTTAGCCTTTTGCGTCGACAATCAAAAAGGTTGTATATGTCTATATATGTCAAGTCGACATGAGTAATCGACCAAACAAGTCGAACCTTATCATCAAGATCGAAGTCAGTTTTGCTAAGCTTCAATGTCAATAATTACGCTAGTAAATAGCATAATTGAAGCATCCAAAAGAATGCAATAGTGGCATTTAAATAATATGTATATTATTGTTTATATTCTTATTTATTTAATAAATTTGATGTGGTTAAATTGAAAAACTCAGTATAAAGTTAAGATGGTTAAGTATTGAAAGACACCCATTGTATTCTCCCCTATATACTAGGAGGAGTGGGATGGAGCAATAGCTCCATAACTCCTACTTTTGAGCTCTCAAGACCATGTATGGCTGAGAGATGGTAGGGAATAGTTAATGCACCTATTTTTTTTGTAACCGATAGGGAGTATTTTTTAATAGTAGAGATTAGAGAGAAAAGGATATCTCTTTTGAAACAACAAATTAGAGAGAAAAAGGATATCTCTTTTGAAACGACAGATTAGAGAGGATAGAAGGAGCTTGAAGAAAGTATATCGACTGCATAATAAGTGACGGGTATGTCAATAATAGTATTGTCTAGATAATAATTTTATTCTATGTATTCATACACTATATTTGTGTATGTCAAGAGGTCGCAGACATTAAAGGAAACAATGATAATTATGTGGCAAAATGAAGCCTTTGTATATATTAACAAGTAATGATATTGGTAAGTGAATACCATTGGTATGGAATTCCATTGAGGATATACATCTATAGTATGTTGTTCTAGCAGAGTATAATGAATTTAAATAAAAATATTTTTTTCCTAGAATTAACATGTAGATTGATAAGAATATATGAGTTAAAAAGTTGATTGGTATTTATGTTAAACCTATTCTTTATTGTCTTTTGCTAATTGGCTGATAGACATCCATATCCATCTAAACATCATGGACATAGATGCAAAGCTAATAGGCATGAATCTTGTTAAAAGAAAGTTAGAATGTAAATGAAACCTGTGTATAGGCCGAGCAATAAAATCATGGTCAGTCATTTAAACTTGAGGATATCCTTGTTCTTTTATGAACGATACTATAAGTGGGATATTATCTATGTATATCTGTTATATGAACATTGGATATAAACTAATATAAGACTAAATGGCTTGATGTGGTCGACTACACAAGGTCAACTAGTTATAAACATTCTAAACATATCTAGTAAAGGAATGAAACTTTTTGGCTAGTCTAGAATAGACTGAGAGCTCAAATTAGTCTAGAATAGACTGAGAGCTCACATTAGTCTAGAAGAGACTGAGAGCTCAGATTAGTCTAGAATAGACTAAGAGCTCAGATTAGTCTAGAAAGGATCAAGAACATAGATAGCCTAAAATAGATTGAGAAGTCTAGTTAGTCTTGAATGGACCAAGACTCATATGTGTTAGAGATCTTAATATTTTTTAAAAGTAATTAAATAGTTCAAAGTTTTGAAGGAATCATTACTCTTGGTTTATTATTAAAGCTTTTAGTTTATGAAAGATCAATGATTTGATTATTAGACTTGAACTTGAAAAGATTCCATAATTAGGTGATATATGCAAGAATCTATTATACTTATGCCATAAAACATATCTATTATCACTTTGAGTATTTTGAGTAACTAAGAATTCTCATACACTACTTTTAATCTAGTTAAGAGGAAACCATTCTTTTATCTTAATATGGTGATATTATATGTTTACTTCGACAGTAAATAATTGAATATATTTTCATAGACTAAGGCAGATATATCTTAATGGTAAGAGTCTTAGAAGTCTATAGACATCTCAGAGGAACCTCCTGCAACAATATAATGAAAAATGCATGAAATAACAAAAATAGCAGAACACAGAAGGAATTTATTGATTGCAGGCCACTTTGAGGGGGCAACCTCCTTTGAGCAAGCTCAATACAATAAACTCATGGATGCCTTCATTGGCCTCAACACGTACTTATATACTAAGTCTAATCTAAACAACTATTACTTCCCATGAATGTGGTATAATACAATATACTCACAGGATGACTTACAAAGCATATGCGTCCAAATGTAATATACTAACAAAGTAAAGAGAAGGGTTAAACACAGGTTCCTAACATCCCCTCCCTCTTAGAAAAGTTTTGTCCTCAAAGCGTAAGATGTGGAAATTGTTGCTGAATCTGAAGGAGTGGTTCCCCTATAGCGATCTCTGGGTGCATTCCATGCCACTGAATTAATACCGCTGTGATGGAGTGGGAGCGAAGAGGATGAGTGCCCCTGTCAAGGATTACTTCTAGCGCCAAAAGGATGGATCCTCCATTATCCAATTGTGGTAAAATAGTTTGTGCTCTGTCGTTGGCGCTAAGAAATTTCTTTAGACAAGAGACATGAAATATTGGATGAACATTGGAAGAAGGAGCCAGCTTATGATCCCCAATCTGATCCTGGGTGCGGAGAACCGTGTCGACTGCTTGAACTCATGAACTATTGGGGGAGTATGGTAGGAGCGCTAGCGGTGCCTGACCATAGACTGCTTCATATGGAGTCATGTTAGATGTAGTGTGGTAGGAGGTATTGTACCACCATTTAGTGAGAGGGTGCCACTTTGCCCACTGATGCTATTGTTTTGAGGTATCACATGCAGCCACAATCTGTTGAATTGCCCTGTTCATTCCCTTCCAAAAGAAGTGACGCCATGCCCGCTCATAAGTTTTGAGGAACCCAGAGTGCCCTACCGATGGAGAAACATAGAGTTCATAGAAGATAGCATGTGAGACAGATTGCAACCAATTTGGAACAGACATAGAAATAGCTGAAAGAGAAGCTTGGTCATCACATGTGCGAGAAAGAGAATCCGCCACAATATTGTCCTTACCCTTCTTGTAAGTGATCTCATAGTCATAACCCATGAGTTGCTGATCCATTTCTGTTGTGCTGGGGAGGAAACCCATTATTCAAAGAAATATTTTAGGCTTTAGTGAGCCACCCCAATGCAAAAATGATCCCCTAATAGGTATGGCTGCCACTTCTGTACTACATGCAAAATAGCCAGCATTCATTGTAGAGCCGAAGGAGTAGTAGAGACCATGGATGGTTGCATCTGAATGGAGTGAAGCTGAGTGATGACACCATGTGAAGTCTTCTTAAGAAGCTTTTCTAGGCGATGTGAACTTATGATGCTGAGAGACCCCAGTTGTAAGCCCTTCAATGTGTGTTTGTACCCATTGTCTAAAAACTGTATCCAAAGTTCAACAAAATCCCATAATATGGGTCCAAGTGTGCATAACCATTGGGCACCCAAGACCACATCACATCTACCTAAGGGCAAAGCAAACATGTTGGAGCGCAGGTTATAATCTCCAATAGAGATACGCACATTGCGACACTTCCCTTTGCAAGGTAATGTGCCCCCATTGGCAATTATGACTTCAAAGTTTGAGAAAGGATGAACAAAACAATAAGCCTGCTTGGCTATGTGAGGGTCAATGAAGTTATGAGTACTACCAGAATCAATGAGTATTGTAAGAGGGAGCTTCTTGAAGTAACCCTTGACCCGCATGGTTTGTGGGGTGGTGAATCCGGCTACGACATGGAGAGAGATCTCTGGGTGGTCTTCCTAAGAAGTAGGGTCAACAAGGGACTGCTGAGTTTCAATCTAATCAGATACTGTATTCTGAGCATCTACATAAACTTTAGTATCAGGTAGACAATCCACATCCAAGATATAGAGCTTTTGCTCAACACATTTATGTCCTTGAGTGAATTTGTCATCACAATTATAACAAAGCCCTTTTTCTCTACGTGCCCGCATCTCTGCTTCTGTCAAATGCTTGATAGGAGTTCTTCTAGGAGCTGGTATTATTGGAGGGCTTTAGGGATCCATATTTTTTTATAGAACAAAATTGGATTTGGAGCCTTGTTGAGCTGTGATCTTATCCTCTGCCAACTTAGCCAACCCTAAGGCTTCCATCATTGTGCTTGGGCAGAATATTTTAACCTCAAAGTGAATTGCATCCTTCAAACCACTGACAAAACAACTCCTGAAGAATTCATCAGACAATCCCTCTGTGTGATTGGCCAGTTTTTCAAATTATGTCTGATATTCTCTCACAGTGCCTATTTGGCACAGTTTGGTGAGTGCTCCTATGAAGTCATCAAAAGCACTAGGGCCAAATCATTGCAAAACAAGTTTTCAAAAATCTATCCATTTTGGCTCTTCATGAGCTTTGATATACCAGCGGAACCATTGAAGGGCTTCATGTTCCAAATGAAAGGAGGCAAGTGGGACTTTGTTGACATCAAAAGTATTATGCAGATTGAAATATTGTTATGCCTGGTATATCCATCTAGTATGATCATCACCATTGAAGCGAGGAAAATCAAGCTTCGGTCCACGAAAATTGCCAGAAGAAGAAAACCCTATATCTGCAAAAGACTCTGGCTGCCATCTATTGTTCATGGCTGAATGCTGAAGATTGAGCCCAAGATTTTTTTTATCCAAATCTTGGAGTTTGGTCTTGATGGCTGCAAGTTCCTCCTCCATGTTTTTTTCTCTTGCGCGGGTGACAACCATAACTAGGATTTTTTTTTTTTGGAATGGGTAGAAAAATTTAAAAAAAAACTATTTTAGTAAAGGAAAATTTGGATTTGGGAAAAACTTTGATGGGTAATTGGGGTTTGACTAGGTTTTGGACACTTTCTGAGGGACAAGGAAGTAGAAAATGGGGATTTCAGAAGCAGGGTGAAAGAATGGGAAAATTTGTCCAAGAGGGACAAAGGAGCAGAAATAGGAAATGAACACTGTAGCAAAATTTGAAGGCGATTGGGTGAGAATTGAAGAAGTTATAGCAAACCCTAAATATACACAAATGTGGGATTTCTGTCTTCGATAAGTGGAGTTTGGGATATGGTCCTCAAGGAAGGAAATATGCAGAATGGAATTTTAGGGGTTCTAGTGAATTATCAGAGGAAACGGAGTGAAAGCAAGGAAGATATTGCAAAAAAATAGAAATTTTTTACTGGAAATGATCTGCAACGGCTCTTGATAGATTCAATCAGCAATTTGTTAGTTAGTAATAGATATGGACCCCAGGTATGTTTGGCTTCCTAAAGGTTCAAGAGATTCACTCGAATACTAATGATGTCTAACGACTTGCATATTGGGGCAGTACCCCTCACTCCACGACTTAGGTAAAACTGATAACTACTTTGCCACAAATGATAGCTCTTGGTTTACCTCATGGATGGGAACTAATCAATTAGGTAGGGGCCGTTGCCCTTTTCGCTGGTAGGTCCTCTCAATGGGCTAGCTACTTTGGGGTTCCTGTGGTACTCCTCACAATGTGTTTTAGGGCTATGCCCAAGCACTTCCCACAGTTAAGTGAATAGAGATTATTCCCTAATCTGAACCTACAATTGAAATGAACAATACATATGCAAAGAAAAAAGAACTAATACAATAATCACAGTGCCTGGAGGCCACTGTGAAAAAAAATTTGGCATAAATTCCACCCAGTGAGCCCAAGAAAGCGCTCTGATACCAGATGAGGGGAAACTCCTACAACAATATAATAAAAAATGTAGGAAATAACAAAAATAGCAGAACACAGAAGGAATTTATTGATCGCAGGCCACTTCGAGGGGGCAACCTCCTTTGAGCAAGCTCAATACAATAAACTCATGGATGCCTTCATTGGCCTCAACACATACTTATATACTAAGTTTAATCTAAACAACTATTACTTCCCATGAATGTGGGATAATACAATATACTCACGGGACAACTTACAAAGAATATGCATCCAAATGTAATATACTAACAAAGTAAAGAGAAGGGTTAAACACAGGTTCCTAACAACGTCAAATGTATTGACTATTTGATAGAATCAATTCTATCTCAAGAATGTATGTTGAGAGCACAAAAATGGGTTGACAAGTCTTTGACTAGAATGGCAGGTTGTCATAGACCCGAGATTGCAAGGATACAAAGAGGGCTCAATGTATGCTTATAAGTCACCTAAAGCTCTCACCCTATACTTCCCTTATAATAAGGGAATATTCTAAGTCAAATAAACTGGTATTCAGTTATCAAGTAGAAATATGTTGATATATTATTTACTAAATTATAAGAATGTAGTCTCCAAATCAAGAAAAAGAGTGTGTGAACATATGACTTATTATATGAAACTTTGGCCAAAGTAATGCAAAAGTCACTGCTTGCATTGTCGGTTCACTATGTACCATATAACTTAACTATCAGAGTGGTTATATATATAGCTAGAGCTAGACTAGAGTTGTAAACCCAATTATTATTAGCTAGGACACTACACTAGTTCTCAAATGGTACAAGGTATCAGTTGATTCTCATTATCTATACCCTCATGAAGGGAAGGACCACTTCCATATGAAAGTTGTGTGGGGGACCACTCATTTGTAGTTGGTGGAAAAGCACCACGCTGATGCTCTCTCTCTCTTGCAGTTGACTTCCAAAGACTTGTGAACAAGAAACATTACTTATATAATGTAAATGGAAATTGAAACATGTTGTTGTAAGGAAAGCGACCATTTGTTATTATACTTGACAAATATGTAAAAATTTGTAAGTCGCATGTGAAGCAACCATATTTCTAATTATTTATTAAACTTTGGATTAGCAAGTTTATTAATGATGGAATCAAGTTTAATTTATAAAAAAATGGCATTTCTTGTGCATTAATTGTATTGCTTATTTAATATTCTAGTTAGGATGTTACACATGATATCAGAGCTACTGGGTTTAGCATTTGGACCTTGGAGCTCATTGCGAGGTTTCACAGATTGGAAAGATATGCGACATTTGATAAAATATTTGTTCTTGTGCCAGAATGGTAGGAAAGAGAAGGATAAGAAAGCAAGCCAAGAAAATAAAACCTAGGAATATGCCTAAGGTCTCTATTAAGAAAGAGTCATCTCCTGAGCTAGTAATGAAGGAGCTAGTGAGTTACACAAAAGGGGTCTGGCTCACTGATTCTGAAACACTAGCTAATGCACTCAAGCATATTTGCCTCGAGAGGAGAAAATAGTTAGAGGCAACAGAGAATCTATCAGCCCCCACTATTGTAAAGATTAGTAAACCTTTTACACACCGTGACATTCCCTTTGGGTGTGGTCATGATGCCCCAACCATAGGAAGGGAGGTGATGATGGAGTACCTACGTGTACACCCACCCTCCAATTCTGTGTTAGTTGATTCTGACAGGGAAGAGGAACCTAAAGAAATTCCTCTATCAGACAATGACTTGTAGTCACCTAAGTATAAATATATGTGCATAAATAGAGAAGTTTTATATTGAAATAAGGATGTCAATCAATTATGTAAATAAAGTAAAATTTTGATTTTCTGTACAAACACAGTATATGTGAAATATCTAAGTATTATGTATTTAACATATGAAGTTTCATTTCAAGCATAGAAAAGTTCATTTTTAATAAATATCTATGTAAATGATAGGTGTGGATAAAATACCATCATGTATTACTCTGGAAACCATCCAGGAGGGAGCTAGGCAAACAAAATCCTGAAGATAACCTAATGGAAAAATTAGACCAAATATTATCTGCTTTAAACGAAACAAAAGAGAGATTGGAAACTGTAGAATAGGAAGTTAGAGGAGGAGAAAACAATCATGAACATCACTTTGAAAGGGGAAAAATATACTTTTTAGGGTGAACCAAGATTAAGTAAACAAGACTCTCTAGTTCACAGTGAGGTAAAAACTTGTCTCACCAATCAGTTAGCTAGAGACATGAAGAAGGTTACTCCCCCTAAGTTTGATGGAACTGTGAGTGGAGATGCAACCGAGGCTTGGATGACAGAGATGGAAAAATATTTTGAGATAAGGAATTACTCTAAGATCACTAAGGCTGTGTGGGTAGCCTACCAGTTAGCAGGAGAAGCATCCACATGGTGGATGAATAAGAAAATAGAATTACGGTTGAGTTCCTTAAGTTTAACTTGGGATCACTTTGTGGTCATTTTCTAGAAAAGATGGTTGCCCTAATTGTATTTTGATTAGAAACTAACATATTTTCAAAATTTGCATCAAGGAGATATGATTGCCACTAAATACTGGGAAAATTTTACAAGGTTGTTGAAATATATACCCCAATATTAGAAGGATGAAAGATTTAGGATAAGGAATTTTATTATGGGCTTGAATTCTCAAATTGGTGGATAATTAGATGTCCATGGACTCACAACCATGGATCATGTTTTTGAGAAAGCCATCAAACAGGAACAAAATCTCAAATTTATTTCAACATATCAGGAGAAATCCCACAAGAAATTCACTTGGAATCATTCTTCGACACCTTTCAAAAGGAGAAATAGAAATCAAGAATCTAGAGAGAGAAACCATGGTAAATGTTCTAGGTACAACAAAAATGAACCCAGGTTTAGGAACAAGGACAATAATTCTAAAAAGAATGATAATAATCCTAACTACCCTTCGAGAAAGAAAGGTCCCCTTAGAGGATGTTTTATGTGCGGAGGAGACCACTATGCTAATTAGTGCCCCACTAAGAGCCAAGGAAATCCATATCGTGGTAATCCTTTACCATCATAGTAAACAACCTTTCAACAAAGGATCCATGCCACTTTGGACAAGTGCCAAGTGGAATACCAAATTACTCCCATTGAAACTACAAGTAATTTATTTAGCTTTCTAGTTTCAATTCTCATAGATATAGGAGCAATTGAGAATTTTATTTCACCGAGATTAGTTTGTAAAATTCCTAAACAAGATGGATTCATGGTGAATCCATGGTTAGTAGAATATGCAAACAAGATAAGAGCTTAGGTAGAGCAATGCATGTTCAAAGCTAGATTGAATCTACCCACTTTTCTACCAAAGTCAATCTGTATGTAGGCCCTATAGGATTGCATGATGTCATCCTAGGTATGAACTAGTTATGGAAGCATAGAGCAAAGGTAGACTTCTTTTCCAAGGTAGTCAAATTTGTGGATGACATTGGCAATGCCATCTTGATTCAAGGAGTGTTGTAGGAAATGAAAATCAGACAATTTTTTTGTGATGCAACTGAAGAGAGCTAGTCAAAAGGGTTGCCAAATATTTATTGTCAAAATGGAAGAATTAAATGAAAAAGGTGAGGAATTTGGGAAACCAAAAGGACCTTTAGTGGAAGACTATCCTTTTCTTCAAGAATATCAGGATGTGTTTCCTAAAGATCTTCTAGGTCGGCCCTCAAAAAGGGTTTTCAATTTTTTGATTGATATTATTCCTGGTTCCAAACTAGTGTCTAAGGAACCATATCGGATGACAACCCCCGAGCTAATGGAGTTGAAAGCCTAGCTTCATGAATTATTAACTAAAGGGTTGATTAGACCTAGTGTATTGCTATGGGGAGCATCTATGATCTTTGTTGAGAAGAAGGACAGTACCCTACATTTGTGTATAGACTATCGTATGCTTAACAAAGCAATGATAAAAAACAAGTATCCTCTACCATGCATAGATGATCTTTTTGATCAAATGTGTGGTGCATCAGTATTTTCAAAGATTCACCTAAGGTCAGGTTATCACAAACTAAGGTTGAAGGATGAGGACATTCATAAGACAACCTTTCGAACAAGGTATGGACATTATGAATTCATGGTTTTACCTTTTGGATTAACCAATGCCCCAGCAACTTTTATGAATCTGATGAACAATGTCTTTCAAGACTGTTTGGATAAGTTTCTATTAAGTTTTCTTGATTATATCTTTATCTATTACCACAATGAGGAAGAGCATTATCAACATTTGAGGATAGTTTTAAAATGTCTTAGAGAGCACAAGTTGTATGGTAAGCTATCCAAATGTACCTTCTTTCATAAGGAAGTTCAATATTTGGGCCACATAATCTCTGAAAAGGGAATTACAATTGACCCTTCTAAGATAAAAGCTATTCTAGAATGGCCTACACCTAGAAATGTGCATGAAGTTCATAGTTTTATGGGCTTGGAAGGATACTAAAGGAAGTTCATTTTGAACTTCTCCAAAATTGCCCACCCCATTATTTCTCTGCAAAGAAAAGGAAGCAATTTGAATGGTCAGAGAAGTGTTAAGAGGCCTTCAAAATCCTTAAGGAGAAGATGACTTCAACACCAATCCTCTAAGTTCCAAATCTGGAAGGTCTTTTTGTTAGATTGTTATAATCGATGCCTCCGAAGAAGGATTAGGTGGTGTATTAATGCAAGGTCAAGTAGTGGCCTATGAGTCTAGAAAGTTGAGACCATATGAGAAAAATTATGCTCCATATGATTTGGAGCTAGCAGCAGTTGTGCATGCTCTCCAAGTATGGAGACACTATCTTCTTAGAAAGCAATTTGAACTTAAATTTCATAATCAAGGTTTGAAGTATATCTTCAGCCAACCAAACCTTAATGCTCAACAAAAAAGGTGGTTGGAGCTTATGTCTGATTATGATTTTGAAATTGGTTAAATCAAGGGCAAAGAAAACTAAGTAGTGGGTGCCCTGAGTAGTTGGTGCCTTGAGTGGTAGGTGCCCTGAGCCATAGAAGACATATTGCGTCAATGTTGTCAGTGCATTCAAAGTTTAGAGAGAAAGTATCAAAAAATTCAACAAGAGATGAGTATTACGAACAAGTTCTAAAGGCTCTAAAGGAAAATTCTTAGGATGCAAGATATAAAGGATTTAGTTTTGAATCAGATGGACTTTTGAGGTATAAAAACATGATGTATGTCCCAAATCAGCAAGATTTGAGGAACCTGGTGTGGAAAGAAGAACACTTTGCACCTTATTCTGGTCACCTAGGTGTGACCAAACTGTTAGCAAATGTAAAACCCCTATATTTTTGGAAGGGAATGAAAAATTATGTTACAAGATTCGTAGTAGGATGTTGGGAGTGTCAGTGAGTTAAAGTTGAACATCAACATCCAGCAAGACTTTTGTATCCTTATCAAATTCCTAAATGGAAATGGAAGGTAGTTAGTATAAACTTTGTTCAGGAATTGCCTATCTCATGATATAGCCATGATGTGATCCTAGTAGTGGTAGATAAGTTAACTAAGGTAGCACATTTTATAGCTAGAAATTTTATTGATGGGGCACATATAATTGCTAATAAATTCATTCAAGAGGTCTTTAGATTGAATGGAGTTCCAGAAAAGATTATCTTAGATAGAGATGTGTGAATGACCTCAAGGTTTTGGTAGAAATTGTTCTCAACACTTGAGACTCAGTTAAACATAAGCTCAACCTATTATCTAGAAATAGATGGATAAACATAGAGAGTTAACCAAGTACTCGAAGACTTCTTGATGATGTACTGCATGGATCAACAATATAAATGGGAAGAGCACCTTCCACTTGTTGAATTGCCTATAACAATTCATATCATTCAACAATAAAAATGGCTCCTTTTGAAGCATTGTATGGTAGAAAGTGTCAAACTCCTATAAGCTGGGATAATCTAGTTTAGATAGGGTTCGCCTTGGACTAGAATTGCTAACTGAAATGGAAGAGCAAGCTAAGCTAATCAAGAAAAGATTAGCTAGGCAGAAAAGCTATGCTGATGCCAAACATACTCCACGAGTATTATTAATAGGAGATAAAGTTCCCTTGAGAGTGAAACCTCATAAAATACCTCTTAAGTTTGGGAAGTTTTCCAAGATAGAAACTAGATATGTGGGAACCTTTGAAGTCCTAGATGTGATCAATCTGGTTTCTTACAAAATAGCTCTACTTCCAATTCTTGCTTGTATGCATGATGTTTTTCATGTGTATTATTTGAAGAAATATGTATCATGATCTAATAATATACTTGATTAGAATGCTCTTCAGGTATAGGACCTAGGGGTGGTCATGATTGAGCCTCTCAAAATACTTGAGGTACACAAGCTTCGTCTGTGTAACAAAGAAGTTACTCAGTGCAAGGTCTAGTGGGACCAGTATTCAGAGGAAAATGTTACTTGGGATGATTACAATGATATTTATCAATTTTCCACATATTTTTATATATACATAATGTAAAAGAACAAATTTTCTATATTTATTTTGATATGGACACAATCATCGAGGACAATGATCTCTAAGGGGGAGATATGTCACACCCCATTTTTAAACTAACATAAGTTTATAATTTTATCTCAAGAGGATAGATAGTTAGTCAGTGAAATTAATATGAAGAAAGTAATGTTGTGTTAGAATAGAGAATGCATTGAATTATATTATTTATATGCAAAAAATAATTGTCTATGACGTTATTAATATGCACGTGATTTAATAATGTGACGGACTAACTACCATTGTGCGATTGAGGTGGATGCAGGAACAATGTTTTTCCCTCTGACATGAGGAGAGGGAGTATTACCTATTATGTCATAAAATGTGTACACTAGCATTTTATACCTAATTTAGCACCTAGGTGGACCTAAAATGTTTACACTTGTTAATTAGGACCTATTTTAGCACCTTTTTGAGTATTAAGAGTGTGATTCTTGATCCTTGTACAAAACCTGAAAAAGTAATTATAAGACGAGGTTAAGAACACTTTAAGTGCCTTATCTCAAGAGTTTGGGGCTAAGGGACTAGGGCACCCAAGTGCCCTTGTCCCTTTTTTAGCCCTGGCCCAATTAAGGTCTTGTTGGCTTGGGACCTCTTAAATGGTTTCCAATGTCGGCCTCATGTGGTTTAATTCTCTATAAATCAGTAGGAATGCATATAAAAGTAAGTTAATTTATTCATTTGAATATCTCTAAGCTCTCTCTAACTTATTAAAGGATTCTACTTCTCTCTCATGCTCTCTATTCTTCTCCAAAGCTCTCTATTGTGGATTATTGCTACAGCACTAACATATTGCAGGTCTTGTGAAGATTTTTCTACATTTTTGGGCTACACAAACTTCTTGAGTAAAGTTGTGATACCACATCAAGCATGTTAAGGTTTCCATGCTCATGGTGACTTCTTTCCTTCGTGCTTTGTTCTAGCATTCCATTCTAATTCAGATTTTCCTCTACCCTACTAGGGCACACACTCTTTATCTATCATCTTTTCTATAGTGGAGGTGGAAACACTATTCATGAAGCTTGACTAAGGTAAGTTCCTAAATAGCATCCAACCATTTTCCTTCTTGCATATATGTAGGTCAGATCAGGAGAAATTGGTTGAAGACAAGATGCAAAGAGTAGAAGAATAAGAAGGTGAAGATATTTATGACATCAGTATCTGCTAACCCTAATCAGGGTCTAGGGTGCTCAAGTGCCCTTTTCCTAGGTGTTTTTACCTCTAGATTTAGGTTCTGACTTAATCCTTAGTATCTTATGTTCATTTGGTTTATGGGTTTCCGCTTCAGACAACCTATTTCACTCTGATCTTTGTCAATTAGGGTTTCTTGTCTTGACCCTAGCTTGATTGGTTTGATTTGGTTAATTTCTTCTATGTACAACAAAATGACTAAGACCCTATAGTTTGGCTCTCCTTCAAAGGTAAAATCCAAGCTCAGCTTGTGTCCCAATGTTTTGTAGAAGAGGGTTTGACCTAGTCTCTATTTTCTACTCAACATCATTGAGAAGAGGGTACTAGATCACCTGAGTACAATGATCCTTGTGCTATCTAGAAACACACACACTCACATTAGAGGTTAAGTCAGTATTGAATTAAGTCTTTATCTATATGTGGATTAGTTGTCTCAGTAATATTGTTGAACGTTGTGACCTTTTCGTACTAGACTAATAATATTGTCTTCTTGACGATGGCCTAGTCTTTTGCATTGACAATTAGAAAGGTTGTATATGTCTATAAATGTTAAGTCGACATGCATAATTGACCAAAAAAGTCAAACCTTATTGTCAAGATCAAAGTTGGTTTTGCTACTTGCTTCAATGTCAATAATTTTTCTCATAAATAGCATAATTGAAGCATTCAAAAGAATGCAATAGTGGCACTTAAATAATAGGTATATTATTGTTTGTATTCTTATTTATTTAATAACTTTGATGTGTTTAAATTTAAAACCTTAGTATAAAGTTAAGATGGTTAAGTCTTGAAAGACTCCCATTGTATTCTCCCCTATATGTTATAAGGAGGAGTGGGAGGGAGCAATAGCTCCATAACTCCTACTTTTGATCTCTCAAGACCATGCATGGCTGAGAGAAGGTAGGGAATATTTAATGCAATTGTTTTGTTTGTAACCAATAGGGAGTATGTTTTAATAGTAGAGATTAGAGAGAAAAGGATATTTCTTTTGAAATGACAGATTGCAGAGGATAGAAGGGGCTCAAAGAAAGTATACCGACTGCATAATAAGTGACAGGTATGTCAATAATAGTATTGTTTTGATGATAAAATGTTTATTCTATGTATTCGTGTATTGTATTTGTGTATGTCAAGAGGCCACATACATTAAAGGAAATAATGATAATTCTATGGCAAAATGAAGCCTTTGTATATATTAACAAGTAATGATATTGGTAAGTGGATACCATTGGTATGGAATTCCATTGAGGATATACGTCTATAGTATGTTGTTCTAACAGAGTATAATGATTTTAAATAACAATTTTTTTCTTAGAATCAACCTATAGGTTGATAAGAATATCTGCTCGTTAAAAATTTGATTGGCAGTTATGTTAAACCTATTCTTTATTGTCTTTTGATACTTGGTCGATAGGCGGCCATATCCATATAAACATTATGGACATAGATGCAAAGTTGATAGCCATGAATCTTGTTAAAAGAAAGTTAGAATATAAATGAAACCTATGTATAGGCTGAATTATAAAATCATGGCCAATCATTTAAACTTCAGGATATCCTTGTACTTTTATGGATGATACTATAAGTGGGATATTATCTATGTATATCTGATATATGAATATTGGATATAGACTAATATAAGATCGAATGGCTTGGTGTGGTCGACTACACAAGGATGACTATTTATAAACATTCTAAACCTATCTAGTTAAGGAATGAAACTTTTTGGCTAGTCTTGAATAGACTGAGAGCTCATATTAGTCAAGAAAAGACTAAGAGCTCAAATTAGTCTAGAATAGATTGAGAGCTCAGATTAGTCTAGAAAAGATTGAGAACTCAGATTAGTCTAGAATAGACTGAGAGCTCATATTAGTCTAGAAAATATCAAGAGCTTAGCTAGCCTAAAATAGACTAAGAAGTCTAGTTAGTCTTGAATCGAATGAGACTCATATGTGTTTGAGATCATAATATTTTTGAAAAGGAGTTAAACAATTTGAAGTTTTGAAGGAATCATTGCTCTATGTTTATTATTTAAAGCTTGTATTTTATGAAAGATCAATGCTTTGATTATTAAACTTTAACTTGAAAAGATTCCATAATCAGGTGATATACACAAAAATCTATTATACTTATGCCATAAAACATATATATTATGACTTTGACTATTTTGAGTAACTAAGAGTTCTCATACACTACTTTTAATCTGGTTAAGAGGAAACCATTCTTTTATCTTAATATGGTGATATTATATGTTTACTTTGATAGTAAATAGTCAAATATATTTTCATAGACTAAGGAAAATATATCTTAGTGGTAAGAGTCATAGAATTCTATAGACATCAAATGTATTGACTAGTTGACAAAATCGAGTATATCTTGAGAATTTATGTTTAGAGTGCAGAAATGGGTTGACAAGTCTTTGAGTATAATTACAAGTCATCATAGACCCAAGATTGAAAGGATGCAAAGAGGGGATCAATGTACTCTTATAAGTCACCTAAAGCTCTCACCCTATACTTGTCTTATAATAAGGGAATATTCAAAGTCAGATAGATTGGTATTGAGTTAACAAGTCAAAATATGTTGATATATTATTTACTAAATTATAAGAATGTAGTCTCTAAGTCAAGAAAAGAGTGTGTGAACATACAACTTATTATATGAAACTTTGGCCAAAGTAATGAAAAGTCATTTCTTGCATTGTTGGTTCATTGTATACTAGATAGCTAAACCATCAGAGTGGTTATACATGGCTAGAGCTAGACTAGAGTTGTAAACCTGATTGTTATAAACTAGGACACTGCACTAGTTCTCAAATGGCACAAGGAATCGGTTGATTCTCATTATCTATACCCTCACAAAGGGGAAGGGCCACTTCCAGAAGGAAGGTGTATGGGGGACCGCTAGTCTTTGGTTGGAGGAAAAGCACCAGGGTGATGCTCTCTCTCTCTCCTGCAGTTGACTACCAAAGACTTGTGAACAAGAAACATTACTTATTATGTAAATGGAAATTGAAACATGTTGTAGTCACAAGGAAAGTAACCATTTGATATTATACTTGACAAATATGTAAGAATTTGTAAGTTGCATGTGAAGCAACCATATTTTGTAATTATTTATTGAACTTTGGATTAGCAAGTGTATTAATGATGAAATCAAGTTCATTTTATTTAAAAAATGGCATTTATTGTGCATTAATTGTATTGTTTATTTAATATTCCAATTGGGATGTTACATCTCTATTTGCATCTCAATTAGTTTAATTATCTTTGTCTAAATTATTCATTTCTTTGTGTACACTTACAATCTTAGCTACTTTCAAGAATCTAGGGCTTTATCCAATATTCCTTTATGTAGATTTGTTGTTTAGAATGTGACCTAGAAAATTTGTGGGTGAGTCACACTCCAACGCAACACATGAACCATCTTCCTTGTTGAGGGTGGCCTCAGGAGTCACTTATGTTCATGTGGCAAGAGCCAATTAAGCAGAGGTATGACTGGGGGGCATGTTTTTCTCTTGTTCTTGAGGGAACATAACATCATGGATGGCAATTAGATTGTGTGCTTGATGTGTGTTTTGATGATTATTCCTATGGAGACATTCAATTTTTGTTATTATGGTCATAATAGTATGAATGAAACTTGGGTCACTAGTTTTAAGTCTCCTAAGCCTAGCACAAAGGTTGTTCTATCTATTGATTGTTTAGAGATGCTCTTGTCTCTTTTCGTTATTTTGGATTGCCTGTTGTATTAAGTGTTGTTGGTCTATCATGCATTGTTGGTGTTCTTGTTCTTCTCTTGCTTGTTGAATGTTTTGTTGACGAATTGGATGGGGAAATTCCTTCCCAATCTCATCAAGGATAGATTTTATCCAATCTT
This sequence comes from Cunninghamia lanceolata, assembly GCA_027924645.1. Lineage (NCBI taxonomy): Eukaryota > Viridiplantae > Streptophyta > Pinopsida > Cupressales > Cupressaceae > Cunninghamia > Cunninghamia lanceolata. The sequence continues at coordinate 11,657,286 of BSBN01000130.1, read as the reverse complement.
CCCTAATGCCTAGGCACATTGATTTCTTGGGAAGATGATGGAATGTTGTGTTTCATGATGTTGTTGTTGACTATGATGAGTTGGGTTGATTTTTATTTTGACCTAGCATGAGCATGAAAATGCTATGGAGACAACTATATGCAAATAAAAGCAAGAGTAAAGATGTAATACCAAATTTTCCTCCCCAAATTCATTGAGGAGGGGGTATATATAGGTAGAAAATCAACAACAAAGGTGTTGGTGATTGGGGAGTTAACAAAAATAGATTGGGGGACTGATCTGACTCTAATTGAGAGTGAACACTAGTTGCGGAGGAGATCACAGAAGAAGAAATGAAGTTAACGCTTGATTTATTGGAAGATAATAAAGGTTGATTGGGAGATGTGATTGAGGTGATTGGGAGTGTTGAATTAGCTAGGGGGAGATGGAAATTAGATAGAAAATAAGACTCATGAAATCAAGAGTTAATTTGAAACAAATTTGGGCTAGACTTGGAAGAAAAACACATGTCAAAAGGCAGTAGGGTCACTACTTTTAGCAGGGTAAGTCACCCTTGGATCTCTTTCTTAATATGTTGGGTCACCTAGGGAAATCCTAAAGGCATAGGGGGTAACCCATAGAGGACATTTTGCATAGGTGGTTTCTAGGATAGAGAATGTTCTAGAAGGGCTATTTAGATGGTTATGGGGCTTTCAAACTAAACATAGGACCTTTGTAGGGTGGGTCACCCATAGAGATCCTATTCTAGTTGTAGGGTTACCTAGGGAGATGTTGAAGTCATAAGGGAAACCCAAAAAAGAAAATGTTGGATAGATAATTTAGGGCTGTATAAGGTATGGGGAGATCAACTAGATGATTCTAAGAGGATGAAATGATGCAAATGCCCCTAGGGAACACAAATTTCCCTTCTTGTGAGGTGGATTAGTGAGGTTATCAAGGATAGAAAGTGACATGGAAGATTCATTGAACATTGGTTAGGTGGCTAGAAAGAAGGTGTGCAAGACCTTGGAAGGTTAGCTAGGAGGTTAAAAAAGCACAAAGTGAAAAATAAATGAAAACATGTCACCAAGAGGAATAATGTATATATTTCATGCTTACATGTATGTAATTAAGACTATAAATCATCATCAGGCTGTCATGTAAGCATGTGGGTATTTTTCATACTTACATATTTTCCCCCTCGGGGATGGTAATCTACATCAAAGGTATGTATTATTCCTGAACTAGGCTTTATCAACTCCACATATAATTTATGGAGGAAATACAAAGGTACATTAAGATTATTGTTGTGTGCTTTATCATAAACCATCCACCAATGATCCCAAAACTTATCTGTGATACCCTAATGTGTGTACCATTTGATTGAATACTTAGGCTTAAGTACATCAACACATAATCTAGTTTTTGGATTGAAAAAATGTTGTGCTAACATGGCTTCAGTAATGTCTAAATTTTTTACTTGGTCATAGGATAATCCATTAGAATATTCTTCTCTCTTGGCTTTTCTCCATTGTTAAAATGATTCATTTTGGCTTGTGAGGGTTCAAACTTGACTGATAATTCCCTCTAACCTGTACATGTCACTGAACTCAATCGAGGGTGGCAATGATAAATTTCTATAATTCTATTTATTTCAATAATATTTTTCTCAATTAAATGTTCTTCAATTTTTGGAGGGTTTAGTGGAGAGTGTTTAGGTTTTGAACTTGCTCATCCATATTACCTATTTCAAATTTACAACATGCAAATGGGTGCTGCCACAATAATGGGTTACACTTTCTGGGACATCCTAATTTTTGCTGAAATCACATATTTTTAGAAAATATAATGATTTAATCCTTGAAAGGTTCCATTTAAAGGATTTTAATTGAAGAGGGTTTGATCAAAACCCCTTAGATTCAAACCCCCTTGGATAGAACCCCGCTAGTTTTAAACCATACCTATAATGGAGTCTCCTCTACACCTATCAAAATGCTAATAAAAGCCCACATTTGATTTACATTTTGGGCGATCAAATGAATTCATTTAAAATTTATGTTTTGTAAGTATGTAGTCATTACTATAAGCTTCCCAAAAAGTATAATTTTAGATATATTTAATTTGATTATTATATTTATTTTTTATTTCTTGTGAATGTAGGTTTTTCACCGAACATCAAGTTATTTGTTCTACACACATGGAAAATTAGTAAATTAGTGAAAACAAATTGAAAAATATCTATGCCCTAGGTATTGATGTCCTTGTTTCAAAAAAAAATAAAATTAAATTTTGATACATACAGAAAAAGTTATGTTTTACAGAATATGCCTATGTCTAAATTATAATTGGTTTGACTTCAAAACTTAATTAAAAAAAATATTCAACAAAATAGTATGAAACCAAATGCATGCGCTATATATCGGTGTTACCAATCTAAATTCAAAAGAATCAAAATTTTATCCTTTGTAGAAAAAAAGTTATGTGCTACATAATACACATCACTTTAAAAAAATGTTGTTTAGTATTAAAAACTAGTTATCAAAGGTGATGCAAAAAGTTTTACAATTTAAATCCAATTATAAAAATATATATATATATTTAGAATCTATAAACAAAATCTCACAAATCACTAGTTCACATCATCTTCAAATTCCTAACGGTTTAGCAGAAATAGGTGTCAGAAAGTGAAGTTTTAGTTCAAAATGTTGATTTCAATGTCAAGTTTGGCCAAAAAGTGTAACCCATTATTGTGGGATGACCCAAATTTAGGATTTAAAACAACTTCTTATTAAACTATATACAATTTAAATTAAACATTTTGAACATAATGAAAATCACTAAATTATATTCAAATTTGAGTTGAAAACTAATACTTACAATCAACGTTTCAAAACCCTAAATCATACCAAACATGTCAATTTAATATAAAAAAATAAAAATAAAAAATAAACCAAAAACTTACCTCTAGATATAGCTCTTGATTATAGGAGAATTAGGCCTTCCAAATAAATGATAGCCACTTTTCCCTCTTTGATATCCATTTCCCTCTATTGTGTGTCTTCCAAACCCATAGGTCCCAAAATAAGTAATGTTTTTCGATAGTATTGGGGGAAGGCAAACATATATATGTTTCCCTATAACGGGTATCCATTAGGAACAGATATATGTTTCCCTATAACAGATATCCATTAGGAATGAATATATGTTTCCCTATAATGGATATCCATTACGAACGAATATCCATTACTAATAGATATCCGTTTTGGTTTGATATTACCAAACCAAAATGGATATTTTGGTCGACCCTTTCAAAAAGTCAACTATCCCTTTGGCAATTCCAACCAAGTAAAAACATGTTTTTTCTCCTATCGCCACTATTTGGCCCATGATGATCATGCACTCACCCTAGTTTCACTTATGTTTTTGTTCCACATCTTATTCACATTACTTCTACAATTATGTTAGGAATCTTATCAAGCATTAGATTTAGAATATTCTCATCAATTTCAATAAAAAAAATTAGGCTTTATATGCAAAATTCTAGGAGGTGTTCTCATTGGAAAACTAGAATCATTGTATATTTTTTTCTTATTCAACACTTGATCAATTGGTGTAACATCTATATTCACATTTGAAAATGCATCATCATTTTCAATCAGTAACTGAGAAATTTCTACAATATCAAATTGAGATGGCAAAGATGACATACCTGTTGCAAGTATGTGCCTGATTGGTGTTGTCATTGATGTCAACATATCTATGTTGTCATTGGTGTCAATTGTGCTCTTATTTTGTTGCTTACTTGTCATGAGTAATATGCTTTGTATTTACCTATGTAAGTGATTATGATGTTGAGGATATTGAGAAAATTAGCCCCTCCGATGGAAATAGTGTTTTGCAGTCAAAACAGTGTATTAGACTCTGAAGAACAATGTAGAAGATAGCTCTACATTTCCTATAGAATGAATATCTTTGCCTATGGATTAGAAGTGATTTAGAAGTCTGTTTGAAAATTTTATATTCCAAGTTTGAGCCTTTGGCATGAAGAATTAAGTGAATTGTGTTTACTAGTGTGAAAACTGCTTTTTCTGTATGTTTGATGGAGACAGGGAGAAAGTGTTATTCTCTGCATTCCTTCGCATTGAAATATTTTGGTCTGTAGTTCTAGAATCAAGTTTGTGATGATGTTTAGTGCATTCAACTGTAATGGTTCGTGATTTGGTGGTCCGCAAGCTATCTTTTACTTATCACAGTGGCTGACAGTATTGTTCTTGTGCTCTGGTTTGAAGAATCTTCATGACAGAGTGGTTAGAGATTGTACGGTTGTTCCTGGTGATTACAATGTGCTTATTGATGTCTCTTGATCATGTTACTACATTTGGATTGGTTCGCAAAGAGAAAGTTGGATCATGAATGAAAAAAAATTTTAGAACACTTAGTGCTCTCATCAGTCTTGGCTGGCCTGATTTGAATTCATTATTTGTGGAGATGCATCAAAGATTGTAGAAGTGTGTTGTGGCGGGAGGATTGTGTTTGAGACCCAGCTAAGACATAGCGTGATCCACATACATCTTTACATCTTTTCCTTAGCTTAATTTGTATTAGGTCCAGACCTATTTTATGTATAATTGTAATGCCAACCTTGATGCACATTCCAAGGTTGATGAATTGTATAAAAGCATGAAATGAAGTTGCGAAAAAGTGTGTGTGGCGAATATGAGTAGATAAGTGCAAAGGTGTGAAAGAGCAGAGCAAAGAAGTTTTATTCTACTTCAAAGGAACTGAACCTAGGCATGGAGTAGATACTACTTAATCAGTTCAACACTTTGGCAGTGAGCCAACCCTTGACAGTGAGCCACCCCTTTGGTAGTGAGTCGTTCTTTGCAATGAGCAATTAGGGTAGTGAGCCATGTAGGTAGTGAGCCTCTATTTTTTGGTATTGATATAACTTATATATTTCTATGGACTAACATCCACTGTGGTTTTTCCCTTTTAGGGTTTTCCACATAAAAATTTGGTGTCTTCTATGTTGATTATGTTATTGTGTTGAGCTTCTCATTTTATGCTTTCATGGTTATATCATAATATAAGTAATTGATAAGTCGATGTTCATAATTGCTTAAAAGTTTTAGGACAACTGATTCACCCCCTCTCTCAGTTTTCTGGTGCAGTTCAACAATTGGTATCAGAGCAAGTTTCCTCAAAAGAAAGCTTAACAGTTTGAGGAAGATCCATGATGTCTTATAGGAAGGAAGCTCCACAATTTGATGGGACAAATTATGCTCTTCGGAAGGTACGAATGAAAAGCCATCTTCTCTATCTTGGTTATAAAGTATGGTTAGCTACACAGTCACAATGTGTCATGCCTAAAGATGGTCTGACAACTCAAGATGATATTGAAGAATATGAATTGGATGTCAAAGCAAAGGATGCCCTATTAAGTTCTTTAAGTGACTCAATGTTGACAAAAGTTGTGGACCTTGAATCTGCAAATGAGGTATGGGAGAAGCTAAAAAATATGTATGAAGGACATGATTATGTAAGAGAAGCCAAGCTACAAAGCTTGAAAGTGAAATATGAGGGTTTGAAGATGAAAACATAACAGCCTTTATGCAAAGAGTTGATGAACTTGTCACTGGAATAAAAGGTATGGGAGGAACTCTTAGTGATAAGGAAATTATAATGAAAATTCTTAGATCACTACCAAAATCCTATAGTCACAAGGTAGCTGCTATTGAAGAATTTATGAATGTGAAAATTATTGACATAGATTAGTTACTTGGAAATCTTACAGCCTTTGAGATGAGAGAATTTGGTGATGCCCTGCCAAAAGTTGAATCATCTTTTAAAGCCAGTACTTCTAAAAAGATTTCCAGAGCTGAGAAATATAAAGTGGATGATGGCTTTGAGGAAATTGAAGCTAACTTTGTTGACAGGTTGCAAAGAGGTTTCGATAAGTTCAAAGGTAAATTACCTTTCAAATGTTTCTCTTGTGGTAAAGTAGGTCATTATGCTTCCAGATGTCCTAAAAGAATTGAGAGAAATAAGAAAAAAATATGAGAGTAGGCCTAGAGTTCTAAAGAAATGTTACTATGTTAGAGATTTTGATGATGGATTGATTGATGAAAAATTTGATGATGCTAGTACTAGTGCAAATGAATGTCTATTCATTGCTATTAAAGAAGATCCTATGTCTACTAATGCTACTAGCAATGTGAAGAAAGAAAAACTAGTGAAAGAAAGTGCTTTGGCTGTTCAGGTAAAGAAAGATAAAGATGAATGGATTATTGATAGTGGATGCTCACATCACATGATCGGTGACAAAAGTAAGTTTGTAAGTTTGGAAAAGTATGATGGAGGACTAGTTAGGTTTGGAGATAATGTAGCTGGTAAGATTTGTGGAAAAGGATCTATTTCATTTGATGGAAAGCATAATACAAACACTATTCTATATGTGAAAGGTTTGAAGCATAATCTTTTGAGTGTTGGTCAGATGTGTGACAAAGGATATGATCTAAGATTCAAAGACAATGGGTGCAAGATCATGGAAAGCTCCAAAACTATGATTTCTACTAGTAAGAAGACCAGAGGTAACATTTATCAATTAAGAGGAACTAGTGATTACTATTTACTGGCCCAAGAAGAATATGAAAGTTGGTTGTGGCATACAAGGATGTGTCATATAAACTTTGATAATCTAGTAAAGATAAGTTCAATTCAGATTGTGAGAGATCTACCAAAACTTGTGAAACCATCCAATACAATCTGCAAGCAATGTCAGTTAGGGAAGCAGACAACAAGTTTCAAAAGCAAAGAGCAATTTTATGTCAGCTTGTTGGATCTAGTACATATAGATCTCTGTGGTCCTACAAGGGTGAGAAGTCTCAAGGTGATAGGTACTTCATGTTGCTGATTAATGATTATTCTAGAATGACTTGGGTTACTTTTCTAAGAGACAAATCAAAAGCCCTAGAGAAGTTCAAATCTTTCAAGGCAATGGTTGAGAATGAAATAGAGTTGAAAATCAAATGCTTGAGGTCTAATAGAGGAGGTGAATTCACATCAAATGAATTCAACATTTTCTGTGAAGAGCATGGGATAAAAAGATAGTTGTCCTAGGACTCCTCAGCAAAATGGAGTTGTGGAAAGGAAAAATAAGATAGTTCAAGAGGCTACTAGGACAATGATGAAGGAAGCAGATCTACTGGAAGTCTTTTGGAAAGAGGCTATTCATACTATTGTCTACATTCAAAATAGAATTCAAGTGAAAGGTAATGGTACTCAAACTCCTTATGAATTGTGATGTGGATGAATTCCTATAGTAAAATATTTCAAAATCTTTGGAAGCAAATGCTATATCAGGAGAGATGAAGATCTAGGAAAGTTTTATGCAAGGTGTGATGAAGGAATTTTCCTTGGATACTCTACCAAGGGTAAGGCTTACCGGTGCTACAACAAAAGGCTCAAAAAGATTGTTGAGAGTACAAATGTGAAAGTAGATGAAGGCAAGGAAAGAATATCAAACCTAAATTTCTATGAACTAGATGAAGCTGTGACTATAATGAATGAATAAAAATATGAGCAAGAAGATAGTCAAGATGAAGAAGAGGCTCTACAAAGTGTTGTCAAGACTCCCAGGTATGTAAGGATCAATCATTCTAAAGATCAGATTATAGGTGACAAAAACAAAGGTGTACTGACAAGGAAAAAGGCTGCAAAAGAACAAGTGAATTACTATTTGCTTTCAAAGTTTGAACCAAAGACTGTGAATGAAGCATGCAATGATGAAAGCTGGGTAAAATCCATGGAGGAAGAGCTAATGTAGATAGAAAAGAATGATCCTTGGGAATTAGTTCCCAGACCTGCTGACAAAAATTTATTGGAACCAAATGGGTTTTCAGGAATAAGTTGAATGAGAATGGAGAAGTTGTAAGGAATAAGGCAAGACTTGTGTGCAAAGGATGTTCATAGATTGAGGAATAGATTTTGAAGATAATTTTTCTCTAGTAGCCCGGATTGAGGCAATCAGAATATTTCTGGCATTTGTAGCCCACAAAGATTTCAAAGTGTGTCAGATGGATGTAAAGTCTACATTTCTAAATGGTGAGTTAGAAGAGGAATATTACACTGAGCAATCGAAAGGATTTAAGTTATCAGACCAAGGTGATTTTGTGTGTAGGTTGAAGAACGCTTTGTATGGACTCAAGCAAGCTCCTAGAGCCTGGTATACAAGGTTGGATAAGTACTTATTGCAGTTAGGGTTCAATAAAGGTATTGTTGATAGTAATCTTTATTTCAAGTTTAATGGTGATCAAATTCTAATTGTTGAAGTCTTTATTGATGATATCATATTTGGAGGCAATGAAAGCATGTGTATGAAATTTGCTAGTGAAATGCAAAAAGAGTTTGAGATGTCCATGTTTGGTGAGATGAATTTCTTTCTAGGTCTACAAATAAATCAATTAGATAAAGGAATCTTCATTTCTCAGTCAAAGTATGTGAAAGAGTTGTTAAAGAAGTTTGGGATGGAAGACTCTAAACTGGTATGTACTCCCATGGTGATTGGCTGCAAGTTGAGCACAACTGATGAATCACCTAAGGCTGATTAGAAAAAATATAGATCCATGATTGGAAGATTACTTTATCTAACTCAAACTAGAACTGATATTATGCATGCAGTTTGTCTTGTTGCAAGGTTTCAAGCTGATCCAAGTGAATCACATATGATGGCAGTTAAGAGAATCATGAGGTATTTAAAAGGTACTCTAGATCATGGCTTATGGTATCCAAAAGACAATGATTTCACTCTTAGTGCTTATACAGATGCAGATTGGACCAGAGATGTAGATGACAAAAAGAGTACAAGTGGAGGTGCTTTCTTTTTGGGTAATAGATTGGTCTCATGGCTGAGAAAGAAATAAGATTCAATCTCTTTGTCAAATGCAGAAGCAGAGTATATTGCAGCAACATGTTGCACTCAAGTATTATGGATGAAGCCGACTTTGAAGGATATAAGTGTTGTGTATGAAGATCCAATTGCAATCCTTTGTGACAATACAAGTGCCTTAAACATTTCAAAGAATCCAGTGATGCACTCAAGAATAAAGCACATATCAATAAGGTATCACTTTTTGAGAGAGAAGGTAACATAGAATGAAGTAAAGTTGGAATATGTGTCCACAAAGATCAGATTACAGACATTTTCACTAAGCCTCTGCCTAAAGATACCTTTGAGAATCTTAGAGAAAAGTTAGGGGTCATTACCCCTCCTACCCTAAACTAAGATGCATAGGAATGCATCAATCCAGTGGAGCTCAAAGTGTCATTCATTGATTTGGATTGATGTTTTAAGGGCTACCTCTCAGGGGAAGTAGCTAGATGTTTCTGACAAAGTAAGTGTTGATAAACAAAGAAAGTTCAGTGGATCAAAGTTGCAGCAAGCAAGTATGTGCCCTTTGCCATTGGTGTCAAAGAGGGAAAGAAATATGTGAAAACTCAGGGGGAGAAAGAATGCAAATGTATAATGAGAAAGAGGGAGAATCTTATCTTGGTGGTCTTTTCAGTTTTTCACATCATATGTTGCCATCAATGACAAAGGGGGAGATTGTTGCAAGTATGTGCCTGATCGATGTCATTGATGTCATAATATCAGTGTTGTCATTGGTGTCAACTATGCTCTTATTTTGTTGCTTGTTTGTCATGAGTAAGATTCTTTGTATTTACCTATGTAAGTGATTCTGATGTTTCAAGGATATTGAGAAAATTAGCCCCTCTGGTGGAAACAGTGTGTTACAGTCGAAACAATGTATTAGACTCTGAAGAATAATCTAGAAGATAGCTCCGCATTTCCTATAGAATGAATAGCTTTGCCTACGACTTGGAAGTGATTTAGAAGTCTATCTGAAGATGTTATATTCCAAGTTTGAGCCTCTAGCATGAAGAATCAAGTGAATTGTGTTCACCAGTGTGAAAACTACTTTTTCTATATGTTTTATGGAGATAGGGTAAAAGTGTTATGCTCTGCATTCCTCCGCATTGAAGTATTTTGGTCCGTGGTTCTAGAATCAAGTTTGTGATAATGTTAAGTACCTTCAACTGTAATGGTTCATGATTTGGTGGTCTACAATCTATCTTTTACTTATGACAGTGGCTGACAGTGTTGTTCTTGTGCACTAGTTTGAAGAATCTTCTTGATAGAGTGGTTAGAGATTGTACAGTTGATCCTGGTGATTACAATGTGCTTGTGGATGTCTCCTAATCATGTTCCTATATTTGGATTAGTCTGTAAAGAGAAAATTGGATCGTGAATGAAAAATCTTTTTAGCAGACTTAGTGCTCTCACTAGTCTTGGCCAACCTAGTTTGAATTCATTATTTGCGGAGTTGCATTGAAGATTGTAGAAGCGTGTTGTGGCATGGAGGATTGTGTTTGAGACCCAGCTAAGGTGTGGCGTGATCTGCATACATCTTTACATCTTTTCCTTAGCTTAATTTGTATTAGGTCCAGACCTATTTTATGTATAATTGTAATGCCGACCTTGGAGATTGATCTAATGGTTGATGAATGTAATGCCAACCTTGATGCACATTCAAAGGTTGATGAATTTTATAAAAGCATGTAATGAAGTTGTGAAAAAGTGTGTGTGGCAAATATGAGGAGATAAGTGCGAAGGTGTGAAAGAGTAGAGAAGAGAAGTTTTATTGTGCTTCAAAGGACCTGGACCCAGGCATGGATTAGATGCTACTTAATCAGTTCACCACTTTGGCAGTGAGCCACCCTTGGCAGTGAGCCACCCCTTTGGCAGTGAGCCTTTGTTTTTCGGTATCGATATAACTTTTATATTTTTGTGGGCTAACACCCACCATGGTTTTTCCCTTTTAGGGTTTTCCACATAAAAATTTGGTGTCTTCTATGTTGATTATGTTATTGTGTTGATCATCTCATTTTATGCTTTCATGGTTATATTAGAATATAAGTAATTGATAAGTTGATGTTCATAATTGGTTAAAAGTTTTAGGACAACTGATTCACCTCCCCTCTCAGTTGTCCGGTGCAGTTCAACAATACCTTTAGTTCCTGCACTCAATTTCTTACTTGCACAAAGCTTTTGCATTTCTTCCCTTTGTTTCTCCAAATCCTTCTCTCTCTTGGATGGTTCATGATCCAATTCAATTGGCAAAGATGGTTATCTTCATTTATGGAGTTGAATTTCTTATTTTCATGAAGTTGTCTCATTCATTCTCTTTTCTATACATTCTCAACTTCATGCTCCGCTGGTGTTTGAGTTTTTGGTCATTTCCTTGGTATGATATTGAATTCTATATCAATATAAACAAATGGTCAAAAAAAAAAAAACAATAATTGATAATTTCTCAAATTCAAATACAAAACATGCAACTAGAATGTTTTTTACCAATGTAAGACAAAAAATAGTTAATTCTGTCAATCAAGTATTCAAATTCCTTAAAACATGAAAATAATGAGTTGAATTATCAAATTTGACCTAAACACATGTAATTAGAATCTTCTACATTGATATAAGAATAATAAGTGCAATAATTTTGTCAACCAATCATTCTAGATCCTTAAAAGCATCAAAAGTATGTTTGTATGTCACAAAAAGTGGAGTATGGGAATAAACACAAAATGTGGGTCCAAAATCATGTGATATGCCTTTTTGCAAGTTGTTGCTCAACATTTTAATTAATCTTGTTATGGAGTAAAATGTGTACCCTTGCCATTTTACAGCTATTTTAGCACCTAGGTGGACCTAAAATAATTAATTGTTAATCTCGATGCAAAAAACCTAAAAGATAACTATAGGGCCAACCTAACACACTTAAAGTGACTTATCCCAAAGTTTTTGGGGCTAAAGGACAAGGGTTCCTAGCACCTTGGTCCCTCATTTAGCCTAGACCTAATTTAATGGTATGTCAGCTTAGGACATCTCTAATGCTTCCCCATGTCGGCCACATTTGGTTTAATTCCCCAAAAATCAATGAGAATGCATATATAAGAAAGTTAATTTATTCATTTGAACATCTAAGCTATCAAGGCACTCTTGCACTCTCTCCCTCTCTCTCACATGCTCTCTAGTCTTCTCTAAAGCTCTCTATGGTAGATTATTGTTGTTGCACTAACTTCTTGCAGGTCTTGTGAAGATCTCTCTATTTCTTTGGGCTACACCAACTTATTGAGTCAAGTTGTGACACTGCATCCAGAAAGCTAGAGTTTCCATGCTCATGGTGACTTCTTTCCTTCATGCTTTATTACAGCATTCCATTCTACTTGAGATTTGCCTTTGCCCTCTTAGCGCACACACTCTTTGATATCTCATCATTGCTATTGTGGAGGTGGAAACATCACTCACGGAGCTTGACTTAGGTAAGGTCCTAAATATCACCAACACTTTTCCCTTTTTTTGTGTGCAGGTCACATTTGGAAGAATCTGAAGATATCAAGTGACAAGAAATAGGAAGATAAGCAGGTGAAGACACCTAGATCCAGAGATCCTAAAAAGCCCTAATTTAGGTCTAGGGCGCCTAGAACCCTGGTACCCCTTGTTTGGATGACCAAAACCTTCTGGAATCAAGTTCTCTCAGCTCTATTCAGCTCCTCCCTATCATTGCTTTCTGGGTTTTCAACGGTTTCAGGTCTATAGCTCTTGTTTTCTCTATTTTATCCCTAGGAACCCTAGATTTGGTAATTAGTCATAAGATCTCTCTCCTTGGAAACAAAGGGACCAATCAAGAGACCTCTTAGCTCTCCTTTGAGGACTATGGCTAAGTATTGACTTTCCTTGATTCTTGTTCCAATGTTATGTGGAGAAGGATTGATTTAAGGTGATGTACATGTTAGCTTAGATCTCATTTTCTACATAACATTTTGGTGAATCTGACATATCTTTCACCCTTGCATCCTTCTTGCTTTAGATCTTTGTTATTTCTTTCCCTAGATCTGATTAGGTTACATTCATTCATCATTTGGCATACTTTCATAGCTTGTTGTTACATTATTTCATTGTTAGGGTTTACAAAAACCTTACATTCTTAGAAAACCTAGCTAGTCTTGAACCTAGGGTTTGTATATTAGTGTGTTCTTGCATTATTTGGTTGATTAAATTGGTTTCAATTGTTGTATCATATCATCTTTCCATTTAAGTAAAGAAAATTCTTGCAGCTTTGCATTTGAAATTAGAAAATCTAGCATTTGATGTAGGTTGAGAAAAAAAACACATTTGTCACATTGTCTATATTCCATAAGTTTAGATCATTATAGTATGATATAAATTTCTGATTATTGCATCAAATCTGATTGATATCAAATTATTTAATCATTTTCTAATGGTATATTTGGAATTTTCACTTATTCATTAGTAGGGTTTTCAAAAATTTTATATTTTTTAGAAAACCTAGCTAGTCTTGCACCTAGGGTGTATTTATTAAACACTTGTTCCAAATTTTGCTGATACCAATTAGTGGTCAAATCTGATTTGCATTGCTGTAGAATTTCATAAATATCATTTGTGTTCAAATTATGAAGAAACAACATTCCTGGATCAAAGAATTTTGGTTTAGGGAATAAGCATTTAAAATCTAGGGTTTGAAAGTAAAACCTTAGCTAGTCTTGCATTTAGTTGTTATATTTGAAATCTTATTTTCAAATCTTTGTTATGATGAAGGATTGCTAAATCTGATTTTAAGTTTCCATAACTCATCATATGCGTCACATTTATTTAAATTAGAAAGAAGGAACATTCATGCATTCATCTTCTCTTTAAACCTATAAAGCAATAGCACAAAAGAAACTATCTAGCTTCATTTGACACTTACGCATCTTAATTTCAAGTAGAATTTTCTAAATCCCTCACATGTTTAGTTAGGAAAATCATTTGCACATACTACACACGTTACGTTTGCAAGACTTAGTTGTTGTGGTTACCAATAACATCAGATTTTTGGAAATCCCTTCTTGTCTTGCACTTGTAGGTCATTGATTGTAATCTTATTTTAGATACTCAAGTCATGTTTAAATTCAATTGTACATTGTTGTTCCATATCACACTTACATGTATTATTGGCTTCTTCATATTATTTCTATCAATATTAGAGAAATTTACTAAGAAAGATGATGGTGATAGTTCTTCTTCTACTACAACTCATTGTTAATACCATTGGCATCACCTCTAAGGCATATGATGGTGACTTAGCTTCACCTGCATCACCCCATGCTTTGGATCCCTCTCCCAAAAGTGAGAACATTTTGGTGCAAGAGGATGAGATCATTGATACATTTCTTAACATAACTCTACCCTCTCTTCATTCTAATTCTCTCCTTTCAAAAGATGAAGCATTAGTTGATGACGAATCTCCTCTTATAATGGATCCCCCATGGGTAGATATTGGGAATTCATCATTTTTTAATCCTCAAAAATACAACAATGTAAATTCCATCATCATTAATAAAATTATGACGCCTGCTAAGGGGATAGTGAACAAGTGTATTAATGTTCAAAATATTCCTAAAATTATTACCCATGAGGCACATAATCCACCTCATTTATCTAAACCTATGATTTCACTTCGAGGTGTTCCAAAACCATCTCGAACTCCTAGTTACTTTCTCCATGTTGCAAATAAAATTACTCAAAGGAATCAAGGTGTTCAAAATGTGTCACAACAATCTCATTATAATGTGGTTGCTCACACACAAAACACCCGTAATAACAAGGAAAGTAAGCAAGCACTGAGCGTGCCTCTTTCTCTTCCACCTTCTCAACCTTTTCTCCCCCCACCTCCTTGTCTTCCTCAACATGTTGGTAGAGAATATGTTCTTGTCGAGCAGCTCCGTGCTACTCCAGCTAAGATCTCTCTATGGGATTTAATACAAATATCGTCTACATACCACATAATTCTCCAAGAGGCTCTACAAAAGGTAGTTGTTCCACTAGGTCTATTAGACCGAATGATGTAGCATCTCTATTTAGTTGTATGCATGCAACAAAATCAGATATCGTATTTCATCAACATGAATTACCTCACATAGAAGTGAAAAACCAATATGAGCCTCTTATGATATTTTTCATCGTTAATAGGATGAGGGTGAGACACACTATTGTTGATGGTGGATCATATCTTAATATTTGTGGCATAGGCTTGTTACATAAACTCAATGTTGATATGTCTCTCCTTAAACCAAATAAACTCAACATAGGTGGCTTTGATAATGTTGGTAGAAAATTACTAGGTATAATCACCTTAGATATTAAGCTTGGACCTGTGACATTGCCTACCCTAATCCATGTCATGCCTAATACTCTCACATACAATATTCTTTTTGGTAGACTGTGGATTCATGCTATGGGGTAGTCTCATCTACCCTTCATCATTTAATAAAGTTCATTGTTGAAAACAAGCTCCATACAATTGAAGCTGATTCGGTTCTAGAAAGTTGCTTGTGAATGGAAGTGCGACATCCAATTTTTATAAAAAATTGATCCCTTCTTTAATAAAAGCCAAACCATTACCATCCATTTCTAAGAATAGTAATGGTCAGGATAGTGTCGGTCCTTCAAATGTATATTTTGTTGATGATTGGGGTTCATTAGATTTTACACCCACCTTTAAGGGTGAGCATAAAATCTCACCATCACACCCAAAAATCTTGAAGGTAAATGAAATTTCTTCAACACAATCTCCTACTCCTAAAAAACTTAAACTCAAAAATAATAACAATGGAACTTTTGATATTGATGAAGATCCACTTTCTTCTAAATAAATGGTAGCCATTTGTGATAAAGTATCATCTCAATCTAATGAATCATCTTATTCTAATACAAGTTTTGGTAATGATGAGGCCCCTTTAGATTTAAACTGCCATGGGCTTGTTGAAACAAAGATGGACCCTCCTCACCATGATAAAAATAATGATCTTTCTGTTGCATATGGGTTGTCATTGATGTCAACAGTGGTATGGAGTGCTCCAGCGTTGAAGAGTGTAAGTGATGTCAAAGGGAGATTACATCAATATGGTGATCAATGAAGACATTATAGAATAAGTGATCAGAAGTATTGTGAAGCAAAGAGCAAAGGGATGAATATACACTCTACAACCAAAGGAGATGGATTAATATCATCTATACACGATCATATCATATCTTCTGAAGTTATTGTGTAAGTTCACAACCTTGATATATTTATGTTTGAAGTCTATGATGAGTAAAGTTGGAATCTTGCTAAATGATGATGATATGAACTCATGATACTTACCACATGATAAAGAAAGTTGTAAGAGATTGAAGGAAATTGTCTAAGTATAGTACAAGTCAGGGAAGGAGTGACAAACTCACAAGAAGGTACTACATTCTACCACAGTTTAAGGTAAGGGACTATGAATTGGACTAATGGCTAGATATTACACTCAGGTACCTATGTTTCAGATTTGAGGTCATAACATTTATCACAAGATGTTTTGGAGATAGAACTGTGAAGATAGTATTGAAACAGGGTAAGTGCAGTCACAGGGAGACAGGAGAATGCTTCTCACTTCTTCGCAAATAAATATATGATGTTGTGGCTTGGAGGACATGTTTATATGAGTCAAAGGTATGTGTACTTCAAGTTTTTGGTGATAATATGTACTCCAGCTACTTCTCCAAAGTCAACTGTGTGAAGACATGCCTTGGTGTAACTTGAAGTAAGTAGAGGAAGATAGATGAAGCCACCACAGCTGACTGCACAATGGTAATTGGTCTTTCTAATTGAGTGATACACTCATAAGGCTAGTTGGTATGTGTTGTTCAAGTTTCAAATGATTGTGTTCACCACAAGTATGGTTTTCATTATTTTATCTTAAGATTGTGTAAGTAGAGGTTGTTAATGACTCCAGCATCAAATTTCATGTGTTTGCGCCAACATGAAATATCTAGAAATGATAAAAGAAGTATACAAGAATGTTTCCAAAGACATATAATGTTCATTGTGTGGTCTGCATGATATAATTTGTTCCCTATGGTACTAGTTTTGGTCCGAAGCTAAATGCAAGAAAAGATAAGTGTTTGACAGGCTGACTTAATATATGTTGATGGTTATGCCGTATGTTTTGGAGAGTGCGCCAGTGCAAAAGAGGGTGCCAAGGTAAGATAGGACCTGATTATGTCTTTCTCTTGAACTGCATTAGAATTTTACTTACCGCATGTGTTTAGGAGCTGACTGTTATGGCCATTACACATTTCGTGCTACATGTTTCATCTTGGCCAACCAAGGAGAAAATTTTTGAAGCTTGTAGAGGATATATATGAAGAATAAAAGTTGTTGAGGGATGTATGAGTTGTGAATTATGTGAGTAAATTGATATTATGTGAATATACTTACTGTAGAAGCATATTTCATGATGAAATGTGGAGAAGACCAGTTTATATAATGTGTTATAGTTGTGGAGGCAATTTTTGGTAATATAAAGATGGAGAAGAGTTTCTGAAGTTGTTTGTTGTGGCAATGGTTGATATTATAGTTGTGCAGAAGTGAGATAGTTGTGTAGAGGCTGAAGTGATCAACATTTAGTTTTGTGAGAAGAATATTGAGTCAGATAAGTTTTGTGTTACAAATTGAAGATTGTAAGTGTTGTATCTGTTTAGGGAGTTGTATCTTCCTTTGGGTTGTAGCCCTTAAATAATATTGTAATCTTTTTTTTATTTGTGAGGATGGATTTGAATACTAGATCCAAGCAACTTGCTCACTGTGGTTTTTCCCTTCTATGTTTTTCCATGTAAATCTGGTGTTATGGATGTGTGATTTTGTGTTCTTGTGCCTTTCATGTTTTAAATGCTTATGTTAGGTTGAATAAATTGTTGGATGAAAAGAATTTGAATAAGCACTGATTCACCCCCCTCTTAGTACTTCTATGTGTTCAACACTTTCTCCATCTTCTTCAACACTTGATGATAGTTCGCATTTCAACAAATATAGTCATATTCAACCTCTCCTCTTCCTTCGTACTTGGAGATGTGTTATGAGCATGGATTCAAAATCCTTTCTAAACAAGGATATAATGGACATGGGTTAGGATGCAAAGAACAAGGAATTAAGGAAATTGTGGAACCAACACCACACTTGTCTAAAGTAGGTTTAGATTTTTGACTTTCTCCTATGTTCTCTCCACCATGTTCAGAACTAAAAGGATTGCTTCCTACTCCACCTATATCTTCTCTTCTATCTCAACAAGAGTTTATGTTGTCGGGTCTACTCAAGGACCGCTTAATCACTCTTCCTCCAACACACAAAAAGATTCAACACAATAATCATTCAACACCTCATTATTGTGCATATCATCAAGTGCTTGACCATTCCACTAAGGAATTCTGAGTCTTGGGTGACATATTCAATAACTCTGAACACGGTATGGATCTATCACTTTTCACCACACTTGATGTAGTCCTGATAGCACCTTATCCTCCATCCTTTTTATAATAAGCAAGTTGGGGGAGGATAATTTGTTATAGGCTGACTTACAAGTGTGGTCCCTCCTAATTTGTGTTATCCATGTATCTATTGTTATCCCCGTATTGTGATGTTTTGTTGATTGTTAGTTCCCCCTTGGCACATTTGTTAGTACAAAGTTACATGGACAAAGAATGTGCTATGTCATTCCTCTATATGTATCTTCATTCTTCTATATGTCATAATTTGCAATTTCCTTATTTTTCTTTTGGATGATTTAGCATCCTTTCATGTTGATTCAATTTATGTGTACTCTACTTTTAAGTGATCTTTCTTCTATCGTCCTCATATTTATATGGCACCTTTTTGCAATGCTCAGCATCATACCATGACTACACAAGCCATTGTGTATCATGCCTATAAGTATCGCCTTGGTTTTCTCATTCTGAGGGGCAACCCCTTGTGTTGATGTAGCTTTTATGAACACATATCATTTGGTCATATGCTTTTAGAAAGCTCTCGTACCTATTTTATAGGTCTTCCCTATTCTAACTTAAAGGCAATTTCTCCCTAATGGAGTAAGCAATCACTTTATGGTGGGGTCATATATCATGCTATAAGTTGTATTGTTATCTTTCTATCAAAATACTTGTTGATTATCTTTGTTATTGCACTCTCTTGGAAAGGATTGTGGCAAGCTTGGAAGCAAGATCTTGAGTCTATATTTTTCTCCTAAGTTGAAGCTTCTTGTATGTTTGGAAGAAGGGTTTGAACCACTAACTTGAGTTTGGCTAGAGTACCTTTGGGTATGGTTGCAACACCTTCTAATTTTGCAAAGATTCATGTAAATCCTCCTGTGGGAGGTAGTTTGTGCATTCCCTTGAGTGGAAACACTTTTTTTGATGTATATTATGTGTATGATGTGTTTCTATCCTCTTTTCTTCTCATTTCTAACTACCCTTCTTAGCATTCTTCCTACTGCATCTTGAGGAATGATGCACAGCGATTGGGACAACCTTTTAGATTGATGTCTCTTTTGTCATGTTGACTCAAGGTCTTTTGTTATGTGCTTCATCATTGTTGTATGATGCATGTATTCTCCTCATATATTCTTGTCCTCTATGTATTCTTTAAGCTTCATGCGTGCTTCATGTGTTTTCTCTATGTATTCCAAGTATGTATTCTACTTGAGTGCTTTACATGTATTCCATGTTTGTTCCATGTGTATTCTATGTATACTTTGTGTATGGTGTGTATACTTTGTGTATGGCATTTATATTTTATGCTTTATGTGTATGCTTCATGTCAAATGTGTATACTTTGTGTATTACATGTATACATTGTGATTTCTCAAGTGTATGTCTTGTCTTGTCTCATGTTTCTAAGTGCTTCATGCATGTAGAAATTATGCCTTGTATCCTATGTATATGCAATTCATCATAGACTCCTAGAACCCTAAACTTGGAGGCTTGATCACCCCTCAATTTTGGTGAGATTCTATGACTTATATGTTTGTCATGATTGAAATATGTCCTCTTTGTACTTTAGTGCAAGTATGAGCATAAGATCATACCCACACTAAAGTGGGGGATGAATGTTATGGAGTAAAATGTGTACCCTTGCCATTTTACACACTAAAGTGAGGGATGAATGTTATGGAGTAAAATGTGTACCCTTGCCATTTTACACCTAGTTTAGCACCTGGGTGGACCTAAAACAATTATTTCTTAATCCCAATGTAAAAAAACCTAAAAGATAACTATAGATCCAATCTAAACACACGTAAAGTGACTTATCCTAGAGTTTTTAGGGCCAAAGGACAAGGGCGCCTAGTACCCTGGTCCCTCATTTAACTTGGACATAATTTAATGGTATGTCAACTTAGGACATCTATAATGCTTCCTCATGTTGGCCCCATTTTGTTTAATTCCCTAAAAATCAATAAGAATACATATATAAGCAAGTTAGTTTATTTATT
Organism: Cunninghamia lanceolata; assembly: GCA_027924645.1. Taxonomy (NCBI): domain Eukaryota; kingdom Viridiplantae; phylum Streptophyta; class Pinopsida; order Cupressales; family Cupressaceae; genus Cunninghamia; species Cunninghamia lanceolata. The sequence continues at coordinate 11,636,892 of BSBN01000130.1, read as the reverse complement.
TGAACATCTAAGCTATCAAGGCACTCTTGCACTCTCTCCCTCTCTCTCACGTGCTCTTTATTCTTCTCTAAAGCTCTTTATGGTGGACTATTACTATTGCACTAACTTCTTGCAGGTCTTGTGAAGATCTCTATACTTCTTTGGGCTACACCAACTTCTTGAGTCAAGTTGTGACACTGCATCAAGAAAGCTAGGGTTTCCATGCTCATGGTGACTTCTTTCCTTCATGCTTTATTACATCATTACATTCTACTTCAGATTTGTCTTTACCCTCCTAGGGCACTCACTCTTTGATATATCATCATTTCTATTGTGGAGGTGGAAACACCATTCATAGAGCTTGACTTAGGTAGGATCCTAAATAGAAAAAACCCTTTGCCCTTCCTATTTGTGTGCAGGTTGCATTCAAAAGAATCTGAAGATATCAAGTGATAGGAGATAGGAAGATAAGAAGGCGAAGGTACCTAGATACGGAGATCCTACACAACCTTAATTTGGGTCTAGGGTGCCTAGCACCCTAGTACCTCTTGTTCAGATGACCAAAACCTTATGGAATCATGTTCTCTCATCTCTATTTAGCTCCTCATTGCCGCTGCTTTCTAGGTTTTTGACGGTTTCAAGTCTGTAGCTCTTGTTTTCTTTATTTTAGCCCCAAAAACTTTAGATTTGGTAATTAGTCATAAGATCTCTGTCCTTGGAAAAAAAAGGACCAATCAAGAGACCTCTCATCTCTCTTTTGAGGATTGTAGCTGAGTATTGAGTTTCGTTGATTCTTGTTCCAATGTTATGTGGAGAAGGATTGATTTAGGGTGATGTACATGTTAGCCTAGATCTCATTTTCTACATAACAGATCTAAAATGCGAGCATTTTTTTAACTACTTTGGGAAATTCCAACCCTAAGGGTTAGATTTGACTTGGGCATCCAACCCAAAGGGTTGGACCTACATTTTCGATGCCAAAGATGTGTTTTCAACAAAACATAGAAAATCAACTAAATCCCGAGTGTGTTCTCCATCAAGTTTACACATTTTTAGTGTTAATATGAAAAAATACCAGGATGACTGCAAGTTTTTAATTATCTTTTTAACCATGTAATTATTTCTAAAATTTGATAACATTAAGGTTTCCATCTTCAATTTCTTTTTCTAATGTGTTCTTTTTTTTTAGAAAACATATGTCTAGTATTCCTGGTGTCATTTTTTATGTGTTCATAAAAATTTGAAACAAATTACATTTTTAGATTCTAGACTCTATTCTATACACATTGAAAAAAAATGATTTTTGATTAGTTTCTAAAATTTTAGGGAGGAGAACACTCACATTTTATTTTTGAGGATGTGTCCACTTTGAAAATTCATAAAAAATCATATATTCATTAAAAAGTTAATAGAAAAATAAGGCATAAACTACGTGATGTTAGCTAATTCCACTAAAGCGATTTGTGAAATACTTAAAAAAATATTTTAGGAGGAGCACACTAGATGCTATGTTATATTTTTCTAACAAAAATAGGAGCACTTTGTGTTCTCCTTCTATTTGAACCTCTTAATCTCCACCTTTTCTAAAAAAAATAGTAGTTTAGAAACTAGATTATGAGCACTACAAATCTTTTTCTTGTCATATCTTTAAATTTTGAGTGCGGCTATCATCAATTTCTCATCCAAGATCAATTTTTACCAATTTCAAAAAAAGTGGCCACTTTTGACCCCCTTTTGGTCCCCCTTTTCCATGCACCTACCCTTGAACCAAAGATTAGTTGGACTATGGAAACCAATGTGAATAGGTTCTAAAAATGCCTTTTGTTTTCTTTACCATAGTGGAAGATGTTTGAAATAACTTACAAGTATAAAGTCCTATATGTGTATGGGTAAAAGTTAAAATATATCATTACGATTACATTATACTTAGCTAAGACAATAATAGTGGATAGATTTATGTATTGTCATACTTTATGTTATCTATTTTCATATAATCTAAGTATACACATATATATGTATGTATGTATTTTTCATTTAGATAATATTTTTTTGTGATATTTACATAGTATCCTTTCAACTTAGAAATATTTAGCTTAAATGCAATAAACTACATTTATCATAAGTGCATGTGACTAATAAATCCATTTTAACCCCATTGTAACTTATACATTTAAAATGCATTACCTAACATTCCCAAAATTCACATAGATACAAGAGCAGAAAAGAGTATATCAAACTCATGGAAAGCACTTCATTTAGACATAAGAAAACAAAATAGATCCAATGGTCCTATACTAAACCAAATTGCATACTATCATTCCTAATAAACTTCAAAATTATTCTGAAGACTCAGGGCAACTAAATCACATTCAAGAATAAAATAACACACTAGAAAAAAATACAATTAATAGGTTTCACATAGTAGGGATCTAGAATCACATATGATTCAGATTAATGTCAAACTAATTAAACACATGGAAGATCCTTTAATTCAAAACCAAATATGATAGGTCAAACAAAAAATATTACCCACTAGAGTCACATGATCACCAGTTTGACCATAAGGTCTAAGTAGAGTGAGATGGTCAAGTGATCCATGATGTTCACCTCCACATACCTTCCATTAGGCATTCATCTATAAATTTCTTGCACACTCAAGAAAAGAACATGAAATCCAATAATGAAAGTTGTAGCCAAAGCAACATATAATAGTGAATGAGAACATGTAATCAAACATGACATATATCTATCCTACAACTACATCATATCATAGTCATCTTAATATACACCTTTCAAACTAGCATAATGAAAATCAAGACAAGAAAAGAGTTATCACATAGGCGGGCCTTACAATTATCATATACCATTTCACATGACTCAATACACCTTCACAACACTTAACAATCATTGAATAATCAACAATCTAGTACATGTGGTATCCATGTAAGGTTTCTTCTTTAGTAGTCACAGGAGTGAAATGTAACTATCAGGGAATTCGATAGCCAAATAATTGGAAGGTCAAGCTATTTGGGATATGAATTATTTCATTTCCTCATCATGTTATGTAACTATATATATATATATATATAGTTACATAACATGATGAGGAAATGAAATAATTCATATCCCAAATATATATAGTTACATAACATGATGAGGAAATGAAATAATTCATATCCCAAATAGCTTGACCTTCCAATTATTTGGCTATCGAATTCCCTGATAGTTACATTTCACTCCTGTGACTATATATATATATATGATCCTCCACAAACAAGTTTAAATAACAGAATAGTCTAGGGAAACTATATATATACAAGTAGCACATATTTGCTAATAGTCTTCCACTCTCTTCAATTGTGTATTACATTTTTTTTTATTTCATTCATTTGCATAATAAATAATCTTATGTCTCACTATGATAAGATTGTCCACCAAACCACCTAAGATCTGGATCAATTTGTCTATTTAAAAGGAAAGTGCTAGAAATAGTAAATGGGTAAGAAAACAAGTCTCAAGTGACACTTGATGATGATTTTGTGGATGATGAGCTCAAGAGGAGGGATAGTGCATCTAGACTCTATTTTGTTGTCTCTATGTCAATCGACATGATATTGCAAACCATGTTGTCTTGTAAGGCATATAAACTTTTGTACAACCTTGGTAGTGTCTCCTTGGTGTGTTGGTATGGCCACAATGGCATCCTATTTGATTATGCAACTCCAACAATATCCTTTGCAACTCAACATTGTGTTATGTATCTCTACAAACCTTTTCTTGCACTAAGATATTTATTTTGGGATGGGACAATGCCTTAGGCATGATTTGCCTTATTCAAATCCCTACATATGAATCAATAGGACTATTCAGGTTGTTGTTGGAATTTCATGTAGGCTATATCCTAAGTGTTTGTGCAACTATGTAATGGAGATTTAGCTTATTATATGTGTGGTTGCTATTATTGCTTATGTGTGCTTCTATCGTGGATGAGTGTTCATTGCCTTTAACCATTATTTTTAAAGCTCGAATTCGAATTTGATTGTTAATGACATTTTAGGCATAAGATGGGTTTGCATGCAGGGTGGGCTATAAAAACAAACCTTAAGTAGGGAAATCTAGTTTTTGGACATTGGGGACATATCACTCACAATCCCATTTGGGAGAGAAGACTACAAGCACAATGGTGCTTGAGGTGGCAAGAAAGGTGGAACTAAAATAGGAATGAGTGTTTAAATGTGGACAAAGTTGTTTATGATGTAGTGTGCTTGTTCAGGGAAAGTCGATGTACCAAATAGTCGAAAACAAACATATCTTAATAAATAAAGATATTAGAAGTGAATGCCAAACAAGAGTGGGGAATGCAAAATAGAGACTTTTCATCTCAACAATAGTTTTCTAGTCAACCTTCCTTGTATGATTTTGAGATATGCTTCTATAGTTTTCTAGCAGGGCTATAACATTCAATTTCTGTCAAATTCAGTCCCTGGACAACACATAGCATCAGCAACATGTGGTCTGGTGACTTACAGTTACAGTCAATGGCATTTTGTATTGCAATGTCATATTAGGTCGTTGAATTCACTGTTACATACGTCATTTACTATACGTTATCACGGAATGCGCAGCATTTGCAGTGAAGATGCAAGGAAACCACCATGGAAATTGACAGCGCGTATCCTGTATTTCGTGATTTTAAATGTTGAAATTGAAAGCGAAACCAGGGCATATTTAATTGCTTTCAAACCTAAAAAATTCAGTCATACAAATTTTGTTTTATCTGGGAGAAGTTGTTGAAAAATATTTTCAGCTGTCAAAATTATTTTACTTCACAGAAAAAGATAGCTTTTTCGGTATAATAAATCATTTTTAATTGGCATGTATCTATAATTTTCATGAGCAAACTCATTGCACTTCATAATGGTGCCTATGCTAGTAAATGTTTTTAATTGTAGAGGATAAAAGTGCATCTTACACCTTCACCCTTAGTTTTACATTTTTTTGTGTGGATGTTTTTAATGTATGGTCCTAACATTTAATTTGTCTATTTTGGCACACCTGTGTGATCCTAATCCTAGAACATCACTCTAATATGCAAAATCCATCACTTTTGGAAACTTAGTCACCCATTTCCTATGGTTTTTGCTTCTCTAGACAAAGCCACATTTGTAGTCTTGTTTTCTACTTTTGAATTTCAAATCTCTCATTTTCTTAAGTTGACTTTCTAATAAAGGTCTTGAATTTTGTGTCGAGGACTTGTATTTAACACATTAGTGAAAGTTTTGAAGTTCTAGATTAGTCTCAATTTACTCAATCTCAATTGCATCAACATATTGCATTCTTTATCTTACATGTTTTTTATTTTGTTACATTTGCCATGAGGCCTAACTAATATCAAGGAAGTCAGCGTTCTTCTCTCTATCTATAGTAGGTCTCCTACTATGAGCTTAATCCTATAGTGTGTATAGGGTTATGAGTAGCCAGCTTGTGGCTACCTTAAATCGTAATTAAGTTATATGGTTATTAATATAGTCTTATATAGGTAGTTAAGTCAAATTGGGTGGCATCCAAAGCATAAGTATGGTATATATAGGAGCTAGTGGTTAGTTTATGATCATCATATTGTTATTGTGTTCTTAGTGAAGACTATTGGAGGTAGCCCCCTCGAAGTGGCTTATTATTATCAAATATTTGTAGCATATTTCCTATTATATTCTTCCCTTATGCAAGTTATTTCATTACAGCTCCAAAGCTACTTTTCAACACTACCAATTCTTAAACATAGATATAAGCATAGGTGCATAGGTTCTACATATCCTAAAGGCAAAAATTAGGAGTGGAAAGAGTCATGTGGGAGAAAAGTTACATGTTGAATGATAACATTGCAGGTTCAACCATAAACCAAGCAAGCTCTTTATTCCCATCCTAATCAGTTCAATTATCTTTGTCTAAATTTGTTCATATCTTTGTGTACACTCAGAATCTTTGCTCCTTTCAAGAATCTAGGGTTTTCCTTTGGTTAGGTTTTTATCTTATATTCCTTTATGTAGTTGTCTTATTTAGAATGTGACCCAAACAATTTGCAGGTGAGTCATACTCCAACACAACACATGAACTGTCTTCCTTGCTAAGGGTGGCCTCCTAGTCACTCATGTTCACATGGAAAGAGCTAATATAGTAGAGGTGGGACCGAGGGTGTTTTTCTCTTGTTCTCAAGGGAGCATAACATCATTGATGGTGGTTGGGTCAAGTGTGTTTGATGTGTGTTTTGACGATTGTTTCGATGGAGACATTCGATTTCTTTTGTTGTAGTGATAATAGTATGACCTAAAGGCTCACTAGTTCTTAGTATCCTAAGCCTAGCACAAAGGTTGTTATATATGTTGATGATTTAGAGAAACTTGTGTCTCCTTTCCTCATTTTTGACTGCCTGTTGTATCAAGTGTTGTTGGTCTATAATGTGTTTTTGATGTTGTTCTTCTTTTGTTTGTTAAATAATTTGTTGATGAATTGGATGGGGGAAGTTCTCCCCAATCTCATCAAGGACAGATTGTATCCAATCTTCCCTAACACATGGGCACATTGAATGCTTGGAAAGAGGGGGGAATGTTGTGTTTCATGATGTTGTTGTCAAGTGTTATGAGTTGAGTCGATTTTGACTTTGACCTAGCATGAGCATGAAAATGCTATATAGACAACTATATTCTTGAAGTGAAGCAAGAGAAAAGATGCAATATTGAATTTGCCTCCCCAAATGGTTTGAGGAGGGGGTATTTATAGGTAGAAAATCAACACCAAAGGTGGTGGTGATTGGGGAGTTAATAGAAATAGATTGCCAAGGAGTGATCTAACCACTGATTGAAAGTGAACACTGGTTGTAGAGGAGATCATAGAAGAGGAAATGAAGTTAACACTTGATTCATTGGAAGATAAAAAAGGTTGATTGGGAGTGTTGAATCAGTTAGGGGGAGTTGTCAATCAATTAGAGAAGAAGACTCATGCAATCAAAAGTCAATTTGAAACAAATTTGGGCTTGTATGCTTTGAAATGTGACTCAAGCACAATGCGAATGAGTTAACTTTGATATCACACACAAACCATCTCCTTGCAATGGGCAATCTCTAAGTCACTCTTTGTCTCGCATGGTAAAAGCCAGTTGAGTGTAGGCATAACCCATGGGTGGTACTGTTCGTGTGGAAGCAAAATGTTGTGAAGGGTGGTTGGCTGATTTGTAGGATGAATATGTATTAATGCTTGGTGAACATGTTCTATGACCATTGTTGTGGAGATGACCATATGACTCGAAGGGTCACTAGTTCAAAGTTTCCCATTGGAGTTTTACAAGTTCCAATGCCTGGTGCTAAGACTATTTTGTTCGTCGATTATCCCAAGGCATTCTAATCTACTCTCATTTTCTTGAATGACTTGTATGTTGTTCCTTTCTTGAATGACTCTAAGTGTGTGTTCTTTTTCTTTAATCGTTTGTGGTGTATGTTGTGGTCTACATGGATTGCCTCTATCTCTTCAAGAATAGATTTAACCTAATCCCCTCTATTCCCTAGGCACATCAAATGTTTGGGTGAGAGAGTGAGAGTTTGCTTTGCTGACTTAGGTTTGAGCAAGTGTTGACTTTTGAGTTGACTTTTACTTTGAGTTGTATTTGTATTGTAACCAAAGGTGTGCTACACTTCTATTTGATTATCAACCTCATGATGGAACTGAGGAGTTTTAAAATGTTTTTTGTCCTTTTGTTTTGTTTTCTATGTTTTATGATTTCTTATTTATGTAGCTATTTATGAATGAACAATATTTTTGTTCTTTTTTTTATTTTTTAATATTCCAATTACTATGAAGTAAATATTAATGCACTCTAAGATTATTTTTCTTATGCAAAGTTTAACCTATATTTTTGTGTTTTCATGAATCAGTTTTTGTATCTAAACTAATGAAAAGAAAATAAGAACTATTGTAGGCAATGGAAAACAATTATATTCTAAAGAGAATAGAAACAAGCAATATTACTTTCCCATGAGCAAATTGGTGATCTAATTAACTACCAAGCATATGAAAAACTTGACATGAATTCGACGCATGACCCTGACATATCCTCAAAAGTCCTTTCATGGAAACTTCCTCTTCTCTATAATAGCAGGGTCCTCCTCTTGACAACAGGGATAAAGATATAAGCAATGGATTGGAGTATGAATTGATAAATGATGCTAGGATGAGATGAATTGATCTATGGGAGATATGGGAGCACTATGGCTTGGGATTTTGAAATAAATTGGTGAGAACAATGATGTTATGAAGCTATTGAAGCTTGGGCAACTAAGCTAAGAAGAAGAAAAAAGGCTCACAAACTCTTGCAATGAGCATATAAATGTTATGGAGAGAAAAATGTAAAGCTTGAATGAATGTGCAACAATGAATTTGCCTCCCATAATGCATATATGAGGGAGGTATTTATAGGTTTGAGAATCTAATGAATGGTGGAATTGATTGGAGAGATAACATTGTTGATTCGACAGTGAACTAGGTTGATTAGAGAGTGAGCAAGCTTTGAAAGCTTATCATTAGAGGAACAATGAAGTTAGCATGAGACGGATAGGGAGATAAGAATAGCATAGTGGGAGCTAAGAATGGAGTGATTGAGAGTTTAGAATGAGTTAGAAATAGATTAGACTCAGTTAGGGTCGAAGAGCCATGCAAACTAGAGAAAAAACAAAGCTATTTTGGGACAAAACTAAAGAGAAACATGCATGTCAAAACATGATATGGTCACCTAGTTTTCTAGGGTAGGTCACCCTCAGGGGATTTTCTTAAAATTTAAGGTCACCGTTAGGAGATTTAGAAGTCAAAGTGGGTGACCCATTAGGAATAGGTTCTGTATTTGGTTTTAGGGGCTGAGATTGGACCTAGGGGGGTAAAGATGACTTCAGGATCCACTTCAGTGCTAGGGTCACCCCTGAGAGATCCAAAATCAAAGTGGGAAATGTAAAATTAAGGAAATGGGTGTTCAAACAAATGATTGGAGATGGTCTGGGAGGTCAATTGGAGGCCTATAGAGGGTTGAAATGGCTGAAAAGGGCTTAGGTAAAGTGAATTTCCCATCTTGTAATTTAGGTAGGTCATGTCGACAGGGGTAGAAAGCAACATAAATGAATTGTTGACATAGGGTAATTGGTGAAGTTGCACGACTTGAGAAGGCTAGCTAGTGAACATGGAAGATACAAACAAAGTGAAGAACATCAATCCATGTTTCTCTGAGAGGCATGTTGTTAAGAGGTCATAGTTACATGCTTACATGTACGTGTTTAGGACTATAGCTCATCATCAGATTACCATGTAGGCTCATGAACTTTTTTAGTGCTAACATATTTGCCTTCTTGGTGACAGTAGTCTAAATTTGAAAGGTAGGTACTGTTCCCAAACTAGGCCTTAACTATTATTTTTATCCTGTAATTGTACCTAAAATAATAAGTATTAGTTTGATATTATGATATTCAATAATGAGCATTGAAATAGAAATAGGGAAATGTATCGTTGATGTGTGAGTCGTAAGGATACCTAAGTTGCCTCGCTTCATCATGCGAACCTACCAGAATGAAAGCACACAAAATGAGGGTGCAAAAGTACTACAAGAGATAAAATGACCCTAAATGCATTCAAATTAAACTAAGCTAAGAGAAGGGGGAAGAGGAGAAATCAGAGGTAAAGAGGTCAAACAAAGACGGAATCGTGCAAGTAGTTGACAAAAACTATCGACAAGGGGATTGAGAAGATTGTAGCTAACCTTCCTCTCACTGATAACTGAGTACAAAAATGAGAAAGTCCTCTCTTGAAACCCTATGTTTTGTTTTTTTAATTATACTTGAAAGAATCCATTCTTTTCAAATTTTTTTGTTGCATTTCACTAGTTTTCCTATTTTAGCCCACTTCCAACTTTTCATTTGTCAAATTTCAATCATTTCTATAGTTTTGGGGCTGTTTGAATCATGCCAAGGTGTGGAATAAGGTCACCCACTTTTCCAGTGCAAGTTACCCATGGGGGATCTACCTGACTTTCTAGGTCGCCCCCAGGAGATTTGCCTTGGTAAATTGGGTGACCAACATAGAAAGTTTCTAGATGAGATCTTTTGTTATCTAATGTATTTGAAACTTATTTTTATCTATTTTTTACACTAAACGAGCTTCATTTTATTACAATTTTTCAAGCAATATATGCTTTTTTGTAAAACTTTGTCATGTTTATGCCTTTTTTATGATTTTCTAACTTTTGGAGATCTAATACATTTCTCTTTGTGTCTATTAGGATGTGCGCATTCAATGGAATGTGACTCATGAGCATATTTGGTTTTTGGATGCCTATGAGGCCTTGTTCACTAGAGTTCATGCTATTTTGAAGAGGACAGGTCTGGACATGGTGGCTAGAGTTTTGATTGTTCACCCTTCTTCTCACATCTATTGTGACTTTTTGACATATTAAGATGCAGATAGGAACACCTTTAGGTTCCCTCAAGTTTTGGGGGAGTGGACTATCACATTATATAGTGTTTATGACATATTGGGGGTTCCTATGAGAGGAGAGAATCTTCAGTTTCCTAAGAGTGAGTCTGAGAGGGAACAATTGACATGGGTTGCTATTATGGGGGTTACTCATCCTAGAGATTGTCCATGTGTCCAACTTATCTTTGTTCCTAGTCTTTCCTTCCCACCTCTATGAAGGGCTCTCATTGGGTTGGTTGGATCTAAATTGTTAGAAGACAAGGGGTCGACAAGGCTCAAGTGGTGTTGGGCACCAATCATTTAGTGACTAGAGCAAGGCACAATTTTTGCTTAGAAGATTAACATCCTCACTATGGTTTACTGAGAGTTGTATAACATTTTGAGGTGACAGACACTTTCCTTTAGTCATCCTTCACTTGTTATGTTGTGTGTATATGAGAACATCATACCATTTTAGAGTGGTGTGCCACTCTCGGATCCTATATTGCCAAGATCCATATAGTGGGGTTGAATTGTTTATTTTAATCCCATTACACATGTGGTGACCACTCTTATCGATGTCTACTTTATTTTTTATCCTTATGTTGATATGGAGGGTATGTGGCTAGGTGATAGGCAGGTGTGAGACTATTGTAGAGGAGTAGTTCACTTGACATAAAGGAATGGTTTAGTTGAGGCTCATCACATTGCAAGAGTGCTTCAATAGTTGGGGGAGGACCTTTCTAGAGGACTTTCCCCCTATTCCTACTTGTTATAGATATGTTTAGGAGATGGTATATGCTCAGCATAGGGCACTCATTTGGACTCCTTTGACTCCTGGGGTTCTAATTATGAGACCAATTCATGTGGTGAGGCAAAGATGCCTGAGACCATCTCACTTTCAGAGGATGATGGATATTGAGGAGGAGATTGTTGACTCTACAGATGAGGACTATGACCTTGAGAGAGAGGAGCATGATGAGGTGAACACAGGAGGAGATGGAAAGATTCATTTAGATGAGGAGGTAGCACCAACAACTCCTCCTAGACACATTCTAATTTTTCCTTTATCAAACGAGGACATGAGACTCTCAGATCCTATGTGGCAAGTTGGTGATCCTCATAATAATCTCTTTCCCTACTCCTTTCCTTGGCACTTCTTTGTTTTCATAGGTTTAACTCGTGACTAGCAATCTTCTTTTCACCTCTCCTTAGGTACTACCAAGGGGTGGAGGGATATTTCTCAAAATGTTTCACTAGGTATATTGGTTCCTACTACTAGTCACTTGAGGGAGAAACTACTTGTTGATTCTCATTTTCCCTCTTTAACAGGTCATCATACAGACATCTTGGCTCGTACTTATCATGTGGGTTAGAAGATTACTTTGCAGTGGGCTAGGAATCTTGCACTTGAGACTAAGAATGATTTAGTTTGAGAGATGGCTCATCTAGGCATTTGTAGGTAGGCCTCACGGATTGACACAACTAGTCCTTCTCATTCATAGGTTCCTTAAAGGATCCCTTCTCATTCTCATAGGACCCATAGGGGTTCTGATGTGGTGGATAGTCGGAAGAGACCTAAGAGTAGGAGGCTCGAAGGCTCTATTGATCAAAGTCATCCTTGAGGTTATAGGGAGTCTTGGTTTTCCATTTCCCCCCTTGCATGGGGAGATTTGTATGTCTTGAGAGCATTACATTTTGAGTTTTGCTAGTATGATGACTTGTACTCAAACTTTGGATAATTTTAATGAAATTGTTCTCATATTGATCATGACTATCGCCTTTATATTTCTCATCTCTTATGTGCATTGATGGCTTAGAACCTTTATTTATTTGATCTCTAAAACTTGACATGGTAAAAAAATGATTATGCTATGTTTTTGTCTTTTTTTGCAATATATGAGGTGCATGGATGCAAAAACATGTGAAAGTACAAATGTAACACATTTTTCTATTTTTATGCAATGTCATGAGTTATGACGTGTTATTGCTTTTGATTTTCTCTTTTTGATATGATGTATGCAAGTGGAACAAACAATGTGACTACTCCTAATTAGATTTTTAATTTAGGGTCTTAGACTTATCTCCACCCGAGAGTATAGGCATCAACAATCCTCTATTTTATTTTTCTCTTTCTCCTTTTTGGTTTCTTTTTTTTTATTTTGTATTTTGTAGTATCTTTTTTGGTTATCTCATTTTTTCTCTCTTTTTGACTTTTGTGTTCCTTTTTTTTATCTCTTTCATTTTGCACTCTTATTATGTTTGATTGCTTCCTATAGATTTATGATCTTCCTGACGTTTTTGGCCAAGAAAGATAAGGGGCTAAGCACCAACAAGGTTTTTCACTATCTAGTCGGACGTCCCTTTTGCTAAGGAGGAACATGGAAGGTCTACTTGCCATCTTCTATTAGGTACTATAGGTTTGAGTACTGACTTCATTTTGACTTAAGTTTACTATTCACTAAGAGTGGGATCAACATAAAGCTAAAATCCTGGCTTCAACTTGAACTTGTTGGGAGATGTAAAAGGGAAATGATAGGTAGAAAATATGATCATAAGGAATCTAAAAGGCTCAAAGGGTTGACATATACCTAAGCAACATTAGACTCCTTACTAAGATGAAAATCAAACAAGAGCGTATCACTCACGAATGCATAATGAAATAGAATAAGGAATGCAAAAATGAATTCTTTTTTATTGTTTTTCATGATTTTATGCTTTTTATGATTTTTTTGGATTATTTCATTTTTTTGGAATTTCTATGTATTTTTATGATTTTTATGGTTTTTCAAACATAATATTTCTTAAGGTGAAAGGTGTTAATCATCTCACCAAACTCTTCAACTTCCATAGTGCACAAAAGATATGCACCATTTCCAACATCTTTTTTGATCATGTAAGGTCCTTTCCATTCTTCTTCAAACTTATGTTTCCTTCTATGCCTTTTGTTTTTTGTGATCCCTTTCCTAACTTGGACTATCTCTCCTTCTCTAAAGGGGCTTGCTAGTATTTCTTGTTCTTGAGGTATTTCCATGTTTTCCCATGGTAGGGTAAGGCAAGCTAAGGACTCAAAATCTTGTTGATGATAAGGGGTCCAAAATAACACTCTGTCACAATTAAGTAATTCCATGAGTAAATCAAATTCTTCTTGCATGTACACTTTCACCTCAACCCATTCCTGGATACTTTGTAAAATATAGAAGAGTTCAAAGGGAGTTTGAAGCTTTCTTTGTTCGTACAGGGGAAAAAAACTTATGTTGTTTTTTCCATCAGGTTCTGGTCATAAGTCCATGGAATATCCCATGTGTTTCTTTGTAAGCTCAGGGATGGTTAGGTCATCTACCCTATAGTAATCAATAATTTTTTCTCTTTTCAGAATTCTCCCTTACTAACTTCATCTTCACCAGGGAATTTTTTAATTATCTCAAGTTGGACTTGTGGTGGTTCCCATGCATCATTAGATTGTACTGAAGTAGAAGTGGAAGGGGTTTCATGTGAGATAGGAGCTACAAAATCTCTTGAAGAAATTTCTGGAGCATTGGTCGGCTCATTATCTATTGAGAAAGTTTGGTCATGTTTTGTGACTTGTATATGGGTTGGTGGTGTTAAAGGTGAATACCCCTTAGATGGTGATAGTGGTGTGTAGGAAGCACCTATCCTTTGATTCAAAGGGACATATGATTCACTCGATGAAGTTTCTTTTGGTAGGGTTAAGGGTGTGTAGATTTATGATAATTCCTCTTCAGGATCAAATAATGTGCCTAGACTTTCTTCCCTTAAATCTATCGTCATCTTGAAGTTTGATGTTAGGTGGGTTCATATCAAGGTCTACTTGGTCAATTTGTTCATCTAGAGGAGGGGTAATCCGATCTACATATTTTAACCTAATTTCTTGTAAAATGGTCGATTAATGTGAAGGTGATTTCCTTAGGAGATCTACGAAAGAGATGTGGGCATAGGTTTTCTTGATATCTTACACCAAGTTGTAAGGTTCAACTAGGGACAGTGTGGATTCTACATCTAAGATAGATTTTCCATGAAATTTAGCTTTGTGTTCAACCTTTGGCTCGATACTCTCTTTGTCATGTATAATTTATACCAAGCCTAGCATCCTTGTTTCTCCCTTTGGCCCTAATTGAATGGGGATTTTTGCTTCAAGGGTTTTTGTTACATTGGTCGACCCTAGGGTTGTTGTATCTTGACAATTTGCTTCATTGTTTCGATAGGAAAGGAAATGATCTTGAAATAACTTCATATTTGCATTTTACGGCACAATAGGTGTTTGATTCATGTTGTTTTTGTTGTTTTATATCACCTCTTGGGGATGAAGGAACATCTGATGAATAGGAGTTGTTGGTCCTCTAGAAGTCTAGCTATGAATCTATTATATTCATGACATGATTTAGTACTATGGCCCCTTGTTTTATAAAAGGAACAAAATTGATTGTATTCATAGGGAGGATAGTATGAGTCATATAGGTTGTCCTTCCAGTTCTTATTCTATTATTGTTGGTTATCTCTTGGATAATAGTTGTTGTTTTGGGGACATTCTACTGTGTTGATGTTTTGAGGGAAATAATCCCTCCCATTATAGTCATCCCTTAGTTTTTTACTCACTGGTAGTTGATTTGTTACCCCATCTATGGTAGTATTTCTATTATTCTTCAAAATATTAACCATAGAAGGGTTTTTTTTATTGTTATTGTTTACAAGAGTTGTTAACCTCCCATTTCAGCCATAGGTTTTACCATCCACTATCGATAGTGACTTGATCAATTCATAAAGCACTCTCTAACACTTTCTCATAGCACTTGTAGGAAAATTTTGCACTTCCTCTCGAGTATCCCTATTAAGGGCATTCCAAGAAAGGTCGCACAACTCTCGATGGTCCATGTTTGGGGCACTTGTCGGTGAGTAGAGTACGTGTCTCCATCATGTAACGAAATGTGCCACTGATTCATTTACATCCTATTTCATGGTTAAAAATTTACATATTCAAGTCTTGATGAGTTTTTTCATGTCAAAGGCTATGACAAACTCTCCTATAATTTGGTGGAAAGAGTGGATTGAAGCCTCAAGAAAATGGTAATACCAATCTAGGGCAATCCCTTTGAGCATCTTCAGAAAATTCTTTCTACAAGTCCATCCCAACGAAGGAGTTCTCTTACAGTGGTAGTATGGGCTTTAATATGCAAGTTGGGATCTTCCTCACCTTTGAATTTTGTTAAGTCAAAGAGAGGTCATGGTAGTAGCATGTTTCGTATGGTATGATCAAGGGGTTGTTACAGGTAATCAAGATAATTTTCTAGGAATACACTTTGAGATTGTGGGGTTGAGCACATCATCTCCATTGATGAACTTTGTTGATTTTTTATTGGATACCCAGGCATGACGGAGTAAGTTGGATAGCAGTTTTGAACAATCTAGAAGTGTATTAGATGAGCTCCATTTGGGAATGTGTCATTGCTTCCACTACATGAATAAAAGTTTAAGTATGAGGGGTTTTGAGATGCCCCCTGGTCTTGTTTAGTTCTAACATTACGTGTATTGTCTTGTACCTTGTTTCATTTGTCTTAAGGAGGTTGCTCCATATATGCTACCTCTAATGTACTAATTTGTTGGACCAACATTTATGTGAGGTCTGTAGGAGTAGTAGTTCCTATTCTTTGTACTTCTCCATTTTGTAGGATTTTGTGATTCACTCCACTTAGTTGTTCTTATTGTACGAGCACTTCGCATGTGCTAGTGTGAGTGGGTTCAATTATTGTTCCTTGTTCCCATGTGGGATTGTTTAAAGTAATAGAATGATGAGGTTCTCTTCTATCATTTTCATAGTCATAATCCTTGCAGTCTAAATAATTTATGATGGGTACTAGAGGATATAGTGGCACATATTTTTCAAATGAAGGTGTTTCAAGTTCTTTTTAGGGTATATTCTCTTGGTTCTCTTCTGAATCCATAATATTCAGGGGTGCCATGGACACCACAGAATAATTGGAATGGAGGATGAAGATGACGAAAATGATAGAAAGTGGGATCAATGGAAAATGTAAAAAAATCACCCAAAATGATTTATCTTTCACATCAAGTTCACCAAAATATGTATGCTCTAAAACATAACTTTAGCACAATGTGAATGAATAAGATTTGATATCACACATGAACTGCCTCCTTGCAATGGGTGACCTCCAATTCACTCTCATTCTCGTGCCAAAAACTAGTCAAGTCGAGGCATAACCCATGGGTGGTTCTGTTCACGTGGAAGCAGAATGTTATGGAGGGTAGTTGGCTAATCTATGGGTTGAATATGTATTAATGATTTATGAGAACATTCTATAGCCATTGTTGTGGAAATGACTATATAACCCGAAGGTTCACTAGTTCTAAGTCTCACCTTGGGGTTTCATAAGTTCCAATTCCTAATGCTAAGTCTATTTTGTTCTTTGATTATTCTAAGGCGTTCTAATATTTTCTCATGTGCTTGAATGACTTGTTGTAAGTTATTCTTTACTTAAATGACTCTAAGAGAGTGTTCTTGTTCTTTAACCATTTGTGGTGTAAGTTGTAGTCTACGATGAATTGCCTCAATCTCTTCGAGAATAGCTTTAATCCAATCCCCTCTAATCCCTAGGCAGATCAAATGCTTAGGTGAGAGAGAGTTTGCTATTGATGCAGAGGTAAAGGTAAAGTTGTTGAAGTTCACTCAACTTCCCCCAAGAGGTTTATGAAGGTGTTTATGAAGTCAAAGCCTACACAAGGCTATTACAGAGATTGACCTAGCCTAGGACCACTATCTAGTGTCCTCCTCATAGGCTACCCACTTCTCAACTTGGAGAGTCATTGCTCCATCCAACCTATATGCACAATACACCCTTTTAAGGACTCACAACCTACTACCCACACCTCTACCAACAATGTCCTCATCTAACTATTAACAAATACTTGTTAAGGAATCATAACTATCATGAGGTCTCTGACCAAAAGACTAATTTCTGCATTTTCTAGGATAATGGACAGTAACAGTAGAAGGATTGTTCTAGGACAGTGTTTGGAGAAGGCTTAAGTCTTATAGAATTTGTTTAATCAACCCTTCAAGGCTTCAAAAGAACATCACACTCAATGCATACTAACCACTCAAAGTGAAAGAGCAACCATTTACTCACATGCATGCCCACACTGTATTATAGAGGACAGAGGACAGCAAATGCCATCTTGACTGTCCTATGACAGTGCTGCAATGACAACTTATATCTTGTAGCTTTTATGAACCACAACACTAGCATTTAACTTCCATATCCACAAGGATCTTCACACCAATACAATTTGTACCTACTGGGGCAAAATTAATATGACAACACAGACTCAACACCAAATTTGTACTTAAAAGTACAGTGGACAGCAAACTACCTTTTGACTGTCTTAAACAAACAGTAATTCAATAAGGTTTAAACCTTGTAGTATGAGGAATGAATAGACAACAACTAACTCCTCTCAACCCCAAATGAACTTCACCACTTAATGCACAATCCAAATGCCTATGTTGATCATATACTATTCGTCAACCTTGCAAATCGTACTATATCATACTGTCAGCAATTTAGAAACAACAAACTATTTTTTCTCAGAGAAAAGGTCCAATTCAGAGGTAGCATGAGGGGAATAAAGTAAACTAGCCTTCTCAGGCTCCACCAACAACTGCAGAGGTCTATCCTTCATCAAAACATGAAGTTCCAAACTCCATTGGACTGTGCATGTGGTTGTTTTCAGAACATGCACTATTCTTGTTTCATTCTTTTTGCTAACTAGTCGCTATAAGACTAGAAAGTTGTCATACCAAACACCCTGGAGGAAGGAAAACCACATTGCACACATCAAAAAACATAAAAACTACTTTATCTTCCTCCATCCCACAAGAGATGGGCGACCACCTTCAGAGGACAGAGGAAGAATGGAGCATTTTGTCCAAAACCTAGTTGTGGAGGGTTAGAAGACCAGTTTGCAAACAATGAAATCAAACAAAGCAACAAAAATGTTTCAAGAGCTCCAAATAGATGCAAATGAAAGGTAACTAGATCATCAATAAATATTCTTAGACCATGGATCTTCTACAGTCTGTACCTGGCCGTACAGAAGGCTATTTTCACAGAAAAGACAGAAAAACACACTTTTTCCTAAATAAACTCCTTCCTTCTCATCCATTTTTTGGCATGTTAAAACAAAACTAAGTTTATAGGAAGTTGTCTAAACCTTTCCTCTTCCAAGCAGTCTATACAACTACCCAGGAAAGGCAGTGAAATGGTGGAAAAGGCAGTTTTCTTAAAAAAAACAAGTTACTATAAAAGCAATCCTAGAAAATAGGTTTTATCAACCACTCTAGTGGACTAGTCAACAAAATGGACTAAGTCCTTATTACAAAGCATGGAAAATTGCTTTCAAAGCCTTAGGTAAAACCAAAATACCAAGATCATAAAATGATATAGTCAAAAATGACTAAAACTGAAGCTCCTGCACCAGCTATGTTGACTTTTGAGTTGACTTTGACTTCAAGTTTTCTTTGAGTTGTCTTTGTGTTGTAATCAAAGGTTTGCTAGACTTTTGTTTGATTATCAATCTCGTGATGGCACCAAGGAGTTTTCAAATTCTTTTTGTGTTTTTGTTTTGTTTTCTATGTTTTTGTGATTTTTTATGTATGCAACTATTTATGAATGCTAATTTTTTTTTTCTTTTTCTAATTTTTGAACGTTGTAATTACTATGAAGTAAATATGAATGCACTCTAAGATGATTTTTCTTATGTAAATTTTAACCTATTGGAATTAGGACAGACAACTGAGAGGGGGGGTGAATCAGTTGTCTCACAATTTTAACCTTTTCATCCTCTTAATCTTCTTTCACAACTTCTAAATAGATTAATGATGCAAACATTAAAGCATGAAACAATAACACATGAGCAGAAACACAATTAACACAATTGACACCAAGATTTTTGATGTGGAAACCCGATTAAGGGAAAAACCATGGTGGAGGTTAACCCACAAGATTTATACCCTATTAAAAGTACTTAAAAAGGGAAGGCACTTGCCTTCGGGCTCACTACCCAGAGCTCACTGCTCAAAGAGAGGCTCATTGCCTATAGAACTTATGTTTAATATAGAAAGAATTAACTAAGAAATAGCATTTTCTTCATGCCTGGTTCAGTCTCATTGAGTGCTCATAAAACTTCTGCTCTTCTCCCAAATACTTCTTCACTATCACTTCATCCTTTACTGTTCTTGCTCCTCTGCTACTCCTCTTCTCTGCTCTACCTCTGATCCTTTCTTGGGATTTGATTATTTCGCACAAGGATGATTCTCAACAACTCAACTACATGCCTCTATATGCTTCATCAACCTTGGAATAAATATCAAGGTCGGCACTACAAGTGTCTGAATTAATGTGAATCACTAAGCTATCGGCCAAACATAACTAGGACTCAAATCTTCCTTGATCAACATGCCACGCTCCATAAAAATGCTCTTAGATCATTTGCAACACGCTAGAATCATCCAGTCGGCCAAGACTAGGAAAAAGAGCACCAAGAAGAAAATCTTCAACAACGAGCTCAGTCTTCAATGCAGGCCTCCAACACAAAAAGAACACGATCCAGAGACCTCCACAAGCACATTGAATATAGCAAAGACATCCGTACTCCTCCAAATTATTAGAATCACTTGCATCTTCTTCCGGAACCTCAAGAACACTATCTACCATGACTGTCACACTAGAAAGATTGCTTATGAACCTCTAAACCACGAACCACTTGAGTTGATGATACACACTGACTTCCCCAACATGCCTTTAAAACCGTAGATCATAATATTTTGATGCGGAGCAATCCAGACCATTGTACTATCACTCTGTCTCTTCTGTACATAGCAAAACCTAGTTCTACTCAGATGGCCATAGCTTTTTCTTGAATCTTCATGCGGACCTCTCAAAACTTAACTGGAGCTACGTCAGACAATCCTCTACATAGCCATATGGTCCGCATACATTGATCTTCATTAATTTTCTCAATATCCTCAACATTCCAATCTTATAAACATGCAACAAAATAGGATACAGTTGACACCAATGGCAACAAGGATATGTTGACATCAATGACAACACTGATTAGGCACATATTTGCAACAATCTCCCCCTTTGTCATTGATGGAAACATATGATGTGAAAAAATGATTCAACCATCAAGACAAGAACTTCTCCCCCTTTCTCTTCTCACTTCTGCAACTACTTTCTTCACTTCTCCCCCTTTGACATCAATGGAAAAGGGCACATATTTGCAATATTTTCTTCCATTGTGTTTCAAACTGATCTCAAAATTTTCATACTGAGTACTCCCCTTGAGTAGTATCTTCTTAACATCAATCTAGAACACAAGATATGATTGTCGATTCCACCAGACTGATGTACCCTAGTGCACCTTAGTTCTGATCAGGAGGGGTAATAACCCCTAACTTCTCTCTAAGATACTCAAAAGTATCCTTGGATAGAGGCTTGGTGAACATATCTACAATCTGATCCTTTGAAGAAACAAACTCCAATCTGACTTCATTCTCATTATCCTTCTCTCTCAAAAAGTGAAACTTGATTGATATGTGCTTTGTCTTTGAATGCAACACTAGATTCTTTGAGATGCTTATTGCACTTGAATTATTACAGAAGATTGTGACAGGCTCCTCAAACACAATTCTGATATCCTTTAGCATTTGTTTCATCCACAGAACTTGAGGACAACTGTTTGCTGCTGCTATATACTCTGCCTCTACAGTAGATAAGGATATTGACTCCTGCTTTTTGGTCAACCAAGAAACCAATCTACTTCCCAAGAAGAATGCACCACCACTGGTACTTTTTCTATCATCCACATCTCCTGCCTAATTAGTATCTGTATATGCATGAAGAGTGAAGTCATTCTACTTTGGATACCATAAGCCATAATCAAGTGTCCCTTTGATATATCTGAAGATTCTCTTGATTGTTACAACATGGGATTCTCTAGGATCAGCTTGAAATCCAGCAACAAGTCCAACTGCATTCATGATATCAGGTCTGGTCTAAGTTAGGTAAAGCAGTCCTCTAATTATTGATCTATACCTTTTCTGATCTGCCTTAGGCGAATCATCATCTTTACTTAACTTACATCTTGTTACCATGGGAGTACTCACTAGTTTTGATTCCTCCATTCCAAACATTCTCAACAATTCTCTCACATAATTAGAGTGAGATATGAAGATACCTTTATATAACTGCGTGATTTGTAGACCTAGGAAGAAGTTCATTTCACCAAACATGGACATCTCAAATTCACTCTGCATCTGATCAGTAAATATTTTGCACATGTTCTCATTTCCACCAAAAATGATATCATCAACAAATACCTCAATAATCAGAATATTCTCATGATCAATGTTGAAGTAAAGATTATTGTTAGCAGTGCCTTTGCTATAACCTAGCTTTAGTAGACACTTATCTAGTCTTGCATACTAGGCTCTTGGGGCTTGTTTGAGTCGATACAATACTTTCCTCAACCTGTAGACCATATCTCTTTGATCAGACAACTAAAATCATTCCGGTTGCTCAATGTAGACTTCTTCTTCTAACTCTCCATTTAAGAATGCTGACTTGACATCCATCTGATAGACCTTGAAATCTTTGTAAGCAGCAAATGCAAGAAATAATCTGACTGCCTCTATTCTTGCCATCAAAGTAAAAGTTTCTTCAAAATCAATTCCTTCCACTTAAGAATATCCTTTGCATACCAACCTTGCTTTGTTTCTTACAACTTCACCATCTTCATTTAGTTTGCTCTGGAAGACCCATTTAGTTCCAATCACATTTTTGTCCTCAGGTCTAGAAACAAGATCCCAAGTGTGATTCTTTTCAATTTGTATTAATTCTTCTTCCATTTCTTTTACCCAGTTTTCATCATTGCAGGCTTCACTTACTGATTTTGGTTCAATCTTTGAAATCAAACAAATCTCTTCTTGATCTTCAACAATTCTTGTCCTAGTTCAAACACCTTTATTTCTATCTCCTATGATCTAATTTTTAGGATGATTCATCCTTACATACCTGGGAGTTTTGGGATTTGCTTGAACTTCCAGGTTTCTTGAGCTTGTTCCTCAACTTTTGCACTATCGTCTTGAGGCGCTAGATTTTTCAGATCAATCTGGATCTGAATCTAGGTTTGAACTTGTCTTCCTTGACTTTGATTTTCATCTTGATCATCTAAATCATATCCGCAAGACTTGGAATGTCCTTCTTTACTCTCATCAACTGTAACATTTGCACTATCAACAATATTTTTCAATCTTTTGTTAAAGTACCTATATGTCTTGCTTTGAGTAGAGTAACCTAGAAATATTCCTTCATCACTTCTTGCTTCAAACTTGCCTAGATCATCATCTCTTTTGATACAACATTTAATACCAAAAACTCTAAAATATCTCACAGTAGGAGGATGACCAAACCATAGTTCATAAGGTGTCTTACCAGAATTTACTTTAATATGCACCTGGTTAAGAGTGTAGACAACAATACTCACAGCTTCTCTCTAATAAACTTGAGGAGCATTTGTTTCCATCATCATGGTATTGGAAGCTTCTTGAATGCTCTAGTTCTTTCTTTCCACAAATCTATTTTGTTGAGGAGTCCTAGGAGCATATAACTGTCTTTTTATTCCATGCTTTTCACAAAATGCATCAAACTCACCGGAGGTAAACTCTCCACCTCTGTCGGATCTTAGACACTTTATCTTCATACCAATCTCATTTTCCACCATAACTTTGAACACCTTGAATTTGTCAAGAGCTTCTAATTTTTCTTTTAGGAAAGTTACCCACATCATCCGGGAGTAATGATCAATCAGCAACATGAAATATGTGTCTCCTTGCATACTCTTAATTCTAGCAGGACCACATAGATCAGTATGCACAAGTTCCAACTATCCGCTTGAAAATTTTTCTTTACTTTTGAATGAAGTTTTGTTCTGTTTACCCAATTGACATTGTCTACACATGCTATCAGGTTTCGTAAGTTTTGGAAGATCTCTCATAGCCTAAGTAGAACTTATCTTGACAATGTTATCAAAATTCACATGACATATTCTCCTATGCCACAACCAACTTTGATCTATTTGAGAAATCAAACAAATTTTTCCAGAACTACTTAAATGAAATATGTTACCTCTTGTTTGAGTACCAGATGAAATTTTAGTTTTGGAGCTTTCCAAGATTCTGCATTTTCCATCCTTAAATCAGAGATCATAACCCTTGTCAACCAACTATCCAACACTGAGAAGATTATGCTTCAGTCCTTCCACATACAAAACATCATTAGTGTTATTATTACCATCAAAAGAGATGGATCCTCTACCACAGATTCTACCAGCTGAGTTGTCTCCAAATTTCACAATTCCACCATCATATTTTTCAAAGCTTACAAACTTACTTTTATCACTAGTCATATGATGAGAACATCCACTATCAATCACCCATTCATCCTTTTCAACAACCTGAGTAGCAAAGGCACTTTCCAGATATGCACAGCTAGCAGATTTAGTAGACACTGAATCTTCTTCTTTGATAGCAATGAACACCCAATCACTTGTAGTGGAACCTCCATGATCAGATTCATCATCTGTGACTTCTTCTTCTCTATCTTATTGGACATAGTAGCATTTCTTCTGACCTTTATATCTATTAGGGCTTGGTTTTGAAACCCTCTCTGGACATCTTGAGGCAAAATGACCAATCTTATTACAAGCAAAACATTTAAATGGCAACTTTCCTTCATACTTACCGGATCCTCTTGGCACTCTTGGCAATAATAGCTTCAAGATCTGCAGTCTTAATTTCATCATCTTTAAGATCCTTTCTTGCCTTCACAAATCTATTTGATCTTCCTGAAGAAATTTCACCCAGATCATATCTTTGTTTTCCATACACACTGGCTTTCAATGCAGATTCAAACTTGGGAAGAGAATCACCAACACTCATTTCAAATGCTAAAAGCTTACCAACTAACTAATCCCTTGTAATAGTTGTCACAATCATGATTTCTTCAATGGAAGTAACTTTATGCTTGTATGTTGCAGGTAACGATCTGAACACTAATTTGGCAACAATTTCTGATTCATCCAATAGTCCACTGACATTCCTGATACCAGTCACAAATTCATTAACTTTTTGCATGTAGGAAGTAATGTTTTCATCTTCACTCATCATCAACCTTTCGTATTTACCCTTCAGGCTCTATAGCTTGGCACATTTGACATATTTGTTACCCTCATACATATTTTCCAAATTTTTCCATATTTCCTGGGTAGTTTTCAATTCTAGGACATTTTCCAATTATGTATCAGTTAGGGCACTCAATAATGCTTCTTTAGCTCAAATATTGCATTCATCTTCCTTGAGTTCGTCTAGAGTTGTAAGTCCATTCTTCAGAATTTTATACTCTTTCTTAGTTATCGACCAAATGCATCACCTATACATTCCAAATGGCGCTGCATGCACACCTTCCAAAGGGAGTAATTTGTTCCATCAAATCTTGAGCTTTCCTTCTTATAAGT
Source organism: Cunninghamia lanceolata (assembly GCA_027924645.1). NCBI lineage: Eukaryota > Viridiplantae > Streptophyta > Pinopsida > Cupressales > Cupressaceae > Cunninghamia > Cunninghamia lanceolata. Next base: position 11,611,818 of record BSBN01000130.1, on the reverse strand, counting down.
CGACATCTTGGATCTCCTCAAGCGGTCAAGCTTCTTTTAGAGGATCTGGCTCTGATACCAATTGTTGGAATTAGGATAGACAACTGAGAGGGGGGTGAATCAGTTATCTCACAATTTTAACCTTTTCTTCCTCTTAATCTTCTTTCACAACTTCTAAATAGATTAATGATGCAAACATTAAAGCATGAAATAATAACACATGAGCACAAACATAATTAACACACTTGAAACCAAGATTTTTGACGTGGAAACCTAGTTAAGGGAAAAACCATGGTGGGGGTTAACCCACAAGATTCGTACCCTATTAAAAGTACTTAAAAAGGGAAGGCACTTGCCTTCGGGCTCACTACTCAAAGAGAGGCTCACTAGCTATAAAACTTATGCTTAATATAGAAGGAATTAACTGAGAAATAGAATCTTCTTCATGCCTAGTTCAATCTCATTGAGTACTCATAAAACATCTTCTCTTCTCCCAAATACTTTTTCACTATCACTTCATCCTTTACTATTCTTTCTCCTCTCCTCCTCCTCTTCTATGCTCTGCCTCTGATCCTTTCTTGGGATTTGATTATTTCACACAAGGATGATTTTCAACAACTCAACTACATGCCTTTATATGCTTGATCAACCTTGGAGTAAACATCAAGGTCAGCACTACAAGTGTCTGACTTAATGCGAATCACTAATTTCTCGGCTATGTTAGTTTCAAGATAGACAACTGAGAGGGGGGGTGAATCAGTTGTCCCAAAACTTTCCTTTTTATTAACCACTTAAATACTTCTTGTAATTCAGCAACATAATAATAAATCAATCATAGAAACACAATGCAGTAATTCAAGAGTAGAAACACATATGACACCAAGATTTTAACATGGAAAACCTAGTTAAGGGAAAAACCACGGGGTAACTAACCCAAGATTGTATTCTCTGTTAAAAGAATAAGAGGAACAAAATGACACATGCCAATTAGGGCTCACTACCCCAGCACACTGCTCACAAGAGGCCCACTAGCTGTAGGAGACACACTGTCTACAGAATAATAAATATTACATACTTGAAAGCATCTTCACCATGCTTGAGTCAGTTCCATTTAAGCTCAACACTTCCGCTCTACCTTTCGCTCTTCTTCTCTCTACCACACTCTCATCTTCTCTAAGATACTTTTGAAATGACTTCACAACTCTTATTTATACAAGACATCAAATTTGGGATAATCATCAAAGTCAGCATACTTTACAGAGAAAATACACAAACACAACTTGACTTATTACAAAAGACTTCATGCAAATCACCACTCTGTCAGCCACATAGATCTAGGACTTAAATCTTCTTTGAGGAACACGCCATGCTTTGTAGAACATCTTAAAGATCATCCCTAGGATGTGTAAATCATCTGGTTGGCCAAGTTTAGGAAGACCATTATCATCTGGAAGTAATTCTTCAATTATGACCTCAATCTTCAATGCAGACCACCAACACAAACTGGACACAATCTAGAGACCTCCACAAGCTTGCCCAATTCACCAAGAACATCCACACCACTTCTTATTACTGAAATCATTCTCTTCTTCATCTAAAATCTCAAGAACACAGTCTGTCATCACTGTCATATTGAAATAGATGCTTGCGGACCTCTAGACCATGAACCAATTGAGTTGTCAATTCACATTGACTTCCTAAACACTCCACCAAATCCGTAGAACAAGATATTGCATTTCCAGATCTCATCGGACCTATCTGTGTCACTCTATCACCTCTGAACATCTACCAGAACTAGTTTTACTCATATGGCCATAACTTCTTCGAATCTTCATGTGGACCTCTCAAATCTTGACTGGATCATCTTTAGACACATATCTACAAACCCTTTGATGTGCATCCTCTGATCTTCATCTTAGCTGGGATATTCACTTCATAGATCTTCATTGTCTTCACTATTCTTCTATGTTCCTGATAGGACTAATTTTCTAAATATCCTCAGCACACAGCTCATCCAATCCTTGACACCAATGCAACAGGAGTATGTTGACATCAATGACAACATCAGTTGGGCCCATACTTGCAATAGGCCAAACATAACTGGGACTCAAATCTTCCTTGATCAACATGCCACGCTCCATAGAAATGCTCTTAGATCATCTACAACATGCTAGAATCATCTGGTAGGCCAAGACTGGGAAGAACAGCAACACTAGGAAGAAAATCTTCAACAACGAGTTTGGTCTTCAATGCGGACCTCCAACACAGCAAGCACACAATCTAGAGACCTGCACAAGCACATTAAATTTAACAAAGACATCTGCACCCCTCCAAATTATCAGAATCACTTGTATCTTCTTTTGGAACCTCAAGAACACTATCTGCCATGATTGTCACACTAGAAAGATTGCTTGTGGACCTCTAAACCACAAACCACTTGAGTTTATCATACACACTAACTTCCCAAACATGCCTCTAGAGTAGTACATCATAATATTTCAATGCAGAGCAATCCGGACCAATTTACTGTCACTCTGTATCTTCTTAACACAACAAAACCTAGTTCTACTTAGATGGCCATAGCTTCTTCAAATCTTCATGCGGACCTCTCAAAACTTAACTAGAGCTACGTCAGACAATCCTCTACATAGCCATATGGTCCACATACATTGATCTTCATTAATTTTTTCAATGTCCTCAACATTCTAGTCTTATAAACAGGCAACAAAATAGGATACAGTTGACACCAATGGCAACAAGGATATGTTGACATCAATGTCAACACCGATTAGGCACATATTTGCAACAATCTCCCCCTTTGTCATTGATGGCAACATATGATGTGAAAAACTAATTCAACCATCAAGACAAGAACTTCTCCCCCTTTCTCTTATCACTTCTGCAACTACTTTCTCCACTACTCCCCCTTTCATCAGCAACTGGTTTTTTACATGACTTCTCTCCCCCTTTGACATCAATGGCAAAGGGCACATATTTGCAATCTTTTCTTCCTTTGTGTTTGAGACTGATCTCAAAATTTTCATACTGACTACTCCCCCTGAGTAGTATCTTAACATCAATCCGGAACACAAGATATGATTGTGGTATCCACCGAACAATGCACCCTAGTGTATCTTTGTTCTGATTAGGAGAGGTAATAACCCCTAACTTCTCTCTGAGATACTCAAAAGTATCCTTGGGTAGAGGCTTGGTGAAAATATTCACAATCTAATCCTTTGAAGAAACAAACTCCAATTTGACTTCATTCTCATTAACCTTCTCTCTCAAAAAGTGAAACTTGATTGATATGTGCTTTGTCTTTGAATGCAACACCGGATTCTTTGAGATGCTTATTACACTTGAATTATCATAGAAGATTGTGACAGGCTTGTCAAAGACAATTCTGATATCTTTCAGCATTTGTTTCATCCACAGAACTTGAGTACCATTGTTTTCTGCTGCTATATACTCTCCCTCTATAGTAGATAAGAATATTGCCTCCTACTTTTTGCTCAACCAAGAAACCAATCTACTTCCCAAGAAGAATGCACCACCACTAGTACTTTTTCTATCATCCACATCTCCAATCAGCATCTGTATATGCATGAAGAGTGAAGTCATTATCCTTTGGATACCATAAGCCATAATCAAGTGTCCCTTTGAGATATCTGAAGATTCTCTTGACTAATACAACATGGGATTCTCTAGGACCAGCTTGAAATCTAGCAACAAGTCCAACTACATTCATGATATCAGGTTTGGTCTGAGTCAGGTAAAGCAGTCCTCCAATCATTGATCTATACCTTTTCTAATATGCCTTAGGTGAATCATCATCTTTACTTAACTTACATTTGGTTACCATGGGAGTACTCACTGGTTTTGATTCCTCCATTCCAAACTTTTTCAACAATTCTCTCACATACTTAGACTGAGATATGAAGATACCTTTATCTGATTGAGTGATTTGCAGACCTAGGAAGAAATTTATTTAACCAAACATGGACATCTCAAATTTACTCTGCATCTGATCAGCAAATGTTTTGCACATGTTCTCATTTCCACCAAAAATGATATCATCAACAAATACCTCAACAATCAGAATATTCTCATGATCAATCTTGAAGTAAAGATTAATGTCAGCAGTGCCTTTGCTATAACCTAGCTTTAGTAGGTACTTATCTAGTCTTGCATACCAGGCTCTTGGGGCTTGTTGTAGTCCATACAATTCTTTCCTCAACCTGCAGACCATATCTCTCTGATCAGACAACTAAAATCCTTCTAGTTTCTCAATGTAGACTTCTTCTAACTCTCTGTTTAAGAATGCTGACTTGACATCCATCTAATAGACCTTGAAATCTTTGTAAGCAGCAAATGCAAGAAATAATCTAACTACCTCTATTCTTTCCACTGAAGCAAAAATTTCTTCAAAATCCATTCCTTCCACTTGAGGATATCCTTTGCATACCAATCTTGCTTTGTTTCTTACAACTTCACCATCTTCATTTAGTTTGTTCCGGAATACCCATTTAGTTCCAGTTACATTTTTGTCCTCAGGTCTAGAAATAAGATCCCAAGTGTGATTCTTTTCAATTTTCATTAATTCTTCTTCCATTGATTTTACCCAGTTTTCATCATTGCAGGCTTCACTTATTGATTTTGGTTCAATCTTTGAAATCAAACAAATCTCTTCTTGATCTTCAGCAATTCTTCTCCTAGTTCAACCACCTTTATTTCTATCTCCTATGATATGATTTTTAGGATGATTCATCCTTACATACTTGGGAATTTTGGGATTTGCTTGAACTTCTATTTCTTAAGCTTGTTCCTCAACTTCTGCACCATCCTCTCGAGTCACTAGATTTTCTAGATCAATCTAGATCTAAATTTGGGTTTGAAGTTGTTTTCCTTGACTTTGATTTTCATCTTGATCATCTGAATCATATCTGTAAGACTTGGAATGTCCCTCTTTACTCTCATCAACTCTAGTATTTGCACTTTCAACAATCTTTTTCAATCTTTTGTTAAAACACATGTATGTCTTGCTTTGAGTAGAGTAACCCACAAATATTCCTTCATCACTTCTAGATTCAAACTTGCCTAGATCCTCATCTCTTTTGATATAACATTTACTACCAAAAACTCTAAAATATCTAATAGTAGGAGGATGACCAAACCATAGTTCATAAGGTGTCTTACCATAATTTCCTCTGATCTGCACTTGGTTAAGAGTGTAGACAACAGTACTCATAGCTTCTCTCCAATAAACTTGAGGAACATTTGTTTCCATCATCATGGTCCCGGAAGCTTCTTGAATGGTCCGGTTCTTTCTGTCCACAACTCCATTTTGCTGAGGAGTCCTAGGAGCAGATAACTATCTTTTTATTCCATGCTTTTCACAAAATGCATCAAACTCACCGGAGGTAAACTCTCCACCTCTATCAAATCTTAGAAACTTTATCTTCACACCAATCTCATTTTCCACCATAACTTTGAACACCTTGAATTTGTCAAGAGCTTCTGAATTTTTTTTAAGAAAGTTACCCACATCATCCGGGAGTAATTATCAATCAGCAACATGAAATATCTATCTCCTTACACACTCCTAATTCTAGCAAGACCACATAGATCAGTATGCACAAGTTCCAACTATCCACTTGAAAATTGTTCTTTACTTTTGAATGAAGTTTTTTTTATTTACCCAATTGACATTCTCTACACATGCTGTCAGGTTTCACAAGTTTTGGAAGATCTCTCACAGCTTGAGTAGAACTTATCTTGACAATGTTATCAAAATTCACATGACACATTCTACTATGCCACAACCAACTTTGATCTGTCTAAGCAATCAAACAACTTTTTCTAGAACTACTTAAATGAAATATGTTACATCTTGTTTGAGAACCTGATGCAATTTCAGTTCCAGAGCTTTCAATGTTTCTACATTTTCCATCCTGGAATCAGAGATTATAATCCTTCTCAAACAACTTTCCAACATTGAGAAGATTATGCTTCAGTCCTTCCACATACAGAACATCATTAGTGTTATTCTTACCATCAAGAGAGATGGATCCTTTGCCATAGATTCTAGCAACTAAGTTGTCTCCAAATTTCACAATTCCACCTTCATATTTTTCAAAGATTATAAACTTACTTTTATCACCAATCATATGATGAGAACATCCACTATCAATCACCCATTCATCCTTTTCAATAATCTGAGTAGCCAAGGAACTTTCCACATTTGCATAGCTAACAGATTCAGTAGACACCAAATCTTCTTCTTTGATAGCAATGAACACCCAATCACCTTTAGTGGAACCTCCATGATCATAATCATCATCTGTGACTCCTTCTTCTCCATCTTCTTGGACATAGTAGCATTTCTTCTGACCTTTATATCTGTTAGGGTTTGGTTTTGAAACCCTCTCCGGACATCTTGAGGCAAAATGACCAATCTTATTACAAGCAAAACATTTGAATGACAACTTTGCTTCATACTTACTGGATCATCTTGCCATTCTTTTAGCAATAAGAGATTCAAGATCTGCAGTCTCAATTTCATCATCTTCAAGGTCCTTTCTTGCCTTCACAAATCTGTTTGATCTTCCTGAAGAACTTTCACCTGGATCATATCTTTGTTTTCCATACACACTGGCTTTAAATGCAGATTCAAACTTGGGAAGAGAATCACTAAACACACTCATTTCAAAATCTAAAATCTTACCAACTAACTGATCCCTTGTAATAGTTGTCACAGTCCTGATTTCTTCAATGGCAACAACTTTATGCTTGTATGCTACAGGTAAGGATCTGAGCACTTTGGCAACAATTTATGATTCATCCAATACTCCACCAGCATTCCTGATACCGGTCACAAGTTCATTCACTTTCTGCATGTAGGAAATAATGTTTTCATCTTCACTCATCATCAACCTTTCGTATTTACCCTTCAGGCTCTGTAGCTTGGCACATTTGACATATTTGTCACCCTCATACAGATTTTCCAATTTTTTCTAGATTTCATGGGTAGTTTTCAATTCCAGGATATTTTCCAATTCTGTATCAGTCAGGGCACTCAATAATGCTTCTTTAGCTCGAATATTGCATTCAGCTTTCCTGAGTTTGTCTAGAGTTGTAGATCCGTTCTTTAGAATTTTATACTCTTTCTTAGTTATCAACCAAAAGGCATCACCTATATATTCCGAATGACCTTCCAAAGGGAGTAATTTGTTCCATCAAATCTTGGGCTTTCCTTCTTATAAGTTGACATCTTGGATCTCCTCAAGCGGTCAAGCTTCTTGGAATTAGGACAGACAACTGAGAGAAGGGGTGAATCAGTTATCTCACAATTTTAACCTTTTCTTCCTCTTAATTTTATTTCACAACTTCTAAACAGATTAATGATGTAAACATTAAAGCATGAAACAATAACACATGAGTAGAAACACAATTAACACAATTCACACCAAGATTTTTGACGTGGAAACCCAGTTGAGGGAAAAACCAAGGTGGGGGTTAACCCACAAGATTCGTACCCTATTAAAAGTACTTAAAAAGGGAAGGCACTTGCCTTCGCTCACTGCCCAGAGCTTACTGCTCAAAGAGAGGCTCACTACCTACAGAACTTATGTTTGATACAGAAAGAATTAACTGAGAAATAGCATCTTCTTCATGCTTGGTTTAGTCTCATTGAGTGCTTATAAAACTTCTGCTCTTCTCCCAAAGAATTCTTCACTATCACTTCATCCTTTACTATTCTTATTCCTCTGCTCCTCCTCTTCTCTGCTCTGCCTCTGATCCTTTCTTGGGATTTGATTATTTTGCACAAGGATGATTTTCAACAACTCAAATACATGCCTTTATATGCTTCATCAACCTTGGAATAAACATCAAGGTCGGCACTACAAGTGTCTGACTTAATGCGAATCACTAAGCCGTCGGCCAAACATAACTGGGACTCAAATCTTCCTTGATCAACATGCCACGCTCCATAGAAATGCGCTTAGATCATCCGCAACACGCTAGAATCATCCGGTTGGCCAAGACTGGGAAGAACAGCAACACCAAGAAGAAAATATTCAACAATGAGCTTGGTCTTCAATGTGGACCTCCAACATAGCAAGCACATGATCCAGAGACCTCCACAAGCACATTGAATTTAACAAAGACATCTGCACTCCTCCAAATTATCAGAATCACTTGCATCTTCTTCCAAAACCTCAAGAACACTGTCTGCTATGACTATCACACTAGAAAGATTGCTTGCGGACCTCTAAACCACGAACCACTTGAGTTTATGATACACACTGACTTCCCAAACATGCCTCTAGAACCGCAGATCAGAATATTTCAATGTGGAGCAATCCAGACCAATTTACTATCACTCTGTTTCTTCTAAACATTGCAAAATCTGGTTCTACTCAGATAGCCATAGCTTCTTCAAATCTTCATGCGGACCTCTCAAAACTTAACTAGAGCTACATCAGACAATCCTCTACACAGACATATGGTCCGCATACATTGATCTTCATTGATTTTCTCAATATTCTCAACATTCCAGTCGTCTAAACAGGCAACAAAATAGGATACAGTTGACACCAATGGTAACAAGGATATGTTGACATCAATGACAACACTATTTAGGCACATATTTGCAACATAACCTATGTTTTTGTGTGTTTGTGAATTGATTTTTGCATCTAAACTAATTAAAGGGAAATAACAACTAACTTAAAGCAATGAAGGAATTTTAACTATGAAGTCAAATAACAACTATTTAGGCAATGGAAAGCAATTCTTTTCTAACAATGTAAATCTTATCAAGAGAATAGCAACAATCAATATTACTTTCTCAAGATAAAATTGGTGATCTAATTAACTAATAAGCATATGAAAAACTTGGTATGAACTCAGTAGATGAGCCTAGAGTATCCTCAAAAGTCCTTTTGTGGCAAATTCCTCTCCTCTATAGTAGAAGGGTCCTCCTCTTGGCAACAAGGATAAATATAGAAGCAATGCATTCAAGTATAAATTAAGTAATGATACTATGATGAGATGAATCAAGCTATGGGAGCTATGGGAGAACTATGGCTTGGGACTTTGAAATTAATTGGAGAGAACAAAGATGCTATGAAGCTATTGAATCTTGGTGAACTAAGCTAAGAAGAAAACAAAAGGCTCACAAAGTCCTACAATGAGCATATAAATGCTATGGAGAGAAAAAGAAAATCTTGAATCAATCTACAACAATAAAATTTTCTCCCATAATGCATATAGGAGGGAGGTATTTGTAAGTTTGAGAAGCTCATGAATGGTGGAATTGATTGGAGAGTTAACTCTCTTGATTAGAGAGTTAACAATGTTGATTAGACAATGATCTGGGCTGATTAGAGAGTAAACAAGATTTGAAAGCATATCATTGGAGGAACAATGGAGTTAAAATGAGATGGATAGGGAGATAAGAATAGCTTAGTGGGAGCTAAGGATGGAGTAATTGAGAGTTTAGAATGAGTTAGAAATATATTAGGATCATTTAGGGTCAAAGAGCCATGCAAACTGGAGCAAAAATAGAGATATTTTGGGTCCAAATTGAAGAGAAACACACATGTCAAAACATGATAGGGTCATCTTGTTTGCTAGGGTAGGTCACCCTCAGTAGATACACTTAAAATGTAGGGTTGCCCTCAAGGGATTGAAAAGTCAAAGTGGGTATCCCATAGGGAATGTAGGTGGTTTCAGGGGCTAAGATTGGACCTAGGGAGCTAAATATGACTTTAGGACTTGGAGACAAGTGATTGGAATTAAATAGAGTGGTTCACCCAATTCACCACGGTAGGTTGTCCCAGGGAATCCACTTTAGTGACAGGGTCAACCTTGGGAGATCCGGAGTCAAAGTGGGTGACCCAAAATTGAGGAAATCAGTGTTCAAATTGATGATTGGAGATGGTCTAGGAGGTCAATTAGAGGCCTCTAGAGGGTTGAAATGGTTGAAAGGGGTTTAAGGAAAATGAATTTTCCATCTTATGATATAGGTAGGCCATGTTGCATGGGTAGAAAGTGATAGAAATGAATTTTTGACATAGGTTAATTAGTGAAGATGAAGGACCTTAGAAGACTATCTAGGGGTTAGAGAGGTACAAACAAAGTGAAGAACATCAATCCATGTGTCTCCAAGAGGAATACTACTAAGAGGTGATATTTACACACTTACATGTACGTGTTTAGGAATACAACTCATCATCAAATTACCATATAGGCACATGCACTTTTTTTAGTTCTTACAAGGCTAGAACTAGAAGAAAACATGTATGTCAAAAGATGGCAAGGTCACCCCTTTTAGTAGGGAAAGTCACCCTTAGAGATCTTTCTTAACATGATGGGTCACCCAGGGAGATCTTGAAGGCATAAGGGGTAACCCACAAAGGAGGTTTTACATAGGTGGTTTCTAGAATAGAGAATGTCCTAGAAGGGATAAAGATGGTTTTGGAGCCTTAAAATGGACCATAGGGCCTCTACAGGGTTGGTCACCCTGAGAGATCCTATTTCAATTGCAGGGTTGCAAATTCCCCTAAAACCCATGTCAAATGGGGCTTAGGGGTCCACTCTAATGATAAATCATGACTAAAAATAGACCTCTGGTATCCGGCGCTCGTGCCCTAGTCCAGATCTATTTTGCTGGGACCTAAATTTAAATGTGTCAGTTTATGACTGTTAAAAGGTTTCTTTTTGTCAACCTTTTTAATTTGAATTACAAATGTTAGTGATAATACATATATAAACATGTTTAGGACTTCATTTTACTCCTAGTTGATTAAGGCAAACTTATGATTATCAAGGAAAGAGCATTCAACACATGGGTGTGTGCAAGAAGTTGAGTCCACTTTTTAGCCAAAAAGTGGAAATGTTTTCCCTGATTTTCAGAATTTGTCACATTTGACCTTAAAATTTGAAGCACTTAGAGATGGAATATTAAAAAGAGTCACTTATAATAAAATGTAGTACTCGGAGTCTAGTTTCCAAATATGCAATTTATTTGAATACCTAGGTGATATAAATTGATTTTCAATAGGTGTTTCTAAAAACCACTATTTAAAAGTCAATTTTTTTAACTATACCATGCATGTGTACGTCATCCATATTTTGACCTCAATAACCATATTTTTCTAAATCCTTTCGGGAAAGATTTGTAACTCACTTAAACATGCTTTCCATATTTTTTTGTAATTTTTTATTCAATATTTTTTTTTGATAATTTTTTACTGGCCATATTTGGTGTTTTGAAAAATTGTCGTGTAGGTCATGCATATGAAGACCTAAACTTATCATTTTTTGAATTTTTATTTCAAATTGAAAATAATTCTTTGAAGTACACTTTCGTACAATTTGTTTTTCAAAAAATTATTTTAATAAAAAGTTATTAAAATACTACAAAACTCTAATAATTCAAGTTTATAGACTTGTTTCATCAGAAATTAATTGAAAAATAGAAAAAATAAGATCCAATTGTAAAAAATTACATATTTAGAATCTATATTGTCTCATCTATAATGAGTTTTAATTTTGTCAAAAAATTATATAGAAAAGGTCTTCAGACATATGCCCAAAGTCACTATTTTCTTGTGACACATGACCTTCAAGTTACAGGTCAAAGCAGGTACAAAGCTAAGGATCAGCTCCCCAATCCTTTTTTTTGACCTGAAACCCATAGCAAAAACTGGGCCCAAAATTCAAATTTTAAGAAATAGGATCCTATTTTGTTTTTTAATATTTTATCCCTTTATGAAATAGAATCTCGTTTCTACAAAACGGGATCTCACTTTTGGTTCGGGGTCCCGAAGCAAAATGCGATCCCATTTCATAAAAAGCAGGATCCCATTTCACTTTTCCCAATTTTGCATTTTTGGGTAAGTCTAAAACTTCCACGAGAAGTGGACTCATCTTCTTGCTTTTACCCACATTCATTGTGTTGCAGAGTACAACTTCCCATTTCACTTTTCCCAATTTTGCACTTTTGGCTAAGTCTAAAACTTCCACGAGAAGTGGACTCATCTTCTTGCTTTTACCCACATTCATTGTGTTGCAGAGTAGAATTGTGTTGTGTTTGTATGTGTTTGTTGTAGATTTGGCTCCATCAACTCATTTCCTCGTGATTTGAAGGCACTTCATCTCCATGAGGGTTTCACCTCCAAGGTGATATCTATTTTGTGTTTCAATCAATCTATCTTATCATTTGATTTTTCCTATGTCCACCAAGGTCATGTACTCTATCTAAAAATGGTGTTGGAAGGCTTGAATTTCATTCCGAGGCTTGACCGAGGCAAGCTCCTAAACACCACAACCCCCAACCCCTCTCTTGTGATTGTAGGTTACAAGTGTAGGATCTTGTGGAGAGGAGCTGTAGGAGATCAGACTAAAACATAAAGATTAAGGATCTGAAGAAAAGAGTAGAGAATATTCCCTTTTGGACTAGGGCGCCTGCCCGATTGTCCTCCATTTTGGCCTTTCTAAAAACTCTAAAGCAGGTTGCAGTTTGATATTGATCATTGTTCCAAATTTGTAGAAAAGTTACCCTATCAGACTTGGGTGCTTGTCCCATTGTCCCCAAATTTTTTGCTTTCTAAAATCTGAATCCTTGTATGTTTCTAATATGTATTTAGTGCCTTCATGTATGATCATTTGTCATATTTCATTCATCTGTATCCAGAATCACATAATTAGGGTTTAAGACTTTTTAATCAAATTAGGGTTTAACAAATTTATCAATACATTCCAACTTTCCTTATCATCAAAGTGACACCAAACCTGTAGCTGAGTCCTCTTGCAAGAGTAGTGACTTAACTCAGTTTATGTCCTTGAATGGTATATGTGAAAAGAGGGTTTGATTGAATCTATCATAAACAAAACCATCAACCTCATCATTCCCACTTTCCATATATAACATATTATCCTCCAAATTCACAAAATAATTCAGATCAGTGGTATCGAAGCTATGCTAGGAGCCCCAAGCACCTATAGTGTGGCTTAAGGGGGGTGTTGGAAATAAGCCACACCCAGACTGACGATGGGCTAGCTATAGAGGAGCTAATAGCTCAGTTGGTACAATACTCTACTAGCAAATGAAAGGTTCTAGGTTCAAGTCCTAGTTGGTCCATATGAGTTGTAGCTCAAATTTTGGTATTAGGTCTCTCATCAATTTTTGGGTGAATTCTTGGTGTTTTGCATCTATTTTGAAGGATTGTTGGCATGTTTTTTGGCTTGGATTAGTGAGGATTTTCTCATCACTACAAGGATTCTACATTTTTCTTTGGCTTTGAGGGTTTCTATGGCTTTATGTTTGGAGTTGTTTGCATTTAGCATTCAAAATCAGGGCTTCACCAATCTTTACATCATGGGTTTCAACACTTTCAAGTCATGGTGGCCATTCAAAGGGTGCAACAATCACCTGTCATTATTTTGGATCCAGAGTATAAATTGAGATCAAGGGTCTAGGTTCATATAACATCGCAAGAATAATGCAAATTATTGGCTCTTGTAAATGGGTGGCTACACTAGTTGTGGTGGTCATGTGGCACCTATCTTTTACTAGTGATCAACCAGGATTTTTGAGCATTAACTACATAGGAATATCAAATCACATAGATCTTGAAACCAATATTACATGGGTTACAGATGACAATTACATATGAGGCAGCGAGAATAAGATAGACATAAACAACGCTACTTCACCATTTTTCTTGCAAAGCACGTCAATTTTTCCTGAGTCGATCAACAAGTCCTACTTTGAAATACCCCCGCTCTCCAACGTCCTGCACCTTTTAAGACTCTAGTTTAATGTAGTCAATTTCAATGGGCTCTAACAAATTCAATGCTTCAATTTCTCTATTAAGATGGCAGATATATTGTCCATAGGTCAGGTTTGATCTGAATGTGTATAGATGTCGTCATGGGATGAGAATCCTTGTTACTTCTAGTAAGGTGGTCTATATTTTCTTGATCTAGAACTCAGATGAAGATAATCTCCTTATCTCTACTATTGAGCTCGAACACTTGAAAGTGGGATGTATGATGTGGTTAAGTTGGGACAATTATTGTGTTCAGTGAAAGGCATGATGTGGGTGCGGAATCAATAATTTGTTATCCTCATGACCAATATGATCATCTGTGGAATTCTCTATCAATTCGAGAAGTAGAGAATGTGGAAGTGAAAGATCCAATTTCTATAAACAATGCCAAAATCCTTCTTTTAATTACTGTAATGCAAACAACTGTGGTCACCAAGAATGATATAATGAATTTCCCCCTCGTGCATAACCCACACCAAACAGGGTCAAATCTTTCCTTCTATTTTGTATTTTCTAGAGATCAAACCGTTTAATGCATCTGAGTCCATAATTTTCAACCTTTTGATAAATAATGAATTCAATGCTCCTAATATCACTCTCCAAGGAGATTTTTTTGCCAGAGAAATAGTGTTCGTATCTAAAACACCATATATGGTTGTAGACAGATTTTGGGAAAGATAATAAAGATACTCATGAAAGACCAAGACTACAGCGACACCAATCCCCCATCTCATTTGTGAAGTATGTAGGGATTAATGAAATATGAGAGAAACAACATAACTTCAAGCAGGTGAAATTTTCAAGTTGGTGCAATGGACCCATTGCCTCTAAAGGGGGAATGATTTATCCTAACAAATTGAGGTATCTAAATTAAATAATTTATTTTTATTCTCAATCTAAATGTTAATTTCAAAGGAAATAGGGTGGTGACTTTTCAGTTTTAGGCTCTTCATTTCAACTTCTAATGAGGACATGGATGTGGTGACTTCTCAACTTCTTCAAGAATGTATAAATGATTTCAAATCAAAGAAAAATGGGTGGAAGTTTGAGGTATACATCTCTTCTCAGAGATACATCTCACTTGTTGAGATTGCCAAATTTTGTGAACTCTCCCAAATGGAGTCTCCAAGGCATACATCTCATCTACTTAGATTGCCCAGATTGTAAGAACTCTTCATTTTTGAAATAAAATTGTTTGGCACATTATTTGTTGTGTGTTTTACAATATTGTCGGCTCAGCATTAGGTATTGTCCTCTGAATTCACAAAATAATTTGGATCATTTTTATACACATATTTTTAACTACCACATTGAGTTCTAAATGATAAGAGAATGATTTTGATAAGAGAATATAAAAATAAAAAATATTAAAAATATTGTGTATAATATAATAATTTACATAATATTTGATTATTGTTTTTATTGGTAAGGAGGGATTATTTAGCCTGGCCCCACACCAACGGAGGTCATAAGGGGGACCTCCTCTCCATCAACATATTCAACATAGATCACTTATTCAATATAGAAGCCACAATGGAAGTCCAAGAGCTACATCTTGGAATTTTAACTATAGATGTCACTTGGGAGATTCGAGCTTGAATCTCCATCTTAAGATCTTTATGGCCTTGCCATTTAAGAATGAAAGATCCCTTACCAAATCTGCCCTGAATTTTTCAATTTTGATCCCTTGGTAATTTGTCAAACAGTTGTTGTGCAAACTAATGAATTTTGATTTCTTGACTGATGTTCTAATTTTCTGATTTTGTTATTTGATGTTTGTGTGGATATGAAATGGTTTTGATTGCAATATCCACATACCTAATGAAAAGAAATATAACCAACAAATAAACATTGCAATACCACACCAAAATAAGCTTTATTTCTCACTAAACATAAGTTTGATTACAAATTCAGAGGTCTGATTTCCACTAAATCATACTATAATAGCAACCCAAAAAGCTTTTATAGGATTCAATAATAAACTATCCAAATGACAATCACATACCTGGGAACCAATGCTTAATTTGTGGAACAATTAGTAGCTAAAATCCTAATTCCTAGCTAGGATTTGGCTGAGAATAACCCCCAAATCGAATGGCCAGTAGGTGAATGCACAAAAATGAGGCTATATGCTCATAAGAAGCCCGATCTGCAGATGTGTCTTGATAAACCACTGCTGCAACCTCTCCAACATGCAATATTACCCTATAATGAAGTCCAATGATGCCCAAATGGAAACCCAGCGTAGATTTCCCTGTTTTGTGAATTGGGTTGTCGTCGAATCCACTATCCTCTAAGGGGTTTCATCCTTAGAAGAGCTGCAATCTACTGAAACCCTATCCAGAGCTCCAAACCTGCACTTAGTCTTGTGAAAAATGAGAATAGAATGCTCAAAAATGAGCCCAATACCTTGGTTTATAGCCTCCATAGCCTTTTTTCCATAAAAAATAATAAAATATTCCCTCCAAGAGGCCACTCCCATCTTGAAGGTCTTTTCTCCTGAAAAGGGAAGTGCCATTTTTTAAAAACAACATTGTGCTACTAGGATAGGGGCACTTTTCACTATTCACCTTCTAATTCTCTGTTACTATTCACTTTTCACTATTCCATTAAAGCAAACCTTAATATTTTCAATTCAACCCCTGGATTCATCAACTGACACCAAACTGAAGAGCTCGTAAGACTCTCAGCAAAGCTCCACTACCCCTAGATAGGTCCCCTAACCACTCTATTGACCTACGAGAACCTTGGTAATAGGCCAACCACTGCTCATCTATGTGACATCTAGGAAGAGGACATTACAGTCCTCCCTTCCCAGGATTGATTTCCCTCAAGCAATAACAAATCTACATACTAAAATTTATTGCCCAATGACAAGAGTCTCCATCCAATCATAACCCAAGTGGTTACACATGCCAACAAAACAATATAGAGGAACACTTGACAAAAGATATCATCTCAAAAATGTGTCCATCCTACCAATATACCTGCTGCTCCACTCTGATGAAACCAATGTCATACCACAAGCCATGAAACAACCTCAATAAAATCCATGTGAAATAATGCACCAATCAAATCAATACCTGGATTCCATACAAAAATATAGAGCCTGTTGTAAAAGATGAAGAAGAGATATCTCATCCAACCACCATGAGACAACCATCCATGAAGAATGTCCAGCAAAAAGATGTATAAATGAACTGTCACATGCCAATACATCAACACATGAAGTCTCTCAACATTGCTGATGTAACCCAGGCCAGCGATAAGAATGATATCATAGGTGTCACCAAACCAATGAAAACCAAAGAAATCTATCTCATACTCCATGTCCATCCAAAAGACATACCTCCACACACTCCTAGACCACTGAATCATTGATGTAACCCATGAAAAATCAGGAAGTGCTATATGATTCCAACTAGGACAACCACTAATCCATAAGGAGTCTATGAATATGAAGTCACAATCAACAAATAGATCGCTACCATGTCATGAGAAATAGGTGACAAACCCAAGGGTGTAGCATAGATTCCATCAGCACTCCTCAAAGATAACTCAATAGCTATTGCAAACCATGCTAAATCTGAAAGTGAAATGGAAACCCAAATAGGACAACCACTTACCAATGAAGAATCCATGAAGATTATGCTACCATCATACCAATGAATAACTATCATATCATAGGGAATAGGTGACAACTCTAAAGATGTATCGTAGATCCCTTCATCACTAACTAAAGATAATTCATGAATGGCTGATTCATTATAAATGTCATCAATAAAATCAACATCTCCATCAATAAAATGACCAACATCAACTGCAATTTCAGAACTAGAAGACCTTTGCTTATAATCTTCCATAGAGTGGTGAGTGTCACGAGCTTGTTGAAGATGAAGCTTGGCTTGTTATACTATTAGCTTAACTTTCCTTGCCTTGTTAAGCCATCCTTCAATTATTTCTTGGGACTGTTTTATCTCAGTTTCTCCAAAGTGTCTAAGATCAGTCCTATAATGAGATGCATCATATAAAATACCATGACCCATGCATGCATCTTGTGTACCAATCAAAGTAGAATCAATATCACTTGTTTCCCAATGATTAGTGGCTACAATATCGTGAGAAAGTGAGAATATACCACTATTGTTCAAAATCAAAAAATTAAGACTGAATCTTTCCCTTTTAACCATGCTTCTCAAGTCATCCATGTTAGAGCAAATGAACATATTCTTAGTTGTCCCATCCTTTATCACATTCTTTAGTGCCTTAAGCACAATATGTTTATCCCTATGAGTAAATTCTAATATCATCTTGCTGAAGTCTTGGACAAATTTTCCAAGAGATTTCAACCATTGAATACCTAACACCACTTCATTCTCCTTAATGTTGAAAACATCATCTACAAACTCAGAATTAGAGAAATCTTGCTTCTCCTCATGTATAGAGTGGTGTATGTTACAAGTTTCTTTGCACTAATTTATGGCTATTCTAAAATAAACAAATTTAGTCCTCTTGGAAGAAGTAACATCAAAATAGCCATGCTTAACCAATGCCTCATGTAAGCTATCATTTGGAAACTCATTGTTACCAATTACTCCATGAATAGGGGTTGCAAGTTCATGTAAATGAAAGAGTATCACGCTGCTATCCCCAACTAGAAAATTAAAGTTGTTATCATAACATTTTGTAGTCCTTTTATCTCTCTCAAAGACCTTCATGTTCCATGATGCATGCTCTTCATCAAATGCTGGTCCTACGTGAGTCTCTCCATTAAATGTCTTAATGCTAATCCTCTTCGCTACCATATCATGGTGTGGCATAGGGCTGTCATTATGCCTCAGAAAGTCAAACATGTCCTCGTACTCAAGTGAGTTATCCTCCAATTTAATCATATCTTCTCCTATGAAAGGATGGTTATCAACAAGGGCTGATCCACAAGTTGAATCATGTGTACAATGTGTCATCAATGCTGTCTTAGGGCTACCAATTGAATTATCATGCACCTGTGTCCCTATTATCTGGAAGTCTTCAACATAGATGTATTTATTATGAATGATCAAGGAGTCATCATATTCTGAATTCCCTATGTCTTCCTCTTCAAGTGAAATCCTGATGATTGTGGCTGATTCACAAAGTGTTCGCTCAAATTTTCCTTCCATCTTCATTACTTGAATCCTTGAAGCATTTTCGAACAAAGACAAACCATGATCCTTATGATACAAATCAGGTGTACCAAAATTTTTAGACTTGTACCTCTGTTCTTGCTTATCTAAATTTGCATCTTTGTCTTGCTTGCTTGCTTCCATGCACTCTTCCTTTAGAAGGGACAAAGATCTTAGGTGTGCTTCCCTTTGTCTTCTTGCTTGCTCCAGCTGTTCACATTTTGCCTTGACCTCTTGAAGGTATTGTCTCACTTGGGCAGCCACTGATTTTTCTTCTCTTGCTCCTTGTACCCAGTAGTTACACAAGACTTGTGTCTTCTTCACATCTGCCCAGGTCTGATGCACAAAATCAGAACTGTTATAACCTAAATTCTTCCCAAACTTACCAACTTTAGTGCCCAAATTATGAGTGCCAATAGTAGAGGGTTCTTCCACCTTCTCACCATCTATGTTAGTTGCCATCTCAGGAATCTCATTCCATTGAGTGATGTCAACATTAGGCTTGGACAAGGGGTCTCCATCAAAGTAGTGAGTGGAGTCTACTACTCCCATGTATGACTGAACTTCAATAAGTGTTGCTTCTTCTCCTTCCATAGGAATAGCTTTGATGGATGGAATGTCCAACATATCTTGATCACTTCCGTTCTTATGAACCAAGTCCATCTCAAGGATACCTACCCCATTATTTGATTCCATGCCAATATGATGTAGAGGGAATGAAACAATATTATCTAATGAACTCATACCTTGATGAACGATAACCTCCGTGGTGGCATGTTCTTCATCCATATGATCATGGTGAATGTGATTCTCCAATGAAGCTTCTTCATCACTAAATCTCACAAGGCTGCAAGGTACCTCATTGTATGATTCTTCAATCCTTTTCTCAACTTGTTCAACTCCTACACCATTTGCCTTGTCATCTTGTACCCAAGGAGTAGCTGCTATAAAGGACTGATTTTCTGAATTATGCAAGGAATTATTGGACATACTCAAAAGAAGACAATGATCAACAATCTCTCTATCTTTTTCTTTCACCAACTTGATAGCCATGTCTCTATCTCTAAGCAATTGCAAGTAGTCATCTTCCATCAATTTCAATGCTTCCTTGTAAGACTGCAAATGTGCATGAGAGATACCATGTCCCATTCCCTTTTGTCTTTCCTCTTTTGGGCTGTCCAAATGAGGTCTTCTAGGTGTTTGTGAGTGTTATCCATTCTTGACAATGCTTGAGCTATTTTATCTTCCTTCACCACTGAATATTCTTGCAAATCTTCCCAAACCAAAGGCTTTTGTTCCAAATATCCTTGGTTGCCATAGTCTGATTTTTCATCATGTGTAGGTGATGTGACATTATGGGAATCAACTATCACACTAGAAGATGCCTTATGATCACCCAAAAAATCCATACCATTACTATCCAAATCGCTGACAAGATCTATGCTAGCTTCTAGTGTAGAAGCCTCTTTTGAAACCTCTTGCAAGGATGACGTAGACAAATCATTACCCAAGGCTATCCTAATGTCTTCTTGAGTCAAATCAGCATGTCTATCAAATTCATAATATAAATTTTTGCATACCTTATTGGAACATGAAGACACTAAATCATAATCATGAAGAGTTGTATCACCCATATGTGAAGATTCTCTATCCATTCCATGTATAAATAGTTCATAAGCTATAGTGTGATATTTCTTCCTTGCTTGCTCAGTTTTGTGACAAAGTTTGGGATGCATGTCTATATAGTCCTTGAAAGGAACATCCTTCTTAACATATTGAGGAAGAATGCTATACTCCTCAAATATGCTAACCACTACCGCTTCTTTGTCTTGTGGTGTTGGACCTTTGCTAGTAGAAAGTGAAGATGATCCTTTAGAGAGTCCAAACTTTGAAAGTGATTCATCTAAATGCTGCAATTTATGTATGATCTTGTGTTGTGTTTGTTCAAATTCCTTCCATGCCTATTTATTGCTAAACAACTTTGCCATGATGACCCTTTTTTGCTGCCCAAACTAAAAACTAAATCCAAACTGACTTGTACCCAACTGATTTCACACTAATTGAATGCAATCATTACCCAACAGGCTGGCAAGATTATGGCTCTGATACCACTGAAAGATCCCTTACCAAATCTGCCATGCTTTTTCAATTTTGATCCCTTGGCAATTTGTCAAATAGTTGTTGGGCAAACTAATGAATTCTAATTTCCTGACTGCTGTTCTAATTTTTTGAGTTTTTTATTCAATGTTTGTGTGGATATGAAATGGTTTTGATTGCAATATTCACATACCAAATGAAAAGAAATATAACCAACAAATAAACATTGCAATACCACACCAAAATAAGTTTTATTTCTCACTAAACATAAGTCTGATTACAAATTCAGAGGTCTGATTTCCACTAAATCAAACTATAACAGCAACCCAAAAACCTCTATAGGACACAATAATAAACTATCCAAATGACAATAACATACCCGGGAGCCATTGCTTAATTTGTGGAACAATTAGTAGCTGAAATCCTAATTCCTAGCTAGGATTTGGCTGAGAATAACCCCCAAATCAAACGGCCAGTAGGTGAATGCACAAAAATGAGGCTATATGCTCATAAGAAGCCTGGTCTACAAATGTGTCTTGATAAACCACTACTGCAACCTCTCCAACATGCAATATTACCCTGTAATGAAGTCCAATGATGCCCAAACGGAAACCCAGAGTAGATTTCCCTGTTTTGTGAACTAGGTTATCGTCTAATCCACTATCGTCTAAGGGGTTTCATCCTTAGAAGAGCTGCAATCTACTGAAACCCTATTCAGAGCTCCAAACCTGCACTTAGTTTTGTGAAAAATAAGAATATAATGCTAAAAAATGAGCCCAATACCTTGCTTTATAGCCTCCATAACCTTTTTTTCATAAAAAATAATAAAATATTCCCTCCAAGAGGCCACTCCCACCTTGAGGGTCTTTTCTTATGAAAAGGGAAGTGCCACTTTTTAAAAACAACATTGTGCTACTAGGATGGGGGCACTTTTCACTATTCATTTTCTAATTCTTTATTACTATTCACTTTTCACTATTCCATTAAAGTAAACCTTAATATTTTCAATTCAACCCCTAGATTCATCAACTGACACCAAACTAAAGGGCTCGTAAAACTCTCAGCAAAGCTCCACTGCCCTTGAATAGGTCCCCTAACCACTCTGCTGACCTATAGGAACCTTGGTAATAGGCCAACCACTTCTCATCTATGTGACGTCTAGGAAGGGGACATTACAAAGAACAACCCTTTTGACTAAAAATTTGGAGGTAACAACCTCAATTGTTGATGCGGTAGTGGGTGACTCTATGACGTTTTAACCCTTGGTTGTTGGCACTACAGAAAAGAAGCCCCACCATTCCACTATAAGATTTCCCCTATTTAAAGTCCCTCAATTGTTGACGTAGTAGAGGGCAACCCTACGAGGTTTGAACCTTGGTTGTTGGCACTATAGGCAAGAAGCCCCACCATTTCACCAAAGGGTCCCAACTTAAAAATTTGGAGGTAAACTCCTTAAATAAGCCCCACCATTTCTCCAAAGGGTTCCACCTTAAAAATTTGGAGGTAAACTCCTTGAATTGTTGATGCGATAGAGGGAGAGCCTGCAAGGTTTGAATCTTGGTTGTTGGCACTAACATCAAGAAGCCCCACCATTTCACCATAGAGTCTTTCCTTGGTAAGGTCCTTCAATTGGTAGAGGGAAACATTATGAGGTTTGAACCACAGTTGTTGGCACTACAGGCAAGAAGCCCCATCATTTCACCATAAGATCTCCCAAATTTAATATTTGATTATTGATGGGAAAATATAATTAAAAAATTTAAGAATAATTCATATTTAGTTCCAGAAAATAGATTTATATTTATGCATTATGTAAATCACAAGAAATTAGTAATATAAATTTTTTGACCCATCTCATATCTCTCTATCAAAACTTAAAAAATCTTTAAAATTCTCTAAATAAAATATCTATTAACCTTCACAATATATTAATATTAAAAATATATTTAAAATCGTTTAGAAAAGGTAAGATATTAATTTAATCTATGAAGCCTCTTTAAATGTCCTTAATTCCTCACCATAGAAATTGCTACAAAGAAATAAAATGACAAATTTTAAAAGCTCTTATTTTAGCAAATGTTATCGTCTATGAATGGCCGTAAGATGAAAGAGAATTTGATTGAACATAGACATTAAATTGTAATGGCAAACTAATTTATTTTATTGTTACAAGTATTATATTTGCTTAGTAAAAAGAACATGGACTTAATTAATACTTGTCTATCATACACTGCAAATAGCTAATTTTCAATTAGGTTTTTCCAGTTTATGTTTTTTAATATTGATATTCAAAAAAGTATTTTTTAAATATAATTGAGTAAAAGGTTTTTAATATTTATGAGGTTAAAGTTAGTTTTTGGACAGTCACTTTAAAAAAAAAAAGTTTCAAATTAAAAATTAATTGATCCAATCATTTTTTTTCTACAATGTTGATTTTTTGGTATTTATTTTGATGATAAATTTTCCCCTTTTCAACTTTTTCCCCTTTAAACAAGTCTTATAATAAATCTGCTGCTATGTATATCTAATTCAAATGTCACTATATACTTCCCACTCCAAGTAAATAATTTTTTATATTATATTATTAAATATAACTCAAGATAAATCTGCTGTTATGCATATCTAATTTATATACTTCCCACTCTAAATAAACAATTTTTTGTATTATACTATTAAATATAATTCAAGATTTAAGATTTAGATGGGCCTCTGTGGTTTAGGTGGTGGTCTGTTGTTTTTGATTAAGTTGTTTGCACTGTTAATCTACTGTTTGTGGCCAGGATGTGTTAAAAAATAATGAATAACTGAAGACTGTATGTGCTGGCAGTTTACTTTTGTGTTGTCAATAAGAGTTTTAGTTGTGTGAATTAAGTTCAGTTAGGTGTCAATAAATCTGAGTTCGCTGTCATGTTAGATTCCAGATTTATAGGGAGTTGTTGAGTTCCTCTACTATTATAAAATTGTAATCTCTTTGATCAATAATAAATGTTGTCATATTTGTTCTCTTTATTATTTCTTCAATATTTCATCAGGATGGCCCTGTTTTGCTTTGCCTTGGGGTAGCTGTTGTAAAGAGATCGGCCGTTTCCTGCTTACTTCATAAAAAAACATGTGTTAAAAATTTGTAATAAATTTTATTCAGATCACACTTATAATCCATCAAACAAAAGTAGTCTAAAGTTTACCTGAAATGTATCTATGAAAATTGTAATTATTAATAAAATAAAAGTGATCGGTGGGATGCCCACCAGCGATAATACTTTTCTTTTCTAGAGATATAAAAATAGTCAGAGTTTGATTGGGCAGCACGCTTACAATTTTCATTTCACCAGCCAGCCCACAATTCTTTATAAATAAACTAAAGCAGTCACTATGAATCATGATCATTAAGAACAGGAAATAGAACAGCATATTGAGGAAGAATGCAGAAAATCGTAATGCTTCTGCAGAAATCTACTCTTCTGCAGTGGCCTCAACATTGAGATCAAAATTCCCCACAGCTATATTTTGATCACTTCTAATACATGGTTTTTGAGACACCACCAAAGTTCTTCCATTGTTGTTTGAACAATAAGTAGTACCACTATCTTTCCCAGCCAAGGCAGAAAAATCCTCCCACTCAAAACAGAGCTTCCATGGAGATTTACGTTTGATAACATTGCCAGCATCGTTCTGAGACGTGGGTATTTCTCCCGCAGAAGGGTGTTCCATTGTCTTCTGTTTATAAATCTTGTGCATTGCATGGATTCTATCCACCAAAGCGAAAAATTCTCAGACTTCATCTTCATTATCATCTTGTGCTGGACGTTTCCTGCCCTTTTCTCCTTCACGTTGTTTTTTCTCATGCTCTGCACAACCTGGTAACTTGCGCTCCTCTGCTCCCTTGCATTCCATCATAATAACTAACAGAAGCCTTAAAGCTCAAACCTTCATGCCATATTTTCAACTAGATTTATAGGTGCATCTTTACAGATTCAAACCCATGTTTGGTAGTTCCCAATTCCCTCAACAACCAGAGATTAAAAAAAAAAAAAGAACCAAAGAAGACTTGAAACGAAAAGGGTAGAGGAAAATTAGATCCAGCCCTTCATCTCACCTCAAAACCACCGCACAAAGAAGCATCCCCATTGCTTAACATGAAATTCATGCCCTAAATCATGATATACAAGCTATTTATATGGTTGAAAAGCGAGGATGTAAAGATTATTCGGAAATTAATCTTATTAAGAAAATCAACACATTTAAGGAAAATTACTGACCGCATAAGAGCGGCCTCTGAAATTTAGAAAATCGAACGCCTTTGAATGTGCCTCATTTTTCTATGTCAGTTTATTTGCGAATACGTAACTTTGGCCGAAATGAACGGTATTCGTTTCTGGTTTATTTTCATGACACTTCACTATTGACCTTCTACACTGAGCTGATTACACTGTGTCAATGATATCGGTATGAAGACGTCATCCCCCTGACATGAGCGATCGAATATACAATGTTATTCTATTGACTTTACTTTTTGTCTTTTATAAGGGGCTAAATTTGATGGCCGTATGGCCGTATTTAGGCATTTTTTTTGTTTTTTTTTCCCTGTAAAATAGAATCAAAATTTTAAAAAGATTGTATCAAATGAAAGGAGAGATTTTAGATAGACTCTCAAAATTTATATATATATAGAATTGTGATGATATATATTTGGCTTATATATAACTTTACTTATATTAAGGTATGTCATAATATTATCCTTTGAATGGATAACCGTCATTTAAAAAAAAAAAAAAATTGCTAAGGTTGACCGTCAAATTTTGGCCCCAACTTGCGATTAGGAATGAGTCACATCTCGTCGAATTTGGCATGGAAAGCGCGTCGGCGTGGAGAAATGCGTCCCATCGCCTCGTCGGATTACGTTCTCCACCTCACGTTTGGCAATGCCCCATCAGCGGGGAGAAATGTATACTATTATTTTCTTTTACTTTAGAATTTCAACCTAAGAAATCGGCCATTCAAACTAGGTATAAATTAAACGTCTCGAACATGTGAAAACCAATTTTTTAATAGAGGGTAAATTAAACGTTTCGAACATGTGAAAACCAAATTTTTAATAGGGGGTAATCGTGCAAGGAAAATGAAAAGTAAAGGAAAAATGTTTCCACCCGTGGTCCACATTAACCACAATTCTTTGCTTTGAATAATGAATATTGTATTTTTATATAATATTTTAGTTTATATAAAAATTGGATAGAATTCTAAAGACAAAATAAAAGTGGTCATATTGTTGTGCAACTATTTTGAGGTATCGTTGGCATTTTTTCTGGCTTGGATCAGCGAGGGTTTTCTCATCACTACAAGGGTTCTACATTTGTCTTCGGCTTTGAGGGTTTCTATGGCTTTCTATTTGTAGTTTGTGTTTATCATCCAAAATCAAGGTTTCACCAATCTTTGCTTCGTGGGTTTCAACACTTTCAGGTTGTGGTGGCCATTCAAAGAGTGCAACATAAATTGAGATCAGGGGTATGGGATGGTATAACATCGCAAGAATAATGCAAATTATTCGCTCTTATAAATGGGTGGCTGTTTGACCGTTGAAGTGGATGATATTTAAGTTAGAGCCAGGCTCTACCTTAAATATCATCTGCTTCAACGGTCAAACAGTCAATAGCAATTTTACACCTCATTCACAACAAAAGGTGGTAAATATTTGTTCTATTTTTATTGGCCAAAATTAACCTTTCAGTATTGAAGTAGATGATCACGCTAATTTTTCTTGAGTCGATCAACAAGTCCTGCTTTGAAATACCCCTCCTTCCCCAACGTCCCACACCTTTTAAGACTGGTTTAATGTAGGCAATTTCAATGGGCTCCAATAAATTCTGCACTTCGATTTCTCTATTGAGATGACAGATATATTGTCCATGGGTCAGGTTTGATTTGAACATGTACAGATGCTGTCATGGGGTGAGAATCCTTGTTCCTTCTGCTAAGGTGGTCTATATTTGCTTGATCCGAAACTCAGATGAAGATAATCTCCTTATCTCTGCGATTGAGCTCGAACACTTGAAAGGGGAATGTATGATGTGGTTAAGCCAGGATAATTACTGTGTTCGGTGGAAGGCATTATGTGGGTGCGGAATTGATGATTTGGTATCCTCATGACCGATTTGACTGTCTGCGGAATTTTGTATCAATTGGAGAAGTAGAGAATGTACAAGTGAAAGATCCAATTTCTATAAACAACGCCAAAAACCTTCTTCCAATTGTTGTAATGCAAACAATTGCGGTCACCAACAACGATATAAAGAATTTCTCCCTCGCACAAAATCCCACACCAGAATGGGTCAAATCTTTCCTTCTATTTTGTGTTTTGTAGAGATCTAACCACTTAATGCATCCGAGTCCATTAATTTTCAACCTTTTGTTAAATAATGAATTCAACGCTCCTAATATCACTCTCCAATGAGATTTTTCTACCAGAGAAATAGTGTTCATATCTGAAACACCATATATGGTGGTAGACAGATTTTGGGAAAGATAATAAAGATGGACATGAAAGCTTGAGACTACAGCGACACCAATCCCGCATCTCATTTGTCAAGTATGTAGGGCTTAATGAAATCTGAGAGAAACAACATAACTTCAATTAGGTGAAATTTTCAAGTTGCGCAGTGGGGCCATTGCCTCTCAAGGGGGAATGAATGATCCCAACAAATTTGGGTATCTAAATTAAATAATATATTTTTATCCTCAATCTAAATGTTAATTTAAAAAAGAGGAAACAGGTGTGGTGACTTTTAAGTTTTAGGCTCTTCATTTCAACTTCTAATGAGGACATGGATGTGGTGACTTTTCAACTTCTTCAAGAATGTATAAATGAGTTCAATTCAAAGTAAAATGGAGGGAAGTTCGAGGCATACATCTCTTCTAATTGCCAAATTTTGTGAACTCTCCCAAATGGAGTCTCTAAGGCATACATCTCATCCACTGATATTGCCTAAATCATATGAACTCTACATTTCTAAAATAAAATTGTTTGGCACATTGTTTGTTGTGTGTTTTACAATGTCACCAACTTAGAGTTAGGTATTGTCCTCCGAATTCACAAAATAATTTGGATCATTTTTATACTCATATTTTTAACTATCACACCGAGTTTCAAATGATAAGACAATGATTTTGATTAGAGGATATGAAAATCAAAAATATTAAAAATATTGTGTATAATATAATAATTTAATTAATATTTGATTTTTTTTATCGGTAAGGAGGGATTATTTAGGATAGCCCCACACCAACAGAGGTCACAAGGGGGACCTCCTCCCCATCCACATATTTAACTTAGGTCACTTGTTCAACATCTAGAAGCCACAATGGAAGTCTAAGAGCCACAACTTAGAATTCCAACTATAGATGTCACTTGGGGATTCAAACTTTAATTTAATTATTATTTAATTTTTTTTGTCGATAAGGACGGATTATTTAGGCTAGCCCCACACTAGTGGAGGTCACAAGAGGGACATCCTCTCCATCCACATATTCAACATAGGAGCCACAATGGAAGTCCAAGAGCCACAACTTGAAATTCCAACTATAGATGTCACTTGGGGATTCGAACTTTAATTTAATTAATATTTGATTATTATTTTTTATTGTTAAGGAAGGATTATTTAGGCTGGCCCCACACCAACGGAGGTCAGAAGGGGGACCTCCTCCCCATCCACATATTTAACTTAGATCAATTATTCAACATAGAAGACACAATGGAAATCCAAGAGCCACAACTTGGAATTCCAACTATAGATGTCACTTTGGGGATTCGAACTTAGATCTCTATCTTGAGAACCTTGTGGCCTTGCCATTTAAGTACAACCCCTTTGACTAAAAATTTAGAGGTAACGATATCAATTGTTGATGCGGTAGAGGGCGACCCTGCGAGGCTTGACCCTTGGTTTGTTGGCACTATAGGAAAGAAGCCCCACCATTTCACTATAAGATCTTCCCAATTTAAGGTCCCTGATGTGGTAGAGGGATACCCCATGAGGTTTGAACCTTGGTTGTTGGCACTATAGGCAAGAAGCCCCACCATTTCACCAAAGGGTCTTCCTTTAAAAATTTGGAGGTAAACTACTTCAATTGTTGACACGATAGAGGGAGAGCACGTGAGGTTTGAATCTTGGTTGTTAGCACTACAAGCAAGAAGCCTCACCATTTCACCATAGAGTTTCTCCTTGATAAGGTCCTTCAATTGGTAGAGGGAAACCTCGCGAGGTTTGAACCTCGGTTGTTGGCACTATAGGCAAGAAGCCCCACCATTTCACCACATGGTCTCCCAAATTTAATATTAGATTATTGATGGGAAAATATAATCAGTGTACCCTAAGGATGCATCCCCCCTGTTTTTAAGGTGTTTCCTGAAACGGAGACGTCTCGGGGATGGGGACACAATGCCCTCTTGTCATCCCAAAAATGTAGGAAAAAATGGGTATGTCCCAGGGACGCCCCCTCTACTGCAAAACCATCCCCGCATGAAATGAATATTAAAATTTTCACAGTCAAAGTAAAAACTGGACTCAGTCATTGCTTATTTTGGCTTCTCGGCTTCCACAGGTGCTCAACTGTATCCTGGAACCTGTGCCCTCCACCTCCGGGGACTCATTCAATGCATTACCACTGTATATTTACTAGCACTTGCACTACTGATCAGTTTAGAAAATTTTCTACATTGAATAGGAATTACCAACAAGTTCAAAAAATTCTTTGGGAGCTTCAAAGAATACACCGATAGGAACTACTGAGGCGTGAGACAATTCCGATCACTATAATGCTCACATATAAAAGCCTATCGGCTAATTATTAGTATATTATTATTATTATATAATATATATATAACTCTATTTATAATTTAATATTATTATTTAATATAATAATAATATATTAATATTGTTTATTATTATAATAATCTTATTTGTTATAAATAATAATATATTAATATAAATATTAAATAATAATATATACTTATATATTATTATAATATATACTTATATAAACACAAACGTCTCCTTACTGTCCCCTAAATTTTTGAAAAAAATTGTCATCCCCAGAAACCCGTCCCCCGTCCCCGTCCCCGTCCCCCTTCCGGAAACTTGAAGAAAAAATGAATATAATTAAAAAAAAATTAAGACTAATTCATATTTAGATTCAGAAAATAGATATATACTAATGCATTATATAAATCACAAGAAATTAATAGTATAAATTTTTTGACCCATCTCATATCTCTATCAAAACTTCAAAATTTCTTTAAAATCCTCTAAATAAAATATCTATTAACCTTCACAATATATTAATAAAAGTATATTTAAAATCCTGTAAAAAGGGTAAGATATTAATTTAATCTATGAAGCCTCTTTAAATGTCCTTAACTGCCCAAGTTTTTCTATTTTTCTATCCATTTGACTTCCACGAATCTATTTATTTTTTATTTAACGTAATAAATATTTCACTCCATAACTGCCCAAGTTTTTTTATTTTTCTATCCATTTGGCTTCCACCAATTTATTTATTTACACATTTTATGAATTTTGTTTACATGGAATCTGAATCTTAATTGTTTATGGGAATCTGAATCTTTCAGCCCTTACTGTGAGTGTAGAATGCCTCTCGGTGTAATTAATTGATCCAATCATTTTCTTTTCTACAATGTTGATCTTTCAAGGTATTTATTTCAATGATTAATTTTCCTTTTTCTCAACTTTTTCCTCTTTAAACAAATCTTATAATAAATCTGCTGCTATGCATGTCTAATTCAAATGTCATTGTATACTTCCCAGTTCAGACAAAACAATTTTTTTATATTATATCATTAAATATAACTAGAGATAAATCTGCTTCTATGCATATCTAATTCGAATGTCACTATATACTTCCTACTCCAAATAAACAATTTTTTTTATTATATTATTAAATATAACTCAAGATTTAAGATTTTAGATGGGTGTATGTGGTTTAGGTGGTGGTCTGTTGTTTTTTATTAAGGTGTCTTTGGCTGCTAATTTGCTGTTTGTGGCTAAGATGAGCCTGTTTTGCTTTGCCTTGGGACAACTGTTATAAAGGGATCAGGACCCTTGTTTCCTGCTTACTTCATCAAAAACAACATATCTCTTAAAACATTTCTTAAAACATTTGTAATAAATTTTATCCATTTATAAAGTTTCAGATCATACTCATAATCCATCAAACAAAAGTAGTCTAAGGTTTACCTTAAATATATCTATGAAAACTGTAATTATTAATAAAATAAAAATGATGGGTGGGATGCCAACCAGCGCTAATACTTTTCTAGATATCTATAAAAATAGTCACAGTTTGATTGGGCAGCCCACCAACCATTTTTATTTCACCAGGCAGCCCACCGACCATTTTTATTTCACCAGGCAACTCACAATGCTTTTTAAATAAACTAAAGCAGTCACTATGAATCATAATCATTGTCATTAAGAACAGTAAATAGAACAACACATCGAGAAAGAATGCACAAAATCGTAATGCTTCTGCAGAAATCTACTCTTCTGCAGTGGCCTCAACATTGAGATCAAAATTCCCTACAGCTATATTTTGATCAATTCTAATACATGGTTTTTGAGACACCACCAAAGTTCTTCCATTGTTGTTTGAACAATAAATAGTACTACTATCTTTCCCGGCCAAGGCAGAAAAATCCTCCCACTCGAAAGAGAGCTTCCATGCAGATTTACCTTTGATAACATTGCCAGCTTCGTTCTGAGACGTGGGTATTTCTCCCGCAGAAGGGCGTTCCATTGTCTTCTGTTTATAAAGCTTGTGCATTGCATGAATTCTGTCCACCAAAGCGAAAAATTCTCGGACTTCATCTTCATCATCATCTTGTGCTGGACGTTTCCTGCACTTTTCTCGGTCACGTTGTTTTTTCTCATGCTCTGCACAACTTGGTAACTTGCGCTTCTCTAGTCCCTTGCATTCCATGATAACAACTAACAAAAGCCTTAAAGCTCACACCCTCATACCATATTTTCAACTAGATTATAGATGATTTATAGGTGCAGCTCTACAGATTCAAACCCATGTTTGGTAGTTCCCGATTCCCTCAACAACCAGAAATGAAAAGAACTAAAGAAGACATGAAAAGAAAAGGGTAGAGGAAAATTAGATCCAGGCTTTCATTTCACCTCAAACCCACCGCACAAAGAAGCATCCCCATTGCTTACCATGAAATTCATCCCCTAAATCATGATATACAAACTATTTATATGGTCGAAAAGCAGGGATATAAAGATTATTTGGAAATTAATCTCATTAAGAAAATCAACACATTTAATGAAAATCACTGACCGCATAAGAGCAGCCTTTGAAATTTACAAAATCGAATGCCGTTGAATGTGCCTCATTTTTCTATGTTGCCTTATTTCGCAATACGTAACTTTGGCCGAAATGAACTGTATTCAGTTTTGGTTTATTTTCATGACACTTCATTATTGACCTTCTCCAATGCGTTGTTTACCACGTGTCACATCTCGTGGATGAATTCGTTATGAATTACGTCATCCACCTTACTTTGGCAATGAGCGATCAGATTCGGTTGACTTTTACTAGTTGTCTTTTATACGTTGTGGGTATGTGTCACATCTCGTCGAATTTTGGCATGGAAGGCGCGATCGGCGTGGAGAAATGCGTCCCATCGCCTCGTCGGATTACGTCCTCCACCTCACGTATGACAATGCGCGATCAGCGGGGAGAATTGTATACTATTATTTTTTTCTTTTACTTTAGAATTTCAACCTAAGAAATCGGGCATTCAAACTAGGTATAAATTATAGGTCTCCAACATGTGAAAACCAATTTTTTTTTAATAGAAGGTTGACTTGTAAGAACATGTGAAAGGAAAATGAAAAGTAAAAGGAAATGTGAAAACCAAATTTTTTTTAATAGAAGGTTGGCTTGTCACAACATGTGCAAGAAAAATGAAAAGTAAAAGGAAATATGTTTCCACCTGTGGTCCACATTAACCATAATTCTTTGGTTTGAATAACGTATATTGTATTTTTATATACAAATATAATACATTGGTTTATATAAAAATAGGATAGAATTTCACAGGTAGAATAAAAATGGTCATATTGCTATGCAACTAAGCAATAAATAGTTCATATTGACTTATTCTACAACAACAAAGACCTGGAGGCATTGTTAGGTGTGCACTCCTCATCACCTCAATATCAACATAAGCCTATTTTTTTTCTCAATCCTTATACACACGTTTTGTCAAAGTATCATGCAAACATCATATGCTAACTTATCAAATGACTTGGAGCTAGACTTGCCCACAAACCCTTTTATTTTCTTTTACTTTAGAATTTCAACCTAAGAAATCGGGCATTCAAAGTAGCTATAAATTAAAGGTCTCCAACATGTGAAAACCAATTTTTTAAATAGAGGGTTGACTTCTCACGAAACGTGCAAGGAAAATGAAAAGTAAAAGGAAAAATGTTTCCACCTATGGTCCACATTAACCAGAATTCTTTGGTTTGAATAATGAATATTGTATATACTAGTTTATATAAAAATTGGATAGAATTTCAAAGACAAAATAAAAGTGGTCTATTGCTATGCAACCAAGCAATACCAATAGCTAGTAGTTCATATTGACTCATTCTACAACAACAAAGAAACAAAGACCTTGAGGCATTCTTAGGTGCGCACACATCATCACCCCAATATCAACATAAGCCTATTTTCTTTCTCAACCCTTATACACACTTTTGTCAAAGTGTCATGTAAACATCATATGCTACCTTATCAAATGACTTAGAGTTAGACTTGTCCACAAACCTTTTTATTGAAGATTGTAGAACTTTAGCAATGGGGGAAAAGTATCATGCAAACATCATATGCTACCTTATCAAATCACTTGGAGCTAGGCTTGCCCACAAACCCTTTTATTGAAGATCGTAGCACTTTAGCAAATGGGGAAATAATCTATGTCCTTATGAATGTTTTCAAATCACCAAGTATTTATGTACCATCCATACAACTAACCTTCATGATTTTCCTGATGTCTTTGCATGGACTTATGAAGATATGCCTAGAATAAACCCTAATGTAGTGGTGCACAACATAGTCTTCACACCCAATACAAAACTAATGTAACAAAAAAATCATGAGATGCATCCTAAGATATCCCTCGTCAAAAAGAAAATTGAAAAGCTACTTAAAGCAAGCTTTATTCACACCATCAATTATTCACCATGGATTTCTAATAGTGTTCATGTCGCAAACTTGAGATGGTCATATTCAAAGTTTAATTAACTTTCATCACTTAAATAAAGCCTCCCCAAAGGATGATTTTCCTTACCCAATATCAATATAATAGTTGATTCAATAACTGGGAATGAAATTTTTTTCTTTTATGGATAGGTTTTCTAGGTACAATCAATTTGTTAGTGTGAATAGGGATATATCCTATCTAGTTTCCCTTGTTGTGAGAATAATTCATTTTTTTAACTATTTATTAGTTAATTAATATTCTCACACATAATTCACATGTTAAGTTGACTTAGTGAGTCTACTAGATGTTTCTAATTGTTTCTAGTTGTGTCTAGTTGTTAATAGTTGTCTTATAGTTGTCTTATCGTACACATGTGTTATAGTTGTCTCATGTCATAGGATTAAGCCACTTATCACATGACTACAACATCTTAGCTCTCAGTGTTGCCTTTATAAGCAAGGCCCTTCATGTATTATAAAATGAACAATTTTGCATTCACTGATAGAATAGAATTATTCTCTCATTGTCTCTCTTGTGCCTTCATGAAGTCCTAGATCTTGGGTGGCTCCTATCATAACCAACTCTTACATGGTATCAAAACTCTCTAGGTGAAATCTCTTCTTGTTAGACAAACTTTTGTGAGATTTGAATTCAAATTCATGGTGGATCTTGATAGTTGAGTATGCTCTTCTCTTACATTGAATAATGACTTGGAGAATAAAAAAGACTTGATGGAAATACCAGATTTGTGAGAGTTTTCTCTTTGCACCTTATATTGCAGGTTCATTTTGGAGCATGTTGTTGCAAATCAGATCATACCATTGTGTTCAAGAGGTCTGAGATAGTCAAGATCACTTTTTATTTATCCAGATCAGACACTCAAGGCCAAATCTATGAAGTTTTTAATTTAGAGAATGATTACCTAATCCAGGAGGTAGCTACAATTTTGGAGTCGTTTAGGTGAAATTCAACCCTGCCATTGAATCCATAAGGTGTCAAAACCTACAAATTGACTATCAGTTCATCGAAATCGGAGTATTTGCTCTGAAAGGCAAAAATTTTTGCCTCCTACCCTACCATACGGATTATGTGGAATATTCCCTGTCGCACGAAATCTTTGCCTGCACAGGTAGGCATCAGCGATTCAATGCACAAGTTAATTTTTCAAAAAAATATATTGTTTTAATGTTTATCAGATTTCAAAATAAAAAAAAAATTCAAAGGGGTACATGATACCCTGCAGGCAAGTCTACAGACCTAGCCACATGGGCTTGTACCTGCAGGTGCAGGGCTACGGTACCCACAAGAAGGTCATGGTACAACGGGCCGCTACAGGTCCCCATGCATACGTGGTCAGGGAAAGCCCCCCCCACACTTGCTAATAAGCTTCAACCTTTAATAAAAAAAATCTGTAGGTTTTATAATACTTTAGTAGTAGAATATTTTGCCATCAAACCACCCTTCACAGCAGTTCCTGCTTTAGCACAGGTGGTTTCACGAAGAAATGGTAGTTTTGGCTTAAGATAAGTGGTTCAAATAGGGCATTTTCTACAGATTGACAGTTTGGCGCTAGAAGAAGGGTGGTTTTTTGTGCAAACAAGTTGTTTTGAGTCCCTAAGATGGTTTTCAGATATCAAATAGGGTGGTTTTTTCCTTGAACAAGTTGTTTTCCGGCTCAGGTGGGATGTTTTATTTTTTGTAGATAATATTCCATCTAAAGGGAATAGTTTGACGAAAGGACTATTGACATCAGTAATGACATCAGCGTCAGAGGCCCCCTTTGGCCCACTTCTAGCCCTAATAGGGGTTTTTTTTCTAGGAGCCATAACTTTTCACCACGATATTAAAAATTGACAAACGAGATATTAACGGAAAGCTAGTTCTGAGAACTTCATAGTGGTGTAGGTAGTTTTCTTAGATTCTTCTACAAGTATCTTATACATCTGTTTGAAGCCATAGCTTAGATTTTTCACTCCTGAGCTCACAACTTTTGCCCACTTTATGAGAGTTTCAACCTTTTCCAGGTATTGGAAAGGTATTCTATACTCTAAAGTTCTGTCCATGCCATTTTTTCCAAATTTTTCTTTAGACATCATATTTTTAGCTTCAAGTTATTTGGGTACATATCACTCATTGATTGGAAAAGAGTTGAAATTGGTGGTTGTTTTGGTTTGGGGGGCTTCAATTATAGTTTTGATTGAATTTGTAATTTGATATATCTGCTTGTGCTCTTTTTTTCCTCTACATAATGGATAAATCAAGGGTTCCATTGTTAACACCTTATAACTATGCAACTTGGAGTTAACATGCATGGAATGCCTTAATGGATCTTGGACATTCTCTATATGTTGAAAACAAGATACCTGAACCTGAAGATGATAAGGAAAAGATAAAATGGATGATAAAGCATACAAAATCTCTTGGATGTCTTCCTAGTTTCATTTCCCTAGACTCTTGTTTCAGATTGAGGCATGTACAAATTCACATGATGCTTGGGATAAGTTGAAAACATTGTATGGTACAACAAATGAAGTTAAAGGCTATCAAATTGATAATGAATTGATGAGCCCTAATCCCAAGAACTTTAGCAGCATCCAAGATTACATAACTAAGGTTAATGATCTAAGAGCACAATGTAAAGCATGTGGTATTGAGAAAAAAGACATCCAGTTGATCTACAATGTATTGAATAAACTTGGTGCTAAATATGCAGCTTTTGTTTATAGAGCCTTTCACACTCATAGGTTAATTGTGGGATCTGCTTTCATTATGCCTTCATTTGTATCCTTTTCTAAGATGATAATACATGAGAAACAAAATCTTATTTCTATGGGTATTATTAAGCCATCACAGACTCATGCTTTGGTAGTTGGACAACCTAAGGAATAGAAAGTGCCAGGTTCTTCTGACAAAAAACAAAAGAAATGTAAAAAAAATCCACACACAAATCAAGCACAAAATGCACCTAAGAAGGAGAGGCCTACATGTGCTTATTGCAAGAAATCAAGGCATGATGAACATAATTGTTTTAAGAAACAGATTGACATGGTGATGTTGTTCAAAAGAATAATCTTCAATTGCCTAATTCTTCTTCTACTCCTTCTTCAACATCTACATAGCCAAAACTTTCTAAATCAGCTCATGCAAGGAAAGTTAAGGAACCCAAACATAAAGGTAAAACACTTTGTGTAAGTACAAGTTCTACATCATGTAAATGGCTTCTTCCAAGGATATGTTTTCTTCATTTGATCCGTGTGATATGCCACCTATCTTGATGGGTAATAACACATATATGAATGTAATTGGGAAGGGAACTATTGATATTGGTGAAGGTATTTTCAATGATGTAAGTTTTGTGTGCCTTCTTTGACCAATAATCATCTTTCCATATATCAAATTACTCATATTGGTACAGGGAGGACAGTGGAGTTCACACCTGAGTTGGTTATTATCAGAGACTTGAAGAGCACATAGCTTATTGCTATTGGGGTGGTTGATCATGCATCTCGGCTATACACCTTTTATGGTTTCTCTCTTGATGATGATTCAAGTCTGTTGGCCGACATTCACTCTCCTTGTGTGAATCATATTTCAGAGGACAAGTTTGGTCACTTGAACCTTGGTATTCTTGACTCTTCATCAATTCTTGAGACATGTGCTACACTTCCTTCTTCTCAAACTCTTGCTTCTTCAGATTTTAGTGCTTCAGTTCAACAAGATGCTCCTTGTCTTTCAGATACAACTTTGTGGGATGAGTATTTGACAGGTATTTCAGATTTGGAGGACACATTTGAGGGGTTATCTCTCCTCTTTGATGAAATTCATAGCACAAATGTTGTCAACCCATCATTATCTTTGGAGCTTGATGATTTTTAGTTTCCACTATATCCTAGATTGTCACTTTCATCAGTTAGGCCTGAGACTTCTGATTTGATTATGGTCTCATTTGACATCGACATGGAGACACATGAGCAATTTTCAAAGACATCATATTTCATGAGACTTCTTCCCTCATCTCTTATTTTGGAGTTGAAGTTTCTTCAACATACACCATTGGATTAGTTTCTTCCCAAGGGGAGGAATTTTGTTTGCAGGTTTTGGATCCAATTTGGTCTTCTTCTTTGAGCATTCACCATTGGCACATGAGCTACTTCATTATGGGGGAGACATCCTGTCTCAATCTTTCCCTCTTATGGTGGGGGAGGCTATTGATTGTATATTTGTGATGGATGTTGTATTTGGAGGGTCTTGATTCTTCCATCATTCCATCACTTGTACATTTTTTGTATGCATTCTCACTTTTGGAGAGGAGTTTTTTCCCATAAGGTTTTCTCCTTTACTCCACTTGAGACTTGTTTGTACATGGGTACCTAACATGGCCTAGTAGCTAGGACCCATCCATCTTTGCATCTATGTATTTTGCTAGCTTCTCCCTAAGTTGTACTTAAGGGGGGTGTTAGTGTGAATAGGGAAATTTCCTATCTAGTTTCCCTTGTTGTGAGAATAATTTATATTATTTAACTAGATTTATTAGTTAAATAATATTCTCACACATAATTCACATGTTAAGTTGACTTAGTGAGTCTAATAGATGTTTCTAGTTGTGTCTAGTTGTTGCTAGTTATCTTATAGTTGTCTTATCCTACACATGTGCTATAGTTGTCTCATGTCATAGGATTAAGACACTTGTCACATGACTACAACATCTTAGCTCTCATCTTTGCCTTTATAAGCAAGGCTCTTCATGTATTGTAAGATAAATTATTTTACATTCATTGATAGAATAGAATTATTCTCTCATTGTCTCTCTTGTGCTTTTATGAAGTCCTAGATCTTGGGTGGCTCCTATTATAGCCAACTCTTACACAATTCCAATCCACAAGACCAACATAAAACAACTTCTATTATTTCGTCATGCTCTTCAACCTTAAAAACACTGGAGCCACTTATTATTGAGCCATGACCCTCACCTTTCACAACCATGTGCATTCTATACTCAAGGGTTATGTATATGACATACTCACTAAATCACACATTAAGGATGACCATCCTAATTAATTATGCACCATATTTGAGAGACTTAGACAATATAACATGAGGCTTAATCCTAAGAAATGCATCTTTAGAGCTGAGACTAAAAATCCAAGAATTTATTATCTCTTGGTGAGGATTTGAAGTTAATATTTAGAAAATAGATGTACTTGTCAATATGACTCCACCTAAGAATATTTCACAACTAAGAAGTCTCCAAGGACATATACAATCCATTCATCATTTAATTTCATAGCTTGATGATCACATGGTTATACTTGGCCTAGCCTTACATGTGGCCATTGTAGCATCTTTTCCACTAGGGTGGACCCTAATTTTATAGCTAGTTGAATTATGTGATAAAACTTATGACATTGGTCCTAGTATGGTGGTGGTATAATCGACCTTGGTGAACCTTTTTAGATAACTCTCTTTAGACATCATGTTGTAAATGTGTGTGCTCATGATAAGAATTGAATGTCTTTTGATTATCTCTGGTGGGAGACTACTAACTCTTGTAACACCAATGGTATTCCTTCCACTCTAATGATGTTGCTATTTTGATGACTATGCATTAGATCTTCCAACTTTAGCTCATAAATTTCATATCATTTGTTTTACTCTATCAAATTTCTAAATGAATGGTTAATTAAGCTTAGCTAATTTTGGATTTGTGATCTCATTTAACTGGATTTAATTTCAAGTGACATTTCTGCAATAAGCCAACTTAGTTCAAACATGAAGTGAAGGATGACATTTGTACTAATATTTAGACTAATGAATTACCAATGTGTTTATGTTCCTTGAGGAGTAGACCACCCATGAGTGGGAATAGAAGCATCAACATTATTACAATGGCTTAAGTAGACTAATAGCTAATTGAACACAAATGAAGTCCAATGATAGCAACACTAACCATGGTAAAGGAGCAACATAGGTAAGTCATTAAAATTTAGTTCTTGGAAATCCCCTAATCTACTCAGAGTCATTTTTATCTCTAGTTCTAGTACATAGAGTTGTGACCTACTCTTTGTAGGTTGTGTGGGAGTTTTTCTCCTTTTGGTTTGAGGCCTGAATTGGTAGATTTGGGCATTCTCAATCCGTCTAGGCTTGTGAAAGGATGCTCAAACCTGGTTTGGATGATAGACTCCTTTAGGCAGCATATCAATTTAGAAGGCCTAAGGTTGTGCCTCCTCCATTGCGCCCCTATTCAAAAATTTTGTGCAGGCCACGATACCTCACAAAAAGGGTGCGACCCCACAATGCACAAGGCAAACAAATAGAAGGGGAAGGTGGCTCTACTCTCATGTCACCCCACAAAATGTCTGGGCCCACACATTCTAGGATCACTGCTAGAACATCACACCAAATCTTTCCATTTTACAACATAGGTCTCTCACGCTGCCCTGTAATCTTGGCTACCCTTGTTCACCCCTCACCTAGCTACCATTGCTCTTCGAAGAGGAAAGCTTATTGAAATTTTCCACGAAGGAAACCCCTATGCAAAGGTGGTGAGTTTGCGTGTAGGCTTTGTTGGCAAGAGACACTATGTGGCTTCATCATTGTTGTCATTGATGGCAACAAAGCTTATCCCACACATTTGTAGCACATAGTATGTCTATACTGGAAGTCAGATTGAAGAGTGTTTTGGTCTGGTGAACAAGAACAGAGCATGCAGCAAGGTTTGACAATCAGGTCCGGATCTCTCAGAGGATGTATCTTAGCAAAGTGCGGACTTGGGGAAGTCATGAGATGTACCATGACTACTACATTCCAGAGATTGAGCCTCCAGTGATGAAAGAGTGAAAAGAGATGAGCATCTACATGTTGGGTTCTTGACAGGCAGAGCAGACTGAGGAAGAACTGACCGGTAGAGCATCAGACTTTAATCCGGATGAAGAATTGATGGTGGTCAAGCTAATTGAGAGATCATACATGGTTGGCCGACTTTATTGATGACTTCTAACTCTATGTCTTGGATACGCATCACATATTGAGCATGAATCTAGCCGACAGATCAGTGTTTTGTAAATATCTTAAGTATTTCAGTTGCCAACTAGAAAGATGTTGAAATCCTTGGTGCGGATATATATACCAGATGGATTTTGGTATGAAGGGGTGTGAGGAGTGTGATAATGTGCAAAGAAAGGTAGAGATAAATGTGGAAGAAGTAATACAAGTCCGGTATGTGACAGAACAACATCACTAAAGCAGAGGAAGAATGAAGTGCAATAGATCAATTTATTGAGCCTAACCGGAACTGAACCTCAGCATATGTGGATGCCTCTAATCAGTTCAAACACCTGGTTACTTTCTATATCTCTGTAGATAGTGAGTCTCTTATAGGCAGTGAGCCCTAATTGGCAAGTGCCATTTTGTACTTATATTCTTTTAACATAGAATACAATCTTGGGTTAGTCACCTCATAGTTTTTCCCTTAACAAGGTTTTCCACGTAAAAATCCTTGTGTTATGTGTGTTTTCTTTTCTGCTCTCATGTTCATGTATGCTTATATGTTTTGATACTGCACTAATTGTTAAAGAAGTAAAGGAAGTTAAATAATTAAGATAACTGATTCACCCCCCTCTCAGTTATCCACCTTGTTTCCAACAATTGGTATCAGACCCAAGTTCCTCCAAACAGAGCCTAACAGCTTGAGGAAGATCTAGGAATCTCAATGGATATGTATGGTATGAGGGAACAACTTCAGTCTGCCCTAGATGATCTTGAGCAATCTCACTCTGAAGTCAATAACCTGAGGGAAAGACTTAAACAAGCTAATGATTTCATAAATGAACTCAAAGAAAAAATGAGTATCTCTGTGAAAAAGAGAAAGGAACTACTTCAACAATTAACAAATCAAAGTGAAGCCAATGATACTAATGAAGATCTGAATGAGAAAAACAAGTTATGTGAGAAGCTATCAAAAGAGGTCATTATGGTAAGACATGAAATAGAATCAGGGGTTATTGAATTCACCCAAGAAATTGAAGAGACAAGAAAAATTGAAGATAATCTAAAACAATCTCTCAAGGAGAAGTCAGAAGACTGCCACAAAGTGGATAGAATAATCAGGCATCTAGAATCTAATCTTGAAGAAGCAAGAGATAATGAAGAACAACTTGAGAATCAGATAGACAATCTTAAAAGAGATCTTCAAACAACAAATGAATACAAAGAGAAATTCAAGATAAGCTCTGCTCAACTTGAAGTTCTTCTTGAAAGCCAAAAGAGGGTTGATGACAAGCATGGTTTAGGGTATGAAAAAGGTGAAAGATCTAGATTCGGTCAGAAGAATGCTGGATCAGGAAATCCAAGGAACAGGCCTAGAAGACCTTCGGTAAGGCAACCAAATGCTCAAAGATATCCATCCTTTAATGGATATTGCTACAATTGCAATAACTTCGGTCATAAAGCAAATTAATGTAGAAGAAGAATGAATCAGACTAATTCATCCTTTTCTAGACAGTGTTTTAACTGCAAAAGGTGTGGTCAGAAATCTCATGACTGTAGAAATATACAAATAAACAATTCATTCAATGGTATATGCTTTGCATGCAATAGAATGGGACATATGGCTAATCAATGTAGATCAAGAGGATATTAGTCAAATATGTTAGAATCTGAAAAGATTATTAACCCAGAAAACTAGTGCAAAGAATAGATATCTAAACTATGAATGTAAATGATACGAAATCAAAATAGCAACACAGAGTTAGTCTCCAAGAGAGTAATGCAAATGCTAGAAGCAAAATAGCATTAAGAGGATGCAAAAGCAAAAGATACAAAATACA
Organism: Cunninghamia lanceolata; assembly: GCA_027924645.1. Classification (NCBI taxonomy): domain Eukaryota; kingdom Viridiplantae; phylum Streptophyta; class Pinopsida; order Cupressales; family Cupressaceae; genus Cunninghamia; species Cunninghamia lanceolata. Next base: position 11,568,626 of record BSBN01000130.1, on the reverse strand, counting down.
AGCTAGGTAACATGCTTATATAGACTAGGAAGAGGGAGGAGGTGGCAACACCGACCAATGAGGAGCAACCATCTATCGGACTAAAGATAGCAAAGTATCTTCCCAAGATAGCTAATGGATGCTCACATGTAGGAAGGTGACACCTCACAACCACTCACCTAATAAGACATGCTTTATTAACCTAAGCGAGATTAATAGAAGTGTAGGAAAAACCTAAGAAATATAGGGAAAAATAAATAACCCACTAGGAAATAAAAACCTACACTAACACCCCCCATAAGCGAAGCTTAGGTGGATGTAGAAAAGGGTCCTGACAAATCAAGCCTGATGAGGTACCCATGTACATAAGATTCCCCCCAAAGAAAGAGAAAAGCCCCCCCCCCAAAAATAGAGAGAGAGAAGAGACCCCCCCAAAGTAGAGAGATTCAGGGCTCCGAGTGAGAGGAAGAAGCCCCCCCAGAAGATGAAGCATTCCACACCCCCAGTAAAGCTCGCAAATGAAGGAACTTGCTCTCAGTGAAGGGTTTGGTGAAGATATCAGCAACCTACTTAGAAGTCAGACAGTAGCGAAGGTTGATGATGTGGCCATGGATGAGCTCCCAGATGTAGTGCATGTGGACCTCTATGTGTTTGGTCCGCTGATGATGGACTGAATTCTGTGAGATCTGAATGGCACTCTGGTTGTCACAAAATATGACTAATGGCCATCCGAGCTGGATACCAAACTTAGTGAGAAGATTCTGAAGCCAAATGGCCCCAGTGGCAGCATTCACAACCCCCCGATACTTGGCCTCAGTAGAAGATAGAGCAATAGCAGATTGCTTCTTGCTCGACCAGCAAATAGGACCTGAACCAAGTGAGAAGCTATAACCTGAAGTAGACTTACGATCCTGAGAATCACCTACCCAATCTGAATCTATGTAGCCCACCAAGTCAAGCTCAATGCCCGCTGCATAGTGAATCCTAAAACTGTGAGTACCCTAAATGTAGTGAAGGATCTGCTTGGCTGCTTTCTAGTGTAGCTCATGAGGCTCCTGCATGAATCGAGAGACCATGCCTACAGCATATGAAATGTTGGGTCTCGTATGAGTTAGATAAATGAGACTCCCAACAAGCTGTCGGTACAAAGTGCCATCAACCAGTGGAGAAGAACACTGAGCCTCAAGTTTGACTCTAGAAAGGAAGGGAGTCAGAGCAGGCTTACAGTCAGCCATATGAAACCTCGAGAGCAAATCTAGAGCATACTTGGATTGTGTGATGGTGATCCTGGAAGAAGATTGAAAGATCTCAATCCTGAGAAAGTAATGCAACAAGCCCAAGTCAGTCATCAAAAACCTATCATGAAGGGCAGTTTTGACAGCCCCAATGGTGGATGAAGAACTCCCTGTGATCAGCAAGTCATCAACATACAAAACCAGAAATAGGAGTGAATCATCCTACTGCAAAATGTAGACATTGGGATCAGAATGGCACCAAGTGAACCCAACTGATAGAAGGAAGGAGTCCATCTTGGCATACTAGGCCCGAGGAGCCTGTTTGAGGCCATAGAGAGACTTTTGAAGACAACACACAAGTGAAGAATCCTAAATGAACCCCTGTGGTTGCTCCATGTAGATCTCCTCCTGAAGGTCACCGTGAAGAAAAGCACTCTTCACATCCATCTGGTGTACTTCCCAATGATTAGCTGCAGCAATTGCAAGAACAAGTCAGATGGAATTCATTCGAGCAACTGGCACAAAAGTCTCAGAGTAGTCAATCCCAAGAACTTGGGAGAATCCTTTGGCAACCAAGTAAGCCTTATGCTTGTCAACTGACCCATCTGCTGCAAATTTTGTCTAATAGATCCACTTACATCAAACAAGTTTTCTTGCCTTAGGAAGAGGGACAAGATCCCAAGTGTGGTTCCTCATCAAGGAACTATACTCCTCTTGCATAGCTGTATCCCACTCAGGAATACCAGAAGCCTCATGAAAATACTGTGGATCTGAGGTAGTAGCAATGAAGACATGTGGAGCATCCTGAAACTATGAATGAGTCTACCTGGTGTCTGATGGATGCCCAACCCAATCACCTACAGACTACAAGGTCTGTCTAACCCAAAGTGGACCGAAAGATGGAGAATCTGGAGGAGAATCATCAACCTCTGAATGATGACTAGGAGAGGAAGGAGGTGAGTCCTCTGAATCATTCTCTGCATCAAAAGTGGAGGTAGAAGATTGCTCAGGTGAATCTGACTCATCAGAAGATCTGTCATGTATCCCAAGTGACTCCAATGTCAACGTAGGAGTTGGAGAAGTGATAGAAAGTGAGCTCGAAAAGCCCTCCTCAAACTGAACACTCCTCTCAATGAACAGCTCATGTGTAGTAGGGTGGACCAACTGATAACCCTTCACACCATCAGGATAACCTACAAATATGCAAGGTCTACTCTGCGGATCCAAGGCCTTGCGTTTCTCTGCAAGAATGTGGGCCCATGCAGGAGAACCAAAAACTCAAAAGTTCTTAACTGATGGTTTCCCACCGTTCCAAGCTTCAAAAGGAGTGACTCCCTTCAAGGCTCGGTGAGGAACATGGTTCTGGATATAACAAGCACAGTTAATGGCCTCTGCCCAATACTATGGTGCAAGAGATCTGGAGTGAATCATGTAGTTCGCCATTTCCTTCAAGGACCTATTCTTCCATTATGCAACACTGTTCTGCTGAGGGTTGTATGGAATTGAATGCTGCAAATCAATCCCCTCTAAAGTGCAAAACCTCTCAAACCGATGGTTGACATACTCACCACCATTATTAGTGTGCAAAACTTTGATGGCTTTCCCGAATTGCTTCTCTATAAAAGTTTTGAAGTCCTCAAAGTGATCAAATACCACAGACTTCTGTTTGAGAAATTACACCCAAGTGTATCGAGAAAAGTCATCAATGAATGTGAAGACATGTCTAGCCCTACTAAAAGAAGGATGCTGAAATGGACCAGCCAAATCACTGTGAACTAACTCTAGTAGCTGTGAAGCTCTCCATGCCTTGCCTTTGTCAAACTTTTCCTTAAGATGCTTACCAAGAATGCAACCTTGGCAAACACCACCTGAAAACTGAACTGAAGGCAACCCTGTGACCATGCTCTGCTGGTTGAGCTGCTGCAAGTAGCAGAAGTTAAGATGGCCAAACCACTCATGCCATAACCTACTCACATCATCAGAATGAGTGAGCAAAACAGTCGAAAGAGGATCAGGAACAAAGTGAGAAAATAGATAGAGTTGTGACTGATGATCTTCTCTCCCAACTGCAACTGTAGAACCACTGTGCAACTCACGAATCTCCACTGAATCAAGAGTGAACTCAACCTGCTTTCCTAAACCTGTGTGAGTGATCTGGTATACCGATAAGAGATTAGTTGATAATGAGGGCACACAAAGAACATCATGGAATGTACCATCCCCCACATCAACATACCCTCTCCCACACACCTCAGTAGGAGTGTCATCACCCATCAAAATAGAAGGCATAGTACACAGCTCCAAAGATGTAAGTTCTTCCTTAGATGAAGCCATGTGGTGTGAAGCACCTGAATCAAGAACCCAAGTGGATGGTGAAGAAGCAACTGCAACAAGGGCCTTGCCCTTTCCTTTGCCCTTGCTATTTTCTTTTGCCTTGTTAGAGCCCTCATTAGAACTCTGTTTGACAGACTCAGGAACACTGATATTATTCTTCTCAAGAATGTGTGTCAAGTGATCAATTTGTTTCTTCAAACATTTATGGTCATCATGACCGGGTCTTTTACAATAGGCACATTGGACCCTCTTTTTCTTAGGCTTGTCGCCCTTGGAAGATTGGGTCTCATTAGTTGCTTTTGAAGCAACCAGTATCTAATCCTTCTTCTCCTTGTTGTTCTTCTGTTTCTTATCCTTACTATTATTGTTACTACTTTGTCCTTTCTGTTCTTTTGTGCCTTGGTTGGCAGTCAAGGCATGTGACTTAGAGGATTTAAGAGTGCCCATCTAGATTAGCTTGTCTTGTTCCCGAGTGAGACTGACAGCAAAATCATCTAAAGATGGCATGGTGAAATGAGTACCAAGTGCACCCTTAGTAGCATAGAAAGTAGAACAAACACAGAATATTCTAAAGTTAGCTTAGAGAGAATACTAAGAATCAGTTGTTCATCTTTCTTTTCAATTCCACATTGTTTTAACTACAGCCTTAGTGATTTCAATTTAGTGAAGAAATCCTGGATTGTGTTGAAATTGCCTGGACTTAAACTAATTAGTTCATTTTCCAACATATGACCCCTCATTGAATCTTGTGTGCCAAATAGTTTTTCTAGCTTTGTCCAGATTTCATTTGGTGTATTCAAAGACTCAATGTGAAAGAGCAAATCAGGAGAAACAGACAAACACAATGTTCCATATGCCTCATCACATTTGTTAAACCACTTAGGCTTATCTTCATCTTTAGCAGGTTCAGTTTCAAGTCCCATAGTTATCCTATTTAATCTAGCTTTTCTTAAGTGAATTGTCATGCGTGATTTCCACTAAAAGTAATTGTATGGAGTTAGGATGGGCAAATTTGTTTGATGCATGATGAAGAAATGTAGAGAAAAAGTGCTGAAAAGAAGAGAACCCAACCAAGACAACCCCCCCCCCCCTTTTCACTCAATCAAAGAACCCCCCAAGAAAATATGATTTGGCACTTTATATTAGTGCATTTACAACTGCCACTAGAAATAAATACTAAGTGGTCTTGATTTCAATGCATTACAAAACCCTCATAAAGAGCATATGCTGAAAATACAACTTTGGCTCAATGCCCAAGGAAATAAACAGCACCACTGTGATCTACTCAAAAAATCATGCACTTTCAAAAAAAGAATCACCTCGATACGAGGTCGTATGTGAAAGTTATGATCCTTCGAAGTTCCCAAAACGAGAACTGTGCAATGTCATGACTGAGAATCTGCAATTTCTAAAAAATCTTGGTATCAAAACCAAAAAACGTATGCACTAGTGCATAGAGCATAAAAAATAGTCAAAATAAAAAAAAAATTCGTGGGAAAAGTAGTCCGAATGAGCAAGAACGGAGCATTTGAAAACTGCCTTCAAAACTGCAACTGCCAATGGAGAGGGGTCCTGTTGTAGCTTTCTGAGCACGTTTCTACAAAATATACAGACTGCATGCATAAAAAAAAGATACCCAGATGTTTTTTCTATGTTGCAAACAAAACTCAGAAGGCGTTTTTCTTTCTGATGTACAGAAGATGTTGGTCCAGTGTAAACAGAATGCCTTTAGCTACAAAAAATGACCCCAGCAACCAAAAAATGACATACAAAGGCTGAATCAGCTACCTAAGACAAGAAATGGCATGTTAGAACTTGCAATATTGATTGAAAACACCAAATATGCAAGCTGGTTGTCTGATTTGAGCCTGAAACCTTGGTTCCGCAACTGTGTATGACGATCTCTGATTTTGATGAAATGAAAGCTAAATTTGACTTTCTCAAGCCTCCTAGACATGTTGAAATAGCTAAAAATGCTACCTGTATAACCAGAAATGCTACAATCACCCAGATTTCATAAAACACATGTGCAAACCCCAGAGATTAAATTTTTTTTGTCAAACTTTTCTGATTCTCAAGATCATCCGAAGATGCAAGAGAAGAGCATACTGGGTTTTCAAAAAATTGTAATAAGATTTATTAGCCCCCCCCCCCCCAAATCTCTCAAATATGGAAACTAAAATCTACTCTTGCACATAGAATAGCTCTTATATCATGTTAGAATCTGAAAAGATTATTAACCCAGAAACTTAGTGCAAAGAATAGATATCTAAACTATGAATGCAAATGATATGAAATCAAAATAGCAACATAGAGTTAGTCTCCAAGAGAGTAATGCAAATGCTAGAAGCAAAATAGCATTAAGAGGATGCAAAAGCAAAAGATACAAAATACAAGCCAGGTAGCATGCTTATATAGACTAGGAAGAGGGGGGAGGTGGCAACATCGACCAATGAGGAGCAACCATCTATCGGACTAAAGATAGCAAAGTATCTTCCCAAGATAGCTAATGGATGCTCATATGTAGGAAGGTGACACCTCGCAACCACTCACCTAATAAGACATGCTTTATTAACCTAAGTGAGATTAATAGAAGTGTAGGAAAAACATAGGAAATATAGAAAAATAAATAACCCACTAGGAAATAAAAATATACACTAACAAAATAAGCAAAGAAATATTATTTGCTACAACTGCAATAGATCCACTCACATTGCCAAATTCTATAGAAGTAAGAATCAAGATAAAAAGAGTCCAGTGCATCATAATCAAAATCAAGACAAAGGAAAAGGAAAAGTGAATACGGATGAAGTTCAAAGAGAGATGAATAAGATTTGGGTGAAGAGAAGTACAAAAAATGTCAGGGATGGATCTGCACCAGAATCTGGTACTGATATTCTTTCCAGAAACTAAATAGATGAGCTCTGGCTCAGGGGGAGTCATAAAGGAAAATAAATTCCCCCAGCCAGTCAATTGGTGCCTAAGATTGGCACATGGAGAATTACGGATTGAAGAGTTCTCAAAGAGATATCTAAATGACCTTCCATAAAAATTTGAAAGATCCACAAGAAGATTTGAGGAGGTTAATCATCCAAGATTAATCTAGTTTAATAGTCATCTAGTAAAAGCAAGATTCTCACAGTTAGATCTGGTATGATTTAAAATTGAAATATCTTGATCTGCGGATAAATGGAATGATTGGAGAAAGGGAGATACATTGTCAATTATCACCAAGAATAATTCTAAGTGCATCTCAGTGATTCAGAAAGATCTCTCTCAGAACAAGGGAACCAGAATGACTTAAGGTGTGCATTTATTGCTATATGAAATTAGGGTTTACGTAGAAATATAAGGGTTATTTTATTCATCATTAGTACATTTGCATTTGAGAAGAAGAAAGAAAGAGCTTTACAAACAAGATTGCTTCAACCCTCTCAAGGATCAACCGCAGAATCCAATTCAACCAGTGATCTTTTCTAGCTCATATCGTGAACCCTAGAAGCGTAAAAAGGTATTTCCATTCTTGAATATCTCTCTTTGAATCTTTTGCAAGATGGCTACTCCAAATGTTGTTAAGATCACTGATAGGCCACGCCCTAAGTTCAAGAAACATCCTTACAAATCCCTAGAAGTTGATCCCTTAGGTGCCTTCTCTAGCATTCTACATGGGGTTCTGTATGTTGAAGATGTTAGGGTATACATACACGCCAATATTGAGGAATTTGGGGAATCCAAATTGATGGATATCTATCACAAGTAATTAATAGATGAAACATTTGAACTTAAACCTCAATATAAGGCCATCCAGGATAAGCCTTTTGGACATTGCATCCACTTTCCCTGATTTGCAGAGGATGAATGGGTCCAGTATGTTCTTAGTAGAATACATGACAACTTCATGTGGTTGATGAGGCCATTCAAGATAACAAAATGCCATTAGGGCAGTAACTAGTTTGCACTCATCTGGTGGGTTGCCTGCTCTCAAATCAGTCAAGAACCAAACAGTAAGTGAGGCTCCCAGATCAAAGTTTGACAAGAGAGCAATGAAAATAGAAGACATCATAGATCCGGATATCAAATTTGCCTCTATGATAATTGGTTACAAAATCTATCACTCCAGCAGGGAGAATTCATTATCTGGAACTGCTATATATACTGCATATGAAATGCTAAGGAAAAATGCAGACTATGATCTATGCGAGCTTCTTTTGAGCCAACTGTTAGAAAATTTGTAGAAAATAAAGAAGGATAAGAAGAACTCATTCAAGTATGGTGGCCTAATACTATGTCTCTTCTTTTACTATATGAATGAGCTACCAGGAACAAGTGGCTGGATATGGCAAAATGATAGACTGGTTGCCATACAAATTAGAGATTATATGTATGGGCTTGGTGATGCCAAGGCTCAAAGCACAGCTCTCTAGGGATATTTCAAGAATTTCCAAGGTATGATGCAGGCCAGAGAAAGAATTCCTCAGATAATAGTTGAAAAATATAAAGATACAGTGTGTTTTATGGTAGACACTGATCAATGCCTAATAGAGGCAATAGAGTCTAGAATAGTCTGGATTATGCCAATGGGCTATGAGGTGGATGAGAGAATCTTGGAACTACATGTCCAACACCTATTAAGTTACCCTAAGGACCCTAAGGTAGAAAGGTTTGGAACCTTTCAAGAACTGAGTGTGAAAATTCATGTTGAGCTAAGACAACCGGAGATGAAAAGAAAAGTGAGAAGAGAAGTAGAGGAAGTTGCCAAAAGATATGGCATTTCAAAAGAGGCAGTTGATGTAAATAGAGAGAAAGTAGAAAGAGCAGAGAAAGAGAGACAAGAAGCAAAAAAAGAAAGTCATCCAGTGCAAGCCCCCTCCCGGACTAGATCCTCCAAGAGCTCTGCACCTACCACATCTAAGAACTCAAGATCCTCCAAACCGGAAGCCAAGACATCAGGTAAGGGAGAAAAAAAGAACAAAAACCAAGGCCACAAGGTCCTATACAAGTCAGAACGATGATGAAGAAATAGAGACCGATGTGGAAATTAAGAAAATGAGGAAGAAGAAGAAATCATCAGGTGAATCCTCTGCCAGTGCAAACAAAGAAGTAGAAGAATCTGTTGAAAGGCCCACTCTCTCCATTGATGATGTCATCAAGGTAGTCACTATGGATGGGAATCTGCAACCAATGATAGAATTCTATGATAAGTATAGTGACACAGACAAAAGGATCTTGGAAGAAGCTACAGTTAAGTACTTAAACATATATAATAAAGCATTTATTGAAATCATCTCTCTAATTCCTAAAAGTTTAGAGAAGGTACTTGAACTCAGAAAAGACAATGCCAAGGCAAAGGAGTTGGAGATCCGGGAACAAATAGCTATTCAGCTCTATCCTTCCATTACTCCAAAACAAATGAACATGATCTTCAAGGACTGCAAGGATGAGTTTCAGAGCAAAGCAAGAATGAACAAACTTATGCTCAGAGAGACTGATCAGGTGGCAAAAGAGACTGAAGACATCCTCCGGAATGCATTTACAAGATTCAATCTTCCTGTTATAGTGGACATAAGTGATGAACTTTCTGCCATGGATGTAGAAGGATTAAGTACATCAAAGGAAGATTCTTCTGAGAAAATTGTAGAAGAGTCAAAGGAGATAGGTGAGGAGAGGATGAAGAACTTGGATTGCTCTATTCTGGAAGAGGAAGTCCATGAAAAAGAAAATATCTCTCTTCCAGATCCCTCTATAGACTCCGGAACTAAAGAAGCAAGAAAAGAGGAGAAAGCAAGTCAAGAAGAGGAGAAAAAGGGAAGACAGGAAGAACAAATGGGGAAGATCTCTGATGATAGCTCTGAGGCTGCAAAAGGAAAGAAGTCTCCAGTAAGAGACACTGCAAAAGCAGTGAAGAATTTCTTGACCAAGGAATTGATGGAGATAGATGAATCGGAACTATTCCAAGTACCACTCAATTTTGACTGTCTCTCTCCGGTCTAGACAATGAAGGTAGCATCTTTTGCTCAAGCTAAAGCAAAAGAAAAGCTTCTGAAGTCTCACATGGAAGACTATGAGCTAATAGAGATTGCATCCAGTGTGCTAGAGAAAATCATGCCATCCTTCCAAAAGGATCTTTCGGCCTCTTCATCCAGTAATCTGAAATCTCTTGTTAATTCTGTTAACACACATTTTGATTCCTTGGAGAAATCAGCAAAAGAAAAAGTCCAGAAAGAGTTTTTGGGAAGGAGATTCTCCGAAGTGCAGGGACTCATAGCAAATGATAGGAGAAATCTGGATATTGGGATAAAGAGCTTAGAAAATGCTCTTAAAGATGGTAGAGAATTATACAAATTTTGTTTATCTTGGTCCACAGTGATAGCAGACTTTGCAAAGAAGGTGGAAGAACAAGAGGGTAAACTGTCAAGTTTATCTCAAAATTTTGATCCTCTAACCTCATCCATAATAAATCAAGAGTGCTAGACTATTGTCATTATAAATGAGATAAAGAGGCTTAAGAAGGAGAAGAAGAATAGAATAAGCAGAATGAGTGAACTTAGAGGGATAATTATCCCTAAGTTAGAGGCCATGCATGAGGCTGTAACTAATGCTCAGACCACAGCCCAAACCAGTGATCCGGCAGACTTAAAGAGGGTAGAAGCTTTTGCATTTTTGTTAAGTGGTCACATCTCAATTTTGGACAGGATCAAGTAGAGTTGGGCAACAGAATTTGTCTAGTGGAAAACCACCTTTGCAGATATACTGAAGTATATGTAAGTACAACATGTATATATACTTATGCAGCAATATATAGATTGATTTTTGAAAGTTTTGGTGTACAGATTTCACCCTTTGCCATTGATGTCAAAGGGGGAGTGAGGAGTAGTGAAAAATGTGGAATCCAGCTAAGGGGGAGCTCCGGTAAAAGTGTACATAAGACAAAGCATCAGCCTAGGGAGAGTTTGTTACGACACTTAGTCATTTTTCACTAAGTGTTGCCATCAATGCCAAAGGGGGAGATTGTTGGCAATAAACACTATGTGGCTTCATCATTGTTGTCATTGATGGCAACAAGGCATATCCCACACATCCACAGCACATAGTATGTCTATACCGGAAGTTAGATTGAAGTGTGTTTTGGTTCGGTGAACAAGAACAGAGTATGTAGCAAGGTCTGACAATCAGGTCCGGATCTCTCAGAGGATGTATCTCAGCAAAGTGCAGACTTGGGGAAGTCACGAGGAGTACCATGACTACTACATTCCAGAGATTGAGCCTCCGGTGATGAAAGAGTGAAAAGAGATGAGCATCTAGGTGTTGGGTTCCTGACAGGCAGAGCAGACTGAGGAAGAACTGACTGGCAGAGCATTAGACTTTAATCCAAATGAAGAATTGATGGTGGTCAAGCTAATTGAGAGATCATACATGGTTGGTCAACTTGATTGATGACTTCTAACTCTATGTCTTAGATACGTATCACATATTGAGCATGAATCCAGATGACAGATCAATGTTTTGTAAATATCTTAAGTATTTCAGTTGCTGACTAGAAAGATGTTGAAATCCTTGGTGCGGATATATATATATCAGATGGATTTTGGTATGAAGGGGTGTGAGGAGTGTGATAATGTGCGAAGAAAGGAAAAGATAAATGTGGAAGCAATAATACAAGTCCAGTATGTGACAGAACAATAACACTAAAGCAGAGGAAGAATGAAGTGTAGTAGATTAGTTTATTGAGCCTAACCAGAACTGAACCTCAGTATATGTGGATGCCTTTGATCAGTTCAAACACCTAGTTACTTTTTATATCTCTATAGACAGTGAGTCTCTTGTAGGCAGTGTGCCTCTTGTGAGCAGTGTGCTTGGGTAGTGAGCCCTAATTGGCAAGTGCCATTTTGTACTTATATTCTTTTAACAGAGAATACAATCTTAGGTTAGTCACCCCATGGTTTTTCTCTTAACAGGGTTTTCCATGTAAAAATCCTTGTGTATGTGTGTTGATTTCTTTTCTGCTCTCATGTTCATGTATGCTTATATGTTTTGATATTGCACTAATTGTCAAAGAAGAAAAGGAAGTTAAATAATTAAGATAACTGATTCACCACCCCTCTTAGTTATCCACCTTGTTTCCAACAGGCCCATCTTGGAGTCATACATTTCATGTTTCACACTCACTTGCTGGGAATTCAAAACCCTAGTATGCCATTTCTAGCTACCCATTCTTGTAGTTCTTTTTCTCTTGTTACCCTAATCCACCCATTGTCCCTAATTTGTGGGCTTTAAAATAGTATTTAAAATTTTCATTTTTTAAGAGAAAAATGTTTATTAAATTACATTAAGAAATTACAAATACAAAATTGCTGGGGGGGGCATTTAAAAATTTGGGGAAATTGCTTTGAGTGGATTTATGGTTTTTAAACCCCTTGTATCTTTGTATCTTTGTATCTTTGCCTGATGAAGATAAAGGGTGAGGTCTAGTTTGGCAAGAGGAAAATACCTCCTCATAATCAAAATCATTATGAGTGAGTACATGATCATCACAAGCTAAACAGTGGCAATAGGAAAAAAACTTGTGTCTTTACTTGGCCAAAAATATGAATTGGGGAAGTTTGACTTTCTTAGGCATGTAAAGAATATCCATTTGGAATGGATATCCATTCCAAAATGGATATCCATTTTGTGGGTCCCAAAATGGATATCCATTTTGGAGACAATAAAAATTCTAAGAAGAGGTTGTGTTTTGTGAACCTATAGCTTGCAAAATGTAGATCTCTTCAAAAATGGATATCAGAGTTTGCTAGAATGGATATTTGATCCAAGTATGTATGATTCTTATTTTTTTATTTGTTTTGTAAATTCAAGTAAGTTTTTTTTTATCCTAAATGGGTACGTTTTGTATTTTAAATAGGTAAAATGGATGAACAACATGAAAATCCAAACCCTCCCCCTCCAACAATTGAAGAGAAAATTGAAAGAAACATTGACCAAATTAGTAGGATTGTAGAAATGTATCACCGCCACCCTCGATTGTCTTCAATGACATTGAATTTAGAGGGGATTATTACTCATGTCTGTACCCTCACAAGACAACATGAATTATTTAGGCAATGGCGAGTTCAATGAAGAAGGAAGAATATGATGATGGTTTATCATATGATCAAGTGAAAGAGTTAAACATTACCAAAGCTATGTTAGCCAGATATTTTGTCAATCCTAAAATCAGATTGCATGTTGATGTTCGTAAGCCTAAGTATTCAATCAAATGGTGTACACATGAGGGTATTAGTAAGAATTTTTGGGATCATTAGTGGATAGTTTTTGATAAACCACCCAACAACAATTTAGATGTAGCTTTGTATTTCCTACGTAAACTATATGCAGAGTTTGTAATGGGTCACCATGTGAATTATTTTAATTTTGGAGAGTTCCAGGGAGTAGGTAAGGGAATGCCTCAAGATAGACCTGGGGCAATGAGACAAGTGCAAGGTCCTTTTATTCCCCCTCCTGCTATCCCTTCTCCACCCCCAATTCAGCACCCAGACGTTGTTGCAAATGCAACACAGTAGGGCCTCATTGCCATACACTCTTTAACCAAGCACTTGATTACATCTAGACCTCCCAGTTTGCATAGCCACATGATGTTGGTAGTGATATTAGATCACCTGATATTACTAGACCCTCTTCGTCCACACATATTTTTGTGCCCCATCATTACATTTTTTGTAATCATTTATGCTTAGGTCCTCTTATGGAGAGTAGTGAGCCACCCCTGAACACTTCAGAGTACATTTTCCCTTCATGAGATGAGGCAGCAAGGTCCAGAACTCAAGTTGAGGCGTTAAGGATAAGAGCAGAAGCACAAGCATCAGTGAGTAGAAAAGGAGAAGAGCATGGCCAATCTTTTATAGAGGTAAAATTTAAAGTTAAATTTCATGGTGTATTCCATTTCAATAATATAAATAAATATTAGTACTAATGTATCTAAGGGGGATAATAGTTGATGATAGAGGAGGAGTTGATAGAAGTTCATCATGGAACTCTTTCTGCCATCCAATTTGGCTTTGACTTGCCAGTATAATTTTTCTACACATCAACTTTTTTCTATTGTATGTATTTAATTCTTTGTGAGTAATTACATATTAATTTATATATCTTTATGTTAATGTACATTTATAGCCAATCCAAAATGTGAATGATGTGGAATCTTTGCCAATAGTCTTTACTTGAACTCCTAATCGACCCAAGGGACCATCATTCATGGAACAAATTTCTAAACACCAACTAATGCAGGAGCATCCAGTGGTGTAAGGGCAATCTTGTATCACCAAAAAAAAAAGATGTGTTTCAAAATTGTTGATGTTTTTTTTCATTTATTTTCAAAATTTGTGGTTCTGGTTCCATAATTGCTTGAATAATGATGTAGAACTTTCAGTTTTTCCAAACTGCTAAAAATAGTAACATGCTATTTTTAGAAAGTTTGCATTTGGGCATGGATTGAATTAAAATTTATAGGAAGTTACATAATAAAAATATAAGACCTTTGGCAAAGGAATCACATAAAGATCATTTGTGAGCTGAAAGATATTAAAGTTTTTGTTTCCTGAAAAATGCCTGAAAATTATTCAAACTCAGGTTTGAGGCACTAAACAGCCCCATACAGGCTTGAAAATGGCCAGAACTAGTAGAGCAATTTCTTAGTACATAGAGCACCCCGTGAGATTTCTGACGCATAAAATGGTTCGTCAATCGGACACCCGGATCAAAAGTTATGGCTCCCGAAAGTTGACCTATTTTTGGAGGGAGATGCAAATTTCAAAATTAGGATGTTGGCCACCAAAAAGGCTATTAATAACCATTTTTGGGAACCCTGGGCAATAGTAGAGTTAAGGGGGCAAGTGTAGATTCAAGAATAGGTAGGAAAATAAAAACCCTAACTGATTTGGGGGTTACAGAAGGTAGAAGATTCCAGAGCCTAGTGATGGTAGCTGTAGTGTGTTGCAGCCTATGAAGGATTGATTCCTTTGATTGTAATTGAGCTTCTGTAATGTAATGAGTTGCCTAGATCAATAAAAGAAAGTTCTATTTTTTGTGTTCAATTTCTATTATTGTGTGTTTTGTGATTTACCCCTTTCATCACCAACAAAGGGTGGAGTTAATTTGATTGAACTATACTTTAATTGATAATTTAGAATACTTAAATATTTGATTATAGTCATTTAGATAAACAATAAAATATAGAATCATGGTGTTTGTTACATGCTTGATCATATAAAATAATGGTTAAAAGTTCATGAAAATGAGAAAGAAAGAAAGGAACATGTATTACCCATTATTCATAATATAGATTTGAGCTTTACTAACACATCAATTATTCGTTTAAATATATATATATATATATATATATATATATATATATATATATATATATAGATTTTGCAATTGATTTGAAACTAATTTGATTATGTGATCCATTTTAGTGCATTGATTGATTCATCTTATGAGGATTCCATTATAACATACAATGTTCATTGATCACGAAGATAATTGTGTGTATTGATAAATTGATGCTATATCATTTACATACACACATCAACATATAAAAAACACAAACATACAAGGGTTCTGGCAAGAAGTTGGGTCCACATATAGGGAAAGTCACGGGCAAAGAAAAAATCCTGATAGAAATGGGTACCCATTTTAAAAGAAATGGGTACTCATTTATGAATGGGTGCTCGAGCCTAAATGGGTACCCATTTCTAAATAGGTATTTGAATTTGAAAAAAATCCCTGCACGCTTTTTTTTCCCACACAAAAGGAATAGGTATCCATTTTAGAATGGGAACCCATTCCTAAAATCTTAGGCTCCAGAAAGGCATGGTAAGGCAACCCCTTGCCTTAGACCTGCAAGTACAAGTCCATGTTCAAAGCAAGAGAAAATACCAACTTTAGCAATATGGTTGATGATGTTTTTTTTCTAAATTTTTTTATGAAATTAAAACCCATTACAAATGATGATGTGTAGTTTTCAAATATGTAATTTTTTATATTCAACTTATTTTTCTATTTATTAATTAATTTATGAGTAAACTGGTCCAAAAACTTGAAATGATAGGTGTTTGCATTTTTTAATAACTTCTAATTTTTAAAGTTAAGAAAAAAACTATATGTCATCAATCTACACATCATTCTTTACTTAATGAAAAAAAAATTATTTTATGATTAGTTTTGCTCAAATTATGTTGGTCGTACATGAGGGGTTTTTAAAAACAACAATTAGGGTCAATAAAAAATTAAGAAAAAAAATATTTGGATAAAAATTATTAAAAAATTTTCTCATCAAACTTCACTAAACTACACATATTTTCCCAAAAGGATTTAGAAAAATACTTTTATTTAGGTCAAATTATGTTGGTTGTACATGTGCATGGTATGGTAAAAATAAAGTGACTTTTAAATAGTGGTTTTAGACATGCCTATTGAAAATCAATTTGTATTATCTAAGTATTAAAATAAATTACATATTTGGAAACTAGGCTCCGAGTACTACGTTTCATATTACTGACATTTTTTAAGATTCAATCTTTAAGTGCTTCAAATTTTAAGGTCAAATATGACAAATTATGAAAATCAAGGAAAACACTTCCACTTTTTGGCCAAAAAGTGGACCCAACTTCTTGCACTGACCCACAAGTAAACTAAAATTCCATAAAAAATATAGATCATATAGATGCCCATTCCATTAACTAGTAAATATGAAGACCAACCATACATATCATAGTGTCCAATATCAAATGTCATCAACATAACAAAAATCATAACATGATCAGGTACATATAATAGTGGGGACACATCTTCTAATCCTCCTCCTTTTGATCCTCTTGAACCCACTCCTCTACCTACATCTAATGGATATTATAGTGGGGACACATCTTCTACCAATAATCTCTATGCATTTGTGACCTTGCATCATCTCAACTACAACTTTAATTGGCTCATCTACATCATAGTCATTATTAAATTCATGAGTGGAAAATGGTGGTCTATCTATCTCCCAAGGTGATGCCATCCTAGCTCATCCATACTCACATCAACTTGTCTCTTTACCTTGAACACTTTCTTGCAACCTATCATGCCTTGTCTATTCACATGACTCCTAAACTTCATGACCTAGATCTTGTCTAGAGATTTGCACTAGATCATATGACCTCAACTTGATATGTTTAGTAACCTCTAAAGTTGCTCCTAAACAAACTCAACCTCTCCTAAAGTTATTCAACTGCTTCCTTGAATAGAAAACATGGTTATCTCCTTAATACCGCATAGACTTCATCCCTATAACTCTGGATTTCAAACTTATAAGCTTTATCCACTCATCCTTATCCATCTAGACCTAGTCAACTTACCCTTTTTTTACTTCTCACTACACTCATTCACCTCTTGACAACATGTCAAGGTGGTTTCACAATATGAAAGAATATAAATATGTTCTATGTTCTATGAAGATCATTTTAACCACTTGGCACCTTTCATGTTCATGTTTGAGGCCTCCAAAAGTCCTTATACAACTTAAATTTTCAAATAGTCCATTTTGGTGGGAAAATGGGAAACCCTTATCCAAATAACTTAAATGGATGTCTTGACCTTCATGACCACTTGGAAACATGAAAATGTCCTCGTCATTGCCATATCCTAAAGTCACTTGATTGGTTTTGAGCCTATGCTCCTACATCACAAGGCCTAAGTGGTGAGTTTTGGTGCCTTCTATATATTTCAAGTTTTAGGGGAACATTCTACTAGATATTGTTTAATAGAAAAAAGAGGGAAGATGTCCAAATGATGTTTTAAATGGTTTGTGTTGATCCTCCTTTCACCACTAAACATTCAAGGATATTCAATCGAGTAGATAACTCTACTACAAATCTCCTGTCACTTGGAACATAGGGGAAGATTGGAATTGTGTGATTTTGTTGTTCAATTAAGTCCAATTATGCTCAAAACCCTAATTTCATGAAATCCTAAACAAATAGACAAATTTCAGAAAATGACCACACATAGAGATATCAAATAACAACCAAATACATACCAGATTTTGAAGTTTGGTGTACAAAAAAGTTGAGGACTAATGAACGGATGCCCTAGTCCAGTTCCTTAGTTTTTGTCAGGATCTCAGAATGTTATTTGCAACCTATTCCTACTATTCCAGAGATTTCACTATTATAGGATCCGGAGGACTAATGAGTGGGTGCCCAAGTCTAAGACCTAGTTTTCTTCTCAGATCTACAATTCTAATAGTCTGTATTGCTCTTCTGCAACTCCACTTCTTTCGCTCCCAAAACCTATAACCTGCAATCACAAAAAAATAGGTTGGGGGTTGTGGTGTTTAGAGGCTTGCCTCAGTCAAGCCCCAGAGAGATATTCAAGCCTTCCAAACATGATTGTCAGATAAAGAGTGCATATCCCTACAGGATAGAGAAAAAATCTAAATGATAAATGATAGAAAACACAATTGATATCACCTTGTAGTGTAGATCTCATGGAAGGAAGATGCTCTTCATGCGATGAGGAGATGTATGTCAAATCTACAAATACAAACATAATAACAACACAAAATACTGCTCTGCAACATAATGAATGCCTTGAATCACTTTCACAAAATCACAATGCTCATCTAGTTTCCATCTAGTTTACAAATGAATCACTAATCATGCTTATATGTGCAACTACAAACATTCCTGCTAAGAATTTCATAATTCAAACTTAAGATGTCAGCATAGGACCTAATAATGGTCATAAAATTGACACCAAAAAATAGGTCCTGATCTAAAATAGGGCAGGACTAGGGCATGGGTGCCCAAGTCCTCTCCCTATTTCAGGTAGGGCTTATCATAGGTGCACCCTCTAAGTCCCATTTGCCATGAAACCTCAGGGTTTTCTCATCGGGAGTCAAAATTATCATGCAAGATGACCTAAGTGCAATTTAAGGACCTAGGAGCTAAACCTCAAGAGGGAAAAGCCCCCAAGGGGACATTTTCTGACATAACATTTAGCCCCCACTTTAATGTATGTATAAACACAAGGCCAATACCTGCATTAAAGTATAGTCAACAAACACAGTAAACACACCAAGCATAGAGAAGACACGCCAATCACAATGGAGATGGTACCAGACATGTAAAACACAAAGAAGATAGTTACAATCATGTAAAACATGAAGACATCATTGAAGACATGCAAAACATAGTGAATATAGTGAATGCAGTGAACGTAGTGATTATTTTCTTTTATTTTCTTTGTCTCATATATATGAAATGCAAATGCAAGCGGAGGGAAAGGAAACACACCAGTCATAATGCAAGAGGGACTCATCACCACCAACCTTTAAACTACATAGAAGCAATAGACACACAAAACAAATCTCAGAGTGCAGGAGGTACTCATCACCACTAGTCTTTAAGACTACACTTGAGAACAAATACACCATACAAATCAAGCATGCCATACAAATCCCAAAGCACAGGAGGGACTCATCGCCACCGCTCTTTAAACTATGCTTGGGAATTAACACGCCATACACACGTGCACATGGAGACACGGAGAAAACACGACAAACAAGAGATGGAGTGTACCTATTTCTAGGTTCATCACCATCTCAGGCACATTACAGGCACACATCGATGATTGGGCTTCACCACAACAATTGCTGAAGACACACTTAAGGGTTAGGATAGTCTCAGATCCACTCCCCGCCTACTCAGAGGACTTTTGAAATGACAGGATTGTGCAATCTCCTTGAGAAATACACTATCCATGCCTTGCACAGAGGGCTTAAATGAAAAGGATATGCATGATATCCCACCTCCATAGAGGGCTTAAGTGATTGCAGTAGATTTCAAGCTTTACAAAAACATTTTCCTAGCATCTAAATCAGACAACTTACCTTATATATGCCCCCACCTTAAGGTGGTTGATATCATGTACCCATATCAAGCATGTTAAGGTAGTAAGAAAACACACAAGGGAACACAATCTCTCACAAGGTCCATGCCCCCTAAAGGTGACATGTACTTTACAATCGCCAAATGTTCCCACAAACACACAATTTCCTGTAAGAAAAGGTGTTAGCATCCATATAATCATGATAAACAATAATGGGGTAAATGCAAAGAGGTGGGGGACCAAAAAGTCACCACCATGTCCAAAAGCAAAAAAAACTCATTTCTCCTCACTCACAGCCATGACCATTGCAAGCTTAGCAGCAAAATAACTCGGCTGAAAGCGCGATCGCATTGAAAAAAGTGCTATCCAATCAAGTTTAATAGATAAAACAACAAATTCACGATGCCACCTCACTGTCAAATACATTGTCATGCAAATTTGGAGGCTTCAGCATAGGAAGAAGGTAGGGTTTGACTGATTTTGTTAGTTTCAGAACAATTTTTGAGTTTCACAATGTTTGATTTATTTTTATATTACATTTACAATTATTGGGGAAAGAGAAAACCTAAATCCAACTAAGGAGGGAGAAAACAACCCCCAAAACCCTCCAAACCCTAAAAAACCCACCTTCACCTCCTTTTTGAAAGGAAGCTAGGTGTGCAGAAATCGCTTCCTACACTAATCTAATGAGGAGAGATGAGTGTAAATTCATTTTAATCTTTATAGTTACAATGATGTTAACCCAACAACAGAGATATTACAGCAAACACATACACAAGAATGTAAGACAGAAGAAGAGAGAGACAAGATATACGTGGGGAAAACCCTTATGGGTGAAAAACCCCACACTCCAAAACACAACTCAAATGTATTCCATAAACAATGAAGGTTACAATACAGTCACAGAGCCAATGCTCTTGTAGGAGTCTTCAACACTCATATCTAGAGACAATCTGGAAGCATAACAGTGCCTGTCAATCACATAATACATCTCCTCTCCAAAGCACCTATTTATATAGAAAATACAAGGCAAAAATGACTATCTTGGGATGGGCATCCAACATGGCCTCATGGCCCAAAACCCATGCCTATGGACACTTGTCCAACATTGTAAGATGTTCCTGACACTTGTCAAGTTACCCCATCCCAAAGAGGTACAACTGTCATAGAATCTGTCATACTGGCATATCTTACAGCTATAAGAGAATCTATCATAAACAGGCTATAAATAGAATATTCTCTTACAACATGTCATAACCCTCCTTGGGGTGCCCAAAGATGCCTTTTTCAAAGATGCTTCTTAACACATGTCTTCACCTATCATAGAATCTTCCATTTCTGACTTACATGTCATAGATTTGTCATAGGAATATGTCATAACTGTTTTGGTCAATATTCCCTTACACACTATACAAGATGCTGACACATGGCAAAATGTTACTACCATTAAGTGGGATGCCTATCTCCTCATGTGAAGACAAATTTACATTTGGTCATCTTCCATGTAGGATGACACATCACCATGCCAACTCCCACAAGATGACAACATAGGATTTGCATCCTAATTACACAATAGGCAATAAATAAATAAATACAATGAAATAATACAAGGAATTACCAAGGTTGAGACACCTTAATTCCCAACATTCTCCCACTTGTCGAACACTTTGTAAGAGCCAATGGAATTAATAAGATTTAACTGCTAAAGGCTAAGAGGCCCATAGACTCCGAACACCATCTAAACTTCTTTGTGCCCACTAGTTTCATTCATGCATCTGCAACATTCTTCAAATTGTCTACCTTCTCAAAATTCACGTTCCTATCCTCTACCATATCTTACACGAAGTGAAACTGTACATCAATATGCTTTGTTCTGGCATGGAAAGTTGGATTCTTTGCTAGGCAAATTGCACTTTGACTGTCACAACAAATTGTAATTTGTCCTGCATCAACACCAATATCTGAACATAATCTTTTAAGTCAAAATGGATTCCTTGCAAGCATGAGTTTCTACCATATCTTAGCTTCTGTCATGGACAAAGCAACCATAGGTTGTCGCTTACTCATCCAACTAATTGCACCACCAAACATTGTGAACACATATGCACTAGTGGATCTCCTACTGTCAATGTCACCTGCCCAATCAGAATCCACAAATCCATGAATACAAACTGAATGCGGAGGTCCTATAACATTACCATGATAGCATATGGAATACTCGGAAGTAACCCTCAAATATCTGAGCACTCACTTAACTACATCCCAATGTACTTGTCCAGGATTAGTTATAAATCGACTAAGGACTTCCACTGCTTGGGCAATGTCTGGTCTTGTGTAGACCATAGCATACATCAAACTGCCAACAACACTAGAATAAGGCACTTTGCTCATGTCCTCCATCTCACTAGGAGATTTTGGAAAATCATTAACAGACAACTTTGTCCCCAAAGAAATAGGAACACATAATGGTCTACAATCTACCATGCTAAACATATCCAACACAGTCTTCACATACTTACTCTAGATTAACTAAAGTTTTCTGTTAGCTCTGTCTCTTCTTATTTCCATTCCCAGAATGTACCTGGCTGCCCCTATATTTTTCATCTCAAACTATGCTGACAACTGAGACTTCAAATCAGAAATCATATTTTTACCATTCCCAATCAACAACATATCGTCAACATATAATGCAATAATGAGAATGCGATCATTGTCAAACTTGTAATACACACAATGATCCAATTTTGATCTCAGATCCAGTTGACAACACAAAGGCATCAAACTTCAAGTACCACATCCTAGGAGACTGCTTCAAACCATACAAAGACTTTTTCAATTTGCAAACCAAAATTTCTTTACCTTTCTCTATGTAATGCTCTAGCTGTGACATGTAAATCTCTTCCTCCAAATCACCATAAAGGAATGTTGTCTTCACATCCATCTGCTCCATCGCTAAGTCATAAGCTGCTACAAGAGATAACATGAATCAAATAGATGTTAGCTTTGGAACAGGAGAGAAAATTTCACCATAATCAATTCCCTCCACTTGTGAATACCCCTTTGCAACTAGTCTGGCCTTGTACTTTTCAACATTGCCATCTGCACTAAATTTCTTCTTGAACACCCATTTGCATCCAACAGGTTTCCATCCTTCAGGCAAAGGTACCAAGTCCCATGTTTTATTCTTTTCCAAAGAAGCCATCTCATCTTCCATGGCCTCCTTCCAGGAACCTACATCTTTCATGCCCATAGCCTCTGTCATAGTTCTAGGCTCATCAGTGTTAGAAATCAAGGTAAAAGCACAACTAGAATCAAGGAATGAATAACCAAACCTATCAGGTTGCTTCCTTGTTCGTGTAGACCTCCTCAATAGCCGAGGTTGAGGTTCTTCTTCTTCTTCTAAACTTTCAAAACTGCTAGAGTTCTCATCATCAGTTCTCACAAGGTCTGTCTATTCAGTCTTCTTAGGGGTAGAAGGAAACCGAACCACATCTTTTTTCTTTTATATCTGTCCTGGCTATAAAACAATGAAAGAAGGTGTTATCTCTCTGAAGATAACACTTCTTCTATACAACACTTTTTCAGCCACAGGATCCCAAAGCTTGTATCCTTTCACATCGACACCATAGCCAATGAAGATAGACTTAACAACCTTGTTTTCCAATTTAGAACGTTTCTCCCTAGGCACATGTGCATATGCCTCGCAACCAAAAACATGAAGATGTCTAACTAAAGGCTTCTTACCAGACCACACCTCCATGGGTGTCTTACCAATAAGAGCTGATGTAGGAGATATGTTTACCAGATAGAAAGCAGTGGCTATAGCTTCAGCCCAAAACTTTGTTTGAGGCTTGCTCCACTAAGCATACTCCTAGCCCTCTCCATCAGTGTCATGTTCATCCTCTCTGCAACCCCATTTTGCTATAGGGTGTATGGATTTGTCTTATGTCTTTCAATCCCTTGCTCTTTACAGAACTTATCAAACTCTACCAAACAAAACTCACCACTATTATCAGTTCTCAAACACTTAATCTTTTTACTAGTCTAATTTTTAGCAAAAGATTTAAACTCTTTAAACCAACTAAAGACTTCAGTCTTGCTTATGATAAAATAAACCCATGTCCTTCTACTGTAATCATCTATGAAAGATACAAAGTATATAGATTTGGAAATCAAAGGAACATTAATAGGACCAAACACATCATAATGAATAAGATCCAATACACCAGAAGACTTGTGAGAACTAGAGTAAAACTGAACACGGTTTTGTTTTCCATATACACAATGTTCATAAAAGTTTAACTCAAGATTACAATCATTTAACCCCTTAATGAGGTTTTTATTTTTTAGGGTTCACAAACCCTTCTCACCAATGTGGTCATATCTCAAATGCCATAACATAGTCTTTTCAGTAGGATGTATAACTTCCAAAGCATGTGCACTATAATCAGAATGTGTTACAACAGATTTCTTCACTGCTCATTCAGATGGTGGGGATGAAGTGATTGTAGCTCTTTTCTTCAAGTTAGAAGAACTATTGCACTATGAAGTGCATGCCTCCAGCTGAAACAAAGTACCTCTCCGAGTACCCTTCACAAGCACCATAGATCCTCTAGTCATCTTTCATCCATCCTTCGAAAAGACAACCTACACACCTACATCATTCAACATACTTATAGAAAGCAGGTTCCGTGTTGGGCCTGGGATGTGCATAACCCCAGTGATCCCCTTCACTCATCCATCAGGGAATCAGATTGAGACTCCTCCACAACCAACAATCTTCAGATGAGAATCGTCACCCAGGTACACTCTTCCACCATCGAACTCTTCATACTTTTGGAACCATCTTTGATGCAAGGTCATGTGGAATGATGCACCAAAATCAATCAACCACACATCATCAAATGCATGGGTGGCCAGGGCTATGATGAAGGCATCACCATCATCTTAAGATTTGTCAGAATCTAAATCTAGGACATTCTTCTTCTTCTTTTTCTTTTCTTCCTTGCACTCCTTTGGGAAATGCCTAGTTTTTCCACAATTCCAATAGAGAGCCTTGGACTTTCCAAGAGATTTGGATCTCCCATGGGATTTGGATCTGCCCTTCTCAGCTTTCTTGTCCTTCTTTTTCCCTTTCTCCTTGGGTCTTCCACGAACTGCAAGAGCCTCTTTGGCTGCCTCAGAAGACTTTATCTGCATCTCTTCAAATAACAACAAAGATATCATGTCACCCATTTTGAATGTGGATGTGGTGCTCCCAATAGCCATCACAAGATGATCCCATGAGTCCGACAAAGAATAAAGAAAGGACATACAATGATCCTCCTCCTCCATCTTCACACCAATGGATGTTAATTGTGCAACTAACATGTTGAAAGCATTCAAGTGATCTGCAATTGATCCTCCATCCTCCATCCTCATAGAATACAACTTCTTTCTTAGAAATAGTTTGTTCACCAGGGATTTGGCCTGATAAACATCACCCAAGTTCTTCCAAAGGTATTTTGTGCTCTTCTCCTCATGGACATTTAACAGGATAGAATCAACTAGACTGAGTCTTGTGAGACCCTTAGCTTTCTGATCTTTGAGATCCCAATCCGCTTGTGCCATTGTGGTTGGTTTTACACCGGATATGGTTTCCCATAGGTCACAATCAACAAGCATGTCCTCCATCTTAAGTTTTCATAACTCAAAATTAGTACCATTGAATTTCTCTTCCTCTAATCTTCATGATGTGCCTTCCATCTCTTTTCCTATAAGATTACATAATGCTCTATATAAAGCTCCCACTCAAACTAAGATTAGCTCAAAAAACCCCTACCCAACAACTAGGACCAAAGGTGATCAAGCTCTGATACCAGCTAAAAGGAAGCTAGGTATGTAGAAATTGCTTCCTACACTAATCTAATGAGGAGAGATGAGTGCAAATTTATTTTAATCTTTACAATTACAACAATGTTAACCCAACAATAGAGATATTGTAGCAAACACATATACAAGAATGTAAGACAAAAGAAGAGAGAGACAAGATATACGTGGGGAAAACCCTTAAGGGTGAAAAACCCCACACTCCAAAACACAGCTCAAATGTATTCCGTAAACAATGAAGGTTACAATATAGTCACAGAGCCAATGCTCTTGTAGGAGTCTTCGACACTCATATTTGGAGACAATCTGACAGCATAATAGTACCTATCAATCACATAATACATCTCCTCTCAAAAGCACCTGTTTATATAGAAAATACAAGGCAAAAATGACTATCTTGGGATGGGCATCCAACATGGCCTCATGGCCCAAAACCCACACCTATGGACACTTGTCCAACATTGTAAGATGTTCTCGACACTTGTCAAGTCACCCCATCCCAAAGAGGTTGCCTATTCCCAATTTGAGTAACGATAGATGCTCTGATGACTCTTACAACTGTCATAGAATCTGTCATACTAACATATCGTATAGTTGTAAGAGAATCTGTCATAAAAAAGCTATTCTCTTACAACATGTCATAACCCTCCTTGGAGTGCCCAAAGATGCCTTTTTCAAAGATGCTTCTCAACATGTCTTCACTTGTCATAGAATCTTCCATTTCTGACTCTTACATGTCATATATTTGTCATAGGAATATGTCATAATCATTTCGGTCAATATTCCCTTACACACTATACAAGATGCCGACACATGGAAAAATATTCCTACCAGTAAGTGGGATGCCTATCTCCTCATGTGAGGACAAATTTACATTTGGTCATCTTTCATGTAGGATGACACATCACCGTGGGAACTCCCACAAGATGTCAACATAGGATTTGCATCCTAATTACACAATAGGCAATAAATAAATAAATACAATGAAATAATACAAGGAATTACCAAGGTTGAGACACCTTAATTCCCAACACTTTAATGTAAGGGATAGTCAAGAACACTACCTACAGATAATAGAAGAAAACAAGAAACATCTTCAAACTATTATTCAAACCCTAAACAATCCAAGTTGAACCACTGATCGTAGGAGGGTGCTTGCAAAATCACTAGAGGAGATTGTTTCCCACATGGATTCGGTGACAAAACAAATCACTGAATTCTAAGACTATAGGGAGAGGTGTCAGCAATATTATGCCACCAAGTTGTCATATGAACAAGTCAAGAATGAAAAAATAACAAAATCTCAATTATGTGCACAATTTATTAATCCCAAAACTGGCCAAAGATTAGAAGAAAGTTGCAAATGGTTTCCTATACATTAGTGTAGGAATGAAGAAATATCCCAAAACTTTTGGGATAGATGGTACATGGTCTTCGATGAGCGCCTATGCAACAATGATGAGGTACCATAATATTTCTTGAGGAAACTCCATTGCAAGTTCATCCTCAACAAGATTCTAAATTATTTTGACATTCATGAGTTCTAGGGTAGAGGTGGTGGCTCTGCCCAAGATAGACCTGGGGCTCAGCAAGATGAAAACCTTGTGCATGTACCCTAGGCGAGGCCAGAATGTAGGTCACTCCCTTTGGCTTTGAAGGAGAGTGTTGAGGTAGAGACATTACATTCATTGACTACTCTCACCCAAACTCTATCACAACATGCTGATGATCTTACCCAGGCCAATGAGGGTGAGAGTAGTAGGTGTCATGTGTCCCCACATTTGTGTAGTTCATGTGGGAACCTATGTTATTATGAGATGCAGGAGACACGAAAAGACTCTCGGTAGGATGATGTGATGCAGGGGCAAGATGCTGCGACATAGGGGCAGAACATATTGGATGAAATCATTCTCAGTGATGATCTCTTACATCATACATTTGGTATTAACTCTTAGGTAATTTGTTACAAGTTTCATCTTGATTTAGTATATTGTTATTTGAAATTTGTAATTAATTTTATATGATTATCTATATTATAACTCAAAAATAATGTATGTAATTATTTGCACAATGAAATTCCAGGTTCAGAGTCTTCATCCTATCTTCGTTAGCTATCCATTGGCGGGTTATGAGAGGAGGTCAAGTCAGCAGGTATGTAATTATCACATAATCATAATTATTGTAGATATGTCAATGGTAATATTATTTTGTGACAATTTGATGATTTCAATAGTCACCGGCACCCCCACGGTTTCCTTGGTCCCCTGGACGCCAACCCACCACTTTTATGGAGGTAAATTTAACCATTTCTAATCATTATACATTTTTAAAATAATGTTATGTATTTATTCAAGTTTGAATAATCTTGAACTTGATTTTTAGATGCTGAATACAGTGGAGACTCCTCCTCATCTTCGTGAGTCAGTGTAGATAGGCATTGCTGCAACCATGATGTCTTCAAATCCTTTGACTGAGGTATGAGCCAATAACATGAAAATGTCATAATTTAGTATTTCTTGTTTTATCTCATGTCATTTGATGTACACAAATGATTTTATGTTTTGTCAATTTTTCTTCTTGATGCTTCTCACAAGAGGTTACAACTCTAGTCTGTCCAAGTATAGACGTAGAGAGACAAGTTGATGGAGAGTGATCATCAGGTGGTAGTAAGTGATCGATTACATATGTGATGTTATATATTCATACATTTTCTATATTAATGTGCATATATTTTTTGATTGCATTAATAGGTGGAGCTAGATCAACTTCTGTCAAAGAGGTCTGTGCGACAACAAAGAGAGGATGAGTTAGTGATTGGCTCTACATCTTCACGATCAAGCAAGGGCCATCAATTATGTCATAAAAGTTCATAGGAAACTAGTTTTTGGGACATTTTTTGTATGCCTAGATGGCTTTTTTACTTACTTTTGTATGAACTACTGATGTATATTTTTGAATATATGCTTATATGGTTCTGTTTGGACATGCCTATATGGCTTTGTATATAAACTAGATGTTATGTTCATGACATTATGTATATGACAACATATCATAAATATTTAATATGATCAATTATCTTTACAAGAATTTGGTTTTACACGTGCCAATTGCATTTGCTTGAAAGTTTATAAATTGTTTTCAATTAATCCATTTTGTGTATATCTTGCAATCATTGCATCCTGTGGGACTATGCATTTCTTTGAGGCATCATTTAAAATAGTTCATGCACCTTTTCTATGCCTCCACACTTTCCATACAGTTCATGTGCCTTCATGAGGTGACATTTCTTTGGGGCATCATGCCAAATAGTTTATGTGCCTTATCTATGCTTCCACACTTTGCATACATGTCTACAAGAGCAGCTACAATTACAGCATGACAAATTTCCTATATCCTTTATGCTTTGATGGTTGTCCATATACTATTCCAAACATTCTATTTTGGTGTATAGATAGTGAGGATGTTGGCAAAGGTTGTGGAATTTGTCTTTGCACGTGCCAATTGCTTTTACTTGTTCAAAAGTTTCTAAATTCTTTTCAACAAATCCATTTTGTGCATATCTTGCAATCATTGCATTCCATGAGACAACATTGCTTTGAGGCATCGTGTCAAATAGTTTGAATGTTCGTTGTATATGCTTCCACACTTTGCATACATGTCTTGCTTGGCACCATTAAATTGAGTCCTTCAGCAATTACTTGGGAAGTATCTATGAATCTTTCTTATTAAATGGCTGGCTTTCTTTTGAGGAATGAATTTTCTTTTTTCACTTGGCTCAATAAAGTTGGAAGTGTATCTATTCATCTAAATGTGTATTGAGATGTGCTTTCTAGGTCTTTTTTATTTTTGGACCAAGGAGATGGTATTTGTTGAAGAATAATATGATTTTTCTTTATGTGGTCACATTCAATTCTCATTCACTAGCATGTTGGCAATTGGATTTTAGTGCTTTCTTTGGTGTATGATTTGAATGTTCTTGTAGTCTTATAGCAATTGGGATTAGTAGGAAAGAGTTAATATCCAAGGTGTCTAGCTTGGATTGTTCTCACCTTGAATGAAACCTATTAAGCTACACTCACTCATCATCCCTCATGGCTTGTGGATCAAAGGGTGACATTCCCCTATATTAACATGACAAAG
This sequence comes from Cunninghamia lanceolata, assembly GCA_027924645.1. NCBI lineage: Eukaryota > Viridiplantae > Streptophyta > Pinopsida > Cupressales > Cupressaceae > Cunninghamia > Cunninghamia lanceolata. The sequence continues at coordinate 11,539,143 of BSBN01000130.1, read as the reverse complement.
ATCCTACATTAGGGCAATCCTTTACAACTACACCTTGCATTAAAGATAGTCCATCAGCAATTCACATCAGCATAATAGTCTCCACAAACATTGAGCCACTTTACAAACTTTTCACCTCTTGCTTACAATGAAAACCCCTGAAGTAACCTTTCTAGAGCCTCATGACTATTCCTCTTCTTGTAATTTGTTTATAGGATGGCTTTGTGAACTTCTTAGGTCTTGATACCCTCAGTGATTACTAGATGAATGTCTAAGGAGTACTCAAAACCTTTCTTGCAATAATACTCTAGTCCAAATGATTTAAGATAGTCATTAATGTTGTTCACAAGCAGGTTGGGGTCAGCTAGATAGTATTGTGATGAAGTTTAGTGAGCTAGACACATGGGGGCAGTCCTTTATAGACCTTAATTACATATCTATACTCCCCAAAACTCATAGGATAGTCTTTTGGAAAGTTTATTAGAATAATTCTATGCATGGTTTTAATGGTAAATCAAAGCACAAAAGTTGTTACAATGTTGCCCCTATTTAGCAGTCCTATATTGGTAAGGTGTCGGAAGTCCTTTGATGATATTGTATGTTTATTCCACCAGAATATCTCCTGATTCTCCATAACCTGTGAACCTAGATAAAATATATGATGATATCTTTGATCCCCTCTCAAAATACTGTGATATTAATTATCTTGAATCATCCTCCTGGATCCAAGTCACTGTACTCAATCTCATGACAACTATGGCCACCCATAACATCCATCTTATGTGATTGCACTTGAAGTAAGAATGATATAAAAGGTAACCCAAGGTGGATGGCTAATACTATTCCCTTAACTTGCAATGACTTAGAGCTAGGTAATTGGAAAACTCTATCAGGATAGTGGGTTAAAGAGGGTTGCTTTGCACATAGTGTAACAACTAGTATTCAATGGGTTGGTTTGGATAGTGCTTGAAATGTAGATGATAGTGCTAAATCATTCTTTCTCCACAAGTAATCAATTTCTTGCTCTTGAACATCTCCCCATCTTGACACAACTTTCAACCTTGCTTTCTATAATAACTCTAAGAATAAGGAGTCTCACAATAAATAGTAACATCCATTTAAGGCTATGTGGTCAGGGTGTGACAATCTTTCTCAAGGATTTAGGGCAGTCTTCTTGATTAATTTCACCAATTTTAATATGAAGATTTAGGCTTAGGGTTTGATGGATTACCCTAGGAAATCAAACCCTAGCCTTCATATAGATTACCCATAGTCTTGATACTCACACAAAATTAAGTTCTAATGACTGTATGGACTGGTATACCATCCTCAAAGTATGACAGACTTCTGGTAGCTTTTAAAACCCTTCATAATCATGTTTGAACACTTTTCTCCCTTTGCGTGACTCTATGGCAACATCAAAGCATGATTGTTTTACCTTGTGACTATTTTATTACCATTCTTCTTCATGGTATTTTGATGACTGCCTCATCATACTATCTCAGCATCATTATTAAGAGAATATGCCCACTCTCTCACATTGATTGAGGACCACATTAACTAAATAAGAAACATGACTACAACCTGCCTCTATGACTGTCCCTGAGATCTACCCTACACAATATCAATCAAAAGGTTGGGAAGGACTATCTCAAGGGTAGCATATTCCAAAGTATAGGTGTGATAACCTTGTTGCACCATAAAAGACTCAATGACTTCCCTTAGAGACTTATCCTAAAACCACTTAATGAAATTAGGGTCCAGAAAATCCCCCTTCATCAAACATAAGCCTCAAAGAATGTAGTCATGAATTTACATAGTCATGATCCTCATATAAAGGAAGAACAACACATATTCCCCTCAAGTTTATTAATAGTTTCTCCTCCAATCCTGAGACTAGCCCTCCTAGACAACCTGTAGCAATAAAATTGGAAAGGTAATAAGTTTATCATGAGAAATAAATAGGGAAAAATTAGAAAATCATGTGCAAAAAGGAAAAACCAACACTAAAATCAGAAATCCTTGCCTATTTTAGAAAAATAAATAAAGGAATAGGATTCCAAATGCCCAAAATAAATACAATTAGCTTTATATTCATACTAGCCATGTGAGTGAGGTCATTATATGAATATCCATACTAGCCATGTGTGTGAGATAGGTTAGAACACAATGGTTTCAACATCCAAAAGCAAAATTTACACTTTCTATTCTCATAGCCACCCTTAGGTGCATACTAGGCTCTAAGGTCTTATGGTTCATTAACACTTGAAACACCATAACATACACTAGGAGGGTCCTACACAAGATGGAGACAACAAATACAATGCAATGATGCTTCACAAGAACATAGGAACAACAAGCTTCTAATATTTCCTTATTTGACTAACCCTAGGCCTAGTAGTACAACAAAATAACATTTTCTTGCATAATTTTAAACTTAGGCCTGATACCCAGAATATAAACATAGATTTAGATACCCATTTGGACTTTACACAACATACTAAGATTTCAGGGGTGGTCACTTTGTACAGAACTCTCCAAAAATTGATCATTCTTCTACAAATTAGGCCTAATTAGGCCTCTAGGCATAACACCAAATGGTTTTAAGGCTTCAAGGTTTCCCAATTCTTCTTCCAACACCTCAGACACATTCAACAAGGTCTCAAACAACTATTTCAACTCCAAGGATCCCTCTTCAATGACATATAACAAGATTTCACCAATTCACCATGATTAGTAAGAATTAATGAGAAAGAAGCATAATGGCAATAATTAGCATTCAAGGATTTCTAATGAAGACCCAAGGTTTGGGTGCCAATGGAAACTCACCAAACCCTCAGATAAATCTTTATTTGAAGAGATTTTATGATTTAGACTAATACATATGCTTGGGTATATCATGATCATATTGAGATCTAATCATTGCTTTATTTCTTGTAGGGTTTGTTTCCATGCTTCTAATCATAATAATCAAGGTTATGGGACATCAAGGTTATGTAATAGCTCTTGTTATGTCATATGAGGAGATCATGGGTACAATACCATCAAGATGTTGTGAATTTCAACAACAAATTTCGATCTGTCCAAACCCTACCATCCTACACACTCAAGAAGGCTTTAGTTTCATGTAGTAGAAAGGTGCTAGGAGTGACATTTTGTATTCCATAGCTCTTGGGGACAAACGAACTGTGCCAACACATCGGGGTGGGTGGGTAAATGCTAGGGGAGGTCTCATTTTGTGTGCCAAGTGCCCCAATCATTTAGGGCAATAGGCTACTGGCAAAGTCCCTTAAGATCCCTAAGATGAAAAAACTGCCAAACTTTGACGGAGTAGTTCTTAAAATTCATGGCAGCTGTGAATGTTTCATTTGGACCTACAAGTGCATGTTAGGTCTATCTACAATAGCCTCTCTCGGTTTCATTCAACTCTTGTCTTTTTGACCATGCCGGAATCAAACACAATCTTGCAAAATGCTTCAGTTCCATGTAGTGGAAAGGTTGCTATGTGCCATATTTTTTGTTCTAGTCCTCGTGGGGCCGAACCAACTATGCCAACATATCTGGATGGGCAAGTAAATGCTAGGGGAGGTCTTGTTTCATGCGCCAAGTGTCTCAGTCATTCTGGGCTGCAAGCTACTGGCAAACACTAAAGGTGCTAGGTGTCGGTAGCTTGCAAGCCAGAATGATTGGGATGCTTGGCACATGAAACGAGACCTTCCCTACCATTTACCCACCCACCCAGACGTGTTGGCGTAATTGTTTCACCCCCAAGACCTGTGGAATGCAAAATTTTAGTGTTAGCAACTTTCTACTTTATCAATAGCTTACAACCCAAAATGACTGGGACACTTGACACACAAAATGAGACCTTCCCTACCATTTACTCGCCCACCTTGACATGTTGGTGTAGTTGGTTTGGCCCCATGATGCACAGAACAAAAAATATGGGACTTGGCAATCTTTCCACTGCATGAAATTAAAGCATTTTGTAAGAATGCATTTGGTTTTGGCATGGTCAAACAGACTAGAGTTGACAAAAAATGAGAGAGGTTATTGTGGACAGACCACATGTGCACTTGTAGATCCAAATGAAACATTCCTAGCTACCATGAATTGAGAACTGCTCTGTCAAAGTTTGGCAGTTTTTGTATCTTAGGGATCTTGAGGGACTTTGCCGGTAGCCTGCTGCCCCGAACGATTGGGGTACTTGGCACATGAAATGAGTAAGGGACTTTGCTGGTAGCCTACTACCCCAAATGATTGGCACACTTGGCACATGAAATGAGACCTCCCCTTGCATTTACCCACCCACCCCAACATTTTGGCATAGTTCATTTGGCCCCACGAGCTATGGAATGCAAAATGTCACTCCTAGCACCTTTCTACTACATGAAACTAAGAGAGGTGTATTGAATCCTTGCTCTTTTGTCATTGGTTTCATTTGATTTTGTTGGGATAAGTTGCCATTAACTTTCAATCCTAACCAATTCATGTGTCTCCAAAGTTCTTGGAATGTGTTCCCCAACACATAAGGACTTTGAGAGATTAATTATTTATTAATTATATCACTTTGACTTTTGCAATCAATTCCTAAATGATAAGGTCAAACTTCGACATCCATTTTTAGAGTGGAGGCCATGGAGACCTTGTTGACTTCTCCTAAGTTTTAAAATAGAGTTTGATAACTCCTAGTGAGTGGGAATTAGACTTGGGATTTATTTTTTAGACTTGGATTTGTACTTTTTTATGTACATGAGTGGATAATGTTGAGACACCTTGCCTGGATATAATGTTGCAGTTAACTATAGTGTTAGAGATACATGAATTGGATATTGCTTGCATGTAGCTTCCATGTACTTACATGTTGTTGCATGTTGTTACATGTTACTTGCATGTACTTGCATGTTGTTGCATGTTGCTCATATGGACTTGCATGTTGCTGCATGTCACTTGCATGTGCTTGCATGTTGTTGCATGTCAATCCTATGGACTTGTATGACTATACATGTTGTTGCATGTCACTTGCATGTTGTTGCATGTCATTCCTATGGACTTGTATGACCTTGCATGTTCTTACAATGCAAGCTTCAATGGTCTTCAACACTCATGTTTAGAGTCAATCCGACAGCATAACAATACCTGTAAACCTGTGATACAACTCCCTCTCCAAGCACCTATTTATATAGAATATACAAGGCAATATTGGATCTATCTTGGAATGGGCGTCCAACTTTGCCTCATGGCCCAAAACCCATGCCTAAGGACACTTGGTCAACATTGTAGAATGTGCCTGACACTTGTTCACAGCTCCCATCTCAAAGAGGTTGCCTATTTCCAAATGGGCTATGACAGATGCTCTTATGCCACTTACAACCGTCATAGAATCTGTCATAGCAGTTACAACTTACAGCTGTAAGAGAATCTGTCATACACAGGCTATAAATAGTATATTCTCTTACAACATGTTATAATCCACCTTGGGGCACCCAAATATGCCTTTTTCAAAGATGCTTCATGACACATGTCTTCACCTGTCTTACATGCTTCTATTCTTGACTCTTACATGTCATAGATTCTATCATAGGAATCCGTCATAACCGTTTCGTTCAATATTCCCTTACACAACATGAAAGATGCCGACACATGGAAAAATGCTCCTACCACAAAGTGGGACGCCTATCTCCTCATGTGAGGATAAAATTACAAGTTGTCATCTTCCACATAGGATGACACATCACCGTGCCTCATCATCCAACATGACAATATGGAATTTACAATTTATTTACAACATAGACAATTAATTAATATATACAAACATAAATAATGCAAGGTATTACCAAGGTTGAGACACCTTAATTCCCAACATTCTCCCACTTGTCAAACACCTTGTAAGAGCCAATAGAATAACATGATTTAACTACTATAGGCTGAGAGGCCCATAGACTCCAAACACCATTTAAACTTCTTTGTGCTCACTAGTTTCGTCAATGCATCTGCAACATTCTTTAAAGTATCTACCTTCTCCAAATTTACCTTTCCATCCTCAACCATGTCTCACACAAAGTGAAACTGAACATCAATGTGCTTTGTTCCAGCATGGAAAGTTAGATTCTTCGCAAGGTAAATTGCACTCTGACTATCACAACTGATCGTAATTTGACCTGCATCAACACCAATATCTGAACACAATCTCTTAAGGCAAATGACTTCCTTACAAGCATGAGTTGCTGCCATATACTCAACATCTGTCATGGATAAAGTAACAACAGGTTGTCGCTTACTCATCCAACTAATAGCACCACCAAACAATGTAAACACATAAGCACTGGTGGATCTCCTGCTGTCAATGTCACCTGCCCAATCTGAATCCACAAATCCACGAATATCAATAGGATGCAGAGGTCCTGTAACATTACCATGATAGCATATGGAATACTCAGAAGTACCCCTCAAATATTTAAACACTCACTTAACTCCATCCCAATGAACCCATCTAGGATTAGCCATAAATCGACTAAGTACTCCCACTGCTTGGGCAATGTCTGGTCTTGTGCAGACCATAGCATACATCAAACTGCCAACAACACTAGCATAAGGTACTATGCTCATGTCCTCCACCTCACTAGGAGATTTTAGACAATCCTCAACAGACAACTTTGTCCCCAAAGAAATGGGAACACACAATGGTCTACAATCTACCATGCTGAACCTGTCCAACATGGTCTTCACATACTTACTTTGGCTTAACCAAAGTTTTCTGTTGGTTTTGTCTCTTCTAATTTCCATTCCTAGAATGTACCTGGCTACCCCTAAATCTTTCATTTCAAATTGTGCTAACAACTAATATTTAAAATAAGAAATCATATTCTTACCCTTCCCAATGAGCAACATATCATCAACATACAGTGCAATAATGAGAATACAATCACCATCAAACTTATAATACACACAATAATCTGATTTTGATCTCACAAATCCAATTGACAACACAAAGGCATCAAACTTCAAGTACCATCTCCTAGGGGATTGCGTCAAACCATACAAAGACTTCTTAAGTTTGCAAACCAAATTTTCTTTACCTTTCACCATGTAATGCTCTGGCTGTGACACGTAGATTTCTTCCTCCAAATCACCATGAAGGAAAGTTGTTTTCACATCCATCTGTTCTACCTCTAAGTCATAAGCTGCTCTAAGAGACAACAGGAATCGAATGGATGCCATCTTTGCAATGGGAGAGAAAATCTCACCATAATCTATACCCTTCACTTGTGAATACCCCTTCACAACCAATCTGGCCTTATAGTTCTCAACACTGCCATCTATACCAAATTTCTTCTTGAACACCCATTTACATTCAATAGGTTTCCATCCAAGAGGCAAAGGCACCAAGTACCAAGTTTGATTCTTTTCCAAAGAAGCCATTTCATCCTCCATGGCCTCCTTCCAAGAGCCTACATCTTTCATGTCCATAGCCTCTGATACAGTTCTAGGTTTGTCACTGTTAGTAAGCAAAGAAAAAGCACAACTAGAATCAAGCAATGTAAAACTAAACCTTTTAGGTTGCTTTCTTATCCATGTAGACCACCTCAAGAGCTGAGGTTGAGGTTCAACTTCTTTATTTGAGCTTTCAGAGCTACTAGAGCTCTCCTCGTCATCAGGTCCAACATTGTCTTTATGTTCAGTCGTCTCAGTGGTAGCAGGAAACTAAACAACATCATCTTTCTTTTCTTTTTCTTCTAGCTGTAAAATAGTGGAAGAATGTGTAAGCTCTCTAAAGATGACACTTCTGCTATACAACACCTTTTCAACCACAGGGTCCCAAAGCTTGTATCCTTTCACACCGACACCATAGCCAATGAAGATACACTTAACAGCCTTGTTCTCCAATTTTGATCGCTTCTCCCTAGGCACATGTGCATATGCCTCACAACTAAAAACATGAAGATACCTTATTGAAGGCTTTCTACTAGACCACACCTCCATGGGTGTCTTTCTAACAAGACCCAATGTAGGAGATCTATTTACAAGATAGCAAGCAGTGGCAACAACTTCAGCCCAAAACTTTTGTTCTAGGCTAGCTCCACTAAGCATACTCCTAGCCTTCTCCATCAATGTCCTGTTCATCCTTTCTGCAACTCCATTTTGCTGCGGGGTGTATGGAGTTGTCTTATGTCTTTCAATCCTAAGTTCCTTGCAATATTTATTGGATTATATAGAATAGAACTCACCACTATTGTTAGTTCTCACACTTAATCTTTTTACCAGTCTGATTTTTAGCAAAGGCCTTAAACTCCTTAAACTTACTATAGACTTCATATTTGCTTCTGAGAAAATAAATCCATGTCCTTCTATTGTAATCATCTATGAAAGGTACAAAATATATAGATTTTGATAATGAAGGAACATTAACAGGACCAAATACATCAGAATGAATAAGGTCCAACACACCAAAAGACTTGTGAGAACTTGAATAAAACTAAACATGGTTTTGTTTCCCATATATGCAATGTTTGCAAAAGTCAAACTCAATATTACAATCATCTAACCCCTCAATGAGGTTTTTATTTTTTAGGGTACATAGACCCTTCTAACCAATGTGGCCAAATCTCTTATGCCATAACATTGTCTTTTCAGTAGGAAGTTTAACTTCCAAGCAATGATTACAAACATCAAAACTAGAAACAACAAATCTCTTAACTGCTCGTTCAAATGGTGGGGATGAAGTGACTGCTACCCTCTTCCTTGAATTAGAAGAAATATTGCATTGTGAAATGCATGCCTCCAGCTGAAACAGAGTACCTCTCCTAGTACCCTTAGCAAGCACCATAGCTCCTCTAGTCATCTTGCATCCTTCTTTCGAAAAGACAACCTGCACACCTACATCATTCAAACTACTTACAGAAAGTAGGTTCTATGCTAAGCCTGTGTTATGCATAACCCCAAAGATCCCCTTCACTTGACCATCAGGGAATCAGATAGAGACTCTTCCATGACCAACAATCTTCAGATGAGAGTCGTCACCCAAGTACACCTTTCCACCATCGAAGTCCTCATACTTAGTAAACCAATCTCGATGCAAGGTCATGTGGAATGATGCACCAGAGTCAATCAGCCACACATCATTAGATACATGTGTTGCCAAGGCTGTGATGAAAGCATCACCATCATCTTGTGATTTGTTAGAATCTGAATCTGGGGTCTTCTTCTTCTTTTTCTTTTCTTCTTTGCATTCCTTTTAGAAATGCCCAAATTTACCACATTTCCAACAGATAGCCTTAGACTTTCTAGGAGATTTGGATCTCCCATGGGATTTGGATCTACCCTTTTTAGCTTTCTTGTCCTTCTTTTTCTGTTTCTCCTTGGGTCTTCCACAAACTACAAGAGCCTCTTTGGCTTCATCAGAAGAGTTTCTCTGCATCTCTTCAGATAACAGTGAAGAAACCACTTCATCCATTTTGAATATGGATGTGGTACTTCCAATAGCCATGACTATTGTGAATTAAGGTGTCTCAACCTTTGCAAATTCCTAATGTATTTATTTATCCCATGTTGGGTTGGCATAGTCAACACCTTGTGTACATGCAGCAGGATAAATTTTGGTGACTTTGGCAGCCGCGGTTTCCCCCTTGAATAATTAACAGGGGTTTGGGGGCAGCGCCCTTAAGATGCAGTCAAGGGGCAGACCCCTTGTGGGGTCTAGGGGAAGCACCCTTGGCACAGTCCCTGTCGCGGTACAGGGTGGGGTTGAGGGGCAGCACCCCCGTGGGGGCTCAGGGGCAATGCCCTCGAAACCTCAACTGACTTTTATTTAATGACAAGTGTTGGTGAGTATCTTTGCATGAGAGAAAGGTATCTTTGGGTGGTCAAGGGAGGTTATGACAAATTGTAAGAGGAATAAGATATTTTTAGTCAGTGTATGATAGAATCTCTTACAGCTGTATGTGCTCTTAGTTATGATAGATTTTATGACAGTTGTAAGGCACGTAAGAGCATCTGTCATAGCCTATTTTGGGACAAGGCACCCACATTGGGATGAGATTTTGGACAAGTGTCCTTAGGCATGGGTTTTGGGGCATGAGTCCAAGATGGATGCCCATCTCTAGAAGGTTCCATATTTGCCTTGTAAACTCTATAAAAATAGGTGCTTGGATGGGAGATAAGTAGTGTGTTTTACAAGTACTGTTATGCTGCTAGAATATCTCTAGATTTGACATTTGAAGACTCCTGAAAGAGCATTGTCTTTGAAACATTATTGTAATATGTTATTGTTTACTGTAATACATTTGAGCTATGTTTTAGAGTGGGGTTTTTCACCCGTAAGGGTTTTCCCCACGTATATCTTGTCTCTCTCTTCTGTCTACTTTCTGTGTGTATGTGTATTGCTGCAATATCTCTGGTAGATGTTCTATGTTTCTATAGTTGTAAGAATTAAAGTTGAATTTGCATATATCTCTCCTCTTTAGATTAGTGTAGGAAGCAATTTCCACACACCCAGCTTCCTTTCAATTGATATCAGAGCCTGGTCAGTTTTGGTCTTAGCTGTTGGGTAGGGGTTTTTTGAGTTGATCTTAAGTATAGTGGGAGTCTGTGCAAAGTATTCTGGTTTCTATTGCAGCAAGGAGATGGTATGCACATCAGGAAGGTTTGAAGTGGAGAAGTTCAATGGCAGTAATTTTGAGCTATGGAAGCTCAAGATGGAAGACATGCTTGTTGACCGAGACCTTTGGGAAAGTGTTAATGAAACTAAACCAGCTGCAATGTCACAAGATGAGTGGGATCTCAAGGATCGGAAGGGTAAGGGTCTCATAAGACTTAGTCTTGCTGATTCTGTGTTGTTAAATGTCCATGAGGAGACTACTGCAAAACTACTTTGGAAGAAGTTGGGGGATGTGTATCAAGCCAAATCCCTAGTTAATAAACTTTTCCTAAGAAAGAAGTTGTATTCTCTTCGAATGGAGGATGGAGGATCCATTGCTAAACATATGAATGCTTTTAACATGCTGGTTGCACAATTGACATCTATTGGTGTAAAGATGGAGGAGGAGGATCGATGTATGACCTTGCTTTGTTCTTTGCTGGACTCATGGGATCATCTTGTCATGGCTATTGGAAGCACCACATCCACATTCAAAATGGAAGAAGTGGTTTCTTCGCTGTTGTCTGAAGAGATGTGGAGAAAGTCTTCTAAGGCAGCCAAAGAGGCCCTTGCAGTTCGTGGAAGACCCAAGGAGAAAGGGAAGAAGAAGGACAAGAAAGATGAGAAGGGTAGATCTAAATCCCATGGGAGATCCAAATCTCCTCGAAAGTCCAAGGCTCTTTGTTGGAACTGTGGCAAAACTAGGCATTTCCAAAAGGAATGCAAAGAGGAGAAGAAGAAGAATAAAGCTCCTGATTTAGATTCTAATAGTCACAAGATGACGATGATGCTTTCATCACAGCCCTGGCAACCCATGCATCTGACGATGTGTGGCTAATCAACTCTGGTATATCATTCTACATGACCTCGCATCGAGACTCGTTCACTAAGTATGAGGAGTTCGATGGTGGAAAAGTGTATCTAGGTGACGACTCTCATCTGAAGATTATTGGTCATGGAAGAGTCTCTATCCGATTCCCTGATGGTTGAGTTAAGGGGATCTCTGGGGTTATGTACATCCCAGGCTTAGCATGGAACCTACTTTCTGTAAGTAGTTTGAATGATGTAGGTGTGTAGGTTGTCTTTTCGAAAGAAGGATGCAAGATGACTAGAGGAGCTATGGTGCTTGCTAAGGGTACTAGGAGAGGTACTCTGTTTTAGCTAGAAGCATGCATTTCACAATGCAATAGTTCTTCTGACTCAAGGTAGAGGGTAGCAATCACTTCATCTCCACCATCTGAACGAGCAGTGAAGAAATCTGTTGTTTCTAGTCTTGATAGTTGTAATCATACATTAGAAGTTAAACTTCCTACTAAAAAGACAATGTTATGGCATAAGAGATTTTGCCACATTGGTGAGAAGGGTCTATATACCCTGAAAAATAAGAACCTCGTTGAGGGGTTAGATGATTGTAATCTTGAGTTTGACTTTTGTGAACATTGCATTTATGGAAAACAAAACCATGTTCAGTTTTACTCGAGTTCTCATAAGTCTTCTGGTGTGTTGGACCTTATCCATTCTAATGTGTTTGGTCCTATTAATGTTCCTTCATTATCAAAGTCTGTATATTTTGTATCTTTTATAGATGATTACAATAGAAGGACACGGATTTATTTTCTCAAAAGCAAATCTGAAGTCTATAGCAAGTTTAAGGAGTTTAGGGCATTTGCTAAAAATCAGACTAGTAAAAAGATTAAATGTTGGAGAATTGACAATGGTGGTGAGTTCTATTCTATAGAATTTGATAAGTATTGCAAAGGAGCTTGGGATTGAAAGACATAAGACAACTCCATACACCCCGCAGCAAAATGGAGTTGTAGAGAGCATGAACAGGACACTGATGGAGAAGGCTAGGAGTATGCTTAGTGGAGCTAGCCTAGAACAAAAGTTTTGGACTGAAGCTCTTGCCATTGCTTGCTATCTTGTTAATAGATATCCTGCATCAACTCTTGTTGGAAAGACACCCATAGAGGTGTGGTCTAGTAGAAAACCTTCAATAAGGCATCTTCATGTTTTTGGTTGAGAGGCATATGCACATGTGCCTAGGGAGAAGCGGTCAAAATTGGAGAACAAGGATGTTAAGTGTATCTTCATTGGCTATGGTGTCAATGTGAATGGATACAAACTTTGGGACCCTATGGCTGAAAAAGTGTTGTATAGCAGAAGTGTCATCTTCAGAGAGCTTACACCTTCCTCTATTTTGCAGCCAGAAGAAATATTAAACAAAGAAGATGTTGTTCAATTCCCTGCTACCCCTAAGAAGACTGAACAGAAAGACAATGTTGGACCTGATGATGAGGAGAGCTCTACCAGCTCTGAAAGCTTAGATGAAGAAGCTGAACCTCAACCTCAGCTCTTGAGGAGGTCTACACAGATAAGAAAGCAACCTGAAAGGTTTGGTTTTACATTGCTTGATTCTAGTTGTGCTTATGCTTTGGTTACTAACAATGATGAACCTAGAACTGTATCAAAGGTTATGGACATGAAAGATGCAGGTTCCTAGAAGGAGGCCATGGAGGATGAAATGACTTCTGTGGAAAAGAATCAAACTTGGGACTTGGTGCCTTTGCCTCCTGGACGGAAACCTGTTGGATGCAAATGCGTGTTCAAGAAGAAATTTTGTGCAAATGGCAGTGTTGAGAAGTATAAGGCCAAATTGGTTGCGAAGGGGTATTCACAAGTGGAGGGTATAGATTATGGTGAGATCTTCTCTCCTGTTGCAAAGCTGACATCCATTCGATTCCTGTTGTCTCTTGCAGCAGCTTATGACTTGGAGGTAGAACAGATGGATGTGAAGATAGCTTTCCTTCATGGTGACTTGGAGGAATAAATCTACATGTCATAGCCAGAGCATTACATGGTGAAAGGTAAAGAAAATTTGGTTTGCAAACTTAAGAAGTCTTTGTATAGTTGGAAGAAATCCCCTAGGAGATGGTACTTGAAGTTTGATGCCTTGGTGTTGTCAATTAGATTTGTGAGATTGAAATCGGATCACTGTGTGTATTATAAATTTGATGGTGATCATATTCTCATTGTTTCATTGTATGTTGATGATATGTTTCTCATTGGGAAGGGTAAAAATATGATTTCTAATTTTTAAATCTCAGTTGTCAGCACAATTTGAAATGAAAGATTTAGGGGCAGCTAGGTACATTCTAGGAATGGAAATCAGAAGAGACAGAACCAACAGAAAACTTTGGTTACGCTAGAGTAAGCATGTGAAGACCGTGTTGGACAGGTTTAGCATGGCAGATTGTAGACCATTGTGTGTTCCTGTTTCCTTGGGGACAAAGTTGTCTGTTGAGGATTGTCCAAAATCTCCTAGTGAGGTGGAGGACATGAGTAGAGTACCTTATGCTAGTGATGTTGGTAGTTTGATGTATGCTTATGGTCTGCACAAGACCAGACATTGCCCAAGCAGTGGGAGTCCTTAGTCAATTTATGGCTAATCCTAGATGAGTTCATTAGGATGCAGTTAAGCGAGTGTTCAGATATTTGAGGGGTACATCTAAGTATTCCATTTGCTATCATGGTAATGTTTTAGGACCTCCGCATTCTGTTGATATTCATGGATTTGTGGATTCAGATTGGGTAGGTGACATTGACAGTAGGAGATCCACTAGTACTTATGTGTTTACACTGTTTGGTGGTGCTATTAGTTGGATGAGTAAGAGACAACCTATTGTTGCTTTGTCCATGATAGAAGCTGAGTATATGGCAGTAACTCATGCTTGTAAGGAAGCCATTTGGCTTAAGAGATTGTGTTCAGATATTGGTGTTGATGCAGGTCAGATCATGATCAGTTGTGACAATTAGAGTGCAATTTGCCATGCAAAGAATCTAACTTTTCATGCTAGAACAAAGCACATTGATGTTCAATTTCACTTCATGCGAGACACGGTTGAGGATGGAAAGGTAAATTTGGAGAAGGTAGATATTTTGAAGAATGTTGCAGATGCATTGATGAAACCAGTGGGCACAAAGAAGTTCAGATGGTGTTCGGAGTCTATGGGCCTCTTGGCCCCTAGCAGTTAAATCTTGTCATTTATTTTGGTCCTTGTAAGGTGTTCAACAAGTGGGAGAATGTTGGGAATTAAGTTGTCTCAACCTTTGCAAATTCCTAATGTTGTATTTATTTATTTATCCCATGTTGAGTTGGCCTAGTCGGCATCTTGTGTACATGCAGCAGGGTAAATTTTGGTGACTTCGGTAGTCGTGGTTTCCCCCTTAAATAATTAACGGGGATTTGGGGGCAGTGTCCCTGGCGCACTCTCTGTCGTAGTATAGGGTAGGGTTGAGGGGCAGCACCCCCGTGGGGGCTCAGGGGCAACGCCCACGAAACCTCAACCGACTTTTATTTAATGACAAGTGTCGGTGAGTATCTTTGCATGAGAGAAAGCCATCTTTGGGTGGTCAAGGGAGGTTATGACAAGTTGTAAGAGGAATAAGATAGTTTTAGTCAGTGTATGACAAATTCTCTTACAGTTGTATGTGCTGTCAGTTATGACAGATTCTATGACAGTTGTAAGGTACATAAGAGCATCTGTCATAGCCTATCTTGGGACAAGGCACCCACATTGGGATGGGATGTTGGACAAGTGTCCTTAGGTGTGGGTTTTGGGGCATGAGTCCAAGATGGATGCCCATCTCTAGAAGGTTCCATATTTACCTTGTAAACTCTATAAAAATAGGTGCTTAGATGGGAGATAAGTAGTGTGTTTTACAGGTACTGTTATGCTGTTGGAATATCTCTAGATTCGACATTTGAAGACTCCTGAAAGAGCATTGGCTCTAAAACTGTATTCTAATTTGTTATTGTTTACTATAATACATTTGAGCTATGTTTTGGAGTGTGGGGTTTTTCACCCGTAAGGGTTTTCCCCACGTATATCTTATCTCTCTCTTTTGTCTACTTTCTATGTATATGTGTATTGCTGCAATATCTCTATTAGATGTTCTATGTTGCTGTAGTTATAAGAATTAAATTTGAATTTGCATACATCTCTCCTCATTAGATTAGTGTAAGAAGCGATTTCCACACACCTAGCTTCCTTCAATGACAAGGTGATCCCACGAGTCTAGCAAAGAACAAAGCAAGGTCATACACCGATCCTCCTCCTCCATCTTCACACCAATAGATGTCAATTGTGCAACTAGCATGTTAAAAGCATTAATATGTTCAGCAATGGATCCTCTATCCTCCATTAGAAGAGAATACAACTTCTTTCTCAGAAAAAGTTTATTAACCGAGGATTTGGCTTGATACACATCTCCCAACTTCTTCCAAAGCAAGGTTACAGTTTTCTCCTCATGGACATTTAACAACACAGAATTAACAAGACTAAGTCTTATGAGAGCCTTAGCCTTCTAATCCTTGAGATCCAACTCATCTTGTGACATTACAGCTAGTTTAGTTCCATTAACACTTTCCCAAAGGTCTTGGTCAACAAGCATGTGTTCCATCTTGAGCTTCCACAACTCAAAATTAGTGCCATTGAATTTATCCACTTCAAATTTTCTAGATGTACTTGCCATCTCTTTGTTGCAATAGAATTCAGAATACTCTGCACAGACTCCCACTCAACTTAAGATCAGCTAAAAAAACCCCTACCCAATAGCTAAGACCAAAACTAGCCAGACTCTCATACCAATTGAAAGGAGGCTAGGTGTACGGAAATCGCTTCCTACACTAATCTAATGAGGAGAGGGCTATGCAAATTAAAATTAATCCTTACAACTACAGCAACATAGAACATCTAACATAGATATTTCAGCAATACACATGAACTAGAAGGATGACAGAAGAATAGAGACAAAGATTTACGGTGGGGAAAACCCTTATCGGGTGAAAAACCCCACTCAGAAACCTGCACAATGTATTAACAAATCTAAAAGTTGTTTACAATACACTTGCAATGTAAGCTTCAACAGTCTTTGACACTCGTGTCTTGAGTCAATCCAGCAGCATAACAGTACCTGTAAACCTATGATACAACTCCCTCTCCAAGTACATGTTTATATAGAATATACAAGGCAATATTGGACCTATCTTGGAATGGGCGTCCAACTTGGCCTCATGGCCCAAAACCCACACCTAAGGACACTTGGTCAACATTGTAGAATGTGTCTGACACTTGTCCATAGCTCCCATCCCAAAGAGGTTGCCTATTTCCAAAATGGGCTATGACAGATGCTCTTACTACACTTACAACCGTCATAGAATCTGTCATAGCGGTTACAACTTAGAGCTGTAAGAGAATCTGTCATACACAGGCTATAAGTAGCATATTCTCTTACAACATATTAAAGTCCACCTTGGGGTACCCAAATATGCCTTTTTCAAAGATGCTTCATGACACGTCTTCACCTCTCTTACATGCTTCTATTCTTGACTCTTACATGTCATAGATTCTGTCATAGGAATTCGTCATAACCGTTTCGGTCAATATTCCCTTACACAACATGAAAGATGTCGACACATGGAAAAATGTGTTAGACTTAGGGTACACAACTGAGAAGGGGGGTGAATTAGTTGTGTAAAAACTTTCTTCCAATTAAACAGTTATCTTTACTTTGTAATTCAACAGTATAATAATAAATCAATCATGGAAACACAAGGCAACAAATCAAGAGTAGAAACACATCAACACATGAGACATCAAGATTTTGACATAGAAAACCCAGTTAAGGGAAAAACCACAAGGTGATTAACCTAAGATTGTATTCTTTGTTAGAAGAATAGAAAGAACAAAATGGCACATGCCAGTTAGGGCTCACTGCTCACAAGAGACTCACTGCCTACAAGAGACACACTATCTACAAATGAATAATTGTCACATACTTGAACTGGAAAATAGCATATTCACCATGCTTGAGTTAGTTCCATTTAAGCCCAATGCTTCTGCCTTGCCTTTTGCTCTCCTCCTTTCTACCACACACTCATCTCCACAAGGACACCTTTGAAATGACTTTGCAACCCCTTATTTATACAAGACATGAACTTAGGAATAATCATCTAAGTCGAAAAACATCCACAAGACGTGTAACTCATCTGGTCAGCCAGTCTCAGGAAGAACACCATCATCCGGAGGTTGTTATTCAATTGCCAGCTCCAACTCTAATGCGGACCACTAACATGAGATGGACATGATCCAAAGACCTTCATAAGATTTCCTGAATCACCAAGAACATCTGCACTTCATCTGCATACTGAAATCCTTCTCTCCTTCATCCAGAACCTCAAGAACACAGTCTGTCACTATTGTCACAAAGGAATAGATGTTTTTGGACCTCCAGACCACAAACCAATTGAGTTGATACTTCAAACAAACTTCTTGAACACTCCTTAAAATCTACTGAACAGGACAATACATTTTCGAATCTCACCGGACCTTTCTGTAACACTCTGTTACCTCTAAACACCTACTAGAAGTAGTTTTACTTGGGTGGCCACAACTTCTTTAGATCTTCATACGAACCTCTAAAATCTCTACTGGACAATCTCAAGATACATATCTACAAACCCTTTAATCCACATCTCCTGATCTTCTTCCCCTCTTGGACTGTTGCCTTACTATTATCACTGTTCTTCACTGTTCCTGATTGGGACTAATTTTCTCAATATCCTCAGCATATAGCTCATCCAATCTTTATCATTAATGCAACAGAAGTATGTTGACATCAATGACAACACCAGTTAGGCCCATACTTGCAACAATCTCCCCCTTTGTCATTGATGACAACATATGATGTGAAAAACTATTTTGACCATCAAGACAAGAACTTCTCCTTACTATCACAACTCCCCCTATCAGCAACAACCATTCACATGTCTTCTCTCCCTTTACTGCTCCCCCTTTGATCAACAACCACTTGCTTTTCACATGTCTTCTCTGCCCCTTTGACATAAATGGCAAAGGGCACATACTTGCAATTCCACCACTTCAGAATCATACCTGCTACTCCCCCTGAGTAGTAGCTCCCCATCATCAATCTGGACCACAAGATGTGACTGTGATATCCACTGGACTGATGCACATCAGTGCACCTTAGTTCATTACCGAAGGGACAATAACCCCTAACTTCTCCCTGAGATACTCAAAAGAGTCCTTAGGAAGAGGTTTAGTAAAGATGTTTGCAATCTGATCCTTGGAAGGCACAAAATCCAATCTGACTTCATTCTTGTTCACTTGCTCTCTCAAAAAGTGAAACTTGATAGATATATGCTTAGTCTTTGAATGCAACACTAGATTCTTAGATATATTTATTGCACTTGAATTATCACAAAAAATTGTGATAGGCTCCTCATACTCCATTCTGATATCTCTTAGCATCTGCTTCATCCATAGAATTTGAGTGCAACTATCTACTGCTACAATATATTCTGCTTCAGATGTAGACAGAGATATTGCCTCTTGTTTCTTACTTAGCCAAGAAACCAATCTCTTCCTTGAAAAGAATGCTCCACCACTGGTACTCTTCCAGTCATCCACATCTCCTGCCCAATCAGCATTTGTATAAGCATGAAGAGAGAAATCATGATCTGTAGAATACCATAGACCATACTCAACTAGCCCTTTTAGATATCTAAAAATCCTCTTGATTGCCATGACATGAGATTCTCTAGGATCGGCTTGGAATCTAGCAACAAGACCAACAGCCTGCATAATGTCTGGTCTAGTTCGAGTAAGATACAATAGTCCTCCAATCATTGACCTGTACTTTTTCTGATCAACATTAGGGGAGTCATCATCTTTGCTCAACTTACATCTGGTTGCCATGGGAGTATTCATTGGCTTAGAGTCTTCCATCCCAAATTTTTTCAACAATTCTTTCACATATTTGGTCTGAGAAATGAAGATTCATTTCTTTGTTTGAGTGATTTGCAGACCCAAGAAGAAATTTATTTCACCAAGCATGGACATCTCAAACTCACTTTTCATTTGATTTGCAAAAGTTTTACACATTCTATCTCTTCCTCCAAAAATGATATCATCAACAAACAATTCAACAATCAAGATGTTTTCATGATCAATTTTGAAATATAAGTTATTGTCAGCGGTACTTTTGTTGAAACCAATCTTCAAGAGATGCTTGTCCAATCTTTCATACCAGGCTCTTGGGGCTTGCTTCAATCCATACAGAGCCTTTTTCAACTTGCAGACCATATCACCATGATCAGACAATTGGAATCCATCTGGTTGCTCAATGTACACTTCTTCTTCCAAGTCACCATTCAGGAAAGAAGAATTGACATCCTTGTGATACACCTTGAAATCCTTGAAGGCAACAAATGCAAGAAATAATCTGACTGCTTCAATTCTTGCCACCGAAGCAAAAGTTTCTTCAAAATCAACTCCTTCTATTTGAGAGTAACCCTTGTAGACCAATCTGGCTTTATTTCTGATTACTTCACCAACTTCATTTAGTTTGTTCTAAAAGACCCATTTGGTTCCAATCACATTCTTGTTTCTAGGTCTGGGAACAAGATCCTAGGTGTGATTTTTCTCAATTTGCATCAGCTCTTCTTCCATTGCTTTAGTCCAGTTTTCATCATTGCAAGCTTCATTCACTATCTTAGGTTCAATCTTTGAAATAAGACAATACTCTTCTGAATCTTGAGCAATTCTCCTTCTTGTTTGTAAATCTTTGCTTTTATCACCTATGATTTGATCTTCAGAGTGGTTCAGTCTTACATACCTGGGAACTTTAGGAGTTTCTTGCACTTCTAATTCTTAATGAGGCTCATTAAAACTTATCTCTTCTTCCTGATTTACCAGATCAGTTTGAATCTGACTTTCAGAAGAGACTTGATCTCCTTGAATCAGAACACCATTCTGATCATCTTCATCATATTCATAAAACTTTGAGGGTTTCTCAATTCCCTCATCAACCTTCACATTTGTACTTTCTATTATCTTTCTCAGTCTCTTGTTATAACACTGGTATGCTTTGCTTTGAGTAGAGTAACCCAAGAATATTCCTTCATCACTTCTAGCATCAAACTTTCCTAGATCTTCATCTCTTTTAATGTAACACTTGCTACCAAAAACTCTGAAATACCTCATAGTAGGAGTGATGCCAAACCAAAGTTCATAAAGAGTCTTACCGGTATTGCTTCTAATTTGAACTCGATTGAGAGTATAGACTATAGTGCTGACAGCTTCTCTCCAATAGATCTGAGGAACATTTGCTTCCATCATCATGGTTCTAGATGCTTCCTGGATGGTCCGGTTCTTTCTCTCCACTACTCCATTCTGCTGTGGAGTCCTAGTAGCAGACAATTATCTCCTTATTCCATGTTTCTCATAGAAATCTATGAACTCACCAGATGTGAATTCTCCACCTCTATTAGATCTCAGACATTTCAATTTTAATCCAGTTTCATTCTCTACCATAACCTTGAATATTTTGAATTTCTCAAGAGCTTCTGATTTCTCTTTTAGAAAGGTTACCCACATCATCCGGGAATAATCATCAATTAGTAACATGAAGTATATATCACCTTGCACATTTCTGATTCTTGCTGGACCACAAAGATCAGTATGAACTAAGTCCAATAATCTGGTAGAGGATTGTTCCTTGCTTTTAAATGAGACTCTGCTTTGTTTTCCCAACTGACATTCTTTGCACAAACTATTTGTAGATTTCACCAGCTTAGGAATATCTCTTACAACCTGAGTATTGCTTATCTTGACGATATTATCAAAATTCACGACACATTCTCCTATGCCACAACCAACTCTGATCAACTTGAACAAATAAGCAACTTTTACCAATACCAACTAGATGGAAGATATTACCTTTAGTCTGAGTACCAGATGCAATCTCTGCTCTGGAACTTTCAAAGATCTTGCACTTTCCATTCTTGAATTGGAGGTCATAGCCCTTGCCCACTAACTGTCCAACACTGAGAAGATTGTGCTTCAATCCTTCAACATACAGAACATTACTGGTTTTGTTCCTTCCATCAAAAGAAATAGTTACTCTACCTTTGATTCTACTAGCAGAATTATCACCAAACTTTACCACTCCTCCTTCATACCTTTCCAAATCTATGAACTTATTTTTGTCACCTGTCATATGGTGAGAGCATCCACTGTCAATGACTCAATCATCCTTTTCTTCAACTTGGGTAGCCAGAGCTCTTTCTACAACTTTATGATTGACAGATTCAGAGGGCATTGGATCTTCTTCCTTGATGGCAATGAACACCTAGTCACTTTTGGATTTGTCTCCTATTTCTGATTCATCATCTGTTACTCCTTCATTATCTCCTTCATGAACATAGTAACAATTCTTTTGGAATATTGATCTATTAGAATTTGGCCTTGAATATCTTTCCAGACACTTTGAGGCAAAATGACCAATCTTATTGTAGTTGAAACACTTAAAAGACAATTTCCCTTCATACTTACCGGATCCTCTTGGCAGTCTTTTTGCAATAAGAGCTTCAAGGTGAGCAGTTTCAGCTTCTTCTTCTTCCAGATCTTTTCTTGCTTTTTCATACCATGATAGTTTCCTTGAAGAGTTCTCTCCCAAATCAAGCCTTTGTTTACCTTTTACAGAGGCACTGGCTTTGAATGTAGATTTAGTCTTTGGGGGTTCATCTCCAAACTCGACCATTTCAAATGTAGCCAATTTACCAACCAATTGATCTCTTGTGATGGTTGTGTGAGCTCTAAATTCTTCAATTGCAGTAGCCTTGATTTTATAAGAAGCAAGAAGGGATCTGAGAACTTTGCCAACAATCTCATCTTCATTCAAGACTCCACCAACATTTCTAATTCCAAAAACAATCTCATTTACTCTTGGCATAAAAGATGTGATATTTTCATCTTCTCTCAGCTTCAGATTTTCAAATTTCCCTTTCAGACTCTGTAACCTTGCACATTTAACATATTTGTTTCCTTCATGCAGAAGTTTCAGTTTTTGCCAAATTTCAAAAGCAGTTGGTAGATCAATAACATTTGAGAGTTCTGAATTAGATAAAGCACTTAGAAGAGCCTCTATAGTCTACAGATTGTTTTTGGCATCTGTGATTTCATTTTGGGTTTTTGGACCACCCTGTGGAGGTACATATTGAGTTGTAGCCATGGTCTAGTACGCCATTCCCATACATTGCAAGTGACATTTCATGCGGCCTTTCCAAAGATTAAAATTGGTTCCATCAAACTTTGGACTATCCTTCTTGTAAGATGACATCCCGGATCTCCTCAAGTGGTTAAGCTTCTTTTAGAGGAACTTGGCTCTGATACCAATTGTTAGACTTAGGGCACACAACTGAGAGGGGGGGTGAATCAGTTGTGTAAAAACTTTCTTCCAATTAAACACTTAACTTCACTTTGCAATTCAGCAGTATAATAATAAATCAATCATGGAAACATAATGCAACAAATCAAGAGCAGAAACACATCAACACATGAGACACCAAGATTTTGACATGGAAAACCCAGTTAAGGGAAAAACCACAGGGTGATTAACCCAAGATTGTATTCTCTATTAGAAGAATAGAAAAAATAAAATGGCACATGCCAATTAGGTCTCACTACCTGAGCACACTACTCACAAAGAGGCTCACTGCCTACAAAAGACACACTGTCTACAAAAGAATAAGTATCACATACTTGAACTAGAAAATAGCATCTTCACCATGCTTGAGTCAGTTCCATTTAAGCCCAATGCTTCTGCCCTGCCTTTCGCTCTCCTCCTTGCTAGCACACACTCATCTCCACAAGGACACCTTTGAAATGACTTCAGAACCCCTTATTTATACAAGACATCAACTTAGGAATAATCATCTAAGTCGGCAAACATCTACAAGAACATCCACAAGACGTGTAACTCATCTGGTTGGCCAGTCTTAGGAAGAACACCATCATCTGGAGGTTGTTCTTCAATTACGATTTCCAACTCCAATGTGGACCACTAACATGAGCTGGACATGATTCAAAGACCTTCATAAGATTTCTTGAATCACCAAGAACATCCGCACTTCATCTGCATACTGAAATCCTTCTCTCCTTCATCTGGAACCTCAAGAACATAGTCTGTCACTATTGTCACAAAGGAATAGATGCTTCTGGACCTCTAGACCACAAACCAATCAAGTTGATACTTCAAACAGACTTCTTGAACACTCCCTAAAATCTGCAGAACATGACAATGCATTTCCGGATCTCACCAGACCTTTCTGTAACACTCTGTTACCTCTAAACACCTACCAGAACCAGTTTTACTTGGGTGGCCACAACTTCTTCAGATCTTCATGCGGACCTCTAAAATCTCTACTGGACAATCTCAAGATACATATCTACAAACCCTTTAATCCGCATCTCCTGATCTTCTTCCTATCTTGGACTGTTACCTTACTGTTATCACTGTTCTTCACTATTTCTTATTGAGACTAATTTTCTCCATATACTCAGCACACAGCTCATCCAATCCTTATCATTAATGCAACAGAAGTGTGTTGACATTAATGACAACATTGGTTAGGCCCATACTTACAACAAAATTCTCCTATCACAAAGTGGGACGCCTATCTCCTCATGTGAGGACAAAATTACAAGTTGTAATCTTCCATGTAGGGTGACACATCACCGTGCCACATCCCACAACATGACAATATGGAATTTACAATTTATTTACAACATAGGAAATTAATTAATATATGCAAACATAAATAACGTAAGGAATTACCAAGGTTGAGATGCTTTAATTCCCAACAACCCCAACTCCAGAAACTTTTAGGATGGTACATCTCAGTGATTCAGAAAATGGGTATCAGTTGCATGTTGTTAGAAATGCTTGCATGTCAGTTTTAAGACATTACTTGTAGGACACTCAAACTCCTGAAAGTTGCAGGATGGTACATCTTAGTGTTTTAGGTAATGGGTATCAGTTGCATGTTGGATCTGGTGTTTGCATGTCACTTGCATGTGTAAAACAAGGTAATTCTAAATAACATTGGGGACATCAATTGTACAAGTTGTTGCATGAGAATTGGTGTGTGTTGATCATTTCAGTTGACTTAAATAGATTGGGCTAACTTGAGCACCCAATCTTGGGACTTTCAGTTGTTGCTTTTATTCAGAAATATGTTTGATGTTGGCAAAGCTATTTTTAGCATACTTGTGTGCACACATCATGAAGGGGCAGTTAACTCAAAGCTTGGACTTTGTTTGAGTTCAGTCTTCTCAATTTAAGTGAACTTGATTTTTGCATGAGCCTTGGAAGGTACGTTATAAATTTTAATTTATTATAATTTGAGTTTCAAGATTTTGAATTAAAAGAGGGTTTTTTAATTTAATTGTAAACCCCATACATTTTCTAGAGAGTTGATTTTGAAGAAAAAAGAAGCTTTTGAAGAAAAAAACAAGAAGCTTTTTTTGAAGTTTTTTTACAGGTTTGAAGATTGAAGAATCTTTTGAAGTGCATCAAGGACTTAGAGGAATTTCAGTATTGAATGTAATCTTTTCCAAACAGATTTAATTCAAGTAGGAAACATCTTTGAGTGTGGAGTTTTTTTTTGAAAGGGTTTCTCCATGTAAATAATGTGCAAGTTTTTTCTCTTCTCTTCTTTTCTCTTCTACATTGGTTTGAAAGTGCATAAGCACTTATTCATTAATTGTTATAGATTAATCTTGATTTCAGCTTTGTATGCACAAAATTTTAAAGTTTATAGTAGCATTTCTACCTTCATTTTCAACATTTGGTATTAGAGCTAACGATTGTGTAGAGTGAGGGATGCCTTTCTCTTAAAGTGTTGAAGGTTTTTTGGTTGTAGTGGGAGCTTTGTTTTATAGGTTTTGCAGATTTGTGAGTTTAGAATCCATTGTAGTTACCTCTCAGATGGATATTGTCAAAAGAATCTTTGTTGGGCACTTGAGGCTCAAGGTTATGGATCTTTATGGAGTCGATCCTAGGATAGTGATTCGGAGCTCCATTTTGACAATATGTGTAGATTCTCTTGTTTGGTGGTTTTATTTTTTTACCTTGTGGTCATATGCATTGAAAGGGTGTTTATGTTGGATGGTTACTTCTGGTACCTTAATCACATGGAAAAACACTCATTTCTTGGACTACAGTTTGGAGTGCTTATGTTGGGTTCATGGTTTTAGTCCATGGTTACATGAAAGCACTAGATGATTTATCACTGGTTGTATGAAGGTTGTGGAGTTGGTATTTTTAAGATATGGACACTCTTGAACAACTTGGTTTCTCCTTTCTCATATTCATGCTATTTTGAATATGTAAGTTTTTCACAGTTTTCCTGTTTCAAAAGATTGTGGGTTTGCAGATTTGTGATATTCCATTATTTTCAAATGACATATTTGATGGTGTTTCATTGGTGCAAATGTTTGTATGTTTGAGTGGTTTCAGATTTATAGAGATATGGTTTTGTAGGTTTTACATGTTAATCAAAATCTATGGTTTGTAGATTTGTGGAAAATTGTGTTCATACACTTTTTGGATGGAAACAATTTCAGATTTGTAAGGTTGCTTATTGAGTTCCTATGATCTATGGTTTCTCCTATGTGGATTTATTTGGTAAATCAGATCTAGAGTTGATTCTAATGTTTGAGTCGTGGAAATCTACATGTAATACCTGGTTACATTTGTTTTACATGTTACTAATGTGGGGTTGAATCTATTTTTCAGTTATTAAAGGTTGGAGCACTAATCATGTTTTTCTCCTATGAGATGTTGCATGTGTGCATATCTTGTGAATAAGTTGATGAGGGTTTTATTTGGTAGGCCTCTTCTTGATCACCTTAATTACATTGGTATTTTTTATATTGAGAAAAAAGGGTAGTTTGGAGTACTTGATTTAGTTATTCATTGGAATCTATAGCAGTAAAGTTATGTTGCATAAGAAGCTTTTTTCACTTTCAGTGGAGTTTTGGTAATGATGTTGATCATGATACCATGCATAACTTGGTATCACTTTTAGTGGGAGTTTTGTGCAGTTACATAATGTGTTCTATCTTCTTTGTTTAAAGATATTGGTTCTAAACTGTTGTTGTGGTAGTGTTGTGAGCCAAGCAAAATCTTTGATTAGAAGATGGACAATCTTTTGCAATGGTTGTTGGTGTCATAAGAAGCTTTTGGATAATGCCTTTAGTTTGTAGAAGGATTCATTGACATTTTTGGTTCTATTGACAAAGGATGCTAGATCTTCATGTTTTTTTTGAAGAGGTGTTGACATCTTGGTTTTCCATGGAGGACTCTTGGAGTTTTTGTGAGGTGTTGAATTTACAACTTATTTGTTTTTGATATATGATCCTTGGTTTTGAGGATGTATAGTATTATGTCATGATAAAATCTTGATCATGAGTTAAATTTTTTGGCATAATACAAGTGCTCTTAGGAGCAAGATATGTTCATTGGAGCATATGACCTTCTTTTGAGAAGATGTTAGATCATGATGTCATGATATATTCCTAATTCTAGAGTTGGAATTTTTACAATGGTTTGGTTAGTTCTCTCTTTGGTTTTGAAGTATTAATCATTTGCTTGGAGCTTCATGATTGTGTAGATTACATTTAAAGTTGGCATGGATTTATTGCTAAAAACTCATAGATACTAGAGAGACTTGGGTGAGGCTTGATATCTCTTGAACTTAGATATATGTGTTGGAAAGATTTCTCATTATGAGATGTCAACAAAAGAACCAAGAAGCCTACACTTGGAAATGGACGTGAATCCATTATAGACCTTATGAAAAGGTTGTCTTTATTATAAGCTTTTATTGCTTGGTGTTATATGGAAGGACAATCTTGTATCCCACTCTTGGTCTACTCGGCAGGTAAAATGATCTAATAGGTGTTGCCCACCTAATTATTAGATGCATTCTTTATATGTATCTTGTCTTCTCTTTTATAGTAGTCTTGAAAAGGATTGTTGAGAAGTAGATGCATGAGTTTATGGATTTCTATTGTTCTCATTATTATTTGATCTTAATCTATGGAACGAGTTCTGAGGATTTGTTTTGGAGAGTTAAACAAATAGTTTGTGGTTTTTGGGCTTATTTCCTTTGTTGTGGGAATGTTTGGCTAGTTTGATCTACTTTCAGTGAGAGGTTAACATCTATTGCTGCCATGTTTTCATTATAATTTGGATGTTAGATGTTGATACCTTTTTAGTTTGGGAGTGTTGAAAGAGATCTTACTTTACATAGTTTGGCACAAGTTATTGTGGTATAAAGACATGGTATGATTTTGTAGTTTCTCTCTTTCCTTGTATATTGTCTTCTTCTTAAAGGTTCTCATGTTTATGGATTTGAGGTTTGTATTGGAGTCAAGTGTTATTGTTGTTAACAATAATTTGGTAGCTCCTTTATCTTTTTCTTCATTGGTTAAGAGGACTTGGGAGAGTTATTCAGAGATTGGTAAAGAGAGATGTTTTATGCATATCATTATACGTTTTCACACTATATGGTAGAGGATTTAGCCACATCCTCTAAGAGAAGTGCTATAGGAGGATTTGTTAATGCCTTCATCTTATTTTAAGATTTGACATTACCCATGTAGTGGGATTTCTTGGATCTATATGCTCTTTATTGTCACGATATCTTCTTTGTTGTCTTGGTTTGTAGGTTATTGATGTGAAGATGATTTTGCATGTTTCACTATTTGGATCTACGAGTTGTGTACGTTTAGTGGGTTGTCTTTACCCATTGGTTGCATTGAAGACTTGGCTGTGGACTATCAATATCCATAGATATGTTCAGTGTTATTACGGATTTTGTTTGTTGGCCTTGTCTTTGGTCATTTGTACATTGGTATGTTGCACTGAGATGAGAGGATGGATGATTAGCAGGATTGTTTTATAGGGACTTGATTGCATTTTTGGGTTGGTATGTTGATGGCATGGAGTTCTACCTATGATGGTTTATTTACCTTGGTTTTTTAAGGTATGGATATTTTGGATGAGCTAGCAACTTACTGTGGTTGCTTTTCCATTTGGTATGAGTGTGGAAGACACTTAGAGTCTTATGTTATCATATGATTTGATGCTTGTGTTCATGTTGAGATTGGTGCAGGTTTCAGTGATAGTTGATATGTTTCTTATTTATCATGGGTGACATGATGTAAGGAGTTCTTGTTTGAGATGATGGTTATCATGGTTGCTTTTACACGTATCTTATTGGAGCACAAAAGTATGTTGAAGAATCAATGGTACATTGATGGCAAGGGATGTTTTTCCCTGTGATTTAAAAGTTTGATTATTTCATTTAGAGTTATTGCAATGTATAATGTCAAGTGGGAGAATGTTGGGATAAGTTGCTATTAACTTGCAATCCTAACCAATTCAGGTGTCTCCAAAGTTCTTGGAATGTGTTCCCCAACACATAAGGACTTCAAGAGATTAATTATTTATTAATTATATCACTTTGACTTTTGCAATCAATTCCTAAGTGATAAGGTCAATCTTGGACACCCATTTTTAGAGTGGGGCCCATGAAGACCTTGTTGACTTCTCCTAAGTCTTAAAATAGAGTTTGATAACTCCTAGTGAGTGGGATTTAGACTTGGGGCTTATTTTTAGACTTGGAGTTGTGCTTTTTTATGTACATGAGTGGATAATGTTGAGACACCTTGCATGGATATAATGTTGGAGTTAACTACAGCATTAGAGATGCATGAATTGGATATTGCTTGCATGTACTTGCATGTTGTTGCATGTTACTTGCATGTACTTGCATGTTGTTGCATGTTGATGCATGTTGTTGCATGTTGGTCATATGGACTTGCATGTTGTTGCATGTGCTTGCATGTTGTTGCGTGTCACTCCTATGGACTTGTATGACCTTGCATGTTGTTACATGTCACTTGCATGTGCTTGCATGTTGTTGCATGTCATTCTTATGGACTTGTATGACCTTGCATGTAGTTGCATGTCAGTTATATGACCTTGTATGTAGTTACATGTCAGTTTTGTGAGATTACTTGTAGAACACTCCAGCTCCAAAAACTTGCAGGATGGTACATCTTGGTGATTCAATAAATGGGTATTAGTTGCATGTTGTTGAAAATGCTTGCATGCTAGTTTTAAGATATTAATTGTAGGACACTCCAACTCCTGAAAGTTGCAAGATGGTACATCTTAGTATTTTAGGTAATGGGTACTCATTGCATGCTGGATCCAGTGTTTACATGTCACTTGCATGTATAGAACAAGGTAATTTTAAATAACATTGGGGACATCAATTGTACAAGTTGTTGCATGAGAATTGGTGTGTGTTGATCACTTCAGTTGATTGAAATAGATTGGGCTAACTTGAGCACCCAATCTTGGGACTTTCAGTTGTTGCTTTTATTTGGAAATATGTTTGATGTTGCAAAGCTATTTATAGCATACTTGTGTGCACACATCATGAAGGGGCATTTAACTCAAAGCTTGGACTTTGTTTGAGTTTAGTCTTCTCAATTTAAGTGAGCTTGATTTTTGCATGAGCTTTGGAAGCTATGTTATCAATTGTAATTTATTATAATTTGAGTTTCAAGATTTTGAATTAAAAGAGGGTTTTTTTATTTAATTGTAAACCCCATACATTTTCTAGAGAGTTGATTTTGAGGAACAAAGAAGCTTTTGAAGTAAAAATAAGAAGCTTTTTTGAAGTTTTTTATAGGTTTGAAGATAGAAGAAGCTTTTGAAGTGCATCAAGGACTTAGAGGAATTTTAGTAATGAATGCAATCTTTTTTAAAGAGATTTATTACAAGCAGGAAACATCTTTGAGTGTGGAATTTTTTCCCGAAAGGGTTTCTCCACGTAAATACTGTGCAAGCTTTTTTCTCTTCTCTTCTCTTCTCTTCTACATTGGTTTGAAAGTGCATAAACACTTGTTCATTAATTGTTACAGATTAATCTTTATTTCAGCTTTACATACACAAAATTTTAAAGTTTATAGCAATAGTTCTACCTTCATTTTCAACATATTTCATTAAGTTTTGAGTAAATTAGAGTATTTTTTCTCTAAATCGCTTGAAACCCTCACTAGGGTGAGTGCTGACAGGAAATAATGGATTTCTTTTCATTCCACCATTGAATAAACCTTAAACCTAGTGGAATGAGGGTGGACATGTTGTGTTTTGTGTTCTTTAAGTTGTAGGAGTAGGGGAATGAAGATTGGTGAAGATTTGTTGATGCCCTAGGCTGAAAACTCATGATTTTGGGCAAATAAGATGCATAGGGGTTAAGTTTGGTAGAAAAACTCTTGGGAAAGGATTTTTAATGCTTAGAAATGGTTGGGTAGACCATCGTTGACATGTCTAAGGCATTGGTGTGAAGATTTGAAGTCTGGGATTAGAAAACCCTGTGGTGACCCATCTAAACTAGCCTTATTAGGCCTAAATTGCAGCACAACAGTCCTATTTTAACCCTTGTGTTACAAAACACCCCCATTTAAATTTGAAGTATGTTGTGTAAGAGGATAATTGGTATCTAAAATAGTTTTTAGTTCATGAGTTTGAGTTGTTTCCTTCAAATTATGTCAAAAATACCCCTTTTGTTGTTCTACAAGGCATAGTGGAAGATTGTGAAGAAAATCACTTTGTTTGAGGTGTTAAGACTTTAGCCAAGGATTGATTGAGTGAGTTTGATCTTTGATACCCTGCTCTACATCAGAATATCTCTTCCATAATAGTTGAAAATGGACATCTTCATAACCATCCATACTCTAATGGATTGGCAAGGCTGCCAATGAGTTGTGAAGCACATGATAACTATTCACATGATAACTATGCACCAACATTGTTAATCAAAAGACAATCCAATCTACATTTTCTTCTAAACTTAGACCTACCTCAGTGACCTAAGTGATGTATGTGCAAGGATAGTGATAAGAAGGGGATATTTTTATGGGGATGAGAGGATTTTGTGATGGGGGTGATGGGAATTTTTAACTCAATCTCAAATTTGATTGCGAAAGACAACCTGTCAAAATTCCATGCTTGGGACTATCCTAACCAAGATTTTGAAATTGCTTAGCAAATTGTCAATACCCTATCTATGAACAAATATGGTGCAGGGCACCATAGGTCTTAATGTGGAAAAGTTGCAAAGTGTTAAGTATTTTGGTGTTGTTGTGTTTAAGTCATTTTGTGTGTAATAAGGTCTTTAAGACCATTTTTATTGTTTGTAAGTGGTTTGGAGTCATGATGGAGTCAATTGGGTAAAATTTGTAAAAAGTTGCTCTATGTTTTGAAACCCTAGGTTTTAGTGTGTTGAGTGAAGAAAATGAAGTTTTGGGCCACTAGTGAAATGGCCTAAAAACTGGTGGAATGGAAGTAGATGGGTAGTGTTTTGTGTTGTTGATGTTGCAGGAGCAAGGGGAGGGTGTTAAGTGCTAGTTTGTTGATGCCCTAAGCTGTAAAACCACATGTTTTGGGCATAGAAGATGTATAAGAGCTAGGGTTTGTAGAATAAGCTTTGGTAGATTATGTCAATGGTTGAAATTTGTCTATGCAAACCCCATATGTCATGTTAGAAGCCTTAGAATGAAGAGTTGAAGCTTGGGGATTGAAACTCATATTATTGCCTTGTTGTCACAACAATGGCAAAAAGGAAGACAGTCTCATGAAATATGTTGTGAATAGTAGTGACAAAATTATGCTTTCGATTAGTGTAAACGGTGAACAAGGGATAAGAGACAATTATTGAAGTCATGCCTTGTCTTGAAGCACTACAACTCTGTGCATCATATTAAATATTTAATATAAACTGTCGTATACATAATGTCATGAACATAATATCTAGTTTACATACAAAGCCATATAGGCATTTGCAAACAAAGCCATACAGGCATATATACAAAAATATACATCGGTAACATACAAAAGTATGTCTGAAAACTAGTTTCCTATGTACTTTTATGAAATAATTGGCGACCCTTGCTTGACCATGAAGATGGAGAGCCAATCCATGACTCATCCTCTCTGTTGTCAAGTAGACCTCTTCAACAGTTCAAGATCATGCAGCTCCACCTGTTAATACAATCAAACAATATGCACATTACTATACAAAAATGTACATGAAACATATAACATCACATATGTAATTGATCACTTATTGCCATTTGATGATCACTCTCCATCATCTTTTCTCTAGCCTCTTTGTCTGTAGTTGGACAGATCAGAGTTGTGACCTCCTATGAGAAGCATCAAAAAGAAAAATTGACTAAATATAAATATACTGGAGGGAAGCAATTCCTACTACTATTTATATACAAAACAAAGTACAAGTAAGCATCTAGGAAATTTTTATACATACTTACAAATTAATCCAACGAACCATCTGAGTCTTCTCTACTCCTTATTGTGTCAAGTATTGCCTCATGGTTAGACTCACGCACCTTCCACAAGGTCTTGTTCAAAGGTCTACCTTGATATTGTATCAAATGAACATTGGTTGCCATGACAAGGTTGGAGTAATGAAGAATCTTCCGATGCATGTCAAAGTTCTTAAACAACCAAACATTAACAATCTTATGTGGGTACCTTCTAAGCCATGTTTCAGTAACAACCACTGGGCCTATAGGGTATTCAATGTTTTCTCCATCTGTAACTGGGGCCTCCAACAACAAGTAATAATCTATTCCCTCTTCATTAGCTTCCTCAGAAATAACTTCATAAACATGCTCTACAATGATATGTGTAGCAAATTAGATGAAATTAGTCAACATTACAATATGACTTCAAAGTTTAAGATAACATTAGGAATTTCAAAAACTATGCAAGTAGATATATTACCTGGTTGACCTATATCTGATATGTGGTCAAAGTCAACTGATGATTACATCCCTATCATTTCCAGTGTCGTCAGTGGTTGTGTTGAAGGTAGGATAGACAACTAAGAGTGGGGGTGAATCAGTTGTCTCAAAACTTTAGAACTTATTGCAGTTAATTCTTTCTTTTACACTTAATAACAATTCAATAACTTAACTATGAAAACAATAATCATAAGTGTAAGAGCAGCAACACAAAAACATACTTGACACCAAGATTTTTGACGTGGAAACCCGATTAAGGGAAAAACCATGGTGGGATTTAACCCACAAAAATTAATACCCTATTAAAAGTATTTTTACAAATGGGAATGCACATGCATTCGGGCTTACTGCCCAGAGCTCACTGCCTATAGAAATATTACAAGAGAATAACATAGAGTTTGAACTGATGAATAGCATCTACCCAGGCAAGAGTTTCAATTCTAGTTAAGTGTAAAAATTGATCTTACACATTTCATCTTTAATTTCTCTTCTCACTACTCTACCTTCATTCACACCTTAGATTTTCTGATCTTCTCATATTTGCCCTTATTCACACACACACACACCAAAAACATCCAATTCCATCAGCTATATATATTCGTAACATGATCTACAATCATTTTACTAGTTAGCTTCAAGAACATTTAGAACTTTGTTGAGTACTCTACTCTGTTGGCTAGATCCATACATAATATGAGATGTGGACCAAAACTTCTACTCAGAAATCATCAATCATGTCAGCTACCATCACTGATCATCACTAATTTCCCAATAAACAACTTATATACATCCAGTATTAAGATCATTCACAAGGTCAGCCTATTCTTCTTCTGTCTGTTCTGTCAAACTAAAACCTAATACTCAGAAGCTAATATCTTTTGAGTCCTTCATCACCGGAGAACAAAACTCTAGATTTAGAGTATCTTAACAATGCTTACAACTACTTTAGATCTGCAGCACACTATGCCTTTCCACCGGAGAGATATAGACCAAAATACCAGACCCTATCACCTGCTCTGTTCCTGACTGCCTGGACATAGACAAATTCTGAATCTCACTTCCAGTGTGATCAAATTGTGTTATACGGATGATTGGGATGATCTTAGTTGCCATCAATGACAACAATTATCAAGTGAAGCAGTGTCTCTTGCCAACAATCTCCTCCTTTGGCATTGATGGAAACACTTAGTGAAAAATGACTAAGTGTCTAATGTAGCTCCCCCTCACTCTGTACACTTGTGCTTCTCTATTAGTTCTAAAGCTCCCCCTTTGCTTATTCTTCATTTTTCACTACTCTTCACTCCCCCTTTGACATCAATGGCAAAGGGTGGGGTCTGCAAGCCAAAACTCTCCAAAAATTTTGTGTAAAATGCTACATATGTAGAAGTAATCATTAAGTTCTATTCACATGAACTTGAGAATGTCTGCAAAGATGGTTTTTATTTGTATAAGTTTAGAGGCCCAAGTACTCTTCATTCCATCTAAGATTGAGATGTGCCCACTCAACAAAAATGAATATGCTTCTGCCTTTGATAGATCTGATGGATCACTAGTCTAAATTGCAGTCTGAGCTTCAGATAGGGCATTATACATTGTCTCTAACTTAGGGGAAGTCAATCTCTAGAGCTCACACATTCTCTTCATAATGTTGCCTTTTTCTTCAACAAGTCTCTTTATCTCATAAGTCAAGCTAATTACTTGACATTCCTGACTTATGGGTGAAATAGTTAGAGGATAAAAATTATTGGATAGATTTGACAACTTCAATTCTTGTTCCTTTATCTTCTTTTCAATATCCTCACTTACTTTGGGCTAGGATAAACAAAATTTATATATATCACTTTCATCACTTAGAGAATTTTGAACACTCTTTATACTGATAGAAAGTATAGTCCTATCATACCCTATCAGACTCTTAAGTTCACTAAATCTCTTATCCAAAAACTCATTTCTTACTTTTGTCTCTACAGACTTCTCAAAGGATTCAAAATGAGTATTTACAAAACTTACAAGATTTTCAGATGTCTAGAGGGGGAATCAGATGAACTCTTCTAGTAGGAAGGCATTAATTTTTCCAAAATCTCAGTTGCAAGCCCCAATAGCTCATTGTCCTCCATGTGGAACTTTAACATCTTTTTTGTAGCCTTTACTTGGGTGAATGATGCTATTTTCATTAATTGAATTGGAGAGAGAGCATCTGGATTGGCTAAACCATGGAGTAGTTCAGCCTCATCAAGCTCAATCATCTCTTTTTCAAGAAGATTTTTCACTTCATTTGCAATGTCTCTTGCAACATTTTCTGAACCATCCTTTTGTACATCACATTTCTCAGTAACTGCTTTAGGTGCTTCAACATTTGCACCATCTTCTTCTACTTTGTCTTTCTTTCCTTTTTCCTTCTCTTTCTCTGCTTTACTTTTCTCCATGTTCTCTACAGAGGAACTCTTTCCTATTTGTTCACCACTTGCTATGTGATTCAAAGGGCTCTATGTAGTAGCAATATCCTCTTCTTTTTCAGCATGATCAGGTGGAGGAGTTACTCCTGCATCAATTATTTTGTCAATCATATCTATGTCCTCATGATTGACTTGTTCCTCTTCTTGGACTTCTCCAACAATCAAATCTGATAAATGAAATCCAACATTAGTCTCTTCATAGGTTAACTCCGAAGGATCTAAATTAATACCTCAGTCATCAATTCTTTTGTTAATCTATTCTTCTAGAGCTTCATGTTCCAGAACTAGAGGATTGACTTCTTTTACTTGTTTCTCTAAAAAGATATAATATTTATCTTTGTCTAAAGCCTTTCTCAAGATTTCT
Organism: Cunninghamia lanceolata; assembly: GCA_027924645.1. NCBI lineage: Eukaryota > Viridiplantae > Streptophyta > Pinopsida > Cupressales > Cupressaceae > Cunninghamia > Cunninghamia lanceolata. Next base: position 11,502,933 of record BSBN01000130.1, on the reverse strand, counting down.
TCTGTTTCTTCTCTAATTTCCTTTGTTTCACCAAGCATTAGTTTGTTCATCCGGACCTTCCTCCTAATTTTTTTTTTAACTTCTCTAAGGATTTTATCTTCTTCTCTTTTGGTCATCATAGGACACAAAGTGGGGTGAACATACATTCTGAGTTCTATGTCTTTATCCTTAGCTGCTTCTTTCCTTCAACTTTTAGGAAGTTCTTGTAGGATTTCCAATAGGGCTCTATTGAATGTATTCAAATATATGATAATAGCATCTTCCAAAACTTTCTTATTTGCTTGATCAAAATTATCATAGTAAGCTCCAACAGGCTTTAAATTTCCATGAATAGTGATTGTTTTTACAATTTCATCAATAGTCATAGCGACCTTACTAGTTACTTGCTTTTTACTGGCATTATTGCTTCCAAAAGGCTGGTCTTTAGAAGTCTTTGAAATTCTAGCTTTCTTGGATATTTTTTCTTTCACTTCTTCATCTGTCTCTATTTGCTCATCATCTTTTGTGCTCTTGTGGGTTCTTGTGGCCTTGGTTTTCTTTGTTTTCCCTCTATCACTGAATGGAGTGGCTTCCGGCTTCTTAGTGGAAGTGGACTTGATATGGTCAACAAGAGTTGCATAATTCCTTGTCTTCCTTGAGGAGCTTGGTGGGACTTCTGGAGTAACTGCCAGCTCACATTTTGCTTTTTCTTCTATAGTCTGCTCAGTTCTTTTCTTCATCCTTTCAATTCTTTCTTGATTCTTCTTTACTGCCTCCTTGGTTAGGCCAATGCTCTCAGCATACCTTTCAACTTGTCTCTGTACTTTCCTCTTGGTCTCTGGCTATTTGAGCTCCACATGCAATTTTAGACTTAATTCCTTGTAGGTTTCAAACCTTTCCACAGAGGTATCTTTAAGTGTTCTTAGAAGATGTTGAACATACATATCCAAAACGCTTCCATCCACCTCATAACCCATAGGCATTATCCAAACTATCCTTGGTTCTACAGCTTCCATCAAGCATTGATCTATGTCAACCATGAAACATATGTCATTTTCATACTTCTCCACAATTGATCTAGGGATTCTCTCCCTTGCTTGAATTAAACTCTAGAAGTTTTTGAAGTAGCTCCAAATGGTAGTCTTTTGGGCCTGGGAATCACCAAGGCTAAGAAGGTGATCTCTTATTTTCCATGCTACTGGTCTGTCAGTTGTCTAGTGCACACCTTGAATTCCAGGTACTTCATTCATAAAATAGAAGAACAAGCATATAATCAAGGAACCATATTTGAAGGTATTTTTCTTATCTTTCTTTATTTTTCTCAAATTCTTAATCAATCGATTTTGTAGTAGTTCACAAAGATCATAATCACCATTTTCTTTTAACATTTGATAGGCTGCATTTATTGTAGTTCCGGAGATAAAATTTTCTCTACTGGAGTGGTAAATCTTGTACCCAATCAACATGGAGGCAAATTTAACATCTAGTTCTATGATATCATTGATGGTCATTGCCCTTTTGTCAAACTTGGCACTGGTAGCATCAATCACTGTCTAGTTTTTCATGGCTTTCAGCATGGGTAATCCGTCGAAGGAGTTTAACCCAGTTACAATCTTGATAACATCCTTTGTAATATTGAAAGGTTTCAATAGCCATATGAAACGTAATGACTTGCAAAAAATGTTTTCTTTCTAGGGCTTTGTATTCTGACTTCAATTTGTGGCTATTATCCATTAAGTAGTTTTTAAGCAAATCCAAGAGTTTCAGGTGTCCAAATTCATCCATGTTACAGTGGATGTATGCCCTAATATCCTCAACATGTAGTACACCATGTGGAACCTGAGAGAATGTGCCCAATGGTTCAACTTCAACTGATTTGTATGGATACTTCTTAAATATTGATTGGGACCTTTTAGTTACATTAACAACTAGAGGTGTAGCCATTTGCATAAATTGAGAACTCAAGAGATTTCATAGAAAATAGAAAATACCCTGTTACGCAGATTAGCATTTTTGCTTGGAAATCCTTTTCTCTCTTCCAAATCTTGAGAATTCTAAGCTTTAATCTCATCCACTTCTTTCTTCTTATTTTCTCCTGATGCAAAGTGTTCCAAATGAGGAATAAATGACCTTCTTAAGCTTCACATCACCTAATTTGCCTTTGTAATAAATGCTCTGCCATAGCACATCCGATTGCTCTATTTTTGAATAGTCTTTCATGTATCACTCTACAATTTGCCATAATCACTTCCTTTCTTCTGGAAATCCCTCCACATGTTCTGAATCAATTCAAGGTACCTTTTCTCATTGTGCCAGATCCAGACACTCACTTACTGGCTGGGGGAATTTGATTTACAATGTTACTCCCCCTAAGCCAAGGCTCCCAAATCAATTCCCAGACAAATTTTTAGCACCGAATTCCAGTGCGGATCCATTACTGTCATTCATAATTGTTTTCTTGACCCATATCTTGTTTGTTTCATTCTAAGTCTCATTCACATTAATGTTTTCTTTGCCTTTGTCTTGTCTCTGCTCATCCAATTTTTTGTTTACTGAACCTCTTCTTCCATTGTTCCTACTTCTGCAAAATCTTGTAATATGACTAGATTTATTGCAATTCAAGCACGCAACATTTCCTTTCTTATAAACTTGATTTCCTCTTGATCTGCATTGAATAGCCATGTGTCCAAACCCGTTGCAAGTAAAACAGTAACCATTGAAGGAATTGCCAATTTGTCTATTGTTAGTATTATTCATACTTCTGCATTCATTTGATTTATGACCATACCTCTTACACTTGAAGCATTGACCAGAGAAGGATGGACCATTTTGATTTACTCAGCTTTTGCACTGAGTAGCTTTATGACCAAATTTATTGCAATTGAAACAATTTCCATTAAATGATGGATATCTGTGAGCATTAGGCTATCTTACCGGAGGTTTTCTAGTTCTGTTTCTCCCATTCCTTGGTTGAAGATTTCTTTGTCCATATCCAGAGCTTTCACCTTTTTCAAATCCAAGACCATGCTTGTCATCAACCTTTTTCTGTCCTTCAAGTAGTGCTTCAAGTTGAACTGAGCTTATCTTGAACTTCTCTTTATATTCATTTGCAACTTCTAGGTCATGTCTGAGAATGAAAATTTTCCTTTCAAGTTCTCTCTCATTGTCTCTACTTTCTTGTAGATCAGACTCTAAATGGCTAGCTATTCTATCCAATTTGCAACATTCTTCAGTTCTTTCTTTTAGTTTTTGATTCAGATCTTCATCAATTTTCTTCCTATCTTCACTTTCTTTGGTTTGTCTCATCACCCCAGATTCCATTTCAATTTTTAGAATAGCAACTTCTTTTGAAAGCTTCTCACATTCCTTTGTCTTTTCTTCCAAAGCTTCATTCATGCCATTTTCTTCAGGTAAACTGGATAGCTGTAGAAGTAGCTCCTTTTTCCTTTGCATATAATTCTTTAATTTATCTTTTAGCATTTCAATGGTATCATCAACATCTTTAAATTCACCTCTTAGATTACTAATTTCTGCTTTAGACTGAACAAGCTCTTCTAGGGCCAACTGAAGTTGATCTTTGAGTGAACCCATTTAAAACTTCTTCCAAGATCTTTTCGTCAAGCTATTAGGCTTTTCAAAGGAAACTTGCTTTTGTTGAAGGTAGGACAAACAACTGAGAGGGGGGGTGAATCAGTTGTCTCAAAACTTTAGAACTTATTACAGTTAATTCTTTCTTTTACACTTAATAACAATTGAAGAACTTAACTATGAAAACAATAATCTTAAGTGTAAGAGCAACAACACAAAAACATACTTGACACCAAGATTTTTGATGTGGAAACCTGGTTAATTAAACCGCAAAAATTAATACCCTGTTAAAAGTATTTTTACAAATGGGAATGTACATGCATTTGGGCTCACTACCCAGAGCTCACTACTAAAATGGAGGCTCACTGCCTATAGAAAGATTACAAGAGAATAACATAGATTTTGAACTGATGAATAGCATCTACCCATGCAAGAGTTTCAATTTTGGTTAAGTGCAAAAACTGATATTACACATTTCATCTTTACTTGCTCTTCTCACTGCTCTGCCTTCATTTGTACCTTAGATTTTCTGCTCTTCTCACATTTTCACCTTATTTGCACACACACACCAAAAACATCCAATTCCATCGGCTATATATATCCACAACATGATCTACAATCATTTTACCAGTCAGCTTCAAGAATATTTAGAACTTTGTTGAGTACTTTGCTCTGTCGGCTAGATCCATACATAATATGAGATGCAGACCAAAAATTGCACTCGCAAATCATCAATCATGTCGACTACCATCACTAGTCACCACTAATACCCAATAAACAACTTCTATACATCCAAAATTAAGATCATTCACAAGGTCAGCCTATTCTTCTTCTGTCTATTCTGTCAAACTAAAACCCGATACTCAGAAGCTAATATCTTTTGACTCCTTCATTACCGAAGAACAAAGCTCTAGATTTAGAGTGTCTTGACAATGTTGAAAAGTACTTTAGATCTGTAGAAAACCATGCCTTTCCACCGGAGAGATCCAGAACAAAATATCAGACCCTATCACCTGCTCTATTCCTGACTGCCCAGACTTAGACAAATTCTGATTCTCACTTCCAGTGTGAACAAATTGTACTATGCAGATGATTGGGATGATCTTAGTTGCCATCAATGACAACACTTATCAATGCAAAGCAGTGTCTCTTACCAACAATCTCCCCCTTTGGCATTGATGGAAACACTTAGTGAAAAATGACTAAGTGTCTAATGTAGCTCCCCCTTATTCTGTACACTTGTGCTTCTTTATTAGTTCTGAAGCTCCCCCTTTGCTGGATTCTTCATTTTTCACTACTCTTCACTCCCCCTTTGACATCAATGGCAAAGGGTGGGGTTCATACGACAAAATTCTCCAAAAATTCTTTGTAAAATGCCTCATATGTATAGGTAATCATTAAGTTCTATTCACATGAACTTGAGAATGTCTGTAAAGCTGGTTTTTATTTGTACAAGTTTAGAAGCCCAAGTAGTCTTCATTCCATCTAAGATTGAGATGTGCCCACTCAACAAAAATGAATATGCTTCTACCTTTGATAGATCTGATGGATCACTAGTCTAAATTACAGTTTGAGCTTCAGATAGGGCATTATACATTGTCTCTAACTTAGGGGAAGTCAATCTTAGGAGCTCACACATTCTCTTCATAATGTTACCTTTTTCTTCAACAAGTCTCTTTATCTCATCAGTCAACCTAATTACTTGACATTCTTGACTTATGGGTGAAATAGTTAGAGGATCAAAATTATTGGATAGATTTGACAATTTCAGTTCTTGTTCCTTTATCTTCTTTTCAATATCCTCACTTACTTTGGGCTAGGATAAACAAAATTTATATATATATCACTTCCATCACTTAAAGCATTTTAAACACTCTTTATACTGATAGCAAGTATATTCCTATCATACCCTATCCAACTCTTAAGTTCACTAAATCTCTTATCCAAAAATTCATTTCTAACTTTTGTCTCTGCAGACTTCTCAAAGGACTCAAAATGAGTATTTACAGAACTTACAGGATTTTTCAGATGTCCAAAGGTGGAATCAAATGGACTCTTATGGTAGGAAGGCATTAATTTTTCCCAAATCTCGGTTGCAAGCCCCATTAGCTCATTGTCTTCCATGTGGAACTTAAACATCTTTTCTCTAGCCTTTACTTGGGTGAATGATGCTATTTTCATCAATTGAATTGGAGAGAGAGTATATGGATTGGCTAAACCTTGGAGTAGTTAAGGATCATCAAGCTCAATCATCTCTTTTTCAAGAAGATTTTTCACTGCATCTGTAGTGTCTCTTGTAACATTTTTTGAACCATCCTTTTGTTCATCACATTTCTCAGTAACTGCTTTAGGTGCTTCAACATTTGCACCATCTTCTTCTGCTTTGTCTTTCTTTCCTTTTTCCTTCTCTTTCTCTACTTTACTTTTCTCTGTGTTCTCTACAGAGGAACTCTTTCCTATTTTTTCACCACTTGCTATGTGATCTGGAGGGCTCTGTGTAGTAGCAATATCCTCTTCTTTTCTAGAATGATCATGTGGAGGAGTTACTCCTACATCAACTATTTTGTTTGTCATATCTATGTCCTCCTGATTGACTTGTTCCTCTACTTGGACTTCTCCAACATTCAGATCTGATGAATCAAATCCAACATTAGTCTCTTCATAGGTTAACTCTGGAGGATCTAAATTAATACCTTGGTCATCAATTCTTTTGTTAATTTGTTCTTCTGGAGCTTCATGTTCTGGAACTGGAGGATTGACTTCTTCCACTTATTTCTCTGAAATAATATAATATTTATCTTTGTCTAAAGCCTTTCTCAAGATTTCTTCTATTTCTTTTGAAATTTCCTTAGTTTCACCAAGCATTAGTTTATTCATCTAGACCTTGCTCCTGAATTTATCTTTAACTTCTCAAAGATTTTATCTACTTCTCTTCTAGTCATCACAGGACATAAAGTGGAGAGAACATACTCTCTAAGTTCTATGTCTTTATCCTTATCTACTTCTTTCCTCATTTCCAGTACTTTCCTTAAACTTTAGGAAGTTCTTGTAAGATTTCCAATAGGGCTCTATTGAATTTATTCAATTATATGATAATGGCATCTTCCAAAATTTTCTTATTTTCTTGATCAAATTTATCATAGTAAACTCAGATAGGCTTTAAATTTCCATGAACAATGATTATTTTTACAATTTCATCAATAGTCATAGCAACCTTGCCAGTTACTTGCTTTTTACTGGCCTTATTGCTTCTAGAAGGCTGGTCTTCAGAAGTCTTTGAAGTTCTAGCTTTCTTGGATTTTATTTCTTTCACTTCTTCATCTGTCTCTGTCTCCTCATCATCTTTTGTGCTCTTGTGGGTTCTTGTGGCGTTGGTTTTCTTTCTTTTCCCTCCATCACAAGATGGAGTGGCTTCCAGATTCTTAGTGGAAGTGGACTTGATTTGCTTAGCAAGAGTTGTAGAACTCCTTGTCTTCCTTGAGGAGCTTGGTGGGACTTCCAGAGAAACTGCCGACTCACTTTCTATTTTTTCTTCTGTAGTTTGCTCAGTGCTTTTCTTTATCCTTTCAATTCTTTCTCTATTTTGCTTTACTACCTCCTTGGTTAGGCCAATGCTCTCAGCATACCTTTCAACTTGTCTCTGTACTTTCCTCTTGGTCTTTGGCTGTCTGAGCTCCACATGCAATTTTAGACTTAGTTCCTTGTAGGTTCCAAACCTTTCCATAGTGGTATATTTAGGTGTACTCAAAAGATGCTAAGCATGCATATCCAAAACTCTTCCATCCACCTCATAACCCATAGGAATTATCCAAACTATCCTTGGTTCTACAGCTGCCATCAAGCACTGATCTATGTCAATCATGAAACATATGTCATTTTCATACTTCTCCACAATTGATTAAGGGATTCTCTCCCTTGCTTGCATTAAACTCTAGAAGATTTTGAAGTAGCCCCAAATGGCAGTCTTTTGGGCTTGGGAGTCACCAAGGCTGAGAAGGTGATCTCTTATTTTCCATGCTACTGGTCTGTCAGTTGTCTAATGCACACCTTGAATTCCAAGTACTTCATTCATAAAATAGAAGAACAAGCATATAATCAAGGAACCATATTTGAAGGTATTTTTCTTATCTTTATTTTTCTCAGATTCTCAATCAAATGATTTTGTAGTAGTTCACAAAGATCATAATCAACATTTTCTTTTAACATTTGATAGGCTGCATATATTGCAGTTTTGGAGATAGAATTTTCTCTGTTGGAGTAGTAAATCTTGTACCCAATCACCATGAAGGTAAATTTAACATCTGGTTCTATGATATCATTGATGGCCATTGCCCTTTTGTGAAACTTGGCACTGGTAGCATCAGTCACTATCTAGTTTTTCAAAACTTTCAGCATGGGTAATCCATCGGATGAGTTTAATCTAGTTACAATCTTGATAACATCCTTTGTAATCTTGAATGGTTTCAATAGCCATACAAACTCATCATGTATTCAGCTGAAGATGTATTGAACCCATTCATTTTCATCAAATATCAAAAAACTAATGACTTGCAGAAAATGTTTCCTTTCTAGGGCTTTGTATTCCGGTTTCAATTTGTGGCTATCATTCATTAAGTAGTTGTTAAGCAAATCCAAGAGTTTCAGGTTTCCAAATTCATCCATGTTACAGTGGATGTACACCCTAATATCCTCAACATGCAGTACACCATGTGGAACCTCAAAGAATGTGCCCAATGGTTCAACTTCAACTAATTTGTATGGATGCTTCTTAAATATTGGTTGGGGCCTTTCAGTTACATCAACAACTAGAGATGTAGCCATTTGTAGAAATTGAGAACTCAAGAGATTTTGGAGAAAATAGAAAATACCTTGTTACATAGGTTAGGGTTTTTGCTTGGAAATCCTTTTCTCACTTCCAAATCTTGAGAATTCTCAACTTTAAGCTCGTCCACTTCTTTCTTCTTGTTTTCTCCTGATGCAAAGTGTTCCAAATGAGGAATGAATGACCTTTTTAAGCTTCACATTAGCTAATTTGCCTTTGTAATAAATGCTCTGCCCTAGCACATCCAGTTGCTTAGTTTTTGAATACTCTTTCATGTATCACTCTGCAATTTGCCATAATCACTTCCTTTCTTCTAGAAATCCTTCCACATGTTCTGAATCAATTCAAGGTACCTTTTCTCATTGTTCCAGATCTAGGCACTCACTTATTGGCTAAGGGAATTTGATATACAATGCTGCTCCCCCTGAGCCAAGGCTCCCAAATCAATTCCCAGAGGAATTTTCAACACCAAATTTCGGTGCGGATCCATTACTATCATTCATAATTGTTTTCTTGACCCATATCTTGTTTGTTTCATTCTAAGTCTCATTCGCATCAAATTTTTCTTTACCTTTGTCTTGTCTCTGCTCATCCAATTTTCTATTTACCAGATCTCTTCTTCCATTGTTCCTACTTCTGCAGAATCTGGGAATATGACCAGATTTATTGCAATTAAAGCACACAACATTTCCTTTCTTATAAACTTGATTTCCTCTTGATTTGCATTGAATAGCCATGTGTCCAAACCCGTTGCAAGTAAAACAGTAACCATTGAAGGAATTGCAAATTCCTCTATTGTTAGTATTATTCATACTTCTGCATTCATTTGAATTATGACCATACCTCTTATACTTGAAGCATTGACTGGAGAAGGATGGACCATTTTGATTTACTCTACTTATGCAGTGAGTAGCTTTATGACCAAATTTATTACAATTGAAACAATTTCCATTGAATGATGGATATCTTTGAGCATTAGGCTATCTTACTAGAGGTTTTCTAGTTATGTTTCTCCCATTCCTTGGTTGAAGATTTCTTTGTCCAAATCCAGAGCTTTCACCTTTTTCAAATCCAAGACCATACTTGTCATCAGCCTTTTTCTATCCTTCAAGTAGTGCTTCAAGTTTAGCTGAGCTTATCTTGAACTTCTCTTTATATTCATTTGCAACTTCTAGGTCATGTTTGAGAATGACAATTTGCCTTTCAAGTTCTCTCTCATTATCTCTACTTTCTTGTAGATCAGACTCTAGATGGATAACTATTCTATCTAATTTGCAACATTCTTTAGTTCTTACTTTTAGTTTTTGATTCAGATCTTCTTCAATTTTCTTCATATCTTCACTTTCTTTGGTTTGCCTCATCACCCCAGATTCCATTTCAATTTTCATAACAACTTCTTTTGACAGTTGCTCACATTCCTTTTTCTTTTCTTCCAAAGCTTCATTCATGTCATTTTCTTCAGGTAAACTAGATAGCTATAGAAGTAGCTCCTTTTTCCTTTGCATAGAATTCTTTAATTTATCTTTTAGCATTTCAATGGTATCATCAACATCTTTAAATTCACCTCTTAGATTACTAATTTTTGATTTAGACTGAACAAGCTCTTCTAGGGCCAACTGATGTTGATGTTTGAGTGAACCCATTTAAAACTTCTTCTAAGATCTTTTCCTCAAGCTGTTAGGCTTTTCAAAGGAACCTTGTTCTAATACCAATTGTTGAAGGTAGGACAGACAACTGAGAGGGGGGTGAATCAGTTGTCTCAAAACTTTAGAACTTATTGCAATTAATTCTTTATTTTACACTTAATAACAATTCAATAACTTAACTATGAAAACAATAATCATAAGTGTAAGAACAGCAACACAAAAACATACTTGACACCAAGATTTTTGACGGGGAAACCCGGTTAAGGGAAAAACCACGGTGGGGGTTAACCCGCAAAAAATAATACCCTATTAAAAGTATTTTTACAAATGGGAATGCACATGCATTCAGGCTCACTGCCTAGAGGTCACTGCTTAAATGGAGGCTCACTGCCTATAGAAAGATTACAAGAGAATAACAGAGATTTTGAACTAATGAATAGCATCTACCCATGCAAGAGTTTCAGTTCTGGTTAAGTGCAAAAGCTAATCTTACACATTTCATCTTTACTCGCTCTTCTCCCTGCTCTTCCTTCATTTGCACTTTACATTTTATGCTCTTCTCACATTTATACCTTATTCACACACACACACACCAAAAACATCCAATTCCATCAGCAATATATATCCGCAACATTATCTATAATCATTTTACCAGTCAGCTTCAAGAACATTTAGAACTTTGTTGAGTACTCTGCTCTGTCGGCTAGATCCATACATAATATGAGATGCGGACCAAAACTTGCACTCAAAAATCATCAATCATGTTGGATACCATCACTAGTCATCACTAATTGCCCAATAAACAACTTCTATACATCTAGAATTAAGATCATTCACAAGGTCAGCCTGTTCTTCTTCTGTCTGTTCTGTCAAACTAAAACCCGATACTCAGAAGCTAATATCTTTTGAGTCCTTCATCACTAGAGAACAAAACTTTCAATTTAGAGTGTCTTGACAATGCTTACAACTACTTTAGATCCGTAGCAAACCATGCCTTTCCACCGGAGAGATCCAGACTAAAATACCAGACCTTCTTACCTGCTCTGTTCTTGACTGTCTGAACTTAGACAAATTCTGATTCTGACTTCTGGTGTGAACAAATTGTGTTATGTAGATGATTGGGATGATCTTACTTGCCATCAATGACAACACTTATCAATGTGAAGTAGTGTCTCTTAGAAATAGATCAATACATGTCAAGTGGGCTAAGATAACCTAACCACCATTCATCAACCCACTCCTTTGACTCACACTCATTCCAGGCTTGAATTGTACACGAAGAACAAATACATGCCATCTTTTGCATATAGATACTCTATCAACGTACAATTGAGCTTCTAAAAGAGTGTATCTCACTTGATCTTGTCAGTGTACAATGGTCCTCATATGGTGCAATGTTAGTATCATCTATGAACCAAAAAAATCTACGAACTGAAGACTTACCTTCATTACCTAGACCCATCGAAGCATTACACCACTTGACAATTGATTTTGCATCTATCAAATTTGCATTGTCTTTATACTTTAACTCTTCTCATGCTATGGCTCTTTTGATACATGCTCCTGCACCATCATGCTCCCCCTTTCCATGCTTGGCCTCACAAAAGTTCCACATGTACTGAAAACCTATAATATAATGCCTCTTGCTTAGCCAATAGAAATTCCACGAGTTCTTGAATTGTGATGTACAATTATCTGACCATATGATATGTTGACTGAATGATATGCCCCTTCTAGCCAAATCATTGTAGAACACTTGAAAGCAACCTTGTATGAACTCTACAGAATGCGTGCGATCATCACTTATATAAAAATGACACTCCCTTATGATCTTTCTATCATCCTCTGCACTATCATTCGTATGAATGAATGTGATGTGTACAAATGTAGAAACCTATGTTGAGTTGTAATATTGGGATTGCACCTCACACTATGGCTGTAGACTGTAGTTCTCTACAAAGTCGACGACTAAAACAATGCTACCAACTAGAAATGTGTTATTGCATAACTTGAATTGCAAGTCCAACCATTGAGCTCTATGTGCATGTCTTACATACTCATACACTATACTATCACAAAATATAGACATAAATTGATACACTAGAATCTTTTGAATAATATATTCACACCTCTTTACTTCTTTACAATCTTTTGTATTGTATGCCACTATTTTATATTTTCCAAACTCTACTAGTTCATTTCCAACTGCATGTGTTCTTTCCATATGTTCACATATTGGCATATGTTGCAAGCCACCGCAATGTTGACATATGCCATCCAAGCATAATTTCCTATAGAATATTTGACCTTCCTCTCTATCACATAAAATAATTGATATGAAGTCTCTTAAAGTAGTTGGTGGGGCATGTATGCCACAATCCTACAAAACATTGTTAGTATGTAAATCTAAACATAGAGACTAATAAACGTCAAAATGGTTAGAAAATTTAATATGTAATCTACAACAAGTAGTGCGTGTGTGATTTATTTTGAGAAAGAAAGGTTTTAGAATTTCAAAATATCTTTGAGAAATTTTAATTTGAGGATACATCCCTAGAAATTTACCAAAAAACTATGTTTGGGTCATATCCAAAAAATCCTTTGGATGTGGCTCACAGTTTTGACTACTGATTCTCCTTCTTACTACATCCCTTTGATTTGGGGATACCCTTGTGTAAATTTTCCAAAAGTCTTCAATTAGTGATCTCAAAGCTTCAACAACAACTTTGTCTTTCCATGGGAGTCTCCAAGAGAATGCCCACAATTCATTAGTGTTTGGATCCTCAACTCCTTGACGTCTTCCAATGGCTCTCATAAAAGTTTTTCTATTTATTTTCAATGCTTGACTTGTCTTTCTAATGAGGTGAGATTTTTTTGTTTGTTGGCTTACTATTGTTGATGTAATGACATGTCGTGTGACATTACTATCCTTTGTGCATGAGGTGGAACCTAGACTCTCATATGCACTCATTAGATTCTAGACAATTGATTTTTCACTTGAGGCATTCGATGTTCTTAGGCCAAGAATCTTCATAGTGGGCCTAAATTTTAGATTTCTCATCAATTCAACAAAGAGTTCACATCTTCCAGTTTCATTTAAATTCTCAAAGAATAATTTACATATCTTATTCGCATATCTTTGGCAAGTGAGCATGGGGATCTTATGATGTAGAGACACTAGGATAGAGGGAAGATAGAATCAATTTGGCAAGGTTTTCACTACACCCAAAAACCCAATTTCAAAGGTCAATTTGCAAAAGTGGGAACAATAGTTAGAGTCTATGAGATCATCATGGAAAGGTTGATTTCACATGTTATGGGACCCACTCCAACCATTGGCAAAGGCAGATCAAACTCAGAACTAGTACTTCCTTCACAAACCTAAGATATTCCTTGTAACCCTAAAAAAGAGAACAATCCTCAATAAATTTTGATGCGGACCTTCAAACCTAGATCTAACACAATCAAGAGATATCCATTTGGATCCCCCATGACATATTACAAAACATGTATGGGTTGTTTTGGATAGTATGGTCCAACCTATAACCCCTCCTAGTGACCTAGAGCCCCAAGCCAAATTTGTGAAGCAACTACCCTTCCAAAGATTCACAAAACCCAACCAATCAATTGGAAACCTCAATTCCATTGCCAAACCAAGACTTTTCTAGGTTTTGCACTTCTATAATCAACTGTTCCCCAAAATGCTTTTATGGTTCCTCAAATTCGCTTAATACATGGCCATATCAAGTGTTCTCCATCAAATCTTGCAAATACCAAGTCTCTCTCCCATGTAAACACCCAAATCAATTGAAATGCAAATGAACACATCCATCCCATTGGTCTTATGGCCTTGAAAAATAGTGGGATGGTCACCTTTCCATCGTTTGAGGCAAACCCTAGACTAGGTTTTATTAGGATTGTTTTTGAAATAAAACCTTATATCTCCCTACAATAAGAATTCCAAGACACCAAACTAACTTCAAATGAAAGACCACTCAATACACTAACCAATCAAAACATGAGGAAGTGAAGACAACTCTGTACCTTTACACAGTATGCCCTGTGGAAGTTCAGGAAAACATAGCTTTCAATAAACAGTCTAAGGCAAAATGCTTATAAGTTGCCTCCTATTCAATATCATAGCCTCAAACCAGTCTTGAATGGGACTCACTTCACCACACTTCACATCCCAGTAACCTAGGAGTCATGACTATTCCGTACAGGAGAATGGTACGGAATGTTTCCTCAGAAAATGCAAAAAAAAGGCAAAAACAACAAAGAATTGGTATTTTATTGCATTGAAACTTCTTGCCCACACTTCAATGATCATGTCTAAGGCTTTTTGAACTTGGAAAACCTTGAAAAACTCCTTAGAGATAGTTTGGTTGATGGGGAGATCCATAATCACTTCCTCCACCATCAAACTTCCTTGTTCAGTTTGAAAACTGCAACTAATTACAACTAATTACCAAGTTTGTCATTGCCTTGTTTAGGATTGTTTAGGCTTAACAAATGCATTCAAACACTTGGCAATGGAATTCAACCTTTGACAAACATTTAGAATTGTATATGCCTTAGCACTATATGCCTTAGCACTATATGCCTTAGCACTATATGCCTTAACAAGGCTTACAACATGAAATTTGTATGACTGCCCCTTATGATTTTATGACTACCTCCTATTACAAGGTGTGATTGTATGATTGCCTTACAAATATGAGATGTTTATGGACATAGTCCTTATTCCAACATGAGAATGGTCTTCAAGACCTTATGGAAACAACAAGACAAAATGAACATAAAAAACAAGACATAAGTCCTTTAGCCTCCTTGGTGCTCCTACACCATACTCCCCAGGTGGAAAGAGAACTCAAGTCTCTTGAGGAAGTAGATTAGCAACTATGACACCATGCTTCAAGATGTCTTCTTCACTCATCCAAGTGGCATCTTCAATGGGTAAGCCACTCCATTTGATAAGGAACTATTTGTATGTCTTCTTTCTAGCCTTCTTCAAGACCTTGGTGTCCAAGATACATTCCAGCTTCAAGGGTTGAGTGGGTGGAAGACCCTTAACCCATTCTTCATCTCTTGCTGCTATCATATCTACCTTTGAATCTACATTATGATCACCCTTGAAAGGGAACAAGTTGTAGAATTAGGGCGACAACTGTGAGGGGGGGGGGTGAATAAGTTGTCTAAAAGTTTCTTCCAATTTAAACACTTAAATCCACTTTGTAATTTGGTAGTACAATGATTGAAACATAATGCATTAAATCAACAGCAGAAACATATTAACACATAGGACACCAAGATTTTGACGTTAAAAACCCAGTTAAGGGAAAAACCATGGGGTGATTAACCCAAGATTGTATTCTCTATTAGAAGAAAAGAAAGAACAAAATGGCACATGCCAATTAGGGCTCACTACCCGAGCACACTGCTCACAAGAGGTTCACTACCTACAAGAGACACATTTTCTACAAAATAATAAGTATCACATACATGAACTGAGAATAGCATCTTCACCATGCTTGAATCAGTTCCATTTAAGCCCAACACTTCTGCTCTGCCTTTCGCTTCCCTCCTCACTACTACATTCGCATCTCCACAAGATACACTTTGAAATGACTTAACAATCTCTTATTTATACAAGGCATCAAGTTAGGAATAATCATATAAGTCGGCAAACATCTACAAGAACATCCGTAGGATGTGTAACTCCTCCAGTCAGCTAGTCTCAGGAATAACACCATCATCTAGAAGTTATTCTTCAATTGCGAGCTCCAACCCCAATGCGGACCACCAATACTAACTGGACATGATCCAAAGACTTCCACAAGATTGCCTAAATCACCAGAACATCCACATTTCATCTGCTTACTAAAATCCTTCTCTCCTTCATCTGAAACCTCAAGAACATAGTCTGTCATCACTGTCACAAAGGAATAGATGCTTGCAAACCTTCAAACCATGAACCAATCAAGTTGACACTTCACCAAGACTTCTTCAACACTCCCTCAAATCTGTAGAATTGGATAATGCATTTCTAGATCTCACCAGACCTATCTGTGTCACTCTGTCACCTCTAAATACCTGTCGGAACTAGTTTTACTTGAGTGGCCACAACTCTTTCAGATCTTCATATGGACCTCTAAACTCTTTACTGGATCATCTTAAGACTCATATCTACAAACCCTTTGAACCACATCCTCTGATGGTCATCTTATCTTGGATCTTTACCTTGCTGTCTTCATTGTTCTTCTCTATTTCTAATTAGGACTAATTTTCTCAATATCCTTAGGACTCAACTCATCCAATCATTTTCATCAATGCAACAGGAGTATGTGGACATCAATGACAACTTCGGTTAGGCCCATACTTGCAACAATCTCCCCCTTTGTCATTGATGGCAACATATGATGTGAAAAACTATTTTGACCATTAGGACAAAAACTTCTCCTTACTGTCACAACTCCCCTTATCAGCAGCAACCATTCACATGTCTTCTCTTCCTTTCCTACTCCCCCTTTGATCAGCAACTACTTGTTTTTCACATGTCTTCTCTCCCCCTTTGACATCAATGGCAAAGGGCACATACTTGCAACTCCACCACTTCAGACTCATACCAGCTGCTCCCCCTAAGTAGCAACTCCCCTTCATCAATCCGGACCATAATATATGACTATGATATCTACCGGACTGATGCACATCAGTGCACCTTAGTTCATCACTGGAGGGGTAATAACCCCTAACTTCTCCCTGAGATAATGAAAAGAGTCCTTAGGTAGAGGTTTAGTAAAGATATCTGCAATCTGATCCTTGGAAGGTACAAACTCCAATCTGACTTAATTCTTGTTCACTTGGTCTCTCAAAAAGTGAAACTTGATGGATATATGTTTAGTCTTTGAATGCAACACCAGATTCTTAGATATATTTATTGCACTTGAATTATCACTGAAGATTGTGATAAGCTCCTCATACTCCACTCTTATGTCTCTTAGCATTTGCTTCATCCACAAAACTTGAGTGCAACTACTTGCTACTACAATATATTCTACTTCTGTAGTGGATAGAGATATTGCCTCTTGTTTCTTGCTTATCTAAGAAACCAATCTCTTCCCCAAAAAGAATACTCCACCATTGGTACTCTTTCGGTCATCCACATCTCCTGCCTAATCAGCATCTGTGTATGCATGAAGAGAGAAATCATGATCTCTAGGATACCACAAACCATACTCAACTATCCCTTTTAGATATCTAAAAATCATCTTGATTGCCATGACATGAGATTCTCTAGGATCAACTTGGAATCTAGCAACAAGACCAACAACATTCATAATGTCAGGTCTGGTTTGAGTGAGATACAACAGTCCTCCAATCATTAACATATACTTTTTCTGATCAGCCTTGGGAGAGACATTATCTTTTCTCAACTTACATCCGGTTGCCATGGGAGTATTCATTGGCTTTGAGTCTTCCATCCCAAATTTCTTCAACAATTCTTTCACATATTTGGTCTAAGAAATGAAGATTCCTTTCATTGTTTGAGAGATTTGTAGACCCAAGAAGAAATTCATTTCTTCAAGCATGGACATCTCAAATTCACTTTTCATTTGATTTGCAAAAGTTTTACACATACTATCTCTTCCTCCAAAAATGATATCATCAATAAACACTTCAATAATCAAGATGTTTTCATGATCAATTTTGAAATACAAATTACTATCAGCAGTACCTTTGTTGAAACCAATCTTCAAAATATGTTTATCCAATCTTTCATACCAGGCCCTTTGGGCTTGCTTTAGTACATACAGTGCTTTCTTCAACTTGTAGACCATGTCACCATGATTAGACAATTGAAATCCATCCAGTTGCTCAATGTATGCTTCTTCCAAGTCACCATTCAGAAAGGTAGACTTGACATCCATATGATATACTTTAAAATCCTTGAAAGCAGCAAAAGCAAGAAATAGTGTGACTGCTTCAATTCTTGCCACCGGAGCAAAAGTTTCTTCAAAATCAACTCCTTCTATTTGAGAATAACCCTTGCAGACCAATCTGGCTTTATTTCTGATTACTTCACCAACTTCATTCAGTTTGTTTCAAAAGACCCATTTGGTTCCAATCACATTCTTGTTTCTAGGTTTGGGAACAAGATCCCAACTGTGATTTTTCTCAATTTACATTAGCTCTTCCTCCATTGCTTTAGTCTAGTTTTCATCATTGCAAGATTCATTCACTGTCTTAGGTTCAATCTTTGAAATCAGACAATACTCTTCTAGATCTTGAGCAATCCTTCTTATTTGTACACCTTTGCTTTTATCACCTATGATCTGATCTTTAGAATGGTTTAGTCTTACATACCTGGGAACTTTGGGAATTTCTTGCACTTCTAATTCTTGATCAGGCTCATTATAACTCATCTCTTCTTCCTGATTTAGCAGATCAGTTTGAATCTGAATTTCAGAAGGGGCTTGGGCTCCTTGAGTTAGAACACCATTATGATCATCTTTATCATATTCATTAAACCTTGAAGGTTTTTCAATTCCTTCATCAACCTTCACATTTGTACTCTATATACTCTTTCTCAGTCTCTTGTTATAACACCGGTATGCTTTGCTTTGAGTAGAGTAACCCAAGAATATTCCTTCATCACTTCTAGCATCAAACTTGCCTAGATCTTCATCTCTTTTGATGTAACATTTGCTACCAAAGACTCTGAAATACCTCACAGTAGGAGTGATGCCAAACCAAAGTTCATAAGGAGTCTTACCAGTATTATTTCTGATTTGAACTTGATTGAGAGTATAGACTGCAGTGCTGACATCTTCTCTCTAATAGATCTGAGGAACATTTGCTTCCATCATCATTGTCCTAGATGCTTCCTGGATGGTCCAGTTCTTTCTCTCCACTACTCCATTCTGCTGTGGAGTCCTAGGAGCAGACAACTATCTCTTTATTCCATGTTTCTCATAGAATTCTATGAACTCATTGGATGTGAATTCTCCACCTCTATCAGACCTCAGACAGTTTAATTTTAATCCAGTTTCATTTTCAACCATAGCTTTGAATACTTTGAATTTCTCAAGAGCATCTGATTTCTCTTTCAAAAAAGTTACCCACATCATCCGAGAGTAGTCATCAATTAATAACATGAAGTATCTATCACCTTGCACACTTCTAATTCTTGTCGGACCACATAAATCAGTATGAACTAAGTCTAACAATCTGGTAGAAGATTGTTCCTTGCTTTTGAATGAGACTCTACTTTGTTTACCCAACTGACATTCCTTGCACAAACTATTTGTAGGTTTCACCAATTTTGGAAGATCTCTTACAGCTTGAGTATTGCTTATCTTGATGATATTATCAAAATTCACATGACACATCCTCTTATGCCATAACCAACTCTGATCAATTTGTACAAATAGACAACTTTTACTAGTACCAACTAAATGGAAGATGTTACCTTTTGTTTGGGTACCGGATGTAATCTTTGTTCCAGAACTCTCAAAGATCTTGCATTTTCTATTCTTGAATCTAATGTCATAACTTTTGTCCACCAACTGTACAACACTAAGAAGATTGTGCTTCAATCCTTCAACATACAGTACATTATCAGTTTTGTTCTTTCCATCAAAGGAAATAGTTCCTCTACCTCTGATTCTACCATCAAAATTATCACCAAACTTTACCATTCCTCCTTCATACCTTTCCAAATCAATGAACTTATTTTTGTCACCTGTCATATGGTGAGAGCATCCACTATCAATGACCCAATCATCCTTTTCTTTAATTTGGGCAGCTAGAGCTCTTTCTTCAACTTTATGATTGACAGATTTAGAGGACATTGGTTCTTCTTCCTTGATGGCAATGAAAACCCAATCACTTATGGATTTGTTTCCTTTCTCTGATTCATCATCTATTACTCCTTCATTATCATCATCTTTATGAACATAGTAACAATTCTTTTGGAACCTTGATCTGTTAGGATTTGGCCTTGAAAATCTTTCCAGACATCTTGAGGCAAAATGACCAATCTTATTGTAGTTAAAACACTTAAAAGGCAATTTTCCTTCATACTTACTAGATCCTCTTGGTAGTCTTTTTGCAATAAGGGCTTCAAGTTGAGCAGTTTCTGCTTCTTTTTCTTCCAGGTCTTTTCTTGCTTTCTCATACCATGATAGTTTCCTTGAAGCGTTCTCTCCCAGATCAAACCTTTTTTTACCTTTTACAGAGGCACTGGCTTTGAATGCAGATTCAGTCTTGGGGGGTCATCGCCAAACTTAGTCAATTCACATGTGGCTAATTTACCAACCAGTTGATCTCTTGTGACAGCTGTATGGGCTCTAAGTTCTTCAATGGTAGCAGCCTTGATTTTATAAGAAGCAGGAAGGGATCTGAGAACTTTTCCAACAATCTCATCTTCATCCAAGACTCCACCAGCACATCTAATCCCACAAACAAAAGCTCATTTACTCTTGGCATGAAAGTAGTGATATTTTCATCTTCTCTCATCTTTAGATTTTCAAATTTTCCTTTCAGACTTTGTAGCCTTGCACATTTAACATACTTGTCTCCTTCATGCAGAGTTTCTAAATTTTTCCAAATTTTAAAGGTACTTTGTAGGTCAACAACATTTGAAAGTTCTAAATCAGACAAGGCACTTAGAAGAGCTTCTTTGGTCTGTAGATTGTTTTCAGCATCTGTGATTTCACTTGGGGATTTCAAGCCACCCTGTGGAGGAGTATACTTCGTTGAAGCCATGTTCCAATACTACATTCCCATACATTGCAAGTAAAATTTCATGCAACTTTTCCAGGGATTAAAATTTGTTCTTTCAAACTTTAGACTATCTTTCTTGTAGGACGACATCCTGGATCTCCTCAAGTGGTTAAGCTCCTTTTAGAGGAACCTAGCTCTAATACCAATTGTAGATTTAGGGCAGACAACTGAGAGGGGGGGTGAATCAGTTGTCTAAAACTTTCTCCCAATTTAAACACTTAAATCCACTTTGTAATTCAGCAGTACAATGATTGAAACATAATGCATTAAGTCAAGAGCAGAAACATATTAACACACAGGACACCAAGATTCTGACGTGGAAAACCTAGTTAAGGGAAAAACCATGGGGTGATTAACCCAAGATTGTATTCTCTGTTAGAAGAATAGAAAGAACAAAATGGCACATGCCAATTAGGGCTCATGGCCCGAGCACACTACTCATAAGAGGCTCACTGCCTACAAGAGACACACTGTCTACAAAATAATAAGTATCACATACATGAACTGAGAATAGCATCTTCACCATGCTTGAATCAGTTCCATTTAAGCCCAATACTTCTGCCTTGCCTTTCTCTTCCCTCCTCGCTACCACATTCTCATCTCCATAAGATACACTTTGAAATGACTTAATAATATCTTATTTATATAAGACATCGACTTAGGGATAATCATCTAAGTCGGCAAACATCTGCAAGAACATCTGTAGGATGTGTAACTCCTCCGATCGGCCAGTCTTAGGAAGAACACCATCATCTGGAAGTTATTCTTCAATTGTGAGCTCCAACCCCAATGCGGACCACCAACACTAACTGGACACGATCCAAAGACTTTGACAAGATTGCCTGAATCACCAAGAACATCCACACTTCATCTGCTTAATGAAATCCTTCTCTCCTTCATCTGGAACCTCAAGAACACAGTCTGTCATCACTGTCACAAAGGAATAGATGCTTGCAGACCTTCAAACCATGAACCAATTGAGTTGACACTTCACAAAGACTTCCTCAACACTCCCTCAAATCTGTAGAATAGGATAATACATTTATGGATCTCACCAGACCTATCTGTGTCACTCTGTCACCTCTGAACACCTGTCGAAACCGATTTTACTTGAGCGGCCACAACTCTTTCAGATCTTCATGCGAACCTCTGAAATCTTTACTAGATCATCTTAAGAATCATATCTACAAACTCTTTGAACCACATCCTCTGATGGTCATCTTATCTTAGATCTTTACCTTACTGTCTTCACTGTTCTTCTCTGTTTCTGATTAGGACTAATTTTCTCAATATCCTCAGCACTCAGCTCATCCAATCCTTTTCATCAATGCAACAGGAGTATGTTGACATCAATGACAACACTAGTTAGGCCCATACTTGCAACACAAGCCTAAAACATTAAAGATAGGAGAGATGGCCAAGCCTTGAGGGAGCTCAATCTCATAGGCATTGGACCCAAACTTGTGCATAATCTGGCATGGTCCTATCTTCTTCGTGAGGAGTTTAGGTGGATGCCCCTTTGGAAGTCTCTCCTTTTTCAAATATGCCATGACCAAATCCCCAACCTTGTATTGTACATCTCGCCTTCTCTCATTGGCTTTTTCCTTGTACTTCTCATTGTTTCTTTGAAGAGTTTCTCTTACATTATCATGGATGTCCTTCATGGCCAATGCAAAGTCCTCACCTTGAGAACTCTTCCTCTCCAATCCATGGAGATCTCTCAATTCAAGAATACCTCTTGGGTGCACACCATAAACAATCTCAAATGGACTCCTTCCTGTGTTCCTATTGGTGGAATCATTGTAAGGAAACTTATCTTGGGGAATGATCATATCCCATGCCTCTCCATGTTGTTTGGTAAGACACCTGAGAAGATTTCCCAAGGACCTATTCACCACCTCAGTTTGGCCATCAGTCTGAGGGTGATAGGCTGAAGTGAATGACAATTGAGTGCCCAACTTCTTCCACAAAGTGCACCAAAAGTGGCCTACAAACTTTGGATCCCTGTCAGTCACAATGTTAAGAGGCAAACCATGGATTCTAACAATTTCTTTGGAGAAAAAACTAGCAATGTGCGAAGCATCATTAGTGTATTTAAATGGCAAGAAATGAGCCATCTTACTAAATCTATCCACCACAACAAATATGCTATCAAAGCCTTTTTGAGTCCTAGGAAGATCCAAAACAAAATCCATGCTAATACTTTCCCATGGTCTATTAGGAATAGGAAGTGGCTGATATAGACCAGCATTAGATGAAGTACCCTTTGCCCTTTGACAAATACTACAACATTCAACAAAATTTCTGATATCTAATTGCATTTTAGGCTAAAAATAAAACCTCTTCACCTAATCCAATGTTTTATCCAACCCAAAGTGACCTCCTAGTCCACCACAATGTTTTTCCTTTATGATGTTCTCCCTCACGGAACACCTAGGAACACATAGTTGGCTACCTTTGAACAACAACCCCTGCTGCAACAAAAAATTAGAAAAATTAGAATGATAAGAGTCTGAAAACTATGAACAAACTTCATATACCTCCTTGAAATCTTCATCATCCTGATGCATATGTTTGAGAGCATCAAACCCTACACTTTGCAACTAAATTTCTTGAATCATACACACCCTTCTACTCAATGCATATGCCAGTTTGTTGGCTCACCCCTTCTTGTGTTTGATTGAAAAATTATATGCTTGGAGTTGTTCAACCCATTTCCTGTGCCTATTATTGAGTTTCTCCTATGAATTCAGAAAACTAAGTGCATGGTTGTTTGTATAAACAATAAATTCTTTAGGCAAAAGATACTGCCTCCATTTTTCAAAGCTTGCACCATTGCATACAATTCCAAGTCATAATTAGAGTACTTTCTCTTAGCATCATTCAATTTTTCACTAAAGAAAGCAACATGCCTGCCTTCTTGACTTGGGATAGCCCCTATAGAAAGGGTACTAGCATCACATTCCACCACAAACAACTTGTTAAAGTTGGGCAAAACAAGAATGGGCTGTTGTGCTACCTTTTTTTTCATAATTTCAAAAGAATCATTGGCTTCCTTTGTCCAAAAAAACTTACATTTCTGCCCCCCTTTGATGGTATCCAAAATTGGTGCACAAATATGACTAAAAGCCCTTATGAATTTCCTATAAAATGTTGCCAAACCATGAAAAATTTTCACATCACCTGCTATTTTTAGAGTTGGCCATGACAAAATGGCCTCTACCTTTGCTGGATCCATCTTCAAACTACCTTGGGAAATGACAAATCCAAGATAGGTGAGTTCTTCCTTCATGAAGACACTCTTTTCCATGTTGATCATCAATTGTTTATCATGTAACTTCTTCAAAACCTGATCCAAATGTTGCAAATGCTCTTCCTTTGTCCTGCTGAAAACAAGAATGTCATCCAAGTATATCACAACAAATTTTCCAATGAAATCCTTCAACACTTCATTCATGAGATGCATAAAAGTACTTGGGGCATTAGATAGACCAAATGGCATCACCAACCACTCATAAAGACCCTCATTTGTTTTGAATGTTGTCTTCCATTCATCCCCTTGCTTTATCCTAATTTGATGATACCCACTCTTAAGATCAATCTTAGAAAAGTATCTGGCCCCTCCCAAATAGTCCATTAGGTCCTCAATCCTTGGCATAGGGAACCTATATCTTATGGTAATCTTGTTAATGGCTCTAGAATCCGTACACAGGATAGCACATGGGCTAAGGCTCTTTCTTACCAATCCCTTATCCAACAATTCTTGCACTTGCTTGGCAATCTCTTCATTTTGAGAAGGTGTCATCTTGTAGGCTACTTTTTTTGGCAAAGTAGATCCTGGTATGAAGTCAATTTTATGGCTTATGCCCCTAATAGGTTGCAACTCATTAGGCATTTCTTCTACCATAATCCCCTTATACATCTCTAACAATTGTTGTACCTCCTTAGGAACCTCTTCCTTACTAGGATCATGCAAACTAGGACTATTTTTAGGCTTCAAAATCAAAGCATACCCTTGGGTTCCTTCCTCCTTAAGGGTTTCTAAAAAATCTTTACCACTTACAATCATGACACTTGACCCAACACTCTTCTCTATATTTTCATCAGGCAATGGATCCATTCTATACTTTCTACCATTCTTGGTTATGATGAAAGAATTAGTTTTACCATCATATTGTGATTGAACATCATATTTCCATGGGCATCCTAATAGCAAATGACAAGCATCCATGGGAATTATATCACACAAAATCTTGTCCTTATATTCTCCTATCTCAAATTCTACCCACGATTGTTCATCTACCAAAACTTTTTGCCCCTTATTCAACCATGATACTTTATAAGGACTAACATGAGGAAGTCTTTTCAATTTCAATTTGTCTACCATTTCAATAAAAACCAAATTTTTAGTTGAGACTGAATCAATAATTATCTTGCAAATCTTACCATAGGCCTTGCATGTTGTCCTAAAGAATGTTTTCCTTTGAGGGGGTTCTTGTGTTTGAGGCACCTTCAACATGGTTCTTCTCATCATCAAACTTTCTCCTTCACAGACTAGGGCTGCACTTCCAATTAGAGAGTTAACACTTTGGCAATCTTCCTCTTGGATCAATTGGTTCCTTCTCTCTCCTCCATGAGAGCTTGAGGCTTGCTTTCAGGACATTTGAAGGCTGGATGTCCCACTTGGTTACAATTGTAGCACCTTCCTGTGAAGACGTTAGGAGCTCTCCCTAGTCCACCAAATCTACCCCTTCCATTGGGCCTCCTTCCTCTAAAGCCTCCTCTAGAACTTGATTCTACACTTTGCTCTTAGGAACTAAATTCCCCTTGACTTCTTTGGGACTGATTTTTACCTCCAAAATTGCCCCTACCTCTGAAATTTCTACCACCTCTTCCTCTATTTGGCTACTCACCTTTCCTCTTCAACTTTTCTTCAGCCCTTAATGCCACTTGAAAGCATTTATCCATGGTTTCAGGGGTTAATAAACTGATTTCATCTTGGATATTAAACTTCAAACCATTTAGGTACCTTGCCACTTTACCTTTTTCATCCTCCATGTACCCACAACAAAGAGAGAACTTGTGAAACTCCTTGGTGTAGGTGGCCACATCCAAATCTCTTTGCTTGAGATTTTGCATCTTCTTCTAGATATGTACCTCATAGTCTGATGGAAGGAATTGGGACTTGATCCTCTCCAACATTCTACTCCATGAAGAGATCATACTCTTCCCATTCTTTACGCTCTCACCTTGGGTGTAATTCCACCATGTAAGGGCAGTACCTTTGAGTTTAGTTTTTGCAAACTTCACCCTCTTGCTCTCAAGAACTTCTTTGTATTCAAAGTAGTTGTTTAGGACCTCAATCCACTCCATGACTTCATTAGCATTCATCTTGCCACTAAACATGGGAATCTCCATCCGAGCCTTTGAAGAATCCTTGCCAATTGCCTTGATGGCTTCAAGGAAATGTTTTTGATCTGTAGGTACCACTACCTCTTTTTGATCTTCTTCTTCCTCCTCTTTTTCTTCTTCTTCATCAGAACCTTCATCTATCCTCTTCCCTATCCTCAATGCCTTCAACTCTTCTTGGAGTGCTTCCTTGACTCCACTTTTGATCTTTTCTTCCATCTCCTTGAACTTCTTAACCACCTCAGTTGTCATTCCCTTTGGAGGCATATTGCTAGCCTCTCCTTCACTCTCCTCTACTAACATATACCATGCCTTACACAACCAACAACAAAACTTTTTATGGCTCTGATACCAATATGATGTAGAGACACTAGATAGAATCAATTTGACAAGGTTTTCACTACACCCAAAAACCCAAATTCAAAGGTCAATTTGATTTCGTATGTTATGGGACCCACTCCAACCATTGGTAAAGGTAGATCAAACTCAGAACTAGTACTTCCTTCACAAACCCAAGATATTCCTTGTAGCCCTAAAAAAGAGAACAATCCTCAATAACTTTTGATGCAGAGCTTCAAACCTAGATCTGAGACAATCGGGAGATACCCATTTGGATCCCCCATGACATATTACAAAATAGGTATGGGTTGTTTTGGATAGTATGGTCCAACCTATAACCCCTCCTAGTGACCTAGAGCCCCAATTGGGCCAAATTTGTGAAGCAACTACCCTTCCAGAGACTCATAGAACCCAACCAATCAATTGGACACCTCAATTCCATTCCCAAACCAAGACTTTTCTATGTTTTGCACTTCTATAATCAACTGTTCCCCAAAATGCTTCTATGGTTCCTCAAATTGGCTTAATACATGGCCATATAAAGCCTTCTCAATCAAATCTTGCAAATACCAACTCTCTCTCCCATGCAAACACCCAAATCAATTGAAATACAAATGAACACATCCATCCCACTGGTCTTATGGCCTTGAAAGAATGGTCACCTTTCCATCGTTTGAGGCAAACCCTAGACTAGGTTTTGTTAGGACTATTTTTGAAAGAAAACCTTATATCTCCCTACAATAAGAATGTCAAGACACCAAACTACCTTTAAATAAAAGACAACTCCATACACTAACCAATCAAAACATGAGGAAGTGAAGACAACTTTGTACCTTTACACAGTACGACCTGTGGAAGTTCAGGAAAATAAAGGTTTCAATAAACAATCCAAGGGAAAATTCTTATAAGTTGCCTCCTATTCAATGTCATAGCCTCAAACTAGTCTTGAATGGGAGTCACTTCACCACACTTCATATCCCAGTAACCTAGGAGTCATGACAGTTCTATATAGGAGAATGGTACGGATTGTTTCCTCAGAAAATGCATAAAAAGAGGCAAAAACAACAAAGAATTGGTATTTTATTGCATTGAAACTTCTTGCCCACACTTCAATGATCCTGTCTAAGGATTTTTGAACTTATAAAACCTTGAAAAAATCCTTAGAGATAGTTTGGTTGATGGGGAGATCCATAACCACTTCCTCCACCATCGAACTTCCTTGTTCAGTTTAAAAAATGCAACTAATTACAACTAATTACTAGGTTTGTCACTGCCTTGTTTAGGACTATTTAGGCTTAACAAATGCCTTCAAACACTTGGCAATGTAATTCAACTTTTGACAAACATTTAGATTTCTATAAGCCTTAGCAATATATGCCTTAACAAGGCTTACAACATGAAATTTGTATGACTACCCCTTATGACTTTATGACTGCCTCCTATTACAAGGTGTGATTGTATGATTGCCTTACAAATATGATATGTTTATTGACATACTCCTTATTACAACATGAGAATGGTCTTCAAGACCTTATGGAATCAACAAGTCAAAATGAACATAAAAAACAAGACATAAGTCCTTTAGCCTCCTTGGTGCTCCTACACCATCTTATCCTGCATGGGCTCCAATACATTCTCATCAATATCAATTAGAAACTTAGGTTTCCTATGCAAAATTCTAGGAGATGTTTTACTTGCTAAAGTAGACCCAACATTAGGAATTTCTTCAATATTTACTTGATATGGGATAGATGACGTACCTTTGATTAGAGGTGAAAAAGATGAAAATAACGTACCTTCAACTTGAGGTGTGAATGATGGCGTGCCACCAACTTGAGAAGAAAATGAAGATGTACCTTCTACTTCACCTATGAAATATGGAGTGTCTCCAATTCAAGAAGATAATGATGGTGTTCCTTCAACTTGACTTGTAGATGATGGACTGCTTGCAACTTGGAGATTCCCTTTCTTCATTGCAAGGAGGTTTTGCATTCATTCCCTTTGTGCTGCCAATTCCATCTCTCTTAGCTTCATTAGACGTGTCATGTTCCTCTTCAATTGGCAATGGTGGAATGTCTTCTTGTATGGTTGACAATTTCCTACTTTCTTGAATTGGCCTCATTCTTTCTCTTTTCCTCTCATTATGAGCTTCACACTCTTCTCGTGTTAGAGTCTTTACTCATTTCCTTGGCATAATGATGATTTCTAGAAGCATGATGAATAAGACAATGATAATTAGAAATTTTATAATGAAATTGAATAACAAGGTTCTACAAACTTTTGAATAAAACGCCTCGTATTAAGATAACTTGAACATACATAAATCATGGATTATGCATTTGAACACACATATAAGTCATGTAGTATAGACTTGAGCATACAAAGTCATGGAGTATACACTCAAATACATGAAGTCATAAATGATGCAGAGGAAGGGTGGAGTTCATGAAAATAGACCCAAAAGACAAATTGTTCTTGCATGTTCTCCATTGCTACTCCTATGTACACCTTCCTATATGACTTCAATGAACTAAGGCAAATCCAGTTGGAATGCTTTCAAAAACCTCAATACAGATTTGGGAGCCTCTTTCAAACATTCTAAAGGTGATTCCAATAGGTATTAAACACCTAGACTCAAAAGCAAACCCTAACTTGCTTGGGTGCCAACACTTACTCAATGATCAAGTAAAACTAGTCCACTTGGGATAGTCATAATAAAACTTGTCTAACCCTTGAAGAATGCTCTAAAATCCTTTGTTCAGGTCTGTAGGACCTTCTAAGACCCCTTCCCAATAAGGAATATGTACAAACAATACTTTTAGACTTAGATTTGTTGAACTTCCAATTGCTGCCCCAACACTATCATACACAATCATTTAGGACAGTCATCAAACTTTATCAAATAATCACCAAGAAAGCTTCAAAACTACTTGAGCAGGTCTAAAAGACCTTCATATAGATTCTTCACACCTTTTTCCCAATCAAAAAATGCACCAAGTATACAATGGAATACACAAAGTCATGGAGTATACAATCAAATACACGAAGTCATAAATGGTGCAGAGGAAGGGTGGAGTTCATGAAAACAGACCCAAAAGACAAATTGTTCTTACATGTTCTCCATTGTTGCTCCTACGTACACCTTCCTATATGACTTCAATGAACTAAGGTAAATCCACTTGGAATGCTTTCAAAAACCTCAATACAAATTTGGGAGCCTCTTTCAAACATTATAAAGATGATTCCAATAGGTATTAAACATATAGACTCAAAAGCAAACCCTAACTCACTTGGGTGCCAACACTTACTCAATGATTGTAAAACTAGTCCTCTTGGGATAGTCATAATAAAACTTGTCTAACCCTTGAAGAATGCTCTAAATGTTGCAAGTATGAGGTTAACCAGTGTTGTCATTGATGTCAACATACTCATATTGCATAGGTAAGAAGGATTGGATGAGTTGTGTGCTGAGGTTATTGAGGAAATTAGTCTCAATCAGGAACAGTGAAGAATAGTGATGAGAAGAAGGAAAAAGTACTCAATAGGTTGAGGATAAGAGGATGTGGATTAAAAGGTTTGTAGATATGATTCTTGAGGTGTTCCAGTTAAGATTTCATAGGTCCGCATGAAGATATGAAGAAGTTGTGATCGATCAAGTAGAACCAGTTCCGGGAGATGCTCTAGAGTGACAGAGTGTTACAAAAAGGTCCGGTGAGATCCGAAAGTACATTATCCTATCCTGTGGATTGGAAGGAGTGTTTGGGATGTCCTTGTGATGTTTCATCTCAATTTGTTCATAGTTTGGAGGTCCAGAAGCACCTTTTGCATTATGACAGTGGCGGTAGACTGTGTTCTTGAAGTTCCGGATGAAGAAGAGAAGAGATCCTGATAAGTAGAGGAAGTGCAGATGTACTTGGTCATTCAGGAAAGCATGTGAAGGTTCTTGGATCATGTTGAGGTTGTGTTGTTGGTCCGCATTAGTGTTAGAGCCTGGAATTAGAGTTATTCTTCCAGATGAAGATGTTCTTGTTCAAACTAGCTGACCAGATGAGTTATTCATCTTGAGAATGTTCTTGTGGATGATTGCTAACTTGTGAATGTTATTATGGTTGATTGCCGACTTAGATGATTCTTCCTAAGTCAATGCCATGTATAAATAAAGGTTTGTGAATTCATTTTGAGGGGTGTGGTGATGCGGGTAAGTGTGGTATAGCGAGAGAGCGAAAGGCAGAGCAAGTTTGTCATGGGCTTAATGGAACTGATCCAGACATGGTGAAGATGTCAATCTCTAGTTCAATTTTGTGATTCTTATCACTTTGTAGATAGTGTGTCTCTTTGTAGGTAGTGTGCCTCCTTGTGAGCAGTGTGCTTGGGCAGTGAGCCCTAATTGGCATGTTCCATCAATTTTTCTTATTCTTCTAACAGAGAATAATCCTTGGGTTAATCACCCCGTGGTTTTTCCCTTAACCAGGTTTTCCATGTCAAAATCTTGGTGTCTAATGTGTTGATTTGCTCCGGTGTTTATGCTTTATGCTTTATGCTTTCATGAATGGTTAATTGATATGTTGTTAACTAACAAAGAAGAATTAAGTGTTTGAATTGAGAGCAAGTTTTTGCACAACTGATTCACCCCCCTCTCAGTTGTGTGCCCTAGATCTAACAATTGGTATTAGAGCCAAGTTCCTCTAAAAGGAGCTTAACTACTTGAGGAGATCCAGGATGTCATCCTATAAGAAGGACAGTCCGAAGTTTGATAGAACCAATTTCACTCTTTGGAAAGGTCACATGAAATGTCACTTGGAGTGTATGGGAAAAGCATACCTATCCATGGTCACAAAACCATATGTACCTCCACAGGGTGTTCTGACAACTCTAAATGAAATCATAGATGCTAAAAAACAATCTGCGGACCAAAGAGGCTATTCTAAGCGCACTGAATGACTCAGAACTCTCAAATGTTATTGACCTACCAACTGCCTATTAGATCTAGACTAAATTGGAACTTCTGCATGAAGGAGATGAGTTTGTCAAAAGTGCAAGGCTGCAAAGTCTCAAATGGAAATTTGAAAGATTGAAGATGAGAGATGATGAAAACATCACTACCTTTATGCCAAGAGTAAATGAGATGGTATGTGGAATTAGGAATGCTGGTGGAACTCTGGATGAAAATGAGATTGTTTGCAAAATTCTCAGATCCCTTCCTGTAGGAGTCAAGGACAACACTGAGAGGGGGGTGAATCAGTGTTGTGTGAATTTTTAAATCTTTTTCAATATTTAACTTGCAGAGCACAAAGAAGAGAAAGTTATCATTGAATTGTCAAACACATATGCACATAACTTTGTCAAACACATAAACAAAACTCATGGTTAAAACATACAATCATAGAGAGATGATTAAGACACAAGAATTGCACGAGTGGAAAACCCTCCAGGGGTAGAAAAACCACTCCAGAATTGCCTCACTGGCTTAACTGAAAAACATGCCTCACTGGCAATACAAATTGTATCTAGGAGCACCAACTCCTTATGGAGCACCAACTCCAATCCCAAACAGAAGCACCCACTTCCAACACTGATATACCTCACTGATAATCCAATAGGTCTCACTGACCTACAAGCCTCACTGGCTAATACAATCACTATAAACAAAACATCAAACTTCGTGTACAAGACAAGATTGCTGTTCAATCAGATTTGCACCATTGTATACAACCTTATACCTCCTGTTAGATTTTCAAATCAAAACAAGCTCCATATACAAACCTCTATAAACAATTTTCTCTGCACATTAATCAGATCCATACTGCATATCAATCTTGTATTCTAATCCTCCATTCAACAACACTAAATATCAATCCTGTATTCCAATATGCACAACAACACTACTTTACTCTGTCTGTTTCATTTATGTCTTACAAGTCTCAATGTCTTGATCAATCGAATTCATGATTCATGCACCAAATTGTCATTTCAATTGCATATTGTCTTTTAATCACCTTGTCAATCTCTGTATTTGATCCCTGTCAGTTCATCATCAATCTGCACAACATCACTCACCTCATCTTGTTAATACACAAGACTCTTGAATCAAAAAGCATCTCTAGTATCATTAAATAAAGTCTGAATATACTTTCACAACTCATCACAATGCACTTTTAAAAACCCTTCATATTCTATGCATTAAAAAAAATTGATCTTCCTCTTCTCTGTACATGATCCTTCACATTCTTTGACATTTCAATTTTGACAATAAGATTACCCCTGCAAATAAAATCTTCAATTTGATTTTCTCACAAGCCAAAAACATCATTCAATCCTGTTGATCTTCCTCAGAAATATCTTCATGAAAACCTTTCATATTCTATATCTGTGAAGAAATTACTTTTCTCTTCATGTCTATGACTGTTCATTTTCTTCCTCTCTTCCTCTTTGCAAATTCCTGCAATCTTATTTCATCTTCAATAAAATCAAAAAATCAATTCATCTTTGAAAATCAATCTGCCTCAAAAACAATCTTCAATCTGTAAAGAATCTTTCTCATTGCATCATTGTTATCTCTGCAATTTTTTTTTATGAAAATCTTTTCTAAAAATCTTCAATAGTTTTCTAAAAAAATTGCTTTTAAAATGCAATAGTAATCTCCTATAAAGGCTCCTTAATTCTATAATCAATCTTAAGCCATTTAATTAAAAATGGAAATTTAAAAGAAGTTTCCAAAAATCTTT
The DNA here is from genome assembly GCA_027924645.1 of Cunninghamia lanceolata. NCBI lineage: Eukaryota > Viridiplantae > Streptophyta > Pinopsida > Cupressales > Cupressaceae > Cunninghamia > Cunninghamia lanceolata. The sequence continues at coordinate 11,469,640 of BSBN01000130.1, read as the reverse complement.
TTATATAAAAAAATGCCCACTTATATCGGGCTCCCTCCTTATACCATACACCTTCAATGTCATAAAATATGACATATTAAAGTTTCTAAATTTAAACAAAAAAAACAAACCTTCCAATATACCGCGGGCTAAGCAATTTTATTTGTTTTAAGACTCATAAAAAATCTTTAATGAAATTCGGGCTCCAAAACATGTGAAGAGAGTCGTTTAAAAAGACTTCCCGCCCAAGACTTTTGAAAGGGACCGATGCTATCGGTTGGGAGTATGAGATGGGCCGGTCACCACCATGACTTGAGACCCCTTCAAAAGGTGGTATTTAAGTTGTTAACCCACTACAATAAGTCACCTCCTTGTTAAAAACAAAAAGTGCATTTTATGTGAGTGTTTTTTAAAGACACCTAAACAACAAATAGAACCTTCATAAACACCATTGCTACTTAGCCATTTTTACTTTGCCATTTTAGTACTTCAAACAGATCTGAGTTCTCTCCTACCATTCCAACACATGAACCTTGATAAAACTTGAGAGATTTATTGTTTTGAATAACCATATGAAGTGCTCTGCCATCTGCCGTTTATAATACAAAACTTAACACACATCTGCCATATGAAATACACAACATCTATCCTCTTGTGAAGATCCCTGATGATGATGACAACTTTAAGCAAGATCATTAGAACTTCTACGTAATATGAGACATTGGATTCTTGTATGATCAACATTTGAAGCACAAGACTATCCTCAACACATCACTGATAATTATGACATCAAATAACATCAAGTATTGTTCAACTGAGATCCAATTGAGATAACTTATATCAGAGCACATAGTACCTGACGACATCACCTTGAAGAAACGTGCATCACCTTGAAGAAACTTGCATGAAATCTAACTGATATCTGCATCTGTAAACTCAGTGGTATGATAACTCTTATGATCACTTCTATCAATCCTTAATATAGAGTATGCCACACAAAATGAAACCAATCCTTATTGTAGAGAAAGTTAGACAACATGATGAAGGCTACTGAGATCAAATTACACAGGATGATGTGAACTCTTTGCTCCTCCTGATCCTTTAACAAATATGTATCTCTACACAAAGAACATAAGGCCAAACCTGATCAACCAAATCCTGATGACATCAAACACACTGCGGACACCTTTTTGACATCAATGACAACCTGACTCCATCAATCTCCCCCTTTGTCAATGATGGCAAAACCACCTGATGCATATTTTTCTTTCTCCCCCTTTTTGACATCGGATGACAAAGACTATTATCTCCCCCTGAGAAACAACTCCACTGAAAAGATGTTATAGCTTGATAATTGCAATCACCCTGCACTATGAGAACTTTGAAAACATAAACTTTTGTTATCTTTTAACCACTTACCAAAATCTTTGAAGCCATATGACAATACCACTGTGAAGATGAAGACTGACACATTCCTTCTTGATAACATCACAAACTTTCAAAACAAACAGTTCTTCTTCAATCAACAACCTTTTTGACCTGAAATAACAAATCTCCAAGATCTTCCATGTATAAAAGATCACAAACAAATTACTATTTAGAAATACCATTGGTAAACACTGACAAGACTAACCAACATAACTCAACTCAACTCAACACTTATCCACTTCCTGAATTAGTCATGAAGCAACATATCAACCATTTGCTATTGCTGATTTTAACTTCTTCTGATGAAATGCAGGATATCACCATCAATGTCATAGATTGAAGAACTCTGTCTGAAACAATTAGTGAGGAAGATCATCAATGAAACAAGTGAAACACTATCTCCAAATCACCTGAAAGCTTTAATACTTATGTAAAACATAACTCAACAAAGAATAGATATAATCACCAAACTTATTTCCTGATATGAACTACCATCCTGCACTCAAACTGTTCTGACACCTTTTCATGACAAAGAATGAAGACCATCTGAACTATCCTCCTGTTCTGTGCAAGACACTTTTCACAACATAAGAACTGATCTGTTTTTAACCTTGATATTCAAATCAGCCCATCAAGACTGCACACCAAGTTCTTCCTGCAACAACACTTGCATTCATTGAACATGTCATTGATCATGAACACCTGATACCACTTTGCACATATCTTTCTGAATCATATTAATGAGGAAGAACATGTCAAATTATTATACCAATGAACACTTCTAAATGAACATTCATTTTGCAACCAAGAATGAAGATCATCTATCATATCTGAAACCTACTGCAATCAACAAGAACTCCTATTTCTTGATTTTATCAGTAAATCAAGAGTTTATTGCAACAATACTTTGAATTGCAATGACAAATCATTCTTAGTAGTTAGGATCATTAACAATTTGTGCATTTGAACTCTTGAAACATCTTTTCAATATCTTGAGAGCATGATAAGCCAATGAACACCTGTATCACTGTCATACACTAAACATCAACATTATTAGCAACATCATCATCAACTATTTCATAGCACAGTAAGAATGATAGACAGACAAGATCATCAAATCAAATGGTCTCCTTCCTGAAACTTCTTGGGGTTAACTGATAGAACATTTGATACCTCCCCCTTACTTCATGCTATGTTATGCAAAAGATGAAATGACTTGTGCAAGATGCACAAGCTTAGATTCTGACTTCTCTTTTCTTTCTTTCTGCTTCCAAATTTTCACAGATGCTTTCTTTCTCCAAACCTTTTCTATTTCTTTCTGTTTCCAACCTATCAAATTAGATGATGCAAATGATGCTTTTCTGCAACTAAATGCTTTGTGACCAGGAGAATTGCAATTATAACAAACTATATCATAATCAAATGACTGATAATATCTTTGAGCACTCATATTAAGCTTCCCTATAGGATCATACCTTCTATGCACTTTGCAATTTCTTTGTATGTGTCCAACATTATTGCACTTGTAACAAATAAGGTTAGTATTCCTTTTGCAATCAACTGCTTTATGACCAAAATGATTACAAGTATAACAGTAACCATTAAATGAATAGTTATACCTGTACATGTATGCTTGTCTAACAGGAACACTTCTTCTAAAATTTCTTCTTCTTTGATTATGCATTTTGTTTTCAATGGCAGTATTCAAATCAATCTTCTCTCTGGGAGTCTCTCTGACTTTTGAACATTCTCCTTCTTCAAATCCTAATCCAGTTGTGTCATTATGCTACTTCTGTTTGCCCAACAACACATGTAACTTGCTTGTGCTTTCTTCAAACTCCTGATACTTCTTAGATAAAGTCTTTAGACTATCATAATCTTTTCTGAGTTTGATAATTTCTCCCTCTAGTTTTAGATTCTCATTCCTTCTAACTTCAAGGTCAGATATTGATACATCAGCTATCCTCTTAGCTTCTTCAATTTCTGTCTTCAATCTAGCAATTAGTTTGTCAGAATCATCAATATATGTCTTTAAACTAATAATCTGACATCTGGCCTCTTCAAGATCTGTAGAAACAATTTCAAGTTCTGAAAGTGCATTGACTTTTGATTCTCTTTCTTGTTGCAGCTGCAAGTTTAGTTTCTGATTCTCTCTCTTATACTTCTTGAGCTCACTCAGGGCATATATAAGCTCTCCTTCCATATCAATCTCACAATCTTCTTCATCATCATCACTTGTGATGCTGGCTTCTTCTAAATCAAATTGGGATTGAACATCAACTCCTTCATTTGAAAGTTTCCTTTCATGGTCACTCTTCTCAGATAATAAATTGTTTTCTTCTTCAGGTGCACTACCTTGATAAATTTTTATCAACTTTTTCCAGACATCCTGAGCTGTTTCACACTGCATCACTTTACAAGAAATATCATTAGATAAACCAGATAAAATAACCTTCTTGGCTATATGATTGCAATTAATAGCCTCTTTGTTATTTGTAGAGTTAGAATATCCATTCTCAACAGACATCCATATATCATATCCTAAAGAGGATAAATAGGCTTGCATTCTCATACACCAAACTGAAAAATCTGAACCATTAAACAAAGGAGCATCTGAAATCATTTCTTCTAATACAATACCAGACTTAACATGGAGAACATCTTTATCAACTGAATTTATATCAACATCTGAATTTGATATGGATAATGTCTTTTGTGTCTTCTGACCAGAATGATGCTTAAGATTTCTCATGTTCTTATTTCTCCTGCACTTACCCATTGAACTCCACACACAAGACCTACCCAAACTGATTAAGCTGTAAAAGGGAAACTGGCTCTGATACCAATTGTAGGAGTCAAGGACAACACTGAGAGGGGGGGTGAATCAGTGTTGTGTGAATTTTTAAATCTTTTTCAATATTTAACTTGCAGAGCACAAAGAAGAGAAAGTTATCATTGAATTGTCAAACACATATGCACATAACTTTGTCAAACACATAAACAAAACTCATGGTTAAAACATACAATCATAGAGAGATGATTAAGACACAAGAATTGCACGAGTGGAAAACCCTCCAGGGGTAGAAAAACCACTCCAAAATTGCCTCACTGGCTTAACTGAAAAACATGCCTCACTGGCAATACAAATTGTATCTAGGAGCACCAACTCCTTATGGAGCACCAACTCCAATCCCAAACAGAAGCACCCACTTCCAACACTGATATACCTCACTGATAATCCAATAGGTCTCACTGACCTACAAGCCTCACTGGCTAATACAATCACTATAAACAAAACATCAAACTTCGTGTGCAAGACAAGATTGCTATTCAATCAGATTTGCACCATTGTATACAACCTTATACCTCCTGTTAGATTTTCAAATCAAAACAAGCTCCATATACAAACCTCTATAAACAATTTTCTCTGCACATTAATCAGATCCATACTGCATATCAATCTTGTATTCTAATCCTCCATTCAACAACACTAAATATCAATCCTGTATTCCAATATGCACAACAACACTACTTTACTCTGTCTGTTTCATTTATGTCTTACAAGTCTCAATGTCTTGATCAATCAAATTCATGATTCATGCACCAGATTGTCATTTCAATTGCATATTGTCTTTTAATCACCTTGTCAATCTCTGTATTTGATCCCTGTCAGTTCATCATCAATCTGCACAACATCACTCACCTCATCTTGTTAATACACAAGACTCTTGAATCAAAAAGCATCTCTAGTATCATTAAATAAAGTCTGAATATACTTTCACAACCCATCACAATGCACTTTTAAAAACCCTTCATATTCTATGCATTAAAAAAAATTGATCTTCCTCTTCTCTGTACATGATCCTTCACATTCTTTGACATTTCAATTTTGACAATAAGATTACCCCTGCAAATAAAATCTTCAATTTGATTTTCTCACAAGCCAAAAACATCATTCAATCCTATTGATCTTCCTCAGAAATATCTTCATGAAAACCTTTCATATTCTATATCTGTGAAGAAATTACTTTTCTCTTCATGTCTATGACTGTTCATTTTCTTCCTCTCTTCCTCTTTGCAAATTCCTGCAATCTTATTTCATCTTCAATAAAATCAAAAAATCAATTCATCTTTGAAAATCAATCTGCCTCAAAAACAATCTTCAATCTGTAAAGAATCTTTCTCATTGCATCATTGTTATCTCTGCAATTTTTTTTTATGAAAATCTTTTCTAAAAATCTTCAATAGTTTTCTAAAAAAATTGCTTTTAAAATGCAATAGTAATCTCCTATAAAGGCTCCTTAATTCTATAATCAATCTTAAGCCATTTAATTAAAAATGGAAATTTAAAAGAAGTTTCCAAAAATCTTTTTATATAAAAAAATGCCCACTTATATCGGGCTCCCTCCTTATACCATACACCTTCAATGTCATAAAATATGACATATTAAAGTTTCTAAATTTAAACAAAAAAAACAAACCTTCCAATATACCGCGGGCTAAGCAATTTTATTTGTTTTAAGACTCATAAAAAATCTTTAATGAAATTCGGGCTCCAAAACATGTGAAGAGAGTCGTTTAAAAAGACTTCCCGCCCAAGACTTTTGAAAGGGACCGATGCTATCGGTTGGGAGTATGAGATGGGCCGGTCACCACCATGACTTGAGACCCCTTCAAAAGGTGGTATTTAAGTTGTTAACCCACTACAATAAGTCACCTCCTTGTTAAAAACAAAAAGTGCATTTTATGTGAGTGTTTTTTAAAGACACCTAAACAACAAATAGAACCTTCATAAACACCATTGCTACTTAGCCATTTTTACTTTGCCATTTTAGTACTTCAAACAGATCTGAGTTCTCTCCTACCATTCCAACACATGAACCTTGATAAAACTTGAGAGATTTATTGTTTTGAATAACCATATGAAGTGCTCTGCCATCTGCCGTTTATAATACAAAACTTAACACATCTGCCATATGAAATACACAACATCTATCCTCTTGTGAAGATCCCTGATGATGATGACAACTTTAAGCAAGATCATTAGAACTTCTACGTAATATGAGACATTGGATTCTTGTATGATCAACATTTGAAGCACAAGACTATCCTCAACACATCACTGATAATTATGACATCAAATAACATCAAGTATTGTTCAACTGAGATCCAATTGAGATAACTTATATCAGAGCACATAGTACCTGACGACATCACCTTGAAGAAACTTGCATGAAATCCAACTGATATCTGCATCTGTAAACTCAGTGGTATGATAACTCTTATGATCACTTCTATCAATCCTTAATATAGAGTATGCCACACAAAATGAAACCAATCCTTATTGTAGAGAAAGTCAGACAACATGATGAAGGCTACTGAGATCAAATTACACAGGATGATGTGAACTCTTTGCTCCTCCTGATCCTTTAACAAATATGTATCTCTACACAAAGAACATAAGGCCAAACCTGATCAACCAAATCCTGATGACATCAAACACACTGCAGACACCTTTTTGACATCAATGACAACCTGACTCCATCACTTCCTGCTGCCTACAAAAGCAAGGTTGCTACCATTGATGAATTTAGAGCCCATACAACTGTCACAAGAGAACAATTGGCTGGCAAACTAGCTGCATTTGAAATGACTAAGTTTGGAGATGATCCCCCCAAGACTAAATCTGCATTCAAAGCTAGTGCCTATGTGAAAGGCAAACAAAGATTTGATCCAGGAGAAAACTCTTCAAGGAAGCTGTCATGGTATGATCAAGAAAGGAAAGACATGGAAGAGGAAGAAGCAGAAACAACTCATCTTGAAGCTCTCATTGCAAAGAGACTGCCAAGAGGATCCGGTAAGTATGAAGGAAAATTACCCTTTAAGTACTTCAACTGCAATAAAATTGGTCATTTTGCTTCAAGATGTCTGGAAAGATCTGCAAGGTCAAATTCTAACAGAAAAAGGTTCCAAAAGAATTGTTATTATGTTCATCAAGAAGCTAATAATGAAGGAGTAACAGATGATGAATCAGAGACAGGAGACAAATCTGAAAATGAATGGGTGTTTATTGCCATCAAGGAAGAAGTTCCTGTAATCAGTGAAATCAGAATGAAGATAATAACTAATCTAATGTAAACAACATGATTATACCTTCATGAAGACCTCACGAATCCATGCGGGAAGGAGATGCACCCAAGAGCTCCTCAGATGTTTCCCATGATTAGAATGACTAAATGTGTAGAATGTGGATTGCTCAATGCCTACAACACACTGTAAATAAGAGATAATTGGCTTGATGCCTAATTTGGATGGAGATTGGGAATGATTGGAGTGGTTTTTGATAGAGGTTTGATGCATGAACTAGTCTTATGAAAATGGCTTGGAGAAGGTCCAATTTATAGAATTTTGGAGATGAGGATGGAGGGTGAGGATTCAGTTGACAAGATCAAGGGCTAGGAATAAAAGTGAATCTTTTATTCCTAGTGGATGAATTAAAAATTCCCATTTTGGGAAGAGTGGGGGATAGTGGGAGACATCTGAATTTAAAATTCAGTGACTGGGAGACATCTGAATTTTAAAATTCAGTGAGTGGGAGACATCTGAATATTAAATTTAGATTGTGGATGAGTGGGGGACAAGGTTAATTAAGTGGCATCTTAATTAACTTAAGTCTAGGCTAATTAGATAATCAGGATTAATCTAATTAATCAGGGATTAGGAAAATGGATAAATCAATTAAATGAATATGAGGAATATTCATTCAATTAATAAGATAGGGTTGTAAGGTTAAATGAATCAATTAGATGAATTAATTGATCACCAGGGATATGCAGATTGGGAGAATGGATTAGTGCGTGGTAAGGAAAATTGGTTTGCAGAGCAGTCCAATTTTAGGTGTCTACATTTGCCCCTCTTTGAGATGGTGTTGCGGCTAAGTAACATCATTTCAAAGAAGTTAAAACATAGAGATGGATTGGATAGAAAAAAGATTTTGGTTTGGAAGAATAGGGTAAGGTTTGGGGATAATTTGTAAGGGTGATGCCCCCTCGAGAGGATAGGCGGGTTCTGAGAACATGGTTGTGCTCTCGAAATGGATGGGACAAATTGGTAGATGTGGTCAGAGAAGTGGTGGGAGGAAAGGATTTCATGTTTGGAGAGAACTAGTGGATGATCATTGTGCTGACACTGAATTTGAGCAATCCTAGATTTGATATAGCAAAGTGGATATGTTCACCAAGGTATAGAAGACCAGGGTGATGATGTTTATCCAACGTTTGCATGGACTAGACACGTAGACAAAGGGATGATCTCATGCATGCCCAAGATAGTACAACCTTGTCTAGATGAGGGAAAGGGACTCATAACATAAGCCCTTAGTACAAAAAAGGTATGATGAACCTTAGATGCATAAGGAGATCAATATGCTAGAACCGACCCTATGATTGATCAAGATATGAATACTAGTTTGGAGTAACGAGACCAACCCACAAGCACAACATACAAAAGCAAGACTATGCCCCATTCTAGATGTGTTCGCCACATACCATGATATAGTAAGATCAAGGTAGCTTTGATGTGATCTTCGAATAGGACAAAAGATAAAAATCAAAAACAAAAAGACCAACAAAAAGATACAAGTAGCCTTTGTGTGCTCTTGCCAAGAGATGTGATGATAGAATGATAGATTTTTGTCCATTGTTGGAAAGATATATCCTAGGACGCAGATCCGTTGGTGTTGATTAGAGAACTGTGGGAAGAAGGGCAAAGGAACAGTCTAGCCATGTGTAGGATTATGGTTGGTATGTTGATTGATGATTGTTGTGTTGGGGAACCTGTTTGGAGTGCATATGTAGCTTGTGTGTCTGTTATGAGATCCAGAAAGCTCAATAAATGGGGTACCATCCAACGGGGTGGATGGGTGCATCTTAGATACCTGAGTACTAGAAACATTCTTCATATTCCAGACTATCTACATACCCTATGTCCACAGGATCAAGGTACTTTTAAGATGCGGGCGAAATGAGTATGTAGTTCTGGCAAGATTTGATGATGTGGGAATGGTTCAAGATGGGTGTGATGTGATGAAGATTGATGGGTGAATTTGATGATAAGAGGTGTTGTTTTTGGGTATTTTCTATTGTTTTTGGATTTTCTGATTTTGCGATATTTTTGGATTTTTTGATTTTATGATGTTTTTGATTTTTTCTTGATTGTACAATGTTTGTGGATGTTTTCTAATTATGTGATGTACAAAGGGAGCTTACAAAGATCCTCGTTCCATGGGTTAGCCGTGGGATGGAATAGGATGGGTTAGGCGATAGGACTGGATGTTTCAAAATTCCAAGCCATGGTATTTGTGAAATATGGAGTGGTGTGATGAGAAGAGGACTTATTAGATGGTAGAACTAGCCATTACGCATGGCGCCTGAAATAGGTTTTCACCATGGTACTTATCCAAGGCGTCACCGAAGTGATTTCACTATTGGAAGTTTGTATTGCACTCTGATTTTTTTATTTTTTTATTTTATTTTTTATTTTTTTTGGTGTTGTTAATTTTTTGATTTTTTGACTTGGGGTATCAGATAGGTTATGCATAGAATTTCTTGAGATGCATTATATTCATCAGCTCATCTAGAGGCTACCCCTCAGATGTTGCAAGCTGATAGGCTCTTGACCCATAAGCGGCTGTGACAACATAAGGTCCTAGCCAATTGGGTTCAAACTTTCATTGCTGTGGACACTCTTGCAGGTTCTTTTGATTTTCCATTAGGACAAGGTCACCTACCTCAAATTTTCTGGTTCTGATCTTTTTGTTGTAGCTTCTTCTGAGTCAATTTTGGTATGCCTGTAAGTGATTCAATGCATTTAGGCATTTCTCATCTAGTAGCTCTAGTTGATGTAATCTTGCGACACAGTAGTCCTCATCAGAGATAATGTTTTGCAATGATACTCGGAGAGATGGGAGCTCAACCTCTATAGGTAAAATGGCTTCAGATCTGAATACTAGTGAGTATGGGGTGGCTCCTGTAGGAGTGCGGATGCTTGTGTGGTAAGCCCATAGGGCGGGGTTAAGTTGGAGGTGCCAGTCGCGGCCAGCTTCATTGACTATATTTTTGAGAATGCGGAGGATGGTTTTGTTAGACGCCTCTGCTTGACCATTTCCTTAGGTGTAATATGGTGTGGAGAAATGGTATTTGATGTCAAACTTTTCGCACAAAGTGCGAACTTCTTGGTTTTTGAAGGGCTTTCCATTGTCGGTGACGATGGAATGGGGGATACCATATCGGCAGATGATATAGTGGAGGATGAATTTGGAGATTTGGATACCTGTGGTGAAGGTGAGTGGTATTGCTTCCACCCACTTTGTGAAGTATTCGGTAGCAGTGATTATGAATTTGTGGCCATTTGAGGATGGAGGGTGTATTTTTCCTATGAGGTCAAGTCCCCACTGTGAGAAAGGCCATGGTGTTGCAATTGGTTGTAACTCCTGTGCTGGTGCGTGGATGAGATCACCGTGTTGTTGACATGGGAGGCATGTCTTGGTAAACCTGTGGGTGTCGCGGTCCATGGTTGGCCAGTAGTATCCAGTTCAGAGGATCTTTTTAGATAGGGTAGACCCACTGGAATGCGCCCCACAAATTCTGGCGTGTACTTCTTCCAAGGCTACCTTGGCTTCCCTAGAGTCTAAACATTGTAGAAGCATGCCGTCAAGACTCCTTTTATATAGTGTGTCGCCAACAAGAGTGAAACGGGAGGCTTGACAGGTGAATGATTTTCGCTGGGAATTGGATAGGTTAGGGGGAAGGATATTGTCATGAAGGTAAAGGTATGTTTCCTGGTACCACGGGGACAAGGGGCCAAAGACATCGCACACTAGTTCTAATTGAGGAACATTGTATGCGGGGATAGGGAGTTCTTCTATCATGAATTCATATTTCTTTCTATCCTTTCTCATATCGACCAGAGATCCTATGGTAGCCATGGCATCTACTGCTTTATTGTTGAGTCTTGGGATTTGCTCGAATTGGATGTCATCAAAGTAGTCTTTGAAATCATCCACCATTTTCTTGTAGGGCAGGAGTTTGTCATCTTTGGTTTTGTATTCATTATTGACCTGCCTGATGACCAGCTGGGAATCACCATACACAGTTAGCTTTTTGGCCATCCGGAGACCTGTAATGAGGGCCTCATACTCTGCTACATTGTTGGTGCATGGAAATGTGATTTTGAATGATTTAGGGATTGTGTCACCTTGAGGGGTAACAAACATGACACCTGCCCCCGAGCCTCTGTGAGTGTATGATCCATCAAAATACATCTTCCATGTGTCTGTGGCTGGTGTGATTGTCAGGATGGCCTCATCTAGAAAATCTGCAATTGTAGGATGTTCTGCGGGGATAGGTGCGTCAGCCAGCTGATCTGCTATAACTTGTCCTTTAATGGCCTTTCCTTCAGTGTATTCAATGTCAAATTTCGGATAGAATCATGACCCATTTTTCCATTCTACTAGTGAGAGCCGCTCTTCTTAGCAAATACTTTAGTGGGTCGATCTTAGCAATGAGCTTGGTCTTGTGATTGAGCATATAATGTCTTAAGTTTTGTGACAAAAAGACGAGTGCTAGACATGCTCATTCAATTTGTGTGTAGTTAAGCTCATAGGAGATCAAGGTGTAGCTGATGTAGTAGATGGCTCTTTCCTTCCCATGCTCATCATGTTGTGCTAACAAAGCCCCAATTGCTGTGTCTGTTGTGGAGATATACAAGAGGAGGGGCTCTGCTTGTCTTGGTGGAGTGAGAACAGGGGGATTAGCCAGATATGCTTTTAGCTGATCGAAGGCATTCTGACACTGATCAGTCTAGGTGAAAGCTGTATCTTTCCTAAGGAGATGTTGGAATGGTTGACACTTATCAGCGAGCTAGGCAATGAACTAGCGAATAGACTATAGTTTCCCCTACAGGCTTCTCAGTTGTTTCAGTGTTTTGGGGGGTGGCATTTCAGTGATAGCCTTGACTTTTGCAGGATCAATTTTGATTCCTCTTCTCGAAACTATGTATCCCAGAAGTTTGCCTAAGGTGACACCAAAGATGCATTTCTTTGGATTTAAATGGACATTGTATTGCTCTAATCTATCGAAGATTTTGGCCAGCACATCTAAGTGTTCTTCTCTGGTCTTTGATTTGCCTAGCAAGTCATCCACATAATCTTCCATGATGTGGTGAAACAGGTCATGAAAGATGACGGTCATAGCTCTTTGATAGGTAGCTCCTGCATTCTTGAGACCAAATGGCATTACCACCCAGCAGTAGGTTCCCCATGGGCAAATGAAGGCTGTTTTGTGCTGATCCGCTGCGGCAATTTTTATCTGATTGTATCCTGAGAAACCATCCATGAGGGATAACATTTCATATCCTACTGTTAGATCCACTATCATGTCGATGTTTGGTAGTGGGAAGTCATCTTTAGGGCAGGCCTTGTTGAGATCCTTGAAATCGGTACAATAGTGGATTCGACCATCCAGCTTAGCAACTGGTACAAGGTTGGAAACCCATTCAAGATAATTGATAGGACAAATGAACTCCACATCCAGTAACTTCTTGAGTTCTGCCTTGACTAGGAGAGCCACTTGAGGATTCATTTTGTGAAGTTTTTGCCTAACTGGTTTCGCATCGGGATGCACTGCGAGGTGATGAACAACCAAGGCGGGATCGAGCCCTGGCATGTTTGCATAGGTCCATGCAAAATTGTGATTCTTTCGTGTGAAAAATGCCAAGAAGTCCTCTTGTTTGAACATGCTGAGGGATTCTGCTCTGTAGGTGATTTTCGGCTCTTCCTATGTCCCCAGATTCATTTCCTTAGCTGGTTCTACCAATATGGGTGATCTGTCTGGATATAGTTTGTCTATTTCAGGAAGGCCCATGCTTCCATCTCTAGGCACCTCGTGGAGGTTTTCACTAGCAGATACGTCTTTTGTTTTTACTATTTTAGGATTTGATACTGCCGCAGAACAGTTTTCACCATCAGATCCATTTTTTATTTTTATGTTATTGTGACTAGAAGCAGGGGTTGTCTCCCTGAAATAGGCATCTGGATGGAGTTCCACTATGTACCCTACTCGATGACCTCCTGAAGGGAAATGATCTCACCCCCATCATTTCAGCGATGGCCTCGTCATTAGGTGCGATGTCAAAGACTGGAGGTCCCTATTGGTCACAGTCAACAAGGTTAGGATAGACTAATGGTAGGTCATTGGATGTCGAGGGGGTGGTGGCGAATGAGTAGATGGTGTAAATGGATGAGTTGAAGAAGTTGGTAAAATCACTAAAGGAGTCTTGAAAGCCTGTTTCATTGACATCGTTGACATCTAGAGAGAATGTAGCGACCTCGGCCAAGATACATTCACCGGTATTAAGGATGCATTGTGGTTGACCATACCCTAACCCTTGAGTATAGGGATTTCTTGTTGCTTGCAGTGGTTCCACAATCCCTTGTTCATGAAGGCCAATGCCGCCTTGTCCTTTATATCCCATGCTTTTGACAATTTCAGAACCTTTACCGTAGATTGTTTTTGGGATGGTGGGAACATCTTGTTTTGTTTCTTCGTCCTTGTAAAGCCAAGATGAAATATCTTTGAGTATATCCTAATCCAGAAGGTGCTTCTTCTCAAAGATAGGTGAGGGTTTGCACTTGATGATGACTGTGTTGGTTGCCTCTACTGTGGGGGTGCCAAAGGTTTTGGGATTGGGTAGTGTGCCTACACAAAGGTTGTTGTGCAGGTTATATTCCCCACATCCTTTGTCACTGAGTTGGATCTTGACCTCGGGTGGTGGAGGTGCTTGGGATGAAGTTGTGCCAAGGTTGGCAGGGTCTATGTATGAGGTTGAAGTCATAGGATTGATTTGGATGGTGGCTTTATTATATGGACAGAAGGTTTGGTTGTGGCCTTCCAGAAATCTGTAGTATTGGAAGGGACGGGGGTCGGCATAGATAGTGACTTCTGTGCCGTTGTAGGAGAATTTGAGACATTGATGAAAAGTGGATGGGATGGCTTGCATGGCATGAATCCACGGTCTACTAAGAAGAATGTTATAGGGGAGGTCAAGATCCATAACTTGACATTTGGTTTCAAGGATTTTCTGTCCCACTTGAATAGGGAGCTTTATGGTGCCTTCAGATAGCCTCTCGGTGTCATCATATCCTTTGATTGTAATGTACTCGCTAGCATCCACAACCACATCTGAGTACCCCAAGTGTTTTAACAATTTTAGAGTGCATATATTTAGGCCGGAGCCACCATCTATTAGGACTCTTTTAATGGTGTGTTTGTGAATGTAGACCTCAATGTGTAGCGCATCATTATGTAGGTGTTCGGAAGCGGGGAGATCTTTTTTGGAGAACGTGAGATGGTGTGGTGTGGCAATATGGCCAACCCTGGCTTGAAATTGATTGACATCCAAGTTTGCAGGGACTTGTGTTTCGAAAAGGGCTTTGTTGAGGACGTCCTTGTGGAGGGGTGATGTGCGAAGTAGCTCAAGGATGGAGATTTGTGCAGGTGTCTTTCCTAGATGTTCTAGGAGGTTATATCGATTGGTGGGTGATGGACGCATGGTTGGACAAGGGGGGAGGCGATCGGATGTGGATGCCGGCATTTGGTCGGTAGGAGGGGTGGTGCAGATAGATACATGACCCCGACAGGTTGTCACCGCACAATCGGGTGCTTGTGCCTGAATGATGATTGTGTTGACATGGTGGGATGAGGGTTCGATGCGGCTGACAATGGAGTCATAGTGTGCAGGTGGTGGAGTGACATTGTACGCTTGGTTGGATGATGAAGCTTTGTTATGGTTGGGTAAAGGATCCTTGTAGGCTCCAAGGTTAGCATTTGGTGATGGTTGGGCACTTTGATCGAGGTTGATGAGATTGTGATCTATGAGGTCTTGGATGCAATGTTTTAGTTGCATACAGTCAGCCATTTTATGGCCCGCCATGCGGTGGTATTCACAGTAGTCATTTTCATTATACCATGCTGCTTTGAGGTCATTGTCTTGACGTGGTCGAACAGGCGAGAGTGTGATCGCTCCTTGTTTGAGACATCTATCGAGGATGTCCTCGATGGGTTCTACTAATGGTGTGAAATTTCTGTGAGGTTTGTGGGGTTTATTTGGTCCTCTTGGGTTATTTACATTTGCGGCGTACGTGTGTGCAGGGGTTTGGTTTTGGATATGTTGGATGACCTTTATATCCGTGATGCCGTCATTTATATTGTTCTTGTTCTTCCCCCAATAGCGTGATTTATCGTTGGATTGTGTGTTGGTATTGTTGTTGGTATTGGGGGTATTATGATTAGACTTGTTGTTGTTGTTGGATTTATGGTTGTATAGTTTGATAGAGCCCTTGGCAATGAGGGCCCGTTTGATGGTTGTACCTTTGTCGATGACCTCTTTAAAGGTAGATGCACAAAGAATTTGTAAGTGAAACCCTAGCTCCTGATTGAGATTGGCCACAAACATAGTGACAAGTTGTTTTTCAGGAATAGGCCAAGGGAGCTTGCTTGCAAGGCCTCTCCACCTTTGTAAGAAGGAAGCAAAAGCTTCTCCATTCTTTTGTTTGGTGCTGCAGAGCTCGGTCATAGATACCTCATGTTCAAAGTTGTAAGAGAAGTGGTTGACAAACTTTTCTACAAGCTCAGGGAATGTTCGAATCGCAGGTGGAAGATGGGCAAACCACTCAGCGGCTTGGCCCCCAAGGCTTCTTGGGAAGAGTCTCATAAGATATGTGTCATTGTTAGAGACTTCTAGGCAAGCGATGTAGAACTCCCTAAGGTGGTCCCTAGGGTTTCCTTTTCCCTTGTATTTGTCAAATTTTGGCATTTCAAAATTTTTGAGAAAAGGAGGCATGTACGATGTGCGGTCAAATGGGTAAGGGCAAATATCCTCAAAATAATAGTATTTGTGTTTGCCCCCAGTTTGTAGGTCATCCACCTTCTGGATTAAGCCTTGTAGGATGGTGTTGAAATCCTATGGTTGTTGCGGTTGGAATGTGTAGGGTTGTTGATTGGTGAGATATTGGAGGTGGGGTGGGATTTGATGTTGGAGATTGGTTTGGGTGAGATGTTGGTGTTGCGGGTTGGGGTTCGGATGGATTGGTTCCTACTATTGTTGGTGTGCGTAGAGTTGTTGGAGAACATGTGGTGGTATTTGGGGATTGGGATTGTGTTGATTTATAGGATTATGGGGGTACGTGATGTTGGACGTATTGGCGTTAGGTAGGTGGACGTTGGATTGGTTGGATGTATTACGAGGTGGTTGTGAGAATAGTTGTCGTAGGTATGCTATGGTTTGGGGATTGGGTGGAGGTACTTGCTTGTGTGGTGTTCCCTTGTATGCTTAGGGTGATTTGTGGGACGGAAGAGTTTGTGGTAGTAGTGGTAGTGGATGTGATAATAGGTTGGGAAATGGTAGGAGCAGTGGAATTTGTGGAAGTGGTAGATGTGGTCATGGTTGAGCTTACGGGAGTGGTGGATACGGTAGGTGTTGATGTTTGAGAGGTGGTAGGTTGGGTATGTGAGGTAGATGCTTGGGTATTTGATAGGGTAGGAGTGATTATAGAGGTGGATGGTCTCAAGGACGTCGTGATGGGGGGAAGTTGGGTACCAATCTTGAGGAGATAATCAAGATATTGATTTGGGTCTGATCTCAGGATTTTATCTAGTAGGTCCATGTTATCGGCATCTTGCGTGAAGCTTAAGACATCTAGGTCATCTTGGGAAGAAATGGGGATGTTTTGTGTTGGTGGTGGTGGGGGGGTTGATGGTTGTGTTTGTAGTAAGTAACTGAAGGGATTTTCATTAGGGGCATATGGGGGGATGAAGGAATATGTAGGTGGATTTGGATTGATGGGTCTGTTGTAGCTATCGGTGTTAGGCATGCTAAATTGCCAATACTCTACCATTTCTTGATTCTTTTTGCTTTGTGATCTTGTGATGGGCATGCACATATATGGGGTTGATTTCTAGATGTAGGATGAGATGGGGATGGAGACCTTAGAGAATCAAATTGATTTTGTTGGACCCAAAGATGGATGGGGAGTAGAAAAGAGGATGTGGTGAAGATCGATATGTCTTTCCAAAGATATTGATTTTTTGCACGAATTTTGGACCAAAGATGAATGATGAAAAAGGGATTTTGAATTTGATGTTTCGATATTGATTGGGATGATTAGGATGGTGTTCTTGATGTTTCTCAAATTGAGCTTTTAGATAGGATCTAGATTTTGAGTAGGCACAAAGGGATGTTTATCTTTGTTTGGGGTAGACTAATGACCTTACGCAAAGAGGGGATTTGTTTTTTCTTGAAAGGTAGACTAATGACTTTTCAAGGAAAATGTGATGTTAATGATGAGATCTAGATCAAATTTTGGCTCAAAAGGAGGACTAGTTATTGTTTGATGATGTGTTTTGATTTGGATTTTGGATTTTTTGAAATGATTTTCTTTGGTCCAAGGAGATATGCAAAAAAAAAAAGATTTGAAAGGGGATGAATGAATATGGATTTTGGCTGACGATGATGTATCAAAAGAGGTCCAACAATGGTGGTGATTGATCCTCTAAGGTCAAAGGGAAGGTGTGATTTTGGAAAATTTTGGAAGAAAATGGGTGGACTAATTGTCAGATTTCTGTGAGATGGATACAGATTATGATAGAACAGGTGGTGTAGATCACAACTAAATGGACCTTTGTTTCAGGCACGTCAATCTAAGAATAGCACCAATCCATGGGTGAAATGGCACCACAATCAGACAGATATATCGCTAAAACAGGGTAGACAGATCTTTTGATGGCAAATTTTTGGATTTGTTTGCTGGGAATTTGGTCAACTTGTTTTCAATGTCTCTTGGCAGGTTGTTTGTGAATAATAAAAGCACATTTAACACATAATCAAGCAAATGAATGCACAACAAGCAAGATTTTTTGCTTTGTGAAATGACATATGATTTTGTTTGAACAAGCACTTTTCACAAACTAAGGTGAGAATGTGACAGTATTTGTTGAATCCCCTAGCTGTGCCTATTCAAAGTGGGTAGCTCCAGGATCTTGGTAGCACTAGCTCCTCCTTACAATTGCACACACTTCTCACGTATACCAAGATCCAAGTTTCTTATAAGGCTTGTCCCTCACCAAACCTTTAGATTGTCCCTGCTACCTTAGCTAAGAACCGCATGAATCGGGGCCGCTTCAAGGGTTTTCCCCTCTGCGTCAACAAATAGAAGGATTTTGGCTTGCTAAAACAATGGTTCGTAGTAAGGGCATCCGTTCAGGTGGTTATACATGCGGTAGTGCTACTCTCCGTTATGAAGTCTCCCAGCCTCCAAGGGTTGCACCTTGGAGGGTTTTGGGGGAGGTTGGCTATCGGTATAACAAAACAACACCTGTCGCTTGAGACTTTCATCCCAAATGCCTTATTTTATATAGCAGCTTGGAAGAGCTTGGCTTTAGCTTGATGACACTTGGGTCGTTTCCACCTTTCGAAGTGGGGTGGCAGGCCCTCTAAGGATTACAAAAGCAATACAATCATAAAAATACTTTTGATCCCCAAGTTCACTCAAAGGTGCGAGGAGAGAGCATATGTATTTTAAATGATTGTATCACACTAAGCATGGTTCATTTTAGATCTTTTGGACTTAAATGGGGTGTGATTTTTGCAAGTTTTATGATGAGCTTTTGATTCCCAAGATCACCAAAATGGTGCGAGGGAAGAGCATATGCTCTATCACATTACGAACAAAAAGAGCACAAGACACTTCAAACAATTAAGATGATTTTCTTGGTTATATGTGTGAGAGATACAAATTGTTGTTCTTTTTAACCAAGATGCTTTATGCAAATTTGTGGTTCATTTTAATCCCAAAATTGAAGTGTTTGATTTGTTGTTTGTTGGCACACAAAAGAGTAATTTTTTAGAGCACCAAAGTAAATGTTTGTGGGCACATACACTTCACACAAAGAGTTTGTTTGTTTTGTTCGATCAATTTTAAAACACCAAATTGAAGTGTTGTCTAACTAGAATGCCAAAATAAAGGTTCATTTTAAGTCCCACATGAAATGATGTTGTGCAATAAAAACTAAAAGAACCCTGCAGAAATTTTGTTAGTATCTTGCAAGAGGATGATGAAAACCTGCAAAACCCTTGTCAACACTTGCATAGACAGCAAAGTCAGTTTTCCTCAAAATAGCACTAAAATAGGTATGTCAAAGCGTCACTGCGGGCAGAACAACCCGACTTACAAAAATGGTGCTAATTAAACTTACAGCACTAATTTAAGACTATAAAGGTGACAAATTAAAATATAGCAAGTAGACTGTCCAGTCCCAAATGATCACCTACAAGTCACAAAAATGACAACGAAGCAAGTAGACTAGCCAAAGAGATTGTGATGCAAAAATTGATAATCTGAGAAAATTTGATGAAAAAAGAATTGATACAGAGAAAAGAAGTGCATAAATAGAAAATTCAGGAAATTCTATGTGATTTGGAAAAAAATTTCACAAAAATTCGATCAAAAATGCAAAAGATATGATGATTTGAAGTTTTTAAGCTTGTTTGACTTTGACTGATGAAAAAGGTGGGAAAAATGTACAGTCACCTAATAAAAACCTCACAACTGTGAAGTGCTTAGAGTCCTCTTTTCGATGAGTCCTTGTTTGCGTGATTTTGCCTTCGTATGCGAAAGTTGTGTAAGTTTGAAAAAAATAGCCTATTATGGCATGTAGAAGGCACAAGAAGTTAACTGGCAGTTGTTGACCGTTGGCAGTTAGCAAAAATTTGGTCACATGTGACTGTTGCATTCAGCGGTTTAGGTTTGTAGTTGGCAGTTTAGATTAGCCCCTGCCCCTAGTCATCCATGTGACCAGGGGTCCAGCAAGGGCAAAAATAAAACAAAACCTAATCTAAAGTCTAAAAGTTTGGAAAAAACTTATGGTGCGGTGGGTTTTTTTTTGTTTTGTGCAGGCGGCGGTAGGGGTTGACAGGCGGGCGGCGGGTTGAGGGTTATGGGAGGTGTTCGGGCAGTGATAGGGGTTTTGGTCAGGGTGTAGGAAGCAGTGAGGGGGTGCTGCGGGGAGCGGCAGGGGTAGGAAGTAGTGGCTGGCGTCGACAGGGGGAGGCTCGAGTGGTGACGATGCTGCGGGAGGTATAAGGGAGAGTGGCGGGAGGGAGAACAGGGGAGTGGGTAGAGGGATGTCACTGGAGGTGGGTGCTATGGGGAGCGGCTGAGGCGCAGGAGATGGTGGCGACGGCGAGGGACGGTGACTGGTGGGTGATGGGATGTTGGAAGCAGCAGCGAAGGGAGGTCTACAGGTAGTTGAAGTGGTGGTTAAGGTTTGGCGGAGGGCAGCGACCTAAAACCTGCACCAAAAATTGACCTTACACCTTCATGACTTGAGGATTAAACCTATGAAAACAAAAACTAACTTCCTGCAACATAGAAAATCTAATATCAGTGCACCAAGGGCCGCGGGTTTTGTATGGTATTGATCCGTATGGTACGGCCTATGGCCCTAAAAAATTTTCAAAAATTTTCAAAAATTCCAGTGAGCAAACATAGTCAACTTTATGGTCAAAATTCACAGAAACAATGTCAGGAGCACAAAAATGATGTCTGTTTCTGCTCAAAATGAAACCTACAACACTTCACCTCCAAAACTTGCAAAAAGGTGTTAGAAAAATGAAGATTTTAACAAGAAACCTTCACAAAACGATGAGTAAATTCAAGATCGGGCATGCCAATGTAATCAGTGAAATTAGAATGAAGATAATAACTAATCTAATGTAAACAACACGATTATACCTTCATGAAGGCCTCACGAATCCATGCGGGAAGGAGATGCACCCAAGAGCTCCTCAGATGTTTCCCGTGATTAGAATGACTAAATGTGTAGAATGTGGATTGCTCAATGCCTACAACACACTGTAAATAGGAGATAAGTGGCTTGATGCCTAATTTGGATGGAGATTGGGAATGATTGGAGTGGTTTTTGATAGAGGTTTGATGCATGAACTAGTCTTATGAAAATGGCTTGGAGAAGGTCCAATTTATAGAATTTTGGAGATGAGGATGGAGCATGAGGATTCAGTTGACAAGATCAAGGGCTCGGAATAAAAGTGAATCTTTTATTCCTAGTGGATGAATTAAAAATTCCCATTTTGGGAAGAGTGGGGGATAGTGGGAGACATCTGAATTTAAAATTTAGTGAGTGGGAGACATCTGAATATTAAATTCAGTGAGTGGGAGACATCTGAATTTTAAAATTTAGTGAGTGGGAGACATCTGAATATTAAATTTAGATTGTGGATGAGTGGGGGACAAGGTTAATTAAGTGGCATCTTAATTAACTTAAGTCTAGGTTAATTAGATAATCAGGATTTATCTAATTAATCAGGGATTCGGAAAATAGATAAATCAATTAAATGAATATTAGGAATATTCATTCAATTAATAGGATAGGGTTGTAAGGTTAAATGAATCAATTAGGTGAATTAATTGATCACCAGGGATATGCAAATTGGGAGAATGGATTAGTGCGCGGTAAGGAAAAATTGGTTTGCAGAGCAGTCTAATTTTAGGTGTCTACAGTTCCAATACCCTCTGAATCTGTCAATCATAAGATTGTAGAAAGAGCTTTGGCTGACCAAGTTGAAGAAAAGGATGATTGGGTTATTGACAGTGGATGCTCTCACCATATGACAGGTGACAAGAACAAGTTCTTAGATTTGGAAAGGTATGAAGGAAGAATGGTAAAGTTTGGTGATAATTATGCTAGTAGAATCAGAGGTAGGGGAACTATTTCTTTTGATGGAAAGAGCAAAACTGGTAATGTACTGTATGTTGAAGGATTGAAGCACAATCTTCTCAGTGTTGGATAGTTGGTAGACAAAGGCTATGATCTCCGGTTCAAAAATGGAAGATGCAGGATCTTTGAAAGTTTCAGAACTGAGATTGCATCCGGTACTCAAACAAAAGGTAATATCTTCCATCTAGTTGGGTCTAATAAAAGTTGTTTGTTTGTTCAAGTTGATCAGAGTTGGTTATAGCATAGAAGGATGTGTCATGTAAATTTTGATAATATCATCAAGATAAGTAATACTCATGCTGTAAGAGATCTTCCAAAATTGGTGAAACCTACAAATAGTTTGTACAAAGAATGTCAGCTAGGTAAACAGAGCAGAGTCTCTTTCAAAAGCAAGGATCAGTCCTTTATCGGATTATTGGAATTAGTTCATACTAATCTATGTGGTCCGACAAGAATCAAGAGTATGCAAGGTGACATATATTTCATGTTACTGATTGATGACCATTCCTGAATGATGTGGGTTACCTTTCTAAAGGAGAAATTAGAAGCCCTTGAGAAGTTCAAAATCTTCAAAGTTATGGTAGAGAATCAAACCAGATTGAAATTGAAATGTCTAAGGTCTGATAGAGGTGGTGAATTCACATCCGGTGAATTCATAGACTTTTGTGAGAAGCATGGTATAAAAAGACAGTTGTCTGCTCCTAGGACTCCACAGCAGAATGGAGGAGTTGAGAGAAAGAACCAGACCATCCAGGAAGCTGCCAGGACAATGATGATGGAAGCAAATGTTCCTCAGATGTTTTGGAGAGAAGCTGTCAGCACTGCAGTCTACACTCTCAATCGAGTTCAAATCAGAAGCAATACTGGTAAGACTCCTTATGAACTTTGGTTTGGTGTCACTCCTACTATGAGATATTTTAGAGTATTTGGTAGCAAATGTTACATCAAAAGAGATGAAGATCTAGGAAAGTTTGATGCTAGAAGTGATGAAGGAATTTTCTTGGGTTACTCTACTCAAAGCAAAGCATACCGGTGTTACAACAAGAGACTGAGAAAGATGATAGAAAGTACTAATGTGAAAGTTGATGAAGGAATTGAGAAGCCCTCAAGATTTTATGAGTATGTTGAAGATGATCAAGATGGTGTTCAGGTTCAAGGAGCTCAATCCTCTCCAGAAAATCAGATTTAGACTGATCGGTAAATTAGGAAGAAGAGATAGGTCTGAATGAGCCTGATCAAGAAGTAGAAGTACAAGAAACTCCCAAAGTTCCAAGATTTGTAAGATTGAACCATTCTGAAGATTAGATCATAGGTGACAAAAGCAAAGGTGTACAAACAAGGAGAAAAATTGCTCAAAATTCAGATGAATGCTATTTGATCTCAAAAATTGAACCTAAGACAATAAATGAAGCTTGCAATGATGAAAATTGGTCCAAAGCAATGGAGGAAGAGTTGATGCAAATTGAGAAAAATCACACTTGGGATCTAGTTCCCAGACCTAGAGACAAGAATGTGATTGGAACCAAATGGGTCTTTCGGAACAAACTAAATGAAGTTGGTGAAGTAATCAGAAATAAAGCCAGATTAGTCTGCAAAGGCTACTCTCAAATAGAAGGGATTGATTTTGAGGAAACCTTTGCTCCAGTAGCAAGAATTGAAGCAATCAAACTATTTCTTGCATTTGCTGCCTTCAAAGATTTCAAAGTATATCAGATGCATGTCAAATCTGCCTTCCTGAATGGTGACCTAGAAGAAGAGGTGTACATTGAACAACTGGATGGATTTCAGTTATTAGAGCATGGTGATATGGTCTACAAATTAAAGAAGGCACTGTATGGTCTAAAGCAAGCCCCAAGAGCATGGTATGAGAGGCTGGACAAACATCTTTTGAAGATTGGTTTCAACAAAGGTACTGCTGATGGTAATCTATATTTCCAAATAGATAATGAAAACATTTTGATTGTTGAAGTATTTGTGGATGATATCATTTTTGGAGGAAGAGACAGTTTGTGTAAAACCTTTGCAAATCAAATGAAAAGTGAGTTTGAAATGTCAATGCTTGGTGAAATGAGTTTCTTTTTGGGTCTGCAAATCACTCAGACAAAGAAATGCATCTTTATCTCTCAAACTAAATTTGTGAAAGAACTTTTGAGGAAATTTGGAATGGAAGACTCAAAGCCTATGAACACTCCTATGGCTACCGGATGTAAGTTGAGCAAAGATGATGACTCTCCTAAGATAGATCAAACAAAATATAGATCAATGATTGGTGGATTACTGTATCTCACTCAGACTAGACCAGATATAATGTAGGCTGTTGGACTTGTGGCAAGATTCCAGGCTAATCCCAAAGAATCTCATGTCATGGTAATCAAAAGAATTTTTAGGTACTTGAAAGGAACGGTTGAGTATGGCCTATGGTATCCCAGAGATCATGACTTTTCTCTTCATGCATATATAGATGTAGATTGGGTAGGAGATGTGGATGACTGGAAGAGCACCAGTGGTGGAGCTTTCTTCTTGGGAAAAAGGTTGGTTTCTTGGCTAAGCAAGAAACAAGAGGCAATATCTCTGTCTATAACTGAAGCAAAATACATTGCTACAGCAAGTAGTTGCACTCAAATTTTATGGATGAAGCAGATGTTAAGAGACATTAAAGTAGAATATGAGGAGCCTATCACAATTTTCTGTGATAATTCAAGTGCAATAAATATTTCTAAGAATTCGGTGTTACATTCTAAGACCAAGCACATATCTATCAATTTTCACTTTCTGAGAGAACAAGTGAACAAGGATGAAGTCAGATTGGAGTATGTACCCTCTAAGGATCAGATTGCAGATATCTTTACTAAACCTCTTCCCAAGGACTCTTTTGAGTATCTCAAGGAGAAGTTAGGGGTCATGGCCCCTCCAGTGATGAATTAGGATGCACTAATGTGCATCAGTCCAGTGGAAATCACAGTCATATCTTGTGATCCGGATTGATGATGGGGAGATGCTACTAAGGGGGAGCAGCTGATATAATTCTAATGTGTTAGAAGTGCAAGTATGAGCCCTTTGCCATTGATGTCAAAGGGGGAGAGAAGACACGTGAAAAACAATTGGTTGATGATCAAAGGGGGAGCAGTAAATGAAGAGAAGACATATAAAGAGTTGTTGCTGATAGGGGTTGTGACAGAAAGGAGAACTTCTTGTCTTGATGGTTTTTCACATCATATGTTGCCATCAATGACAAAGGGGGAGATTGTTGCAAGTATGAGGTTAACCAGTGTTGTCATTGATGTCAACATACTCATATTGCATAGGTAAGAAGGATTGGATGAGTTGTGTGCTGAGGTTATTGAGGAAATTAGTCTCAATCAGGAATAGTGAAGAACAGTGATGAGAAGAAGGCAAAAGTACTCAATAGGTTGAGGATCAGAGGATGTGGATTAAAGGGTTTGTAGATATGAGTCTTAAGGTGTTCCAGTTAAGATTTCAGAGGTCCACATGAAGATATGAAGAAGTTGTGATTGATCAAGTAGAACCAGTTCCAGGAGATGCTCTGGAGTGACAGATTGTTACAAAAAGGTACGGTGAGATCTGAAAGTGCATTATCCTATCCTACGGATTGGAAGGAGTGTTTGGGATGTCCTTGTGATGTGTCATCTCAATTTGTTCATAGTTTGGAGGTCTGAAAGCACCTTTTGCATTATGACAGTGGCGGTAGACTGTGTTCTTGAAGTTCTGGATGAAGAAGAGAAGAGATCCTGATAAGTAGAGGAAGTGTAGATGTACCTGGTCATTTAGGCAAGCCTGTGAAGGTTCTTGGATCATGTTGAGGTTGTGTTGTTGGTCCTCATTAGTGTTAGAGCCCAAAATTGGAGTTATTCTTCTAGATGAAGATGTTCTTGTTCAGACTGGCCGACCGGATGAGTTATTCATCTTGCGAATGTTCTTGTGGATGATTGCTGACTTGCAAATGTTATTGTGGTTGATTGCTGACTTAGATGATTCTTCCTAAGTTGATGTCGTGTATAAATAAAGGTTTGTGAATTCATTTTGAGGGGTGTAGTGATGCGGATAAGTGTGGCATAGCAAGAGAGCTTAAGGCAGAGCAAGTTTGTCATGGGCTTAATGGAATTGATCAATCTCCAGTTCATGTTTGTGATTCTTATCACTTTGTAGATAGTGTGTCTCTTTGTAGGCAGTGTGCCTCCTTGTGAGTAGTGTGCTCGGGTAGTGAGCCCTGATTGGCATGTGCCATCCATTTTTCTTATTCTTCTAACAGAGAATAATCCTTAGGTTAATCACCCCATGGTTTTTCCCTTAACTGGGTTTTCCACGTCAAAATCTTGGTGTATAATGTGTTGATTTGCTCCTGTGTTTATGCTTTATGCTTTATGCTTTCATGAATGGTTAATTGATATGCTATTAACTAACAAAGAAGAATTAAGTGTTTGAATTGAGAGCAAGTTTTTGCACAACTGATTCACCCCCCCTCTTAGTTGTGTGCCCTAGATCTAACACTAAAATCCTTTGTTCAGGTATGTAGGACATTCTAAGACCCCTTCCCAACAAGGAATATGCAAAACCAACACTTTTAGACTTCGATTTGTTGAACTTCCAATTGCTGCCCCAACACTGTCATACACAATCATTTAGGACAGTCATCACACTTTATCAAATAATGGCCAAGAAAGATTCAAAACTCCTTGAGCAGGTCTGAAAAACCTTCATAAAGATTCTTAACACCTTTTTCCCAATCACAAAATGCACCAAGTATACAATGGAATACACAAAGTCATGGAGTATACATTCGGATACATAGTCATGATATACACTTGAATACAGGTCATAAA
The DNA here is from genome assembly GCA_027924645.1 of Cunninghamia lanceolata. Lineage (NCBI taxonomy): Eukaryota > Viridiplantae > Streptophyta > Pinopsida > Cupressales > Cupressaceae > Cunninghamia > Cunninghamia lanceolata. The sequence continues at coordinate 11,442,543 of BSBN01000130.1, read as the reverse complement.
GTATACACTCGAATACAAATAATTCAAAACTATTTGAAACCATAAGGTGTTGAGAGATCACTATTTAAAGGTAAAAATACATGCATACATTGTTGATCAAGTGTCATAGGGGACTATCACAATCAAACACAATCATAAGGTCATGTTTGTAACCTTCATTCATTTGATGATTAACCATCCTCCATGCAAGGATATCTCTAATGCTAAGCCTCCCTTTGATCCTATCAACTCATAAGAACATCACCCTGACTATTCTTGACTGTCTTGCCCCTTGAAGGCCATTGTTTGGACTCTTATATGAGTATCAAATCATTATTTTAGGTTTGGAAATCATGAATTGTATGGTTAATTTTTTACATATATGAGTTGTATGGAGGTGATTTTGAAGGATGATAAAATGAATGCCATCGAAGGGGACTATTAATCAACATAAATTGACTATCCTAATAGTCTTAAACTAGTCCAAAAACTTTGTGATAGTCAAAAAAACATTAACCCTTGAAGATAACCTTCTAGATACTCGTGACAAAAGATCAAAGACATCTTAAGTAATGCATAAATTAAAAACAACTTCACGATGGTCATGACTCTGATAGTGGACTGTTATATAGACTTGTGACTATCCTACACTCATGAAAACCTCCTTTTTAGTGTTTTATCTCCTTATAACTCCCTTTGTATCATCTTGTGTATACCCTAAGACAACCCCTAAACCTTTTTTTCATGCAAATTTCATAGATAATGGGAATGATACAAATCATATATGACTATCACAATGGAAAATCTAGCCTTGAAACCCTTTGTGTAAATTGTCTTCTTCTCCTTTACATGGACTATCCTCTCTATCTCTAGTTGATGGTATCTTCAAATTTTATCTAAAATGAATGATACAACCTAAATTTATACCCTACTAAGATCACAACCTTAATTTATAACATAAAAAATGATCCTAAATGAATTATGGTAGCCTCTTAATATGACAACATAGTCATGAAGGGTCAGGACAGTCATGGTAGCCTCTTAATATCCCAAAATAGGAAAGCAGGGCAAATTTCACAATGGTCATGAAGGGTCGGGACAATCATTGACCCTAGAGAACTATCATCTGACCTCTATGATAGATGATTCATGCCAAACATTATAGGGGTTGGATATGTTGTATGTTTGGATTCTCTATTTGGGTATGATTATGATATTAGGGCTAAAGAAGAGGATAGTCACAATCTAAAATGGTTAAGAAAAATATAAAAACACTCATAAAGTAAGCTTTAAGATGATCTAATATCTAGGTTTGCATGGATTGTTGTAGCATCTAACATGTGAGCAACATCTGGTATGAGTAGTTTATAGATTGTTGAAACAAGATGAAAGACATATATAAGTGAATTAAAATTTAGAAGGTGAAACAGATTTTTATTATTATTTTAGTATTGAAAATAGTGAACGGTGGGGGGGGTTGGGCAGATGCCCCACCCACCACTCCAATTACAGTGGAGTGGTGGGTGGGGGTCCATCCTGCCCACCACCGTATGAAAACAAACTCACTGCTGCTGCCCCTCCACTTTGCTCTCTTTTTTAAGGAAAGAACAAAAACACATTCTGCATAGAGCTATTTGATTTGCTTAACATTTACAAGGGTTTCTTTGTTTATCACAGTTTATATATATCTCTGTGTGTGTGTGTGTATGTGTGTGTATATATATGTGTGTGTAAATATATATACATATATACACACACATATATATATACATATATATATACATATATATATGGACATATATATATATATATACACATATATATATACATATACATATGTATATATACATGTAATACATATACATATACATGTATATACATGATACATATATATCTATATATATATGTATATATATGATACATATATATATCTATATATGTATCATATATATATATATATGTATCATATATATATATATATATGTATCATATATATATATATATATATATATATATAATTTAGAACATATCTTAAAGACTTCGCTATTGGAGTTGACCAATTCTCCAAATTTTGGCTTCAAAATCCTCGAATTCTTCTTTTTCGCAAGTTTGAATTTATGGAAAAACAAACATATAACTCTAGAATAAGATTAGTGAATTTATGGAAAAAACAAACATATATATCATAAAATTCAATCTATATATCAATGGTAATTAGCTTTGAAACAAAATCACACATGAAACATGAAAGTTTAGGTTTAAATAATCAAATTTTCTCTAAAAACATGCAAAATTAGTTCCTCTATGTTGAAAAAACAAAAAATGGTGGCGGATTGATCTAAAAATGATTCTTAATATGTCAACCAACGTGAAAAGAGTTTTCTTTTCTGATATACTGCATTAAAAGCAGGAATAATATGCATGTGGGGTCTGAATCACGGATCCCACATGCTTTTTGCCCTTTTTTTTGCTTCCCATAATGCGGGTACATTATAACACACTCGTGTTATAATGTGAGCACGTTTTGGGAAGCATAAAAATATTTTCCTCTCTTTCTCTACGTCTCTCTCCCTCTCTCTGTCAACCCCTTGGAATGCGAGGGAGAGACATATAGAGATGTGAGGGAGAGAGATATAGATATATGGAGAGATAGAGTTAGAGAAAGGAAACAATATAGAAAGAGGGGCAAATAGAGAGATACAAAGGGATAGGTGGAGATAGAGACGGGGAGAGAGAGAGAGGGAATTGAGATAAACAAAGGGTTCTAGATAGAAGGAGAAAGATAGATAAAGAGGGAGAGATGGATAGGGAAATACAGAGAGAGGTAGAGAGGGATATATTAAGAGATATGGTTATGGGGAGAGATAGAGATAGGGAAATAGATGGAGAGATGTCTAGAGAGATACCTGGAGAGACATTTCAAGAGGTAGATGGATGGGGAGAGAGATAGAGAGGAGGAGAGACATAGAGAGGGAGGGAGAGAGAGGTAAAGAGGGATAGATTAAGAGATAGGGATCTATGTGGAGAGATAGAGATAGGGAAAGAGATCTTGAGAGATGTTGATAGAGACATACAAAGATAGATTTGAGGTAGAGGGATTGAGAGAGTGATAGAGAGGAGTGAGATAGTGAGGGATGGAGAGATAGAAAGGTACAATTAGAGAGAGGGGATCGATATAGAGAGCAACCCTAAACCCTAAACCCTAACCCCTAAAGCCTAAACACAAGCAACCCTAAACCCCTAAACCATAACCCCTAAACCCTAAACGCTAAACTCAAGCATCCCTGAACCCCTAAACCATAAATAATTCCCCTAAACCCTAAACTTGAGCAACCCTAAACGTGAGAGAGATAGAGAGAGAGAGAGTTTCTAGGGGTTAGGGGTCAAGGAACTTAGGGGCATTATTTAGGGTTGCTCAAGTTTAGGACCTTTACGGTAATTATTTAGGCTTTAGGGGTTTAGGGTTTCTCAAGTTTAGGGTTTAGGGTTTAAGGGTTAGGGTTTAGGGGTTTAGGATTTCTCAGGTTTAGGGTTTAGAAAGAGATAGAGAGAGGGAACCAATAGATATTGGGAGAGATAGAGGAGATAGAGGGGAGGGATAGTGAGATAGAGAGTGAGAGTGAGAGATAGATAGTGTTAAGGGTTTAGGGGTTTGGGATTAACAGTTTAGGGGAATTTTTAGGGTCTAGTGAGAGAGAGAGGAGACAAATAGGGAGAGATAGATGAAAAAGAGGTGAGAGATAGGGTGATAGAGAGTGAGTGAGATGTCTAGAGAGATAGGGAGATAAGGGAGAGATAGGGAGATTGAGGTTTGGGGTTGCCCGAGTTTAGGGTTTAGGGGTTAGGGGTTATGATTTAGGGGCATTATTTAGGGTTTAGGGGTTTAGAGCGAGAGGGAGAGAGAGACTATTTTTGACATGAAACCCTAAACCCCTAAACCCTAAACCCAAGCAACCCTAAGCCTCTAAACCTTAAATAATTCCCCTAAACCCTAACCCCCAAACCCAAGAAACCCTAAATCTCTATCTTTCTATCTTTATCATCCCTCTACCTTTCAATCTCTCTCCGTAAACTATGTCTAGAGAGATAGGGAGATAAGGGAGAGATAGGGAGATAGAGGTTTGGGGTTGCTCGAGTTTAGGATTTATGGGTTACAATTTAGTGGCATTATTTAGGGTTTAGGGGTTTAGAGAGAGATTAATTTTGACATGCAACCCTAAACCCTAAACCCAAGCAACCCTAAGTTCCCCTAAACCCTAAATAATGCCCCTAAACCCTAAATAATTCCACTAAACTTGAACCCTAAACCCAAGAAACCCTAAATCTCTATCTCTCTATCTTTATCATCCCTCTATCTCTCAATCTCTCTCCCTAAACTTGAACAACCCTAAATAATGCCCCTAAACCCTAAACACCTCTCTCTCTAAACCCTAAACACAAGCAACCCTAAACCTTTATCTCCCTATCTCTCCCTGATCTCCCTATTTCTATCATCCCCCTAGCTCTCAATCTCTCTACATATGTCTTTGGCTATGTCCATAACTCTCTATCTCCCTATATCTCCCCTTAGTCTCCTTTAGATATCTCCCTATCGGTCCTCTCTCCCTAAACCCTAAACCTTGAAACCTTAACATCCAAATAATGCCTCTAATCTCTAGATTTAGAGGTAGAGGGATGATAGAGATAAGGAGATAGGGGAGAGATAGGGAGATAGAGTTTTAGGGTTTCTTGGGTTTAGGGTTTAGATGTTCAGGGTTTGGTACTTGGGTTTATGGTTGCTCAAGTTTGGGGTTTAGTGTTTAGAGATTAGGGACATTATTTGGATGTTAAGGTTTGGAGGTTTAGAGTTTAGGGAGAGAGGACCGATAGGGAGATATAGAGGAGACCGATGGGAGATATAGGGAGATAGAGAGTGATGGACATGGCCAAAGACATAGGTAGAGAGATTGAGAGGTTTTACGTTTTAGGGTTGCATGTCAAAAGTAGTCTCTCTCTCTAAACCCCTAAACCCTAAATAATGCCCCTAAATCGTAACCCCTAAGCCCTATACTCTAAACCTAAGCAACCCCAAACCTGTATCTCCCTAGATCTCTCTAGACATCTCACTCACTCTCTATCACCCTAGATCTCTCCCCTCTTTCTCCTCTATCTCTCCCTATCTGTTTACTCTCTCTCTCTCTACCTATCTATCTCTCACATCTCCATATCTCTTACCTCCTTCTCCCCTATCATTCCTCTATTTCCCTATCTCTCCCTCTCCCTTATCGATGAAGGAAATGGAAAAAAGAAAACTATGTCTCTCTTTCTATCTCTCTTTCTCTCTCCCTATATATCACTTTCTCTGTATCTCCATGTCTCTCTCCTTCTCTCTCTCTCTATCTATCTCTCACATCTCCATATCTCTTACCTCCTTCTCCCCTATCATTCCTCTATTTCCCTATCTCTCCCTCTCCCTTATCGATGAAGGAAATGGAAAAAAGAAAACTATGACTCTCTTTCTATCTCTCTTTCTCTCTCCCTATATATCACTTTCTCCATATCTCCATATCTCTCTCCTTCTCAAAGAGAGAGAGAGAGAGAGAGATGTAGATGTTTTAGCTCACCATAACATGAGTACATTATGGAGAGCTTGCTTTGATGTGCTTTTACTAGTTTTTAGCAAAATCTAGAGATAAGTTGGAGCATGCTCTCCATCAGGATGACACTTTTTTCAATGAAAACTAAAAACACTACCACCATAATCTTAAGCTCTCTATTATCTATCTAACCGTATATTTTTTTTCATATTTCAAGTAGGTTAAGGGTTTCATCTTGAATTTCTTTTGTTAGTGTGTTCATTTTTTTGTCAAAAACCACTGTCTAGTATTTTTGACTTGTTTTTTAACTGTTCATTGAAAAATAAGTTACATTTTTAGAAACTAGACTCCATTCTACATGTATTAAAAAAAATGATTTTCTATTGATTTTAAAAAAATTTAGGGGGGAGCATGCTCAAATTTCTATTTTTTAGGATGTGTCCACTTTGAAAATTACTAAAAAATCTTGATTATTCATGAAAAAATTATTAGAAAAACCAGGGATAAACTACATGGTATTAGCTAATTTCTCACTGGAGCAATTATTAAAATACTAAAAAAAAGTTAACATTTAAGGGAGAGCACACTAGATACTATGTTATGTTCTTTTGAAAAAAATAGGACCAATTCGTGTGCTCCCCCTTTTTGAACCCCTTAATCTCAACCATTTTTGGAGAAAATTAGTAGTTTAGAAACTAGATTTAGAGCACTACGACTCTTGTTTCTGTTCCATCTTCAAATTTTGAGTGTAGCTATCTTTAATTTCTCATTGAACATCGATGTTTCTTGATTTAAAAAAATGTGGCATATTAAGACCCCATTTTGGTTCTTCATCTTTGTGCACTTACCTAATGAATGTAATCATTCACAAAGAGATTCGAGGTTATACTATGGATTTAGAGACCGAGTATAACCATGGGGGCTATACCATAGAAATCTCAAAACTAAGTGTAATCAAGGCAAGATTCAAAGATAAACAAGGTGAATGGAGCAACAATATTGTTATGGTTTTTAAGTGTGATAAGAGAACATCAAGATCAGATGAAGTGATTCTACTAACCAAGCACTGGATAATATATATTCTAACCCTGTCTTCATGCATGGACTTGGTCCATTTTTTGATTTCTCGCTGAAGGTACACTAGGTCCATATCAGTATAGTAAGTTTTTCATCATCTACCCACTAGATAGAACCACTAGAGGAAGGGAAACAATAAATCAAGAGAGAAGAAATAAATGCCTTAGGGACAGTCACGTAGGAGGGTGCCCCTAAGTCACCATCTGCAATGCTATGTCCTTAAGACACAACACAGAACAATGAAAATAGAGAAGCAATATAGAAGAATGATGATACTAATAGAAGAAGGGTCACAACAGAGTCAGTCTCCCAGTATCCTCAACCTTACAAGAGAATCAAGGGTCATCCCAAGGGGCCTAAACAACACATAACACATCACGGGAGAAACACAACATGAGAGGGGAGGTCACATACATGAGCTGATTATGCTACAACATAGGTGACCACCAAGGTTAGGAATACTTACCTATTTCATCCCAATGTTAAGAACATACATATCTAGGAAGAGGCCACCCTTGAGAGCAATTATAATATTGGCTACAATGAGTGTGGCTTAAAGATAGAGAAATACACTTATTCACTTTCCTCTTAGGAGGTGGAAAAAGTGATTTTCTTTGAGTGATCTCAACATCCATCCATAAGGGATTTAATGTGAGAGACCTTTCCTCATCCACTAATGCTACATCTTTTGAAGAGAGAGCATAGGAATGAAAGGAAGGTAAGGTGTTGTGAGGATAATTTTTGGTGATTGTATCTCTAGTGTTCAAAGAATATGCAATCAAGTTTTTCACATCCCTAATGATATCTAAGGGACCTAAACATTCAATCAAAGGAAGGGGATCAAATGTCTTTACTTCTGTGGTGATGTCCAAAGTACTTGGAATATTCAATTAAAGGAGGAAGATTGATAGTATGATCCATAGAGGTTTCATGCACTATGATACGGAGAGAATTTTTATTGTTGTTATATGAAAGCTCATTGTCTACCCATTGAATGTTCTTCATTGGAGAGGCTTCTTTATTCACCAATGTTTCATCTTGGATAGAGAGAACATTGTAATAAAGAGGTGGTGGGAGCTCTTCATTCACTAATGCTTCTTCTTGGCCAGAGAGAGCGTTGGAATGAAGAGATGATGGCATGATGTTAAGAGAGGTGTCAATGAAATTGTCCTCCTATATCAAAGTGTCCTCACAAGGAGGAACAACTTTGGGAGAGGGATCATAAGGTAAACCTAAGTTATCATCACATGTATTAGAAATAGTAGACATAGTGGAATGTCCAATAGAGATAAAGTCATCACTATTAAATGATGCAATATACTTATTGTTATCTATGAATTTAGTGAGCTCATCTAATATCAGAGGATACATGTTCCCATGAGATTTGTGAAACTATCAAAATCAGATATATAACAAAGGATTTCATATGTGGAACACATATAAATATCAACATCATAGATATGTGCAATTTGTTTTAAGACTTGAGGATATTCATGAGTAAATTTGTAAAAATTCTCAATGTCTATGATGTATGCAAACAATGCTTCCAAAGATGCATAAAAAGAAGTATCCATGATTAAAAAGATTAATGAAATAAGGTCTTTAAGTAGTAAAACTGACAAATTTCACAATCAATCAAGTAAATAACAAGGTAGGATAACTAAGACGGTTTCACACCAAAGCACTTGTTTGAGGGAAATAGGTAGAAATATACACAAAGTCCACAACAAACAAAGTAGATAGGAGGAAAGATTACAACACAACAAGGTCCAATTGATGGTTTTAAATGTTTTGATAAAGAAAGTGTGAGCAAAGTGTATAAACACCTAATGTTGAAATACACAATGTATATTTTAACAAGTGTGTGAATTTTCACAAAAAGCTATGAAACGAGGCAAAACTTTGAGATTACCAATGAACGTGGGCTTGAATATGAGTGCAATATCTGAAATGAAAGATGTCTAGGATGAATGAAAGATCAAATTTCAAAAGATTTTAATTATATGCATGGAAATATAAGCAAAACTATGTGTGTGAAAATGACCTAAAATGCATGATTTTTTAACTTTTTCAATGCAAACGAATGAAAGAAGAGGTTGTTGGAGTCTAGGACAACACTGAGGGGGGGGGGGTGAATTAGTTTTGTATAAATTTTGAAACCTTTTTGCAAACTTTAACTTTCAAGACACAAAGAGAGAAAAATATCATTAATTTGTTACACATATGCATATAACTGAGAATGAAAGGAGTGAACAAAAAACTCATGAGCAAAATATTATCATACACACATAGAGATGAAAACAATATAAGTCATAACACAAATTTGAACAAGTGGAAAACCCTCTTGAGGTAGGAAAACCACTCCAAAACTGCCTCACTGGCTTATTCAAAACCTCACTAGTTACATGAAGGTCTCACTGACCAAAGAAGCTTCACTACCTTTACAAGATGTCTCACTGGCATACATTGTGCCTCACTAGCATAAACAATCAACATCATCAAAAATATAAAACTTAGTGTGCAAGAAATGATTGCACCTCAATCTGATTTGCACCAATATACACTACGTGTTTCATCATACACCCTTATACCTCCTGTTTGATTTTCAAGTCAAGATCATAACTCTTTTTACATACCTCTGCAAACAAGCTCTTTTTACAAATCTCTATAAATAAATTTGCAACTCTTATCTCTGTAAATTGTCTCTATCAATCTATACAAATAATCTTTCATCAATAACTGCAAACAATCCTTCACCAATCATATGCAACTTATTTACAATATTCTACAATCAATGCTTGATAATTCCCTGCAATCAAAATATTAGAAGCCTCTACAAGTGTCTTTATTCACTCTGACACACCTATAATTCCTCTATGATGAACATCTCACTCAATATATGTCTTTTTCACTACAAATTAGTTCACACATACATTCATCTATATTTTCTTTTTAAGAGAATTTTCATAAAATTATCTTCATCATTGCATGTTGATCTGCACAACAACTCAACCATCAATCCACCTACAATACCATTAAATATGAAATGACCTTTCATATTTTTCTACTTTGCATAATCATTTTCATCTATGAAGAATTTTTTCTTTGCATAAATCTTTTCTTCAAATATTTCAATCTTTCACCTTCCCATCAATCTCTTCAATCTTTGCATGATCCTTCATATTCCTGCAAAAGAATCTTATTCAAAAATGTCATTAATCCTTAAAAAAAATATTATATATCTTCTCTTCATAACAAAACATATTCCATTGGGGCGGGGGCCCTGGCTCGATTGGCTAAGTAATTCCATTGCAATAAAGATGGTCACGAGGTCCAGTCTCCCCCTGTCCTTGTGGTACCATAGGGCATGTTGTGTTAGCATCACCGGTCATGTGAAAAAAATTTACCAAGCACCAAGAAGAAAAAAACATATTCCTTTTCCCAAATCTTCAATCTACAAAAATTGATCTTCAAGAAAAAAATTGTTCCCATAAAAAATTTATTCAATTTAACCTATTATCTTCAAATCTGTACCAATTCATCTGTATGAAGACGAAGAAGATTCTCCAACAAAAAAACATTATACACCTCTTAATCTTCTCAATAAATTTCATAATTACTTCTCAAAAATCAAAATCTTCATAGAGCAATTTTCTCACATTTAAAACTCTCACTATAGCCTTCCATTTCGAGAGAGAAGTTTTAAAAAATAGAAATAAATCTTCCATAAAAAATTTCCTTAAAACTTCACAAAATCTGCCTTATCAAAAAATGCTAAAAATAGCTTCACAAACCTTATCACTACAGAATGACAATTAAAAAGCCGTCAAAATAAGAACTAATAAAGAAGGTTTGTGAATTTAAACATAGGGCATCAATGGCATATCATTCACCCTTTTAACTTTTAAATAGAACCTTTGATTAGCAATTTTGTGCCCATTGCACTCATAGGGAGACCAGTCAAAGTGGTAGAGAAGATTAAGGGGCCGGTCACCATGACACGTTAAAACCCCTCCAGCAGGTAAATATTAATGAAATGGCCTACTACAACAAGTCAGTGATCAAACATAAGAAAAGTCCTTTTCAAAGGTGACGGTTAGGATTAGAACTTTAGAACATAGTAATGGGTTTAAAACACTTAGAGTTAGGGATCTTGATTCTTGATAACACATATTAAACCCTTCAAAAAGATCAATCTGCCCATAAATAAAAAAATATTGACTGAGACAAAAGTCCTGATAGGAAATGAAGTTCAAGATTAAGTCCTTGAAATATATCAACACCAAACATCAACTCCTTGATATCCTTGATGTGAACCAATTCCTTATGAAACCACTCAACCTCAATAGAAAGCCTTGATTGCACCAGCATATCATGAATGATGATATCACTCCAACTCCATATCATTAAATGAAGATATTGTACAAATGTCTCATGATAGCACCTTGAGAAGCATTATCCTATGAAAGACATATGATCAATGGAAGCAATGCACATAACTTTTATAAACATTGAACATTCTGAATGCCCATGACAAAAATCAACCAATGTGACAATATGAACATCCGGATCTTGAAGCAAGTAAACTCTTCTTGAAAGGCATAATCACCAAGATATGAATCCAACCAATATAACTTATATATATAAGAGATATTGTCCACAAACAATTTTCTTATCTGTGATCCTTGTATGAAGCAACACTTGATAGATCAAACCATACTAATCATAACACCATATCAGTTCTATGTGAACATCAACTTTATGTGAACATCTCAGATATCAACCAAATTTGCATCAACCAAACATCATTCACAGTGATCAATATTAAAGCATCAACTCATCATGGCATAAGCTCCTGACAAAGTAAGATCCTGAAATCCTGATTACTATCTTATTACCTTTTTGACATCAATGACAATCAACCTTCATCAATCTCCCCCTTTTTCATTGATGGCAAAACTCCATAAAGTATTCTTTCTTTCTCCCCATTTTTGACATCTGATGACAAAGACCGAATTAAGTCCCCCTGAGAAAAACTCCACTGAAAGATGTTATAGCTTGATCATAACAATTACAATTAGATTGCGTTATGAGAACTTTGAAGACATAAATTCCTATTATCTTGTTATCTTCAAATCGACCAAAAAAAAATTGAGATACCACTTACCAAAATCTTTGATACCACTTGTGTTTCAAAAGATTGAAGGTACTAAACACTTATGTAATTTGCTGTCCTAAACTTATCCTGAAAGTTCTGTCCTTGTAGATTTGCATATTACACAACATTTCAACTTGTGAGCAATAAGACACCATGAAGCATAGGACCTAAAAGCAACATCATGTGAGGCACACCAACCAAAGCATCAAACCATTGTTATAAACTACACATAGACTGTACCAAACTCTCAGCACAATACCATTTCATGTCACAATACAAATATAAATATGAAGATGAAAACTAACACCATTGAAATCCTCTGATATCTTCTTTTGACAAGATGAAAACTGAGATACCTCTGCTAATAAAACTCCTGATAACATCAAACTTCTCATGACAAATATCCAAGATTTCCCAAAGCATAAGGTCTGCTGGCATAAAGATAGCTCTTAGGTTTTAGCCCTTTGACATGACACATATGAATTTGAACATCATGCAAGACTACTCATTACTCTCTTTCACTCATAAACACGAACATGAAGACTATAGAACTCATGATGACATGATAATCACACAAGAGATGACCTTGTCAAGACTTCCATGATAGTGAAAACAATCAATTTCCAACAACCTGCAACTAATATGTGCTAACATATGATGAGAACTCCTTGAGTATACCCAAGATCCTATCAAACATCATTCAAATCATCCCATCAAGTCTACACATCAACAAACTAATTGTACCATCAAGTTCTTCCTGCAACAACACTTTGCTAAATCAAATGCAGAGATAAGAGCTATGAATTGACTTTTTCATTTTTAGCCTTCTCAGCCAACATATGCTTATATCTGATCTAAGAGCTCCTTGAAAACATCTTAAGCTCTTTGCCATGACAATCAATACTCCACAATATCAAGATCACATTGAACTGCAACATCATAACAACTCAACCTTTGTATGTATCAACATGATATGAACAAGATCATTTATAAACCAAGTTATTCAATATCATCAAACTCTTTGAGCATTGAACTCTTGAACATTCTTTCAACATCTTGTTTGTATACTAAACCAAAGATCACCTATATCACTTTCACATACTAAATATCAACATTGTTAGCAACACCACCATCAACTATATGAATTTAATTTCATAAGATTGGTAAGAATAAACATGACAAGATGATCATAATGACAAGCATCAAATAATCTTCTCCTAAAACTTCTTGGGGTTAATTGATAGAGCATTTGACACCTCCCCCTTACTTCATGCTATGTTATACAATAGATGAAATGACTTGTGCAAGATACACAAGCTTAGAATTTGACTTCTCTTGACTTTCTTTCTGCTTCCAAACTTTTACAGGCTCTTTCTTCTATTCATGTTTCTTATTCCAAACCTTTTCAACCATTTTCTTTTCCCAACCTTTCAAATGAGGTGATGCAATTCTTCTAAACCTTCTGCAAGTATATGCTTTCTTCTGCAATTGAATTCTTCTGCAATTGACTGATTTATGTCCAAAGTGATTATAGGTGTAACAATAACCATTAAATGAATAATTATACCTGTACATATAATCTTGTCTTCCTGAAGCAATTCTTCTAAATTTTCTCCTTTGATTGTGCATTTTTCCTTCACAAGCAGCAGTAGGATAACTCAAATCAATTTTCCTTCTAGGAGTCTCCCTAACTTTGGAACACTCTCCTTCTTCATAACCAAGTCCAATAGTGTCTCCATATAGTTTTTGTTTACCAAGCATCTCTTGTAACATGCTTGTGCTTTCTTTAAACTTTAGTTTCTTTTCCAATTGCTTCCTAACATTCTCAAGATCTTTTCTTAAATAAGTTATTTCTCCTTCAAGCTTTTGATATTCAATTATTTTAGCTTCCAACTTAGACTTTGTTTCACCAGCTATCCTCTTAGTTTCCTCAACCTATGTCTTTAACTTGTTAATCAATTTCTCTCATTCACCTGCTTGATTCCTCAAATCTATAATCAGGTTTCTAGCATCTTTAAGGTCTGAAAGAGCTTTGTTTTTGAAGTCTTTTTCTTGTTGAATCTGCAACTCTAATATGTGATTCTCCTTTTTATATTTCTTGAGTTCACTCAGAGCACATATAATTTCTCCTTCTATGTCAATTTCACATTCTTGTTCATCATAATCCTAATTGTGATCTTCTTCTGAATCTGATTGGGTCTCATCCTTTTCATGTGATTGTCTTCTTTCAATATCACTTTCTTTAGACACCAAGTTATCCTATTCTTTAGGTGCATCACCTTGATAAATTTTTATCAACTCCTTCCACACATCCTGAGCTGTTACACAATGCATAACTTTACAAGAATTATCATTAGATAGAGCAGATAATATGGCGTTCTTTGCAATATGATTACATTCAAGAGCTTTCTTTTTATTTCTAGTAACACGATACCCATTCTCAACTGACATCAAAACACCATATCCTAAAGTGGATACATATACTTGTATTCTAACATACCAAATAGTAAAGTTTGAACCATCAAAGAGAGGAGATTCTAAAACCTTTTCTTCTAATATAGTATCAGATTCAACTTGGGGAACATTTCTATCAATAGGTTCTATAACAACCTTTGAATTTGATAAAGATAGAGACTTTTGATCAACAGGAGACTTGACACTTTTCTTTTCTCTATTTCTTTTGCACTTACCCATGGTACTCCACATACAGGACCTACCCAAGCTGATTAAGCTTCTAAAGGGAACCTATGATTTAATACCACTTGTTGGAGTCTAGGACAACACTGAGAGGGGGGGGTGAATCAGTGTTGTATAAATTTTGAAACCATTTTGCAAACTTTAACTTTCAAGACACAAAGAGAGAAAGATATCATTGATTTGTTACACATATGAACATAACTGAGAATGAAAGGAGTGAACAAAAAAATCATGAGCAAAATATTATCATACACACATAGATGAAAACAATATAAGTCATAACAGAAATTTGCAAGAGTGGAAAACCCTCTTGGGGTAGAAAAACCACTCCAAAACTACCTCACTAGCTTATTCAAAACCTCACTGGTTACATGAAGGTCTCACTAACCAAAGAAGCTTCACTAGCTTTAAAAAATGCCTCACTAGCATACATTGTGCCTCACTAGCTGATATAAGGCCTCACTAGCATAAACAATTACAATCATAAAAAATATAAAACTTAGTGTGCAAGAAATAATTGCACCTCAATCTGATTTTCATCAATATACACTATGTGTTTCATCATACACCCTTATACCTCCTATTTTATTTTCAAGTCAAGATCATAACTCTTTTTACACACCTCTACAAACAAGCACTTTTTACAAATCTCTGTAAACAAATTTACAACACTCTTATCTCTACAAATTGTCTCTATCAATCTATGCAAACAATCTTTCATCAATCACTGCAAACAATCCTTCACCAATCATATGCAACTTATTTACAATATTCTACAATCAATGCTTGATAATTCCCTGCAATCAAAACATTAGAAGCCTCTACAAGTGTCTTTATTCAATTTGATATACCTATAATTCCTCTATGAAGAACATCTCACTCAAAATATGTCTTTTTCATTGCAAATTAGTTCACACATACATTCAGCTATATTTTCTTTTTAAGAGAATTTTCATAAAATTATCTTCATCATTGCATGTTGATCTACACAACAACTCAACCATAAATCCACCTGCAATACCATTAAATATGAAATGAGCTCTCATATTATTCTACTTTGCATAATCATTTTCATCTATGAATAATTTTTTCTCTGCATAAATCTTTTCTTCAATTTTTTTAATCATTCATCTTCCCTTCAATCTATTCAATCTTTGCATGATCTTTCATATTCCTGCAAAAGAATCTTATTCAAAAATGTCATTAATCCTTAAAAAAAATCTTATATATCTTCTCTTCATAAATAAACATATTCCTTTTCCCAAATCTTCAATCTGCAAAAATTGATCTTCAAGAAAAATTTGTTCCCATAAAAAATTTATTCAATTTACCCTATTATCTTCAAATCTGTGCCAATTCATTTGTATGAAGACAAAGAAGATTCTCCAACAAAAAAAGTTTATACACCTCTTAATCTTCTCAATAAATTTCATAATTACTTCTCAAAAATCAAAATCTTCATAGAGCAATTTTCTCACATTTAAAACTCTCACTATAGCCTTCCATGTCAAGAGAGAAGTTATAAAAAATAGAAATAAATCTTCCATAAAAAATTTCCATACAACTTCACAAAATCTGCCTTATCAAAAAATGCTAAAAATAGCTTCACAAACCTTATCACTGCAGAATGACAATTAAAAAGCTGTCAAAATAGGAACTAATAAAGAAGGTTTGTGAATTTAAACATAGGCCATCGATGGCAAATCACATGCCCTTTTAACTTTTAAATAGAACCTTTGCTTAGAAATTTTGCGCTCATCGTACTCATAGGGAGACCAGCCAAAGTGGTAGAGAAGATTAAGGGGCCAGTCATTGTGACATGTTAAAACCCCTCTAGCAGGTAAATATTAATGAAATGACCTACTACAACAAGTCAGCGATCAAACATAAGAAAAGTCCATTTCAAAGGTGACAGACAGGATTAGAACTTTAGAACATAGCGATGGGTTTAAAACACTTAGAGTTAGGGATCTCGATTCTTGACAACACATCTTAAACCCTTCAAAAAGATCAATCTGCCCATAAATAAAAAATATTGACTGAGACAAAAGTCCTGATATAAACTAAAGTTCAAGATCAAGTCCTTGAAATATGTCAACACCAAACATCAACTCCTTGATATCCTTGATGTGAACCAATTCCTTATGAAACCACTCAACCTTAATAGAAAGCCTATATTGCACCATCATATCATGAATGAAGATATCAACTCCAACTCCATATCATTAAATGAAGATATTGTACAAATATCTCATGATAGCACCGTGAGAAGAATTATCCTGTGAAAGAAATATGATCAATGGAAGCAATGCACATAACTTTTGTAAACATTGAACATTCTGAATGCCCATGACAAAAATCAGCCAATGTGACAATATGAACATCCTAATCTTAAAGCAAGTAAACTCCTCCTGAAAGGCATAATCACCAAGATATGAATCCAACCAACATAACTTATATATATATATATATATATATATATATATATATATATATATATATATATATATATATATAAGAGATATTGTCCACAAACAAGTTTCTTATTTGTGATCCTTGTATGAAGCAACACTTGACATATCAAACCATAGTAATCATAACACCATATCATCTCTATGTGAACTGTAATGCCCCGCCCTGTAACCCTAGAGATAGGTTCAACTAAAGCAATAAAAATGCAAAAAAAAAATAAATTAAAGAAGAAATGATAACAAAACATAACATAGACTAATAGCATCAAGTTAAACTATCATCTCTAGGGATTACATAGTTGCATTATTGCAACTTAACAATAATCAACAACATACATAATTTGATCGATCAAATAAATCAAACTAACATTTTAGGTTACAACATCATATGAATATATCAACATTTTTGCAACCAAGATTACAAGTGTAGAATAGTTTATCTTACAAGAATAATTACATAAATTCAATGATACAAAAGCTCTCTTTTTGGATACATCAATTACATAAGAATTTGTTTTGATACAAAAGATCTAAATACAAATAGTACAAATGTCCATCTTCGATATAAGTGTAAAACTGGAATCAAGAGAGATACATCTTCTTTACACATGAGCCACGATGCCAAAAAACTAATGGAATAAAGCACAACCACCCGACCATGTGGAACCTTGAGGTCCACCCCCCGTGCTAGGAGATAATAATGAGGTCCCACAATGACAACAGTCAAGAAGACAGTAGGCTAAAGAGTGTAAGGACTACACATGACTTCAATACAACACAGAATAATATGAAAATCACAAGTAACTTAAACAACACTTCCAGAGGCAATCACACACAAAAAAGGGAAAAACACACTTAGGGAATGCTAGGGTGCAGTAGGGAAGAGTGTCATCACATGGTCCTAACATGATTTATCCTGGCAGTCTCTCACTGGACGCTGGCCCTCATCCATGGGTTATCCTAGCCGTCTAGATGCCAGCCCCCATCTATGGTTATCCTGGAAATCTCTCACTAGACATTGGCCCCATAGGGTGACACATGCGGAACCAACATTCCTTTCGTGAGGACAAGGAAGTTTATCTTACCAACCATGGCCTTCTCATCCCATCCTTAGCTTGGACGAGCACTACAGGCATGGGTGAGGCATCCAATTATCTTATTTAGTGTGGAAACTACCCAACCCTCTAAATTTATTATTAAGTTATCACTAGATTAAAAACTTCCAATGTGTTATCTTGGCAGCCACTTTGGGCACCAACCCCACATTGAAAGCCACTCCCCTACCTGCATCTAAAAGACCCTATTTATGAAGCAAGACAATTACCATCACAATGACAAGTAACATATACAATGCAAGGCATTTACCTTCTTGCATGCAAAACTTAATTACAGTGACCAATTCTTATATCCTTGTCCCAAAACATAAACCAAGCATGAACTATCAAATTCTCATCATGATGCATTTACAACACAAAATACACATAATTTCACATCACATAGAGCAAGGCATTATCCATCTTGCATAGTCATCATAACCACATGAATAGGTACACTAAGCAAGGCATTATCCATCTTGCACATGTATCATACTAACATGAAATAGGAGACAATATTACAAGAGTGAATTTCATTCAACTCACATTCACACCCTCCTAGGCCTCTGGAAACACTTCTACAACACTTGACATCATTAAAACATAATGGTCATACATCACATTCACTTTCCAAAGCACATCCTAAACCAAGATCAATAATTGAATCAAAACCACAAATGTAACATATGATCTGATGCACTAATAATAGTCTTAAAGAATGTAACATTATTCCAATCATGATCAATCGTCTAACAAGATAAGGTAACTCTAATGCAGATAATAATTACTTGAAGGGATACAAATTATTCTATAATAGAAAATTTAGTCAAACAAGATACTACCCATTTTAGACTAACCCACTTTCCACACTTATGTGGATCTTATTAAAATTGTAGATAACTTTGTGATTTCTATTCAAAATAATTGTATAAGCAAAACATAGAGGATCATAAGGTAGATTAAAATTGATCATCCATTTAAATCTTTAGAAAGTATATGAGTTAAATGCTAAATGTTTTATATCTTATCAAACCTAACCTCCACTTACTCACCCAATTTCATAACTAAGCACAATCTTTAATATAAGTCATAAATAAGATTATACTCCATTATATGAACACAAAGTTCCTTAAGGTGAAGAGGAAGCAAGATATATATAAAAATACTTGACAAGTCTTACTGAATCTAAACTAAATATTATCTTCCACCAAAAAAATATCAAAGATATCTAGACATATAACAATCATAAATTAAATTCATAGACTAACTCTATTCACACTACTTAAAATATTCTTAATCATACTACAATTAAAGACTTAACTAAGGTCATCATACACACCTTATAACTAGATCTAAAATAACAATTCAACATTTATAATATGATAATTTACATCAATTTGGCTAAGACAAATATATATATTAAGAAGCCTTATTTACTATCCATATCCTACTCTCTTAAAATAGATAAAACTACTAATATTTTTAAATATACAAGATAAAATAACAAATCAATAAATTATTTTAAAAGGATTTGACTTTTTATTTATAAAGTAATGCTTAAATATAACATATCTAAATAATAGGGATGAAATAAAATAATACTTAAATATAACACATCCCTCAATAATAGGGATTTAATTTCTCATAAATAAAATATAATAATACTTAAATATAACACATCCTTAATAAAAGGGATTTAATTTCTCATAAATGAAATATAATAATACTTAAATATGACACATCCATAACAATAGGGATTTGATTTCTCATAAATGAAATATAATAATACTTAATTATAACACATCCTAATAACAGGAATTTGATTTTTCTATAAAAAAAATACTTAAAAAATAAAACACATCCATAAAACTATTCTTCCCTATTAAATAGGGAGTTGACATCACACCTTCAAAATAATAAATAAAAGTCAAATTAAAACAATAATTTATTAAAGGACAATTTTAAAGATAGTTAAACTTTATAATTAACATTATGCAACTTCAAATACTTAATATTTAGCTAAAAAAAGGTTTAATTATTTAAATTAAAATTAAAATAAGTTATTATATGCAAGAATTAATTAAATCAAATTCAAAAGAATAAGATTTTATAGTTTCATAATATATTTTTTGATTTTACAAATAAGAATACTTTCTAAACTCTAACAAAATTTCTAATTCTAATATGGTAATACAAAAGGCAGATTTTTATGTTACTAAAACTTACCATTCCTATTTCCTATCAAGATTAAAATAAAATTATTTAAGCACAAAGAGATTTATTTATTCACTTGTATTCAGCTATTCATTTATTCATATAAAAGTATTCACACAAACCAGAATTAAATTTGATGCAATGAAAAGAATTTATGTGAGAGCTTGGTTGAGCCATGCCATACGACTACCATGGACAAGAAGAGGGATTCTGAAGAATTTAATTCAGGTAAAATTTTATTGTTTTACATAATAAAATTTATTGTTTCAAATGCATAAACTACATACCAAACTTCATTTGCAATGTTTTTGGTTTCAGGCAAAAAAAATTTCATAAATTTTTAAGTGTAAAAGCTAATAAAATCTAAAATCTCCTATACCTTGGTCTGAGATAACAATTGGGCTGTAGATACTAAGTTTAAAATGCTATTTCAGGCATGGCTCTATGCATATGGAGGCCGTACAAATAGGCAGGCTAGAGGAATAGAAAATATGAAAGTTTTGTTAGAATGGAATTTATCTCTATTGGCATTATTACAGCAAGTCATCAAATGGCATGAGATTTCAAACAAAATAAATTTGTTTGATTGATTATACAGATTAATGGCTGGAAAGAAAGAAATAGGTTTACTTGGCAATATATTTTGATCTCTTCAGGCAAGGGAAACACTACAGAAGTCAAGATTTCTTTTGATAAAAGAAATTGATATAGACACATGAATGCAACAAAAGAGAAGGATTTAATTTCTTCCAGTAGCAAAAGATTTCATTTAGCTAAGGTGTCTACTTTTAATATGAAAATGTGATGATAGTGTAATAGCAAGATAGGTAGGTGTGAAGAAAGATAAATAGGTGTGAAGATAGGAGGATCAACAATATTTAAAATCGCTACAATTGCAAGATATATACAGCTAGATTGTTGAAGAGAACATCCAAGCAAATGCAAAAGACATGATTAAATATAATGGGGTTTATAGAAAAGAAAGAATAGATTACAGAGCTTTTACATCCGATTGCAGATGGAAATTGACTTTCGAAGGGTTTTCTATTGTTTGGGATGATTCACAGAGACTAACCTACTACCAAAATTTATCAAATCAAAAAGTGCTCAAACACATACAAGATTTTTCTTCATATACAAACAAGTAGAAAAAATTTTGTTTAAAACATACCCAAAAATTCTTCAGACTTCTCTTACTCCCTTCCTCTTTTCCTCTGCCAATTCCTCTTCTTTTTACCCAAATTTTTGTGCATCTTTTCCTCAAAATTTGTTTCCTAATAAATCTTTCCAAAAGCCCAAAATAGACAAAACAATCAAATCCCACTACCTCCATTCTCTCTGTTTCAAACCTCCACAACCCCAAAATTAATTGCATTCACAACACCACTAACTAGAATAATTTTCAAATTTCTGACAACCCACTCCAACAATAAATTAATGGGCAAATAAAATAAAATCTCACATAAAGTACTAAATATTAACAATATTATTATTATTGCTAGCTTTGAAAGCTACTAATTTAATTTAATATAAAAATCAACTAATTAATATTCTCAATTTTCTACATTAATTAAATAACTAATATTGATGTATATATATATATAAACTTATTATTATTATTATTACTATAACAATTAATAAATCTCCAACAAATACACATTGACTATATAACCAAAATGATCAAACATCAATATATCTATACACATAGATCACTTATTCTATAAAATGAACCAAACGACTATAATCAATAACTTAATACCTTGGTCACTAAGTTCAATAAAATTAACCTTAAACTACAATAAACAAACAATAACAACCACATACCAAAGGATGACCAACACCCGAGGACAAGTACCAACTGAGCGACAACTACACCCATGACTGGAAATACATGGATGACGACAAACTGAAGACATTGATTGACATAAGGAACCCCATGTTATCTCCCATCTAGATTATCCATTCGTGTAAAGGCACACTCAGACCTGCTAATTTAGGTGGATTTAGTGCCTGGTACCTGCAACCTGCAACAAACCAAAGTGTTGTATACAAACACACACACACACACATATAATCAGCCACACTATGATAGGGAATCACAGCATAGTAGGGTGCTTATTATTTGTAATACTACACTGTCCCTTCACAAAACACGTCATAAATATCCACATTAAACAAGTTTATTAGTAACTAAACAACAAGATAACACATAGTCAGATAGTCACATAATTCACGTAGTAAAACAAATCTACATAATCAATAAATCCATGACTGATCACAACATAAGCGTAATGTACTAATCATAAAGTATCAATAGTGTCATCATAGTAAACATCAATGAGTGTCATCAACTACATCAAAACGGTAAACCTACCATCAACATGTCTAACAGACCCTAAGTATTCCAAGTATCTTACCTTCATCTTCATGCTCCTTAGCCTGACCACCTTCTCATTCAAGGTGAGAATGGAGGGGCACTACATGAACACCAACTTTATGTGAACATCTCAGCTATCAACCAACTTTGTATCAACCAAACATCATTCATAGTGATCAATGTTAAAGCATCAACTCATCATGGCATAAGCTCCTGACAAAGTAAGATCTTGAAATCCTGATTACTATATTGTCACCTTTTTGAGATCAATGACAATCAACCTTCATCAGAGGTGTTGTAAGGAAATTAATCAGGGGAAGAAAATAATATGTCTAATCAGTCAAATAAACCAACAATATCCTTCACAATACTCCCTTTATGCAATCTTATAATGATGACAAGTCAAAACCTAGTGAAAATACACCAAAAATATGCATTTTTTCACCAATTTTCAATGCAAAGGCCCAATAGAAAGGGTGTTGTAAATAATTTGAGGAGGGGAAGAAGATAATAACCCTAATAACAGCCAATTAATCCATAAAAATCCTTCACAATACACCTATGATGCAATCTTATAATGATGACAAGCCAAAACCTAGTGAAAATACACTAAAATATGCAATTTTTCACCAATTTTTAATACAAATGTCCAATGAAAAGGGTATTGTAAATAATTTAAGGGGCAGTAGATAATAACCTTGATAACATCCAATTAATGCATAAAAAATCTTCACATCATGCCTATGATGCAATTCTAGAGAGATGATAAGGCCAAATCTAGTGAAAAAGCAAGGTTTTCAAACCCTAGACATGAAATTTTGCAAGAAAGGCATTATGATGAAACACTACAGTTAGAAATAAGTCCTAATGATTGTTTTTAAAGGGTAGTAAAATATGAAATAATATTTTGACTACAAACCCTAGCTAATGCAAAACTAGGTTATATGGAAAAATGTACAATTTCAATCAATTTTTAACAATTTAAGCTTGAAAATACAATGTATATGAATGGTGAATGAATAATTTCTGTATTTTAAATCAGATATAATGATAATAACAGAAATTTATGGAAATTAAATGCCAACTAATTCAAATTATTTGAAAATGCAAGCTAAAAATGCCAATTTTTTCAATTTTTTCATTTTTTTTGTAATTTTTCAAATGTAATAAGATGAGTAATAAAATGAATGAATGAAATGAATATAAATATGAAGTAAAACACTCAGCAAGGTGTGAAATTCATTAAAAACATGGGTTCACCAAAATGTTTAATATAAAAAAGAGGGAAGATGTCTAAATGATGTTTTTAAAGGGTTTGTGTTGATCCTCCTTTCACCACTAAACATTCAAGGACATTCAATTGAGTAGAGAACTCTACGATAGATCTCCTATCACTTCGAACATAGGAAAAGATTGGAATTGTGTGATTTTGTTGTTTAATTAAGTCCAATTATGCTCAAAACCCTAATTTCGTGAAATCGTAAACAAACAGACAAATTTTAGAAAATGATCACACAAAGATATCAAATGACAACCAAATAAATATCAGATTTTGAAGTTTTCTATGTGGAAAAGTTAGGGACTAATGAGCCGGTGCCCTAGTCTAGTGCCTCAATTTTTGTTAGGATCTGGAAATATTGTTTGCAACTTATTTTTGTTGTTCCAGAGATTTCACTATTGCAAGATTTGGAGGACTAATGAGTGGGCTCCCAAGTCCAAGCCCTAGTTTTCTTCATAGATCTGTAATTCTGACAGTCTACATTGCTCTCCTACAACTCCACTTCTTTCACTCCCAAAACCTGTAACCTGCAATCATAGAAAAGTGGGTTGGGGGTTGTGGTGTTTAGAGACTTACCTCGGTCAAGTCTCGGAGAGACATTCAAGCCCTCTAAACACCGTTGTCAGATAAAGAGTGCATATCCCTATGGGATAGAGGCAAAATTCAAATGACAAATGATAGAAAACACAATTGATATCACCTTATAGTGTAGATCTCATGGAAGGAAGATGCTCTTCATTGTGTAGTGCCCCTCCATTCTCACCTTGGATGACCAGGTGATCGGGCTAAGGAGCATGAAGATGAAGGTAAGATATTTGAAATACTTAGGGTATGTTAGACATGTTGATGGTAGGTTTACCATTTTGATGTAGTTGATGACACTCATTGATGTTTACTATGATGACACTGTTGATACTTTATGATTAGTACATTATGCTTATGTTGTGATCAGTCATGGATTAATTGATTATGTAGATTTGTTTTACTACGTGAATTATGCAACTATATGACTATGTGTTATCTAGTTGTTTAGTTACTAATAAACTTGTTTAATATGTTATTTGTGATGCTTTTGGTGAAAGGACGGTGTAGTATTACTCATTATGAGCACCCTACTATGCTGCGATTCCCTATCATAGCGTGTTTGATTATATATATGTATATGCTCATACACAACCCCTTGGTTTGATGCAGGTTGCAGGTACCAGGTACCAACTCCACCTGAATTAGCAGATCTTAGTGTGCCTTTACACCAATGGATAATGTGGATGGGAGATAACATGGGGTTCCCTCTGTTAGCCAATGTCTTCAGTTTGTCGTCATCAATGTATTTCCAATCATGGGTGTAGTCGTCACTCAGTTGGTACTTGTCCTTGGGTGTTGGTCATCCTTTGGTATGTGGTTGTTATTAGTTGGTTATTATAGTTTAAGGTTCATTTTATTGAACTTAATGACCAAGGTATTAAGTTGTTGATTATAGTCGTTTGGTTCATTTTATAGAATAAGTGATCTATGTGTATAGATGTGTTGATATTTGATCATTTTGGTTATATAGTCAATGTGTATTTGTTGGAGATTTATTAATTGTTATAGTAATAATAATAATAAGTTTATATATATACATCAATATTAGTTATTTAATTAATGTATAAAATTAAGAATATTAATTAGTTGATTTTTATATTAAATTAAATTAGTAGCTTTGAAAGCTAGCAATAATAATAATATTGTTAATATTTAGCACTTTATTGAGTTTATCTGACATGTGAGATTTTATTTTATTTTACCATTAATTTATTGATGGAGTGGGTTGTCAAAAATTTGAAAATTATTCTTGTTAGTGGTATTTATAGTTAATAATAATAATGATAATAAAGTTATTGAATCAATTATTAATATTTAATACTTTAGTAATTGATTAAATTTGGGGCTGGAAGATATTATTTTGATATTGTCATTAATTGTTTTGAGGAAGTGTTTGCCAGAAATAATTTTCAAGATTTGAAAATATTCTAGATAGTGGTGGTAGAAATGCATTTAAAATTTTGGATAGTGGATGTCAGTAACAGAAGATTGGGGGATTTAGGAATTTATTATCCTAGTCTATTTTTGGTTTTGGGAAGATTATTTTGAGGGGAGAGTTCTTGGAAAAGATGCACAGAAATTTGGGGAAAAAGAAGAGGAATTGGTGGAGGAAGAGAGGAAGGGAGCAAGAGAAGTCTGAAGAATTTCTAGGTATGTTTTAAACAAAATTTCTTTTGCTAGTCTATATATGAAGAAAAATCTTGTATGTGTGTGAGCACTTTTTGATTTGATAAATTTTGGTAGTAGTTTGGTCTCTGTGAATCATCCCAAACAATAGAAAACCCTTCAAAAGTCAGTTTCTATCTGCAATCATATGTAAAAGCTCTGTAATCTATTCTCTCTTTTCTATAAACCCCATTATATTTAATGTTGTCTTTTGCATTTGCTTGGATGTTCTCTTCATCAATCTAGCCATGTATATCCTGCAATTGTAGCAATTTTAAATATTGTTGATTCTCCTATCTTCACACCTATTTATCTTTCTTCAAACCTACCTATCTTGCTATTACACTATCATCATATTTTCATATTACCAGTAGACACCTTAGCTAAATGAAATCTTTTGCTATTGGAAGAAATTAAATCCTTCTCTTTTGTTGCATTTCTGTATCTATATCAATTTCTTTTATCAAAAGAAATCTCGACTTCTGTAGTGTTGCCCTTGCCTGAAGAGATCAAAATTTATTGCCAGGGAATTTCTTTCTTTCCAGCCATTAAACTGTATAATCAATCAATCAAATTTCTTTTGTCTAAAATCTCATGCCATTTGATGACTTGCTATAATAATGCCAATAGAGATAAATTCCATTCTAACAAAACTTTCATATTTTCTATTCCTCTAGCCTGCCTCTTTGTATGACCTCCATATGCATAGAATCATGCCTGAAATAGCATTTAAAACTTAATATCTGCAGCCCAATTGTTATCTCAGACCAAGGTATAGGGGATTTTAGATTTTATTAGCTTCTACACTTAAAAATTTATGAAACTTTCTTTGCCTAAAACCAAAATTATTACAAATGAAGTTTGGTATGTAGTTTATGCATTTGAAACAATGAATTTTAGGATGTAAAACAATGAAATTTTACGTAAATTAAATTCTTCAGAATCCCTCTTCTTGTCCATGGCAGCCGTATGGCCTGGTTCAGCCAAGCTCTCACATAAATTCTTTTCAATATATCAAATTTAATTCTGATTTGTGTGAATACTTTTGTATGATTAAATGAATAGTTTTCATAATGAATAGAAGTGAATATATAAATCTCTTTGTGCTTAAATAATTTTATTTTAACCTTGATAGGAAATATAAATGGTAAGTTTTAGTAACATAAAAATCTGCCTTTTGTATTACCATATTAGAATTAGAAATTCTGTTAGAGTTTAGAAAATATTTTTATTTCTGAAAATCAATGTGTGTGTGTGTGTGTGTGTGTGTGTGTGTGTGTGTGTGTGTGTTATGAAACTATAAAATCTTATTCTTTTGAATTTGATTTAATTAATTCTTGCATATAATAATATATTTTAATTTTAATTTAAGAATTTAAATAATTAAACCTTTTTATGCTAAATATTAAGTATTTGATGTTGCATAATGTTAATTATAAAGTTTAACTATCTTTAAAATTGTCCTTAAATAAATTATTATTTTATTTGAGTTTTATTTATTATTTTGAAGGTGTGATGTCAACTCCCTATTTAATAGGGAAGAATAGTTTTATGGATGTGTTTTATTTTTAAGTATTTTTTATATATAGAAATCAAATCCCTATTATTTAGGGATGTGTTATATTTAAGTGTTATTATATTTATGGGAAATTAAATCCCTATTATTTAGGGATGTTTTATATTTAAGTGTTATTTCATTTATGAGAAATCAAATCCCTATTATTAGGGATGTGTTATATTTAAGTATTATTATATTTTATTTATAAGAAATCAAATCCCTATTATTGAGGGATGTGTTATATTTAAGTATTATTTTAAATTTCATCCCTATTATTTAGATATGTTATATTTAAGCATTACTTTATAAATTAAAAAGTCAATCCTTTTAAAATAATTTATTGATTTATTATTTTATCTTGTATATTTAAGAATATTAGTAGTTTTATCTATTGTAAGATAGTAGGATATGGATAATAAATAAGGCTTCTTTCTATATTTTTGTCTTAGTCAAATTGATGTAAATTATCATATTATAAATGTTGAATTGTTATTTTAGATCTAGTTATAAGGTGTGTATGATGACCTTAGTTAAGTCTTTAATTTTAGTATGAATTAAAATATTTTAAGTAGTGTGCATAGAGTTAGTCTATTAATTTAATTTATGATTGTTATATGTCTAGATATCTTTGATATTTTTTGGTGGAAGATAATGTTTAGTTTAGATTTAGTAAGACTTGTCAAGTATTTATATATATAGATCTTATTTCCTCTTCACCTTAAGGAACTTTGTGGTCATATAATAGAGTTTAATCCTATTTATGACTTATATTAAATATTGTTCTTAGTTATGAAATTGGGTGAGTAAGTGGAGGTTAAGTTTGATATGATATAAAACATTTAGCATTTAACTCATATACTTTCTAAAGATTTAAATGGATGATCAGTTTTAATCTACTTTATGATCCTTTATGTTTTGCTTATACAATTCTTTTGAATAGAAATCACAAATTTGTATAGAATTTTAATAAGATCCACATCAGTGTAGAAAGGGGTTTAGTCTAATAACGGGTAGTATCTTGTTTGCCTAAATTTTTGTTATAGAATAATTGGTACCCTTTCAAGTTATTATTGTTGTGCATTGTTGGGATGGAGTTACCTTATGTTGTTAGATGATTGATCATGCTTGGAATAATGTTACATTCTTTAAGACCATTATTAGTGCATTAGATCATATGTTACATCTGTGGTTTTGTTATTGAAGTATTGATGAGGGATTTTGGTTTATGATGTGTTTTGGAAGTGATTGTGATGTGTGACCATTGCATTTTAATGGTGTCATGTGTTGTGTTATTTAGGGAAAGTGGTTTCCAGAGGCCTAGGAAGGTGTGATTGTGTGGGGGTTGGCTATGTGTACATTTTGTGAGTTGAATGAAATGTATTCTTGAAATATGGTTTCTTATTCATGTTGGAATGTTACATGTGCAAGATGGTTGTGCCTTTCTCAGTGTACCTATACATCTGATTATATTGGTTATGCAAGAAGGTAAATGCCTTGCATTATATTTGAGCACTTGTAGTTAAGTTGGTAAAAGTCTTTCTTGATGGATGGGTTTTCTAGATGTAGATAGGGGAGTGGCTTTCAATGTGGGGCCAATGCCCAAAGTGGCTGCCATGATAACCCATTGGAAGTTGGTAATCAAGTGATAACCTAATTAATAAATTTAGGGGTTGAGTAGTTAATCACATTAAGCAAGATAATGTATGCCTCACTCATGGCTCAAGTGCTTGTTTAGGCTTGAGATGAGATGAGAAGGCCTGGAATGGAAAATCAATTGCCTTGTCCTCATGAAAGGTATGTTGGTTCCGCATGAGTTTGTATGGGGCCTGGTGGTCAGGAGAGGCTGCCAAGATAACCCAGGATGGGGGTCGATGCCTAGGAAGACCTACCAAGATAACCCATGACAAGCTATGTGATGACACTCCTCCCTATTGCATTCTAACATTCCCAAGTTGTATTTTCCTCCTTTGGTTGTGTGAGTGCCTCTGGAATTGCACATTAAGTGTGTAAGTGTTGTTTGAGTTGCTTGTGATGTTCATATTGACCAAGGTTGTATTGGAGTCATGTGTAGTCCTTGCATCTGTTAGTCTTTTGTCTTTTGATGGTTGTCTTTGTGGGACCTCATTGTTGTCTCCTAGCATGGGGGGTGGACCTTAGGGTTCCACATGGTCAGGTGGATGTGCTTTATTCCATTGGTTTTTTGGCATCATGGCTCATGTGTAAAGAAGATGTATCTCTCTTGATTCTAGTTTTGCACATGTATTGAAGATGGACATTTGTACTATTTGTATATAGATCTTTTGTATAAGAAGAAATCCTTATGTAATTGATGTATCCAGAAAGAGAGCTTTTGTATCATTGAAATTATGTAATTATTCTTGTAAGATAAACTATTCTGCACTTGTAATCTTGGTTGCAAAAATGTTGATATATTCATATGATGTTGTAACCTAAAATGTTAGTTTGATTCATTTGATCGATCAAATCATGTATGTTGATTATTGTTAAGATGCAATAATGCAGCTATGTAATCCCTAGAGATGATAGTTTAACTTGTTGATATTAGACTATGTTATATTTTGTTATCATTATTCTATTTAAAAAAAAATTCTGCCCTTTTATTGCTTTAGTTGAACTTATCTCTAGGGTTGCATGATAGGGTATTACACATTGCATGAGGAGATGGATGTCAAATCTATAAATACAAACACAATAACAACACAAAATACTGCTCTGCAACACAATGAATGCCTTGAATCACTTTCACAAAATCACAATGCTTATCTAGTTTCCATCTGGTTTACAAATGAATCACTAATCATTCTTACATATGCAACTACAAACATTCCCACTAAGAATTTTGTAATTCAAACTTAGGATGTCAGCGTAGGACCTAATAACGATCATAAAACTGACACCCAAAAATAGGTCCTAAGCTAAAATAAGGCAGGACTCAGGCATGGGCACCCAAGTCCTCCCCCTATTTTAGGTAGGGCTTATCATAAGTGCACTCCCTAAGTCCCACTTGCCATGAAACCTTAGGGTTTTCTCATCAGGAGTCAAAATTATCATGCAAGGTGACCTAAATGCAATTTAAGGACTCGAGAGATAAACCTTAAGAGGGAAAAGTCCCCAAGGGGACATTTTTTGACATAACAGATATAAAACTATTTGAGGATCCACTTATAACGAAAACATTCCAAATATGTAGACAAATACTATAATTATGTGTAGAACTATTGAGGTGGCAATATACATGCATCAGAATACTTCATATTATATGTTTATCCTATGATAAATGTAAAAGGTGAGTACAATAAAACCTTGTATTTTCTCATGAAATGTAAGAGGTTGTAAAAAAATTCCATGATGGCTCATTTTCATTGAATATTTAAAAATTTATTTTAAGGACACTTCTCACTAGACATGTGCTGATGTGGAGAGTTACATGATGAGTCACACCTCTAAAGCTTAGTTGTAGATAGATAAGAGTCCATATCACATTTCTAAAAAAATATAGGTCATGCAATATTCCATTTAACTTCTACATGGTCATAAAGTTATCCCTAATGACTAATACCTCCTCTCCCCTAATGCTAGTGAGAATTTTTTCTTTGTTTTGTTTAAATTGATCTATTAATTTAAAAATTATTATGATTATTTGTATACATAGAGTCTTACATTCTTGTCATTTTTTATACAAGATATATTATTCGGTTCATCCATGGTGAGTCCTTCTCAATCGATGTAGGAGGCATCGATGGTGGTATGTGCTTGTTTTATAGTAGATAAGTTTTTTTGTAGTGTAGTCTAGATTATTTATGTGTAACAGATCTAACCTTTTTTAATATATGCATTTCCTCTTTTGGTTAATAATTATATATTAATTTATTTCAATGTTACTTTAACTTTATGGTCTCTTGAGAAAGTGAGTAATGTGCCACCTTTGCCATCATGCTTCAATATGACACCTGATTGTCTTAAGAGAAAATCATTTGCAGAACAACTGTCTGAATGTGTAGTGCCCCTCACCTTGCTTATGTCAGACTGATAGTATTCCTAGTAGGATTAGATATCATGACATGGGATTCTTTGTTATTACGTTGAGTTGTTTATGGACCTATTTCTTTGATGACGATTGATGATATTGGATTATTGATATTTTATGTTTCATAGTTTGATGGACATATTTGATATAATGGATTAATGTTATTTCTGAGTTTAACGTGATATTTAATCAGGGTTATGATACTTTAACAATAATTGTTATACTAGATCGTATTGTTATTGATTATTCTATTTTCTTGTAGACAACTGAATACTTAATTGTTGATGTATTTATGTGAACAGAACAGTGTCGCATTACTCGTGTCCGAGTACCCTGCCACGCTGCAATTTTTGTTTACTGTGTGCATGACTTCATGTTTGTATATATATGTTTAACCTTGAGGTTTGCTGCAGGATGCAGGTATCAGGCACCGACTCCACCTAAACTAGCAGGTCTGAGCGTGCCCTAGCCAATGGAATTGTTGATCGGAGTTAGCATAAGGTTCCCCAGTTATCCGTCATCCTTGTAGAGGATAAGTCTTTAGTTTTGCATCTAGTCATTGTTCTCAGTTTCGTTTGTCTCCATGGGTTGTCATCTTGCTTTCTCTGCATGCTTGATGGTCGAGTAATTGCATGATTTATGATTGGTTAATTGTGGTATATAAATAGATAAATTTGATGATTAACTATTAAATAGATTTATAAATAATTATTAGTTGTTATATAATAAATATATATTAATAATAAATTAATAAAAATAAAAACTATTTTTGTATGGTTGTAAATAAAAATTAATAGAGAAAAATTGAAAAGGTGGTTATTAGTTAAAAATAAATAATAAGTTGTGGAATTGTTTTATAATTAATAAAATCAACATGAAAGTATATATGTGGCCCAGTAAATAAATGATTAAATAAAGTAATATATATTTATGAGTTGTTATTTACCAAATATCTATATAAAATACTAAATTAAATAAAATAAAAATTATAAGTTGTAATATATTAAATGTAAGTTATCCTTGAGTAAATAAAAAAATAGGGGTTATATTATAATGTTATTAAAAATTAAAAGAAAGTAAGCTGTATTTTCTTTGACGGTTGGCATTGGATCGTGTGTTTATCCCCTAATGGTGGAGTACAAACAATTAGGGTAGGGAATTCTATAAAATAAGCAGAGAGAAGGAAAGAAGGGGGAGAAGAAATGGGAATTGGAGATCTGGGAAGGAAGACGGAGCTGCGAAGAATAGATAGAGGTCCTTGCAGCGTATACAGGTTCTTTTAATTGTATTAATGTTATTTTCTCATCTTGCATTAAAGGATTATACCTAGGGTTCCCTTAATGAAATTCTTGTTCTGCGCATTCCTCTACCAGAGCATTGTTTTTTTTGTTCTTGATCCCTTTCAATGCGTACTCATTCAAATCATTTTTAGGTATATTCTGTGGTCATTATACTTTGAATTCCGTAAGATCTAATTCATTCCTGCCGAGTGCATTTGCTTTAAAATTTGTAAGGCCAGTGTAACGAATCATTTTGTTCTCTGATTATGTCTTGATGGATGTTTATTCCTATTCTAAAGCCCCCATTTCAGGGCGATCTAAGGGATGCTGGTAACGGTAGTGTCATCTACATTTATATCTACCGATATCATTGCTAAAAATCTTCCAAAGCCTTTTCTTTGAATCCATTTTCTGCAGATCCTGCAATCATTACTTTCAAAATGTTTTCTATCAGAATATATTATTATTTCTACCAATTCTATTTGTAAGGAAGCCTCGAAAGCCTTTGCAATGAATTTATTATGTGTACATCTTGCATCTATTGCATTCCGTATGATGACATCTCTCACGGTTGCCTTCATCTTCCCAGCTAATTTCCCCAACTTTGCATAATATTCCTGCACCTATGTCTGCTACATGAAAAGTGCATACCTTTTTACAGCCTAAAAAATTCAATTGCACACGGAGATCTTAATAATTCCTCTATCTTTCATTGATTCTCCTTACCATTGAAACTCACCACATTAGCCCACTTCTGCATCGATGTTTGAGAAAAGAACATAAATTGTGCAGTAAAAAATAGTGTTGCTGTAAATACTCCTAGGCCGATATTCATATGTGATCTGCAGGAACCAAGAAAACGCCTTACAGATTTAACAGGCATTGCAATGATAAAGTTTATGGTGTCTTCAAGATAGCCGCACGGGCAAGAAGGTCAATCATATACACATAATGAATCGATTACAGGCATGATGCGATAAGGGTTACAAATGTGATTCCAGTGTGTACCACTCTCAATACTAACTTGCAAAATCCATTTCGTTCATATCCTGCCCCATGTCACCTTGTGCATATGAGCATTATAGTGCTTGGTAATGTCTCGTGCCCTAAACACTTAAGCCAGAAAATGCCTAATTTGTTGACTATACCTATCGGACATGAGAGTAATATGGCGCTCAACATGGTCTCACTGTATTTCATCCACGGCAGAAATCTCTTAACTCGTCGATTGTCTCTATCAATGGATTCCTCAAACCCACCAGTCGCATTTGCTGGAAAGTGTCTAAGCTTATCAGATTTATTTTGTGCATGTCCTTCAATTGATATCAGTTATCATTCCATCTTTCAATGCATGTTTTTGCTGAGTACTTTTGCCTTGTCTTTCTATCTTTTTCGTCTCCAGTGAAATCTCTTAAAATCTCATGTGCCAAAATGCATTAATGGTAATCATTTCATATATCATATAATCTTGTTGTTGAGTGACGTCCCCACATCTCTATTGTTCTACAATTTGCATTTTTCTCATGGCTCATTTCCTGTCAGGCCATACGCCATTGTTGCATTGAAAACCTCTGAAAACTTCTTTTGTTGCCTTCTCTCTGGCTTAAATGCATCAATTGCAATTATATTATTTCTGTCTGTGACTAAATTAGCAAGAGTCTTTTAGAATTGCAGTTAGGAGAAGTAGAAATGAAGTCTTCTTAGAAAGCTTCCATATTAGATTCCATGAATATCTGGCAGTAAACATTTGCATAGGTGATTGTAGTAATGTGTTTAAGTGAGTGGATTAAATAATATTTTATAGGGTTTTCTCTTATATGATAATTAAATTATGTGTTCCTTTTTATTAATTATATTAGTTTTCCTTGGAAATGAAACATAGAATGATGTTTTAATAAGGTTGAGATTTAAATTACAGGTAGATATTTACCTAATGTACTTTATTTTCTAGTGTTGTTATTATAGTTTTAAAATTAGGGATTTTGATATGTAATTATATTTATTTTCTCGTAATTTTATTTAACTCATAAATAATATTTATATTGTGTTATAACTTTTAGAGTGTAACTAAATATATAAGTAATTTGTTCTAAATTAAAAATGAATTGTAAGTTATGTTTAAATCTGATTTACTTAAATGATATTGTTAATTGTAAAATTAACGTAAATAATTTATAAGTTGGGTAGTTGTTGATGAGAGCAATTTGCTTATATATTAAGGTTACAAAACTTGATTTACAAAAGTAAATTAAATATGTCTTCATGGACCCTATGTTGTTACATTTACCTGAGTAGTTAGTTCCAGAGGCATAGGATGGTTATGTCTTGATTTCATGCTTTGGGTTGATAAGTGTTTTGAGAAAATTAAATTATAAAAGTACGTTGCCTTTTGTTATGTATGAGAGTTTGATGAGAGATAATGGGAATTGATGAATATTCAGAGTTGTGAGTGCATTATGAAGAGGTAATAATTCCCTTGTGGATGATTTGTGGACCATTTAATTGTATTTATCTTGTAATGGATTTTTTATTTGGATTTTGTGTATGGGGAGGTATCGGGAAATGTAAAAGGATTATGTTATTTTTCTTGGACTGCTTCACTTGGAAGCTATGGAAAATGTATTGAGAGTATGTCCTTGTAATTAAGTTGATATGCAAGATGGTGAATGCCTTGCAGTATTACATATACATGTTCATATGAGGATAATTGTTATGCAAGATGGCTAATGCCTTGCATGGTTCATGTATGATCGTTGTCATGATGATGTTTGTCGTGCTTGTCGAGTAGGGTTTTCTAGTTGCAGGTAGGGGAGTGGCTCTTAATGGGGGCCGGAGCCCAAAGTGGCATCCAAGACAACCCATGTGGGAGTTTGATAACTTAGTGATAACCTAAATAATGAATTAGGGGGTTGGGTAGTTAAGCACACTAAACAAGATAAGTGGATGCCTCACTCATGGCTCAAGTGCTCGTTTAGGCTTGAGATGAGATGAGAAGGCCTAGAATGGCAAGATCAACTACCTTGTCCTCATGAAAGGTATGTTGATTCCGCATGAGCATTGTATGGGGGCTGGGAGTCGGGAGAGGCTGTCAGGACAACCCAAGATGGGGGCCGGGGCCTAGGAAGGCTTACCAGGACAACCCATGACAAGCCATGTGATGACACTCCTCCCTACTGCAGCCTAGCATTCCCTAGTTGTACTCTCCCCATTCGTTATGTGTTTGCCTCTGGAAGTGTTGTTAAGTTGTTTGTGATATTGACTTGTGTTGTTGGAGTTATGTCTTGTCTTGTTCTTATAGTCTACTGTCTACCTGACTGTATGTTGTAGTGGGGACCTTATGTTAACTCCTAGCTCGGGGGGTAGACCTCAGGGTTCCACATGGTCAGGTGGAAGAGCTTTTATCCATTGGTTTTTTCTCCTTGCTATTGTTTGTGTGCGAGGATGTTGTATCTTGTGTATCAACTGTCAGATCTTGTACCAGATATTAAGTAAGTGATTTGTATTCATGTACTTGTTTGTGTATCAGTTGATTTATAATGTATGTATTTAGAAGGTGTTAAGTAACAATGTAATGATGTACTCATATGTGAGAAGAAATTGTAACTACGTACTAGATCCTGATGATTACTTATCTCATGTTATGGAAATGTAAATGTTTATTGATTTAATGTAATAGGTTTAGAAGGATCTACTGGTGTTAATTATGATGTGTATTAGATTATGTTAATTGTTTGGACAAGTAATGCAACCATGAAATCTTAGAGTAACAAGTTGATAGTTTAATGATGTGTAATGATGTGTTAAACATTACTTTGTTACTTTATTCATTTAAAAAAAAAATAATTCCGTTTTACATAGCATAGATGTGTTGTTCTCTAAGGTGTTCATGCGGGGCGTTACAGAATGACAAGAAAGAGTCGAGGTAATTGAGTTGAATTTTTCTAAATAATTGATAGTTTATAGAAGTCTTATAGTTGATTGTAGTGATTTAGATGTATGTTAATAAATCAAAGTTCTAAATTGTAGTAGATAAGATTTTATTTACTAACTCTAACTTGTTTATATTTACCATTGAAGAGATTAATCAAATTTGTTGTTTGACTTGTTAATGCAATCAACTTTGCATCCATCAACTACTAAACATCATGGCACGAAGAGGACACTTTTGGAGGATCCATCATAGATTAAGGATTCACCAGAGACATAGGGTCAAGTAGACCTTCAGTATTTGATCTAGCTATTCAACATGTAGATTGTATATAGATTTTGAGACATGGCATATGCCACATTTTGTAAAAAATGTTTTGAGTTGGCATATTTGCCAAATTTTTGTATATGTCTACCATTATGGACTAGAATTATATATATATATATATATACACACACACCTTGATATACAATATAATTTAAAATCCTTATGTGCATGTATTCCTACTTTGAAACTTAAAAGTTTAATGTATAATCATTTTACAATAGTTGAGTTATGATCAATAACATGTTATAGATTGATTTCTTGTTATATATGATTGTTTTTCTTGGTAGAAAGATGATATATGAAGTTTCATACCCCAATACATAACTTGATCTTAATTGCCACGTGATTGTAATTTTAATTAGATATATGATTTTGTTAGAACATTTGACATGTGAGTTTTTTCATTCAAGAACACTAGCTTTGACATGTTAGATTTCCATAGAACACATAATTTGATATAGAAACTACTAGATTTGATATGATAATCATTGATAATTTCTCATCTTACATGTTAAACATGCAATATACAAGTTAAAAATAAAAAAACTTATGATGTTTTCATTCAATCCAAGATAGTTATTTTTGTATTAATGAGCAAAGACATGTTTGTGTGTTTACCCATTTCATTATCTAGTTTATGCAATGGTCTCCATGCTTTGCATATCCTTATTTCATAGGTCCACATGTTTGACATGATTCACTTATCCTAATTTCACCTTCTATATGGTCTCCATGCTTTACATATCCTCATTTCATAGGTCCACATGTTTGACATGATTTGCTTATCCTCATTTCACTTTCTATATGTATAATGTATCCTCATTTCACCTTCTATATGTATAACGTATCCTCGTTTCACCTTCTACATGTATAACCTATCCTCATTTCACCTTCTATATGTTTAACATTATTTTATTAAGCTCATTTGACCTTCTATATGATTAACATGATTTTCCTATCATCATTTCATCATTTATAGGTCTAGTATACCCTCATTTCACCTTCTATATGGGTTATGGTAACAACAAAATGAGGTAGAGAGGAAGAGAGAGACATAGAGAGAGATGTACATTTGGCATGATTTGCAATCCTCATTTCACCTTCTATATGGTCTACATACTTTCCATATCCTCATTTTCTTCACATCTACATGAGTTAAGGAAAGACTAGAATGAGTTGTGCCTTCGATGCATTCAAATGTTTGTGGGGGAGTGAACATTTTTCCCTTGCAAACAACAAAGATGACTACATAGGGAGAGAGATACATTTGGCATGATTCACATTTGGACATAACTAATGGTGGTGATAGGTCAAGGTCATTGGGTTTATACTAGTGGAGGACTTGTTTCATTCTCCAGGTGTCCGAATCGAATCAGGCTATAGTGTATCAACAAAGTCTCTTAAGAGACCTAAGAGCCAAAAATTGCCAGAATTTGATGGAGTAGTTCTCACACTTTGTGGCACCTACAAATGCTCAATTTGGACCTACAACTAGATGTCAGGCCCCTCCACAATAATCTTTCTCAGTTTTGACAACCTCAACATTGTTTGACTGTGCCATCGACGCATGCATTCTTGCAAAATGCCTCAATGACATGTAGTGTAAAGGTTCCAAGAGCTATATTTTGCATTCTTCACCCCGTGGGACCTAAATAATGACACTGATAGTTTGGGGTGGGTGCGTTTATGCTAGTGGAGGCCCTGTTTCATTCCCTAGGTGTCCCAATTGAATCGCGCTATAGTGTACCGGCAAAGTCTCTTAAGAGACCTAAGAGCCAAAAATTACTAGACCTTGACACAGTAGTTCTCGCACTTTGTGGCACCTACAAATAATTCATTTGGACTTACAGCTAGATGTCAAGCCCCTCCACAATAACCTCTCTCGATTTTGACCAACTAAACATCATTTGACTATGCTAATGGCAGATGCATTCTTGCAAAATGCCTCAGTGACATGTAGTGTAAAGGTGCCAAGAGCCATATTTTGTGTTCTTCACCCTATGGTACCTAACCAATGGTGTTGAAAGGTTGGGGTAGGTGGGTTTATGCCAGTGGAGGCCCTATTTAGTTCCCTAGGTGTCCCAATCAAACTGGGCTATAGAGTACCAAAAAAGTAGTTATCACACTTCGTGGCACCTAAGAATGATACATTTGGACCTATAGATGGATGTCAA
Organism: Cunninghamia lanceolata; assembly: GCA_027924645.1. Lineage (NCBI taxonomy): Eukaryota > Viridiplantae > Streptophyta > Pinopsida > Cupressales > Cupressaceae > Cunninghamia > Cunninghamia lanceolata. Next base: position 11,403,056 of record BSBN01000130.1, on the reverse strand, counting down.
TGTTGCAAGTATGAGGTTAACCAGTGTTGTCATTGATGTCAACAGACTCATATTGCATTGGTAAGAAGGATTGGATGAGTCATGTGCTGTTGTTATTGAGGAAATCAGTCTCCATCTGGAACAGTGAAGAACAATGATGAGAAGAAGGCAAAAGTACTGTATAGGTTGAGGATCAGAGGATGTGGATTAAAGGGTTTGTAGATATGAGTCTTATGATGCTCCAGTTAAGATTTTAGAGGTCCACATAAAGAACTGAAGAAGTTATGGCTATTTGTGTGAAACCAGTTCTGACAGGTGTTTAGAGGTGACAGAGGGTCACAGAAAGGTCTAGTGAGATCCGGTATTGAATTATCCTATTCTGTGGATTGGAAGAAGTGTTTGGGATGTCCTTAGGATGTGTCATCTTGATTTGTGTATGATTTGGAGGTTCAGAAGTGCCTTTTACATTGTGACAGTGGCGACAGACTGTGTTTGTGAAGTTCCAGATGATGAAGAGAAGAATTCCAGTAAGCTGATGAAGTGCAGATGTTCTTGTTGATTCAAGAAAGGTTATGATGATTGTTGGATCATGTACAGTTCGTATTGGCAGTCCGCATTGAAGTTAGAGTTGGATTTGGTGTTATGACCACCGGTTGTTGGTGTTCTTCCTGTGACAGGCTAACTGAATGTTTTACACGCCTTGCGAATGTTATTATGGATGTTTGCCGACTTAGATGATTGTTCCTAAGTTGATGTCTTGTATAAATAAGTGTTTTTGAATTCAGTTTGAGTGTGTCTTGGCATGATGAGTGTGTGGTAGCGAAGAGGAGTGCAAAAAGTAGAGTAGAAGTTTTGGGCGTAAATGGAACTGATCCAGGCATGGTAAAGATGTGATTCTCCAGTTCAAGTTTGTGATTCTTATCACTTTGTAGACAGTGTGTCTCTTTGTAGGTAGTGTGCCTCCTTGTGAGCAATGTGCTCAGGCAGTGAGCCCTAATTGGCATGTGCCATCCATTTTTCTTATTCTTCTAATAGAGAATAATTCTTGGGTTAATCACCCCATGGTTTTTCCCTTAACCAGGTTTTCCACGTCAAAATCTTGGTGTCTAATGTGTTGATGTGTTTCTACTCTGATGTTTATGTTTTATGGTTTATGCATTTATAAATGGTTAATTGATATGCTGTTAACTATCAAAGAAGAATCAAGTGTTTGAAGTAGAAGCAAGTTTTTGCACAACTGATTCACCCCCCCTCTCAGTTGTGTGCCCGATCTAACAATTGGTATCAAAGCTAAGTTCCTCCTAACAAAGTCTAACAGCTTGAGGAAGATCTAGGAACCCAAATGGATGCATATGGTTTAAGGGAGGAACTCAAGACTGCCCTTGATGATCTTGAACAGTCAAACTCTGAAGTCAATGAATTAAAGGAAAGACTCAAACAGGCTGATGAATTCATGAGAGAACTAAAAGACAAATTAAGTCTCTCTATGAAAAAGAGAAAGGAGCTGTTTCAGCAATTGGCAAGACAAGGTGAAACAAATGATGCTAATGAAGAGCTAAAGGAGAAAACCAATTTATGTGAAAAGTTATCAAAAGAAATCATTATGGTAAGACATGAAATGGAATCAGGAGTTATGAAGTTTACCTAAGAAATTGAAGAGAAAAGAAAAACTGAAGATAATCTAAGACAATCTCTTAGGGAAAAATTAGAAGATTGCCACCAGATGGATAGAATTATCAGACATCTTGAATCTAATCTTGAAGATGCTAAAAATAATGAAGAAAAATTTGAGGATCAAATTGTCTCTCTCAAAAGGGATCTTCAAACAGCAAATGAATATAAAGAGAAATTCAAGATAATTTCTGCTCAACTTGAAATTCTTCTTGAAAGTCAAAAGAAGGTAGATGACAAGTGTGGCTTGGGATATGAGAAAGGAGAAAGCTTTGGATCCGGTCAGAAGAACTTTGGATCAGAAAATCCAAGGAACAGACCTAGAAGACCTCCGGTAAGACAACCTAATGCTCAAAGATATCCATCCTTCAATGGACACTACCACAACTGCAATAACTTTGGTCATAAAGCTAATCAGTGTAGAAAGAGATTGAGTCAAACTAATTCATCCTTCTCCAGACAATGTTTCAACTGCAAAAGGTATGGTCACAAATCTCATGAATGCAGAAATATGCAAATGAACAAATCATTCAATGGTAGATGCTTTGCATGCAATAGAGTAGGTCATATGGCTAATCAATGCAGATCAAGAGGATATCAGTCAAATATGCAAAGAAATGTTTGCCAAATCTACAATAGATCCAGTCATAGTGCAAGATTCTATAGAAGCAAGAATCAGGACAAAAGAGGTCTAGTATATCATAAGCAGAATCAATATAAGGGTAAACAAAAGATGAATGCGGATGAAGTTAAAAGAGAGATGAACAAGATTTGGGTGAAGAAAAGTATAGACAATGTAGAGGATGGATCCACACCAGACTTTGGTGCTGATATTCCTTCCAGAAATTAAAATGTGGGCTCTGGCTCAAGGGGAGACACAAAGAAAAACTTGTTCCCCCAGCCAATCAATTGGTGCCTGAAATTGGCACATGTGAAGCTGCGGATCAAATGGCTTCTAGAGAAACATGTAAAGAAGGTCAGGTGAAGATTTGAGAGATCCGCAAGAAAATTTAAAAAGTTTAATCCCTTCAGAATTGGTCTGGTTAAACAAGTCTTCTGGGAAAACAGGTTTCTCACAAGGTTGGCCCAGTATGGATCCAAATTGAAATAGCCTGATCTGCAGATATATGAGATGATCAGGAGAAGAAGTGGACATTGTGATTCATCACTCACATCGATCACAAAGACATCATAATGATCCAGATAAGTTTCTTCCTCCTTGAACAAGGAAAACCAGGCAAACCAAAATGAATTAGGTTGCGCATTTATTGCAGGGTGCAAATTAGGGCTTCTTGGAATAAAAGAGTTCATTTATCTGTCATTTACACATTTGTACACTCTCATGTGAAGAAGAAAGAAAAGGAGCTCTACAAATAACTTCTCCCAAAAGATCAAGGCAACTCTTCATACAGCTCTATTCAGATTTCTTCGTGTGCCCTAACCTGCGTAAAAGGTACTTATCATTCTTGATATCCTTCAGTAAGATTGTTGGTGATGTGGGTTACCTTGCTAAAGGAGAAATCAGAAGCCCTTGAGAAGTTCAAAATCTTCAAAGCTATGGTAGAGAATCAAAATGGATTGAAACTGAAATGTCTAAGGTCTGATAGAGGTGGTGAATTCACATCCGGTGAATTCATAGACTTTTGTGAGAAGCATGGTATAAAAAGACAGTTGTCTGCTCCTAGGACTCCACAGCAAAATGGAGTAGTTGAGAGAAAGAACCGGATCATCCAGGAAGCTGCCAAGACAATGATGATGGAAGCAAATGTTCCTCAGATGTTTTGGAGAGAAGCTGTTACCACTATAGTTTATACTCTCAATTGAGTTCAAATCAGAAGCAATACCATGATGAAGGAATTTTCTTGGGTTACTCCACTCAAAGAAAAACATACCGGTGTTACAATAAGAGATTGAGAAAGATGATAGAAAGTACAAATGTAAAGGTTGATGAAGGAATTGAGAAGCCCTCAAGATTTTAGGAATATGATGAAGATGATCAGAATGATATTCAGATTCAAAGTATCCAAGCCCCCTCTGAGAAACAAAGTCAAGGTGATCCGGTAAGATAGGAAGAAGAGATAAGTGTCAATGAGATTGATCAAGAATTAGAGGTGTAAGAAATTCCCAAAGTTCCAAGGTATGTAACTTTAAACCAATCTGAAGATCAGATCATAGGTGACAAAAGCAAAGGAGTGCAAACAAGGAGGAGAATTGCTCAAAATTCAATTGAATACTGTCTGATTTCAAAGATTGAACCTAAGACAATAAATGAAGCTTGCAATGATGAAAACTGGACCAAAGCAATGGAGGAAGAGTTGATGCAAATTGAAAAAAAAATCACACTTGGGATCTTGTTCCCAGACCTAGAAACAAGAATGTGATTGGAACCAAATGGGTCTTCTGGAACAAACTAAATGAGGTTGGTGAAGTAATCAGAAACAAAGCCAGATTGGTCTGCAAAGGCTACTCTCAAATAGAGGGAATTGATTTTGAAGAAACCTTTGCTTCGGTAGCAAGAATTGAAGCAGTCAGATTATTTCTTGCATATGCTACCTTCAAAGACTTCAAGGTATATCAGATGGATGTCAAGTCTGCCTTCCTAAATGGTGATATGGAAGAATAAGTATACATTGAACAACCAGATGGATTTCAATTGTTTGATCATGATGATATGGTTTGCAAGTTGAAGAAAGCACTGTATGGATTGAAGCAAGCCCCAAGAGCATGGTATGAAAGGTTAGTTAAGCATTTTGTGTAGATTGGTTTCAACAAAGGTACCGCTGACAAATAATCTATATTTCCAAATAGATAATGAAAACATCTTGATTGTTGAAGTATTTGTTGATGATATCATTTTTAGAGGAAGAGATAGTTTGTGTAAAACCTTTGCAAATCAAATGAAAAGTGAGTTTGAAATGTCAATGCTTGGTGAAATGAATTTCTTCTTGGGTCTGCAAATTACTCAAACAAAGAAAGGTATCTTTATCTCTCAGACCAAATATGTGAAAGAATTGTTGAGAAAATTTGGAATGGAAGATTCAAAGCCAATGAACACTCCTATGGCAACCGGATGCAAGTTGAGCAAAGATGATGACTCTCCTAAGACAGATCAGACCAAGTATAGATCAATGATTGGAGGATTATTGTATCTCACTTAGACTAGACCAGATATAATGCAGGTTGTTGGTCTTGAGGCAAGATTTCAGGCTGACCTTAGAGAATCTCATGTTATGGCAATCAAAAGAATTTTTAGGTACCTAAAAGGAATAATTGAGTATGGTTTGTGGTATCCTAGAGATCATGATTTCTCTCTTCGTGCTTACACAGATGCAGATTGGGCAGGAGATGTGGATGACCGGAAGAGTACCAGTGGTGGAGCATTCTTTTTGGGAAAGAGATTGGTTTCTTGGCTAAGAAAGAAACAAGATGCAATATCCTTGTCTACAACTGAAGCAGAATACATTGCTGCAGCAGGCAGTTGCACTCAAATTTTATGGATGAAGCAAATGCTAAGAGACATTAAAGTAGAATATGAGGAGCCTATCACAATTTTCTATGATAATTCAAGTGTAATAAATATTTCTAAGAATCCGGTGTTGCATTCTAAGACCAAGCACATATCTATCAAGTTTCATTTTCTGAGAGAGCAAGTGAACAAGGATGAAGTCAGATTGGAGTATGTACCTTCAAAGGATTAGATTGTAGATATCTTTACTAAACCTCTTCCCAAGGATTCCTTTGAGTATCTCAGGGAAAAGTTAGGGGTCATGGCCCCTCTGGTCATGCATTAGGATGCAATGTTGTGCATCAATCTAGTGGATATCACAGACATATCTTGTGATCTAGATTGATGTTGTGGAGCTGCTACTAAGGGGGAGTAGCTAGTATGATTCTGATGTGTTGGAATTGCAAGTATGATCCCTTTGCCATTGATGTCAAAGGGGGAGAGAAGACATGTGAAAAACAAGTGGTTGATGATCAAGGGGGAGCAGAAAAGGAAGAGAAGACATGTTGGTGATAGGGGAAGCTATGACAGAAGGGAGAAATTCTTGTCTTGATGGTTTTTCACATCATATGCTGCCATCAATGACAAAGGGGGAGATTGTTGCAAGTATGAGGTTAACCAGTGTTGTCATTGATGTCAACATACTCATATTGCATTGGTAAGAAGGATTGGATGAGTCATGTGCTATTGTTATTGAGGAAATAAGTCTCCATCCAGAACGGTGAAGAACAATGATGAGAAGAAGGTAAAAGTACTGTATAGGTTGAGGATCAGAGGATACGGATTAAAGGGTTTGTAGATATGAGTCTTAAGATGCTCCAGTTAAGATTTTAGAGGTCCGCATAAAGAACTAAAGAAGTTATGGTTGTTTGTGTGAAACCAGTTCCGACAGGTGTTCAAAGGTGACAGAGGGTCATAGAAAGGTCTGGTGAGATCCGGTATTGAATTATCCTATTCTGTAGATAGGAAGAAGTGTTTGGGATGTCCTTGTGATGTGTCATCTTGATTTGTGTATGATTTGGAGGTCTGGAAGTACCTTTTGCATTGTGACAGTGGTGACAGACTATGTTTGTGAAGTTTCGGATGATGAAGAGAAGAATTTCGGTAAGCTAATGAAGTGTGGATGTTCTTGTTGATTCAGGAAAGGTTATGATGATCGTTGGATCATGTACAATTCGTATTGGCGGTTCGCATTGAAGTTAGAGTTGGATTTGGTGTTATGACCACTGGTTGTTGGTGTTCTTCCTGTGACAGGCCGATCGGATGTTTTACACGCCTTGCGAATGTTATTATGGATGTTTGCCGACTTAGATGATTGTTCCTAAGTTGATGTCTTGTATAAATAAGTGTTTGTGAATTCAATTTGAGTGTGTCTTGGCATGATGAGTGTGTGGTAGCGAAGAGGAGCGCAAAAAGCAGAGTAGAAGTTTTGGGCATAAATGGAACTGATCCAGGCATGATAAAGATGTCATTCTCTAGTTCAAGTTTGTGATTCTTATCACTTTGTAGATAGTGTGTCTCTTTGTAGGTAGTGTGCCTCCTTGTGAGCAGTGTGCTCAGGCAGTGAGCCCTGATTGGCATGTGCCATCCATTTTTCTTATTCTTCTAATAGAGAATAATTCTTGGGTTAATCACCCTGTGGTTCTTCCCTTAACTGGGTTTTCCACATCAAAATCTTGGTGTCTAATGTGTTGATGTGTTTCTGCTCTGGTGTTTATGTTTTATGGTTTATGCTTTCATAAATGGTTAATTGATATGCTGTTAACTATCAAAGAAGAATCAAGTGTTTGAAGTAGAAGCAAGTTTTTGCACAACTGATTCACCCCCCCTCTCAGTTGTGTGCTTGATCTAACAGTCAAGCCCCTCCACAATATCCTCTCTCATCTTTGACCAACTCAACATCATTTGACCGTGCCAACGGCGGATGCATTCTTGCAAAATGCCTCTGTGACATGTAGTGTAAAGGTGCCAAGAGCATATTTTATGTTCTTCACATTGTGGGACCTAATTGATGGTACCAATAGGTTGGGGTGGGTGGTTTTATGCTAGTGGAGTCCTTGTTGTGTTCTCTAGGTATTCAAATCGAATCGAGCTATAATGTACCAGCAAAGTCTCTTAAGAGACCTAAGAGCCAAAAATTGCTAGACTTTGATGGAGTAGCTCTTGCACTTCATGGAACCTTAGGATTGTTTGTTTGGACCTACAGTTGTATGTTAGGTCTCTCCACAATAACCTCTCTCAGTTTTGACCAACTCAACATTGTTTGACCGTGCCAACGACAGATGCATTCCTACAAAATGCCTTCATGACATGTAGTGTAAAGGTGCCAAGAGCCATATTTTGAGTTCTTCACCCCATGGTACCTAATTGATGGTGCTAATAGGTTGGGGTACATGGTTTTATGCTAGTGGAGGCTTTGTTTCATTAGTTAGGTGTACCAATCGAATCAGGCTACAATGTACTGACAAAGTCTCTTAAGAGACCTAAGAGCCAAAAATTGCTAGACTTTGATGAAGTAGTTCTCAAACTTTGTGGCACCTAAGAATGATACGTTTGGACCTACAACTAGATGTCAGGCCCCTCCACAATAACCTCTCTCCATTTTGACCAAATCAACATCGTTTGACTGTGCCAACAAGGAACACATTCCTGCAAAATGCCTCCGTGACATGTAGTGTAAAGGTGCCAAGAGCCATATTTTGCATTCTTCACCACGTCAGATCTAACCAATAGTACTAATAGGTTGGGATGAGTGGATTTATGCTAGTGGAGGTCTTGTTTCATTCCCTAGGTGTCCTAATTGAATCAGGCTGCAGTGTACTGGTAAAGTCTCTTAAGAGACCTAAGAGCCAAAAATTATGAGATTTTGACATAGTAGTTCTCACACTTTATGGCACCTATGAATGATCTGTTTGGACCTACAACTGGTTGTCAGGCTCCTCCATAATAACCTTTGTCAGTTTTAACCAACTCAACATTGTTTGACCATGCCAACAATGGATGTATTCTTGCAAAATGCCTCAGTGACATGTAGTATAAAGGTGCAAAGAGCCATATTTTTTGTTCTTCACCCCTTGGGACCTAACCAATTATGCTGACAAGATAGGATGGGTGGGTTTATGCTAGTGGAGGCCCTGTTTCATTCCCTAGGTATCCCAATTGAATTGGGCTATAGTGTACTGACAAAGTTTCTTAAGAGACATAAGAGCAAAAAATTGCCATATTTTGATAGAGTAGTTCTCAAACTTCATGGAATCTATGAATGATATATTTGGTTCTATAGTTGGATGTCAGGCCCCTACACAATATCCTCTCTCAGTTTTGAGCAACTCAACATCATTTTACTGTGCCAACAGTGGATACATTCTTCCAAAATGCTTCAGTGACAATTAGTGTAAAGGTGCCCAGAGCCATATTTTGTGTTTTTCACCCCGTGGGACCTAGTTGATGGCGCTAACAGGTCAGGTTGGGTGTGTTTATACTATTGAGGCCCTTTTTCATTCCCCAGGTGTCCTAATCGAATCAGACTATAGTGTACTGGTAAAGTCTCTTAAGAGACCTAAAAGCCAAAAAATGCCAGATTTTCACAGAGTATTTCTCGCACTTCATTCCATTAATGAATAATCTATTTGGACCTAGAGCTAGATCTCAAGCCCCTTCACAATAACCTCTCTTAGTTTTGACCAACTCAGCATCATTTGACTATGCTAATGGCAGATGTATTCTTGTAAAATGCCTCAATGATATGTAGTGTAAAGGTTACAAGAGCCATATTTTAGGTTCTTCACCCCATGGGACCTAACCGATGGCGTTGATAGGTTTGGGTGGGTGGTTTTATGATAGTGGATGCCTTGTTTCATTCTTCAGGTGTCCCAATCGAATCGGGCTATAGTGTACCGACAAAGTCTCTTAAGAGGCCTAAGAGCCAAAAATTGCTAGACTTTGATAGAGTAGTTCTCGCACTTTGTGGAACCTACGAATGATCTATTTAGACCTACAGTTGGATGTCAGGCCCCTCCACAATAACCTTCTCAGTTTTGACCAACTCAACATTGTTTGACCATGCCAACGGCGGATGCATTCTTGAAAAATGCCTCTGTGACATGTAGTGTAAAGGTGCCAAGAGCCATATTTTGCATTCTTCACCCTATGGGACCTAACCGATGGCATTGATAGGTCAGGGTGGGTGGGTTTATGATAGTGGAGGCCCTTTTTCATACCTCAAGTGTCCTAATCAGATCAGGCTATAGTGTATCGGCAAAGTCTCTTAAGAGACCTAAAAGCCAAGAATTGCCAGACTTTGATGGAGTAGTTCTTGCACTTCGTGGCACCTACGAATGATCCATTTGGACATAAAACTATATGTCAAGCCCCTCCACAATAAACTCTTTTGTTTTTAACCAATTGAAAATCATTTGGTTATGCCAACAATGGATGCATTCTTGCAAAATGCCTAGTGACATCCAAGAGCCATATTTTGAGTTCTTCACCTTATGGGACCTAATTGACAGTGCCAATAGGTCAGGGTTAGTGGTTTTATGCTAGTGTAGGCCTTGTTTCATTCCCCAAGTGTCCCAATACAATCGAGCTATAGTGTACTAGTAAAGTCTCTTAAGAGACCTAAGAGCCAAAGATTACCAAACTTTGACACAGTAGTTCTTGCACTTTGTGGCACCTACAAATGATCTCTTTAGACCTATAGCTAGATGTCAGGGCCCTACACAATAACCTCTCTCATTTTTAACCAACTCAACATTGGTTGACTGTGCTAATGGTGGATGTATTCTTGCAAAATACCTCAATGACATGTAGTGTAAAGGTGCTGAGAGTCATATTTTGTGTTCACCCCATGGGACCTAATTGATAGCATTGATAGGTCTAAGTGGGTAGGTTTATGCTAGTGGAGGCCTTGTTTCATTCCCTAGGTGTCCCAATCGAATCGGGCTATAGTGTATCGGCAAAGTCTCTTAAGAGACCTAAGAGCCAAAAATTGCTAGAATTTGACAAAGTAGTTCTCACACTTCATGGCACCTATGAATGATCCATTTAGACATACAATTGCATGTGAGGCACCTCCACAATAACCTCTCTTAGTTTTGACCAACTCAACATTGTTTGACCATGCCAACAACGGATGCATTCTTGCAAAATACATCAGTGACATGTAGTGTGAAGATGCCAAGAGCCATATTTTGCATTCTTCACCCTATGGGACCTAATCGATGGCATTGACAGGTCAAGGTGGATGGGTTTATACTAGTGGAGGACTTTTTTTATTCTCTGGGTGTCCCAATCAAATTGGGCTATAGTGTACCGACAAAGTCTCTTAAGAGACTTAAAAGATAAAAATTAGTAGACTTTGACAGAGTAGTTCTCGCACTTCGTGGCAACTATGAATGTTCTATTTGGATCTATAGTTGGATGTTAGCCACCTCTAGAATAACCTCTTTTAGTTTTGACCAACTCAACATTGTTTGATTGTGCCAACGACGGATGCATTCTTGGAAAATGGCTCTGTGGCATGTAGTGTAATGGTGCCAAGAGCCATATTTTACATTCTTCACCTCATGGGACCTAACTGATGGTGGAAAAAGGTCAAGGTGGGTGGGTTTATGCTAGTGGAGGCCCTATTTCATTCCCTAGGTGTCCCAATCGAATTGGGATATAGTGAATCGACAAAGTCTCTTAAGAGACTTAAGAGCCAAAAATTTCTAGACCATGATGAAGTAGTTCTCACACTTTGTGGCACCTATGAATGATCCATTTGGACCTACAACTAGATGTTAGGCCCCTCCATAATAAACTCATTCAGTTTTAACCAAATCAACATCATTTGATCGTGCCAACAACAGATGCATTCTTGCAAAATGCCTTCGTGACATGTAGTGTAAAAGTTCCAAGATTGATATTTTACATTCTTCACCCCATGGGACCTAACTGACAGTGCCTACGGGTCAAGCTGGGTGGGTTAATGCTAGTGGAGACCCTACTTCATTCCCTAGGTGTCCCAATCGAAATGGGCTATAGTGTACAGACAAAATCTCTTAAGAGACCTAGGAGACAAAAATTGCCAGATTTTGATAGAGTAGTTCTCGCACTTCATGGCACCTAAAAATGATCTATTCGGACCTACAACTGGATGGTTGGCCCCTCCACAATAACCACTCTTAGTTTTGACCAACTCAACATCATTTGAACATGCCAATAGCATATGCATTCTTGCAAAATGCCTTAGTGACATGTAGTGTAAAGGTACCAAGAGCCATATTTTGCGTTCTTCACCCCATGCGACCTAACTGATGATGCCAATAGGTTGAGATGGATGGATTTATGCTAGTGGAGGACTTATTTCATTCCCCAGGTGTGACAATCGAATCAAGCTACAATGTACCAACAAAGTCTCTTAAGAGACCTAAGAGCCAAAAATTGCCAGATTTTAAAGGGGTAGTTCTCACACTTCATGGCACCTATGAATGATATATTTGGACCTACAATTGGATGTTAGGCCCCTACACAATAACCTCTCTCAGTTTTGACCAACACAACATCATTTGACCGTGCGAATGGTGGATGCATTCTTGCAAAATTCCTCAGTGACATGTAGTGTAAAGGTGCCAAGAGCCATATTTTACATTCTTCACCCCATGGGACCTAACCAATGGCACCGATAGGTCAGTGTGGGTGGTTTTATTTTATCGGAGGCCTTGTTTTGTTCCCTAATCGAATCTGGCTACATTGTACTAGCAAAGTCTCTTAAGAGACCTAAGAGCCAAAAAATGCCAGATTTTGATGTAGTAGTTATCACACTTCCTGGCACCTACGAATGACTTGTTTGGACCTACAACTTGATGTCAATCCCATACATAATAACCTCTCTCAGTTTTGACCAACTCAACATCATTTGATCGTGCCAATGGCAGATGCATTCTTGCAAAATGCCTCTGTGACATGTAGTGTAAATGTGCCAAGAGTGATATTTTGCATTCTTCACCCTGTGGGACCTAACTGATGGCACCGACAAGTCAGGGCGGATGGGTTTCTGCTACTAGAAGCCCTTTTTCATTCCCTAGGTGTCCCAATTGAATTAGGCTACAGTGAACCAACAAAGTCTCTTAAGACACCTAAGAGCCAAAAATTGCCAGACATTAACGAAGTAGTTTTCATACTTCATGGTACCTACAAATGATTTGTTTAGACCTACAGTTGCATGTCAGGCCCCTCCACAATAACCTCTCTCAATTTTGACCAACTCAACATCATTTGACCATGCCAATGGTGGATTCATTCTTGAAAAATGCCTCAGTGACATGTAGTGTAATGGTGCCAAGAGCCATATTTTGCATTGTTGACCCCATGGGACCTAACTGATAGTGTTGAGAGGTTGGGGTGGGTGGGTTTATGCTAGTGGAGAACTTGTTTCATTTCCTAGGTGTCCCAATTGAATCGAGCTATAGTATATCGATAAAGTCTCTTAAGAGACCTAAGTTGCAAAAATTGCCAAACTTTGACAAAGTAGTTCTCACACTTCGTGGAACCTACAAATGATCCATTTGGACCTATAGCTAGATGTCAAGCCCCTCCACAATAACCTCTCTCAGTTTTGACCAACTAAATATTGTTTGGTTGTGCCAATGGCAGATGCATTCTTGCAAAATGCCTTAGTGACATGTAGTTTAAAGGTGCCAAGAGCCATATTTTGCATTCTTCACCCCATGGAACCTAACCAATGTTTCTGACAAGTCAGGATGGTTGGGTTTATGCTAGTGGAGGCCTTGTTTCATTCCCCAGGTGTCCCGATCGAATTAGGCTCTAGTGTACAGACAAAGTCTCTTAAGAGATCTAAGAGCCAAAAATTGTCAAACTTTGACAGAGAGTTCTCACACTTCGTGGCACCTACAAATGATCTATTTGGACCTACAATAAGATGTCAAGCCCTACATAATAACCTCTCTCAGTTTTGACCAAATCAACATTGTTTGATCGTGCCAACAACGTATGCATTCTTATAAAATGCCTCAGTGACATGTAGTGTAAAGATGCTAAGAGCCATACTTTGCATTATTCATGCCGTGGGACCTAACTAATAGTACTGAAAGGTTGGGGTGGGTGGGTTTATGCTAGTGGAGACTCTATTTCATTCCCTAGGTGACCCAATCAAATCGGGCTACAGTGTACTGGCAAAGTCTCGTAAGAGGCCTAACAGCCAAAAATTGCCAGACTTTGATAGAGTAGTTCTTACACTTTGTGGCACCTATGAATGATCTGTTTGGACCTATAGCTAGATGTCAGGCCCCTCCATAATAACCACTCTCAAGTTTGACCACCTCAACATCATTTGACCATGCCAATGGTGGATGCATTCCTGATTTATGCCTCAGTGACATGTAGTGTAAAGGTGCCAAGAGCCATATCTTGTGTTCTTCACCTTGTGGGACCTAACCGATGGTGCCGATAGGTCGTGGTGGGTGGGTTTATGCTAGCGGAGGCCCTATTTCATTCCCCATGTGTCTCAATTGAATCAGGCTACAGTGTACCGATAAAGACCCTAGTTTTCATAGGGGGAGACATTGGATTTTGAGAGCTTTTGGGACTATTTTAAAGAGGTTTTGGGGACTGATTTGAAGAGATATACTAGTTTATTGTTAAAATATTCATGACATCAAATCACTACATATATAACCATCAAATTTTGCATTAAACATAATGAAAAAACACACCTTAAAGAGTGTACTACTAAAATCACATGAAATGGTTATCAATTATTAGCACTAGATGTGAAGAAACACTAGGAGGATATGTAAGATGGAAACATTATTATATTATGGTCATAATCTCCTCATAGGATATACAAAATATACAAATATACAAATCTAAAATATAAAAAATGTCTCCACGATGGAAGCTAAATGCTTTAACCACTGGTCTCAATCCCTTGAATACAATAGATTTATAGTCGAAAACACTTCCATTTATAAGTTAAAAAATTGTTAAGCAAAGTAAACACCATCAATTACAACTAACTTAACATTTTTATAATAAGTTTGATGAAAGATATCTTATATGTCACCTTAGGAATTATGTCGAATGTCTCCAGAATGATTTAGCTAAATGCTTTAACTAGTAATCTCAGTCCCTTGTTGTACAGTAGCTCTATTCTCCAAAGCACCTTCATTTATATATTAAAATCTGTCAAGCAAAATTTTTTTTAACCTACTATTAACTCAACAATGGTGGATGTATTTCCATCATAACCACGAGTCATAGTCAAAATATAGTCATGGTCTAGGTAGAATACATAAATATTTTTTCTAGCCACATAAATAGATCTAAGTACTCCAACCCTATGTGAAATACACATGGATATATAATGCTTTACAAAATTGTTAAGCAAAGTAAACATTATCAACTGCATTGGAATGATTGCCCAAAATTGTCATAAATAACATTGAAGTAATTTGATGAATTATCATGAGGGAATTTGTAATTGATCCTAGAGAACTATCATAGCTATCATAAATAATAAGACTGCTATAACTAAAATAACACATGACAATGTCTATGGTTATTGTTTACTATGTAAGTATTGTTATAGATGGTGGGTGGGACTATCAAGATCCTTGAAGTATTTTTTCCAATAGATGAGATCATAGATATGGTCATTAGAACTATCATCCATAGAACCTAAACACAAGTATAAAATGCATTTTAAGAAGTTTTTCCTTACTCCTATCACTATCTAAAGATGACTTTACAGTCCAAAACAAAGTTACCATAGTGATGAGGGAAGATATTCATAAGTGTGAGGGATTTTCATCAATTCTAAGATTGTTATAAATCACTTTTCTTCCCTTGTCCTTTTGGGATTAGTCCATGTTGAAATCCTAGAATATTGACATCTTGTCCAGGGGTGGCAAGAAATATTATCATCTCTATGCAGGAACTATTTTATGAGATCATGGTGGTGAATAGGATAGAATAAAGCATCTTCCTTTGAACCCTATGGTGGACCTTTCAAGACAACAATGTGTCATAGGCCTATCTGAGAAGATGAGACTTGTCATGATGTCCCTAAAGATTTTTTATCCTAAGCTTTAGAAAAGGTTGAAGAGGCTATCTTAGAGCATGCAAAGATCAAACACAAGGATGGTGAAGTGACCTAAGACAAAAAAGAAAATCATCTTAAGAACTTTGTGGCTATTCACTTTTAGCTAGGATAGTCATGGAGATCTTACAGTCTAGATTGATCATTTCATAGAAATGCATGGATGAAGGTCTTTTTGTGGATGAAATGATGAGAAAATAGAAAACAAGAAGCCACACATGAAGGTCATGATACCAAAACTACACATAGTATAGCTGCATATTAATATATATATGCTTGAAACATGAGAACAACCAAAGTATAAAGGATATGATAATTTTTTCAGATGTTGTATTTGCAATTGCCTTGGTAGACATGTATGCAAAGTGTGGAAGCATAGACAATCCTTGTGAACTATTTGACAAAACAATTCAAAGAAATGTTGTTTGATGGAATGCAATGATTGCAAGATATGCACAAAATAGATTTGTTGCTTTAAGGATATGAGAATTTTGTCAGATGTTGTAGTTGCAACTACTTTGGTAGACATGTCTGTAAAGTGTGGAAGCATAGGAAATCCATGTGAGCAATTTTCAAAAACAACTCAAAGAGATGTTGTCTGATGAAATGCAATAATTGTAAGATATGTACAAAATAGATTTGTTTCTTTAAGGATATGATAATTTTGTGAGATGTTGTAATTGCAATTACCTTGTGACACATATATGTAAAATGTGGAAGCATAGACAAGGCACATAAACTATTCAGCAGAACACATCAAAGAGATGTCATCTCATGGAATGCCTTGATTATAGTATATGCATAAGATAAATTTAGAAATTAGTATGTACAAAAAGGTAGAAAGCAAATATTAAGAAACATAATTGAACACTAAAAATTGTACCTCGCATCTACAATGCCATGCAAAATAACCTCATTCATAGTCTTGTACATAGTCAAAAGCATGCATTATAGTTAAAGAAACAAGATTTTTAATAAAACAATTCTAAAAAATAGAAAAAAAAAGAACAAGTTAAGATAAAAATTGTCATACATGTCCATCTGGAAGTTTAAATGCTAGTCAAGTGTACCTGAAGGGTCATCTCTTACCTTTAGAGTATCCAATATTGGTTTTTGATCAACATTACAAATTGTCCATAGTTGTTTTGTTTTTGGTTTTACATGATGCTTTAGTTGTTGGAGTCAAGGACAACACTGAGAGGGGGGGTGAATCAATGTTGTGTAAATTCGTAACTTTTTTTTTCCAAACTTTATCTTACAAGACAAATAAAAAGGAAGACATTAATGATTTGTTGAGCTCATATGCACAAGATTGATAGTGAAAGATGTGAACCAAAAACTTATAAGCAAAACACAAATATACACACATAGAGATAAATTATGACACAAAAAATTTCAGAAGTGGAAAACCCTCTTGGGGTAGAAAAACCACTCAAAGTTGCCTCACTAGTTACATGAAGGTCTCACTAACGAAAGAAGCTTCACTAGCTTTACAAGATGTCTCACTGGCACATACAGAGGTCTCATTGACCACAAGCTTCACTAGCATAGGAAAGTCTCACTGACCACAAGCCTCACTGGCGTACTATGCCTCACTAGAAAATCCAATCACCAATAGAAATGATAAACAAAATCAGAGGGTTACTCTGTTTCCATTCAATTCATTATCCCATCTCTGCATAATACAAACTCCATTTGTAATTTCTCCATGTGTATGTCTTCAACCTGCATCTGATGCTCAATCAATTCACCTGATTTAGATTCAATTTCATATTTCCTTCATATTTGATTTGATTCAAACTGTGTCATACAAGTTGTCTTCATATTTGTTCACATCCATTACAACTATATCAAATTATCTTTTTCATTGATCTGCACCACAACTCTACAATCAATCCATCTGTAATACCATTAAATATGAAATGACCTTTAATATTCAACTTTTCTCCTGCAAGGAAAAATAAAATGACCTTTCACATCTCTCTTTTCTCTATATAATTAATTCAAAAATCAATTCATTTTCTTCTACAAAATGATCATCTAAAAAATAAAATAATTCTTGATCTTTCATTGTATTTTCTCCTCTATATTGATGCAAGAGCATCCAGTGGTGTAAGGGCAATCTTGTATCACCCAAAAAAAAAAAAAAAGTGTTTCAAAATTGTTGATGTTCTACCCATTTCTTCTCAAAATCTGTGGTTCTGGTCCCATAATCGCTTGAATAATAATGTAGAACTTTTAGTTTTCCCAAACTGCTAAAAATAGTAAACTGCTATTTTTAGAAAGTTTGCATTTGGGCACGGAATGAAGTCAAAATTTACAAGAAGTTACATAACAGAAATATAAGACCTTTGGTGAAGGAATCATACGAAGATCATTTGCGAGTTGAAAGATATTAAAGTTTCCGTTTCCTAAAAAATCCCTGAAAAGTATTCAAACTCGGGTTTGAGGCACTAAATGGCCCCATATAGGTCTAAAATGGCCAGAACTAGCAGAGCTAGATCTTATCACGTAGAGCACTCCACAAGCTTTCTGACGCATAAAACAATTCGTCAATCGGAGTCCCGGATCAAAAGTTATGGCTCCCAGAAGTTGACCTATTTTTGGAGGGAGATGCAAAATTTGAAATTAGGTTGTTGGCCGCCAAAAAGGCTATTAATAACCATTTTTGGGAACCTTGGGTAGGAAGAGAGTTAAGGGGGCAAGTGTAGAGTCAAGAATAGGTGGGAAAACAGAAACCCTAGCTGATTTGGGGGTTACAAAAGGTGGAAGATTCCAGAGCCTGGTGATGGTAGCTGTAGTGTGTTGCAGCCTGTAGAGGACTGATTCCTCTGATTGTAATTAAGCTTCTGTAATGTAATGAGTTGCCCAGGTCAATAAAAGAAAGTTCTATTCTCTATGTTCAATTTCTATTATTGTGTGTTTTATGATTTACCCCCTTCATCAAGTGGTATCAGAGCGAGGGTTCCTGAGTGTGTAAATAGATCACCGACCATGAGGCAGTTTGCACTAGCACCTAAGGTTGTGGGTTTGCTACGGAGACCAAGATGCCTCCATGAAGAAATCATGTTGGGAGGAATGCTTTGACAAAAGAGGGTTTTAGAGCCCTACAAAGGCAAATCGATGCATTGCAAGAGGAGCTACGAAGAGGGTTTGAGCCGAGGACAAGAGAAGAAAGTGAAGATGAAGTTGAAGAAGAGCTATCTGAGGAAGAACAAGAAGCTGCCAAAGATACTGCAGAAGTAAGGTTGTTGAGGGTCATTTCGAAGATTAGAAAGAGGCCCAGGATCGAAGTTTCTACATATTCTAGAGATTTGAATCCAGAACAGCTTATTGATTGGATCAATGACATGGAGTATTTTGAGTATGAAGATGTGGAGGACCCAGATCAGGTTAAGTTTGCAAAAACAAAGTTGAAGGGCCACACCAATATTTGGTGGAAGGAGGTCCAATTAGAGAGGAACAAAAGAAGAAAAGAAAAGATAACCAGATGGGATCAGATGGTGGAGAAACTAAAGAAGCAGTTCATTCCTGTGGACTATGAGATGGAGTTGTTGAAGAAGCTACAAGGACTGAAGGAAGGTAACAAATCTGTTAAGGAGTATACAGAAGAGTTTTATAAAATTACTATTAGGACAGGTCATGCAGAGCCCAACAAGGAGAAGGTAGCATGTTACATTAATGGGTTGAGGCCAAGTATTCAAGAGGAGTTGAGCCTAGTCAGAATGACCACCATAGAAGATGCGTACTAGTTTTCCCTGAAGGTGGAAGAAAAGCTGAACAAAAGATTTGATAGCAAGCAAAGGGGAAGAGGTCAAGGTGGAAGGACTGGTGGAAGACCCTATGGAGGCCATAATGAAGATCAAAAGAAAAGTGAAGAAGTAGGCACCAGTCAAAATCAAAGAGGGGATAATATCTACCACCCTCGTGACCAGAACAATGGTGATCAAAGAGGAAGAGGAAGAGGCAAACCTGGGCAAGGACCTGGAAGAGGAGGTTTCAGAGGAGCCTGTTTCCAATGTGGAGAAGAAGGACATCGAGCATATGAGTGTCTACAACATCAAGGAAGGACAAATAGAAGACCTGAAGGTAATGCACAAGTTGCACATGTAGATGAAGATGTACATTCTGAGCATTTTGAAGATGCTAAAAGGGGAGAAACCCTAGTTGTCAGAAGAACCTTGCTGAATGAGGAGAAAGAACCCAATCAGAGGAAGAGTTTATTCTACACAAGGTGCAAATGTGAGGGTAAGTGTTGTGATATTATTATTGATAGTGGAAGCACTGATAATTTGGTTTCAGAAGAGATGGTTGACACGTTGAAGTTGACAAGAAGAAAGCATCCACATCCATATCGGATTGCATGGTTGTAGAAGGACCATAGAGCTTTGGTCAATGAGCAGTATTTAGTGAAGTTTGAGATTGGTGACTACCATGATGAGGTGCTGTGTGATATCATACCGATGGATGCATGTCATATGCTGTTGGGGAGGCCATGGCAGTATGATAGGAGCGCTATCCATGATGGCCGTGTAAACACATATTCCCTAACAAAGGATGGAGTTCGTCATAAGTTGAAGCCCTTGAAGGAGGTGGAAGAAACGGTATGTAGTACTGCCAGAATTTGTTTGGTAGATGGTAGGAAATTTTTGGAGGGTAGGAAGCATAAGAGTCATTGCTTTGCATTGATTCCTAAGATTAGTCAAGAGAAATGTGAAGATGTACCAGCAGAAGTTTCAGATATGTTGGAAGAGTTCCAGGACATTATCTCTGATAATGTACCAGAAGGTTTACCATCACTAAGGAAGATAAGTCATCAAATGGATTTGATACCAGGAGCCAGTTTGCCAAACAAGGCAGCCCATAGAATGACCCCTGCAGAGAATGAAGAGCTAAACAAACAAGTTCAGGAGTTGTTGAGGAAGGGACTGATAAGGGAGAGCCTAAGTCAATGTGCGGTACCTGCAGTACTAGCACCAAAGAAAGATGGATAATGGAGGATGTGTACAGACTCTCGAGCCATCAATAAGATAATGATCAAGTATAGATTTCCATTGCCAAGAATTGATGACATCATGGACTGTTTGAGTGGAGCCAAGTACTTCACAAAAATTGACCTGAAGAGTGGGTATCACCAAATCTATATCAGAGAAGGGGATGAATGGAAGACAGCCTTCAAGACAAAGGAAGGTTTGTATGAGTGGTTAGTCATGCCATTTGGGCTAACCAATGCACCGAGCACATTCATGCGGCTCATGAATGAGGTATTGAAAGAATTTTGGGGAAGTTTTGTTACTGTTTATTTGGATGATATTTTAATTTTCAGTAAGACTTGGGATGAGCATTTGATGCATATCAGAAGAGTTCTAGAGAAGCTAAGGGAGGAGAAGTTATTGATTAATCTAAAGAAATGCAATTTTACAAAGAAGGAGTTGGTATACCTGGGATTTGTTGTCTCAGAGGAAGGTCTTAAGATGGACCCAGAAAAAGTAAAGGCTATCATTGAGTGGCCTACACCAAGGAGTGCAATGGAGGTAAGATCTTTTCATGGTTTGGCAAGTTTTTATAGAAATTTTATCAGGAATTTCAGTAGCATTTGTGCACCCCTAACTGAAACCATGAGAGGGGATAAAAAAGAGTTTAGATGGACTAAAGGGGTAGATAAGAGCTTTGATACATTAAAGCAGAAAGTTGTAGAACAACCTATTTTGGCACTTCCAAATTTCAATAAGGTATTTCAGGTAGATTTTGATGCCAGTGGTAGTGGTATAGGAGCTGTTTTGAGCCAAGAAGGTAAGCCCATTGCCTATTTTAGTGAGAATCTTAATGATGCCAAGAAAAAGTATTCTATTTATGATCAAGAATTTTATGCAATAGTTTAGGCTTTGAAGAAATGGAGACATTATTTGTTACCAAAAGAGTTTGTTTTATATACTGATCATCAGGCTTTGTAGTATCTTAATAGTCAAGGAAAGTTGAACCAAAGTCACTTAAAATGGGTTGAGTTTTTGTAGAGATATACCTCTGTTTTGAAGCACAGGAGTGGGAAGTCCAATAGAGTTGCAGATGCCTTGAGCAGAAGGCAAAATTTGTTGACAGAAATGAAGATAGAGGTTGTTGGGTTCGATGAGCTCAAAGGTTTGTATCCTAAAGATCCAAATTTTGTAGAGGCTTGGAAAGCTTGTCTGGAGCCTGTTACTTTAGATAGGACAAGATGGTTGGATTTCATAATCCAAGATGGCATGTTGTTTAGAGGAAGCCAGTTGTGCATTCTGAGGAGTTCCATGAGAGAGAACCTGATTAAAGAGAAGCATAGTGGAGGATTGGCTGGACACTTTGGTTGAGATAAGACCATTTCAATTGTTGGTGAAAATTATTATTGGCCACAGTTGCAGCAGGATGTGAGGAAGTTTGTGCAAAGTTGCAGAGTATGTCAGATGGCAAAAGGAACAAGTCAGAATACAGGGTTGTATCACCCATTACCTATACCAGAGAAGCCCTGGGATGATATCAATATGGATTTTGTTCTTGGTTTACCAAGGACACAGAGAGGACATGATTCTATTTTTGTGGTGGTGGACAAATTCTCAAAAATGGCACATTTTATTCCTTGTAAGAAGACTAATGATGCTGTTCATATTGCAGAGTTATTTTTTAGGGAAGTGGTGAGACTACATGGTTTACCAAAAAGCATAGTTTCAGACTGAGATACCAAGTTTGTTGGTTATTTCTGGAGGACATTGTGGAAGAAGTTGAAGACAGACTTGAAGTTCAGTTCTGCACACCATCCACAGACTAATGGACAAACTAAAGTGGTGAATAGGAGTTTGGGTAACCTACTACGATGCTTGTTAGGAGATAAGCCCAAGGGATGGGATTTGATTTTACCACAGGCAGAATTTGCTTACAACAATTCTGTCAATAGGAGTACTGGTAAATCACCATTCCAGATTGTATATGGCAATAGTCCAAGAAATGCTTCAGAGTTAAGGAATCTGGATACGGGAGAAAAGACAAGTGCCAAGGCTGAAGACTTTGCAGAACATATGAAGAATTTGCATGAAGAGGTGAGAAAGCACATTAATAAGATGACTACTCAGTAGAAGGCTAAGGCAGATCAGAAGAGGAGGTATAAGGAGTTCCAGGTGGGAGATGAAGTCATGGTTCACTTGAGAAAAGAAAGGTTCCCTATTGGAACATACCATAAATTAAAAATGAAGAAATTTGGACCATGTAGAATCTTGAAGAAGCATGATTCCGGAAATGCATATGAGGTAGAGCTGCCAAGTGGGATCAACATTTCCCCTATTTTCAACATCGCTGATTTAACAGAATATCATGAAGGTGGAACAGAGGATGGACCAACAGAAGTGTAGTGGAGTATTCCAGCATCTACTTCAATAGAGGATATAGAAGAGATCTTGGATAGCCGTGTGGGAAGGAGTACTCGAAACAGGCAATATGAAGAATATCTAGTGAAATAGAAAGGAAGGCCTGCTCAAGATTCTTCTTGGTTGTCTAAGGTAGAGGTTGACCGTTTGGGCTTTCCTCACATAAACACCTGAGACGTGACAAGGTCACTTCTCAAATTACCCTGGGTGTTTGATGCAGGAGCATCCAGTGGTGTAAGGGCAATCTTGCATCACCCCCCCCAAAAAAAAAGTGTTTCAAAATTGTTGATGTTCTACCCATTTCTTCTCAAAATCTGTGGTTCTGGTCCCATAATCACCTAAATAATAATGTAGAACTTTTAGTTTTTCCAAACTGCTAAAAATAGTAAATTGCTATTTTTAGAAAGTTTGCATTTGGGCATGGAATGAAGTCAAAATTTATAGGAAGTTACATAACAGAAATATAAGACCTTTGGTGAAGGAATCATATGAAGATCATTTGCGAGCTAAAAGATATTAAAGTTTCTGTTTCCCGAAAAATGCCTAAAAATTATTCAAACTCAGGTTTGAGGCACTAAATGGCCATGTACGGGTTTGAAAATGGCCAGAACCGGCAGAGCTAGTTCTTAGCACGTAGAGCACTCCACGAGCTTTCCGACGCATAAAACGGTTCATCAATCAGAGTCCCGGATCAAAAGTTATGGCTCCCGGAAGTTGACCTATTTTTGGAGGGAGATGCAAAATTCAAAATTAGGTTGTTGGCCGCCAAAAAGGCTATTAATAACCATTTTTGGGAACCCTGGGTAGGAAGAGAGTTAAGGGGGCAAGTGTAGAGTCAAGAATAGGTGGGAAAATAGAAACCCTAGCTGATTTGGAGGTTACAGAAGGCGGAAGATTCCAGAGCCTGGTGATGGTAGCTGTAGTGTGTTGCAGCCTGTAGAGGACTAATTCCTCTGATTGTAATTAAGTTTCTGTAATGTAATGAGTTGCCCAGATCAATAAAAGAAAGTTCTATTCTCTGTGTTCAATTTCTTTTATTATGTGTTTTATGATTTACCCCCTTCATCATATATATACAATTCATTTTTCTCTCTTGCCCATTCTCCATAATTTCACCTGCAATAAAAAAATATTCTTCAATCTTTTCGATCTTTCATCTTCCCTTCAATCTCTTCAATCTTTGATATTCTTCAAAATATTGTCCCTTGTATAAAGCCTTAAAAATTTTTTGTCAAAACTTTATGTTCATCTGAAAAAAAATTCTTCCAATAAAATCATTTGAGTCTTCTTATAAAAAGGCCAATAAAATCTTCTTTAAAAATAATACTTTCAAAACAAAAATCTCTTTCCTTATTGAACACTCTTCCATGAGAGGAAAAATAGAAAGTCTCTCCACAAAATCTACCTTTCTCACAGATACTAAAATTAGCTTTATAAAGCTTATCTTCTGCAATCTTACCTTTTTGACAGTGAAAGGCACTTCAAAAAAAATGCTTGGGAGTAAAACTCTCTAATTTAAATCTTAACCAATGATTTTAATTTTCGCACCCATCATGCTTTCAAACAAAGCCCTTGATATGCTTTTTACACTTATAACATGAACATCTGACCTTGAAGACTGGTTGCCTTAGCCATGGGGCCAGTCATCATATGAAGAGGACCCCCTTAAGTCTTCACTTAAGTGGTTGGTCAGTTATGATAGTAGGTCAATGAAGATTCATAACAAAAAGCAAAAACTGTCATATACAGGTAAAAAGTGAAAGAGAAAAAGGAGTTTAGTCTTTAGGAAATTAAAGCCTTAATAAATCTTGAAGTCTTCTTCTCACCCAATGAAGACTTAAGAACATTAAATCCTATGAATATAGACAGTGGGTATAATTCACCAACAATAATATAAACATGAACAATTCATGAAGAGCATGATATGTAAAACATCAACTTTGTGAGAAATATGCATAACACCATTAGCTTCAAGATAACCTTGAATCTCCACATCAATATCAATGAACCCTTTTCAACAACACCAACACAAACAAGTATAGGTTTCTTCAACAATATCATTACAGCAACACCATACCCTTGGTATCAAAAAGATATAAAATATGAGCCTTTGAACACCTTGTTGCTCCTATCCAAATGCTATCTTGAAACAAATGAACGAACACACTTGATGAACAATACAAGGATACAAACAACATGTTCTGATGAAACTTGCATAACAACTCAACAACATCAACTGATCAAATCAAACACTCTGCATCCATGTAACATTCTCTGCAAGTACCACTTTCTATAAGCCTTATCATGACGTCAACATGAGTAAAGTATCTTGACATAACCAAAGAACATATGAAGAAAAGGACACATTATGAAGAATTGCATCTTGATCATCCTGATCAAACTATCAACTTCTAAAACACCAATGAACATCATGATCCTGACATGATATTGCATGACATACAAAGCACTTGTTAACCTGTCAAGAAATCATCTCCATAGGTGAATATGAAACAACCCACCAAGCATCCTAAGACATGAAGGATATGAACCCTTTGAATGATTAACCTGTGAACCCTTATCATGAAGCAACAACTCCAAACTCAAATATGTGACAAGACATTAAAACATGAAGATCAAATCTCTACATATCTTGTCAAGGCCAACTTAAGACATGAAGTATGAACACCAAATCTTCTTATATGAATCCTTTGCATATGAACAACTCTATCATGATCAACCACACTTTTAATGTCCTAATGGTCCCAAAATGATCTGTGCATTGGACCAATGTGGACAACCTGTAAACAACATGACTTTATGACATCAATGACAATCAGTCACCATCATTAGTAACTTAACATTTGTTGCTACAACTAGGTACAAATACATCAATATCATTTTATGCTTCTCAAAGTCTTCAAATGTAGGGATGCCATTGTTTCTAATCATATATGTTCGCAAACAAGTCCCAGCAATAACAACTGAACTTATAGGATATGTGAACCCATCATCATTTGCCATAGGTCATGTTAGATTTTGTTTTCCCTATACGCATCGTGCCAACCGATAGTCTGATCTCTTCATTTCCATGCAGTGCAACAACTGCATAAACATGACCTAGGTGTATAAGGTCTGAAAGATGTTCATAGTCAAATAAGCTCTCCATGTCATTGACTAAAGATGATTGACCTTGAGATAAAGGGGTTAAATATTGTGGAATCCATGAATTTACCCACTCACTTGATTCACAATTATCCCAATCACATTTAATACAACTCAGATAAAAAAATGTTAATTCTCATGTCCAAATTGTCCATGCACTTGTATCTGAGCTTCGAAATGAATGCATCTTTGACAATTAATTGATTCTTTGGTAGTCCAATTCCTCTCTTGCTATCCTCTCATCAACTAACCAAAGGAAGTTATGCATTTCTGGATCAAGAGCCACTCCTTGTGACAATGCATATCTACACTACTTAACAATAGAATCTGCATCACTGAATGTAGAACCACCTCTAATCTTTAGTTGTTTTTTAAAAAGAGCTCTCTTCATGCATGCACCCAATCCATTATGTTCTCCTTTTTTGTGGCTAGCTTCAAAAAAATTCCAAATATGAGATATACCCTTCTCTACATGCATTCTACTCAACCAATAGAACATATGAGCATTCTTGAATTGACTGGTGCAATTATATGACCAAATGAGATGTTGATCTATTCTAATATCTTTTTCTTACGAGAACCCATAAAATTGTTGAAAATAATATTGCACATACTTTGATGAATGAGATCAATCATCACTCATGTAAAAATGGTATTCTTTGACAATCTTCATGTTCTCTTCTATACTTTTGGGGGCATGTCTATATTGAAAGGAAGCAAGGTACATGGAAATGCTTCCTACACCAAACTAATGAGGGAAATTTTATGTAAATTTTCAAATCCTTATAGTTATAGATATGTTAAACATATAACATAGAGATTAAACAACATACAAGAAGAAGTAGAATGCAAGAGACACAAGATATACCTAGGGAAAACCCTTACAGGTGACAAACCCCACACTCCAAAACCTATACAATGTATTATCAAATCTAATGGTGATTAAAATATACTTGTAATGCAAGTTCTTTTAGGAGTCTTCAAGATGTTAGTTCTGGAGCAATTTTAGAAGCATAATAGTACATTTAAATCAACCATATAACTCCAACTCCAAGCACCTATATAAAATAGAGAAGTACTACGAATGGAGGAAGGTTTAGAGCAAGTCAACACAAGAATCTCATCCAAATCCATATGGCCCAATTTCCAAGGCCATAAAACATGCATATGACACTTGTAAGAGATTTATTTTCATCCCTTACAACCCCCAAACTTGGGTGCCTCAAATTTACCCAATATAGGTATAACAGATGCTCTTATAATGTCATAAAATCTGTCATATATGACAACACTTACTAGTATAATAGAATATGTCATAACTGACTATTAATAGAAGATTATATTACAACTTGTCATAGTCAAACTTGGATGCGTACCTTCTCTATGCAAAGATGCTTCTTGACACTTGTCACACCTGTCATAGGATCTTCTATTTCTGGCTCTTATATGTCATAGATTTTGTCATAACTCTTACACATCATAGACCTCTTACAACACCAAAAAGATGCCGAAACATGGAAAAAGTCTTCTACCACAAAGTGGGATGCCTATCTCCTCATATGAGGACAAAAATACATCTAGTCACCTTCCATGTAGGATGAGACATCACCGTGCCAACTCCCACAAAGTGACAAAATAAGATTTACATAGAATTTACAATAATAGGAAAAAGATAAATACAATTAAATAATAAATGCTAGGAACTTGCAAAGGTTGACACACCTTAATTCTCAACATATGTGTGATGTGAACAAAAATAACAACCTGAATAGAATTGTAGTACTAGGATTGCACTTCATTTTTGGGTTACAATGTGTAGTTTTTTACAAAATAAACTACAAAGACGATAGTTCCAGTTGGAAAAAAATCTTTACACATCCTAAACTATTGATCTAACCATCGATACCTATGGTTGTGTCTAGCATACTTGTAGAAAAGATTTTTCTTAAAATCACCAATAAAATCAGCAATACTTACCTCTCTTGCAATCAACTCACATCTAGAACCTTCACCTCCACTTTTCAAATTGTATTTCACTATCTCATATCTTTTTTTCTCAACCATTCTCTTTCGAAAACCATGCTCGCTGCCCTCATAAAAACATGATATAAACTTTGATAACCCACCACATTGTAAACACTTTTCATTTAAACAATCATTCTTATAGGAAATGCAACCATCATCTCTAATACATATAAATAAATCCAATAAGTCCCTAGATGACTTTGGTTGTTGAATTGCACCACACTCCTATAACATTTCGTTAGTGTGCAAAGTAGAACAAATATTGCATAATAATTCATGATACATAAAAAACTCTACATGGTATTTGCAACATGTATTACGAATTTTAAGAGGAACACAATCAAATGTCTTAATATTGTTATATGGAGCCTAATCAGACTCAGAGGTTATATTTACCCCACTTTTATCGACGCGGTTTCCCCCCAAATTCCTACAGGGTCAAGGAGCAGCGCCCCTTTCGGGGGTTTGGGGGTAGCACCCCCAAGACGGGGTCAAGGGGTAGCGCCCCTTACGGGATCCAGGGGCAGTGCCCCTGGTGTGTTCCCTATCGCGATACAGGGTGGGTTCGAGGGGCAGCGCCCCCATGGGGGCTCGGGGGCAATGCCCCTGAATCCTCACACGGTTTTTTATTATTTTATAAAGCACTAGGAGTTATTTTTCATTGACCAACATAAGGAAACCCTATTTTTGTAATCAACAAAAAGCTTGATAAAAAGTGGCCAAGGGTTAGGGTTTTGATATATTGTATTGTAGCATTTGCAGCGGTATTGAGTTGCAGGGATTGCTGATTGTAATCAGTTTGATTTACTGGATAATAATATTGGACTCTCTATTTGGTGGATGTAGCCCGAGTTTGGGTGAACCATGTTAAAACTTATGTCTCACTGTTATTATTTCTGTGTATTTGTATTTCTCTGTTTAATCTTTATTTGCATTTAATTGATATCTTCTGCCAGCTAACCCTAACAAGTGGTATCAGAGCCAAGTTGTGTTCGATTATCGTCTGTAGGAAAGTCTCACGGTTGAGTGGGAGCAATGGCAGAGGAGGGTAGATTGAAGGTTGATAAATTCAACGAGAAGAACTATCAGTTATAGAAGATGCAGATGGAGGATTACCTCTATCAAAAAGATTTATGGATGCCATTGGAAGGAGTAGCCAAGAAACTGGCAACAATGTCTGATGAGGATTGGAATCTTCTTGATAGAAAGGCACTGGGAACATTCGGTTGTACCTGGCACCATCGGTGGCATTCAATATAACGGAAGTGAAGACAACAGATGGTCTAATGAAATCTTTGGCAAAATTGTATGAAAAACCCTCAGCCTCAAATAAGGTATTTCTCATGAAGCATTTTTTAATTTGAAAATGGTTGAAGGTGGATCTGTGACAGATCATTGAAATGAATTTAATACGATTGTCAGTCAATTAACTTCTGTAAATGTAAAATTTGATGAAGAAGTTAGAGCTCTCTTGATATTATGTTCATTACCTAAAAGCTGGGATAGTTTGGTAAGGTGGTTAGTAACTCTATTTCTGGTTCAAATACCCTGAAATTTGATGATGTTGTTGGTGTTATTCTAAGTGAGGAAATTCGTAAGAAAAGCTCAGGTGGATCCAAATCAGGTAGTGTTTTGAATGCAGAAAGCAGGGGCAGATCAAAGGAGAGAGGAAAAGGTTCTGGATGTCATGGGAAGTCACGAGGAAAATCAAAAGACAAAAGATCCCAAACCAGAGGACAGAAGGATTGTTGGTACTGTGGAAAACCAGGTTAAGGAGACAAACAAGAAGGCAATAAGGAAGCAATTGTGGTAAGCAATAAATCTGAAGATGATGCTTTGATTCTTTCCCTAGATAATGCTGATGATTCATGGGTTTTAGATTCAGGGGCCTCATTTCATGCTATGCCCCATAGAAGTTATTTTCTTGAATATGTCCAAGGGGATTTTGGGCTAGTTTATTTGGGAGATAATGAACCCTGTCAGATTGTTGGAAAGGGAAGAATCAAGATTAAGTTGTAGAATGGGAATCATTGGCTACTACAAGAGGTAAGGCATGTTCCAAGGCTCAGTAGGAATTTAATTTCAGTAGGGCAACTAACTGAACAAGGTTGCACTGTTACATTTACTAATAAAAATTGGAAAGTTTCAAAAGGTGCCTTAGTAGTAGCAAAAGGTGTGAAAGTAGGCACCTTATATCTTTGTATAGGTCATACTGTTCCTTCTACTTTAGCTGTTACAGAGAAAAAACAAACATGTTCAGGAATAGTTGCTGCAGGTTTGCAGGAAGAGACTGGAAAAGTTGCTGTAGGTTCTGAGACAACACTGTGGCATAATAGACTTGGGCATATGAGTGAAAAAGGTATGAAGGTACTTCATTCTAAGAAAATTTTACCAAGTCTAAAATGTATTAATATGAATTTTTGTGAAAGTTGTGTGTATGGAAAACAAAAGAGAGTTAGTTTTCTCAAGGATGGGAAGCAAAAGAAAAATGAAAAGTTGGAGCTTGTGCATACAGATGTATGGGGACCAGCTCAGGTATCTTCTCTCGGTGGCTCTCGATATTATGTTACATTCATAGATGATGCAACTAGGAAGGTCTGGATTTATTTTCTAAGGCAGAAATCTGATGTATTTCAAACATTTAAAAAATGGAGAAGCTTGGTTGAGAATGAGATAGGTAACAGATTAAAAAGTCTCAGATCTGTTAATGGCGGTGAGTATTGCAGCAAAGAATTTGAAGATTATTGTTCCTTTAATGGAATTCGTAGGTAGAAAACGGTTCCAGGGACTCCACAGGAAAATGGAGTAGCTGAACGCATGAATAGGACAATAATGGAGCGTGCAAGGACCATGAGATTGCATGCTAGACTGCCTTTAAACATGTGGGCAGAGGCTATCAACACTGCTGTATATTTAATTAACAGAGGTCCTTCTGTTCCTTTGGGCTGTGGTATTCCAGAGGAAGCATGGACAGGTAAGAAGGTGAGTTATTCTTTTCTGAAAACCTTTGGATGTGAAGCATTTGCACATATAGATTCTGAAAATAGAACCAAGCTGGATGCGAAATCAAAAAAATGTACCTTCATTAGATATGGCATTGATGAATTTGGTTATAGGCTTTGGGATTTTGAAAATCAAAAAATTATGAGAAGCAAGGATGTTGTATTCAATGAGAAGGTGTTGTACAAAGATCAGTTGCAACAGCATGAGAAGAAAGAAAAGGATTATGTGGTGCTAGATAATACTCCAAATAGTGATGTTCCAGTGGTTCCTCATGCTCCGCAACAGCAACCAGAAATACCACAAACTCCAGTGAATGTTAGATAGTCAACCAGGTTAATTAGACCTCCTGAAAGGTTTTCTCCCTCTTTGTATTCTATTTTGTTACAGATGCTAGTGAACCAGAAGGGTATGATGAAGTTATGTAGGTGGATACACAGGTTCAGTGGGAGCTTACAACGAAAGAAGAAATGGATTCCTTGCTGAAAAATCAGACTTGGGAATTATGTAAGTTATCTGCACGTAAAAAGGCTTTACCAAATAAATGGGTTTATAGGCTGAAAGAGGAAGATGGAGGTAAGAAAAGATTTAAGGCTAGGTTAGTTGTAAAAGGATTTGCACAGAAAAAGGGCATTGATTTTGACGAGATATGAAAACTGCTGAAGATTTGCATTTGGAATAACTAGATATGAAAACTGCCTTTCTCCATGGTGATTTGGAGGAGGAGATATATATGGAACAGCCCCAAGGATTTGAGGTCAAAGGTAAGGAGAAACTAGTGTGCAGATTGAAGAAGAGTTTGTATGGCCTGAAACAAGCACCTTGGCAATGGTATTTAAAATTTGACAATTTTATGGCTGAGCAAGGCTACAATAGGTGTAATTCTGACCATTGTGTTTATTTTAAGAGGTTGGATAATGATAGCTACATTATTTTATGTTTATATGTTGATGACATGCTTGTAGCTGGGTCTAACATGGATCACATAAGAGAGTTAAAACAGCAGTTAGCACAGTCATTTGATATGAAGGATTTGGGGGCAGCAAAACAAATCCTTGGTATGGAAATTTGCAGAGATAGGAAGAATAGAAAATTGACTCTATCTCAGGTTGCTTATGTTGAAAAGGTGTTGCAGAGATTCCACATGGAGAATGCAAAAGCTGTCAGCACACCTTTGCCTAGTCATTTGAAATTGACCAAGGAGATGTGTCCTAAGACACTAGAGGAGGAAGAGAAAATGTCTAAGGTACCCTATGCTTCAGCTATAGGAAGTTTAATGTATGCCATGGTATGAACGAGACCAGATATTGCACATGCTGTAGGAGTCTTTAGTAGGTATATGAGTCATCCCGGATTAGAGCATTGGAATGTGGTCAAATGGATTCTCAAATATTTAAGAGGTACATCCAATAAACATTTATGTTTTGGGGGCTCTAATACTAATTTAGTAGGTTATGTAGACTCAAATTTGGCAGGGGATATTGATACCAGGTGGAGTACTACAGGTTATGTCTTTACTGTAGGTGGAACATCAGTGAGTTGGATTTCTAGGTTACAAAAGGTAGTTGCTTTATCCACCACAGAAGCAGAATATGTAGATGCAACAAAGGCAAGCAAGCAGATGATATGGCTACAATCTTTCATGGAAGAATTGGGCACACAATAGGTTAACAATTATTTGTTTACGGATAGCCAGAGTGCCATACATCTTGCAAAGAATTCCGCCTTGCATTCAAAGACTAAACACATACAATTGAGGTATCACTTCATTCGGTTAGTGTTGGATGATGGAAAGTTACAGCTGGCAAAGATACATATAGATGACAATCTAGCAGATATGTTTACAAAGGTAGTGACAAGGGAGAAGCTGAGCTCCTCTTCAGCTTTGGTTGGTCTTCTAGACTGAAAACAACACAAACAGAACAACAGAGTCCAAGGTGCTTATTTCCAGTGGGAGCTACAGGGTCAGTGGTGTTATGATCAGTCTCCAAGTGGGAGATGATATGGTGTGGAGTTTGATCAGTCTCCAAGTGGGAGATTATTGTTATATGGAGCCTAATCAGACTCAGAGGCTATATTTACCCCACTTTTATCTATGCGGTTTCCCCCCAAATTCCTATGGGGTCAAGGGGCAGCGCCTCCAAGACAGGGTCAAGGGGCAGAGCCCCTTGCAGCGTCCAGGGGCAGCATCCCTGGCGTGTTCCCTGTCGCGATACAGGGCGGGGTTGAGGGGCAGTGCCCCCGTGGGGGCTCGGGGGCGACGCCCTCGAAACCTCACATGGTTTT
This sequence comes from Cunninghamia lanceolata, assembly GCA_027924645.1. Lineage (NCBI taxonomy): Eukaryota > Viridiplantae > Streptophyta > Pinopsida > Cupressales > Cupressaceae > Cunninghamia > Cunninghamia lanceolata. Next base: position 11,369,935 of record BSBN01000130.1, on the reverse strand, counting down.
TTATTATTTTATAAAGCACTGGGAGTTATTTTTCATTGACCGACATAAGAAAACCCTATTTTTGTAACTGACAAAAAGCTTGATGAAAAGCAGCCAAGGGTTAGGGTTTTGATATATTGTATTGTAGCATTTGCAGCAGTATTGAGTTATAGGGATTGCTAATTGTAATCGGTTTGATTTACTGGATAATAATATTGGACTCTCTGTTTGGTGGATGTAGCCCAAGTTTGGGTGAACCACGTTAAAACTTGTGTCTCACTGTTATTATTTCTATGTATTTCCATTTCTCTGTTTAATCTTTATTTGCATTTAATTGATATCTTCTGCCTGCTAACCCTAACACTTAAGAGATTCAAATTCTCTTTGTGAGATTCTCATACTTGGGTGTGTTTCATAGTATTGTTTGTACAATGTTGTTTGGATACATTTGAAGTAATGTTTAGGATGTGGTGTGCGATCTTTATCACCAATTCTTAACTTTAAAACATCTTTTGCATTCGGTGATACCCTAGAGTTAGTGTGCCAAAATCATTCAATTTATTCCTTTGTTCTATTGATTAGATTCTTATTAGCTCATGGAAGCCTACCACTGAAAGCCCAAGTATCATTTCCAAGAGGACTATCTAGTCTTGATCTTAATGCTAGTGCTTTTGACAATGTTTTATGATTCAAGATTAAGTTAACACAAGTTTTCCTCATTAATCAAGCCTTTCTTAATTGTTTGCTCACTATTGAGGTTATTATTACTCTATGAGAAGCTCTTTTATCTTTCTCCTTGCTAGTCTTTCCAATAGAATTGAGTGCATTGAAAAGGCTTCTAACAATAATTTTATTCTGATCAGACACTTTGTTTAACCGAATCTTTAATTTCTTTAGTAAATGTCTCATTCTATACATCTTTAGTAATTGCACAAAATGTTGGCATTTTCTAGTTAATATTTTAATCTCAAAGTATTCATTGAAGAGTTTTGAAGCCCACAACCAAACCATCCGTAACGACCTCTTTCCTTCAAGTTTTTCCATTATGTTCTCATCAATTTCAAGTAACCACTTTGGGGTTCTTAGATGTTTTACAATTTCATCATGCTCATTCTCTTCTTGACAAACATCCTCTCTTCTTATGTAAGTTGGAGATGGGTCAGTGCAGGATCATGGGGGGTCCAAACTAGGCCCATAAGTGGCAATGAAAATTTAGAAAAATAGATTTAGGCAACTTGACATTAAAATTTGAATAGGTTATTAACAAAATTTGTAGGAAATTGAATGTAGTTTCTAGGCTACTAGTCCTTTTTTGGAAAAAAGTAAATCTATTTTGTAAAAAATTAAAATTTCAATGCAGTAGTACTAAAGTTTTAGGAAAATAGATAAAAATAAATTGTATGTCTAACCAACCTAAGTACAAGAAAAAAATAATTTTTTTTCCTGAAACTCTCAATATAAGAAGAGGACACATGCTCGGGTGTGCCGTATTTTTTTTGTAATTTTTTTGCAAGTAAATAATTAGTTATGATTATTTTATTAGAACAATTCAAAATTATTAAAACATGTTTGTGTGACCACCATAACTTGGTAAAAAATTTATGAAATTCATTTTTTTTAATCCTATAGTATGCGAAGTATAGAATGTGACACATCTTTTAGATTCAAAAAATGTGAAATAGTTTGAAAATTATAGAAGTTTTTCAATTAGCCTATCAATCGGGACTTTAGTCATAATGCATGTAGAAAATCAATAATAATTATCTATTAAATTCAAAATAAGGCATATCTTATATTGGTGGAAAGATGACAATTTTTTCAATAAACACTTTTCGTTTCATCAAATTTGGATAAAAAAAGTCTTCAGCCACAAGGGTGAAATTTTGGTCATCACATCGCCACTTTTTGGACCCCCATGACCCTGCACAGACCTAGATACATTGATTTTCATTGTTTCATCCATGTTATCAACCTCATCAATTTTATCAACAAATGGATTATGGAGTGCAAATTCAACATCATGAGATTCATATCCACTTTGTTCAAGCAAACTTCTACATTGTTCTTCTATGTCTGTGATATTGCTCTTATCAATAGGTCTTTCACAACATTTTGCAACATTTTCATTTGCAGTATCATGGTCAATTTCATTCTTATCTAACATTGTTGTTGACTTACCCTTAGTTGTTTGTCCCTGATGTCCAACCCACAACTTGATATCATGTGGTTTCCTTGATAGTTGATATGGTTTCCTGAGATGGTTCCCTTGGCATGGTACTATGAGGTGTTTATCATGTGGTTTCATATTCAGTTTGGCACCATGTTTGATGTTGGCATACTCCTAGGATGTTTGCATATTCATGGCAAACATGATGACATTTGTTTGGTGTATATGATATCAGTTTTATTTGGCATCTACATTGTTTCAATTTTATGACATGTCACTTGATCATATGTGAGCATACAATTGGCATACACATAATGCATATACCATGATGCATATGCTCCTGGTTCTTGATTTCATCTGGCTTTGATCTCAGAATGCTATCATTCTATTGTTTGGCATATATGGTGGGATCTATCATGTTTGGTACCTTGATTCAAGACACATCTTGATGTTGACATTATATTATATATACTGACCCATTCTCAGTTCTGTAATGGTGTTGTTGATACATCATTAGTAGTTGATCTACATATGCTATGTAATGGTCCTTGGTTCAATTCAATTGTTATTCTATATGTTTGGTATAATGATGACATGCTCTCCTAGAATGATTAAGGATGTTTAGTGGCAAAGGCATTTATCTCATACTTGATGATCATATGTTGTTGACATATGTTATATTTGAAGACCTAGACATTTGATTTGAGTTATCCTTGTTCTCCCCGAAAAGTTACAAGGACTTCATTTTTTTATTTGCCAAATGAATAGGGGTTCGAAGAAGGGACTTGTGCAAAGATGATTTAAAGTTTGAAATATTTTAAAAAGGCATAATATCGTCTTGTCTTAAGGTAGTAACCTACTAAACATGTTTCAATGACACATTACTAGTACAATATAACTTGTTTGAAGACCTAGACATTTGATTTGAGTTATCCTTGTTCTCTACGAAAAGTTACAAGGACTTCATTTTTTTATTTGCCAAATGAATAGGGGTTCGAAGAAGGGACTTGTGCAAAGATGATTTAAAGTTTGAAATATTTTAAAAAGGCATAATATCGGCTTGTCTTAAGGTAGTAACCTATTGAACAGGTTTCAATGACTTAAGGTAGGTAATAGGCTTGAAGGAGTCACTTATTTTTTTTATCGGCCCATTCTAAAGCACACCGGAAGCACAGGTTCATGACGATATCAGGCAAAAAGATTTTTCTTGTTTTCATATTTCGAGGTTAGAGCTTTGAATATGATGGTTTCTTCTTAGGGTTTCATTCTATTCTTTTCTTAAAGTAATCATGGCTCAAAATGGAGATGCAAAGATGAATCTTTGATAGTCTTTGCTAAAGATACTTGGTGAAGTGACAAAGCTGGAAACCTCTGGTAAAGGACTTTGACTTTCTCTTCAGTTGATATAATTATCTAGCCGACTCACTAGGTGACATTATTTTTGAACTCTTCATTCAATCTTTTATCTCTGTAAACAAATCTTTGCTCGTTGGGTTGCAGTTAAAAGAAAGGGTTTTTGTTTATCATAAAGATTCTTGTGATAAAGTTATGTTAAGGGTTTGAATATTTTTTGTAAATCCTAACTAGGGTTTCTATGCATGAGTAGTTTGGTGGTTTTTTTGTGAAGGTTTTTCAGATTTCTTTATGGGTCTGTAACACTTTGGGGTGACTATATTAAAGGGTTTATGACAAAGCTTCTAGCTCTTTTTTTCTGTGATATGGGTAGAACCTTTTAGACCCACTTGTGGGTATGTAATATACTTATGAAAATTTGTTTTGACTTGGAATATAGCAAGATCTACATTCCTACTAGAGAGAAAAACAAACAATCCTAATCTCCTTTATGGGTATTTGATATCTCGATGCATTCAGTTTGGATTGGTTGAGAAAATCTCTCTGTTGATTATGGTTATTTGCTTAATCTGGGAATACTTGACAGTTATGATGATATTCAACATATACTTCTTTAACTCTATATACCTCTCTATCAGTTGTAAACTACCTATCATTTAGTTATTACCTGAAACAATTTCATAGAAACGGTTATCTCTTCAAACTGTCTAATGCGAAGAGGAAGACATTGTGAAATATATAAAGAGGGCTTTGAACAGGACATATGTGAAGTTGTGTTCATACCTGATATAATGTGAATGATGTAGAATGTGCAAAATTTGTACATGCATTATTGATGTTATATTGGTCTGGATCAAAGTGAAACAAAGTATCCCTCTGTATTTGTTTTTCTTCATGATTAAAGTATGTATTGAAAGGTCAAGTCAGTGAGACAAGAAATGACCTTTGCCAGTGAGGCAACTATAGCTAGTGAGGCATTTTGTATAGCCAGTGAGGCCTGTAATCAGTAAGATTCTTTTGTTAAGCCAGTGAGGCACTTTTTTGAGTGGTTTTTATGCCCCGAAGGGTTTTCCACTCAGGACAATATTTGTGTTATGGGTTGGGTTTGATCTTTATGTTCTTTTACTTATCATATGTCATTCAATTTTAAAAGTTATTCTAAATTAAACTGGTCTGCATGAACACATCCTGTATCACTATTTGGAATCATGTTCTCTGCTCATCCTTGTTAAGGTCAATAAAACTTTACAAGTTAATGCTTACCGAAGATTGCTTCATTATGTTGATACATACTTGATATTGGTCTGTCAGGATAAGTTGATTGTGATATATGTCAATGCTATCATAATGTTCATAGCTAGTGTGATGTCTCATTTCCACAGAAGTTGTCTTTATTGAAAGATTATTTCAAGATCCAAATGTTTGGTCAAAATTAGTATACCACTGATTCACCACCCCCTCTCAGTGGTATCGTACTCCAACAATTTCATTATATTCAAAATTAACACCTTCAATTTGTATGTCATTATATGGTAAATAAGAAGCTTCACCTTGATGAGCATCCACCAAACCCAGTCTTCCAATCCTCTTCATTGTTCTACTCTTTTCCCTAATTGCTTCAATTTCCTCCAATGTAACTTTCCTCCTTTTTTTTCTTTAGGACGACTGTTGCTCCTCATTAGGGGAACAAAAATATCATCCTAATGATTGTAACAAGCAAATTGTGTGTCCAAAAGTGCATAAAAGTGTTTTTTGACTATAACAGGCATAGATCATAGGTTTTTCGACAATAGAGGATCTGTAGGCACTATTGTCGAGCCCAACAATATTCCTTTTATCTTTTTTTGGTTTTTTACATAACGAATATCCATTTTCAAAATAGATATCCATTACCTAAATCACAATTCTTTGGGCAATGGATATCCATTATATAAAACAAATATCTGTATGTTTTCCTATGTTAACAAAACCAAAACTTATATGTGTGGTTGAAAGAAGGTGGTGAACAAAACCAAAGGGTCAATTAAAGTATGAACATATGGTATTTTTACAAGGGTCTTTCTCTATGAGAACAAATTGAATAATGCTACATAGGATCAACTACCATGTGATGGTGGGCTCTTTATATCTACTCAACCATATTTCTTTGAAAGTTTTTTTATATATTATAGAATCATATAGATTGTGGATTAAATGGTTATATGTCGTGATCTTATAAATTGCATTATAACAATTGATTAGGGGATCATGCATCTTATGCATCCACTAAACTATCAAATGCATGATCTTGAAGGCAAATTGGTCACAACCATTGATCATATGTTCTCATTAGTGGCGAAAACCAAAGTATGTCAGTTAAAGTATGAACATATGGTATTTTTACAAGGGTCTTTCTCTGTGAGAACAAATTGAATAATGCTACATGGGATCAACTGCCAAGTGATGGTGGGCCCTTTGTATCTACTCAACCATATTTCTTTGCAATTTTTTTAATATTATAGAATCATATGGATTATGGATTAGATGGTTATATGTCACAATCTTATCAATTGCATTATATCGATTGATTAGGGGATCATGCATCTTATACATCCACTGATTTATCAAATGCATAGATCTTGAAGGAAAAATGGTCACAACCATTGACCATAGGTTATCATTACCTTCCAATGTAAAGTGTAAGTGAAATGATAAGAGGAATGGGAGATGAACACATGACATGTTCTAATTGTTTGTGGTGGATAGGTCGATCGAGCAGTAAGATTTTTGAAGGCCCATTGATTTCTTGTAGTGATTCATCTAAAAAGTGATACATCTAAGTCGTTGGTCAAGATTAAATTGCAAACTAGTTAGCCAATAGGGTAGAATGGAAAACATGAGAGTATGGGACTATCTAAGGGAATAATTTAGATGCAAATTTGATCGAGAACTTAGGAATTGGTATTAATAGCTTAGTTGAATAAATTTGGTGGTGGTGGTTGACGGAATTATTATAATTACATGACTAATAATTGTAGAGGTAGATATGATTTGGCTACTAACTTTTGGATAAGATATGGTATAGTTGAGGAATTTTATGGAAATCAAAGCATGTCTAATACTATTCATGGAAAATGATGAAGGAAGTTGACTAATTGGTTTTAGGTTATCTTCCATCCATTTAATTGACATCAAAAGATAATTAAGTCAAGTTTCAAAAGGCATGCTACCTATAAATCTATGGAAGATTTTCCATGTCTATGAAAAGTATGATCTAAATGAATGTACTTGAATACATGAGTCATGATTCAGTGTGCTATGTTCTCTATAATTTCTTAATTCCTAGTTTTAATAGTGTAGAATGGAGTTAGTTTTTAGGAAAGATTTTTACTTGATAAAGTTAATGAAATGATTATATACTTGAGTTGCAATGTGCAAATTGAAATAGTTATAATTAGCTATGTGGAAAATCTTGCTAGGATTGTTGGTTATACATGCAAGCTCTCTCTATGGAAATATTCTTGATCCTTGGCCATTTTTGTGTATAGAGTAGAATGTAGTATATTCTATGGTGATCAAGTGGGGTACATAAAAAATGAGAAAGGTTGTGGGAGAGATTTGTGTGAAGTTTGGTAAAGGAGTTGTAAGTAAATACCAATCATTAGGGGTAGATTTTGCATAGTTTGAGAGATATTTTTGATAATACATGTAATCTATCATACTTATGGCCTATTACATTTGTTGACTTAGATAGTAGGTTTGAGGTTGCTCTTTAGCATCAAGTTTTAATAGGAAGCTTGTATTCTATTTGTAAATGTACGTTTCCAAACCCACATGTAAGGGATATTGAGGATCATATGTGTCTCTAGAAACCCTACTTTAGTTGATGTATTTTCATTTCATTGAATTTAATTATGGATGAATCTAAAACTAGACAAATTGGATTCCATAGTAAAGTTATTGTTGACTTGATAGGCTTTGCATAAATGTTTTTTACCTTTCCTGTCATAACCCCTAGTCTCAATAATTAAATTTTGATTTAAACATTACTATTTTAATGATCATGGACTAATCTTGACTCTATTGTGTGACATGAATATACTCTCTCAGGATCAGTGGGACGGATACAGATTGATATTCCATATATGTATTGTTGTACAAGTCTACAAGGCTAAATATTGTAAAGGCTTGGTCCTATTTTATTATGTTATTTATTCACTGATATACATAATCTTATTTGGATATATTGATGAAAGTATGTCACGAGTTGAGTTGTTATGGAAAAATATTTAATTATTCCTCTTTTTTCTGCACCATTTTATGAGAGTGTAATTATTTTATTCTATTTACTATTTTTGGATTGGATTGCATTTTTGTTGGTTACTTTTAGTAAGTGGAATTTTTGGACCTTACATTTGGTATCAAAGCATTCCAGGTACAACACTTGGACCTCGAGTCTTCTACGCTTAGGTTGCATTGTAGTAAAGCCTTAAGTGTATTGAATAGAGAACCTAATTATGGGTCAAGGTTCTTTTAATGAGTTGGTGATTCTTACATGGTTTAGTTGAAACCAAGTAGAAGTTTTTATGTAGTTTGATTTTTCAAAGAACTCTAGAGGTGTGAGACCTCTTCACCTTAGTCACATTTTCATAGGACTTTCTAGTAAGAGTATTGGTGACTATTTGAGGTAAGGCAAGATGGATAGTATATGGTGACAAACCATGAATGATGATGTGGCAATGAAAGTGAATTAATAAGATAAATATATCGAGAAGTGAGATCTCTCTAATGACATGAAGGATGAATGAGTTGATAAGCTACAATGGAAGAAGGAAAGATGAAATTTTGATTAGAGGAGGGATGAAAATCACCTGTGAAATAAATAAAGTCGATAATAATGGATAAATATTGGATGAGCCTTCTTGAATGTAGGAGACCTAAGATGGATGTTTTGAAGGCAAGGATGTTTGTAATAGTACTAGGCTTTGGGCAAGTTGATTGTTGAGCAACGTCCTATGTAGAATCCACAAGATCTTTAAAAAATACAAGGCTTAGATATCTTAAGAATCTTCATTGGTAGTATCTTGATCTATCTAATAGACAAGGCAGAAGTAATTGATGTGGTGAATTATGTATTCTTGTTTGTTATTAGTGAAATTACTTATACATATGTACTATATGAGAATGAAACTTTTCTTGTGCATTAACGCACTTCTCAAAATTGTTACCTTAATTACACTTATATTTATACTTGAACAAAAAATGTTCACTATACCCATACTAATGTGATGGATGTATATTTCATATTATTATTATTATCCTTGTGCGAGCGATGCACTTGTGTGAGGGATGCACTTACTATATTTATTGTATGTAAACTTGAGCGAGTAATGCTCATTGTATGCAATGCATATTCCATATTTTGTGTAAGGCACTGCAAGTAAATAGTGTATTCGTACCCTATGTGCGTTATGCACCAAGGGTTCATGCATTCTTATTGTTAATTATTCATTCTATGTGTACTTGTGTGTATTATGCACTATCATATTATCTGGTCCTTATTTTATACAGTTTGAGATAGATTATTCTTGTTGAATGTGCTATGTGTGATAAACTTTAAGCTTACCTTTCGAGACAGGATATCGAATGTGGGCTAACAGAGAAGGTGATCTTCTTTTTCAAGATCAACAATTTTTTGTATTTATGCTTTGGCCAAAGCTATACTATACCATTGAAATAGATGGATAATGAATGCCTACTTTCTATATTATATGTTTCTCTGCCACTTCATGTATGCAAGAAATATGTTCATTCTAGTCTAGAATGCATAGAAGGCATCAGGCATGCATCGAAAGTCTCCCTCCTGCCCATTTGTTATAGGTTTCTAGGTACCTCTTGTAGGACTAGGTATTCTTCAAGTTAGGAAGAACCACGAGGAAGTGTTGTGATCATGGTTGGGTGGAAAAAGCACCTTAACCATGCTCTTGACCTTCGGCTTGCATGTTATGGTAGTTGAAGGTTGATTGTACATTTGAATCTCTTTATGTAATTCTGAAAATGCATTTTATCATGTATTGAACTTTTGTATGACAAGGTATGTAATTGAACTTCTCTCTGTATGAACTAAGGATGTATTTGAAAAATTCTAGAAGTTACACATTTTGAGTATCTCTGCCAATAGAAAGTTCTTTTTCCATCTATAGATCAAGATTTACTTTTTGTTGTTAAATTTAGTAAATTGTTGTATCAGTATTGAGATCATGATGATCTTCTTATCTCTAATTTTTCTAATCATGTGATGATCTTTTGTATGTTGAAAACCTGTTGATCTTTTTATCTTTTATATTGATCAAGTTGAAGACCTTGTTGTAAAATGTTGATATTTTCTATTGTTGAAATTTTTTATTTTGTTAGTATTTTGGATTTGCCAATGATGATAACAAGTAGTATGGGATGCTTGTTTTTCATCATAAGGGCAATTGTTCTAATGTCTCATGTGAGTAGGCATGTTGACAAAATGAACATAATTAAATTCTTTCTATAAATATCTTGAAATATGAAAAAGATTTGATTACGCTATATAAGATCGTAGGGAAGAAATGAATTACCTTGCATGTTATTTTTTTACTTACCTAAGAGTATAGAAATGAAGTAAATTTTATGAACAATGATGTGCTAACAATGTGTGCAAGTGGATGAATGGTAGAAAGAGGAGTTTTTGCCATTATGAACAAATAGGGACATGGAGCAATGATATATTTGTCAGGTGGGCCGATTTTGACATTGAGGTAAAACATAATTAAAGAGGTATGAAACCTTATCTTCAATTAAGTTGATTTGATCATCGAGACGATGATTCTTTTAAGGGGGGAAGGATGTCATAACCCCTAGTCTCAATAATTAAATTTTGACTTAAACATTACTATTTTAATGTTCATGGACTAATCTTGACTCAGGTGTGTGATAGGAATATGCTCTCTCAGGATTAGTGGGACAGGTATAGATTGATAGTCCATATATGTATTGTTGTACAAGCCTACAAGGATAAATATTGTAAAGGCTTGGTCCTATTTTATTATGTTACTGATTCACTGATGTACATAATCTTATTTAGATATATTGATGAAAGTATTTCACGAGTTGAGTTGTTACGGAAAAATATTTAATTATTCCTCTTTTTCTGCACCATTTTATGAAAGCGTAATTATTTTATTCTATTTACTATTTTTGGATTGGATTACTTTTTTGTTGGTTACTTTTAGTAAGTGGAATTTTTGGACCTTACACTTTCTTGGGTTCTTGACTCTATTTCCCATTAGAATAGGCACCAATCACAAATGGTTGATTGATCATTATTTATGTTGAATATGATCATCTATTCCATGTCAATTAGTGTAAGTTATAGTCCTACTAGTTTGTATAAACTCATTGATACCTCCTTGAGACAAATAATTAGCTTGAGCATAACAGAGAATTTTTTAATCCTTCATCTTTGCATTGTAATTCTTTTTATCAGTGTAAGATGTATTCAATATTGAAGTGTAGCATAAATGTTCCCTTTATTTGTTTTGCCTTTGACTTTCTATTATAGAATGTTGCCTTCTTACCTTTTTAATGTAGTAGCTTTGTGCATATTTTAAAGCAACTGATGAGTTTGATATTATATCCCAAGTTATCATGCACATAGTTAGTTGTTAATAAATACTAAGGAACAATTATAGCACTATCATGAGATCACTATTGACTGCTTACACCTGAGAAAATGTAGACATCTTGATCTAAGAAAGAACCTTGAGCGTTATCCTCTTTCTCATATAGTTCTAAATGATATCAATAAGATGCATTGTTTATCAACAAGAGGATAAAAAGTTCTCCAGGAATGGATATCCATTTCCAAAGAACAGATATCCATTTCTGGCTCCCCAAAATGGATATTTGTTATGTTAATAATGGATATCCATTATTAACAGATATCCATTAGTAATGGATATCCATTAGTAACGGATATCCATTAGTAACAGATATCCATTTTTCTTCAGTTTTGCGTTGCATTTAGGATTAGGACTGTCATTTTATAGGTTTCACTCTCTTCTTGCAGCTTCACCCTTCATGCTGACGACTTTTTTTAATTCAAATTTGATAAAATTAAAAGGGTTTATTGAAAAAATTGTCATCTTTCTAAAAATATAAGATTTTCTTGGTTATCATATTTTTAAATAATTATTAACAATTTTCTATATAGTGTGTGTCTTGAAATCCTCATGGACACACTGATTGAAAAACATCCATAACTTCCAAACCGTTTCACCTTTTTCAGATCTAAAAGATGCATCAAACTCTATGCTTTTTTGGCTATAGGTTTAAAAAAATTGAATTCCAATTTTTTCTGATCAAGTTAGGTTGGCTAGAAAATTGCTTTTTAGTTTCTAAAAAGTCATAGTACAAAAATCATAACTAATTATTTTCTTGGAAAAAAATATGCATCACATCCGAGGATGAGTCCTTTACTTATTTTGAAAGATTAAAAAGAAATAAAATTATTTGTTCATAGTTAGGTTGGTTGGAATGACACCCACTTCTTATTTTTTCTGAAAAATTTAATAGTTGTTCATTGAAATATTCATTTTTCACCAAGTAAATTTAGTTTTAAAAAAAAAGTAGCCCATAAACTAGATTCAATTCTCTACAAATTTTGTTCTTACATATTTTTCAAATTGTGTAGATAATCCATTCAAATTTTCACATGAACTTGATTAAATCTAATTTTTAGTATTTTCTTTGCCACTTAGAGGTATTGTTTGGCCCATCATTATCCTGCACATACCCTTGTATTCTTCACCTTGTGACAACTCCAATGAGTTGTTGGAAGGCTAGGTTCATCATGCCATAGTGCATTTTTTTTGTTTTTTAGTGCAAATGTATTAAAATAGGCCTTTTTATGGGAAACTTGTTTGTGTTATAACTTTTGATTGGTATCTTGAAATTGAGTGTCACTTTTTTCAAAACTTCATATTTTCACATTTCCTATCTATTAGACCTTGTTGCATTGTAAACTACACTAACTTATAAAGTGCCAAAATTTAGGGGTCACCTAATACTAATAAAGTGGGTGTACAGAGTCATGTCGAGAGTGAAAGAATTATGGGTAGATTCATAGAAGCCAAACATAAAATTTTACACAATAATAATATTGCTTCTATCTATCTTTCATTCAATAAAAATTAAATATATATGACTTGTATATCCTATATTATAGGAAAGTTATTCTACCTCCTATAACCACTCTCTTAGATAATTACGGGACTAACAAATAAAAAAAATTATAGGACTGGTATATCCTATATTATAGGAAAGTTGTTCTACCTCTTATAATCACTCTCTTAGATAGATAATTATAGGACTAACAAATAAACCAACTCCTAATTATATGAGTTGTTAAAACAACTCTCTAAGACAAACAGACTCTCATTATAATATAATATTAAGTTGTTTCTTAACAACTTAATATTAACATACATAACTCTATTTTATTAAACATACTAATAAAGATAATCTAAACAACCATGTGAACACTAATGCCTAACACCCCCTCTTAGTATGAACATGGTAAAAACTTTCACACTTTCAACTGTACTAAGCCCAACTCTTGTGGTTCATGATCTTGATTTGAATGAAAGGGACCTCTCATCAACCTTTCATTGTTTTCACATAGGTTTACCATAAACTTGGACACAAACATGAACACACTCATCTGTTCACCTCATATAGTTTTTTGGATTACCACTAACCATTTTAAGATCTGTGAACTACATTATACCACTATTTTTGTTTACTACAATATTTTACACCAAGAGGAAGTACATCACATGAACTGGAAATAGAATTGTATGCCAATGCATAATTTTAGGTCTGCATACTACTATATGGATCTTCCTGCACATGATCACCTACATATGAGAAATTATCTTACTTTCACTTCCGGTGAACTCATCACCAACTGACCACACTTCCTAGAAGTCTAGCAGTTAGAGGATCTTGGTAGCTAGTTGCTCTCCTATATAAATTTTTACAATGTCCTCAATTATAGCCATTACTGTTGGTTTTTACCACTCAATCTCTAACATCATAGGAAACTGCCACTGCCACTAGAAGTTACCCTTGACTTTAGTCGATTTGGTGCAAGTAGTTTTGTCACTAAAACAATTTTACAACCCTATCACTAGTGACTGACGAGAGGTTGTTGATTATCCTCCAACCTCCTATGCCTCCATCCTCTAGTTGACTTTCTACTTAGTAAATTTGGCTTTGAGGCTTAGTTCATTGATTGTGAGGAAGTAATATATCCTCCCCCTTTATGCAAACTTCTTACAAGGAGTGTCGAGTACCACCGATCATGCACTCCAACAAAAAACAACATTATTTTACAATAATTCATTCATTTATTTATTATTATAAGCTAATATGCAGCCCTAATTTTAATTTCAATGCAATATCAATATAATAAAAATATCAATTTTCTAGAAGATCCCGTTTGCTATGGGCTTTGTAACTTCATGTCTGTAATAGTGGAAAAGCACCCACTCTAATTTAGAATTCTTATGGCATTGGCTACAAACCTTTTTACCTCTTCCACAATAGGATCAAGATGAAGCTTATATCGAGCCTGTGGTAGCCACCATTCATTATGAGACTGCAAAGCCTTCCCTAGAAAATGGATCAATCTAGCACTGTCTCTCTCAAATATTGAATGCTTTTAGGGAAGCACACATCTCATATCAAGGAGTTGGCTTTCTATAGTGGGAGTAGGGATTAGTCAAGCATCCCTTCCAATAGAAGTGAATGAAGTACCATAGTGAGTGACAACTACCTATTTGTTGCACAAAAATCAAACCCTTATCTTAGGTAGCAGACTTCACTCATTCAAATCTTGTGGCTTTTCTTTAAAAAATAAGATTATTATTTAAACAAGGGTGACATTTGAATGATTATTGAGAGCTACAACTCTTTCCTTACACTTATATGGCCTTACAAGGTACTAGGTTCCACTCTTCAACAAATCTATGATCACAATGTCATTCTCCCTTGCAAAGGCTACGATCTAGCTTTCCTTAGATCTTTCTTGTGATTTGATCATCACACAACCTCTTGAATAGAAATAGCCAATTAAATCAATGCATGCTCACAGAACCGTGATAACTTCCAGCTCAATTTTAGAAAAATGCATTGCTAGTGGCAATCAAATGATAGCATAGTATAATTATATCCTTCTCTTAAACTAGTTTGAGAAATATCTCCCATACAGATAAGCTACATTTACCAACTCCACTATGTCCATAAATATGATAGCCAGCGACACCACTTAAATATATGGATGATGCATTATAGCAAAGGTCAAACCTTGTGGCAGCCTTGTCATTGATAGAAGGAAGATTTGTGGTGGACTAATGGAATTCATAAAAAAATCATATGCAACTCTTATACCATGAAAGATTTATGGGCAGAGTCATAGAAGCCAGACATAAAGTTTTACATAATAATAATATTGTTTCTATCTATCTTTTGTTCAATACAAATTACATATATAGGACTTGTATATCTTATATTATAGGAAAGTTGTTCACCCTCCTATAACCACTCTCCTTAAAGATAGATAGTTATGGGACTAACAAATAAATAGATATATAGGACTTGTATCCTATATTATAAGAAAGATGTTCTGCCTCCTATAACCACTCTCTTAGATAGATAATTATGGGACTAACAAATAAACAAATTCCTAACTATATGAGCTGTTAAAAAAACTCTCTAATACAAACAAACTCTCACTATAATATAATATTAAGTTGTTTCTTAACAACTTAATATTAATGTACATAACTCTATTTTATTAAACATACTAATAAAGCTAACCTAAACAACCATGTGAACACTAATTCCTAACAAAGAGCACTTCCTTTGAGTTGTGTTCAGAACACTTCCAATGAGCTGTGTTAAGAGCACTTCCTTGAGTTGTGTCCAAAACACTTCCACACTTCTTTCCACATTTTTAGTTAAGGGGGTCTTAGCACTTATAAAACCCAGCTCCTGGGCATGCATATTTTTGCCCCAAAAATCCCTTAACAATTTCCACTTTTTCCTTTATAGTTAAAACCCCCTATTTATATCCAATTTGAGATAATTTATAGGGGTTTTCCTTTGATAATTTCAAATTTAAAGTCCCCCTAGGTCAATGTGTTTTCTTCCCTTAGAAAAATTGGTTCATCTACAGCTTTTGTTGGCAAATCGGCAAAATCATGAATTGACGAACTTGCCAACCGGGTTTGTGGGTTCGTGACTTCATCAATTTTCTGATTTACTAACAAAGAGACAAAAAGAGGGAGTTTGAAAGAGTGTCTTGTTTCTTCTTTCGAAAGTTTCTAAGGAAGCCTTTGTCAGTGAATCGACAAAGTCACAGACTACCGATTTTGCTGATTAAGTTGATGTGTTTGTATTTTCTCTAATTTTTCGATAAGGTGACAATGAAGTGGAAGATTTTTAGAAGAAGAAAAAGGCAAAGGGCTGAGCAAAAGGATAGAGAAAAAGTTGAAGTTTGAGGTCTTTGTCAAAAAATTAGCTAGCTCGCAAATACTGAACTTGCCAACTAGGTTTGCGAGTTTGTGTTTTCTCTAATTCGTTGACAAAGCGATAGGGCACCAAAAGGAGAAGTTTCCAAGATAAGTCAAAGAGATGGGTAAAGGAAAGTTCTCCGATCGAAGGCTTTGCTGATAGTGTTTTTGCCAATAGTAGAATAAAGGAAAAGGGCAACAAAAGGTAACATTTTCTAAGGCATAAAAGAAAAAGGAAGCTTGGGAAAGTCTTCAATTAGTGGAAGTGCAGGTTCATGAACCGAAAAGTTAATTAACAACCAACTTTGGGGTCATGAAGGTTCACCGACCAAAGGGAAGGAAAGGCAGTGAAAGATGAGAAGAAAGACAGTTTCTCTAGTTTGTGAAAGTAAGAATTCACTCAGAAAGTGAGTAAAAATGGGAAATGAGGCAAAGAGCATTTGTCAGTAAAAGGGTGAGTTCGTGAACTGGGAAGTTCACTGACTAAGCTTTTTGTTGACTAGTTTGCTGACAAAGATGAATAAGAAGATGCTTAGCACATAAAGAAGTAAAATTTAATTTATGATGGCCTTATAGAGATGAAAAGGAAGATCAATCAGACAAAATTTTGATTTCTTCAGGTACGACCAAATTCAAGAGGGCCTATAAGTGAAATTTGGATAACACTTTTAAAGTGATGTAAAAGCTTTTGGAGCTGATTTCTTGAATTCGTACCATGGTTGCAAAGTGAAACCTATAGATTGGTACCTAGCATTAATGATTCTATAGAACAAGGTCATTTAGGTGCGTAGTACAATAAAATTCTTCAATGCACAAGTACTCATGAAGGACAAAGTAGATGAAACTGATGTTGTAGGTGTCAGGGAGTAGACTCAAACCTTCCCTCATTATTGCTCCAAGTACTCCAGGCATGTGGGCAATCTTCTTCTATCAATTTTTAGACTTGTAAGGGTGTAGGTGTGCTTCCAATCATGCAGATTTTCTCACATAACAGTGGCCCGAATTCAATGAAGCATGGGTGTACTCATTAACACCTAAGTGCAGTGCTTGGGATTATGCATTGAGTTGAATTGCTCTATATGTGTATGTTTTTTATGTATTATGGGTTGGTTCTTTGTTTGTGGCTAGAGCCTGTGTAGGTCCATAATACTTCAAGGGCTTCAAATTACGTCATGTCCAGTTGTAGAGAAGTAGTGGGATGGTGAAACAATTGAAAGATAATTGTGATGTAGGGATTGTGTAGAGAATTTCTCTATGATAGTTTATATGTATTTAGTGTCTTTCCTCTTATCATATTTGTTGATATATTTGTATTGGACATTTCAAAATGTGACATCATTTTAAATATATTACAAGCCTAGTAATTGTCATATGTTCTTTACATTTGAATGCTTGCAGTTGTGATCTAGATGATTAAGTATGTTTGAAGCACAAAACCTGCAATCTAATACAACATGTGCTTAGATCAACTTTTTATTGTTTCCCTTCTATTTGTTTTATTTTCTATAATCTGAGACTCTATAGCCCAATTGGATTGGCACCGGTCTTGACTCTATTAGACCAATCACACACTATTTAAATCAAATAATCATATACCAGTCGTTGAGGGGAAAACCAACTCTCTTGTTCATGTACATTCACACAATTTGTATCATCTATATAGGGGTTTTGTGACAACCAATTATTCTTGATTCAGTGACAGTCTTTGGAACTAAGACAATGAGTTGGGACTGGTTGTCCATTTATTTTTAGTTGTTCATCTCATTTAAAGTTAATACCTATTGAGGTATACCCCTTGGAATATCCCTCCAGAGTCTAAGCTAAGCTCAAAGTGTAGAGGAATCTACTTGTGTTGTAAAATGTGTACACCACCATTTTACCCTTAGTTTAGCTCCAAAACAGGCCTCAAATATTCACCGTTGTTTATTAGGACCTATTTTAACACCTTTTTGAGCATTAAGCATGTAGTTCCTAATCCTAATACATGAAACTGAAAATGGAATCATAAGGTGAGGCTAAACATATTTTAAGTGCCTTCTTTTGGGGATTATGTGGCTAAAGCACCAGGGTGCCCAAGCACCCTGGGCCCTCCTTTAGCCCTACCCTAAATTATGGCCTTGTTGGCTTAGGCCTCTTAAAACATTCCTAATGTCATCCTTGTGTGGTTTAATTCTCTAGAAATTGATAGGAATGCAAATAATAGTAAGTTATTCTATTCATTTGAACATCTAACTCTCTCTAGCAAAACTTGGCACTCTTGTACTCTCTCTCTTTCTCTCTCTTGTAGATTATTGCTACGACACAAATATATTGCAAGTCTTGTGAAGATATTGGAGGCTACACCAACTTCTTGATTCAAGTTGTGACACCATCTATAAGCATACAAGGGTTCCCATGCTCATGGTGACTTCCTTTCTTCATGCTTTGTCTTAGCATTCCATTATACTTCAGATTTCCCTCTTCCCTCCTATGGTACAAACTCTTTTTCAATCATCATTTCTATTATGGAGGTGGAAACACCATTTGTGAGGCTTGACTAACGCAAGCTCCTAAAAAGCACCAAACCATTTTCTTCTTGCATGTGTGCAGGTCAGACGAATAGATTTCAGGAGCCGATTTCTAGGAAAAAGACTAAGGTTTTTGTTAGAGACTCGACTGCAAAATTAGTTTATACTAACCCTAATTAAGGTATAGGGTTCCCAAGAACCCTTATCCTTAGTATTTTGACCTCTAAAATTAGGTTCTCCTCTATTCACTGATCTCCATGCTTTCTTCGGATTGTTTGTATCTATTTCTGATTATCTCTTATGCTCTGATCTTTGTCAACTAGGGTTGCATATCTTCACTCTAGCATGATTGATTGGATTTGGTTAATTTCTTCTCTATACAACAAAAGGGCTGAACCCCTATAGTTTGGCTCTCCTTCTTGGGTATAACCCAAGCTCATTTTGTGCCCCAATGTTTTGTAGAAGACGGTTTGACCTAGTTTAATCTATTGAGCTCTAGTATCTCTTTTCTACATAACATTTTGGTGAAACCATCATTTATTGAACTTTGGAATCCTTCTTGCATCTGATAAAAGATATATTCTGCCTTAGATCTTATTATATTTCACTCATTCATCATTGTGCATAATTGTATAGCTTACTTTTTTCATAATTTCATTTTTAGGGTTTGTAAAAACCTTACATTTTTGGAAAATTTAGCTAATCTTAAACCTAGGGTTTGTAGATTAGTGTGTTGTATCAGATATTGTTGAATTATTGAATTTGTTAAAGGGTTTTAAGTTTCTTAACCTTTTCATCCTTTCTTTTCTAGGACATTTTTGCATATTTGGCATTGAAAAAAGTGAAAAAATTAAGCATTTTAGGCTTAGAAAAAGACATATTTGTGCCTAGTTTTCATTGCATATGTCATAGGTCATTGTAGAAATATTTAAATCTATGATTTTTTCATCAGATATGATTCATATTATAGTATATAATCATTTCATTGTATTGCATCTTGCATTTGAAGCTCTCATTTGCTAGTGTTTTGTTCAAAAGATTGAATTTTTGAAAAACCTAGTAAAATTCAAAAACCTAGGGTTTGTAATTAAAATCTTGTTTCAGACTTTGTGGCTATTGTAAAAATTTCAAATATGAACTTTTATTTCTATATCATGTCATAAATTTCATTCATGCTCAAAAATAGGGATTGCATTGAGAAATTTTGGTCTAGAAGTGAGCATTTAAGATCTAGGGTTTGATGGTAAAACCCTAGGTAGTCTTGCATTTAGTGCATCTTTATTAAAGGAAAGTTTTGTAATTTTTTGTAATATCCAAGTGGATAAACATTTAGGCACTTCCTTTGCACATACTACACATCCTACATTTGCAAGAGTTAGTTGTTGTGGTTACCAAGAATATCACAATTTTTGGAAGACCCTGCTTCTCTTGCACTTGTAGGTCTGTAATTGCAATCTCATTTTCATATTGGGGGTATTTGATTAATGCATAGATATGATTGCACATTTCTATTCTATATCATATTCTCATACAATAGACAAGTCATCTCATCATGGCTTCTTCTAATTGTTCTTCTTTGGTATCTTTGCATGTATATAACAAAGATTTTGAAATTTTTTATAAATTCGTTAATATCCATCCTTATGTTTTGAATCATATAAAATCCATGTATGATATTGATATCTTTAAATTCTCTTCATTTAAATCCTTGATTATGTATCTGATTTTGATAACTTAATAAGTCTCACGAATGTGTACCCTTCGATATCAAATGATCTAACTGAATTCATCTCCATGAATAGTCATGAGAAAGATGATGGCGATAATTCTTCTTTTACTTCTATTAAAAATATTGATGATGCCATGTCTACTCCCATGGATATACTCTCTAATACATGTGGTGGTGACCTAGCTTTGTCTATTTTACCCTATGATTTGGATCCCTCTCCCAAAATTGTTCCCATTGTGAGAATATTTTGGTGCAAAAGGATGAAATCATTGATACATTTCTTAAAATCACTCTACTCTCTCTTCATTCCAATGCTCTCTCTTCAAAAAATGAAGCATTAGGGGATGAAGATCCTTCTCTCACAAAGGATCCTCTATGGGTAGATAATGGACATTTATCTTAGCATCTTAAATCCTCTATTTCTAACATATCACATGATGATTCCATGAGTCGTACTATTGATCTTCCTCCTTTCATCAAATGCTCAAGTACCTTGGATATCACTAAGGAAGTGAAGACCCTTGATCTTCATCCTTTGGTTAAATGGTCAAGTACCTTGGATGTCACTAAGGATGTGAAGACTCTTGGCATTTCTCCTTTGGTTGCATGTTCAAAGCCCTTGGATATCACTAAGGATGCAATCATCAACAATCTTCTTAACAACACTTTACCCTCTATTCATTCCAATACCCTCCCTTCAAAAGATGAAGCATTAGTGGATAAGGAGTAGTATCTCATATTAAATCCCTTGAGGATGGGTGTGGATCTTAATTAAAATGAAAACAATGTCAATTCAATCATCATTAATAGACTTATTTCTCCCACTAATGGGATAGTGAATAATTGTACTAATGTTCCTAAAATCATTATGCATGAGGTACCTAATACACCTCCTCATTTCAAATTGGTGATTACTAATCAAGGTGATCCAACATCACCTCGACCCCCAGGTTACATTCTCAATTATGCAAAACGAATTACTCAAGGAAATCAAGGTGTTCATGATGTGTCACAACATCACATGATTGCTCACACATATAACACCCGCAATAAAAGTAAGAAAGCACTAAAGTGTGCCTGTCTCTCTTCCACCTTCTCAACCTATCCTACCTCAAGCAGCTTGTCTTCCTACTCATTTTGGTAAAGAATATGATCTTGTCAAGTAGCTCCATGCTACTCTGACTAAGATCTCTCTATAGGATTTAATACAAACATTGCCTACATACCACGAAATGCTCCATGAAGCTCTTTAAAAGGTAGTTGTTCCACCTTCTTCTAGACCAAATGACGTAGCATCTCTATTAGATTGTATGCAAGTGGAAGCATCTGATATATTATTTCATCAACATGAGTTACTTCCCATAGCAGTTCAAGAATAAAATGAGCCTCTTATGATATTCATCATTATTAATAGAAAGAGGATAAGACACACAATGATTGATGGTGGATCAAGTATTAATGTTTGTGGCATAGATTGATTACATAAACTCAATGTTGATACATCTCGCATCAAATCGTATAATAAAGTCAAAATTCATGGCTTCGATAATGTTGATAGGCAATCATTTGGTACTATCATCTTACCTCTTAAGGCTAGACCTATGACATTCCCTACCCTTATCCATGTCATGCCTAATTCTCTTTCATATAATCTTCTTCTTGGTAGACCACGGATTCATGCCATGGGGGTAGTTCCGTCTACGCTTCATCATTCAATAAAGTTCATCTTTCAAAATAAAGTACATACAATTAATGAAGTTGATACGACTCCAGATAGTTGCTTGAAAATAGAAGTAAGACATCAAACTCCTTTAAGTAGTTTGATCCCTTCTTCAACACTACCCCCTACTGCTAACAATAGTATTTGTAAGGATGGTGTTGGTCCTTCGAATGTGTTTTTTAGTGATGATTGTGGTTTGTCAGATTTCACACCCTCCTTTATGAGTGAATATAAAATCCTACCCTCACACCGTAAGACCTTGAAGGTAAATACAACTACAAAGTTTAAACATAAATTTAATGATGATGGAACCTTTAAAATAGATGAAGATCTACCATCCCCTACAAGAATGGTAGCCATTTGTGATAAAGTATCATCTCAATCAAATGAATCATCTAATTATAATCCATGTCTTGGTAATGAAGTGGCCTCTTTAGATTTCAATCCCCATTGGATGATTGAAACAAAGATGGACCCTCCTCACCGTAATAAAAAATAATGATCCTTCTTCTTCAACATATAATCATATACTTCTAAAAATAAAACTAGCCATATGACCTCTCTTTGTCCTTCAGTCTTAGAGAAGCATTATGGGTGTGGATTCAAAGTTCTTTCAAAACAAGGATACAATGGAAATGGGTTAGGATAAAAAGAAAAAGGAATTAAAGATCATGTGGAACCAACACCACACTTCTCTAAATTAGGTTTCGGTTTCCGGCCTTCTCCTCTATTCTCGCCACCATGTTTACAACAAAAAGGTTTGCTTCCTACTCCCCCTATATCTTCTCTTTTATCTCAAAAAGAGTGTATTTTGTCGAGTGTAATCAAACACCGCTTAATCACTCTTCCTCCTCTAAAAAACAAAAAGATTAAAAAAAATCATTTAACTCATTATTGTGAGTATCATTGAGCACTTGGTCATTCCACTAATGAATGTTGAGTCTTCGGTGACAAAATTCAACAACTTAGAACAAGGTTTGACTCTAGTACTTCTCACCATGATTGATGTAGTCCCTAGAGCACCTTGTCCTCCCTCCATTTTATAATAAAGTTAGGGGAGGATGATTTTTTATAGGCTGACACACAAGAGTGATCCCTTCATCTCATTTGTATTATGTTTGGGCATATAATATGATATATTTTCATTCTCCCTTGACACCCTTGTTTGCACAAAGGTACAAGGAGTAAGAATGCATTGTGTCATTCATCTATGTGAAGTAATTACATAATCCAACATCTCATAGATGTCCCATCTCTGAGTCTGAAAGTATGCTTGATTAGCTATGCAAAAATGTGAGTAGATGATTGCCAGCATTCTCTCACATACCTAGGAGATCATGTAACAAGAAAATCAAAATATACATCAAATCTTGATCAACTTTACTTCATCAACAATTAAGAAAATCAAACATAACTTGGTCCTAGAACAAGGGTGCCCAGTAAGGTTTGGGGTGCTCAGAAAGGACTAGGGCACCTAGTAGGGTCTAAGGCACCCCAAGAGGACAGTGGCACCCTAGGGGCCATTGAAAAGTGTCCCTCTAGCCCATTTTTTTCTCAAAATGTGACAAAATTGTTAAATTAATCACCATTCTTCCATCTATGTGGCATCTTGTAGTAGTGCTCGACATCATACCATGACTACACAAGCCATTGTGTATCATGCCTGTAAGCATTGCCTAGGCTTCCTCTTCTTTGGGGAAACCTCTTGTTGCGATGTAGCTTCTATAAACACATCTCATTTGGGCATGTACTTTTAGAAATCTCTTGTATCTATTTCATGTATCTTTCTCACTCTACCTTAAAGGCAATTGCTCCTTGTTGGAGTTAGAAATCACTTTAAGGTGGGGGTATATATCGTGCTATGAGCCTTACTCTCTTTCATTCTATCTAAACACTTGTTTATTATGTCTGGTTACTACTCTCTCTGGGAAAGGATTAATAAAAGCTTGGAAACAAGATATTGAGTTATCTTGTTCTCCTAGGTTGAAGCTTGGAAACAAGAACTTGAGTCATCTTTTTGTCCTAGGTTGAAGCTTGGAAACAAGATCTTGAGTCATCTTGTTCTCCTAGGTTGAAGCTTGGAAACACAATCTTGATTCATCTTGTTCTCTTGAGTTGAAACTCCTTACATTTTTGGGAGAAGGGTTGCACCACCAACTAGAGTTTGGTAGTAAGGTTGCTCCACCTTCTTATTCTGCAAGGCTTCACGTAAATCCTCTTATGGGAGGTAGCTTTGTGTATTGCCTTGAGTGGAAGCACTTTCCTTTTGAGATGGATTATGTGTATGATGTGTTTGTACTCTCCTATGCTTCTTCTTATTTCTAACTAATATCTTAGCATTCTTATTTATTGCATCTTGGGGAATGATACATGGTGATTGAGACATCACTTAGATCAAGGTCTCTTTTATCATGTTGACTCAAGGTCTTTCACATTACGTTTCTTGTATATATTATTTTCTATATATATTCTCCATGTCTTGCACGTGCTTCACTTATATTCTAGGTGTGTTCTATGTATACTTTGTGCCTTATATGTGTATGCTTCATGTCAAGTGTGTATACTTTGTCTATGGTGTGTATACCTTGTGTATTGTGTGTATTCTTGTGTATTATGTGTATGCATTAACTTCTGAAGTGCATGCTTTGTGTATGCCTTGTGTATATCTTGTCTCATGTCGTCTATGTGTTTCATTTATGTGAGTGAACTATGTCATGTCTTATGTGTATACCAATCATCATAGACTCCTAGAATCCTAAACTTTGGGGGCTTGATCACCCTTCAATTTTGGTGTCATTCTATGGCTTCTATGTTGTTGTGTTTTAATTGTGTCTTATCCATCCTTTAGTATGAGTTCAAACATAAGTTTGTACACACACTAAAGTGGGGGCTAAACTATGTGTCATAAAATGTGTACACCATTATTTTACCCTTAGTTTAGCTCCTAGATTGGCCTCAAATATTCAACATTGTTTATTAGGACTTATTTTAACACATTTTTGAGCATTAAGCTTGTAGTTCTTGATCCCAATGCATGAAACCTAGAAAAGAATCATAAGGCAAGGCTAAGCATACTTTAAGTCCTCTCTTTCAGGGATTATCTGGCTAAAGAACCAAGGTGCCCAAGCACCCTGGGCACTCCTTTAGCCCTACCCTAAATTGTGGCCTTGTTGGCTTATGCCTCTTAAAACATTCCTAATGTTGGCCTTGTGTGGTTTAATTCTCCAAAAAATAACAAGAATGCATAAAAAAGTAATTTATTCTATTCATTTGAACATCCAACTCTCTCTAGCAAATCTTGGCACTCTTGCACTCTCTCATGGTCTATATAGCTCTCTCTTGTGGATTATTGCTATGACACTAACATATTGTAAGTCTTGTGAAGATCTTGAAGGCTACACCAACTTCTTGAGTCAAGTTGTGATGTCATTTACAAGCATACCAGGGTTCCCATGCTCATGGTAGCTTCCTTCATGATTTGTCTTAGCATTCCATTATACTTTGTATTTGCCTTTGCCCTCCTAGGACATGTGGTCTTTATCAATCATCATTTCTATTATGGAGGTGAAAACAACATTCATGGGGCTTGACTAAGGAAAGCTCCTAAATAGCACCAAACCATTTTCCTTCTTGCATCTGTACAAGTCAGACGAACAAGGTTCAATAGCTGATTTCCAAGAAAAAAACTAAGGTTGCTATTTTAAACCCAAATACAAAATCAATTTCTGCTAGCCCTAATTAGGGTCTAGGGCACCCAAGTGCCCTTGTCCTTGGTATTTTGACCTCTAGAATCAGGTTCTCTTCTATTCACTAATCTATGTGCTTCCTTCGAATTGTCTATATCTATTTCTAATTATCTATTATGCTCTAATCTTTGTCAACTAGGGTTTCATGTCTTCACTCTAGCTTGATTGATTGGATTTAGTTAATTGCTTCTTCATACAACAAAAGGGTAGAAGCCCTATAGTTTATTTCTCCTTCTTGGGTAGAAGCCAAGCTCAGTTTATGCCCCGATGTTTTGTAGAAGAGGGTTTGACCTGGTTTGATCTATTGAGCTAGTATCTCTTTTCTACATAACACTACCCACTCATGTTAGTTGGCCAAAATCACATTTATGATGTTGATCAAGCCTATTTTTCACTCCCTTGACAACATCCCTGGCCTAGGAGTGGATAAGTGTTTTAAGGATTTGGGTTGTAGTTATTTTGGGAACCAACATTTTGGCATCATTGTCAGCAACATAATAGCCCGGTTTAGATTTTGAAAGACCTTTGCAACATAGTCACTAATGAATTTTGTAGCCATTGTCGAGTGTAGCATTTTGTGTTTTGAAGTTGACAGCCCATCAACTTGCACATTTTGGCACCGTTGCTAGGGAGAGATTATTGCAAGGTTGGAAAGAATTTAAAGACTCTACTAGTTGGTGGGCCCAGAATTAATTTGTTACCTTGAAGATCAGTCACACTTCAAGGAATTCCTCTTTGGAAGAGTTGGCGACTCTACTATCAAAGAAAAGGAAAAGTTTGGTTGCTGCTATTCTATTTTTGTTGATGATTTGAATGCCCCAAACTTATGAACAACAGCTAGTAGATAAAGGTACACATGGTTTCCTTTTATAATCAATTCAAACTTTCTCCAAAATACAAAAGAAATTATTCTATTAAGTCTTGTGCCACCCTACATGGTAGAAAAATTTAGTCATGGCTTCTTGGCACACTCATGGCCCTAGGGAAGATCCTTCTTATGCATCATTCTCTATCTCATACCATGAATATTATGAGGATGAAGATGCTTACGATTCTTATGCTTATGATTAATCAGGATCACTCAGATTTCCCTACATCCTGCATTCCCATGCCTCAATGTCAAACACCATTGCATGATCAAAGTGAATCAGCTAGGCTACAATATGAAATTGAAAAGGGAAAATAGTTATTAGAGTCTTTGCTACAACAATAAAAGGAATTAGAAAATCAAATCATGCTACATCAATCCAGGCCGCACTCCAATGCCCTTCCTATTGTTGTCAATAGATCACTTTTTTGGCCCCCTCCCATTGGTAATGAGACCACATACAAACAACTTGACCTTTCATGGGTCAATTATGAAAACTAGTCCATGCCCAATAAGATTTATTATCAGATGCCAATTTTGTATGGGTGTGATATTTATGATGGGAAGGTACATATTCTTGTATTTTTAGATTTCATGGATAGGTTTCAATTTGATGATGAGGATATGTGGATGAGGTTCTTTGTTAGATCACTTGATGGATTAGCACAGAAATGGCTTGTTGGTTTCCTTAACCATCACTTTGCTTCCTAGGATCATTTAGTGGCAGTGTTTGAGAAATTTGCAAGTGGTTTGGACCATATTGTTCTTATCCAAAAACTTGAAAATATCAAAAGCTATGAGGGTGAATCCAGCATGGATTTTAACCATTAGTTTGTTGTTGCACTATCTAGTATTCTAGATGCTTTCAAATGTTCTATTCCAGCTTGCATTGATTTACTTTTGAATCGTATGAAGTTGGGTTGAGCTCAGTAGAAGAATATTTGAGGATAGTTAATTTGCAACAGGCTTACCTTTCTCTTCATACTTTTGTTAGAATGAGAGACAAATATGTTGCTTGGTTGTTGTCCCATAAGGTGAGTGTTGTAAATGATGAGCATGTGGCAAGAAGAAATACTATAGGTCTAGTTGAGTGTATTGTCAAGAAAAAGGAGTTATCCAAGGCAACATTATATGAAAATTGTGCTTAAAGCAAAAATAATGTAGCTACCTATCCTCAGTTGGATGCATCGTCCCTTGTGGATGATGATGTTGTTGCTATCTTGTGATCCCCAACCTAAAATTAAAGATGACAATAGCAGGTTTGCACCCAATAATAACTGATTTGAGACAGGCAAAGGTGCATACATTTGGTTTCACTTTGAAGACCTTATTGTGGGTTGTGATGTGGGTGAATGTGATATTGTACGGGAGAAATTTTATAGTGAGGACATGAGGACAGAGGTGTTTGATGCAACATCTCTTGAAAATGTAAAAGATGAGAATAGCATGTGCATGTTTTTGCATTTGGATGAGTCAATCCATGGGAATGGTGGCAATGATGATCTTTTATTTAGTGAGCTCCCAGGTTTTGTCCCTTTTAACAATGATGAGGTTGATAGTGTTGAGGATGCTTGTGTGGAAGTCAAGGCATCTTGTGCTTCAAGTGACATTTATTACACTTGTTCTTCCTTTACTAATGACATATGTACTAACCAATTCTAGTCAAATGATCTTATAACAGTTAACATCGGTAAGAGAGACCTCCATGATAAGCATTTTGTTGCTAACCTAGTTATGTAGGTAGTAGATAGAATTCCTTGTGATGATATGGAGGAGGACAATCTTGTACCTATTCGTAGTGGAAGCTATAATGCAATGAGTTGTCCAGTTGAGATTGAAATAGAGAGGTTGTGGGATGGATGCAATCCATCATTTGAAATTCCTCATTATGATTCTTATGTTGATGATGATGACAGAGATATGGATTAGGTATGTGATCTAAGTGTGGAACAAGAAATCAACATGTGTAAAAATGATGTATGCTGGCAGCCTATTATCTAAGAGCTTGACACTTGTAAGTACAAAAGTTTCCTTTGTGATGAAGGTCAGGTGCCTATTGCTATGGATGATGGTGTTATGCCTAAATTTGAGTCTTTTGTTTGGGCCCAGTATACACATAATAATGACATTGAGTAGCAACAAGAGTGCCAAGTTGAAGATCAACATATCCAGGCCCAACATGAGGATATGACAGAGCTTGATATTTTCTAGTTTGATTTGCAAGATATGTTTCTTGTTGTGGATCGATAGTACAGTCAAGCACATTTGTCTTTTCCATGTGAATTGGAAGTGTTCTCATTTTGCCTTAGTTTGCATTAAGAGGCCAGCATGGACAGTTGATGATGGATGCTTCTTTCCATCTATTTCTTTTGATACTGTCCTGGTTCTATATTTTTCACCCCTTGTTGCTGTGAAAAAGCATGATGTAGTATGGAATAGATTGAACACCTATTATTTGTGCCTGCCTTGTAGCAGTGTTTCCAATGGTGAATTTTGTCTTTGTATTGTGTGCAGTGGTTGTAGATTGAAGCATGCTGAGGATAATATTCATTTGTTGCAGTTGGGTGAGAAGTGTAGATTTGGCTTGAGGGAGATCAGCTCCTTCATTCAACTTGTCTTTGACAGAGGTAAGCAGTTGTAATAGTCTTTTGTAGGGTTGGTCTGCAGTGCCTAAAAATTTTGATTACAATCATTTTTCTTTTGTGACTATGTGTTGTCTTGTATATATGCCTTGTAGTAAATGGGTTTTATGTTGTTCCCCCTATTTGTTTTTGTTTTTTGTCTACCCAAAGATATTCTGGATCCTTGTGTCATTTCTTGGAACACATCCCCAACCAGAGCTAGTGTTAGAACCTGTAAAGAATATTTTTGCCCCAAAAATCCCTTAAAAAATCCCACTTTTGCCTTTGCAGTCAAAACACCCTATTTAGATCTGATCTGAGATAGTTTATAGGGGTTTTAATTTCATAATTTTTAAGTTAAAGTCCCCCCAGGTCAATGTGTTTTCTTAACTTAGAAAAATTGGTTCATCTAAGGCTTTTGTCAACAAATCAGCAAAATCATGAACTGACAAACTTGCCGACCGGGTTGATGGGTTTGTGACTTCATCAATTTTCTTATTTACCAACAAAGAAGAAAAAAAGAGGAAGTTTGAAAGAGTGTCTTGTGTATTCTTTGACAAAGTTTATAAGGAATCCTTTGTCAGTGGATCGACAAAGTCTTAGACCATCAATTTTTTCAATTAACTTCATGCATTTGTATTTTGTCTGATTTTCTAATAAGGAAACAAGGAAGTGGAAGATTTTTAGAAGAAGAAAAAGGAAAAGGGTGGAGCAAAAGGATAGAGAAAAAGTCAAAGTTTGAGGTCTTTGTTGGCAAATCAGCTAGTTCATGAAATGTCAAACTTGTTGAAGTTAGGTTCGTGAGTTTGCATTTTTTTTATTGGCTAACAAAGTGATAGGGTATCAAAAGGAGAAGTTTCTAAGAAAAGGAAAAGATATGGGTAAAGGAAAGTTCACCGATCGAAGGCTTTGGCGACGATGCTTTCGCAAACATCAAAAGAAAGGAAAAGGGCCATAGATGGCAAAATTTTCTAAGGCATAAAAGAAAAATGAAGCCTGAGCAAGTCTTCAATCAATGAAAGTGTTGGTTCACAAACCTAAAGGATCACTGAAAACCAACTTTATTCCCACGAAGATTCACTGACCAAAGAGAAGGCAAGACAGTGAAGGAAGAGAAGAAAGACAGTTTCTCTAGTTTGTGAAAGTGAGAATTCGCCAACAAAGTGAGTAAAAGAGGAAAATGAGGCAAATAACATTTTCTAGTAAAAGGGTGAGTTCACAAACTAGGAAGATTATTGACTAAGCTTTTTTCTGATTAGTTTGCCAACAAAAAGGAATAAGAAGATGGTCAGCACATAGAGAGGTAAAATCTGATTTTTGATGGTCAGATGGAGATGAAAAGGAAGATCAATCAAGCAAAATTTTGATTTCTTTAGGTATGGCCAGAGTGAAGAGGTCCTGTAAGTGAAAATTGGATAACACTTTTTAAGTATTGTAAAAGATTTGGGAGGTGATTTCTTGAATTTGCACATGGTAACAGAGTGAAACCTATGGATTGGTACTCAGGATTAATGATTCTATAGAACAAGGTCATTCAGGTGGGTAGCATAGTATAATTATTCAATTCACAGGTACTCATGAAGGACAAAGTAGATGAAACAAATGTTGCAGGTATCAGGGAGTAGACTCAAACCTTCCCTCATTATTTCTCCAAGTACTCTTGAGGCATGTGGGCAATCTTCTTTTGTCAATTTTCAAACTTGTCAGGGTGTGGATGTGCTTCCAATCGTGTAGATTTTTTGACATAATAGTGGGTTGAATTCAATGAAGCATGGGTGTACTCGTTGATTGAGTGCAACACTTGGGATTATGCATCGAGCTAAATTTCTATATATTCGTATGTATTTGATGTATTAGGTGTTGGTTCTTTGTTGGTGATTGGAGCCTGTGCAGGTCCAGAATACTTCTAGGGCTCCAAATTACGTCAGGTCTAGTTGCAAAGAAGTAGTGGGATGGTGAAACAATTGAAAGATAATTGTGCTGTAGGGATTGTGTAGAGAATGTCTCCATGATAGTTTGTATGTATTTAGGGTCTTTCCTCTTATCACATTTGCTAATAAGTTTGTATTAGATATTTAAAAATGTGACATCATTTTAAATATATTACAAGCCTTGTAATTTTCATTTGCTCTTTACATTTGAATGCATGCAGTTCTGTTCTAGATTATTAAGTATGTTTGAAGCACAAAACCTGCAATCTGATACAACATGTGCTTAGTTCAACTTTTCTTTGTTTCCCTTCTATTTTTTTTCTTTTCTATCATCTGAGACTCTATAGCCCAATTAGATTGGCACCGGTCTTGACTCCATTAGACCAATCACACACTATTTAAATTAAACAAATCTTTACCAATGTTTTAGGGGAAAAACCAAATTTCTTGTGCATGTACATTTGCACAATTTGTATCAGCTATATAGGGGTTTTGTGACAACCAATTGTTCATGGTTCAGTGATAGTCTTTGGAACCAAGATAATGAGTTGGGTTTTGTTGTGCATTTATTTTTAGTTGTTCATCTGATTTGAAGTTAATACCTATTGAGGTATACCCCTTGGAATATCCCTCCAGAGTCTAAGTTGAGCTCAAAGTTTAGAGGAATCTACCCACTCTTGTTAGTTGGCCAAAATCACCTTTATCCTATTGATGAACCCCCCCTTTCACTCCCTTGACGACATTCCTAGCCTAGGAGTGAATAAGTGTTTTAGGGATTTGGATTGTAGTTATTTTCAGAATCAATAGGGGGTAATCAAGAAATTTGGGGTTTATTCATGCACTTATAATTCTATAAATCAATTGGTTAGTCATGTATCCAAAATACTACAAAATAACATGCGATTACTATGGAAATAAATGGAACACTATATAAAATTACATGTTTAAACAAGTTGATGATTTGACAATGCTCCTTGAGCTTCATCAGTAACAAAACTTTTGCATTGCTAATGGCAATAGCATGTCTGATTCTTGTAAACTAGCAGTTGCAAAAACATCTCAAATTACTATTGCTTCATCCAAGTTGAGTGTTTTTTCATAGAAAGGTTCCAAAAAATTCCTTGTAGTAGGATAAATATATCAGTCTTCTTAGAATTGTTGATTGGGGTCAATTTCTACCTATCATTACTTGTCTATTTGTAGAGTCCCACATTGCTAATTTGGAAGAACATATTGAGGACATCAGTCTTCTCTTTGACAAAGTTTTGATGAAGCTGCATCACCATTATCCTCTATGAATATTCATGCTCTTCATTTGTCTACACATGGTTTTGGACTGTCATCATATTCATGTATTAGGCATGTACTTGATATGATTATGGCATCCTTCAGCATTGATATAGGGACACTTGAGTAGTCTTTCAAGATATCAAAAAGGGCATCATCCTCTTTGGATCAGCTTCAACACAATTCAAGAACATACATACATCTTCCTGCACATTCCTATTCAAAATGGGAAGATATCCTACATCTTTAGTTCGTTTCATTTCTTCCCAAGGGGAGGAACATTGTTTGACATTCTTGTATCTAAAACTACATCCTTTGTCAAGCATACAAGCTCACTACTGTAGGACACATATTATAGGGGGGTCTCATAGACCTTATATCATTTTCTCTCCTATGGGGGGAAACATTTATTGTACTTAGTGAAAGAAGTAGTACTTTTTCACTTGTATAATTTTCATACATCTTTTTTCTCTTTTGGAGGGTGGTTTTTTTCCCACAAGGTTTTCTACCTTTTCTCCACTTCATGAGAGATTACTTTGTACATGGGTACCTCATCAGGACTAGTACCTAGGAACCATATTTATTATGCCCACCTAAGCTATGCTTAAAGGGGGGTGTTAGTGTATATATTACATTGCACATGGATAAAATACACGTCTTTAAGCTTAGTTAGGTGTCCTAGGTTGATTGAGTCATCTCGTCACCTCTAGCAAGTTTTGTGGAGCTAACTTGACATATCTAATGGAGTGTTAGAGTAGACTCCTAATTTGACTGAACCTATTCACCTATTTATGTAGGTCCCTTATTGTTCATAGAACACACTAATAATGTGATTATCTAATTAATCATCTTTCATTTCTCTTGTGTTTTCTTAGCTTATTAGATATCAACATTCTATTCAGTTTTCCTGGCTCCTCTCACAATAACCACTATAATATGTAGTGGGTCAAGAATGAATTACATACAATAATGAGATACTAAATCTAGCTACTATGATTATCTTATTCTTGAAATTATAATTTAATTTCCTTGGTGAATTAACTAGGATATCATCTAGATGAATTAACATTCATCAAAATGAGATTTTTGATGCTAATGAAATTAGAAAGAGAGTATGATTATTAATGATTAAGGTGCTTCATCTATATGTATATTGGAAATATTAATGTTGTGATTAATGTGTAGGATTAAATTTCTAATGGGAGACTAGGAGAATCTTTAGAACCCTAAATTTGACTGCTTCACTTGATGAAGTCTTATGTTACGACCTTGTTTTTCCTAGTGAATTAATGTTGTGGCTTAATGTGACTAAGGTTCTACTTGTGATAAGTTGTAGTGTTTATTATGAATTATTTTTTTTGGAATCATGGGTTTAGGGTGTTTTAGGTATGTATTAAGAAATGTGAGTCCTTTTAAGTTGCAAACTCGGATTTGCACTTATGAGTGACTTTAAATTATGTTAAAAATTTATTTTTATTTGTTTGTGGGTGAAAATAGACCCCTAGGGTAGGTACCCATGGGTGGGGGGCTTATTTCATTGCTAATCTTGACCTATGAGCATGTTTTGACCCTTCAAAAGCCTCTTTAGAAGGATGTGACGTGATCTAATGTGTGCGAGGATGGAATGTTAATTCTTCACTCTCCAATCTCCCTTACCTAGGTTTGGATGAGGGGTTGTCTCAAGTACAATCCCATCTTAATATCTCACACAAGTGGGAGTGACCCTTAGGTGAGTGCATAAGGAAGAGTGTGAGCACACTCATCTTCCCTAGGTTTCACATATATGTGACCACATGGGAAACATGTGACCTTGATTGGGGTTTGTGACTCAAGGTTAGTAGGTGAGTTGGAGTCCATATGTCACCCTCTCATTTGGTGAGGATAAGTAACATGACACTCCTTATTTAGACCTTCTCTTTAGGTTTGAAGGGCATCATTCTTGTCTTATTTTCTTTGTCTTTCTTTGAGAAGAGAAATTTTTGGGCATCGTGAGAGAGGAGAGAAATTAAGATCAAAAGGGATTTTGAAGAAGGATTTGATAGAAAAGTGAAGAAATTCTTGGAGTAGGAAGCAGGTGCTCATCCCTACAGACTCCATGTAGAGAGATAAGTCCTCCAAATGCCTTATCATTCCTTGTATAGTTATATTTTCATGAGAGTTTCTTATTTTGTGTGAAATTTTTTTCTGCTAAAATTTTTATGTGGGAAAGGATGTGTTCATAAATTTGTATTGTTTGGTCTATTTATAGTATGTGTGAGTTAGATGGTTATGTGTTTGTTCCATTTGAATATGAGAAGGGTTTGAGAGAAAACCCCTTGAGAAGTGATAATAGACATTTTTTACTGTGTTTGTCTACTTGGGTTTCATATTTTGTTATGATGGGTTCTAGATGATTCTCCTAACTTGGGGGATGGCTAAGACCTCTTATGGTCTTATGATGCCATATTGGTTTATTGGAGAGAACTCCTCCTCTCATTAGCATGCTCTCATTTGTCTCTTCTTTGCTTCAAATCCTAGAGATGTGATTGGGGATATTTAGCTTAATGGTGACATTTGTAAGGGAAAAATAATGTATCTATTTTGTTATACAAGTTGAATAAAATACAAATTTCTAAAAACACAAGAAGTTGTTGTTGGAGTACAATCAACTCTAGATAGAAATCTTAGATCTGCATCGAGGAGAGTGGGCTACTCTCCTTGAGCCCAATGAAGGTTCTATCTTGGAATGTTAGGGGCCTCAATGCCCCTAAGAAGAGGTGCTTAATCAAGTGTCATTTAGAGTTATGCAAAGAAGATATCCTTTTATTACATGAAACAAAATTAAGTGAGTCTAATGCAAAAGGCATTTTTGGTCAGTGATATCTATGGTAGTTCTCCTCTTTTGAATAAAATGGGTGAGATGGGGGTTTAGCAGTCCTTTGGTCCCCTAATTAGGTTAGATAATAGGCATATACAATAGTATGTTGTCATATCTTCAATTTTGGTTGATAATCATTTATGGTCCTGATAGCCCTATTCAGAAAAAAATCTTATGGGAACTTATAACCAAGATGATGGTGTTGGATCTAGGGCATACAACTGAGAGGGGGGGTGAATCAGTTGTATAAAACTTCTTCCTCTTTTAAACACTTGATTCTTTGTTGTTAGTTAGCAGCATATCAAATAATCATCCATGGAAGCATAATACATAAACACAAGAGCAGATAAGCATCAACACATTGAACACCAAGATTTTGACGTGGAAAACCCGGTTAAGGGAAAAACCACGGGGTGATTAACCCAAGAATTATTCTCTGTTAGAAGAATAAAGAAAAATGAATGGCACATGCCAATAAGGGCTCACTGCCCGAGCACACTGCTCACAAAGAGGCCCACTGCCTACAAGGAGACACACTGTCTACAAAGTGATAAAAATCACAGTCTTGAACTAGAGAATGACATCTCTACCATGTCTGGATCAGTTCCAATTAAGCCCAAAAATCTCTGCTCTGCCTTTCGCACGTTTCTTCGCTATGCCACTCTGATCCACACACCACACTTTGAAATGAACTCACAAACCATTATTTATACAAGACATCAACTTAGGAACAAACATCTAAGTTGGCAAACAACCATAGGAGTATCCGCAAGATGAATAACACATCCGGTCGGCCATCACAAGAACATTCGCAGGATGAACAACTCATCCGGTCGGCTAAACAGAGCAGGAACTTCATCCGGAAGAATAACTTCAATTCCGGGCTCTACCATCAATGCGGACCAACAACACAACCTAAGCATGATCCAAGAACCTTCACAAGCCTGTCTGAATGTCCGGATACATCCGCACTTCTTCTACTTACTGGGATCTCTTGTCTTCCTCATCCGGAACTTCAAGAACACAGTCTGTTGCCACTGTCATAATGCAAGAGGTACTTCCGGACCTCCAAATCATACACAAATCAGGATGACACATCACAGGGACATCCCAAACACTCCGTCCAATCCGCAGATTAGGATAATACAATTCCGGACCTCACCGGACCTTTTTGTGATCCTCTGTCACCTCTGGATACTTGCCGGAACCGGTTCTATACCGACAGCCACAACTCCTTCAGATCTTCATGCGGACCTCTGAAATCTTAACTGTAGCATCTCAAGACTCATATCTACTAACCCTTTAATCCGCATCCTCTGGTTCTCATCCTATACAGTACATTTACCTTCTTCTCATCACTGTTCTTCACTGTTCCTGACTGAGGCTAATTTTCTCAATATCCTCAGCACACAGCTCATCAAATCCTTCTTGTCAATGCAATATGAGTATGTTGACATCAATGACAACACTGGCTCACCTCATACTTGCAACAATCTCCCCCTTTGTCATTGATGGCAACATATGATGTGAAAAACCATTAAGACAAGAACTTCAACTTTTCATATGTCTTCTCTTCCTTTACTGCTCCCCCTTTGATCATCAACCACTTGTTTTTCACATGTCTTCTCTCCCCCTTTGACATCAATGGCAAAGGGCTCATACTTGCAATTCTCATACATCAGAATCATACCAGCTGCTCCCCCTTAGTTGCAGCTCCCCATTAGTCCGGATCACAAGATATGACTGTGATAGCCACCGGACTGATGCACATTAGTGCATCTTAGTTTATCACCGGAGGGGCCATGACCCCTAACTTCTCCCGGAGATATTCAAAAGAGTCTTTGGGAAGAGGTTTTGTAAAGATATCTGCAATCTGATCCTTGGAGGGAACATACTCCAATCTGACTTCTTCCTTGTTTACTTGTTCTCTCAAAAAGTGAAATTTAATAGATATGTGCTTAGTCTTAGAATGCAATACCGGATTCTTGGAGATATTAATTGCACTTGAATTATCACAAAAAATTGTGATAGGCTTCTCATATTCAACTTTGATGTCTCTTAGCATCTGCTTCATCCATAAGATTTGAGTGCAACTACCTGCTGCTGCAATGTATTCTGCTTCAGTTGTAGATAGAGATATTGCATCTTGTTTCTTGCTTAGCCAAGAAACCAATCTCTTCCCCAAAAAGAATGCTCCACCACTAGTGCTCTTCCGGTCATCCACATCTCCTGCCAAATCTGCATCTGTGTAAGCATGAAGAGAGAAGTCTGGATCTCTAGGGTACCATAGACCATACTCAACTGTTCCTTTCAAGTACCTAAAAATTCTTTTGATTGCCATAACATGAGACTCTCTGGGATCAACCTGGAATCTTGCCACAAGACCAACAGCCTGCATTATATCTGGTCTAGTTTGGGTGAGATACAACAATCCACCAATCATTGATCTATACTTTGTCTGATCTACCTTTGGAGAATCATCATCTTTGCTTAACTTACATCCGGTTGCCATAGGAGTGTTCATAGGCTTTGAGTCTTCCATACCAAATTTCTTTAACAATTCTTTCACATATTTGGTCTGAGAAATGAAGATCCCTTCTTTTGTTTGAGTAATTTGCAGACCCAAGAAGAAATTCATTTCACCAAGCATAGACATTTCAAACTCACTTTTCATCTGATTTGCAAAAGTTTTGCACATACTATCTCTTCCTCCAAAAATGATATCATCCACAAACACTTCAACAATCAAAATGTTTTCATGATCAATTTTGAAATATAAGTTACTGTCCGCAGTACCTTTGTTGAATCCAATCTGTACAAGATGCTTATCCAACCTTTCATACCATGCTCTTGGGGCTTGCTTCAATCCATACAAAGCTTTCTTCAACTTGCAGACCATATCATCATTATCAGACAATTGAAATCTGTCCGGTTGTTCAATGTAGACTTCTTCTTCCAGATCACCATTTAGGAAGGCAGACTTGACATCCATCTGATATACCTTGAAGTCTTTGAAGGCAGCAAAAGCAAGAAGTAATCTGACTGCTTCAATTCTTGCCACCGGAGCAAAAGTCTCTTCAAAGTCAATTCCTTCTATCTGAGAGTAGCCTTTGCAGACCAATCTAGCTTTGTTTCTGATTACTTCACCAGCTTCATTTAGTTTGTTCCGGAAGACCCACTTGGTTCCAATTACATTCCTGTCTCTAGGTCTGGGAACAAGATCCCAAGTATGATTTTTCTCAATTTGCATCAATTCATCTTCCATTGCTTTGGTCCAGTTTTCATCATTGCAGGCTTCATTTATTGTTTTAGGTTCAATTTTTGAAATCAGACAGCATTCATCCTGATTTTGAGCAATATTCCTTCTAGTTTGTACACCTTTGCTTCTGTCACCTATGATCTGATCTTCAGAGTGGTTCAGTCTTACATACCTTGGAATTTTGGGAGTATCCTGCACTGCTGCTTCTTGATCAGGCTCATTCAGACCTATCTCTTCTTCCTGATTTACCGGATCAGGCTGACTCTGTCTCACCGGAGAGGATTGAGGTCCTTGAACACTGTCTTGGTCATCTTCATCAATCTCATAAAATCTTGAAGGCTTCTCAATTCCTTCATCAACCTTTACATTGGTGCTTTCTATCATCTTCCTCAATCTCTTATTGTAACACCGGTATGCTTTGCTTTGAGTGGAGTAACCCAAGAAAATTCCTTCATCACTTCTAGCATCAAACTTTCCTAGATCTTCATCTCTTTTAATATAACACTTGCTACCAAATACTCTGAAATATTTCACAGTAGGAGTGATGCCAAACCAGAGTTCATAGGGGGTCTTACCGGTGTTGTTTCTGATTTGAACTCGATTGAGAGTGTAGACTGCGGTGCTGATAGCTTCTTTCCAAAACATTTGAGGAACATTTGCTTCCAACATCATTGTCCTAGCAGCTTCCTGGATGGTCCGGTTCTTTCTCTCAACTACTCCATTCTGCTGTGGAGTCTTAGGAGCAGACAACTGTCTCCTTATACCCTGTTTCTCACAAAAGTCAATGAATTCACCAGATGTAAATTCACCACCTCTATCAGACCTTAGACACTTTAGTTTCAATCCGGTTTGATTCTCCACCATAGCTTTGAAGATTTTGAACTTCTCAAAAGCTTCTGATTTTTCTTTTAGAAAGGTAACCCACATCATCCGGGAATGATCATCAATTAACAACATGAAATATCTATCACCCTACAGACTCTTGATTCTTGTCGGACCACATAGATCAGTATGTACTAATTCCAACAATCCGGTAGAAGACTGATCTTTGCTTTTGAAAGAGACTCTGCTTTGTTTACCTAACTGACATTCTTTACACACACTATTTGTAGGTTTCATCAATTTTGGAAGATCTCTCACAGCCTGAGTATTGCTTATCTTGATGATGTTATCAAAATTTACATGACACATTCTTCTATGCCATAACCAACTCTGATCAATTTGGACAAACAAACAACTTTTATTTGAACCAACCAGATGAAAGATATTACCTTTTGTCTGAGTACCGGATGCAATTTCAGTTCCGGAGCTTGTAAAGATTCTGCATTTTCCATTCTTGAACCGGAGATCATAGCCTTTGTCCACTAACTGACCAACACTGAGAAGATTGTGCTTCAATCCTTCAACATACAGTACATTTCCTGTTTTGCTCTTACCATCAAAGGAAATAGTTCCCCTACCTCTGATTCTGCCAGCAGAATTGTCACCAAACTTTACCATTCCTCCTTCATATCTTTCCAAATCTAAGAACTTATTCTTGTCACCAGTCATATGGTGAGAACATCCACTGTCAATAACCCAATCATCCTTTTCTTCCACTTGAGCAGCCAAGGCTTTTTCAATAACTTTGTGATTGACAGATTCAGAGAGTATTGAATCTTCTTCCTTGATGGCTATAAACACCCACTCATTTCCGGATTTGCTTCCTAGTTCTGATTCATCATCTGTTACTCCTTCATTGTCATTTTCTTCATGAACATAATAGCAATTCTTTTGAAACCTTTGTCTGTGAGTATTAGATCTTGCAGATCTCTCCGGACATCTTGAGGCAAAATGACCAATCTTATTGCAGTTGAAACACTTAAAGGGTAGTTTTCCTTCATACTTACCGGATCCTCTTGGCAGTCTCTTTGCAATGAGGGCTCCAAGTTGAGCTGTTTCTGCTTCTTCTTCTTCCATGTCTCTTCTTGCTTGATCATACCATGACATTTTCCTTGATGAGTTTTCACCTGGATCAAATCTCTGTTTGCCTTTCACATAGGCACTGGCTTTGAAAGCAGATTCAGTCTTGGGAGGATCATCTCCGAACTCGGTCATTTCAAATGCAGCTAGTTTGCTAGCCAGTTGTTCTCTTGTGACAGTTGTGTGGGCTCTGAATTCATCAATGGCAGCAACTTTGATTTTGTAGGCAGCAGGAAGGGATCTTAGGATTTTGCAGACAATCTCATTTTCATCTAAAGTTCCACCAGCATTTCTGATTCCACATACCAGCTCATTTACTCTTGGCATAAAGGTAGTGATGTTTTCATCATCTCTCATTTTCAATCTTTCAAATTTCCCTTTCAGACTTTGCAACCTTGCACTTTTGACAAACTCATCTCCTTCATACAGAAGTTCCAGTTTAGTTAGGATCTCATATGCAGTTGGTAGGTCAATGACATTCGAGAGATCTGAGTCATTCAATGCGCTTAGAAGAGCTTCCTTGGTCCGCAGATTATTTTCAGCTTCTGTGATTTCATTCAGAGTTGTCGGACCACCTTGTGGAGGTACATATGGTTTTGAAATCATAGCCAAGTATGCTTTTCCCATACATTCCAAGTGACACTTCATGCGACCTTTCCAGAGAGTGAAGTTGGTTCCATCGAACTTCGGACTATCCTTCTTGTATGACGACATCCTGGATCTCCTCAAGCGGTTAAGCTCCTATCAGAGGAACTTAGCTCTGATACCAATTGTTGGATCTAGGGCATACAACTGAGAGGGGGGGTGAATCAGTTGTATAAAACTTCTTCCTCTTTTAAACACTTGATTCTTTGTTGTTAGTTAGCAGCATATCAAATAATCATCCATGGAAGCATAATACATAAACACAAGAGCAGATAAGCATCAACACATTGAACACCAAGATTTTGACGTGGAAAACCCGGTTAAGGGAAAAACCACGGGGTGATTAACCCAAGAATTATTCTCTGTTAGAAGAATAAAGAAAAATGAATGGCACATGCCAATAAGGGCTCACTGCCCGAGCACACTGCTCACAAAGAGGCCCACTGCCTACAAGGAGACACACTGTCTACAAAGTGATAAAAATCACAGTCTTGAACTGGAGAATGACATCTCTACCATGTCCGGATCAGTTCCAATTAAGCCCAAAAATCTCTGCTCTGCCTTTCGCACGTTTCTTCGCTATGCCACTCTGATCCACACACCACACTTTGAAATGAACTCACAAACCGTTATTTATACAAGACATCAACTTAGGAACAAACATCTAAGTCGGCAAACAACCATAGGAGTATCCGCAAGATGAATAACACATCCGGTCGGCCATCACAAGAACATTCGCAGGATGAACAACTCATCCGGTCGGCTAAACAGAGCAGGAACTTCATCCGGAAGAATAACTTCAATTCCGGGCTCTACCATCAATGCGGACCAACAACACAACCTAAGCATGATCCAAGAACCTTCACAAGCCTGTCTGAATGTTCGGATACATCCGCACTTCTTCTACTTACTGGGATCTCTTGTCTTCCTCATCCGGAACTTCAAGAACACAGTCTGTTGCCACTGTCATAATGCAAGAGGTACTTCCGGACCTCCAAATCATACACAAATCAGGATGACACATCACAAGGACATCCCAAACACTCCGTCCAATCCGCAGATTAGGATAATACAATTCCGGACCTCACCGGACCTTTTTGTGATCCTCTGTCACCTCTGGATACTTGCCGGAACCGGTTCTATACCGACAGCCACAACTCCTTCAGATCTTCATGCGGACCTCTGAAATCTTAACTGTAGCATCTCAAGACTCATATCTACTAACCCTTTAATCCGCATCCTCCGGTTCTCATCCTATACAGTACATTTACCTTCTTCTCATCACTGTTCTTCACTGTTCCTGACTGAGGCTAATTTTCTCAATATCCTCAGCACACAGCTCATCAAATCCTTCTTGTCAATGCAATATGAGTATGTTGACATCAATGACAACACTGGCTCACCTCATACTTGCAACAGATGGAACCTCTAAAAGGTAATCTCATTCTTCTAGAGGGAGATCTTAACGCTATAAGTAAAATAAAAGAAAAGCTAGGGGTAGTTACCCATTCCTCAAGATCTCAATTGGATTTCATAGATTTTATTGACTCAAGTGAACTTGTAGATGTATCGTGCAAAAATGGAGGGTTTACTTGGTCTAATAAAATATCCAATTTCTCTCTTATAGGTGAGAGGTTGGATATATTTCTTGTCTTATCTTCTCTATTACAAAAGAATATTAGATATACTTGTAGTATTGCTCCTCAATTAGGCTTAGACCATTATCTAATTATTTGTAGCATCTTTGAAGACAAAGCCCCCGAAAAGTCTCCATTCAAGTTTGAGTCAATGTGGTTTTGAGATGAATCTTTTTTTATTCTTTTAAAGAAATGGTGGGAGGAAATTCCATGGCAAATGGTTCTTGAATGTTTCAGCTCTACTCTAAACTAAAAAATATCAAAATAAAAATTAAGGAATGGAATAAGAATTCTTTTAAGAACATCTATGTGGAAAAATCTTGGATTGAAGATGAACTCTAGTCTCTTAGTAACAAGGTTATGATGGTTGTTATGGACCAAGAATCATTCCTAAAGGAAAAATATATTTTAAACTAGTTACA
Source organism: Cunninghamia lanceolata (assembly GCA_027924645.1). Classification (NCBI taxonomy): domain Eukaryota; kingdom Viridiplantae; phylum Streptophyta; class Pinopsida; order Cupressales; family Cupressaceae; genus Cunninghamia; species Cunninghamia lanceolata. The sequence continues at coordinate 11,326,661 of BSBN01000130.1, read as the reverse complement.
TGAAATTCATGCTAGAGGAAAAGTCTATTGGAAAAAATTCTAGAGAACTTTGGTTAAAGGATGGAGATAAAATTGTGAAATTCTTCCATGCTTCTACAAAAATCAGAAGAAACCACAATCAAATTACATAGATAAAGTCATCGATAGATACATATTAACTAGTATCCCTAATATCAAGAAAGAAGAAGTAATCTTTTATCAAAAACTTCTCAGTAAAAGAAATGTTATTACAGACTCAAAATTAGAAAAGCAGACCTTAAACAACATCCTGAAATCAATTTCAGAAGAAGAAGATAATGCACTATTGTCTTCTTTCTCCTTAGAAGAAATCAAGGAAGTGGTCTTCTTAATGGAGGGTAAGAAGGCTCTAGTGCCAGATAGGTTCCCACCTACCTTTTTCCAAAAGGGATGGTACTTCTTAGTGAAAGATGTTTGGTTGGATATGGAGGAAGCCAAAAGGAATAATAAAATTTTGAGAAAGAGATAAAAGTACTTTCATTTTCCTCATCCCTAAAAAATAAGATGCAGATTCATTTCTTGATTATAGACCTATATATCTCTATAACACAATCAACAAAATCCTTACCAAGGCTCTCACCTTATGATTGAGCTCTTGAATCCCTCAATTTGTCTCAATAAAACAAGGTGGGTTTGTTCCTAGTCAAGAAATCTCAGAAGGAATAATTTTAGCTCATGAAGTAATTCACATAATTAATTCCAATAAATCTCCTATGATGGAAATTAAGATTGATATGCTAAAAGATTATGACAAAGTTAATTGGAGCTTCCTTTGCAAAGTTCTTAACAAATTTGGTTTTAGTTGGGATTGATGCAAGTTGATTATGGAATGTTTAACTACTACAAGGTTTTCAATATTGGTTAATGGTTCTCCAGAAGGATATTTTTCTTCCTTCCAGGGATTAAGACAAGGAGACCACATCTTCTCCTTTTTTTTCATTATCATGGTAGAGGCATTAAGTAGGAGTATCATGGAAACTTAGAATTCTCATCACTGGAAAGGCATTAAGGTCTCAAAAAATATAAATCCTGTTACCCATTTTCTCTTTGTAGAGACACACTTTTATTTGGTTTATCTAAATTTTGTGATGCTTTGACTACCAAATCAACATTGGAAAACTATTGCAAGATTTTCAAGACAACCTATAAACTGCAATTAATAAAAACTCTTTTTTTGTAACACCTCACCTTTAATTATGGGCATAATTGTCAAGTTACTAGGTTTTAAGAATGAAACCCTTCCCAACATTTATCTTGGTGTTACTTTATTCTCTAGGAAAAACAAATCAAGTTTTGGGAGAAATCAATTGCATCTATTCATAGTAAGCTTGCAAGCTAGAAATCCAAGTGGTTTTCCTTCACTGGGAGAATTATTCTAATCAGATCAATTATATCAATGATTCATGTTTATATGATGTCTCATCTCCCTATGCCATGCAAGGTTCTTACAAATAGTAAAAAAATTATGAAAATTTTCCTATGGTGTGTTAAAGGGGAGTTTAATAAAATTCAACTCTTAGCCTAGGATAGAGTTTCTAGATTAGCACTTGAAGGGGGAGATGTTATAAGAGACCTTAAACTCCAAAATATTGCTCTAAGAGTAAAACTTGCTTGGAAACTCTATTCTTCTCCTTCTAAAAAATGGTGTAAGATCTTGTAAGGTAAATATTTGGATTTAATAGATAGTTGTAGAATCTTTAGAATTTTTAACCCTCCTTTAGGCTCCCCTATATGGAATTTTATAATCCAATGTAGGAACTTGATCACTGCCAATCTCTCTTGGGTGGTTAGTAATGGTAAAAAAATTCTTTTTGGCTAGACTCATGGAATGGGTATGATAATTTGGTTAATGGAGTAGATCTTTATGATGCCAAATAATACCTTACAAATATATGGGGAGATAAAATTGAAAATTACATAGATATCTATAGGACAAGTAATTCCCTCACAGTCAAATGGAAATATTTCTCTCATTGTCCCTTCCCTGAAGAGTAAAAAGGAATCCTAAAGGAGGTACTTGCCAAAAGAAGAATTGTTTATTCTAGTAGAGATGATGAACTCAAGTGGATAGGTAATGATACTAGTCTCTATTATGTGAAGTTAGGTTACCTAAGCACCACTTCTAATAAAGAAGACTATCCATGGTTATTTCATCTATGTTTGGAAAAGGCTTGTCTTCCTAGGGTTGGATCCTTTACCTAGTTAGCAGTCTAGAACAAAATTCTTACAAGAGATAGACTAAAAAAATTTGGCATGAATCTTGATCTGAAATTCTCTTTTTGTGACAATGAAGATTTAGTGGATCTCCTGTTTCTACATTGTGAATTTGCCTCGAAATGCTAGTCCTAGATCCAGAATAGATTAAATTGGCATTGTGCATATCCCAAGTCTCTTCTACATCTATTTTCAAGTTAACCATAATTATACAAAAGCTTTACCTTTGGATGTCTATGGAGAATTGTGCCTTCCATGACAATTTGGCATATTTGGAAGGAAAGGAATGCCAGAACCTTCAAATCCATCTCAAGCCCTTGGGAAAGAGTTATTTGTACACTAGATCAAGCTATCTTTGAAAAGGTAATGTCTTCAATAATTCATTCCTCATAGAAAATAGGTGTTTTTCCTCATGGGATCAAGAAATAATCAAGAAATGGCCTCTTCTGAGACCTCCCGTAGCTCATGGTTCTACAAAAGAGAGAGAACCTTCCCATATTAGAATAAATTCCAAGTGGATTCCTCCTTCTAATCTTCCTATCAAAATGAACTTTACTGGGGCCTTAAAAGGTAACTCAGGAGTCTATGGGGTGCAATGTGTTTACAAAAATGTTGAGGGTAAAGTAATCCTAGTTGCATCGAAGAAACTTGAATATGGATCCTGAATATGGATCCAATAATGAAACAGAAATACAAGCTTTACATTTGGGCTTAATTCTAGCTATTGAAAATGGGTTTCTCAATTGAACAATAAAAGGAGATATTATGATTGTGATCAATGCCCTAAATCAGACAATTCCTAGAAACTGAACTACCTAATGAATCTGATTTGGGCTATTTTAGAGAAATTGGAATTTTACGAATGTAGCCATTATTTTAGGGAGCCCAATTCCCTAGAGGATGGACTTGTAAATTGGGCTATAAAAATGATAAAATATTGTTTATAGATAAAGACCTCAAAAATTAGCATGAGGTAAGCTTCATGAAGAACACGTCAGATGAAACCACTTCCAATAATGATTAGAGGATTTTGTAAGTAAACTAGGTGTATCTAACTGGGTTAGTTATATGTCCTTCCATGGTAAGACATGAGTGGATTGATTGAAGGATCTCCTTCATATTATCTCTTTGTATGACAAGATCACCATGGTTTTCTTCATTCTAGGAATCTAGTGAGGACACACATGTAAATGTCCTCTCTATGATGAGTTGCATGGGGGAAATATGCTTTTTCTAACATCAGTGTGCTATTTTATAGGTCTTCCATTTGATCAGTAGTTAAGCTTCTTTATTTTGGTACCAATCGATTGCAACATGACATGAATCAACACTCTTTCCACTCATATCTTCATCAATTGTTGTTAATTTCATTAATTGAATCAAAGCATGTGTTTATCTTTATAAGGGGAAGTATTGAGTGTGTATTAAGTACCATTTGGTTTTTGTGGCTTTTATTCTCATTTGTTATTAAATGGACTTCAATAGTAGAGTTTGTTTGCCAAAATGCTTTTGGGAAGCCACCAACAACCACCCTTTTAATAGATAAAAGATTGATGGAGTCTTCTTTATCCAATGCGCGAGGTTGTTAAATTCTATCTGCATATGGTTGTGGGTCACAAGATTCTAAATAATGGTAGGCACCTTTATTTCTTAGATATTTCCTCTATTTTTCTCTCCAATTGCATGGATTTACTACATGATGAAGGCATTGTTAAGTCCCTAGCTAATAATTACATTTACCCGGTTCTCTTTGAACTCAAAATATTAGAAGATGCCCTTTGAAATTATAATTTGGTATTGGGAAGCCCTCTATACGTTGGATATATTCCCACACACCTCTTTCTCTCCTCTGAGATTATAAAAATGACCATCCTTTTTCGTGAGGTCAGGTTTGATTTGTGAGTTTCCTCTAGTTGCCCTACATACTTTGGAAAGGCTTAAAGACAACATGGATGGCTGTTAAGAAATAAAGCCCAATGGACACATTATGTTTTCCCTCCAATTGTTGACTCTTCACATTCTTTGTGTGGTGTGGTTTAACACATTATATATGCTACTATATCCATTGTAAAAAATATTCTTTGACAGTAATAAAATTTTTTTGCTTAGTGTGGATGTAACCAAATTTGGTGAACCACGATAAAACTGGTGTCTCATTTTGTTTATGTTTTCTTATCTGTTTATTACTTTGTTTTTCTGCAATTCTATTTTTCTCTTCTGGCATTTACAATTGGTATCAGAGCTATACGATGATAGTATAGCTGATTGAGAAAATTAGTGTTGGTTTTTCGAGTCATGGAGGAACAGGAGATTGAGAAATTCTTGGGTCAGAATTTCAGTCTGTGGAAGGTGCAAATGGAGTCATTGCTAATAAAACAAGACCTCTCACTCACACTTGATGGGAAAGCAAAGAAGCCAAGTTTGATGATGGATGAAGAGTGGGAGAAGATGAATAGGAAGGAAAGAGCTATGATTTTCCTCTTGATATCTAGTAATGTATTGTTTAATGTTTCAGCGGAGAAGACTTCAAAGGAATTGTGGGACAAACTTTCTACAATGTATGAGATGGCTTCAACATCTAATAAGGTATTCATTATGAAAAAGCTTTATAACCTAAAAATGAAAGAAGGCAGAATTATGTCAAACCATCTGAATGAGTTTAATACCTTAGTTACCCAATTCACTTTAGTGGGTATAAAGTTAGATGATGAAATTAAAGCAATCTTGCTGCTATGCTCTTTACCCAATAGCTGGGAAGGTGTTGTGATGGTTGTGAGCACTTCAGTTGAAGCCAAAACTAAATTAGTTTTTGATGACATAGCAACTACAATCCTTAGCCAAGATATGCGAAGAAAGAACCAAGAAACATCTTCCGGTGAAGCCTTAACTGCTATTAGTAGAGGAAGGCCTCATAATAGAGGCAAAGATAATAATAAAAGAAGATTAAAATCTATAAAGAGGTCAAAATCTAGAAGTAGAATTGGTGACTATTGGTTTTGTAGTAAGACTGGATACACCAAAAAAAATTGTTATTCCTATAAGAAGGCACAAGAGAAGGTTAAAGACAATGAGGTTAATGCTATTTATGACAAGGATGATAGTTTTTTGGTTTTATCTTTAAGTGAAACCACTCCAGATTTATGGGTTCTAGATTCGGGTGCATCTTTTCATACCACCTCTTGTACGGATGCCTTCTCAAATTATCAAGAAGGACAGTTCGAGAAAGTTTACTTGGGGGATAACAAATCATTGGTAAAGGTGATGTTCTCCTACAATCCAAGAATGGAAGAAAATGGCTTTTGCAAGATGTTAGACATGTTCCAAAACTTAAGAAGAATCTAATTTCTATAAGCCAACTTTTTTCACAAGGATGCAATACTTCTTTGTTTCCAGATTTGTGGAAGGTTACTAAAGGTGTCCCGTAGATTGCCAAAGGAAATAGAGAGGGCAATTTATATGTTTTTGAGAATGACTCTCAAGTGGGAGCTGCTATGGCAGTGACAAACAGCGAAACTGAGCTTTGGCACCAATGGCTTGGACATATGAGTAGGAAAGGTGTTGAAGTGATGATCAAAAGAGAACAACTGCCGAGATTGGAATCCATGGATTTGGATTTTTGCCAACATTGTCTTTATGACAAGCAGAAGTAGATTAGCTTCTTGAAGACAGGTCATGAGAAGAATACCTCACCTTTGGAGCTTGTTTATTTGGATGTCTTTGGGCCAACCAAGGTAACTTCTCTTGGAGGCTCTAATTATTTTGTGACTTTCCTTGATGACTACACTAGGAAAGTTTAGATTTTTATGCTCAATAGAAAATCTGAAGTACTTAGTAAATTTAAAATTTTTAAAGCTCTAGTTGAAAATCAGAGTGGGTATAACATCAACTATTTGCAAATGGATAATGGTGGCAAATTTTGTTCACTAGATTTTGATAATTTTTGTTCCAAAAATGGTATTTGAAGAATCAAAATTGTTCCTTTTACACCACAAGAAAATGGGGCTACGAAGAGGTTAAATAGAACAATTTTGGAAAAAGCACGATGTATGCTTTCCAATGCTAGACTGGGAAAAGAGTTCTGGGCAGAAGCTTGCAACACAACAGTTTATCTCATTAATTGAGCTCCTTCATCTCGATTAAATATGGACATTCTAGAGGAGAGGTGGTTGGACAAACGTATTTCCTACAATCATCTACAAGCTAGGAGAAACAATCCAAATTGGATCCCAAATCGTATAAGTGTATTTTTGTTGGGTATGGTGAAGATCAGTATGGATTTAGGCTGTAGGATCCCATCGCCAAAAAGATCACTCACATTCTAGATGTCGTCTTCAACAAAAAAGTCTTCCTAGGTTTGCACAAAGAAAATACATCTTCAAATGAATATATAACAGTTGATTTGTTTGATAATGGCAATAATGTTGTCAAATCATAGAGAAATGTTACCCATGTACCAACTGTTAGTTTTCATCCTTCAATTGTTGGAATGCCAACTTCATCTATGCCTGTCTAGCATCAAATTGTTTGCTCCATGCCTTCAACTATTTTTACATAGCCTACTCAAATGCCCTCACATGTTAATACAGAATCTTTATTTGATCCCACTCTAAATTCACAACCGCTTGAGGTTTTTAACTCTTCTACTCATGAAATGTCATCATCTGATATGTCTTTAGCTCACATGCAGCCATCCTCATCTCTAACACTACCTTCCTCTAGTCACACACAGTCTACAACAGGTTACTCGTAGCCTATTACATCTTATATGCCTTTTCCAATAGGTACGTTAGGCAGTCAATCATTGCTTGTCTCTTTTTTAGCGCCTTTTCAAAATGTTATCCTGTCCTTCTAAATTTTTAGATTATGAATTGTTATATTTAGATGAGGCTAAGCCTGAACTATTGGTTTCTAATCAACCTGAACTAGCTACTTATAAATAGGCCTGCAAGGCAATTGATTCTTTGAAATGGCAAGAGGCGATGCAAGATGAAATGAGTTCATTGTAGGATAATAACACCTGGGATTTAGTGCTACTTCTGCTTAATCAAAGACCCTTGAAGAATCATTGGGTATACAAGTTGAAAGAGGAAGATGGGGGCAACAAATATTATTGTGCTAGACTGGTTGTCAAAGGGTATGATCAACAGAAAGGTATAGATTTTAATGAGATTTTCTCACCAGTTGTGAGAATGACCACAATCTAGGCAGTTTTGGGATTGGTTGTAGTTTGGGATCATGAACTTGACTAGTTGGATGTCAAGACAACCTTTCTACATGGCGATGTTGATGAAGAGTTATACATGGAGTAGCCAGAAGGATTTAAAAAATAGGGATAGGAACATCTTTATTGCTGGTTGAAGCGCAGCTCGTATGGGCTCAAGCAAGCCCCACAATAATGGCATCTCAAGTTTGATCACTTCATGATTGAGAAAAAATTCTTAAGATGTGAATTGGATCCTTATGGCTATTATAAGCAGCTTCTTACTGGTGAGTTTATTATTCTCTTGCTCTACGTTGATGACATGTTGGTAGCCGATACTAGTATGATGATTGTTTCTAAGTTGAAGGCACAATTAGCTAAGAGATCTGCTATGAAAGACTTAGGTGCAGCCAAGAAGATTCTTGGAATGACCATCACTAGGGATAAACGAAAGAAGGAGATCATGTTATCACAAAAGGCATACATTGACAAGGTTGTAGACAGATTTGGTATGGTTGATGCGAAGGTTGTTTCTACTCCTCTTTTCTCCCCATTTTTATTTATGTTCTAATTTGTGTCTGAAAACACAAGAGGATAAGGATTTTATGCAAGGTATCCCTTATACATTGGCTATTGGCAGCATTATGTATCATATGGTCTCCACTCATCCCAATATTGCTCATGTAGTGGGAGTTGTGAACAGGTTCATGAGCAATCTCGGTAAGCCTCATTGGGAAGTGGGCAAATGGATATTAAGGTATCTTAAAGGTACTTTCGATTATGCTTTATATTTTCATGGCAATAAGGTACAACTACAAGGTTTCATTGATTCTAATCTTGCCAGAGATTTAGATAAATGGAGATCTACTACTGGCTATGTTTTCATGTTTGTTGGAGCTGCCATTAGTTGGGTCTCGAGGCTACAACATTCTATTTCTCTTTCTTCTATCGAAGCTGAGTATATGGCTCTTTCCAAAGGTGCTAGGGAGATGCTTTGGTTACAGCGATTGTTTAGTGATTTGAGATGTCAACAAAGTGATTATGTTCTATTTTGTGATAGTCGCAGTGCCATTTTTGTGGCTCACAATAATTCATCTTAGCATCATTCTAAACATATTGACATACATGCTCATTTCATTCATCATGTGGTTGAAGAGGGCAAGTTACAAGTTGCAAAAATTGACACAAAGGTCAATCTGGCAGATATTTTGACCAAGGTTATTCCCAAAGAGAAGTTCAAATGTGCCAGGACTTCTCTTGGTCTGGTTAAGAAGTGATAATAAGTTTAGAGCAGGGGAATGTTTGACAAGTTGCAACATCTGTCATACTTCAAGTGGGAGATTGTTAAGAAATGAAGCCCAATAGACACATTATGTTTTCCCTCCAATTGTTGACTCTTCACATTCTTTGTGTGGTGTGGTTTAACACATTATATATGCTGCTATAGCTATTGTAAAAAACATTCTTTGACAGTGATGCAGAGTGGAACGCAACGGAGGCAACCTAACAGGAAGGAGCTGCCAACAAAACAAACAGCATGATATTCTTCTCTATCGGCTGGACCTCATCATCATATTTCCCAATAACACCAACTGCATCATCATATTTCAACATCATCATCATATTCCTGATGACCGCAAATATCCTCCTGACGACTACTATTCACCTCCTTCAACTGTCGCCTATCATCATCATCATGATAATCAGCGGCGCAAATATCCTCCGGTTGCACTGTTCATCGGGTGCCAAATACAAACGGCATCATCATGATATTCGATATCACCTTCGTCAGCAGGATATCCAAATATCCGGTTGTCCAAATATCCTGATGACGTTCTACTTCAACAACTTGCCTTCGATGCTTCACTGCCCGACGATACAAGCAACAGCATCATGATATTAAACATCCGGTTCTTCGAAACCTCCTGATGATGCTAATACAACTTCCTGCCTACGCCGATACCTTTCCACTTAGCGACAACAGGATAAACCCGCATAGAGGGATTTCTGAATATCCTGATGACGATGACGTCATATCATGATGACGATGACGTCACACTTCATCCTGATGAACTCTTCAACACTTAGCCAAAAACTCAACTTTCACACCCGCATCCGTTAGCGATATGCGGATGATGATCTTCCCCGAGAGATGATCCTGACTGCGATATATACACTGAGTATATATCCAACTCAAAACATCATGATGCACCTGCAACATGCAAATTTCACCAACTTCATGACCCGATCCTGATGGCGATGGATTCGCAGATGATGTTGCGGCTCGTTCCGACTAGAAACGCACATGCAGACTCCGGTGTATCCTTCCACTGCATGAAAACACTCACGACCGCATAATTTCACAAAGATCATGTGACGACCGGGCCGGATCACCTCCAAACCAAAATCTAACAGTCTATCTTCTAGACCTAGCACATGAGGATGCTAGGCTGACTTACAGCATGCTCCTAACTGATCTCCTGAACAATACAATGCATAAACAGAAAACACAAATGCAATCTAGGCTATGATACAGGACCATTCCACCGATTTGCAGGATCAACTGGTGGAAGGGTTGAAATTAGTCATTAGCTTGCAAAATGGAAATGAAATCAACACAGATGCAAACAGATGATGCAAAAGACGAGATCTTATTCAATTGCAATTCAATGTCCTGAATACAGCTTCACAATGTCTGAACTGCTCTTCCTGAATCTCAACTCAACACCAGTACATCAAATCAAAAGCTATATCACAACTATCTCTAAACCCTACAGATCGAAGGTATATATAACAAATCCTTCGAGTACTACTAACATCACTTCCCAGCGGCTGGGAGCTTCCAAGCGGCTGGGAGAGAGGACAGCTCAGACTCTCTTATCCCGATCCCTAACTGCCTCTAACTGCCTACACATACTCCGATGCTGAACTATTACATAGCATCGGTCACAGTGGACCTTATTACATGATAAGTCAAACATACTAAAAATAGATTATCCCGTCAGCATGATGATAACTATCCTACATCCTGATCATGTATGTCATCATGCGGACTTATATCCTGATCATGCGGACCTATATCCTGATCATGTGTGGGTGCTCCTGCACCATACTCCCCAAAAGAAGAAATCTCAAGTCCACTTGAGATGAGAGTATCAAGGTCGGCACCATGTTTCTGTAGCTGTTCCGCAGTCATCCATACTGCTTCAGAAGTCGGCTGTCCCTTCCAAGAGACGAGGTACTCCAAGTACTTCTTGTTTCTGGTCTGTTTGATCACCCTAGTATCCAGAATCTGCTGTATCTGTGGAGGATCATGTGGAGGAATGTCTTCAGCAACTGTATCCTGTAGGATATCCTGATCATCATCTGGATTAGCCTTGTATGGAGTCAAGTCACATACATTGAAGATAGGAGATAAACCAAGATCAGGTGGTAGTTGGAGCTTATAAGCATTTTGTCCATGTTTTTGCAAAATCTGACATGGTCCAACTTTCTTTTGCATGAGCTTAGTATACTTCCCCTTAGGGAGCCGGTCTTTCTTCAAGTGAACCCAAACCAAATCTCCAACAGCAAATTGAACATCCTTCTTCTTCTTGTCAGCATACTCCTTATACTTTAAGGTTGTTTGCTGGAGTTGGGTCTTAACCTGATCATGAACTTCTTTGATTGCTTCAGCAAAAGCTTCTCCATCTGCACTAACAGGATCTGCTGTAGGTAGTTCTCGCAACTCTAAAATACCTCTGGGATGCATTCCATATACTACCTGAAAAGGCAATTTTCCTGTGCTCCTGTTGACAGTATCATTATATGAAAACTCAGCTTGAGACAGAATATTGTCCCACTTCTCTCCATGCTGTTTTGTCAAGCATCTAAGTAGATTCCCTAAGGAACGGTTCACAACCTCAGTTTGTCCATCCGTTTGAGGATGATATGCAGAGGAAAATGATAAATTGGTTCCCAGCTTCCTCCAGAGGGTTCTCCAGAAATGACCTACAAACTTCACATCTCTGTCTGAAACTATGCTCAAAGGCAACCCATGAATTCTGACAACTTCCCTGAAGAATAAATCTGCAATATATGAGGCATCTGCAGTGGTTTTGCATGGCAAGAAATGTGCCATCTTACTGAACCTGTCCACTACAACAAAGACACTGTCAAAGCCTCTCCTGGTCCTTGGTAAACCTAAAACAAAATCCATACTGATACTCTCCCATGGTCTGGAAGGAATGGGTAAGGGCTGATATAACCCTACATTAGTTGACCTGCCTTTGGCCTTCTGACAAATTACACAGGTGTCTACAAATTTCCTGACATCTGACTGCAACTTAGGCCAGAAATAATGCCTCCTGACCAGATCAAGAGTCTTGTCTAGACCAAAATGACCTGCCATTGCTCCACAATGTTTCTCCTTGATTATATTCAACCTCATAGAACATCTGGGAATACACAACTGTCCACCTTTGAACAGCAATCCATCTTGGATCAGGTATTCAGAGAACTCAGCATGATATTTTTCCCCAAAAGAAGTACAGACCTGATATATTTCTCCAAAATCTTCATCAGACTCATACATGGTCTTGAGTGAGTCAATGCCAACACTCTCTAGCTGAATCTGATTTACTGTGAGAACTCTCCTACTCAAAGCATCAGCAACTTTGTTCTTAACCCCTTTCTTGTGCTTCAAGGTAAAAGTGAAAGCCTGTAGCGTTTCTACCCACTTCATATGTCTGTGGTTCAGCTTCTCCTGACTGTTGATGAAACTCAAAGCTTGATTATCTGTGAAGACTATGAACTCCTTTGGCATCAGGTAATGCCTCCATTTCTTTAGGGACTGAACTAAAGCATACATTTCCAGATCATATGATGAATACCTTTTCTTAGCATCATTGAGCTTTTCACTGAAGAATGCAATTGGTCTACCCTCTTGACTGAGTACTGCTCCAATGGCCGTGTGACTGGCATCACACTCTACCTGAAAGATCTTATTGAAATCTGGAAGTGCAAGGACTGGCTGCTGTGCCACCTTCCTCTCCAATGCCTCAAAGGAATCATCTGCTCCTTGAGTCCAAACAAACCTGCACTTTTGTCCCCCTTTAATGGTATCTAGCATGGGTGCACAAATATGACTGAACCCTCTGATGAACTTTCTGTAGAAGGTTGCTAACCCATGGAAACTTCTGACTTCATTCATGGTCTGTGGAGTTGGCCAATTCAAAATGGCACTCACCTTCTCCTTATCCATCTGCAGCTTGCCTTGTGAGATGACAAAACCTAAGTAGGTGATCTCCTGTTTCATGAACAAACACTTGTCCAAGTTTATCATCAGCTCCTCTTCATGTAACCTCTTGAGAACCAACTCTATATGCCTGAGATGTTCTTCTTTGGTGTTACTGAAAATCAGAATGTCATCTAAATAGACTATGACAAACTTACCAATAAATTCCTTCAGAACCTCATTCATCAGCCTCATGAAAGTACTAGGGGCATTAGACAAACCAAATGGCATAACCTTCCATTCATACAAACCTTCATTTGTTTTGAATGCTGTCTTCCACTCATCACCTGGTCTAATCCTGATCTGATGGTACCCACTCTTCAAATCTATTTTAGTGAAATACTTGGCATTTCCCAAACAATCAAGTAAATCCTCAATTCTGGGGATTGGAAACCTATACCTGATTGTGATCTTGTTGATGGCTCTGGAATCAGTGCAAAGTCTCCAAGTGCCTTCCTTCTTAGGTGCTAGTACAGCTGGTACTGCACATGGGCTCAAACTCTTTCCAATCAGACCTGAATTCATCAATTCTTCAATCTGCCTGGCTACTTCTGCATTCTGCTCTGGGGTAAGCTTATAAGCTGCTTTATTTGGAAGTATAGACCCTGGAATCAAGTCTATGCAATGACTGATATCTCTGATAGGTGGTAGGGATCTTGGCATTCCCTCTGAGATAACACCTTTGTACTTATCCAATAACTCTTGGACAGCTGGGTCTATCAACCTGGGCTTCTTCTCTGTCTTACCTGCCTGCTGTTGTTCCTTATTCACACTCATACAGGGGATCAGGGCATATGCAACTGCATCTTTGGCTGCTACTTCTTTCATAAACTGTTTGCCTTCCATCAGCATGACCTTCACTTCTTTGCCTTTAGACTTCTCCTCTTTCTCCTTCAATGGGAGTAGTATTACATCTTTACCATCTTTAGTGATCTTATAGGTGTTTTTGACACCATCATGCTGTGCCTTCAGATCATATTGCCATGGTCTACCAAACAAAAGGTTGCAAGCATCCATCTTGGTGATATCAAACAACAACTTATCTTTATATCCACCAATCTGAAACTCTACCCAAGCCTGCTCTTCTACAGTTGTCTGCTGACCTTGAGTAAGCCATGAGACCTTATATGGAGATGGATGAGGCAATCTCCTAAGCTTCAGCTTCACCACCATTTCTTCAGACACAAAGTTCTCAGTAGAACCAGAATCAATCAAAACCTTACAAGCCTTACCTCCTGCTTTGCAAGTGGTTCTGAAAAGGGACTTCCTCTGAGGGGCTTCTTTATCAGGTACCTTCATGGTAGTTACTGTTCTCCTCATCATCAGGGACTCTCCACTTTCTGGATATCCATAATTCTCAGGACCATTTACACTCTGAAAATCATTAGAACTTGTCCTACTCTGATTATCAGGTTCATTGACCAGATTTGTCCTCCTTTCTCCTGCTGAGCTTGTGGCTTTGTCTGGACATCTGCTGGCTATATGGCCTTCTTTGTTACAGTTGTAACACCTGATGGATCCTCTGCCCTGGGATCTTCCTCTGTAAGGTCTTCTACCTCTGAAGTTTCCTTGCTGACTGAAATTCTCTCTCTGACTCTGACTATTGTTGCCCTTGCTATTGTCTTGACTAGACTCTCCTTGATATCCCTGTCCTTGTCCTCTGCCTCTGAAAGGACTTCTTCCACCTCTTTGTTGTCTTCCTCTTCCTCTGTTGTTCTGATCTTGCTTTCTCTTCAACTTTTCTTCCACCTTCAGTGCCAACTGAAAACTTTTCTGCACTGTATCTGGGTTATGCAGACTCAGATCTTCCTGAATATTAAACCTCAGTCCATTAAGGTATCTGGCTACCTTTTCTTCTTCACTTTCTTTCACCTTGGTCTTCATACAGAGTTTCATGAACTCTTCTGTATATGAGCTGACATCTAGCTCCTTCTGCTTCAGGTTCTGTTTCCTCTTGTGTAACTGGATACTGTAATCCAAAGGGATATAAGCCTCCTTTACCAATTCCATCATCTTCTTCCATGTGGCAACTCTACGTTTGCCCTCCTGCACTCTATCATCCTGAACAAAGTTCCACCATGTCAAGGCAGCTTCTTTCATCTTTGACTGTGCTATCTTCACTCTCTGCTGTTCTGGTATCTCCTCTGTCACAAAGAAATTGTTCAGACAGTCTATCCATTCCATTACCGAATCAGGGTCCATCTTACCTGTAAACACTGGCAAGTCCAGCTTCACATCCATGGTTCTCCTCTCCATGGCCTTGAGGGCATTCAACAGCGGTCTCTGGTCTACAGGAACGACCTCCTCGCTCCAATTAGGGACATCCTCTTCTTCCCTATCATCGTCTCTACCAGAACCTACTTTGCTCCTCAACTTTGCTAATTCATCTTTCAACTCTTGATTCTGAGCCTTCACGGCCCTGCTTTCTGCAATCTGCTTCTTCACCAGAACTGCCAACTCAGCGTTGGTCATCTTTGTTGGGAACTCAGATGTTCCTTCTTCGTCTGACATCCTGCTTATGTTTTCCAAAAGATCCTAAACCTTTGCTCTGATACCACTATGATGC
This sequence comes from Cunninghamia lanceolata, assembly GCA_027924645.1. Lineage (NCBI taxonomy): Eukaryota > Viridiplantae > Streptophyta > Pinopsida > Cupressales > Cupressaceae > Cunninghamia > Cunninghamia lanceolata. The sequence goes on along the minus strand of BSBN01000130.1, from coordinate 11,311,388 downwards.
AGAGTGGAACGCAACGGAGGCAACCTAACAGGAAGGAGCTGCCAACAAAACAAACAGCATGATATTCTTCTCTATCGGCTGGACCTCATCATCATATTTCCCAATAACACCAACTGCATCATCATATTTCAACATCATCATCATATTCCTGATGACCGCAAATATCCTCCTGACGACTACTATTCACCTCCTTCAACTGTCGCCTATCATCATCATCATGATAATCAGCGGCGCAAATATCCTCCGGTTGCACTGTTCATCGGGTGCCAAATACAAACGGCATCATCATGATATTCGATATCACCTTCGTCAGCAGGATATCCAAATATCCGGTTGTCCAAATATCCTGATGACGTTCTACTTCAACAACTTGCCTTCGATGCTTCACTGCCCGACGATACAAGCAACAGCATCATGATATTAAACATCCGGTTCTTCGAAACCTCCTGATGATGCTAATACAACTTCCTGCCTACGCCGATACCTTTCCACTTAGCGACAACAGGATAAACCCGCATAGAGGGATTTCTGAATATCCTGATGACGATGACGTCATATCATGATGACGATGACGTCACACTTCATCCTGATGAACTCTTCAACACTTAGCCAAAAACTCAACTTTCACACCCGCATCCGTTAGCGATATGCGGATGATGATCTTCCCCGAGAGATGATCCTGACTGCGATATATACACTGAGTATATATCCAACTCAAAACATCATGATGCACCTGCAACATGCAAATTTCACCAACTTCATGACCCGATCCTGATGGCGATGGATTCGCAGATGATGTTGCGGCTCGTTCCGACTAGAAACGCACATGCAGACTCCGGTGTATCCTTCCACTGCATGAAAACACTCACGACCGCATAATTTCACAAAGATCATGTGACGACCGGGCCGGATCACCTCCAAACCAAAATCTAACAGTCTATCTTCTAGACCTAGCACATGAGGATGCTAGGCTGACTTACAGCATGCTCCTAACTGATCTCCTGAACAATACAATGCATAAACAGAAAACACAAATGCAATCTAGGCTATGATACAGGACCATTCCACCGATTTGCAGGATCAACCGGTGGAAGGGTTGAAATTAGTCATTAGCTTGCAAAACGGAAATGAAATCAACACAGATGCAAACAGATGATGCAAAAGACGAGATCTTATTCAATTGCAATTCAATGTCCTGAATACAGCTTCACAATGTCTGAACTGCTCTTCCTGAATCTCAACTCAACACTAGTACATCAAATCAAAAGCTATATCACAACTATCTCTAAACCCTACATATCGAAGGTATATATAACAAATCCTTCGAGTACTACTAACATCACTTCCCAGCGGCTGGGAGCTTCCAAGCGGCTGGGAGAGAGGACAGCTCAGACTCTCTTATCCCGATCCCTAACTGCCTCTAACTGCCTACACATACTCCGATGCTGAACTATTACATAGCATCGGTCACAGTGGACCTTATTACATGATAAGTCAAACATACTAAAAATAGATTATCCCGTCAGCATGATGATAACTATCCTACATCCTGATCATGTATGTCATCATGCGGACTTATATCCTGATCATGCGGACCTATATCCTGATCATGTGTGGGTGCTCCTGCACCAGACAGTAATAAAATTCCTCTGCTTAGTGTAGATGTAGCCAAATTTGTTGAACCACGATAAAACTGGTGTCTCATTTTATTTATGTTTTCTTATCTATTTATTACTTTGTTTTTCTACAATTCTATTTTGTTCTTCTAGCATTTACAATGGCAACTATTATGGTTTTCTAGTCACTATCTTCAATTCAATTCATTTCTTTCTTATGCATGCTTCAGAGGGCTTTCACAAAGAAGACATTACTGTGCAAGCTGATGTGTTTAAGGTGGATAGTTCTAGTGGGAGTTGTCCCTCTCCTCTGAATGAAGATTAAAGTTCTGTCTGTATTGGCCTTTTTTGTAGCTAGTTTTTTTTGCATGCGTTCTATTGGCAAATTATGTATGTACATAAAATGATGTAATCTCTTGTATCCTATTAAGCTCTTATGTAAATGCTATATTTGATATTTTTGTTGATTAGTAAGTGGTGTACCTCATTTAGCACTCTATATCTTAGCTTGTATCTTAGCCTTTACATGTAATTACTCTTATTAAGGAAATATAGATGGGTTTTCCCATCTTTTGATTGATAAAAAAACAAGTTTAAGAGGAAAGAGTTTTGTAATCATGGCATTAGTGCAAGGGATGTGTGACCTATGATATGATAGAACTCTTAATTCTTGTGTAGCTTATATATATTAGTGATGAACAAAAATAAATTATTGTTTACTGAATTATGCTCTACATTTTTTGTGGCTATCATATCATCTTGTGTACAACATGTTCCAATCTTCATCTGTTGGAAGTGAAATTTGATGTAACTCATAGTAACTAACATGTAAATTAGTTAACAGTTCATAACTAAGAGTGGAGCTTTTCTTTAATGTATCATCCAAACTTACTAAGTCAAGGTTATCAATGGTTTGATGAAACTCAAAAAGTTTGCCTCGTCTAGTTTCTAAAGAAAGTGGTCCTTATCTTGCTTCATTATATCCTCCACATTCCTTTTGAAAGCATCCATTATAATGGATTTGTCTAATGTGTCAAAATCCAACAATAAACCAAAGTTTGTGAGGTCTTCTACCTTTACATTTAGCTTCCATAACATTATTCCACATTGATTCAACAATTCATTTGCTTAACCTAGCTTCATACACTTCTAAGTGATAGATGATGCCTTTATTGAGGTATCATTGTGATTATGAATTTATTTGGATGCCACTTCATTATCACTCATTTTGTAGATCATTTCCAAAATTTTCTTCGTTATATCTTCTTTTTATGTCAACACTTTTCTTTTTTCAATAACATATTTATTGAGCTTATGAAGATTTGCTTGCAAACCATCCATGAATTTAAAATTTTTATTCAAACCATTAGTATTTTACATTGTTTCCTCCCAAACATTATGTTTTATATGAACCATTGCCTTATTATAAAATTTAAATACAATGTGTTTGGAAGATATTATTTCCTTTTCTACTTTCCTTAGCTCCCATTACAATTTTTACTAATTTTCTCTTCTTGTGATTGCTTTGCCCATTTTTCAACTTTTAATTTCTCTTCCATGAAGTTCTCTTGCATCTTCTTTGCTAAGATATTGGCTTCCATCATTCTCTGTTCTAGATTTTCTGATTTGGCTCTCTCATTACTATATTTATTTCTACTTTACTCTATCTTTTTCTTGAGCTCATTTAGTTCCACCTTTGTTTGTTCGTTAATATTGGTTGTAGATGTAAAGGTAGATGTTTTTATCCTTTTCTTTAATTCACTTCTCTTGTTAGTTGTCACTTTCATCCTTGCCTTCTCGTTTTCTAGATCTACCTATAACTTTTCTATTTGATTCTTTAATTTATTTATTTCTCTTTTCCATTAGGAATGATGTGTATACCGCATCATTGTTCCCTTTTGATACATTTATTTTGTCACATTTTTTATTCTAGTAAAATCCAATGATATGGTGCTTACTTCATAGTTGGTGTGATGCATTTGACCCTTTTGTTTGTTAAGTTAGGGCACAACATACATGTACTCCATGGTATTTGTATCGGAGCTATATATAGGCAATACCTTAGTTGTTGTAGGATATAAAGTTACTATAGTATTTATCATTTGATTCTTTTTTATTTTCTAATTGTGATTTCTTGTTAAAATCAAATTTATAATCAAAACCTACAATTGGTAGTGCAATCCAATGATTGAATTGTGAAGGAGTACTTGCAATGTTGGGGGTATTTGTTTGATTCTATGGATGAGACATTCTTGACCTAGTCATAGTAAAAAATAGGAAGGGCACTTGGTGAAAATAATTCCTTTTAGGTAGGGATAATTGTAACTATCATAGTCTTTTACCTCTTCTCATGGCCTTGTTGATCTATAGTATCTATGTCTGTTGACCTCTTATGAATATTCTATTGTTGTAGCACTTGCTGATCACTACTACTACATACACCATTACCACCAATAGCACTATATTCTCCACCATTTTCTATACTAATTGAATCATTAACCTATAAATTAGATTAAATATCTAAATACCCTTGTGGTACTATTTGTGATTGTATCTCACACCAAGGATTTGAAGTGATGGATTAGCATCCAGAGGTGTAAGAGTAATCTTGGATCACCCAAAAAAATGATTTTGTTTTATTTCATTTTAATTTTGGTTTTGCAAATAACCAAGAATCTTGTTTACTCTACAAAGTCCTATAGAATGGCCTCAAACATCCAAAAATTCTAAAAAGGCTAAAAAAGAGTAGGGCATCTATTTTTAGAAAGTTTGCATTTGAGCACGTATTGACCTAAAATTTCCCCAAATCTATATAATTGTTAAATTAAAGTTGTGGGTGAGTTTCAACCCAAGGCCATGTCTACAGGTCAAGATATTAAAGTTTCTAGTTTCTAAAAAATCTAAAATTGGGTTTTGAGGCTTTACATGGATGAATGATGCCCCAAAATTTAGGGAAATTGAATAACGTAACTTTATATGGTGTAGAGAACTTCCAGCTCTTGAGTTTAGAAAAAAAAGGACCCAATCAGTAGCTTGATCAAAAGTTATGGCTCTTAGAAGTTGTGTTATTTTTGGGTATTTCTGATGATGGAGATTAAGTGCCCATAAGACTAGAATAAAAGAAGAAAATGCCTAAGAGGTGGGGGGAGTAGTGGAGGAGTGGAATTGGAGTTTATTTTTAAGTTTTAGTCATGCAAGCTCATAAATCTAGAAGAAGATACCAGAAGATGGCTCTAGAAGTGTAGTTTTGGCTCTAGATTGCAAGTTTCTTGATATACAATTTTATTTTGTTTGTTTATGTAATTTCCTAGACTTTGTAAGTCTAAGATTTATATTGTAATAAAGCCCATGTTTCTATAATAAGAGGTCATATGACCCTTTGGTGATTATTTTTATATTTAAAGCCTTTTACAAGCAAGATTAATGAAGAAATTATGAAGCGGTGTACAATTTTCTAAACTTTTTTTGTTGAGATTTTGTTCTCATGTATTTGAATTTTATAGTTTTCTATTGTATGTGTGTTGGGTGGAGAAAACCCTCGTCATGAAGTAGGATAAAATGTAATTATAATACATGTACTTGTATGCCTTTAGTCTTGCTCATCAGCTCCAATGCCTCACACATCTTAAGGTTTTCTAGGCTCTACCTTTGTTACTAGTCAAGTGCCTTGTCATGTAGGCCCCAAACCACTACCTTCATAACCCAATTTTTTGGCTATGATTTCCCATTTACTATATGTTTGTTTTTTGTCTCAGTGACACTAGGACAATGTTTCTTTGAATAACCTCCATTGGCATCCCATAGTATTAAGATTGGGGACCCAAACGTTCCTCTACATCATCATTAGATTCAAAATTCATTATTTTAGAGGGATTCTCTATATTCTATAATTTTCTAAAATATTTATCTTCTAGGAATCTTAAAATTGTGAAGTATCTTTTAGATCACCTAGATCTAAGTCTTCATAGACCAAAAGGTAGATATTTTTTATTATATCTAATGAGCATCTACAAAAGCTTGTTCTAGGTCCTTCGATATGTTTTTATAAAAATATTTAAAATCAAGTTTTTAATAAAACAAATGTTATAGCTCCTAATTAGCATCTCTACCAATGCCTATGCTTGTGGATGGAATCCATAATTTTTATTCACAACTCTTGAAAATAAATACCTTTCTTAATAGCAATTTCTTCCATTAATTTTTTGAACTCATCCCAAGATTCCTTATTTTTAATATTTCTAGTAGAGTTTTACTTTGATGGTGAATTTTACTTGTAGATTTCTTATTGGCCACGACCTTTTCTTTAAGCACCTCACATGGCTCATACTACCAGTGAGACTTAACATTAAAATTAGAAATTTGTAAATTGTGTGCCATAGTGAATGATTTTCTCTTAGATGTGAACCCTCCACATGACAAAGTTAAAAAAGAAAATTTGGTCTTCTTTTACTAACTAACAAAGTATAGTTGGTCTATATTGTTCGTCTATTATATATATTCCAATGAAAAAATCATCTTTATCACATGTATTAGAAGTTTGTGGGATATTCCTCCATTAAGTACTAGTCAGCCAATTTTAGTTTTAATCCCAATTTAATGGAATTTCTACAAGTCATATGGAATATAGGCATTGGAGTATTTCTAATTTCATTATAAATTAGAACCAAAAGGTAGTCCACAAAATTATTCTAGTTCTTTCTATAACTATGGATCATCAAATTTGATGGTTCAAAATATAAGCAAGGTTGAAGGGATGGAGTCGAATTGGTAAATCCAAAAGGCATGACATTGTTCACATATTATAGGCTATAGTTTCCTTATACTAACAATATATCAGAGTACAAAATCTTAATTAGAGGATTACTTTTGGCTCATCAAAAGGGAGCAAAGATTCTATAGGTACAAGGGGATTCCCATTTGGTGATTAGACAAGTAAGGAGTAGATATACCTGTCATGATAAAAGGTTGGTTGCTTATAGAAACAAAGTTTGGTATCTCATTGAGGAATTCAGTGCTTCCAATATAAGATCTATACCCAGATGGAAGAACTAAAAAATAGACTCATTAACAGTAGCAACTAGTACCATGGAACCTATGAAAGGTTCAAAGATGAAGATATTCTTAGTGGAATTGGTCACTGTTGTAATGTTCACAACACACCCCATTTTACCTCTTAGCAAAATGAGGACCTCTGATGTGGTTGTTGCTTTTGGTTGTTGTGTGGTCATGCTTGGTGCTAAAGGGAAAAAGAGGTAAGTAATACAAACCATGTTGAAAACTGAAAAGATCTAGTCTTAAGTACAAGACAGTAGGGGCAAATTCTTTATGAAAAATGAGTTAAGGTTATTTTTTGAACTAGTAAGAAATTCCCAATATTTTGTGAGATATGTGTTTTTTGGTAAAATGCATCATTTTGTTGTTTGTATGTCAAAAACAAAGTCATTTGTATGTGAAGTCTTTGTATAAGTCATGGTGAGTACAATCAGGTTTTGTATTTTGATAATTTGCATGCATATGTTTAATGTTTGTATCCTTTGTATGCAAGTCGAACCCGATAGGTTTTCAAAAGTTGAATAAATAAAGTCGTCAGATCCGCGTTGTATGTAGGTTTGTATGTATGATCAATATAAGCGCAAATGATATACAAGGTAATATACATGCACGGACCTGAGGGAGGTATACAATGTGGTTTATTAAAGTGAGGAAAGGTATTTCACGTAGTTTGTATTTTTGTATGTTTCGGCTTTGCATCTTTAAGGTACACACAATTACTGATGCAGAGGCATCCACACTAAAACCTTGACATACAGCATGTATGTCCACAACCCATCATCATCATCATATTTTCTCTTGCCGACCGATATCCTCCTGCAGACAAACCTTTGACCTTTCGCCTGTCAGTAGCATCATCATATCTGACAAGCGCAAACATCCTCCTGATGTTCACTGTTCATCTTACCGCCAAATGCTTTCTGCAGCATCATGATGTTCAACATCATGTTCATCAGCAGGATATAAAATATCCGGTTCCCTCCATATATCCTGATGACGACAACTTCATGCACCTTTCCTTCGATGCTTACGTCACCCCGATATCCTGATGACGATTATCCTGATGACGATGACGTCACATGCAGTTCCTTCAATATCCTGCTGTCGGCCAAACTTAACATTATCGGCCCGCGATGGTTTTATCAACCCGATCTTCTACCTTATGCCAATACGCTCCTCCTCGGCAACACCTGATGATGATCACCCCAAAACGCATTCACCTTATGCAAACGATTGCATCATGCTCACCTCCATCTACTCGGATGACGCCCGAAGTAACTGCAGGATATACACAGAAATATCCTGATGATGCCGTTGCGATGGATTTTCAACCTTAGCAAATTTTCAATCTGCCGAACCTCCTAAGGTGACCTGATCTGCTTCCTGGACAACTTTCCAGACTCTAACAACCAGCACGACCTAGCACATACCCATGCTAGGGTTCTCAACACCTCTTGATTGCGATCCTGCAAACATACATGCAAACAAACACAAAATGCAGACTAAACCCTAAGCTATTATACATGGCCATTCCACCGATTCGATGAATCAACCGGTGGAATGGATCAGCGAATCCATGTAACCACCAAAATAGCAAATCGATTACACAATGGAATTCAACAGAGAATGAACACAAACAGGATCTCTTTATTGATTTCAAAAGATGCAAATACAATACTCAGTCTCACTCTCTCTGTCTCACTCTCTGCAAAGTCTGATCGATGATCTGTAATCCTCCTCAATCTGTATCTATATCTAAAACCAACCGATCCTAATACATAAATAGGATCTCTTGCGAGTACTACCGACCCGACTCCAAGCGGCTGGGAAATCTCTCCAGGCGGCTGGGAGATCCAACCGGACATACAGCATAACAGCTGTCATAACAAACTACCTAAAAATAGAAAAGCACGGTCAACATAGACCTTATTACATGCATTGGTCTTATAAGACCTTCTTGGAAACATTAACAAGACCTATAACAAACTAACTGCCTCATGGAGGCCAGTTGTTAGGTAGGTGCTCCTGCACCATACTCCCCAACAGAAAAGAACTCATGTCCCATGAGTTAGGTTGTGGAAGTCCTCCACCTTTACACTTTGCCTTTGCAGTGTCTTGACCTATTCCAGCTTTGTCCTCTACTGGCTCTCGGCTGCGCCAAGACTTCTGAACTGTAACTTGTTGTCTTGCAAGTAAATCCTCATGCCTGTCAATGTAGGCCCTTCTCTCACATACCTTGTGTTTGTCAGGTTGTCTGACCAGAACCTCTGTCTGAACTGCCTCTTGAACTTCTGTAATGTTCAACTCTGTCTTTCTTTCAACCTTTATAGGACAAACAATAGTCCCAACTATGACAACATCCTTGTCATTCCTCTCAACTGGTTGCTGTTTGCAAACCTGTTTCTGAACCTGCTGCTGACCTCTGTCAGTCAAAACTGAAACTTTCTTCAAACTGTTGTCCTTAACAACTTCTTTCCCTGCAGTGTCCTCAACTGCCTTTATGCCTGCTCCTATAGGCATATGCACAAATTCCTTCTTTCCCACTAAAATGATTTTGGTTGCCTTCTGTACTATAACTGCTTCCTGTAATGGCATCAACATAATAGTTTTCCCATCTTTCTTGATGGTGTAGGTATTAGCATACCCATCATACAGTACCCTCCTATCAAATTGCCATGGTCTACCCAACAGTAGGTGACAACATTCCATGGGTAAAACGTCACACAAAACTCTATCCTGATATGCTCCAATCTGAAAATCCACATATGCCTGTTCATAGACAAAAAGTGATTGACTATCACTCACCCAAGATGCCTTGTAAGGGTGATGGTGTGGAATCTGTTCCAAATTTATTTTATCCACCATTTCCTGAGATACCATGTTGTCTGTTGAACCAGTATCAATGACAACCTTACATACCTTACCTTTGCTCTTGCATGTGGTCTTGAAAAGAGCTCTTCTTTGCATCATATCCTTTGATGCCTGCAAACTAATGTTGGATCTAGGGCATACAACTGAGAGGGGGGGGGGTGAATCAGTTGTATAAAACTACTTGCTCTTTCAAACACTTGATTCTTTGTTGTTAGTTAGTGGCATATCAATTAATCATCCATGGAAGCATAATACATAAACACAAGAGCAGATAAGCATCAACACATTGAACACCAAGATTTTGACGTGGAAAACCCGGTTAAGGGAAAAACCACGGGGTGATTAACCCAAGAATTATTCTCTGTTAGAAGAATAAAGAAAAATGAATGGCACATGCCAATTAGGGCTCACTGCCCGAGCACACTGCTCACAAAGAGGCCCACTGCCTACAAGGAGACACACTGTCTACAAAGTGATAAAAATCACAGTCTTGAACTGGAGAATGACATCTCTACCATGTCCGGATCAGTTCCAATTAAGCCCAAAAACCTCTGTTCTGCCTTTCGCACTTCTCTTCACTATGCCACACTCATCCACACACCACACACACCGAAATGAACTCATAGACCGTTATTTATACAAGACATCGACTTAGGATCAAACATCTAAGTCGGCAAACAATCATAAGAGTATCCGCAAGATGAATAACACATCCGGTCGGCCACCACAAGAACATTCGCAGGATGAACAACTCATCCGGTCGGCTAAACAGAGCAAGAACTTCATCCGGAAGAATAACTTCAATTCCGGGCTCTACTATCAATGCAGATCAACAGCACAACCTCAACATGATCCAGAAAATTTCACAAGCCTGCCTTAATGTCCGGATACATCCGCACTTCCTTTACTTGCTGGAATCTCTTGTCTTCCTCATCCGGAACTTCAAGAACACAGTCTGTCGCCACTGTCATAATGCAAGAGGTACTTCCAGACCTCCAAATCATACACCACTTGAGATGGCACATCACAAGGACATCCCAAATACTCTTTCCAATCCGTAGATTAGGATTGTACAATTCTGGACCTCACCGGACCTTTCTGTGATCCTCTGTCACCTCTAAGCACTTGCCGGAACCGGTTCCACACAGACAGCCATAACTTCTTCAGGTCTTCATGCGGACTTCTGAAAACTTGACTGAAGCATCTCAAGACTCATATCTGCAAACCCTTTAATCCGCATCCTCCGATTCTCAACCTATCCAATATATTTGCCTTCTTCTCATCACTGTTCTTCACTGCTCCTGACTGAGGGTAATTTTCTCAATATCCTCAACACACAACTCATCCAATCCTTCTTGTCGATGTAATATGAGTATGTTGACATCAATGACAACACTTGTTCACCTCATACTTGCAACAATCTCCCCCTTTGTCATTGATGGCAACATGTGATGTGAAAAACCATCAAGACAAGAACTTCTCCTTTCTGTCACAGCTCCCCCTATCAACAACAACTTTTTACATGTCTTCTCTCCCCGTTTGATCATTAACCACTTGTTTTTCACATGTCTTCTCTCCCCCTTTGACATCAATGGCAAAGGGCTCATACTTGCAATTCTAATACATCAGAATCATACCAGCTGCTCCCCCTTAGTAGCAGCTCCCCATCATCAATCTGGATCACAAGATATGACTGTGATATCCACCGGACTGATGCACATCAGTGCATCTTAGTTTATCACCGGAGGGGCCATGACCCCTAACTTCTCCCGGAGATATTCAAAAGAGTCCTTGGGAAGAGGTTTTGTAAAGATATTTGCAATCTGATCCTTGGAGGGAACATACTCCAATCTGACTTCTTCCTTGTTTACTTGTTCTCTCAAAAAGTGAAATTTGATAGATATGTGCTTGGTCTTAGAGTGCAATACCGGATTCTTAGAAATATTAATTGCACTTGAATTATCACAGAAAATTGTGATAGGCTCCTCATATTCAACTTTGATGTCTCTTAGCATCTGCTTCATCCATAAGATTTGAGTGCAACTACCTGCTGCTGCAATGTATTCTGCTTCAGTTGTAGACAGAGATATTGCATCTTGTTTCTTGCTTAGCCAAGAAACCAATCTCTTCCCCAAAAAGAATGCTCCACCACTAGTGCTCTTCCGGTCATCCACATCTCCTGCCCAATCTGCATCTGTGTAAGCATGAAGAGAGAAATCCGGATCTCTAGGGTACCATAGACCATACTCAACTGTTCCTTTCAAGTACCTAAAAATTCTTTTGATTGCCATAACATGAGATTCTCTAGGATCAGCCTGGAATCTTGCCACAAGACCAACAACCTGCATTATATCTGGTCTAGTTTGAGTGAGATACAACAATCCACCAATCATTGATCTATATTTTGTCTGATCTGCCTTTGGAGAGTCATCATCTTTGCTTAACTTACATCTGGTTGCCATAGGAGTGTTCATAGGTTTTGAGTCTTCCATACCAAATTTCCTTAACAATTCTTTCACATATTTGGTCTGAGAAATGAAGATCCCTTCTTTTGTTTGAGTAATTTGCAGACCCAAGAAAAAATTCATTTCACCAAGCATAGACATTTCAAACTCACTTTTCATCTGGTTTGCAAAAGTTTTGCACATACTATCTCTTCCTCCAAAAATGATATCATCCACAAACACTTCAACAATCAATATGTTTTCATGATCAATTTTGAAATATAAGTTACTGTCAGCAGTACCTTTGTTGAATCCAATCTGCACAAGATGCTTATCCAACCTTTCATACCATGCTCTTGGGGCTTGCTTCAATCCATACAAAGCTTTCTTCAACTTGCAGACCATATCATCATTATCAGACAATTGAAATACATCCGGTTGTTCAATGTAGACTTCTTCTTCCAGATCACCATTTAGGAAGGCAGACTTGACATCCATTTGATATACCTTGAAGTCTTTGAAGGCAGCAAATGCAAGAAGTAATCTGACTGCTTCAATTCTTGCCACCGGAGCAAAAGTCTCTTCAAAGTCAATTCCTTCTATTTGAGAGTAGCCTTTGCAGACCAATCTAGCTTTGTTTCTGATTACTTCACCAGCTTCATTTAGTTTGTTCCGGAAGACCCACTTGGTTCCAATTACATTCCTGTCTCTAGGTCTGGGAACAAAATCCCAAGTATGATTTTTCTCAATTTGCATCAATTCATCTTTCATTGCTTTGGTCCAGTTTTCATCATTGCAGGCTTCATTTATTGTTTTAGGTTCAATCTTTGAAATCAGACAACATTCATCCTGATTTTGAGCAACATTCCTTCTAGTTTGTACACCTTTACTTTTGTCACCTATGATCTGATCTTCAGAGTGGTTCAGTCTTACATACCTTAGAATTTTGGGAGTATCCTGCACTGCTGCTTCTTGATCAGGCTCATTCAAACCTATCTCTTCTTCCTGATTTACCAGATCAGGCTGACTCTGTCTCACCAGAGAGGATTGAGGTCCTTGAACACTGTCTTGATCATCTTCATCAAACTCATAAAATCTTGAAGGCTTCTCAATTCCTTCATCAACTTTCACATTGGTGCTTTCTATCATCTTCCTCAATCTCTTATTGTAACATCGGTATGCTTTGCTTTGAGTGGAGTAACCTAGGAAAATTCCTTCATCACTTCTAGCATCAAACTTTCCTAGATCTTCATCTCTTTTAATATAACACTTGCTACCAAATACTCTGAAATATTTCACAGTAGGAGTGATGCCAAACCAGAGTTCATAGGGGGTCTTACCGGTGTTGTTTCTGATTTGAACTCGATTGAGAGTGTAGACTGCAGTGCTGATAGCTTCCTTCCAAAACATTTGAGGAACATTTGCTTCCAACATCATTGTCCTGGCAGCTTCCTGAATGGTCCGGTTCTTTCTCTCAACCACTCCATTCTGCTGTGGAGTCCTAGGAGCAGACAACTGTCTCCTTATACCCTGCTTCTCACAAAAGTCAATGAACTCACCAGATGTAAATTCACCACCTCTATCAGACCTTAGACACTTTAGTTTCAATCCGGTTTGATTCTCTACCATAGCTTTGAAGATCTTGAACTTCTCAAATGCTTCTGATTTTTCTTTTAGAAAGGTAACCCACATCATCCGGGAATGATCATCAATTAACAACATGAAATATCTATCACCTTGCAGACTCTTGATTCTTGTCGGACCACAGAGATCAGTATGTACTAATTCCAACAGTCCGGTAGAAGACTGATCTTTGCTTTTGAAAGAGACTCTGCTTTGTTTACCTAGCTGACATTCTTTGCACAAACTATTTGTAGGTTTCATCAATTTTGGAAGATCTCTTACGGCCTGAGTATTGCTTATCTTGATGATGTTATCAAAATTTACATGGCACATTCTTCTATGCCATAACCAACTCTGATCAATTTGAGCAAACAAACAACTTTTATTTGAACCAACCAGATGAAAGATATTACCTTTTGTCTGAGTACCGGATGCAATCTCAGTTCCGGAGTTTGTAAAGATTCTGCATTTTCCATTTTTGAACCGAAGATCATAGCCTTTGTCCACCAACTGACCAACACTAAGAAGATTGTGCTTCAATCCTTCAACATACAGTACGTTACCTGTTTTGCTCTTTCCATCGAAGGAAATAGTTCCCCTACCTCTGATTCTACCAGCAGAATTGTCACCAAACTTTACCATTCCTCCTTCATACCTTTCCAAATTCAAGAACTTATTCTTGTCACCAGTCATATGGTGAGAACATCCACTGTCAATAACCCAATCATCCTTTTCTTCCACTTGAGCAGCCAAAGCTTTTTCAACAACTTTGTGATTGACAGATTCAGAGAGTATTGAATCTTCTTCCTTGATGGCAATAAACACCCACTCATTTCTGGATTTGCTTCCTAGTTTTGATTCATCATCTGTTACTCCTTCATTGTCATCTTCTTCGTGAACATAATAGCAATTCTATTGAAACCTTTGTCTGTTAGTATTAGATCTTGCAGATCTTTCCGGACATCTTGAAGCAAAATGACCAATCTTATTGCAGTTGAAACACTTAAAGGGTAGTTTTCCTTCATACTTACCGGATCCTCTTGGCAGTCTCTTTGCAATGAGGGCTTCAAGTTGAGCTGTTTCTGCTTCTTCTTCTTCCATGTCTCTTCTTGCTTGATCATACCATGACATTTTCCTTGATGAGTTTTCTCCCGGATCAAATCTCTGTTTGCCTTTCACATAGGCACTGGCTTTGAAAGCAGATTCAGTCTTGGGAGGATCATCTCCAAACTCGGTCATTTCAAATGCAGCTAGTTTGCCAGCCAGTTGTTCTCTTGTGACAGTTGTGTGGGCTCTGAATTCATCAATGGCAGCAACCTTGATTTTGTAGGCAGCAGGAAGAGATCTTAGGATTTTGCAGACAATCTCATTTTCATCTAAAGTTCCACCAGCATTTCTGATTCCACATACCAGCTCATTCACTCTTGGCATAAAGGTAGTGATGTTTTCATCATCTCTCATTTTCAATCTTTCAAATTTCCCTTTCAGACTTTGCAACCTTGCACTTTTGACAAACTCATCTCCTTCATACAGAAGTTCCAGTTTAGTCAGGATCTCATATGCAGTTGGTAGGTCAATAACATTCGAGAGATCTGAGTCATTCAATGCACTTAGAAGAGCTTCCTTGGTTCGCAGATTGTTTTCAGCTTCTGTGATTTCATTCAGAGTTGTCGGACCACCTTGTGGAGGTACATATGGTTTTGAAACCATAGCCAAATATGCTTTTCCCATACATTCCAAGTGACACTTCATGCAACCTTTCCAGAGAGTGAAGTTGGTTCCATCGAACTTCGGACTATCCTTCTTGTATGACGACATCCTGGATCTCCTCAAGCGGTTAAGCTCCTATCAGAGGAACTTAGCTCTGATACCAATTGTTGGATCTAGGGCATACAACTGAGAGGGGGGGGTGAATCAGTTGTATAAAACTACTTGCTCTTTCAAACACTTGATTCTTTGTTGTTAGTTAGTGGCATATCAATTAATCATCCATGGAAGCATAATACATAAACACAAGAGCATATAAGCATCAACACATTGAACACCAAGATTTTGACGTGGAAAACCCGGTTAAGGGAAAAACCACGAGGTGATTAACCCAAGAATTATTCTCTGTTAGAAGAATAAAGAAAAATGAATGGCACATGCCAATTAGGGCTCACTGCCCGAGCACACTGCTCACAAAGAGGCCCACTGCCTACAAGGAGACACACTATCTACAAAGTGATAAAAATCACAGTCTTGAACTGGAGAATGACATCTCTACCATGTCCGGATCAGTTCCAATTAAGCCCAAAAACCTCTGTTCTGCCTTTCACACTTCTCTTCACTATGCCACACTCATCCACACACCACACACACCGAAATGAACTCACAGACCGTTATTTATACAAGACATCGACTTAGGATCAAACATCTAAGTCGGCAAACAATCATAAGAGTATCCGCAAGATGAATAACACATCCGGTCGGCCACCACAAGAACATTCGCAGGATGAACAACTCATCCGGTCGGCTAAACAGAGCAAGAACTTCATCCGGAAGAATAACTTCAATTCCGGGCTCTACTATCAATGCGGATCAACAGCACAACCTCAACACGATCTAGAAAACTTCACAAGCCTGCCTTAATGTCCGGATACATCCGCACTTCCTTTACTTGCTAGAATCTCTTGTCTTCCTCATCCGGAACTTCAAGAACACAGTCTGTCGCCACTGTCATAATGCAAGAGGTACTTCCGGACCTCCAAATCATACACCACTCAAGATGACACATCACAAGGACATCCCAAATACTCTTTCCAATCCGCAGATTAGGATTGTACAATTCCGGACCTCACCGGACCTTTCTGTGATCCTCTGTCACCTCTAAGCACTTGCCGGAACCGGTTCCACACAGACAGCCATAACTTCTTCAGGTCTTCATGCGAACTTCTAAAAACTTGACTGAAGCATCTCAAGACTCATATCTGCAAACCCTTTAATCCGCATCCTCCGGTTCTCAACCTATCCAATATATTTGCCTTCTTCTCATCACTGTTCTTCACTGTTCCTGACTGAGGGTAATTTTCTCAATATCCTCAACACACAGCTCATCCAATCCTTCTTGTCGATGTAATATGAGTATGTTGACATCAATGACAACACTTGTTCACCTCATACTTGCAACAACTAATTCTCCTAAGCACCAATGCTTCTCCCTCCTCATGATATCCATAACCGTCAAGAGCCCTATCTCCTTGATAAGTGTTTGAACTCTGCACACTTTGCTCTACTTTCTCTTCTTGCACAAGTTGTACTCTCTTGTCATTCGTTCTATCATTTCTGGATGATGAACCTTTGCTTTCTAGACATTTGAAAAATGGATGACCAAACTCACCACAGGTGTAACACTTTCCTGAAAATGTAGTAGAACCTCTACCACTTCCAAATCTGCCTTTATTACCTTTCCATCCACCTCTGAAATCAGACTGTCCCTGTCCTTTACCAGTGTCTTCTTGACCCTCATTGGTTTGCCTTGTTGTAGGGGCTAATCCTCTTCCCCTCATATTGCTGCCTCTTCCTCTCATGGACTTATCTTGTCTTCTATTCATCTTTTCTTCAATCCTGATTGCCATTTGGTAACAATCCTCCACATTCTTAGGGTTAGCTAAAACTAACTCATCCTGTATGTTCAATCTCAAACTAGCCAAGTACCTAGCCACCTTTTCTACCTCATTCTCATGATGACCAGATCTCATACTCAATTTATAAAACTCCTCAGTATATGCCTTCACATCCATTTCCTTCTGCCTTAAAAATTGCAACTTCTTAAACATCTGAATTTCATAATCCTTGGGCAAGAATTTACCTTTGATCCTTGCTACCATTTTATCCCATGAAGTGATCTTTGACTTTCCTTGTTTCCTTCTCTCGGATTGTACATAATCCCACCATACCAAAGCATGACCTCCTAACTTGGTCTTTGCAATCTTTACCTTCTGATCCTCAGCAACATCTTCACATTCAAAGTGATTATCAAGTGTAGCAATCCAATCCAGTAACTCATCTTCATTCAAACTTCCATTATACTTGGAAACATCAACCTTTACCTTAGGTTTATCACTCTGCACTGCCTTTAACAGTTTTACAAATCTCTGGTCTTCAACATCTAGATCTTCAGCTACCTCTTCATACTCTTCAACAGCATCTTCATCTTCTTCTGACTCACTGTCTTCCACTTCCCTCTTTTTGTTCTTCTCCAAGGCTACAAGCCTGGCTTGAAGTGCTTCAGCAAGCTCCTTCATCTTCCTCATCTCTCTGGCATGTTTTTCCTTCATCTCCTGCAATTCCCTTGCAGTACCATTACCTTTCGGAGGCATTTTGTCAACCTCTCACTCCTCTACCTCTATCTTTTCAGTGACAGAATCAACTCTACCTCTGTCCTTTCGGTGACAAAATCAACACACAATAGCCCAGACCTTTTGCTGAGCTCTGATACCACTATGATGCAGAGGCATCCACACTAAAACCTTGACATACAGCATGTATGTCCACAACCCATCATCATCATCATCATATTTTCTGTTAACATTGTCAGCATCATCATATTTTCTCTTACCGACCGATATCCTCCTGCAGACAAACCTTCGACCTTTCTCCTGTCAGCAGCATCATCATATCCGACAAGCGCAAACATCCTCCTGATGTTCACTGTTCATCTTACCGCCAAACGCTTTCTACAACATCATGATGTTCAACATCATGTTCATCAGCAGGATATAAAATATCTGGTTCCCTCCATATATCCTGATGATGACAACTTCATGCACCTTTCCTTCGATGCTTACGTCACCCCGATATCCTGATGACGATTATCCTGATGACGATGACATCACATGCAGTTCCTTCAATATCCTACTGTCGGCCAAACTTAACATTATCGGCCCGCGATGGTTTTATCAACCTGATCTTCTACCTTATGCCGATACGCTCCTCCTCGGCAACACCTGATGATGATCACCCCGAAACGCATTCACCTTATGCAAACGATTGCATCATGCTCACCTCCATCTACTCGGATGACGCCCGAAGTAACTGCAGGATATACACAGAAATATCCTGATGATGCCGTTGCGATGGATTTTCAACCTTAGTGAATTTTCAATCCGCCGAACCTCCTGAGGTGACCCGATCTGCTTCTTGGACAACTTTCCAGACTCTAACAACCAGCACGACCTAGCACATACCCATGCTAGGGTTCTCAACACCTCTTGATTGCGATCCTGCAAACATACATGCAAACAAACACAAAATGCAGACTAAACCCTAAGCTATTATACATGGCCATTCCATCGATTCGACTAATCAATCAGTGGAATGGATCAGCGAATCCATGTAACCACCAAAACAGCAAATCGATTACACAATGGAATTCAACAGAGAATGAACACAAACAGGATCTCTTTATTGATTTCAAAAGATGCAAATACAATACTCAGTCTCACTCTCTCTGTCTCACTCTCTGCAAAGTTTGATCGATGATCTGTAATCCTCCTCAATCTGTATCTATATCTAAAACCAATCGATCCTAATACATAAATAGGATCTCTTGCGAGTACTACCGACCCGACTCCAAGCAGCTGGGAAATCTCTCCAGGCGGCTGGGAGATCCAACCGGACATACAGCATAACAGCTATCATAACAAACTACCTAAAAATAGAAAAGCACGGTCAACATAGACCTTATTACATGCATTGGTCTTATAAGACCTTCTTGGAAACATTAACAAGACCTATAACAAACTAACTGCCTCATGGAGGCCAGCTGTCAGGTAGGTGCTCCTGCACCAATTACAGATTCTAAAAGTTATTCAAATCTGATGTAAGCAATGTATTGTTTCTTAACGCATTTTGGAAAAGTATGCATTCGCTTAATATACATGCACGGACTTGAAAGGATTATGCAATACAGTTAATGAAAGTCAAAAGTCCAATATGGTTGTATAAAAGTTTGCATGTATGAAGGATTGTATCTAGGTGTAGATACAATTATTATTGCTTTGAAAAGATACAAGTGGGTAAGTAGAGTGGGCCCACGATTGTATCTTGCGGTTGTATCTTGCATGTACAAAGAGAGATACAAGTGGAGATAGAAAAGAAAGATACAAGAGATGAAAAGGTAAAACTCGACGTGGAGTTCAAAAGGGGATGAAATACGATTAATATTTTGGTATGTATGAAAGATTGTATACATACAATCCCAATATACAAAGAGATAAAAGTGCATTTTCGGGAAATAAAAAGTGAATGGTTTGCCTATGTTGCATTTGTATAATGGTTTGTATCTATTTTATATACATTAGGACATACAAACGGAAGATACAAAGTTGAACATAAGGTAAAAGGTAACATTGTTTTATAACCCGTTGCATATGTAGGCTTGTATATTAATGACATACAAAGTGATTTACAAAAAATGATATAAAAAGTGACATACAAAAAATGATATGTATGCAAAGGGTAGACTAACAGATACAATGTTCAAAATAGAGGGTTAAAATAGAGAGCCGAAGTCGTATGTGCATTGATTTTTTATGATTTTTTTGTATTTTTATGTTTTATGATTTTTATGAGATGCTAAGATCTTTTCCTTTCATAATGCACAAGACGTAGTGTTGTTTCTAACATCTTCCTTCACTATGTGTGGACCTATCCAATTTGGTCTAAACTTCACTTGAAAGTCTTTGTAAGGACACTCAAAGACTTGGTGTGAAAATGTCTATGTTCAGTGAGGAATTTTGAGTACTCACATGTTTCATTGTTTGATGATTTACCCCTAGCTTTATCATCTTCTATTCTTGTTGAGTTCTCAGGCTTGTTTTGAAATTTTGAGGGGCAATTGGAGTTGGTATTGACTCTCCTAGTTTTTGTGTGCATTCTAGTTCTTCTTCTTTAGTCATGATTTCAACCATAGGAATGTTTATGTCTAGTTAAATTGGAATGTCCACTAAGTTGAATGGAGTGTGAGACTTTGTTGAGTGGGGATTGAAGGGGAATTCTCTTGTTTCGCCCTTCCCTATATATTTTGAGGTCTTGGCTATGTTTGCAATTTGTTGTGATTTCTCTCCTTTTTCAAGAGTGTTAATTTTTGGGTCACTAGTGGTTTCCATGGACTTTTCCTTCTTTTTGACTTTTTCAACTCTATAAATACGGAAAGGATCGGGATCTCCTTTAATGATGTGGGTTTGTCCCCTGTGTGAGAAGTGTATTTCTTGAAATAATGTGGAGGGAATGGCCCTTATCCTATAGATCCAAGGCCTTCCTAGGATCATATTGTAAGTGGTTTGTTCATTGATGACTTAAAATTCAGTTGGGAGGATTTTGGGACCCAATGTGATTTGAAGATTGACCTTGCCCATGATTTGAGTGTTTGGGTTATCATGAATTCTAAGGATGAAAGTTTGTTTTGTGATTTGTGTTTCATCATAACCCATCTTTTGAAGAAGCAAAAAGGGGACTATGTTGATTGCAGACCCATCATCAATCATTACACGTTTAATGGAATAGTCTTGAACTTGGACTATCAGATGGAGGGTGAGGTCTCCTTATTTAGATATGTCATTTTCTGAGGGTAACCTTTCAAAATCAAATGTTGAAGAAGAACATTTTTCACTTGGAGTGTTTTAAACTAGATGGCCTAGATCTAAGCCTTTGAGGAGAGCATTCTTGTGCATAGGAGAACTCTTGATAAGATCTAGCGTGTGAGAAAAAATCAAATTGTTAGAGGTGTGATCTGGTCATTCTGGTCTTTGTATAACACAAATTTCTTGATTTTTATCTAATTCCACAAGGCCTAAGGTGTTTTGATCAAAGGTGTTGTGACTAAGTTCTTCATCTTGTGAGAATGTGTCCATGAATGTTTTTTGTTGGTGGTTTTGAAGGTTTGATATGAAGCGATGGTACCCTCTACATGAGTTGATATCATGCCCCATTCTCTTTGGAAATGAGCAATATTTATCATGATTGTGATCTTGAGGTTTATGATTATTGTTGTATGACTTCTTCTTGATTCTCAGGGATAGTTGTTGGTATTTTTATTTCCCAAATTTGTATGACTATTGTAGTCACAATTGTAGTTCCCTGATGGTGAAGTGTTTGTTGACCCATCTATGTCTTGATCATTTGTCCAGGATTTGTTATTTGTATCATGGTTTATCAACTTCCCATTAGAATCATACTCCCTTCTTCCACTATCAATAGTGGCTTGGTCAATTCTAAGGGCACTTTCGAGCACTTCTTCATATGATTTTTAAGGGAGTTTTTGGACTTGTTCTCATATGTCACTATTGAGAGCATGTAAGAAGAGATCACAAAGTTCTCTATGATCCATGTTTGGTGTGCTTGTTGAAGAATAGAGAACTTTCCTCCATCATGTGATAAAACATGTGATTGACTCATTTTCTTCTTGTTTGATTGTTAAAAATTACTATATTCCTATCTTGACCAATTTGTTTATGTCAAAGGAAGCCACAAATTGATCGATGAGTTTCCTAAAAGAGTGGATTGATGCTTCTAGAAGCTGATAGTACCAATCTAGAGCGATACGCTCTAAAGTTTTTGTAAAAATATTTCCTACTACCCCATCCCAAGTCAGGAGTTCTTGCACTACCATGATGTAAGCCTTGATATGAGATGGGATCACCCTCTCCTTCAAATTTTGGAAGCTCAGGGAGAGGCTGTGGTAGTATAAGCTGATGAATATTGTAGTCAAGAGGTTCCTTTAAATACTCGAGGTATGTTCCTAGGAGGGAGTTATGTGTAGAGGATATTGTTCCTCCAAACTTTAGCCCTTCAAGTGGAGCTTGTTGTGTTTGTTGAAAGGGTATGCTAGATTGTTGATATCCTAAAAAATTTGGATGACTAAATGGTGTCATGTTTATGTTTTGAAGATTGGGTGGGATTGTTTGTGGTTGATTTTGCATCATATGCATCCCACCTATTTCATGGAGACTTGTCAGGTTGGATTGTGATGGCAAGGGAGGCCTAAATGCTTTGTTATGTGTGTCATACAAATGGGAGTTTAGATGAGGGGTATTTTGTGTTGCCCCCTGGTTTGATTCAATCTTATCGATGAAATGATTTCCCCGTGCCCTAGGTTTTTCTTGAATTTCACTTTGACAACCATTTCTAGCTTCAAGGGTCCTAATTCTTTGGACCAATTTTTCTATAAGGCTTGTGAGTGAGGCTTCTTCCATTCCTTGAGTTTTACAACCTTGCGATAGATTGCTTTGTGTTGGGATTTGACTAACCCTACTTATTCCTTTTGATCGCACTTCACATGTCATGGGCTTTTTACCTTGATGCAGTACATAGGGAGGCTTTTGTTTCCCCCAAGTTTCTTGTAAAATTTTCTTTTGATAGCTCACCTCATTATCTATTTGGGTAGCTATTTTCCTTTGGCTTGTTATGAGTTGGTCATGTTGATATATTTTGCATTCTTGGCAAGTTTTGATTTCTTCAAGTTGAATGACCATGTCTTCATATGTGGGGTTGTTAAAAACCAAGAAGTTGTGGGGCATCTATTAGATGTCCCCTGAATTTGAATCTATCCCAAAAATATTTGTTGAATGAAAGTGGGATATTGCAATGAAACACAAAAAGCTCAACCAAAAGGTTTTTGCTCTTCACGTTAGGTTCACCAAAATATGTGGTGAAGTTGATGTCGAATGTGAATGATGATGGAAATGAGATCCATGTAATGGGACACAACAAGCATAACCAAGAGGCTTTGCTCTTCACATCAGGTTCATGTTGTGTGCTTACACAACACGCCCCATTTTGACTTGGCAAAACAGGGACCCAACTTTTTGGCTTGGCTTGTGTTTTCTGCTTCCCGGCGGTTTGGTAAAAGTAAGTCATATAGATCATCATGCAGAAAGAGGATGTGGTAAGTCATCATCATGAGGTTAGTTTGTCAAAGTTCATATTTCATTTTTGTGACCTCATATTTAGAAAGAGCATCAAATTCCATGCAGGTTTGCCTTTTACATCACCCCGATATTCATCAGGATGTGAAAGTTACGAATGGTCAAAGTTTTGGTCAAACTTGATATTCGCAAGAGGAGGATCATATTTCATAACATCAGTCATATTACCAAAAATCATCCTGATCTAGTCTATCACCCGATAAATCATGCGGTCCAAATATCCGAATGTCAACTTTAAGTAATAGTGACCCTTACCCGTCAACATCCTTGTATATTTTGCGAGGATCATATTTCTCAATGTAACCCAATATTTCTCAATATCCTCCTACCGTGAAATATCACCCTAAGCCCTTATCCTGATGACATCATATGAGTCTGATAAACAAAGACGCGAACAAGACGATGACGTAATCATCACATTTACTCCTTGGGTACATATTTCATAAACATGATCATGTTCTCATAACATGATGATGACATCATCATGCCTTAGCGATACAGTGAACGAATATCTAGATGACATCATCCTGACATCCCAAGAAGAAGAAAAGAATGACTTTGGTCATCATCTTTTGTAACATCACCTAATATTTTCAAATATCCTCCTGACGTTTAAAGCAATACAGCGGTGCGTATATCACCCCGATATCTAATATCACCTGATATCTAAATATCACCCCAATTTTCAAATATCCTCCTGTCATTTGGATATCACCCTACTCTTGTTGCCACCATTGACATTAAATACACGCCAAGGTGGTAGGTATTTCACGCCGATCATTAAACCTGATGAAACACCTGGTGAAATCTTGAGTTTCCGTGCTAAGGATCAATGAATAAAATCTAATGTGTCAGACCCTTGCCCTAAATTTACCCTAATTGTAAGCTTAAAAGGTAAATCTAATGCCATTTTTACACTTACCTTGCGAAGAAATTACTTTTATAGAGCACCAGCTTCCATATTCTCAAATAGGTGATACAACGATGAACGGAGTTTGCAGGCAGTAAGAAGTGCGCGATTATCAGCCGAATTAAGAGCATTTTCTAGGAAACCACTGGTATAAAGGGATCTGTATAACCAGGCTAGTAATTGAAACCCTCATCCTATTGCTTCTACACATTCAGGTATGATGTTTTAGGTTCTGGTTTATGCATCCCATGATGAGTTTATGCTAAATAAATATAATAGGCATGATGAATATTAAAGATAAATTGCTATCTGCCTATATGTGAGAACCCATTGTAAGACAAAATTGTGTTAATTGCAGATATCCATGGCTGACAAGAGGTTAGCTAAATGTGAGGCCAAATTCAAGAAGCCTATGTTCTCATCTCTAAGAGGCATCCTATTCAAATATGGTGCAATTATGGATACACATCAAGGAAGCACTGATTTGGAGGCCTGGTCCACCAAAATGAACGATGAGAAGAACAGAAGCCCCCTGTTGGATGCTGTATTCATATCTGGATTGTGGAATGTGGCTAGATTTCCATACTCCATGGAATCTCTAGAGTTGGTGATTGAATGTGCATGGAATTATAATCTAGAGACCAGACAGGTGATGAAACATGGAAGAGTATATGCAGACCTATCCATCAAGGGTCTTTCTAAGACGTTTGGACTGCCATTGGGCAAGAAGGTTAATAGTGTGGAACTGAATAAGTCAGAAACTGTGTATGAGAATAATAAGAAGCAGGCCAGGAAGAATATGTATCGGTGGAGAGCCAAGAACAACACATATCCTACAGCTGCTAAACTTCCTATGCACCTATTTAAGTATGATTTTGATGAAGAATATCAATACATGATTGCATTGCTCAATAAAGTGATAGGCCAGCCTGATGCTGGTAGTTTTAAGGACTGGATGTATGGTGTGATGATGATGTGTATATATTCAGATATCAAGCCACTATGGGGCCAGTTGATAAGTGATGCTCTACATGAGCAGCTTATGAACCTGAGAGGAATAAATTGTTCATTTTATATGATGTCTTACATTGTCTACTCCTGTGCATACAAAGGCACATTTGATGCACTAGTTATAGATGGAAAACTTATAGGCACAGTTAATGTTGTACATGTTTGGGATCATCATCCCCAGCTACAAAGAGCTAACTACCTCTGTGATTACAAACTGGTCAATGATGCATTCTCTATGCATTTGGTAAGGACCATGGAGGAGGATAGAACAAAGAGATTGAGCATGGAGTCTCAAGAAATAATTTACAGGCATGGAGCCTGGTACATTCAATTTGCCACATTTTCCTATATGAGGATTGAGGGTTTTGAGGGACAGCCCCTCATGCTGCCAAGATACCCTACGGATGCAGTGATTCTGATGGAGTTCATAAGGCAAAGCTCCACAATGTTGATAACATACAAGGATGCCCAAAAGATACCACCCATATTGTTTCCAGTATCCATTGGCTAGTATATGTGCCCAAATTCAGACCATATAAAGAAGGTGATGGTCAGCTTAAATAAAATGCAGTTGCAACCATTCCCACTGGTAAGACCATATGATTCTTATGGAAGGATACAGAAAGTAATAGGGAAACCTATTCATCAGGCACACCTAGAATATTTCTGGGCAGATTGTGAGGATGAGGTAGAATCCAGAAGAAGAAGATACCAAAGGTTGACTTTGAATCAGGTCAGAACCTTTGACTGTATCCCCATTCCTCAACAATTGAAAAAAGATGATGGCAGGATAATAGTAGATGAATATGAAAAGAAGAAAATATACAATGATACAATATCTGCTCCTGACCTAACCATACCAGAGGACATATCCTTGGACCCCTTCATTGCTAGAACATTATAGCTAACCCAAGCTTGGGTTGATGAACAAATTGAGGCATTGAAAAGAAAGGGTGTAGCTATCACTATGGATAAGAAGAAGAAAGGATAGGATATCCCTGCTGAAGAATATGACGACTTCATAATTGAGAAGAGGAAATCAAAAGGAGACAGACTTCCACCACAGCAAAAACAAAGCAAAAGACCCCCTAGGGGTAAGAAAATTGATAATGAACCCAAAGGGGTAATCATTGAAAGGGCGGTGTTTCCAGCTGAGGAGGCAGCATCAGGATCAGGATCAACATCACCTCCACGGACAGGGAAACAAAAATCCAAGAAGGATTAGGTAGTAGGGCTGGTAGTTACTGAGACCCAAGAGGAGGGTCAGTCCTCACAGCAACCAATGAAAGAAGATATCCTCATGGAAGAAGAGCCTGAAGAAGAGGAGGCCCCCTTGTTATTCAAAAGAAAAAGAAGATCCCCACAGGTGGTGGTATCTATCCCACCTAAGAAACCAAGAACCTCCATGAGGGGTGAAATAAAGCAATCTCCTATATTGTTAAAAGGAGCTGGTAGTGAAGTTGTGCATAAGGAATTTCAGCACAATGTTCCACTTCCTACCATTGTAAAGTTCAAGACTAAACTTGCAGAAGAGCAGATGAAAGAAACCTCGCCAGGAGGTCATATCTCATTAGAGGAGACAATTAATCTGTCTGATGATGAGGTGGTGAAAGAAGTTGCATCACATAAAATGGAAACCCTTTCCACGAGCACATATATGACTCCTCATAAGACTCCAACAGTCCAAACAATATTGGAGGAAATGAAGCAAGTGGAATCCGATAAGGAAAAGAGTCCAGAGAGGATAGCCCAAGAAGTGGGGCTAGATACATTAGTTGCACAGGTGACAAGTCTTGTAGTGGTAGATTTGACAAATAAATAGGATGCCAGTCCTAAACATCCAGCAGGTACACCTGACAAACGGCAACATACAGAAGAACCGAAGATGGCAGAACAAGAAGGCCATACTTTAGAAATGGACCAAGAGAATACATCAGCTGAACCAGATATTGTAGAAGTTCAAGAGAAGGAAGTTGATGGGGAGAAAATAATAGAAGATCCTGCTACTACCGCTTAGGAAGTAGATAGTATAGGTGCAGAGCAAATAATGATTTCAGAACCAACATCAGCACCTAAAGAGGATGTCTTAATATCCACTACTGTAAATGTACCTAAACAAGAGGAAGAGTTGAAAGTGGATGAGGTGATAAAAGAGAAGGATCACGATCATCATGTCATCATATGGATACATCACAATATCCTCCACCTCAAGATGCTCCTCTAGAAGAAGAAGTTCCTCAACAAGAGGATGTACCACAGGATCAGCCTCAAGATGAACATCATGAAAAAGAAATGAGAAAATCACCTTCCCTGTCACATATGCTTACATAAATAGGAGATCAAGGTGAACAACATGATGATGCTCAGAAACATGATCAGGTACCCCCATGGTTGGAAAAGGAGGTAAATGCAGAGGTAGAGTTTGTAATTCAAGAATTTGATGTATCTACCTTATTTTCTGAAAATATAATAAAACCAAAGAGGAAGGCCAGAATGACTTTGGCCATCAAGAGATATCCAATGACTGGGAGATGGACTGCACAAGTTGGAACCCCCATTGTACAGAAAGAAAGAGGTAAAATTACCTTAGAAGAATTTCAGATCAGCACAGTGAATTTGGGGTTTGCCAATGAAGACCAAGAGGGTCAGGAGGGCAAGGACATCATTGATTCTTTAATTCAAAAGGTCAAGAGGGAAAAAGAGAAAAATAAGCAACATAAAGAGCACATTGCTCAGTTGCATGCATACATAGGCAGATTGATTAATCCTGATGATAGTTCCACTGAACGTGCAGTCCCATTGACTGCTATTTCCCAAGAGGAGGTACATAAGCTGGATATCATGAAACATGAGTCATTCATTTTGAGGAAGTGGATGTGTGCCACATTAGATGCTATAGAGGAAGTGGTAAAAGCCTCTCTAAAGAGATGGGGTATTCTCAGTGAGTCCAGAAGAAAGGTGGACAAATTGCAAATGTAGACAGGAAAAAGGTCTTTCAATTGGAAAAGACATTGGATATCCTGGGAGAGATTAGGAGAATAAATCCCCAACTGCTTATCAACAAGTAGGTACTGAATAATAATATAGCATTATTAGTTGATGTATGGTACAAAGACATTCAATTTGAATGTGATGTCCTTAAAAGATGCAATAATAAGCTGAGGGAGATCAGCATAAAACAACATGACATAATGTCTTTTGAGGCAGAAATTTTGGAAACACTGGAAGGTAAGGTGGAAGGGAAGATAGACAATCAAGATGAAGAGTTTGCAATCCAAGCTCTACACAATAACTTCCAGTTTGTTGCAGATGATCCACTAGGCCAACTGACAGAGGAAATCATGGATAAATTGGTAAGGACAAAGATGAAAATGGATCATTACAATGAGAGGCTGCAGAATAGGAAAAATAAGCTGGACAGCATCAAGAACAAATACGAGGCACACAAACATGCCATCATCAAAGCGAAGACTTAGGATGGTGGGGAGATAGATAAAATGGTGTAATTGTATGAATAGGTCCAAAGCAGCATGCAGCCTCACATACGGGGTCATCATCATCAGGATGATGAAGGTTCAGGAAGTGATGCACCTGACGATGAAGCTTATGAGTCAAACAAGGAGCATGATGAGGATACATCATAAAAGGAGATATAAGCATCAATTACTTATGAAAATAAGTACTCCAGATAGTTGCCAACTGGCAACTTGTGCCCTTTTTGATAGGATTGACAAAGTCAAAGAGAAATGTTGACCGTAGATATTCATTGATAAATCAAGATCATGGATCTTTTTGTAACAGATTCCTCACCTTGTTCTATAAAAGGTGATGGAATGCCTCATTGTATTCATTCGAAACTTAATTGAAATCTGTCTGCTGAAGCATTCAGAGCTCATTTCAAATTTTTTGTATACATCTATATTTTTGCATGCTTAATGAATGAGAAGACTGTGTTGATTACAATTCATAGTAAATCTTGAGTAATCAGTGTATGAATTCTGGATATATGTGGTGATTTGCTGTGTCCCTTGGAGTGCATGTCTACTTACATGTGTTGTCTTCATACAAATTCCTTTGAAGTTAGCATCAACTATATCTAGCTGTGGAATGTCCTGGTGAAAATATGGTTTGGTTTTCTTCTCTTCATGACAGTATCTGATATACATGTGGTTCAAAAGCTAAAGGTTCAACTTTAATTAGAAGCATTTCTTTCAATTTCTTTTAAATTTCAGAGCATTTCGCCATAATAATTGCAAATAATTGATGATCTTAAGCAAATAACACAAATATGTGGACATCTCGTAGATAACTACAAATATTTAGCATATTTGAAGACAAAGCATGTACAATTGAGAATATAATGCAAAGATTGAAGTATTTCTGCATCATTTCATCAAATAATTGTATAAAATGACTTCTCTATAAAGAATCTTTGCAGGAGTAATGTTGTGATGATGAACTTTACGTAAGGCCCAAAAATGGAAACAGCAACTCACATTAACCTCTGAGTAATGTCAGATGATTAAGACTTAATCACTGGAGACTTGGAATCATGAATTCTCTAAATTCATCATATCTTTCAAGATGAATAAAGGTTAATGTGTACTTTTATTCTATGCTTGTTTATGACTAACATCATAACCAACATAAATTGGCACTAGAAGGAGGGCCTTATCTGAAAGAGGATTAACCCCAAAAGCATCTGTGAATTCTAAATATTGTCTAAATATTTACTGTAGCAAGCTTGTTGATGCTCGTTCTGTGTAAAGATTTCTAGATTTAACATAAATATTGTAAGCTTTATAGTAGATCATCATGAATTCACAAATATTCGCCAATGTTGAGTAAATTTTTTTTTGCCATAGAAACTTGATATTTCATGGTAAGAGTCGTCATCCCCCAATATCACCTCATATTTGCAGTATCTTTGCAAATATTCCACAAATATCTAGTCAAATCAGTCATCTAATCATAAATATCACCTCTGTTGGTGAAATTCAGTCAATATTTACAATCATCCTGTTAGTTTGCCTCCAAATTTGAGAAATCCTGGCTCACGGGATAAATACCAGGTCAAGATCCACTAGACATTTTGAGGAGCTACCTATTAGAGGCTTCAGGCCTAGGACTGTTGATATTCATCACACTCCTAATTCCAGTGCATTAGGAACACCACCACGATGTCTTCATGTAACTCCTATTGGTCTTAATATACCTACAGGATCTCCTCAAGGTGTACCTTTAGTTCAGCCTCAACCAGTTATTCCTCAGGCTCAACCTCCTCCGGTCACAATGTCTTTCTTTGCAGCAGAGTCACCTTTAACCTTCAATGCATATCACAAGTTACCAAAGAATCTGGATAAACTTTGTCCAAAATATCATCCTTATCAAGATGCTGATGATCATATCAGGACCTTTAAAGAAGCTTGTTGTAGAGCCAGAATAGAACATCAGGATGTAGTATGCAGATTATTTCCCTTCTCCTTAGGGGAAGAGGCTTATAATTGGTTTATTAGTCTTGGTCAAGCTTCTGTTGGTTCATGGGCTATCCTAGAGAAGGCTTTTCATGATAGATTCAAGGTTCCTATTGATCCATCTATGAATTACCACTTGTTTGCTACAATCAAAAGATTCAAGAATGAGCTTATTACCAATTTTAATGCCAGGTTCCAGAAAATGCTATCCAAGTTAGTTGCTCCATATGTAGTGATAGATGCTACTGCTAGGAGTATTTATTATTCAGATTTGGATCCATTGACTTCCATGTTCATTAGGAGAACACACCCTGAAATCACTACCTTGACAGGAGCTTTTCAAGAGGCTATCAAAGTGAATCAACAGCTAGTCCCTGCTCCTACTCCAAATATTGTTTTTCCCACACTGCCTGGCATGCATCCACAATATCCTGCACAATATCCTGCATCATATCTTGCACAATATCCTAATGGAGAAGTGATACCTCTAGCAGTCATGTCTGCACCTTTGCAGGTACCTCCACTGAGTATTATGCCTCCTCCTAATTGGAATGGCCAATTGCCACAATATCCTGCACAACCTTAGGCACCTCAGGGTATGGATCCCAATAACAATAACACTGGATCTTCATTCTTTAAACCTCAGAATGAAAATGTAGTGGCTAAAGCTCAAGAAGAGAAAGAAGAGATCAAAGAAATCTCTGCTCAGTTAAGAAAGCTCACTACAAAAGTGACTCATTTGAAGAATTAGAATTTCTATTCCCAGTCCAATCAGAATAGGAATTATGCCAATGACAGGCCAAATTATCCTGACAGAGGATACAACAATAATAATTTCAACAATAATGGTGGAAATAACAATAATCCTTAGAGACAGCTTAGAGTATGGAACTCTAGGCCAAATAATGGCTCATTACCATCACCCTTGGACAATCAGCCTCCAGGTGAAGCCAAATAGACTACTAGAGTCAATCTTGCTGAGGTAGCCCTCACTAATTGGTGTAGGATTCACAATACAAATGCACATGCAGAACTAGACTGTCCACAATTTAGAATTGCTGCTAGCATCTTTCAGACTGAAGTGTCTAACACTTCTGGAAATCCACCTCAAGCAGAGGGAAATGAGATTGTTCCATGTGGATATGATTCAGCCTTTGTGTTGGAAACTTATACAAATCAACCTCATCAAAGTTATAACCAGGCATGTGAAGAGTCTACCCTAACTTTTGAAACAAATTATGTTTTCCCTTTTGAGGATGAAAATGAGCCTACAAGAGAACATGAAGAGGTGCATGCATACCAGCAGCAATACCCTGGCAAGCATAATTATAACTTGAGAAGTAGTGCCAATAGACCTACTGGTCCATTGACATCTTCCTTACCTCCAAACAACTTCAATACACCTCCTAATCCTAAAGCCAGCAATAACCCTGGGTTCCCCAAGGTAAATGCTCAATACCTGTCACCTCAGAACACAGGATCAAAGGTTGTAAATGCACCTCATGAATCTAACAAGTTGGTCAATTATCTGGCTGATGAAATGAAGAAAATTAAAATCAGCCTGTCCTTGTCTGAGTTACTAAAAACTCCTACCATCAAAAAGGCATTTATGAAATCACTAGATGATCCTGCTCCTAAAGAGGATAGCCATCTTTCAGGTCAATCCAGTGGCAAAGATCATGTTGCTAGAGATAATATTACCAAACTTAAAGTGCCAGCTACAGTCCAAGCTGCAGAAACCTCCCACATGACCTTGTATAGAGACAAAATTGAGTCACCTCCATTCCTCCTCACCATAAGGATGTTCAGTAAGAACCTGCACAATTGTTTGGTAGATTCAAGAGCCTCCACAAATGTTATGCCCTTGTCAATATGCAAGGCTTTAGGACTACATCCTGCTAAATCCCTGAAGAAGGTCACTTAACTCGACAAAATAGAAGTAAGTGTGGTAGGGGAGTTAACTCCTATCCACATGCAATTAGCATATGATCCTAGGATCCAGTATTACATTGACATTCAGGTAGTGGAAATACCTGATACTTATGGGATGTTGCTTAGCCGAGACTGGTCCAAAACACTTAACAGATATATGTCCATAGATTTCAATCACATGTGGTTACCATGGAAAGGTATACCAAACCAGATCAGGATTGATGCTGAGCCTAGAATGAAACATATGATTACTGAGTACAATAGAACAAATGAGATCATGTACGTAGATGTAGAGCCTAGAGTTTACTCCATCAGGCCATAGACTGTCAAAATAGAAGAGATCCTGATGCTTAACATTCATCATCATCATGATAATGATCCTCTAGATGATGAAGTAACTAAAGAATATGATAATAACCCTAAAAATGAGAATGATGTAGATCACTTCAGAAATTTTGAGAGACATTTGTCTAGACAGATGGAATGATGTAGGATATTGAATATACTAGCTAATGACGTTTTACTTGATAGTTGGTGCAGATTACATAGTGAGTCACATTCAGAAAAGACTTGTGAAACATGCATAGACATGATGATGTTGGAGCAAACATGTAGTGAGGCATCATCATCATATTCTGAGGTAAGTCCTACATCTGATGATGATCATGATACTGATTCTTGTTTGTCTTCTACAGGAACAAAAAAGGTGACGAATCATGATGAAGATCATATACAGAGGACAGAAGAAATTTTGGTGTATGATCAGATAAATAGTGGAGAGAAAGAAAAGATCACCCCTGGGAGCGATTGTTTTGTAGAGCCAGATTATGAATTGTCTGATGAAGACAAAGGTAGTGAACTGAGTAAGTTTGAAGAATTTCTAGCAAAAGAGATAGAGAAGATGACACAGCAGCATAGACTTCCCCAGGAGGTCTTGATTGAAGGTTGGTGTAGGTTGCATGAGGCACCTCACTCAGAAACAACCTGCTCACTATGTTTACACATTTTGAAAAGGCATACAGCAGTAGAACTAGAGGATCATCCTGCTGATGTGGAAGAGAAAGTAGAAAAGTCATCAGTCTCACAAAAGAAAGGAAAGAAGAAACTTGAAAATGTTGAAATTCCTAAGTTAAAATGGATATCAGGTGGAGCAGCTTCTAGAGCTACCAAGAAAAAAGAAAGTTCAGCTAAACATCCTATTGAAGATAAACCCTGGATCCTAAGGTTTAACGGATCCAAGTCCAAGCAAGATGCTGGGGTAGGAATTGACCTCATTGATTCATCAGGAAAATCTTATCTAGCAGCCTACAAATTACAGTTTCCCTGTACTAACAATGTAACAGAGTATGAAGCTCTGATCCATGGGATGTTGTTTGCTCACAAGAAAAGGTGAAAATTCTGTATGTCTTCAGGGATTCAGAACTAGTTGTGAGGCAAGTGAGAGGAATTTACTCCTATAACTACAGGAAGCTATCTAACTATAGACATCGTGTATGGGACCTAATTGAAGACTTCGATGCCTTGAATATCACCCACATTCCTAGAGAATAGAACCATAGGGCAGATGCACTTGCCCAGGCTGCTAGTACATTAGAGCCATTATCCATATCAGGTCTAAAGAGGTTCTTAGTAGAACTGGTGTCAGTACCTTCAGTACCTGACAATGTGACCAACCTCTAGGTGTTTGATGATGATCAGTACATTTTGGATTTCATCTCAAACAGAGATATATTTGATGCCCAAATCATAGATGAGAATAGTGTGGAAGATCATGTTTGGGAAGAAGATGAAATATTAGAGTTGCCCAGCAACAAGATTCCCAAAGGCATGATTGAATTAGAAAGAGCCTTTGATTTGGATAATATGCTGAAACAGAAGGATCTACCCAAAGTAGATGGAGGTCAATATTCACAAGTGAATATTGGGCAAGATGAAGACAAGAGGAATGTCTTGATAGGTAAAGTTTGCACACCAAAAGAGTTAGAAGGAATAAGTCAAGCTCTTAAAGATTACATACATGTGATTGCATGGACTTATGATGAGTTGAAGAAATATGACACATCAGTCATAACTCACACTATTCCCTTCAAGCCAGATGCTAAACCTTTCAGATAGAAGCAAAGGCCAGTCAATGCTTTGCTTGAACCAATAATCTTTGAAGAAGTCAAGAAGTTGTTAAGTGCTCGGATAATCTTTCCTGTAAGGCACTCCACCTAGGTTGCTAATCTAGTCCTGGTCAGAAAGAAGAATGGAGACATCAGGCTATGCGTAGATTTCAGGAACCTGAATAGAGCATCAGAAAAGGACAATTATCCCTTACCATCATTAGATGAAGTTCTATAGATTGTAAATGGAGCCAAAATGATGTCCTTTCTAGATGGCTTCTCAAGATACAACCAAGTGATGGTTGATAAGATTGACAGACTAAAGACTGCCTTCACCACAAAGTGGGGGATATTTGCATATAGACGTATGAAATTTGGACTTATAAATACTGGAGCTACATTCCAGCGAGCAATGGACATAGCCTTCAGAGGCTTAATAGGAAAATGTATAGTCATCTACATGGATGACTTAACAGTGTTCTCCAAGGAGAGGAGCAACCATGTAACTGATCTCAGAAATGTATTGAAAAAATGTGAAGAGTATGGAATATCACTGAACCCCAAGAAGTGCATATTTGGGGTGACAACAGGAAAGTTACTAGGCCACCTGATCATAGAAGATGGAATTATCATTGATCCTGATAGGGTGGAGTCTATTATGAAGTTACAACTTCTAGGAAGCAAGAAAGAACTTAAGTCTTACTTTGGTAAGATAAATTTTGTGAGGAAGTTCATCACTGGCTTTGCTAAAATTATCAGACCACTAAATGCCATGTTGAAAAAAGATGCACAGATTGAGTGGACACCAGAGGCCAAAGCTGCATTTGAAGATATAAAGAAAGCTATTTTTGATGCTCCTATCCTTATCAGTCCAGACTACACAAAAGATTTTTACATTTATTCATTTTCTTTAGAACACACCTCTGCAGTAATGCTAACTCAGAGAAATGAAGAGAAAGAAGAAAAACCAATTGCTTTCATGAGCTGTCCTTTCAAGGATGCTGAATTGAGATATGTGGATGTTGAAAGACAAGCACTTGCATTAGTCAGGGTAGTAAAGAAGTTCAAGCATTATATACTGAGAAGCAAAGTGATTGCTATAGTGCCTGATGCAGCAGTAAAGATGATGCTGATGTAGAGTGAGCCTGGTGAAAAAAGAGCCAAATGGATTACTGTATTACAAGAGTATGACATGGAAATTACACCAATAAAACTGGTAAGAGGACAAACTCTAAGTCAAATGATATCTGAGATTGACCCAAACATCACTAGTTAGCAGTATGTTATCAATGAGAAAGAAAATAAAGAGTGGTATTCAGATATCAAGCACATCCTGATCACTGGAAGGTGTCCTTCAAGAATGCAAGCTTCACAGAGGAGAGCCCTGAAAGTAAGGTCACAAAAATATATGATGAAGGGAGGAACCTTGTTCAAGAAGAATTATGAGGAAATATACCTGAGATGCTTAGAAAAGCCAGAAGCAAATAAGGTTCTATCAGAATTACATGACAAATTCGAAACAGCACATGGATCAGCCTTGGCCACAACACATGCAATCCTCAGAGCAGGATATTATTGGCCCACAATTTTTAAAGATACAGCTGAACATGTTAAGTGTTGTCATGTATGTTAGGTTGCTACCAATAGAGAGAAATATACTACACAACCCTTACAGGTAGTGATGGAAGAACGCCCATTTGCACAATGGGGCATGGACTTCATAGGACCAATCAATCCTCCATCATCCTCAAGCCATAGGTATGTACTAACAATCACTGACTATTGTACTAGGTGGACTGAAGTGGTCAGCAGCAAAACTTGTACTGCAGATGATGTTATTAAATTTCTAGAAAGTAACATTATTACCAGGTATGGAACCCCTTATGCTCTAGTAAGTGATAATGGTTCTACTTTCACTTCAACCAAGTTGTCAAATTGGGCTTTTGATC
Source organism: Cunninghamia lanceolata (assembly GCA_027924645.1). Classification (NCBI taxonomy): domain Eukaryota; kingdom Viridiplantae; phylum Streptophyta; class Pinopsida; order Cupressales; family Cupressaceae; genus Cunninghamia; species Cunninghamia lanceolata. The sequence continues at coordinate 11,274,433 of BSBN01000130.1, read as the reverse complement.
ATGGGATCATACTCAAGTTTTCATCCAACTATTATCCCCAAGGGAATGGATTAGCAGAATCCACCAATAAAAAATTGCTGAACATTATAAGAAAATTAATAGAGAAGAACCCTAGGGAATGGAACTCATTTATGAAATATGCCTTATGGGTAGACAGAACTAGAATGAAAACTGCAGTAGGAAATTCACCTTTTCACTTAGTATATGGGGTGGATCCTGTCCTCCCTGTAAATTTGAAAATTCCTACCCTGCAGTTTGCCCAAGAGTACCTAGGCATAGACAATAAGCAAGAAGTCAGGTTTCTTCAGTTGATGCACCTGGAAGAGAAAAGGAGTCAAGCAATTGACTAATTTGCAAAACATCAGGCTATTGTCAAACGCTGGTTTGACAAGAGAGCCAAAGTCAAAGCCTTCAGGATATTTGATTTAGTCTTGATGTGGGATAAAGCCCGTGAGAGGAAAGGTGACCATGGTAAATTTGATAGATTATGGGTAGGTCCCTTTCAAATTTCTGAGATACTAGGAGACAACACTTATAGGCTCAAGAACCTGACAGGTGAGGATGTTCCATTGCCAGTCAATGGACAATTCCTCAAACATTATTTTCAAGCCTATGTGACTTTATGATAGTCATGTGTATTATATGTACATTTGTATAGTTGTTTGTACAGTGTTTTTGTTTGTCTTGTTTTGTTTGTTTGTTGAGTTTTGTTTTGGTTAGTCAAGATGATGCACTTCATCACCCCAGAAAATAAAAAAATTGTTAGGATTCAAGTGATGAGATCAAATTTAGATATAGGTTATGATTCATTCTAAGAAGTGTTCATGATCAGGTCTGTGATATTCTTTCATCAAGGTGCCTTTTCTTGATCAAAGTGAATCAATCACAATGAAACACCTAACAGCCTTGGGTTTGTTGAACACATAAGTATAGGTTTTAAGTGAAAAATCTAAAGGGACTCCCTTGCTACCAATACAATCTCCAACCTAAAGCTGCAAGTGACTATACCTTGTACAAATGAGCTGACATGATGATATCAGATATATATATATATATATAAAAGGAATATAAACAATAAAATTAGGCCATCTAAGTAACTCTACCCGGGCTATGGACGCTTGCTGGCAGTGGGGCTCTACTTAGGGAGATTGTATAGATAACCTTGCCGTGGCTATGAATGCCTGCTGGCAGCAAGACTCTATCCAGGTTGGCTATGAGGGATGATCTCCAACAATGTAGTTTAATACCAGTTACTTATGTTTTCAACTTACTTTCAAGATGAGGATAATTAATCATTTGCACACACTTGATCCTTTGTCAGCATTGTTACCATGATGAATTTTTTATCATTTAGAAGATCATGATGCTTATGCTTAGAAAGAATTAGAATGCTATAGATGAATGTGATCACATTACTTGAATCATTGGAATTTTGATATTTTCTTTGGTGGCAAGTTGTTGTGTGGTTACACAACATGCCCCATTTTGACTTGGCAAAACAGGGACCCAACTTTTTGGCTTGGCTTGTGTTTTCTACTTCCCGGCGGTTTGGTAAAAGTAAGTCATATAGATCATCATGCAGAAAGAGGATGTGGTAAGTCATCATCATGAGGTTAGTTTGTCAAAGTTCATATTTTATTTCTATGACCTCATCTTTAGAAAGAGCATTAAATTCCATGCAGGTTTGCCTTTTACATCACCCTGATATTCATCAGGATGTGAAAGTTATGAACGATCAAAGTTTTGGTCAAACTTGATATTCACAAGAGGAGGATCATATTTCGTAACATCAGTCATATTACCAAAAATCATCTTGATCTAGTCTATCACCTGATAAATCATGCGGTCCAAATATCCGGACGTCAACTTTAAGTAATAGTGACCCTTATCCGTCAACAGCCTTGTATATTTCGTGAGGATCATATTTCTCAATGTAACCCGATATTTCTCAATATCCTCCTGTCATGAAATATCACCCTAAGCCATTATCCTAATGACGTCATATGAGTCTGATAAACAAAGACGCAAACATGATGATGACGTAATCATCACATTTACTCTTCAGGTGCATATTTCATAAACATGATCCTGTTCTCATAACATGACGATGACATCATCATGCCTTAGCGATATAGTGAATGAATATCTGGATGACATCATCCCGACATCCCGAGAAGAAGAAAATAATGACTTCGGTCATCATCTTTTGTAACATCACCTGATATTTTCAAATATCCTCCTGACGTTTAAAGCAATACAACGGTGCGTATATCACCCTGATAACTAATATCACCCGATATCTAAATATCACCCCGATTTTCAAATATCCTCCTGTCGTTTGGATATCACCCCACTCCTATTGCCGCCATTGACATTAAATGCACGCCGAGGTGGTAGGTATTTCCCGCCGATCATTAAACCCAATGAAACACCTAGCAAAATCCTGAGTTTCCGTGCTAAGGATCAATGAATAAAATCTAATGTGTCAGACCCTTGCCCTAAATTTACAATAATTGCAAGGTTAAAAGGTAAATCTAATGCCATTTTTACACTTACCTTGCGAAGAAATTACTTTTACAGAGCACCAGCTTCCATATCCTCAAACAGGTGATACAACGACGAACAGAGTTTGCAGGTAGTAAGAAGTGCACGATTATCAGCTGAATTAAGAGTATTTTCTAGGAAACCACTGGTATAAAGGGATCTGCATAACCAGGTAAGTAATTGAAACCCTCATCCTGTTGCTTCTACACATTCAGGTATGATGTTGTAGGTTCTGGTTTATGTATCCCATGATGAGTTTATGCTGAATAAATATAATAGGCATGATGAATATTAAAGATAAATTGCTATCTGCATGTATGTGAGAACCCATTGTAAGACAAAATTGTGTTAATTGTAGATATCCATGGCTGACAAGAGGTTAGCTAAATGTGAGGCCGAATTCAAGAAGCCTATGTTCTCATCTATAAGGGGCATCCTGTTCAAATATGGTGCAATTACAGATACACATCAAGGAAGCACTGATTTGGAGGCATGGTCTGCCAAAATGAACGATGAGAAGAACAAAAGCCCCCTGTTGGATGCTATATTCATATCTGGATTGTGGAATGCAACTAGATTTCCGTACTCCATGGAATCTCCAGAGCTGGTGATTGAATGTGCATGGAATTATAATCTAGAGACCAGGAAGGTGATGAAACATGGAAGAGTATATGCAGACCTATCCATCAAGGGTCTTTCTAAGACGTTTGGACTACCATTGGGCAAGAAGGTTAATAGTGTGGACCTGAAGAAGTCAGAAACTAAGTATGAGAATAATAAGAAGCAGGCCAGGAAGAATATGTATTAGTGGAGAGCCAAGAACAACATATATCCTACAGCTGCTAAACTTCCTGTGCACCTATTTAAGTATGATTTTGATGAAGAATATCAATACATGATTGCATTGCTCAACAGAGTGACAGGCTGGCCTGATGCTGGTAGTTTCAAGGACTGGATGTATGGTGTGATGATAATGTGTATATATTCGGATATCAAGCCACTATGGGGCCAACTGATAAGTGATGTTCTACATGAGTAGCTTATGAACCTGCGAGGAACAAACTATTCATTTTATATGACATCTTACATTGTCTACTCCTATGCATAGAAAGGCACATTTGATGCACTAGTTACAGATGGAAAACTTATACGCACAGTTAATGCTGTACATGTTTGGGATCATCATCCCCAGCTACAAAGAGCAAACTACCTCCATGATTACAAACTGGTCAATGATGCATTCTCTATGCATCTGGTAAGGACCATGGAGGAGGACAGAACAAAGAGATCGAGCATGGAGGCTCAAAAAATAATTTACAAGCATGGAGCCTGGTACATTCAATTTGCCACATTTTCCTATATGAGGATTGAGGGTTTTGAGGGATAGCCCCTCATGCTACCAAGATACCCTATGGATGTAGTGATTCTGATGGAGTTCATAAGGCAAATCTCCACAATGTTGAAAACATACAAGGATGCCCAGAAGATACCGTCCATATTGTTTCCAGTATCCATTGGCTGGTATATGTGCCCAGATTTAGACCATATAAAGAAGGTGATGGTCAGCTTAAATAAAATGTAGTTGCAACCATTCCCACTGGTAAGACCATATGATCCTTATGGAAGGATACAGAAAGTAATAGGGAAACCTATCCATTAGGCACACCTAGAAGATTTCTGGGCAGATTGTGAGGATGAAGCAGAAGCCAGAAGAAGAAGATACCAAAGGTTGACTTTGAATCAGGTCAGAACCTTTCACTGTATCCCCATTCCTCAATAATTGAAAAAAGATGATGGCAAGATAATAGTAGATGAATATGAAAAGAAGAAAATATACAATGATACAATATTTGCTCCTGACCTAACCATACCAGAGGACATATCCTTCGACCCCTTCATTGCCAGAACATTACAGCTAACCCAAGCTTGGGTTGATGAACAAATTGAGGCATTGAAAAGAAAGGGTGTAGCTATCACTATGGCTAAGAAGAAGAAAGGACAGGATATCCCTGCTGAAGAATATGACGACTTCATAATTGAGAAGAGGAAATCAAAAGGAGACAGACTTCCCCCACAGCAAAAACAAGGCAAAAGACCCCCTAGGGGTAAGAAAATTGATAATGAACCCAAAGGGGTAATCATTGAAAGGGCAGTGTTTCCAGTTGAGGAGGTAGCATCAGGATCAGGATCAGCATCACCTCCATGGACAGGGAAACAAAACTCCAAGAAGGATCAAGTAGCAGGGGTGGTACTTATTGAGACCCAAGAGGAGGGTCAGTCCTCACGACAACCAATGGAAGAAGAGCCTGAAGAAGAGGAGGCCCCCTTGTTATTCAAAAGAAAAAGAAGAGCCCCATAGGTGGTGGTATCTACCCCACCTAAGAAACCAAGAACCTCCATGAGGGGTGAAATAAAGCAATCTCCTATATTGTTAAAAGGAGCTGGTAGTGAAGTTGTGCATAAGGAATTTCAGCACAATGTTTCACTTCCTACCATTGTAAAGTTCAAGACTGAACTTGTAGAAGATCAGATGAAAGAGACCTCGCCAAGAGGTCATATCTCATTAGAGGAGACAATTAATCTATCTGATGATGAGGTGGTGAAAGAAGTTGCATCACAGAAGATGGAAACCCTTGCCATGAGCACATACATGACTCCTCATAAGACTCCAACAGTCCAAACAATATTGGAGGAAATGAAGCAAGTGGAATCGGACAAGGAAAAGAGTCCAGAGAGGATAGCCCAAGAAATGGGGCTAGATACATTAGTTGCACAGGTGACAAGTCCTGTACTGGTAGATTTGACAGATAAACAGGATGCCAGTCCTGAACATCTAGTAGGTATACCTGACAAACGGCAACATACAAAAGAACCAAAGATGGCAAAACAAGAAGGCCATACTTCAGAAATAGACCAAGAGAATACATCAACTGAACTAGATATCCTAGAAGTTCAAGAGAAGGAAGCTGATGGGGAGAAAATAATAGAAGATCCTGCTACTACCACTCAGGAAGTTGATAGTACAGGTGGAGAACAAATAATGATTTCAGAACCAACATCAGCACCTAAAGAGGATGTCATAATATCCACTACTGTAAATGTACCTCAACAAGAGGAAGAGTTGAAAGTGGATGAGGTAATAAAAGAGAAGGATCATGATCATCATGATCATCATATGGATACATCACAAGATCCTCCACCTCAAGATGCTCCTCTAGAAGAAGAAGTTCCTCAACAAGAGGATGTACCATAGGATCAGCCTCAAGATGAACATCATGAAAAAGAAATGAGAAAATCACCTTCCCCGTCACATATGCTTACAGAAATAGGAGATCAAGGTGAACAACATGATGATGCTCAGAAACATGATCAGGTACCCCCATGGTTGGAAAAGGAGGTAAACGTAGAGGTAGAGTTTGTAATTCAAGAATTTGATGTATCTACCTTATTTTCTGAAAATATGATAAAACCAAAGAGGAAGGCCAGAATGACTTCAGCCATCAAGAGAGATCTAGCGACTGGGGGGCGGACTGCACAAGTTGCAACCCCCATTGTAGGTAAAGAAAAAGGTAAAATTACCTTAGAAGAATTTCAGATCAGCACATTGGATTTGTGGTTTGCCAATGAAGACCAAGAGGGTCAGGAGGGCAAGAACATCATTGATTCTTTAATTCAAAAGGTCAAGAGGGAAAAAGAGAAAAATAAGCAACATAAAGAGCACATTGCTCAGTTGCATGCATACATAGGCAGATTGATTAATCCTGATGATAGTTCCACTGAACGTGCAGTCCCATTGACTGCTATTTCCCAGAAGGAGGTACATAAGCTAGATATCATGAAACATGAGTCATTCATTTTGAGGAAGTGGATGTGTGCCACATTAGATGCTGCAGAGGAAGTGATAAAAGCCTCTCTAAAGAGATGGGGTATTCTTAGTGAGTCCAGAAGAAAGGTGGACAAATTGCAAATGTAGACAGGAAAAAGGTCTTTCCAATTGGAAAAGACATTGGATATCCTGGGAGAGATAAGGAGAATAAATCCCCAACTGCTTATCAACAAGCAGGTACTGAATAATAATACAGCATTATTAGTTGATGTATGGTACAAAGACATTCAATTTGAATGTGATGTCCTTAAAAGATGCAATAATAAGCTAAGGGAGATCAGCATAAAACTGCATGACATGATGTCTTTTGAGGCAAAAATTTTGGAAACACTGGAAGGTAAGGTGGAAGGGAAGATAGACAATCAAGATGAAGAGTTTGCAATCCAAGCTCTACACAATAACTTCCAGTTTGTTGCAAATGATCCACTAGGCCAACTGACAGAGGAAATCATGGATAAATTGGTAAGGACAAAGATGAAAATAGATCATTACAATGAGACGCTGCACAACAGGAAAAATAAGTTGGACAGCATCAGGAACAAATATGAGGCACACAAACACGCCATCATCAAAGTGAAGACTCAGGATGGTGAGGAGATAGATAAAATGGTGCAATTGTATGAACAGGTCCGAAGCAGCATGCAGCCTCACATACGGGTCATCATCATCAGGATGATGAAGGTTCAGGAAGTGATGCACTTGACGATGAAGCTCATGAGTCAAACAAGGAGCATGATGAGGATACATCATAAAAGGAGATATAAGCATCAATTACTTATGAAAATAAGTACTCTAGATAGTTGCCAATTGGCAACTTGTGCCCTTTTTGATAGGATTGACAAAGTCAAAGAGAAATGTTGACCGTAGATATACATTGATAAATCAAGATTGTGGATCTTTTTGTAACAGATTCCTCACCTTGTTCTATAAAAGGTGATGGAATGCCTCATTGTATTCATTCGAAACATAATTGAAATCTGTCTGCTGAAACATTCAGAGCTCATTTCAAAGTTTTTATATACATCTATATTTTTGCATGCTTAATGAATGTGAAGACTGTGTTGATTACAATTCATAGTAAATCTTGAGTAATCAGTGTATGAATTATGGATATATGTGGTGATTTGTTGCGTCCCTTGGAGTGCATGTCTACTTACATGTGTTGTCTTCATACAAATTCCTTTAAAGTTAGCATCAACTATATCTAGCTGTGGAATGTCCTGGTGAAAATATGGTTTGGTTTTCTTCTCTTCATGACAGTATCTGATATACATGTGGTTCAAAAGCTAAAGGTTCAACTTTAATTAGAAGCATTTCTTTCAATTTCTTTTAAATTTTAGAGCATTTCACCCTCATAATTGCAAATAATTGATGATCTTAAGCAAATAACACAAATATGTGGACATCTCATAGATAACTGCAAATATTTAGCATATTTGAAGACAAAGCATGTACAATTGAGAATGTCATGCAAAGATTGAAGTATTTCTCCATCATTTCATCAAATAACTGTATAAAATGACTTCTCTGTAAAGAATCTTTGCAGGAGTAATGTCGTGATGATGAACTTTACATAAGGCCCCAAAATGGAAACAACAACTCACATTAACCTCTGAGTAACATCAGACGATTAAGACCTAATCACCGGAGACTTGGGATCATGAATTCTTTGAATTCATCATATCTTTCAAGATGAATAAAGGTTAATGTGTACTTTTATTCTATGCTTGTTTATGACTAACATCATAACCAATAGTTCACCAAAATATGTATGCTCAAAATTGTGACTCCGGTTGCCTGGGGTTGTCAGGTTAGATTTCAGTACACACACGAACCCTTTCCCTCCTTGCCATGGGGTGATCTGCCACGTCACTCCCACTCACATGGAATTAGCCAGTTGAGAGGAGGTGAGACATGGTGGGGGTCTGGCTCGTTGGAGAGATAGACTTCATGGAGAGGGGTTGGCAAGTACTGCAGCCTTTGTTGTTGTGTGCTTTGTTGTATGTTTCATTCAATTGTTGTTGTAGTTGAGATAACCCTATGACCCGAAGGGTCACTAGTTTCTCTTCTTCTATTTGGATTTCTAAGATTCCACGTCTATGTGGGTAAGCAATTGTTCTTGTTTATGTCCTCTTGTCTTTGTATGCGTTGAACAAGTTCTTGTTGTATCTGTCGTTGTCTAGTTTCTTCTAATACCAAGATTACAAATGGGTATCCTTGTGGTAAGACAAATGTTTGTTATTGTGGTCTTGGATGGATCTCTTGGATCTCGTCATAGATAGCCCTCATCCACTCTCCTCTTACTCCTAAGCACATTCATGAATCAGGATAGAGGTAGATGCGTGATTACTAACCTTAACCAGATCTAGGGTTTTGACCTAGGGTTTAGTTGACCTAAGGTTTGACTTGCATTTTGACTTTGTTTTTACCTTGTGATGGGACCGAGGGTTTGGTTGGATCATTTAACTGTGGTTACCTCGTGACAGAATCGAGGGTTAGCAATTTTGTCTATTCTATTGTTTCTATATGCATGCAAACTAAATGATATGCAAAACGTTCTTTTTGGTGTTTTTTAGAGTATTTTGGAAATAAAAATGCTTCTAATCTATGAAAGGGAAATATGTATGCAATTCTATATGACTTTTCCAATGCAATGTTAACCTATGTTTTTTGTGTTTTTGATGTTTTGAATGTAATTTAATCTAAGAAAAGGGAAAATGCTTCTTCTAATAACTAGATCTAGAAATATGAAAATGTTTAATCGAACATGCAAGATCTAAATATCAAGGAAAAATCAATGTTTTACTGTTCCCAAGAGTAAATTTGATTCTCTAATTACTATGAACTGAAAGAAAATAATGAAGGAACATGAGAGAAATGAAGATTTTTTGACTCCAATACCCTCAGCAATCCTTGTAATAGGCAACCTCAAATCCTTTTGTGGCAACAGGTGATTCTCTTGACAACAAAATGACCCAAAGAAGTAGAAAGAAGCTTTGATGAAGCTTGTATAAGCTCGATGAGAGCTTGGGTTGAGCACAATGGCATATAATGAAGCAGCGTGACACTACTGGGTTGAACAAATAAAGCAAAAGGCACCTTCATCCTGTAAGAGCATTTGAATGCTAAGTTGGAGAGAAATTTGGCAAGAGCTATGTGCACAATGAATTTGCTTCCCTTTGTGCTTGAGGAAGTAGGGTATTTATAGGTTTAGAAGGAGGAACTGATTAGAGAGTTAACTCATTTGATTGATGAGTTAACAAGAATAGATTGGGGAGTTAACAAGGTTGATTACCCAGTGAACTCGGTTGATTAGAGAGTGATGAAGCAAAGAGAGCTTATCACTGGAAATAAAATGAAGGTGAGGGAATGCATGAGATTGCTTGAAGAGTTAATTTGAGATTAAATAGAGCTAATTATCCATGTGTGGGTGCATGAAATAGTTAACTCTATATCAAGGATCAAAAACCATGCAAACAGAAAGAAAAACAGGTGAAAACAGAGCAAAAATGAGAGTATGAGAAGTATGAGAAGATACCACTCACTTCAGTAGAGACCTTATACTTGAGAAAGCCCAAGACTACCACCACCTACATCAATCAACAGTTACTGGCAACACAGAGAAAGCACCTAATGAAGGTGGCTATAGTACAACCAAGAAATGAATTCAAGGAAGATGGAAAAGAATTCATTTCACTATTTAGTCAGGTGTTTGGCCTCCCCTCTTGAGACAAGTGACACCCTTGGATGTGTCCATTCTGCATGAAGATCATTGAAAGGAAGAAAATTGATTCGGGGTCTTTCATCAACAAGAAGTTGGAAGACCAACTGTCCACAGTTGAAAAAGTAGGGGAATTTTACATGACCTACTACCTCATTTATTTATTATCTTGTCAAGCCAACTTCCCAGGATTACAATAGATTGGATCTCTCTAGAGAGGGAAAGTACTAGTTTACCAACATTTCACATAGTTAGAGCTCCTTAAGAGCCTCAAACACTATAAGATGTACAATGGTGCCTTTGTTTATGGCATTATTACAACCTTAGAGAATGATCACTCCAAGAGGTTATCTTTAGAGGCCTGTGATGAAATGACAAATTGGGGGTACTCGTACATACAATTTAAGATATTCTCATACATTAGGGTGATGGGTTGCTCAAACTCACCATATAAGATCCCTAAGTACTGTAGTGACAGAGTTATATTGCTAGAGATTTGCAGACAAGTGTCTAAGGTAAACAAACTCATTATTAGCAAGCATAAGCCTAGTTTTAAGTTTCCTATTAAGATAGGAGGCTATACCCACCAGAGCATCACACAAACCAAGTTTGTAGAGCTAGAAATGGCACCATGGGGCTTAAAGTTGTTTGATGTTGCTAGGGAAAGGCTTGATCTGATTGGATGGGTTAGTTCTCTCATTGGAAATTGGTTCCAACATGAGGATGATCTTGAAGATCAAATGGTAGATTGCATGGATGATCATGAGGTTTGACTAAGGGATTATTTTAGGTTGGATGTATGTTTGGTAAAAAGTTTGAATTTTCTTAGCCTCCCTAAGGATCCTAAGGGAATGAAGGAGGATGGAAGGGATTTTAGATCTATTGTATGAGTAGAATAACGTTTACAACTAGCCCCTAGATGATGTAAATTGGGGACAGGATGAAATTGCATCTCCAGAGGATAGAGCTCAAGCAGTCCTTGTTAGAACTAAGAAATGGTTGCTCAAGACATTTCCTGTGATCAATCCCTACCCTTCAAAGGAGAAAGACAAATCAAAGAAGGCAAGTCAGGGTGAATCATCATAGGATACTAAAGAAATCAAGGTTATTCCTCTAGTCTCAGAAGAGAAAAGAGATACAAGAGTTGTTGCTGCTACTAGAGAGAAAGAGAACTCCAAGGTAGTGTTGCCAAACTCTAGTGATATGGAGGATGATGATCATATTCCCTTAGCCATTATTTCTACCCCTATAGTAAGGTAGACCACTCCTCCTCCTCCCTAGAAAGATACTCACCTATCTTCACCTCCTCCCTCACCTCCTTCTATGGCCACTCCTTCCCAATGGATACCTCCAAATCGACTATAGAACCACAAGCACAAGAGGGTGGTGATTAGAGGGTGTCATCCCCATCATTAGAGAAATAGGATCTCCAAGATGTGTAAACCTAGACAAGATAGTTTAACCTAGGCACCTCTTCTCCACTTCGAGGTGAGGCATCTAAGGACTCAGTAAAAATAGTGGTGTTAACACCATCACCAACCAAGTCCCCACCACAGGTGTCTTCTCCACTAATTGACAACATAGGTTGAGGTCTCCCCACTTGGTTGAATGTGGTGGTTAGAAAAGGAAGAAGGTATACACTGAGGATGAAGATCTAGCTACTATTGTAGAAGCACTTCAAGAACAACCAAAGAAAAGAAAGGCTAGGTTCTTATCCCATGTTACAGTTGATCAACAGGTTGTCAGGATGACACATATAGGTACACCTATGACATACAAAGAAGAAGAAACCATGACTCCTACTGATTACAATGTGCAACATGTGGTCTTGGGGCAACAAACTTGGGATGAGAAGAAACATGCCCTTACTAAGTCTATCTTGACCATCTTGGCTAGAATGAAGAAAGATGAAGATACCAAAGAAGAGCTCAAGGGACAAATTGCTCATCTAACTGCTTTAATAAACATCTAGTTGGGCCTACAGATTCTAGGCCTTCTGTACTAGCCTTGTTAGAGGCAATCAATAAGGACCATCAGCCTGTTGATCTTCAAGGGATCTTGCTTGTAGCCACAGCTTTGAAGAACTCATTGGAGACCCTTGGGGTGGAGACCATCAAGAAGGCCATGAAGGCCTATCACACCCTAGATGTAGAGATTGTGGAGATGGCAGCCTCAGGTGGTTCCACTGAATAGAGAATTAACTACATGGGAGCAACACCTTCCCACTTTGTAGAAGATACAAGGTACTTCTCCTACACAACTCATTCCTAGATGGGTGTTGTGAGTAGTAATAACGTGGGGCTACCCAATGAATTGTTGCTAGGAAGGAAAATTAGAGCCAAGGTGTTAAGAAGGTGCAAGAAGAAATCAAAAACCAAGAAAGAGGCAGGCAAGGAGAGGCTATCCAAGGTCGAGTCATTAATCACATCCATCCCTTGTATCCTCAAGGATCTTTCCTCCATTGTTTTCCCTTAGTCCAGTTTCAAGGATTGCTACAACAACCCCTTACTGAATAGGAGATTGATGACTTGATGAAGATGAAGGCCCTATTTGTGGGAATTTAGGACCAATTGGTTGAAATTGAAAACATTGCAAGACAAGACTAAGAAATCCGATCTTTCTATTAGGATGAAGGATAAGTAACATCAAGGACTAGGTACAGGGGAAATAGTTGCTGCTATTCAGAGTTTTCAAGCTCATGTGTTGAAAGGGAATTGATGTCAATTTTTCTTTGTGTAATAAAATAATGAGGCTAACTCCCATAAGGGGATTTTAGGCCAATATATTTATATTCCACATTGTAGTTTTGAGAATCTCACTATAAAATAAGATAAGTTGTGTCATTTGTAAGGGGGAACATAGAGTACTTGTGCTTGCGTGCAAGAAATTATGTAATTTTGATGGCATGTAAGGGGCACATTTGATATGCATTCAGGGTGTGGGAATCCTGCTCATTTGAAATCTCCCATGATATTTTTGATTAATAAGAAGGCACACTAATTATTCTTGTGTTCCTACCCATTTGTGGTAATGTATCTATGTTTTATTTTCCTTGAACATGATTTATATTGATGAATCTTGATCTTAATTGTTAAATCCTCAATCTAGTGTTTGGATAGGGTTTGAACTCTATGCATGTAATATGGTGTTTTCATATTCATGCTCTTCTACTCTCTTTCCTTAGAATCTTGCACTTATAATATACATGATTGTATGGAATACTAGTCATCCATTATTTGTTTAATTTGATCTCATTAACATTGTCATGTGAAGTGAAAAGCCAGGTGCAGAGGCTGTCTGATTATTTGCATCTTCTTGCTTCTAAACCCTAACCTCCTTTTCCCTTTTTTATATACACATATAGTTAGCAGTAGGTTTTAGAATCTCAAACTCCAAAGAAGTACCTACCTATCAGATGTTATTGAACATCTAGATTGGCACTGCCAACACAAGCCCCTTAAACAAACACTTACACTATCCACTTAGCTACTCCAACATTGTTTTGACCTAGCTTATAGGGACCTTGGGGTAATCATAACATCATTAGGCTTCCTTTCATGAGAAGTAGAGTGTCATTCATTCTACTTAGTATTGATGTGCTGAAACAACCATCAACAGAATGAACACTAGAAGGAGGGCCTAATCAATTTGGAATCACCTAGGTTTCCTCTAGCTTCTAAAAGTAGAAAATTAACTAGAGCTACGTCAGTTGGAGAAACCAAATTTCAAGAGCTCCAATACCACTAGAAAATCAAGAGTGACCATGGTAAGAGAAGGAGAATAAACACTAGGTCGGTTATCCCTATAAAATCTAGAGACTTAGAAGCCTTCCTTGAAGAACCACCTCAAGTACAAATGGTTGCCTTCTTTGGAACAAACCATTCACCCTTACAAAATGTAAGGGCCCTCCATGATATGCCTAAAAACCTTGAGAAATTCTACCCTAAGTATATCTATGGAGAGAGTAGGAGGGCAGAAGAACATGTTCAAGATTTCCTCCTCTAGATGTGGTCCTAAGACTCTTCCCTTATACCTTGGGAGAGGTTTCTTATTCATGGTATTTAAGTTTACCTTTAGAATCCATCATCACACGAGAGCATTTGGAGACTGCCTTAATAAAACAATTAAGGGCATATATAGATCCTAACACCATATACCAACATTTTGCCACTTGTAAGATACAAACAAATGAGCCTTTAACCATGTTTAGTACCATATTTCACAAAATCTACAAGAAGATTACTCAAACCTATGTGGTCGATGAAGTGGCCTCTATTCAAACTTACCTAAGGGCCATTGACCCTTTCACAACAATATTGATTAGCAGGACCCAACAAAGTCCTACCTCCCTTGCAACTATTTATATCAAAGACATTAAATTGCATAGGGAGATGTACCCAATCATTGGAGGGGCATTTAGAAATCTACCTTCTGTGGATTTCCTCAGAATGCTGAATTAGATTCCTACTATAAATAATGCCCTTACAAGCAATACTCTCCGAATGAACCCAATCCCAAGTAACAATCTGCAAGCAGGACCACAAATCAGTTATGCCCAACTACTAAACCAGATTGGCCCACATCCTATGTTGCCTAGCCTAGGACAAGTCTACTATAACCTACCTACCCCCAGTGTTCAAGCAATTCCTTTTTTGATCAGCCAGTGGTAAATCAAGCAAACATAGTCAACTGTCAATATGTATGTAGGGACACCACAACCCTGCTCAGCTCAAACTTCACATCTAACCTTAGAATTAGAAGCTATAAGCAAGGCACTAGCCCATGTCACAAATGAACTAACTTGGTTGAAAGTTGTCCCCACAGATACTTATAACCATAGGGATTCCCACAAAAACTAAAATAACTAGCACTAACAGAACAATGGTCACAATAGGACTTTCAACTCTCAAGGACAAAATAGACCTTGGAACACAAGGCCAAACAATAGAGGAGTACCATTCGCTCTGGAGAAAACTAACTCAGCAAATTGTGCTAAAAAAAAACCTTTATGACATTGTTGTAGATTTCATGACACTTCTAATCATTTTGAACTCAATTGCTATGAGATGTCCAAAATGACCTAGATCTTTCAGGTTGGATAACATATACAACAAGAGGAAAGTGGCTCACACTCTAGAGATATAGGAACTGCTATGCAGTTTGACACCTTTGAGCCTGAGACTAAATTCCAAGCCTATCAACAAGTTAAGAGAAAATATTACATGAAGAACAGAGGCAAGGACCTCCTTACTACATCCATTCCCCCAAGTTATAACAATGTTCCACATGAACCTAATGTAAATAACAATTAGACCATTTAAAGCTAACCATTATAAGGGATAGAGTTAAACCAATTCCAAGTATGATCTGTTAGATGACATGAAGGAAACTAAATCTAATATGTCCATGTTTGATATAGTACATGAGTGCCCTACTCAGAGGGAGGCATTACTCAAAGTTTTACAAGGGGAAGACCAACCAAAGAAAGAAGGTACAGATAGAAAGAATGCTACTAAAGATGTTTTAATAGCATTATATAAAGAAAAAGTAGGTACACCGCCATTCTTGCTTAGTGTCTGAATGACTAGGAAGAATCTACACAAGTGTCTGGTTGATTATGGGGCTTCCGAGAATGTCATGCCCTATTGTATATGTTAGAAGCTCAGACTCACTCCCACTAAGACAAACAAAAGGTGGTATAGCTAGACAAAACAAAAGTGAAGGTTATAGAAGAAATCAAGGATGCTTATATTCAGTTGGCATTAGATCCTCACATTTAGTCACATTGATATCTAGGTGGTGGAGATTCCTGAGGTATATGGTTGTTGTTAAGTAGATATTGGACAAGGAACTTGAACAATTACTTTGCTATAGTATTCTCTCATATGTGGGTCCCTTGGAAAGAAAATTCTAATCAGATCCAGATCCTTAGTGAACCTAGGTTGAAGCATGTGATCACCAAATATAATGCTCCTAATGAATTGATCTTTGTATATGTGGAACTAGGTGTCTACAAGGAAATCATGATGGGGCTCACCATTGAGAAGACTGAGAAGAACCACCTACAGGAATTCATACAAAGGCTATTCTGGGACAATGAGTTCATAGTTCCACATACCCGGATAGTTGAGCTTCTATTTGAAAACTAGTGCAAGGTACATCAAGACTCCCATTTAAAACTATCTTGTCTATAATGTCTCACAACAATCAGCATCATTGAAGTAGTGAAAAAAATAGGTGCTAAATTTGAAGAAAATGAAACCAAAGACATAGAGATGCCCTTCGAACTCCCAAGGGAAATAGTGACATTCCTACATAGTGAGATTGAAAGGATAATTGAACAAGTTAAAGAGGTGCCTCCTAAGATGACGTCTATCCAAAAAATGTACCCTCCTAACAATAATGGCATATGGAACCTCAAATTTGACGGTTCAAAATGTAAGCAAGGTTGAAGGGATGGAGTCAAATTGGTAAATCCAAAAGGCATGACATTGTTCACATATTATAGGCTACAGTTTCCTTATACTAACAATATATCAGAGTACAATGTCTTAATTAGAGGATTACTTTTGGCTCATCAAAAGGGAGCAAAATTCTATAGATAAAAGGGGATTCCCATTTGGTGATTAGACAAGTAAGGAGTAGATATACCTGTCATGATAAAAGGTTGGTTGCTTATAGAAACAAAGTTTGGGATCTCATTGAGGAATTCAGTGCTTCTGATATAAGATCTATACCCAGATGGAATGATGCAGAGGGCATCCACACTAAAACCTTGACATACAGCATGTATGTCCAAAACCCATCATCATCATCATATTTTCTCTTAACACTGTCAGCATCATCATATTTTCTCTGCCGACCGATATCCTCCTGCAGACAAACCTTCGCCCTTCCGCCTGTCAGCAGCATCATCATATCCGGCTATCGGCAGCATCATCACATTCGGCAAGCGCAAACATCCTCCTGATGTTCACTGTTCACCTTACCGCCAAACTCTATCTGCAGCATCATGATGTTCAACATCATGTTCATCAGCAGGATATAAAACATCCGGTTCCTCCCATATATCCTGATGACGACAACCTCATGCACCTTTCCTTCGATGCTTACGTCACCCCGATATCCTGATGACGATTATCCTGATGACGATGACGTCACATGCAGCTCCTCCAATATCCTGCTGTCGGCCAAACTTAACATTATCAGCCCGCGAAGGAATTGTCAACCCGATCTTCTACCTTATGCCGATACGCTCCTCTTCAGCAACACCTGATGATGATCACCCCAATGCACATTCACTTTATGCAAACGATTGCATCATGCTCACCTCTATCTACTCGGATGACGCCCGAAGTAACTGCAGGATATACACAGAAATATCCTGATGATGCCGTTGCGATGGATTTTCCAACCTTAGCAAATTTTGATCCGCCGAACCTCCTGAGGTGATCCAATCCGCTTCCTGGACAACTTTCCAGACTCTAACAACCAACACGACCTAGCACATACCCATGCTAGGGTCCTCAACACCTTTCGACGATGATCGTGCACACCTGCATGCCAACAAACACAAAATGCAGACTAAACCCTAAACTACTGTACATAGCCATTCCACCGATTTGACGAATCAACCGGTGGAATGGATCAGCGAATCCATGTAACCACCAAAACAGCAAATCAATCACACAATGGAATTCAAAACAGAGAATTGACACAACAGGATCTCTTTATTGATTTCAAAAGATGCAAATACAATATTCAGTCTCTCCCTCTGTCTCACTCTCTGCAAAGTCTGATCGATGATCGATGATATGCAATACCAACCGATCCTCATGCATAAATAGGATCTCTTGCGAGTACTACCGACCCGATTCCAAGCGGCTGGGAAATCTCTCCAGGCGGCTGAGAGATCCAACCGGACATATAGCGTAACAGCTGTCTAACAACCTACCTAAAAATAGTAAAGTATGGTCAACATGACCTTATTACATGCATTGGTCTTATCAGACCTTCTTGGAAACATTAACAAGACCCAAAACAAACTAACTGCCTCATGGAGGCCAGCTGTCAGGTAGGTGCTCCTGCACCATACTCCCCAACAGAAAAGAACTCATGTCCCATGAGTTTGGTTGTGGAAGTCCTCCACCTTTACACTTTGCCTTTGCAGTGTCTTGACCTGTTCCAGCTTTGTCCTTTGCTGTCTCTTGGCTGCTCCAAGACTTCTGAACTGTAACTTGTTGTCTTGCAAGTAAATCCTCATGCCTGTCAATGTAGGCCCTTCTCTCACATACCTTGTGTTTGTCAGGTTGTCTGACTAGAACCTCTATCTGAACTGCCTCTTGAACTTCTGTAATGTTCAACTCTGTCTTTCTTTCAACTTTTATAGGACAAACAATAGTCCCAACTATGACAACATCCTTGTCATTCCGCTCAACTGGTTGCTGTTTGCAAACCTGTTTCTGCACTTGCTGCTGACCTCTGTTAGTCACAACTGAAACTTTCTTCAACCTATTGTCCTTAACAACTTCTTTCCCTGCAGTGTCCTCACCTGCCTTTATGCCTGCTCCTATAGGCATCTGCACAAACTCCTTCTTTCCCACTAAAATGATTTTTGCTGCCTGCTGTACTACAGCTGCTTCCTGTAATGGCATCAACATAATAGTCTTCCCATCTTTCTTGATGGTGTAGGTATTAGCATACCCATCATACAGTACCCTTCTATCAAATTGCCATGGTCTACCCAACAGTAGGTGACAACATTCCATGGGCAAAATGTCACACAAAACTCTATCATGATATGCTCCAATCTGAAAATCCACATATGCCTGTTCATAGACAAAAAGTGATTGACTATCACTCACCCAAGATGCCTTGTAAGGGTGATGGTGTGGAATCCTTTCCAAATTCAGTTTATCCACCATTTCCTGAGATACCATGTTGTCTGTTGAACCAGTATCAATGACAACCTTACATACTTTACCTTTGCTCTTGCATGTGGTCTTGAAAAGAGCTCTTCTTTGCATCATATCCTTTGATGCCTGCAAACTAATTCTCCTAAGCATCAATGCTTCTCCCTCCTCAGGATATCCATAACCGTCAGGATCCCTATCTCCTTGATAAGTGTTTGAACTCTACACACTTTGCTCTACTTTCCCTTCTTGTACAAGTTGTACTTTCTTGTCATTCGTTCTATCATTTCTGGATGATGAACCTTTGCTTTCTGGACATTTGAAAAATGGATGACCAAACTCACCACAGGTGTAACACTTTCCTGAAAATGTAGTAGAACCTCTACCACTTCCAAATCTGCCTCTATTACCTTTCCATCCACCTCTGAAATCAGACTGTCCCTGTCCTTTACCAGTGTCTTCTTGACCCTCATTGGTTTGTCTTATTGTAGGGGCTAATCCTCTTCCCCTCATATTACTGCCTCTTCCTCTCATGGACTTATCTTGTGTCCTATTCACCTTTTCTTCAATCCTGATTGCCATTTGATAACAATCCTCCACATTCTTAGGGTTAGCTAAAACTAACTCATCCTGTATGTTCAATCTCAAACCAGCCAAGTACCTAGCCACCTTTTCTACCTCATTCTCATGATGACCAGATCTCATACTCAACTTATAAAACTCCTCAGTATATGCCTTCACATCCATTTCCTTCTGCCTTAAAAATTGCAGCTTCTTAAACATCTGAATTTCATAATCCCTAGGCAAGAATTTACCTTTTATCCTTGCTACCATTTTATCCCATGAAGTGATCTTTGACTTTCCTTGTTTCCTTCTCTCGGATTGTACATAATCCCACCATACCAAAGCATGACCTCCTAACTTGGTCTTTGCAATCTTTACCTTCTGATCCTCAGCAACATCTTCACATTCAAAGTGATTATCAAGTGCAGCAATCCAATCCAGTAACTCATCTTCATTCAAACTTCCATTATACTTGGAAACATCAACCTTTACCTTAGGTTTATCACTCTGCACTGCCTTTAACAGTTTTGCAAATCTCTGGTCTTCAGCATCCAGATCTTCAGCTACCTCTTCATACTCTTCAACAGTATCTTCATCTTCTTCTGATTCACTGTCATCCACTTCCCTCTTTTTGTTCTTTTCCAGGGCTACAAGCCTGTCTTGAAGTGCTTCAGCAGGCTCCTTCATCTTCCTCATCTCTCTGGCATGTTTTTCCTTCATCTCCTGCAATTCCCTTGCAGTACCACTACCTTTCAGAGGCATTTTGTCAACCTCTCACTTCTCTACCTCTGTCCTTTTAGTGACAGAACCAACTCTACTTCTGCCCTTTCGGTGACAGAATCAACACACAATAGCCCAGACCTTTTGCTGAGCTCTGGTACCACTATGATGCAGAGGGCATCCACACTAAAACCTTGACATACAGCATGTATGTCCAAAACCCATCATCATCATCATATTTTCTCTTAACACTGTCAGCATCATCATATTTTCTCTGCCGACCGATATCCTCCTGCAGACAAACCTTCGCCCTTCCGCCTGTCAGCAGCATCATCATATCCGGCTATCGGCAGCATCATCACATTCGGCAAGCGCAAACATCCTCCTGATGTTCACTGTTCACCTTACCGCCAAACTCTATCTGCAGCATCATGATGTTCAACATCATGTTCATCAGCAGGATATAAAACATCCAGTTCCTCCCATATATCCTGATGACGACAACCTCATGCACCTTTCCTTCGATGCTTACGTCACCCCGATATCCTGATGACGATTATCCTGATGACGATGACGTCACATGCAGCTCCTCCAATATCCTGCTGTCGGCCAAACTTAACATTATCGGCCCGCGAAGGAATTGTCAACCCGATCTTCTACCTTATGCCGATACGCTCCTCCTCGGCAACACCTGATGATGATCACCCTGATGCACATTCACTTTATGCAAACGATTGCATCATGCTCACCTCTATCTACTCGGATGACGCCCGAAGTAACTGCAGGATATACACAGAAATATCCTGATGATGCCATTGCGATAGATTTTCCAACCTTAGCGAATTTTGATCCGCCGAACCTCCTGAGGTGATCCGATCCGCTTCCTGGACAACTTTCCAGACTCTAACAACCAACACGACCTAGCACATACCCATGCTAGGGTCCTCAACACCTTTCGACGACGATCCTGCACACCTGCATGCCAACAAACACAAAATGCAGACTAAACCCTAAACTACTGTACATAGCCATTCCACCGATTCGACGAATCAACTGGTGGAATGGATCAGCGAATCCATGTAACCACCAAAACAGCAAATCGATCACACAATGGAATTCAAAACAGAGAATTGACACAACAGGATCTCTTTATTGATTTCAAAAGATGCAAATACAATATTCAGTCTCTCCCTCTGTCTCACTCTCTGCAAAGTCTGATCGATGATCGATGATATGCAATACCAACCAATCCTCATGCATAAATAGGATCTCTTGCGAGTACTACCGACCTGATTCCAAGCGGCTGGGAAATCTCTCCAGGCGGCTGGGAGATCCAACCGGACATGCAGCGTAACAGCTGTCTAACAACCTACCTAAAAATAGTAAAGTATGGTCAACATGACCTTATTACATGCATTGGTCTTATCAGACCTTCTTGGAAACATTAACAAGACCCAAAACAAACTAACTGCCTCATGGAGGCCAGCTGTCAGGTAGGTGCTCCTGCACCATGGAAGAACTAAAAAATAGACTCATTAACAATAGCAACTAGTACCATGGAACCTATGAAAGGTTCAAAGATGAAGATATTCTTAGCGGAATTGGTCACTATTGTGACGTTCACAACATGCCCCATTTTACCTCTTAGCAAAATGAGGACCTCTGTTGTGGCTGTTGCTTTTGGTTACTGTGTGGTCGTGCTTGGTGCTAAAGGGAAAAAGAGTAAGTAATACAAACCATGTTGAAAATTGAAAAGATCTAGTCTTAAGTACAAGGCGGGAGTAGGGGCAAATTCTTTGTGAAAAATGAGTTAAGGTTGTTTTTTGAACTAGTAAGAAATTCCCAATATTTTGCGAGATATGTGTTTTTTGGTAAAATGCATCATTTTTGGTGTTTGTATGTCATAAACAAAGTCATTTGTATGTGAAGTCTTTGTATAAGTCATGGTGAGTACAATCAGGTTTTGTATTTTGATAATTTGCATGCATATGTTCAATGTTTGTATCCTTTGTATGTAAGTCAAACCTGATAGGTTTTCAAAAGTTGAATAAATAAAGTCGTCAAATCCGCATTGTATGTGGGTTTGTATGTATGATCAATATAAGCACAAATGATATACAAGGTAATATACATGCACGGACCTGAGGGAGGTATACAATGTGGTTTATTAAAGTGAGGAAAGGTATTTCACATAGTTTGTATTTTTGTATGTTTTAGCTTTGCATCTTTAAGGTACACACAATTAGAGATTCTAAAAGTTATTCAAATCTGATGTAAGCGATGTATTGTTTCTTAACGCATTTTGGAAAAGTATGCATTCACTTAATATACATGGATGGACCTAAAAGGATTATGCAATATAGTTAATGAAAGTCAAAAGTCCAATATGGTTGTTTAAAAGTTTGCATGTATGATGGATTGTATCTAGGTGCAGATACAATTATTATTGCTTTGAAAAGATACAAGTGGGTAAGTAGAGTGGAGCCCACGATTGTATCTCGCGGTTGTATCTTGCATGTACAAAGAGAGATACAAGTGGAGATATACAAGAGATGAAAAGGTAAAACTCGACGTGGAGTTCAAAAGGGGATGAAATATGATTAATATTTTGGTATGTATGAAAGATTGTATACATACAATCCCGATATACAAAGAGATAAAAGTGCACTTTCGGGAAATAAAAAGTGAATGGTTTGCGTATGTTGCATTTCTATAATGGTTTGTATCTATTTTATATACATTGCGACATACAAACAGAAGATACAAAGTTGAACATAAGGTAAAAGGTGACATTGTTTTATAACCCATTGCATACATAGGCTTGTATATTAATGACATACAAAGCGATTTACAAAAAATGATATAAAAATTGACATACAAAAAATGATATGTATGCAAAGGGTAGACTAACATATACAATGTTCAAAATAGAGGGTTAAAATAGAGAGCCGAAGTCGTATGTGCATTACATGTCGCATTTAATGCAGAACTAACATTGAAGGGATGAATTTTAACATGCTAGGGTAAATAAAGATTGTTTTTCTTTCAAAATTGCATCATGAAAATTAAAATTGCAGAGAAAGAGAACTATTGCATAGATTGAACAGAAACTTCATTGTTGAACAGAATTTCAAAATGGGAACAACTCGAAAAAAAATGGTAAAGTGGGTCAATGCTAGTAGAGTTGAGTTGTCACGAATACAGGTATGTTTCTTAAACACCATTACAATGCAGTTAATCAAAAATGCCAATTGATTATGAGTAATTTCATTAAAAAATGCAAGAAAATGTCAAATTACTGTATCTAATTAGAGGGATTAGTTGATTTTGTTTAGTAGCATGAAATCTAAAAATGGGAAAAGATAAAAGGGGTTAGGGTAAATGTAAAACATAAAAAAACTCATGGTAAAACCCCAGGTAAAAGAAGTAAAATAGGAAGTTAAATATGCAATTTTTCACAGGATGGCCCCAAAACAAAAAAAAAAGGTAGATCTAGGGGGTGAAGAAAAAGTAAAGAAAGAAATAAAGTCATGAAAGGGAACAGAAAAGGAAGAATTGCCGATGCACGAAGGATATCCAATCTTACTTGGCATGAGCAGAGTCAGAACTGATATGAATGCAGGATCCTATGATGTAGAGGGTATTCTTCAAAAGATTATAGCGATAGATGCTACCCCTGATATGAAGTGCATTCATGATAAAGGATTGTGCAAGGCTGTAGGTTTCCCATTAGCCATGGAGGCTAAGGATTTAGTTTTGGAATGCATAAACAAATATGATGTAAATACCAAAAAACTAATACATGAAGACCCGGTTATTGCAGATTTGACTACAAAAGGGATAGCAAGGACCTTTGTTCTAGAAGTTCAAGAGAAAATGGGGGATATAGTTCTAGACCAATACATAGAAGACTTTAACAGTAACGAAAGAGATTGCAAAAGCAAAATCTTCTATAGCTGGTACAATGCAGAAAACAAACCTAAGACTATTGTAAGAGTGCCAAGGAATCTTCATTAGATAGATTTTAAAGAGGAGATACATCTAACGATTACCATGCTGAGTAGACTGGTAGGGTTGAGAGATGCAACAAAATGTGAACCCGGGACGTTCACTATTATTCAATTTATGAGGGAAGCAAAAAAGGAAGATGGGCAGATTCATTGGGCCAAGGCTATCAGTACAACCATACAGAAAATGATACCTTTTTATTTGTCATCATATGTGTTATATTCATGTACATCTATGATTCAGCCATACATAATTGGAATTGATAGAGTTGGGACCATGGAGAATGGCCTAGATCATAAATTAGTTTATGACCATTATCCAAATTTGCAGGAGGATAATGCATTGAGGAAATATGCCTTGGTAAATGATGTATTTTATACTTACATGGTAAGAGTTTTAAAGGGAGAAAAAGATAAAAGGTTATCTGAAGATGCATAAAACACTATTGGGTTACACAGTTCTTGGTATATACAATTCCAAAACTTTACATATATTAGAACTGAGTGTTTTGAAGGGAAGCCATTCATGCTGCCTAGATATCCATCAAATAAGTTGATTGTATTGGAGTTTTCAAGTCAAAACTTGAATGCTTTCAGGATGTATAAGAAGAAGTGGAACAGGTGAAATATTAAACTTCCCTAGGCAATTGGAAGATATTTTTGCTATAGTGAAGAAGTGGCTAGTTATTCAGAAAAATAGTTGAGATATTATGGCTTTGAGAAATTTGAATTAGCAAGACATTTTGATCCTTTTCACAGAATCTAGAGAACCATTGATTCTAAGTTCAAGCATCAAGTGCATATTGAAGTCTACTGGTCAGATTGTAAAAATGATAGAGAAGTGAGGAAAAGAGCTCATAAAAGGCTGATAGTAGAATAGATGAAGACCATGGGAGAAATCTATGTGCCTCTAGAGTTTGAAGATGATGATAAGTTGTTACATCATAGTTATGAGAGTGCAAGGCTTGCTCCAATTGGTGAGCTTGATTGGACACAACCATGGAATACATCGTTGGATGCATTATCCAAACAATTTAGTTTATTTTCCAAGACATGGTTGAAAGATAAAATAGAAGAACTTGGGGTTAAGGGGATTGAGCCCACATTTCAAAAGAAAGGTAAGAAGAGGGTGAGGGAGCATCAAGATGAGCTCCAATGTTTTTATGAGAAGAAGAGAAAGGTTGTGGAAGCAAAGATCATTGAAAAAGATAAGAATTCAACGCTAATGGATCCATATGCCTTAGAGGTGATAGTGGTAGTATCTTCAGGCACATTTATGGAGGTAGAGTCATCTGGCCATGACATAAATGCAGAGCAGACTCAATTTGTTAAGAGGTCAACAGGATAGAAAATCATGAGGGCCATAGAAGTTGAAACATCAAAGGAACAAACATCACAACAAGCTATTGTTATAGGTACTCAGCAAGTAGGGGCTAAGTTGAGTGGCATATGTAATGAGGCCAAACCAAAAGAGAAAAGGCAAAAATATGTAAAGGTTAAGAAAGAATTGGCTAAAGAGAAGCTGCAAGAGTCAAAATTACATGAAGCTAAAAAAGTGAGACTGTCAATGTGGAAGATGACAGTAGTGATAGTGAAGTCAAGGAGGTGAATCCCAATGCAAGAGAAGAAATTGGAAAAGATGAAGAGGAACTAAGTGAGTACTCTAGTGCAGGAGAAGGGCAAGATACTCAGGGATATATGGAGGTAGAGCAAAGCCAATAATCTAAAGAGGAAAATGTACAAGAGAGGTCAGAAGTAGTGGATCCTTTCGGTACATTGGTGTCACCTGAAATCATAAATGATGTGCAAGATGTAGCACAATAGATAGAAGAGTCTAAAAAAGAAGACACACCAGAAAAAGTAGTAAGGGAAACACTAGCTTAGGCTAAGGGGGAAACAAAGATAAATGCTTTTGGTACTGATGTGTTAGGTATTCTGAATATGTATAATGAACATAATGAAGAAGAAAAGAATACAAAAGAAGAAAAGAATATAGAAAGCAAGAATGAAAAGGAAAAGGATACAGAGGAACCTGATAAGATTTCAGGTTCACCTTCACAAATAGAGCAAACAAGTATACCTTAAAAGGTGCAAGAGTAAGTTGAAATAGTATCAGGTAAGCTTGAGGAAAGTAGATATAATATAGAGAATGATGATGAAGATAATATTGAACATAAAGAACAAAATGAAGGTATGGATATAGAAAATATGGAGCAGAAGAATAAAGAAGAAGAAGAACAAAAAGAGTCTTTAGAAAAAGATAATATAGAAGAGGATGATGAAGAGGGAGGAGACACTGAAATAGAAGAAGATGATAATGAGGGAGAATTAGAACAACATGATGATCCACTTGTTCCAGAACAAGGCCTTCAACCTCAACCCCATCCACAACAACAAGAGCAACACACAAAACAAGCGGAAATGGAGAAACCTCAAGAAGAGGTGATAAATGAAGAAAAATTAGTAGAAGCTACAAAGGAGGCTCTAGCCTAGTTAGGCTCAAAAGTCAGAAGAGCAAAAGTAGAGGTACAATTAGTACCTATTGATATCAAGAGCTTACTAGGTGGTTCTACACCACAAAAAGAAAAAAGAAAAGCCAAAACTATGTCATCCATTAAAAGAAGTCCTTTTGAATCTAGAATACTAGATCTAGCCATACCACAAAAGGACAAGTCAAAAGGAGAAATGACAGTGGAGGACTATAAAATACTTAATATGGATTTAGGCCACATGACAAGAGAACAACATATAAATGAATGGGAAAACATGCATCAGGCGACTACATAAATATTAAAGAAAGATAAAGATAAACAAGAATACTTGAAATGACATATTATCCAATTGCAGCAATTCATCAGAGTGATGTTTGATCCCAGTGCTAATGTACCATAATTGCCTACCGAAATGGCAGTGTTATCAAATGAGGAAGTAAAGGAGATGGGAAATAAAAAGATTGAAGCTAACATTTTTTAGAAATGGCTAAAAGGCCTTATACATAAAGAAGAAGAGGTAACAAGGTAGGCAACAATAGGTTGGGATATGGCTTTGGTAGAGAAGAACAAATGTAATTTTATATTACACAGCTATCAATTTAGAAAAGAAGAATGTAGATCAGAAATAAAGCAACTTGAAGAAATAGAAGATAGAGTAGAAGAATGGATAATTGAAAGGAGCCATTACTCCTCAAATGGTCAACTAGTTGCCACAAGCAAAGTTGGAGTTAAAATATGAAGAAGACATTCTTAGAAGCTGCATCATAAACACTAGAGACCTAGAAGAGGTTGCTGATAGCATGATAAAGGTACACATGAAAATGATAGAAAAACTCATCGGGCATGAATGCCTAGAGGTACTAGCGTATGGATTGGAAAAGGCTGCAAAGGAGTTTAAGGCAATATTTTCACCATGTTTGGAGAACCCCATAGCGCATCTTAGCACAGAGATGATGTATTCAATGATGGAAATAGGTGCTAAGATCAGGAAATATTAGAAAAGTGTTAAAGATTTGGTGACAAAAGAGAAGAAGTTGCAAGAGGGAGTCAAAACACAGGAATTTACATGGGCAAAAACTCAGGAGACTGATCATGCTTTCATCAAGGGTGTGACAAGTAATTTTGTAGAGTACCTAAAGGAATAAAAGGATATTGAAAAGAAGATATGTTAAGTAAAAATGTAATTGGAGGAAATCATCCACCAAAGTCAACAAACAAGAAGTTAGTGATTATCTTTTATTTTGAAAAGATTCTAAAGGTATCCTTTGACCTGAGCAAAGATACCATTAAGATATTTTGAAAATGGTTAGGAATTGATTCATACCATTGATCTAGAAAGTTTGAATGCTGACCGTTGATTAGATTTTGTAATAGTAGCAGGATGAAGCTTCTAAGTCTATATAATAAGCTCTGCTACTTGTATCATATTACACAGGGATTTTAGAATTTTAGCTTGAGGTTGTAATTTGTCAAAGTTTATTGAAATAGAGAGGATATTTCTTTTAGTTTAGAAAGGGAGGTTTCCCATGTCTGCATTAAGGAGTACGTGGAATGTCTAGTCTCCTTAGTGTATCTGTCAAAATGTCTATAAGTTTTTCTGGTAATTTGATCAATGAAATAGAAGTCATTCTTACATTGTAAATTTTATATGACTTTGTGCTTTGAATATAAGTAAAATCAAAATTCTGCATCTATTATAGAGTGTTTTCTAATTCTGTCTTGTATTTGAAGTATTATTCTTTGAAAGCTTGTAATCTCTTATGTATGTTTGTGAAAATGTTCAGGACTTTACATTTGTAGATTTGAATGTGTTGAATTGTTCAATTTACTGTATTCTTTAAAATGTGAGTAGCAGAACATTTAGATGCTATATGGAATGGTACTTTAATTTGAGTTTTTTCTAACTTTTCTCCAACAATTGAAACTAATTAGCTTAAATGCATAAATCTGAAGGAGGTTGTCATACATTTGAATAAAGAATGAGGAGTTGCAGTGATATTTTATAGTTTTCATATAAATTTGAAAGGCAAAGTTTGTTTTTACTAAAATTTATACAAAGGTTTGTGATACAATAGTGAATTTATGCAAAGGAATGAATACTTTGTTGATATTTGCAATAATTTGCATAATTTGAAGTCCAATAAGTCACTAGTTACTTTAATTTGCGTAAGGCCCCTTGAATATTATAGTTTCAGATGAACCTACTGAATTATCCACAAGGTCAAGACCTGACCATAAAGAAACTTCAGATTAAGAATTCTTAGTTAATTCTTCATAACTTTCAAGATAGCTAAGGTTCCTTTGTGAATTTCAACTTTTGTTATGAATGTATAAAAACAATCATCAACAGTTTTTGGCGCTAGAAGGAGGGCCTGAGTGGAATTAAGGTAGGATTTATGCAAACCTGGCTCATAATAGTAGTTGTGTGACTAGGTCTAGGTCCAATTCAGATGATATTTTCATACAATTGCCTAACAGAAGACAAGGTAAGAGTCCTTTGATCTGGAATCCTAAAATATCACATGTAGGAGGTTCATCAAGAACTCCTCTTGGATCACCTTTGAACATACATAATATAATGAGTCCTAAAAATTCTTCATTTAGATTCTTAAATCTTGGTTCAGGTACTCCTAGAGGTCCCAGTCCTCATAGAAGTCCTAGTCCTCCTTTAAATCTAGGTACTCCCAGAGGTTTAAGCCCACTCCGTTGTCCTACAATGGCATATTTCAATGTTAATTCTCCTATAACAGTTAATGATTACCATGAAATGCCAAAGAATCCTGAAAAGATCTATCCCAAATATCAATTGCATCAAGATCCATAAGATCATATTAGGATATTCAAGGAAGCATGCTTTAGAGCCAAATTAGAACATGAAGATGTGGTGTGTAGGTTGTTCCCTTACACCTTCAATGAGTAGGCTTCTAATTGGTATGTTAACTTACCAAATGGTTATATTTCTTCTTTAGCACTCATGGAAGAGGCATTCTTGTCTAGGTTTAGAGGACTAGTTGATCCTTCTACCTTATATCATAAATTGGCAGCAATTAAAAGAGGTGAGGGAGAACTTATTGACAATTTCAATGATAGGTTCCAGAAGGCTTTCTCTAGGCTAGTCGCCACTTATACTATAACTCCTGAGGCCCTATTAGCAATGTATTATGTTGTCGTAGATCCATTGACTACCATGTTTGTCAGGAGAAAGGTTGATATTGATACTATAGCCAAATCTTATAAAGAAGTAGTTGTTGTAAACTAGGAGATGAGACAAACATCATATAATCCTTTTCTAAATGGAGGAAATCCTGGGATGCAAAATCAAGCACAACCATGGAATGGAGTTCCAATGCATTATACTTCATTACTAAATCCAGTTCCCACATATACACTAGTGTATAATCTTTCCCCTATCCAAGCTATAGTTCCTTATACTGGTAATAGTCTTTCTTCCAGCCTCCTCAAGATACATTTGTGGCAAAGGCACAAGAGGATAGAGAAGAAATAAAGGAAATTACTACACACTTAAGGAGATTGACCACTGAGATGACACAATTGAGAAATGAAAATTTCTATGGTAGAAATACTTAGGGATATAGTCAGAACCATAACTAGAATCATAGTCAGGGTCAAGGTTCAAATCAAAATCAGAATTACAATGAAGGAAAAAATCATAATTAGGGACAAGGCATGCAAAGTAGAGGACATGTTGGAGAGAACAGATCCTGGGGTAATAACAATAGAAATCAAAATCAACCTAAGCCACCTAGGACATGGAACATAGGACCAAATAATGGTACTCTGGTATGTCCATTTGAGAGTCTAGATAATTAGGAAGTGAGACAACCAACTAGAAATCAAATGGCCAATGTAGCATTAAAAAATTGGTGTAGAATTCACAATACAAGTGCACATGCTGAGCTTGATTGCCCTCAATTTCACCTTGTTGCTAGTATTTTCAATGTTGATGTACAAGCTCCTACTTTTGAATTTCTCATTCCTAAGGGGAATGAAATAGTACCTTCAGGATTTGAGTCTGCTTTGGTTTTAGAAAGTTTCATCTTTGCAACTAGAGAGGAAGAAAATTAGATATTAGAAGATGAACCTTATTTTTGTGAGAGTTTGTATCCTGAATGAGCCATAGTATTAGATGCCTTTCAGTTTCCTTTTGAAACTAAAAAATGAAGTATTATGTGAAAAAAAGAGGTGGAGGCTTTTCAGCAGTCTAACAAGAATCACACTTATAACTTGAGAAGCAATACCAAGCCTAGAGGTCCTTTTACTACTTCCACTCCTCCTAACAACTTCAATACTCCCCTAGATCAACATGCCAATAATCACCCTGCAATCTTAAAAGCTAATCATTAGGGGACTGGTGGGACAACAGTATCAAAGGTTCAAACAGGGAAAACAAAGTCTATGGAAACAACAAAATTAATGAACTATTTGTCTAAAGAAATAAGAAAAATCAAGGTTAGTGTACCCCTATATGAGTTATTGAGAATCCAAGGGGTACAAACTACCTTCATAAAATCCTTAGATACATCTGTAGCAAAAGAAACTTCTATTGACAATGATGTTTCGGGTAGGGATGCACAATTGAAAGATAAAGGTAAGAAAACTGAACAACCTTCCAACATCAATGTTGTCATGTATGTTGATAAGAAGGAAGCTCCTCCTTTTCTGTAAACCATTAGAATGTTGGGAAATAATATGCACAATTGTATGGTGGATTTGGGAGCCTCAGCCAATGTTATGCCCCTAGGAATATGTAAAATTTTAGGGCTGACTCCCACCAAGTCTGCCAAGGTTGTTACCCAACTGGACAAAACTGAGGTTAATGTGATAGGCGAATTGATGCACATTCAAATGTATTTAGCCTTAGATCCTAGAGTGAGCCAATTCATTGATATCCAAGTAGTTGATATACCAGTTAATTATGGCATGTTACTAATAGGGACTGGTCTAAGACATTGAATGGATATATGGCCACTAATTTTTCACACATGTGGTTACCTTGGAGAGGTGTCCCAAATCAGATTAGGATAGAAGCCGAGCCTAGGATGAAACACATGATTACATAGCATAACAGAACAAATGAGATATTGTATGCATCAGTTGAACCAAGTGTTTATAGAGTGACTAACAGAGGAGTACAAATTGAGGAAATCTTGATGATAGATTTTAAAGCAAATCATGTTAGTAAAGAAACAATGGTATTCATTGAATCTGATGGTAATTCTTCTGATAAAGAGAATGATACTATTAATAAGTTTGGCCAAATCATAAGACAAGAGATAGAAAAATGTATTAAACAAAAAATCTCCAGTTCAGTGTAAGTTGTACAAGAATTTGTGCAGAGTCCATAATAAGCCTCATCCTGAAGAAAGTTGTGGAATGTGCAGAGACATCATAGAATATCAATATGGAAAATACATAAAGAGGATGGAACTACAAGAGGGAAGAGTTAATTCTGGTAGGCCTAGGTTGTATTTTCATGAGGACCTAAATGAACCAATCCAATCTTTGAAGAAGGAAACAAGAACATAAAGTGTCAATTATTCTGGTTTACAAACTGAAAATGCTAATATACAGGTGATTTAGAATGAAACACCCAAAGATAAACATAATATTACAACACAAGTAATAGATAATGTAGGGCATGCTAAAGTGAAAGGTCAAAAGAATAAAAGTGGCATTTGGACACTAAAATGTGATGGATCTAAGTCTAAGCAAGGAGCAGGAGCTGAAGTTGAACTTATTGATCCAAGTGGTAAGTCATTTTTAGCAGCATATACGTTACAATTTCCTTGCACTACTAATGTAGCAGAATATGAAACCCTAATTTATGAACTTGTTATGGCTATTAAGAAGAAGGTGAGAGTGATAAGAGTTTTTTCTGACTCTGAGTTAGTGGTCAGACAAGTTAGAAATTTGTATGCGTGCAATTATAAGAAAATGGTGTGTTATAGGTACAGAGTATGTGATTTAATTAATTCATTTGATGCCTTTAACATTGAGCATATCCCTAGAGAACTAAATCAAAGACCAGACACATTAGCAATTGCTGCTAGTACCTTAGAGCCATTAACATTATCAGGTTTAAAACGATTTGCTGTTGAATTAGTGAATATCCCAAGTATACTAGATAATGTTACTCATTTTCAAGTATTTGATGGAGATTAACAAATTGTAGACTTTCTCACTTGTAATGAGGTATTTGAGGCTCAGATCATTGATGAGAAGGAAAGGCCTAACATGTCTTGGGATGAAGAAGACTTAGTAAACTTGAAGAGCAATTTCTTACCCAAGGGGGTAATAGAGTTAGAAAAGATTTTTGACTTTGATGGAGTAGTCAGACAGAAAGATCTACCCAAAACTAAAGGTGGAAAATGTGATCCCTATAACCTAGGAACAGAGCAAAATCCACAAAGTGTGTTGATTGGAAAGGCTTGCTCTCAAGAATTGAGAAAAGAAATTGTGGATGTTTTAAAAAAATATAAACATGTAATAGCATGGACATATGAAGATTTAAAGACTTATGATACATCCATTATAACTCATGTGATACCTTTGAGACTAGGAGTAAAACCATTTAGTCAAAAACAGAGGCCTGTGAATGCTATTTTGGAGCCTCTAATCTTTGAAGAGGTCAAAAAATTGTTGTCTGCTATAATAATTTTCCCAGTAAGACATTCAACTTGGGTAGCAAACTTAGTACCCGTAAGAAAGAAAAGTGGAGACATTAGATTATGTGTGGACTTTAGAAACCTAAACAAAGCTTCTGAAAAAGATAATTATCCATTACCTCCAATAGATGAAGCACTGCAAGTAGTAAATGGAGCTAAGATGATGTCTTTTTTAGATGGATTTTTAGGATATAGTCATATTTTAGTCGACAAGGAAGATAGGTTGAAAACTACATTTACGTGCAAATGGGGCAATTATGCATACAGAAGAATGCCTTTTGGTTTAATCAATGCAGGTGCCACTTTTTAGTGAGCCATGGACATTGCATTTTGTGGACTATCAGGTAAGTGTATTTCCATTTATATGGATGATTTAATTGTATATTCTAAAGATGCATCTACTCATGCATAAGATTTGAGGAGAGTACTCTAAAGATGTGAAAGGTATGGAATTTCCCTCAATCCAAAGAAGTGTTCATTTGGTGTAACAGAGGAAAACTTGTTACGGCATATCATCTCTAAAAATGGGATATCTATTGATCCTGATAGAGTAGAGGGAATTAAAAAGTTGTAATTGCCTAATAGTAAGAAAGAGTTAAAGTCTTTCTTTGGAAAAATTAACTTTGTCAGGAAGTTTATTACAGGATTTGCAGAGATTATGCAACCATTAAACGCAATGCTAAAGAAGGATACAAAAATAGAATGGGCACCAGTAGCAAAGGCTGCATTTGAGGATATTAAGGAGGCCATTTCTAATGCTCCTGTGTTGGCAAGTCCAAATTATACCAAGCCATTCTACATTTACTCTTTTGTATCGACACATTCAGTTGCAGCTGCTTTGACACAAAAGGGAGAAGACAATGAAGAAAAACCCATAGCTTTCATGAGTGCCCCTTTGAAAGATGCAGAATTGAAATATTTAGACATAGAAAGGTAGGTATTTGCATTAGTAAGGGCAGTAAAAAAATTTAGGCATTACAACTTGTGAAGCCAAGTTAAGGCCATAGTGCCAGATGCAGCAGTGAAAATGTTGCTGATGCAAAATGAGCCTGGAGAGAAAAGGGCCAAATGGATTATAGTATTGCAAGAATTTGATATGGAGATCATTCTAATGAAGTTAGTTCAAGGTCAAGCATTAGTACAGACAATAGCCAATGCAGATCCAAATTTGGTGAAGCAGCAGTATGTATTAAATTCTAATGATCCATCAGGTTGGTACGATGATTTAAACACATTTTTGATATCATGAAAATATCCAAATAAGATGAAGTCCTCTTAGAGGAGAGCCTTGAAGATAAAAGCACAAAGATATATGGTACAATGAGGTATTTTGTTCAAAAAGAATCATGAAGGTATATATTTGAGGTGTTTGAATAGAGTGGAAGTAGACAAGGTATTGTTAGAGTTGCATGATAAATATGGAACTGCTTATGGTTCTCATTTGGCTACTACTTATAAGATTTTGAGAGTTGGATACTATTGGCCAACAATTTTTAAAGATACAGAAAGCCATATTCAAAGTTGTCACACCTATCAGACTACAACAGACAAGGGAAGGAATTAGGCTAATCCATTACAGCTAGTTATTAAGTCTAGGTTGTTTGCATAGTGGGGCTTGGATTTCATTGGACTCATAAATCCTTCATCATCTGCTGGGCATAAGTTTATACTAACGATGACAAACTATTGTACAAGGTGGATAGAAGCCACATGTTGTAAGTTCTCTACTACTGAGGTGGTCATCAAATTTCTTTAAGAAAACATCATTATAAGGTTTGGGGCTCCATATTATTTGGTATGTGATAATGGCCCTGCATTTTCTTCTCTAAAATTTTCCAAATGGGCATTTGAATATGGAATAGTTTTAAATTTTTCTTCAAATTATTATCCCCAGGGCAATGGTTTAGCTAAGTCTACTAACAAGATCTTGTTGGATATCACTAAGAAATTAATTGTAAAAACTCCAAAAGAATGGAATACACTGATGAACTATGCATTGTGAGTAGATAGAACGGAGGTTAAGACAATCTTAGGTAATGCACCTTATCACCTAGTTTATGGGACTGATCCCATACTTCCAGTGAACTTAAGAATACCTATCTGGAGATTTTCTAATGAGTATTTAGGCTTTGATGATCATAGAGAGGCTAGATTAGTCCAAATGTTACAATTGGATGAGAAGAGAAATCGAGCCATAGATAAATTTTCTAAACATCAAGCTATGGTTAAAGGTGGCTTGATAAAAGAGCAAGGGTCGAAACATTTAGAATATTAGATTCAGTGTTGTGTTGGGATAAAGCACATGAAAAGAAAGGAAATCATAGAAAATTTGACAAATTTTTGTTAGGTCCACTACAGGTCGCTGAAATAATAGGAGACAATACTTTTCTAGGCTTAAGACTTTGACTGGGGAAGATTTTCCATTACCTATTAATGGTCAACATTTGAAACATTACTTTCAAGCTTGAGAAGACAAGGTCTGTCCTATTGTGTATCATATTGTAAACAGTGTATAGTGTGTGTTTTGTTTATGTTTGTTTTGTTTTGTTTATTTTGGTTGGTTTATTTGTTGTGTTTCCTTGGCAAGGATGTTTGTTTTGATTTGAGGTATGCAGGAGCAGGTTAAAAACCACTGAAAATAATAGAAAATTCAAAGCATTCAGGTTAATCATTTGAAACTTATGCATAACTTGTGACTTTCATGAATGAATATAATTGTTTAGCTTGTGAAATTTTTTATTCAATAATTGTGGGTTGAGTATTCAAGGGAAGTTTCTCATGATGACACACCTAAAATCCTTGGGTTTGTTGAACATACCAGTGTAGGTGTTAAGTGAAAAATTAGAGGTCACCCTTGCTACCATTGCAATTCTCAGCTTAATTTTCGCAAGTGATCATACCTTGCATCATGAATTTACAATGATAATATATTATGAATTTCTATGTTATACAAAGTTAAAAAATATAAATAAATAAAGTGGATTTTACTGAAAATCTAGATTAATTCATCTAAGTAACTCTATCGAGGCTATAGACGCTTGCTAGCAGTGGGGCTCTACATAGGAGAATTGTAACAATAACCTTGTCAGGGCTATGAACGCCTACTGGCAACAAATCTCTATCCAGCTGGCTATGAGGCAATGACATAAACTATGTAGTTTAACACTAGTCACCATTGTTTTCAACTCATTTTCAAGATGATGATTATTAATCACATGCACACACTTAAACTCTATTGAAAGATTCATGCACCTTATTGAATACATTGAGTCTCAAATCAAATAAGAGTTTACATCTAAGAAAGTTGGGAGTTATGAATTTATTTCACTTGGTTTGCTTTAATGATTTAAATTTAGTTGTTTTGTTTGGTAGCTAGTTGTTGTGATGTTCACAACATGCCCCATTTTACCTCTTAGCAAAATGAGGACCCCTGTTGTGGCTATTGCTATTGGTTGATGTGTGGTCATGCTTGGTGGTAAAGGGAAAAAGAGGTAAGTAATACAAACCATGTTGAAAATTGAAAAGATCTAGCCTTAAGTACAAGGTGAGAGTAGGGGTGAATTCTTTGTAAAAAATGAGTTAAGGTTGTTTTTTGAACCAGTAAGAAATTCCCAATATTCTGTGAGATATGTGTTTTTTGGTAAAATGCATCATTTTTGGGGTTTGTATGTCGTATACAAAGTCATTTGTATGTGAAGTCTTTGTATAAGTCATAGTGAGTACAATCGGGTTTTGTATTTTGATAATTTGCATGCATATGCTCAATGTTTGTATCCTTTGTATGCAAGTCAGACCCGATAGGTTTTCAAAAGTCAAATAAATAAAGTCGTTAGATCCGCGTTGTATGTGGTTTTGTATGTATGATCAATATAAGTACAAATGATATACAAGGTAATATACATGCACAGACCCGAGGGAGGTATACAATGTGGTTTATTAAGGTGAGGAAAGGCATTTCACACAGTTTGTATTTTTGTATGTTTTAGCTTTGCATCTTTAAGGTACATACAATTATGGATTCCAAAAGTTATTCAAATCTGATGTAAGCGAAGCATTGTTTCTTAACGCATTTTGGAAAAGTATGCATTCACTTAATATACATGCATGGACCTGAAAGGATTATGCAATACGGTTAATGAAATTCAAAGCTCCAATATGGTTGTATAAAAGTTTGCATATATGAAGGATTGTATCTAGGTATAGATACAATTATTATTGCTGTGAAAAGATACAAGTGGGTAAGTAGAGTGGGCCCCATGATTGTATCTCGCGGTTGTATGTTGCATATACAAAGGGAGATACAAGTGGAGATACAAAAGAAAGATAGAAGAGATGAAAAGGTAAAACTCGACGTGGAGTTCAAAAGGGGATGAAATACGATTAATATTTTGGTATGTATGAAAGATTGTATACACACAATTCTGATATACAAAGAGATAAAAGTGCACTGTTGGGAAATAAAAAGTGAATGGTTTGCATATGTTGCATTTGTACAATGGTTTGTATCTATTTTATATACGTTGTGACATACAAATGGAAGATACAAAGTTGAACATAAGGTAAAAGGTAACATTGTTTTATAACCCATTGCATATGTAGGCTTGTATATTAATGACATACAAAGCGATATACAAAAAATGATATACTGACATACAAAGAATTATATGTATGCAAAGGGCAGACTAATAGATACAATGTTCAAAATAGAGAGTTAAAATAAAGAGCCGAAGCCCTATGTGCATTGAATGCCACATTTAATCCAGAACTAACATTGAAGGGATGAATTTTAACATGTTAGGGTAAATAAAGATTGTTTTTATTTCAAAATTGCATCGTGAAAATTAAAATTGCAGAGAAAGAGAACTATTGCACAAATTAAACAGAAAGTTCATTGCTGAATGGAATTTCAGAACGGGAACGAATTGAAAAAAAATGGTAAACTGGATCAACACTCGTAGAGTTGAGTTGTCACAAATATAGGTATGTTTCTTAAACACCGTTACAATGCAGTTAATCAAAAATGTGAATTGATTATGAGTAATTTGATTAAAAAATGCAAGAAAATGTCAAATTACTGTATCTGATTAGAGGGATTAGTTGATTGTGTTTAGTAGCATGAAATCTAAAAATGAGAAAAGATAAAAGGGGTTAGGATAAATGTAAAACGTAAAAAAACTCATGGTGAAACCCTAGGTAAACAAAGTAAAACAGGAAGTTAAATATGTGATTTTTCACAGGATAGCCCCAAAACAAAAGAAAGTAGATCCAGGGGGTGAAGAAAAAGTAAAGAAAGAAAGAAAGCCATGAAAGGAAATAGAAAAGGAAGAATTACTGATGCAAAGAGGATATCCAACTTTGCTTGGTACGAGCGAAGTCAGAACTGATACGAATGTAGGATACTATGATGCAGAGGGTATTCCTCAAAAGATTACATCAATAGATGCTACCCCTGATATCAAGTGCATTTGGGATAAAGGATTCTACAAGGCTGCAGCTTTCCCATTAGCGATGGAGGCTAAGGATTTGATTTTGGAATGCATAAACAAATATGATGTAAATACCAGAAAAGTAATACATGAAGACTGGGTTATTACAAATTTGACTACAAAAGGGATAGCAAGGACATTTGGTCTAGAAATTCAAGAGAAAATGGTGGATATAGATATAGACCAATATACAGAAGACTTTAATAGTAATGAAAGAGATTACAAAAGCAAAATCTTCTATAGCTGGTACAATGCAAAAAACAAACCTAAGGCTGTAGTAAGAGTGCCAAGGATTCTTTACAGGATAGATTTTAAAGAGGAGATACATCTAATGATTACCATGCTGAGTAGACTGGTAGGGTTGAGAGATGCAACAAAATGTGAACCCCAGATGTTCACTATTATTCAATTTATGAGGGAAGCAAAAAAGGAAGATGGGCAGATTCACTGGGCCAAGGCTATCAGTACAGCCATATGGAAGCAGGTCATGTTGAGAAAGCAGAAAATGATGCCTTTTATTTGTCATCATATGTGTTATATTCATGTGCATCTATGATTCAGCCATACATAATTGGAATTGATAGAGTTGGGACCATGGGAATGGACCAGATCAGAAATTAGTTTATGACCATTATCTAGATTTGCAGGAGGATAATGCATTTAGGAAATATGCCTTGGTAAATGATATATTTTAAACTTACATGGTAAGAGTTTTAAAGGGAGAAAAAGATAAAAGGTTATCTAAAGATGCAAAGAACACTATTGGGTTACACAGTTCTTGGTATATACAATTCCAAAACATTAGATATATTAGAACTGAGGGTTTTGAGGGGAAGCCATTCATGTTGCCCAGATATCCATCAAATAAGCTAATTGTATTGGAGTTTTCAAGACAAAACCTGAATGCTTTCAGGATGTATAAGAAGAAGTGGAACAGATGAAATATTAAACTTTCCTGGGCAATTGAAGATATTTTTTCTATAGTTAAGAAGTGGCTGGTTATTCAGAAAAAGAATTAAGATATTATGGCTTTGAGGAATTTGAATTGGCAAGACATTTTGATCCTTTTCAC
This sequence comes from Cunninghamia lanceolata, assembly GCA_027924645.1. Lineage (NCBI taxonomy): Eukaryota > Viridiplantae > Streptophyta > Pinopsida > Cupressales > Cupressaceae > Cunninghamia > Cunninghamia lanceolata. Next base: position 11,234,343 of record BSBN01000130.1, on the reverse strand, counting down.
AAAATCCAGAGAACCATTGATTCTAAGTTCAAGCATCAAGTGCATATTGAAGACTACTGGTCAAATTGCAAAAATGATAGAGAAGTGAGGAAAAGAGCTCATAAAAGGCTGACAGTAGAATAGATGAAGACCATGGGAGAAATCTATGTGCCTCCAGAGGTTGAAGATGATGATAAGTTGTTACATCACAGTTATGAGAGCGCAAGGCTTGCTCCAATTGGTGAGCCTAATTAGACATAGCCATGGAATACATCGTTGGATGCATTATCCAAACTAGTTATTTTATTTGTCAAGACATGGTTGAAAGATAAAATAGAAGAAATAAGGGTTAAGGGGATTGAGCCCACATTTCAAAAGAAGGGTAAGAAGAGGGTGAGGGAGCATCAAGATGAGCTCCAATATTTTAATGAGAAGAAGAGAAAGGTTGTAGAAGCAAAGATCATTGAAAAAGATAAGAATGCAACCCTAATAGATACATATTCCTTAGATGTGACAGTGGCAGTATCTTCAGGAACATTTATGGAGGCAGAGTCATCTAGCCATGACATTAGTGTAGAGCAGACCCAAGATGTTAAGAGGTCAATAGGATAGAAAATCGTGGGGGCCATAGAAGTTGAAACATCAAAGGAACAAACATCAGAACAAGGTGTTGTTATAGGTTCTCAGCAAGTAGGGGCTAAGTTGAGTGGCATATATAGTGAGGCCACACCAGAAGAGAAAAGGCAAAAATATGTAAAGGTTAAGAAAGAATTGGCTAAAGAGAAGCTACAAGAGTCAAAATTGAATGGAGCCAAAAAAGTAAGTGAAAATGTCAATGTGGAAGATGACAGTAGTGACAGTGAAGTCAGGGAGGTGAATCCTAGTTTAAGAGAAGAAATGTGGAAAGATGAAGAGGAACTAAATGAGTACTCTAGTGTAGAAGGCAAAGATACTCAGGGATATATGAAGGTAGAAAAAAGCCAAGAATCTGAAGAGGAAAATGTACAAGATAGGTGGGAAGTAGTGGATCCTTTTGGTACATTAGTGTCACCTAAAATCATAAAGGATGTGCAAGATGTAGCACAACAGATAGAAAAGTCTGAAAAAGAAGACACACCAGAAAAAGCAGTAAGGGAAACACTAGCTCAGGCTGAGGGGGAAACATAGATAAATGCTTCTAGTGCTGATGTGTTAGGTATTCTAAATATGTATAATGAACATAGTGAACAAGAAGAGAATACAGAAGAAGAAAGGAATACAGAAAGCATGCATGAAAAGGAAAAGGATACAGAGGAACCTGATAAGATCACAGGATCAGCTTCACAAATAGAGCAAACAAGTATACCTGAAAAGGTGCAAGTGCAAGTTGAAACAGTATCGGGTAAGCCTAAGGAAAGAAGGAATAATACAGAGAATGTTGATGAAGATAATATTGAACATAAGGAACAAAAAGAAGGTATGGATATAGAAAATATGGAGCAGAAGGATAAAGAAGAAGAAGAACAGAAAGAGTCTTCAGAAAAAGAGAATCCAAAAGAGGATGATGAAGAGGGAGGAGACACTGAAATAGACGAAGATGATAATGAGGGAGAATCCAAACAACATGATGATCCACTTGTTCTAGAACAAGGCCCTCAACCTCAACCCCCTCCACAACAACAAGAGAAACACATAGAACAAGCGGAAATGGAGAAACCTCAAGAAGAGGTGATAAATGAAAAAAAAGTAGCAGAAGCTATAAAGGAGGCTTCATCCTGGTTAGGCTCAGAAGTCAGAAGAGAGAAAGTAGAGGTACAATTAGTACCTATTGATATCAAGATCTTGTTGGGTGGTTCTACACCACAAAAAGAGAAAAGAAAAGCCATAACTATATCAGCCATTAAAAGAGGTCCCCCTGGATCTAGAATAACAGATCTGACCATACCACAAAAGGACAAGTCAAAAGGAGAAATGACAGTGGAGGACTATAAAATACTTAATATGGATTTAGGCCACATGACAAGAGAACAACATATAAATGAATGAGAAGACATGCATCAGGTCACTGTAGAAATAATAAAGAAAGATAAAGATAAATAGGAATACTTGAAGGGACATATTATCCAATTGCAACAATTCATCAGAGGGATGTTTGATCCCAGTGCCAATGTACCAGAATTACCTACTAAAATGGTAACATTATCAAAGGAGGAAGTAAAGGAGATGGGAAATAAAAAGATTGAAGCTAACATTTTTGAGAAATGGTTAAAAGGCCTCATATAGAAAGGAGAAGGGGTAACAAGACAGGCACCAACAAGTTGGGATATGGCTTTTGTAGAGAAGAACAAATGTAATGTTATATTACACAACTGTCAATTCAGAAAAGAAGAAAATAGATCAGAAATAAAGCAGCTTGAAGAAATAGAAGACAGAGTAGAAGAACTGATAATTGAAGGAGCCATTACTCCTCAAATGGTCAACTAGAGACCTAGAAGAGGTCACTGACAGCATGATAAAGGTACACATGAAAATGATAGAAAAACTCATCGGTCACGAATGCCTAGAGGTACTAGCATATGGATGGGAAAATGCTGTGAAGGAGTTTAAGGAAATATTTTCACCATGTTTGGAGAACCCCGCAGTGCATCTTAGCATAGAGATGATTGATTCAATGATGGAAATAGGTGCTAAGATCAGAAAATATCATAAAAGGGTTAAAGATTTGGTGACAAAAGAGAACAAGTTGCAAGAGGGAGTCAAAACACAAGAATTTACATGGGCAAAAAGTTAGGAGAGTGATCGTGCTTTCATCATGGGAGTGACAGGTAATTTTTTAGAATACCTAAAGGAATAGAAGGATATTGAAAAGAAGATGTGTTAAGTAAAAATGTAATTGGGGGGAATCACTGACCAAAGTCAACAAACAAGAAGTCAATGAGTATCTTTTATTTTGAAAAGATTCCAAAGGCATCCTTTGAGCCGAGCAAAGATACCATTGAGATATTTTGAAAATGGTTAGGAATTGATTCATACCATTGATCTAGAAAGTTTGAATGCTGACCGTTGATTGGATTTTGTAACTATAGCAAGATGAAGCTTGTAAGTCTATATAATAAGCTCTGTTACTTGTATCATATTACACAGGGATTTTAGAATTTTAGCTTGAGGTTGTAATTTGTCAAAGTTTATTGAAATAGAGAGGATATTTCTTTTAGTTTAGAAAGGGAGGTCACCTGTGTCTGCATTAAGGAGTATGTGGAATGTCTAGTCTCCTTAGTGTATCTGTCAAAATGTTTGTAAGTTTTTCTGGTAATTTGATCAATGAAACATAAGTCATTTTTACATTGTAAATTTTATATGACTTTGTGCTTTGAATATAAGTAAAGTTAGAATTTTGCATCTATTACAGAGTGTTTTCTGATTCTATCTTGTATTTGAATTATTATTCTTTGAAATCTTATAATCTCTTATGTATGTTCGTGAAAATGTTCAAGACTTTACATTTGTAGATTTGAATGTGCTGAATTGTTCAATTTACTATATTCTTTAAAATGTGAGTAGCAGAAAATTTAGATACTATATGGAATGGTACTTTAATTTGAGTTTTTTCTAACTTTTCTCCAACAATTGAAACTAATAAGCTTAAACATAGAAATTTGAAGGAAGTTATCATACATTTGAATAAAGAATGAGGCATTGCAGTGATATTTGACAATTTTCATATAAATTTGAAAGGTAAAGTTTTTTTTTACTGAAATGTATACAAAGTTTTGTGATATAATAGTGAATTTATGCAAAGGAATGAATACCTTGTTGATATTTGCAACAATTTGCATAATTTGAAGTCCAGTAAGTCACTAGTTACTTTAATTTACATAAGGCCCCTTGAATATTATAGTTTCACATCAACCTACTGAATTATCCACAAGGTCAAGACTTGACCATATAGAAACTTGAGATTAAGAATTCTTAGTTAATTCTTCATATCTTTCAAGACAGCTAAGGTTCCTTTGTGAATTTTAACTTTTGTTATGAATGTGTAAAAACAATCATCAATAGTCACGTGCCCAACAGTGCCAGATAATATCAAGCACTTCTAGGTATTTGAAGATGATAAACATATCCTTGATTTCATTACTAACTTGGGTGTCTTTGAAACACAAATTATTGATGAATGTTACCAAATCCCCTTGAGATCAGTGAAAATGAGATCATCAACATGAAAACTAACAATATTCCCAAGGGATTGATAACATTAGAAAGGTTGTTCGATATGGACCAAAATTCAAAGAAGAGAACACAAGATAATCTAGAAGGTGGTAAATAAAATACTATCAACCTCAGAGGTGAGTAGAAGGTCAAGAATGTTTTTATTGGGAAGCCTTGCTATCTTGAAGAAAGAGAAGGAATCTTCTAGGCACTAAAGGAATTCAAGGATGTTATAGCCTGGAGTTATGAAGATCTAAAGACCTTTGACACCTCCATCTTCCAGCATACTATCTGTTTGAAGCCTAACTCCAAACCATTAAGACAAAAATGTAGGCTTGTTAACGCCTTCCTGGAACCACTTATATACAAAGAAGTATAGAAACTACTATCTGCTAAGATCATCTTCCCTGTAAGACACTCCACTTGCATGGCTAATTTTCTTCTAGTTAGAAAGAAGAATGGAGAGATAAGGTTGTGCATGGATTTTTGAAACTTGAATAGAGCCTCTAAGAAAGATAATTATCCACTCCCTTCCCTTGATGAAGTTCTATAGATTGCTAATGTCTCTCAAATGATGTCCTTCCTTGATGGATTTTTAGGATATAACAAGGTTATGATTGAAGAAGAAGACAAGCTGAAGACCATTTTCACCTGTAAATGGGGTAATTATGCTTATAGAAGAATGACCTTTGATCTAATCAATGCAAGAAGCAATTTATAGAGAGCCATGGACATATCTTTTAAAGGTTTGGTTGGCAAATGCATCATCATCTACTGATTTAAGAATCATCATCATAATTTTCTAAGAATCAAGGTGACCATGTAAATGATTTAAGAAAAATACTGCAAAGGTGCAGATGTTATGGAGTCTCCTTGAACCCTAAAAATGCATATTTAGAGTAACATAAGGGAAACTCTTGTGACACATATATATCTAAAGAGGGAATTTCCATTAATCCTAAAAGGGTGGAAGCTATCTAGAACATCCCCTTACCCAAGAAACAAAAAGGAGCTCAAATCCTTCTTTGGTAAGATCAAATTTGTCAAAAATTTCATCACAAGATTTGCTAAAATAGTTAAACTATTAAATGTCATGTTAAAGAAGGATGCTAAGGTAGAATGTATTGTTGAGGCCAAACATGCCTTTTCAGAGATCAAAAGTTCTATTACTCAAGCACCTGTATTAACTAGTCCTGATTATACACTCCCTTTTTATATCTATTCTTTTGCATCTAAAGTTTCTTGTGTAGTCGTTCTAACTCAAAGAAAGGGAGAAGGAGATGCAAAGCCTGTCTCTTTCATGAATACCCCTTTTAGGGATATAGAGGTTAGGTATCCCTACATGGAGAAACAAGCTTATGCCCTAATTAAAGTAGTTAAAAAATTTAGGCATCACATATTAAGGAGTAAGGTTGTGGCTATTGTCTTAGACCCAACCGTTAAGTCTATGATGATGTAGAATGAGCTAGGAGAAAGGAGAGGCAAATGGATGATGACCTTACAAGAGTTTGATTTGGAAATACACCCAATGAAGTTGGTCAGGGGACAAGGATTGTCTAAAACCCTAGTAGAACCAAATCCACATATTAATCGTCATCATTACTCTATGGAAAGTATCCCAACTGATCCTTTGTACCAAGGCATAGCACAGCATTTGTTGAGTAGAAGGTGTCCTAATCATATGAACTCCACTTAGAGTGGAGCATTGATAATTAAAAGTTAGAAATACATGATCAAATCAAGAGTCCTATATAGAAGAAATTTTGAAGGATTATATATTAGATATTTGAACAAACAAGAAGTAGAGTAGATATTAATTGAGTTTCAAGGTAAATTTGGAAATGGACATGGATTAGTAAATAATTCAACACACTAGATACTTAGAGTAGGATATTATTGGCCCCATATCTTCAAAGATGCCCATCAGTATGTTAGAAGATGCCATATTTGCCAAACTTTAGCTTCAAGGGAAAGAAATCCTACAATGCCCGTACAACTCATGTATGACATAAGATCGTTTGCCCAATTGGGCATGGATTTTGTTGGTATGATTAACCCTAGTTCTTTTGCAGGATATAGGTTCATCTTGACAACAATAGACTACTGTATGTGGTAGAACAAGGTGTTTGCTTGCAAGGACTGCACCACCGACACAGTCATCAATTTTTTGGAAGAACACATCATTACCACATTTGGTATGCCTTTTTCTCTGGTATATGACAATGGCTCTTCCTTCTCATCTACTAAAATTTTACAATGGACTTTCAAGCATGAAGTAATAATTAAGTTATCTTCCAACTATTATCCTCAAGGGAATGGTGTTTCTGAATCTACAAACAAAAATGTGATTGATGTTATCCAAAAGATTTTGGAAAGAAAGCCTAGGGATTGGGACACACAACTAAAATTTGCATTATGGGCTGATAGAACCTAGGTGAAATCCTCCTTAGTCACTTCTCCCTATCAGCTAGTTTATGGTCAAAACCCTGTCCTCCTAGTGAACTTGAAAATCCCCACCTTATAGTTTGCCAGGGATTACTTAGGGATAGAAGATAAGATAGAGGCTAGGTTACTGGACCTTTTAAACCTAGAAGAGAAAAGGGATGCTTCCCTAGAACACTTTGTGCAACATCAGGGGATAGTCAAAATTTGGTTTCATAGAAGAGCTATAGTTCAATCCTTTAGCATTAGTGATTTGGTTCTCATGTGGGACAAAGATAGAGAAAAAAGAGGGGATAAAATTCAAAATTTGACAAACTATGGTTAGGACCCTTTCATATTGTTGAGATCTTTGGGGAAAACACCTTCTATATCTTCTCTCTTTTTGGGGAACTTGTCCCATTGCCAGTCAATGGGCGGTAACTCAAGCATTACTTCCCAAATTAGAGAAATCTAGCAAAGAGACCCTCTGGTCTCTTTTGTACATAGTTAGGTTAGAGGTCTTGTTTTAAGTTTCTTGATGTGTCTTGTTTTATTTTCTTTTTTCATTGTGTGTTTTCCTTTTTTGTTATTTGATTACATAGTTTTCAAGTGAATAGTCCGTTTATGTGTTGTCAGCCCTTTTTTACTCTAATTTTTTAAAATGAGTCTCAAGTTTATTCTTGCAGGCCTTTACTTAGGTTCTCTTCTTCTTATCTAGTGCTTGTTTTGGCTGCCAAGAGGCTTGTTTTGTGGGTATTAACAATGGAACCATTGCTCAAAGAATTTTTTCAATCATTTCTTGTCAAGAAACTAGTCATTGTCTTAGAATTTTTAGTTTTATAATTCACATCAGCTCATGTGTATACTAAACCCACTAGGGATTAAGGTGAGTTTTGTACTTGGGATGATGCTTTTTTGAAATATTACATATAATCACATATTAATGTTTCCTTATACTTTCTGAAATGAGTTGTTACATCTAGTTATTGGGTGAAAATCTTATGATTTTGTCCTTCAAGGTCACCACCATTGGTTTAACCTAGGAGTGGGTTACTCCTTATAGGTTAGCCTTAACCCCAACCCAGTAGAAAGATTCATTACTTGTAAGTTGAGAAAGCTTAAAAAAAAGAGAAAAGAAGTTCTCAAAGAAAATCAAAAGGAAAGAGGACGATAATGCCATATCAGGAGAACTCAACTATTTGGGTGATCTGGGTAATCTCTATTAGGGCTATGCATGCCTGGTTGGGAGTAGAGCAAGGCCTTGGATGGGGTTAGTGATATCTCAATCAGGGCTATGGATTCCTAGCTGGTAACGGAGCTATGTCCATGTGATCGTGTAAAAGAAAAATCCACTTCACCTAACCCAATTTCAATTTTGTGATTGATGAGTTCTTACATTCTTAAAGAAGGATAGCGAATCACATGCACACACATAGATTTTGGATGCATTGGATCTTATACTTCATCATGCTTGCTCTTGGTTTTTCCTAGTGCTCACACTACTATTAGATTGATAAAATTGGGGTTTTGTGTTTTTGGTTGATTTCCCCACCTTGAAATGCTCTAAAGCATTTTTCTACTTTGGTTGGCAATTGTTGTACTATTTTCATTCACAACACACCACATTTAGGCATGGACAAATAGGGACCCCCTTTTCCTTTTGATCTAATTTTTTATTTCCACTCGCGCCTTAATTGATAAAAGGATTCCAATTTTCCCTCAAGATTTTGCAATATACTCACCTATCAAGATGATGAGGTTTGTCATTCCAAAAAGACAATAGAAACATTCCTGACATCTTGATAGTTCTATTAAGTGGAATTAACTAGTCTGTTGGGTTGGTCATGCTAGCATGACTATGAACAACATCTTGACTCCCCACTCTAAGGGACAATAGGTGTCATGTTGTGTGCCACCAGTGTCGGGGCTTCAGGGTTTGTCCTCTTGGCATGGTCAAGGGTACAACTTTGAGGGTTATCATTGGCACATGATCTGACAGGTGCCCTACCTACCCTTGGCACTGCATTTATGGCCACATATCTAAGGGGGGTTTTATCATGTTTTGACTAACCATTTTTCTCATTTCACTCTTTTCCTTTTACGATCCAAGCTCTCCCTTGAGGTCTATGCTCAAATTAGAATTGCCAATCTAAGCATTTGTGAAAGAGATCTCACTTGTGGGAGCATACCATGCATGCTAAAATAGACTTTGCTAAAAGAGGAGTCCTTGGCTACCACACACTAATTTTCCACTTCTCTTAGTCAGGTAGGGTTTCCTTTGTATCTTTCACACCTGGATTGTTGAAATAGGGTTCTTCATCCTTTGTTTTGCATTTTTGAATTTTGGTTTCTACCTATTCTCCCCTATCTGGAGTTGGATTGAGTCTCCTTGGTGTTTTCCCTATTCCATTTTTGTTCTAGGGTTATCATACAAAATGCAAGAATGACCTCATTCATTCTCTCCCTTGGATGTAACCTTTTTCTTTGCATTTTTTCTTCAATAATATGGTAGTTGGCTAGAAATACTGTGAGAATCTTTGATATTGATGGTGATTTGTTTTATTTTCAATAAGGGTGGTGCACTAGTCATTAGTACTATTGAAGCCATGAATCCAATCCCTATTTACCATTATCATTTCATTTATTGAGATCAACCTCATGGTGTTTGCCTTAGCAAGATGCATTCCATACGGTCGTAAGGTAGAAGTCATCCTCGAAGCCTGATCCTTGACAATTCACCTTGCATGACTTTATCAGAGTTAGATTCATGGGTTTTCCCTTTACCCTTTACAAGTTGGAAGTCAAGAGAACCAAGTCATCCTCGGCCTCGACCCTTGATGATTACCTTTGCATAACCTTAGCGGGATTAGGTTCATAGGATTTTCACTTAGTCTTTAAGAGCTAGGAGTTAGGAATACCAAGTCATCCCCATCTCTGATCCTCAATGATTTTCTTTATATAATCTTAGCATGGTCAGGTTTGTGGGGTTCCCATTTACCCTTTACTCCCTACTATCTTTGAAGATGAAGAAGGGATCAAGCTTGATGACCAATCCCTGATATATTGTTTTCTCTAGGTAGAACAAGTCCATTTGATGAAAGTCAATTGTAAAGTCTAACCTAACTTTTGATTCTTTTTTAGAGCTACAACCATGAAGGAAGATGCACTGGTCAAAGAAGTCAAGCATGATTATAAAGGGTACCTCCCTCCATTTAAAATGCTTAGTCAGTTCGCTAGAATCGAGGACACAAACATGGGAGTTTCTGATATACATGCTTTCCTTAACAAAGTCAACACAACAGAAGGGAGACCCTTTCAAGATCATGAAATGGTCACCTCTATGTTGATCTAGGCAAAATATTTCCCTATCTCTAGTCAATCCCTAGAACTAGTTCTGACATGTACCAAAGCCTACAAATCTAGGAGAAAAATAAGCATCAGGCTAATAGAGCAAGTCATTATTGACATTACTTCTGAGATGATTGACATAGTCTTTAGAATCCCAATCTTTGGGAAGTATGAGAAGATAACACTCACTTCAGTAGAGACCTTTTACTTGAGCAAGCCCAAGACTGCCACCACCTACACCAATCAACAATTACTGGAAACATAGAGAAAACACCCAATGAAGATGGCTATAGTACAACCAAGAAGTAAGTTCAAAGACGATGAAAAATAATTCATTTAACTACTTAGATGGGTGTTTGGCCTCCCCTCTTCAAACAAGTGGCACCCCTAGATGTGTCACTTTTGCATGAAGATCATTCAAGGGAAGCATATTGATTGGGGGTCATTCATCAACAACAACTTGGACAACCAACTGTCCATGGTGGAATAAATAAAGGAATTTAAAATGACCTCCTACCTCATTTATTTACTAGCTTGTCAAGCCAACTTCTTGGGATTACAACAGGTTGGATCTCTCCAGAGAAGGGCAGTACTAGTTTACCAACATTTTCCATAGCTAGATCTCCTTGATAGCCTCAAACACTATAAGGTGGTCAATGATGCCTTTGTTTATGCCATTACTAGGACCTTGGAGAATGATCATTACTAGAGATTATCTTCAGAGGCCTATGATGAAATGACAAACTAGGGTCACTGGTACATACAGTTCAAGACCTCAAACATTAAGTTGATGGGTTGCTTGAAACCCCCAGATAAGCTCCCCAGGTACCCTAGCGATACAGTTATATTGTTGGGGATTTGCAGATAAGTGTATGAGGTATACAAACTCATTGTTAGCAAGCATAAGCCTAGTTTTATGTTCACTATTAAGATAGGAGGGGCTATACCTGCCATATCATCACATAGGCCAGGTTTTTAGAGTTGGAAATGGCACCATGGGGCTTATATTTGTTTGATGTTGCTAGGGAAAGGTTTGATCCAATTGGATGGGCAATTCCTCTCATTGGGAATTGGTTCCAACATGAGGATGTTGTCAAAGATCACTGGGAATATTGCATGGATGATCATGAGGTTTGACGAGGGATTATTTTAGTTTGGATATATGCTTGGTACAAAGTTTGAATTTGCTCGACCTCCCAAAGGTTCCTAAGGGAATGAAGGAGGATGGAAGGGTTTTAGATCTAGTGTATGAGCAGAATAAGGTTTACAACCATCCCTTGGATGATGTAAATTGGGGACAGGATGACATTGCCTCTCTAAAGGATAGAGCCCATGTAGTTCTTGTTAGAACTAAGAAATGGTTTCTCAAATCATTTCCCATGATGAACTCCTACCCTTCCAAGAAGAAAGACAAATCAAAGAAGTCAAGTTAGGGTGAATCATCAATGGCTACTAAAGGACCCAAGGTGGTTCCTCCAGTCACGGAAGAGAAAAGAGATACCAGAATTGTTGTTGCTACATGGGAGAAAGAGAAGTCCAAGGTAGTGTTTGCAAACTCTAGTGATATGGAGGATAATGGTCACATTCCTTTAGTGTGGAAGATGAGAAGGGGAGTTCCACCCTCCACTAAACGAGTAACCATTGCTTCTACCCCTGTAGTAAGGTAGACTACTCCATCTCCTCCCTGAGAAGATACTCACCTAACTTCACCTCCTCCCTCACCTCATTCAATGGCTACTCCTTCGAAAGGGCCACCTCCCACATTGACTACATAACCACAAGTACAAGAGGGCAGTGATTAGAAGGTGTCATCCCCATCATTGTAGAAAGAGGAGCTCTAGGATGTATTAAACCTGGACAAGATAGTTTACGTAGCCACCTCTTCTCCACCTTAAGGCGAGGTACATAAGAAATTAGTAATAATAGTGGTGTTAACACCATCACCGACTAGGTCCCCAACACATGTGTCTTTTACACCATTTGAAAACATAGGTCAAGATCTCTGCACTTGGTTGAATGTGGTGGTGGGAAAGAGGAAGAAGGTATACACTAAGGATGAAGACCTAGCTGCTATTGCAGAAGCAATTCAAGAATAACTAAAGAAAAATAAGGCTAGGGTCTTATCCCATGTCATAGTTGATCAGTAGGGCATCAAGATGACACATATAACTACACCTGTGGTAGACAAAGAAGAAGAAAGCATGACTCCTGCTAATTATAGTTTGCAACAAGTGGTCTTGGGGCACCAAACTAAGGATGAGAAAAACATGCCCTTATTGAGTCTATCTTGGCCATCTTGGCTAGAATGAAGAAAGATGAAGATACCAAAGAAGAATCAGGGGACAAATCACTCATCTAACTACCTATATCAAGCACCTAGTTGGGCCTATTGATTTTGGGCCTTTTGTACCAACCTTGTTAGAGGCACTCAATAAGGACCATCAGCCTGTTGATCCTCAAGGGATCTTGCCTGCAACATAGCTTGGGAGAACACATTAGATACCCTTGGGGTGGAGACCATGAAGAAGGCCATTGTTAGCAAGATATAGAGCATAAAGTAAAGCTGACCAGAGGAGAATACACACTATGTGGAGGCTGGAGCCAATAGAAGACACATCCCTAGATATAATAGATATAGTATATATAGAGATAGGAGATAGCAAAATGTAAGCAAGCATGATAGGATAATAGGAGTATATTTTGATGTAAATAATGACATAGAAGTCATGTATGTAACTAGTGAGGTAGAGACTCAGACCTGTCAGAGGATGGACATATGATGTGTACATTTGATTATTGTTAATATATAGATATGGAGGTCTGATGGTATCAAGTATATCAGTGTATTATCCTATTTTGATGTATATGTGATGCCATGTTTGATTATTCTTTATGTTTTTCTGTCAATCTTTAGTTGCCTAATTGGGGCATAAGCTGACTACAAAGACTTGACTGAGGACCAGATCTCCAGACCGGTATCTCCTCTACATTTCTTGCTAACATTTGGTTCCATTGTTGGGACCCTAGAAGAAGGTAGTCAAAGATTGAAAGGGAAAGCCATCTAAAGAATTAGCGCATAGTTCTGAAAAAGAGAAAAGGCAAGGTTGGCAGGAAAAATTTTTAAATTGTGGAGGAATTCAAATCTACTTAAGTTTGTACCTCTATGAGAGGGGGCAAACACTTAAGGGGACGGAAAGTGGGAAGCGGGTGTGGTCCACAAGGACCTTTCAAATGATGTGACTCTTCAAATAAGGATTCCATGGGATATAAGAGGACTAATCGAACACTAAATCAAAAAACCCATGGCAAAAGGGGAGAAGAAGAGGAAAGGAGAGATTGGCAAAGAAATTAGAATTGATATGGGGATAAGAAGAGAAAAGAGATTGAAGAAATCTCAGGAAAGACAAGAATGTTATTGAAAAAGAATGGAAAGGGCACAAATGATGGAGGAAGGAGGGATAATAGAAGGTGCAGAAGAAAAGACAAAAGAATTTAAAGAGTGTGCCACTGAGGGTGCTAGTGGAAGGAAGAATGAAAACAAGTGCATCAAAAAGGATGCTACTGAGCATGTCAAGGAGGGTGCTATGAGAGAAAGGAGGTCAGATGGAGAAGACATAGAGGATATTGATGAGCTTTCCACTATGGGTGCTACTAGAGAAGAATGCAGAAGGAAAAGAGAAGAAACATGCAAAGTAGGGTTTATGTCATAGACTACCAGAACATGAGTTAACACCAGAGATTTTGAAGATGGATGAGGAATATATAGAGGAGTTAATTTTCCAAAGAATAAAGGAGATAAGGGAAGGAGAAGAAGATGTAGTAAATATTGAGAGGAGTTTTTAGGGTTTTGGAAGATTATTCAAATCATCATTGGATGCCAACATGATGTCATTCACAAAGAAAAGAGAATCCCCTAATTTGAAGAGACATTATGAAGAGACACAACTCCTAGACCATGAGTCACCCCGAGTGCCATATAAAGTCAAGATAATATTAATAGAAAAGGAAGATATTCAAGCAAACAAGGAAGCAAAGAGAATAGTAGAGATCTAGAGCAATTTTGTAGAGATTTTATGAGAGAAGTACTTTGAGATCCAACTAAAAAGAGATAAGGGGAGAGAAGGGAAATTAGTTGATAAAAGACAATGTGACCAAAGGAGCGGATAGGAAGAAACTCACCACAAAGTACTGGAGATTGTGAGAAGATTAGCCATGGATATTCCTATCAAGCTACCAATCTTTGAGGACACTACTGAAGCAGCCGAACACATTTTTGTACTAGAGTCAATTTGGAACCATAAGGGAGTAACAAGAGATGAAATCAAGCTATTTGAATTCATAGGCACGTTGCGGAATGAAGCATTGAAGTGGTATAGGAAGACATGCCTGAACAATGACAAGGATTGGGATGAGATCAAAAAGGCATTTTTGGAGAATTTTGGAGTTCTAGTTGTTTTGATAGAAGTGGTAAGAAATATGAGAGATTTGATGCAATTGGAGAAAGAATCAATAAAATATTTTGATAGAAGATTCAAGGAGACCACTAGGAGATTGGAGGAACCCTTGACTGAGAAGCAAAAGATAGAATGGTTTATTTCTGGAATAAGCCCTAAAATAAGGTTAGCTCTATATGGAAGGATCTTTGAGACATATCCAAAAGTGATGACTCTAGCCTATCTGATAGAGTCAATCTCGGTATATACAAGATAATTTGAAGGTGGAATTGGAGTAGTTAAAGTTGAGCCAAGATATATTAGCTAAGCAGGAGGAGAGTACACGGAAACAAAGACCTAATATTTGGTGTTCATATTGTACAAGAGAAGGCCACTTGAGAAACGAATGCCCTAGAAAGAAAGGTGAAAGACAAGCTACTACAATAAAAGCAGACACCAAAGAAACAATTAAAACAATCAATTTAGTATATTTTGGATTATACAGAGAATGGGATGACCATGAAACATCAGATTTCCCTTCAAAAAACTTCTAGAGGAAAAGAGACTTTGCTGATGAAGAAGATGAAGCATGGTATGGTGGAAATGCTACAAACTCTATAGAGAGCAGTAACATGACATACATGAAAGAAAAAAACTCATATGATCATGACTACAAGTAGCCAAGTTGGAGAAATTAGAGGAATGTCAATGTAATACAAAATTCAAATTCTAGTGGTCCATCACATGGAAATAGATATAATAATGATGATAGAGAACATTTTGGAGGCTACAACGAAGGCAGAGGCCATGAAAGAAGTCAAAGGAGGGAGGATGCAACATGCTTCACTTGCTGTAAGTTAGGACACTTTTATAATGAATGTTGGGCTGAAAGGAAAACACAATGTTCATTTTGTAACAACATAGAGCATGATTTATTCTCTTGTGAGAGAGCACAACAATATTTTTGGAATTCACAACCACAATATAAGAGTGATGAGTTACAGAAACTGAATAGTCAAAAAGGAGGTAGGACCATAAGAAAGGAACCAAAAGATCAAAGAGTAAGAACTTTTTGGAAGAAAAACAGAGAGGAGATAGATATATCTTCAACTAAATCCACAGAAGAAAAAGATGAGTACTACCGGAGAAGCACACCAAAACATACCAAAAAGGAGAGAAGGAAAAGGAAGGAGAAAGCTATGGTAGTGACAAGACAAGAAACAAATATTGGAAGACATTATGTCATTGAGACTAAAGAGGATGAAGAATTTTTCCTACCAAGAAACAACATGAAGAAGTGGCAAAGGAGGCTAAACAAACAATATGAAATGAACAAGAAAAGGAAAAACAATACTAGTAGTTTTTCACCGAAGGAGAAGTGGATGCTCTCAAGAAGTTAGCCCAATTGACACAACAACATAGACTTATTGAGAAACTAAAGCGATTCTCTAAGTATTGGAACAAGGAACAAAATAAAAAATGTAAACTCTAGAGGATGGGAAGGATAGACAGAGAATGGAAGACAAAACCACTAATGGTGGATGTTCATATTAATCACAAGAAAGTTTGGAATGTCATGATAGATTTGGGAGAAGATGCCAACATGATAACAAAGAAGTTGTGGGAACAGTTAGGAAGACTTAAGCTGTCACAAACAACTTAAATATAATCTTGGAAGATGGATCTAACATGCAAACAATGGGAACATGGAAACAAGTGGAAGTTAATCTAATGGGGGTCAAACATGTCTTAGATTTCATTGTGGTAGCCATGAAGGATCAAAGAGAATCTTTCAATGCATTTTTGAGCTTCAGATGGTTTGTAGATGTAAATGGTGTCATAGACTCCCATAAAGAAGAGTTATCATTTGCCAATGATAACAAAGTTGTGAATATCCCTTTAGGATCATCAATGGAGGAAGCATATATAGAAGAAACCAATTAGGATGAAGACAGTAATAAGGATGCAAAGAATATGTATATAATTACAAGGTTGGATGCAGAGGAGACAACAGAAGAGCCTAATTCCAAGAGAGAAGTGGGGATAAAGGATGATCACTATAGTACAAATAGTGAGGAGGTTTTAGAAGATTGAATGAGAGAAGAACCGAAACTAAGAAAATAGAAAATGTTGGGATATAGGAGCATATGCATGATTAGGACTAGTAATAAAAACACTTCGTAATCCTCCACAGTTCATCAAAACCTACCACAAACCATTGGTGACACAATAGGTACATGTAAGAATATTATATTTCAAAAGGATCACCAATTGGTGAAAAGAAAATAGAGAAATTGACGTACCAAGATGTCTGGGTTACCAGAGATACACATAGAATAGTCACAATTGAAGAGGAAAAATAAAGGGAAAAAGAATGCAAGAAAAACATTGGGGAGAGGTTGCTTATGATACCAAATAGCTAGATCATGAACCTCTGGAAGAAAGAAATCAATTGCTGAAATATTCTGCCATGACAACGCATTGCATTAAAGCCTAGCCACTAATGGGGAGTAGAACTTAAGTCATAAGGAGAAAATAAATAAAGTAATGAAGAAAAAGAATAAAAAAAAAAGAGAGAGAAATTAGGGCAAAACATAAAGGTATTTAACCCTAATCTCACCAAAGGAACTTCACTTGACATTCATATTTTGGCAAAATCAGAGCTTTGAGAGAATAAGCAAGCAGTGGATTTAGCAGTGAAGAGAAGAAGCACACAAGAAACTACCAAATACACAATGGCGACTCCTGAGCTGATTGACATTACACACAAGCCTCAACTGAAATTCAAGAAATATCCATGGAAATCCCTAGAGGTGGATCTAGATGACACATTCTTGAATGTACCAACATATGTGGTATATACGGAGGATTTAAGGAAATATATTTATAACACATTGGTGGAGATCAACCACATGAAATTTGAAGAGTTGAGGGACACACTATTGGAAGTTATAGGGTATCTACTGGAATATGTAGGCATACAGGCAAAAAATTAGATATATGGAAAGACTATCCTGACTTCACAGATTACCATGAATGGGTAAAGATCATCCTTAGCAGAATACATGATGAGTTCATATACCTAGACAAACCCTATAGAATAAAAAATGAGGCTATTAGGACAGTAACAAGTTTAAGTGTCATAGGGCCTCTACAAGTAATGAAAGCTATCAGAACATATCATATGAGGAAGCTGACTAGAACTACAACAGATGGGAGAAATATGCATGTGAAGGACATCATAGATTTGGGGGTGAAGTATGCCACAATGGGCATTTCTTACAAAGTCTATTATGCCAACTGGGAGGGTTCAACCACATCAATTGCAATCCATACTACCTAAAAAATGGTGAAATAAGGCAAGGATTTTGACCTTTGTGAGGTGTTGATGGTGTTTTTAGCACACAACAACACATGTAAGACACATAATATCTCACCTCTCTTTAAAATAATCCTATCGAAAAACTTCAGAACAAGACTGTCCCAAGGTCTATATAGCTAGGTCTTAGCTCGTAGGATAACTCAATGGGTATGTGCTTCGTTGTTCCAACCAAGGGGGCTTACATGCAATATAGGTAAAATTTAGTGCATTAGAGATTGATTACACATAGAATTATTAGTTTTTTGATTTGAAAATGTAGAGACAAACTGATGTATACTCAAATTGCTACAAAATATGTCATTTCAGCATACAACCAACAATATGCTAACTTGCATTCACTAAGTACAAATTTTGTGACAACACGTTGCAAGTTTATGAAACCTAATCTAACCAGATCTAATAAAGAAAATACAAAAGAAAGGGGAGAGAAAAGGGATAGAGATCTTATATAAAACTATAGAAATGACCAACAAACAGATAGATAGATTCCCAACAATAAACGAATCTCTTCTTAACGAAGTAGCCCACAACGTTACAGAGACTGTGCAATCTTTTGAGCAAACACAAGGATTTTCAAATTGTGAAGGATTCATTCAACACCCAATTCCTAGAGTAGTTCAATGAACTCACACAATCAAACTTAGCTCATAAAAATATGCCCAGACTAACCATGCAAAATGACATACAATCAACAAGCCATCAATGGTATGGATAGGAAATCCTTCAAATATCTAAATATTTAACCACAAATGTAATTGAATAACTAATTAGAAAGATGAAGAACCAGGAAAACCATATCCAGCCAACAAAATGAACTCATATGGAATCAGCAAATGAAATTTTGTTTACATTGAGTCATAAAATGGCCAAGATTCAATAATTCTTTCTTCAGTCCTTTCTTTCCTTTTATAATGAGAGAGGTTGCCTTTCTATAGAGAGGCAAACGTAGTAAGTTTTTAAATGGATGGTGGAGATTAAATCAACACCAAGGGTCCAAATTACATAGCATTTAATTTTGGTCAGTGGGTAGTTACATTCCTAGATTTGCTTTTGTCTTGTAGGAAAAAGACAAAAATACAACTTTTCAGCTCATGAGAACAAGAAGAAATAATCACTTTTGAGTTGTCTAATGGGAAAAATCACTTTCCCAAAGATCTGTCTAGTCAAGAAGAGTATGTGGCATGTTCTTGATGAAGACCTATTCTACTGGATGCTTGCTGGATTGATTTGTTGACTGGATGGCTGGGATAGCTGTGAACATGTCCTAAACACTAAACATGCTCTACAAGAAAAGCAATGATGTAGGTCTAATATCCTATGTCTTCCAACTCTTGGGGCTTATCTCCATCACCTTTGACATCATACTGACTCCCTTTTGTAGGTACAATAGTAATTTGGTTGATAAAATGACGATTCTTCATGTCCGGGTCAGCAAGGTACCTTTGGGTTTTTATCCTTCATGGTGGCTCTAGTCAGTTTCTTCATCCTCTCAAAACCTACAATCCACAATTCCAAGCATCAATTTCATCATAAACAAAGCATTTTCGATCAAAATATATCCATTTGTAGCCATGGATCAATCTGGGACAACTCAACGTCAATTTTGTTGTTTATGAACATCTTCACAAATCTAGTGTTTTCCCATGATTTTCTTAGTTTTTCGTCATTTTTGACTACCCATTTCACCTTTATGGTGACCTGGGATGTTTTTGTGCCCATTTGGATCCAACAAGAGACTTTTATTTCATGTTTTTACACCCTTTTTGCAAAAAAGCGGGGGTTTTGAGGGTTACTAGATATGATAACAAAGTGCAATGATTAAATGCTTAGATTGATATTCAAAGTTATTCCAAGCATGATAAGAAAATGATCATGATGTAACAGATAAAATTCAAGTTAAACTCATCATTTAGACCCAATTTGTACCTTTGATACCTGTTTTAAGGCTCAACATATGAAAAAGCGAGATTTTTAGGGCCTGTCGAATAAGTGAGGAAATCCTCCCCTACTAGACATGTGTAGTAGATCTTCATTTGAGCGTTAGCATCAAATATTAGGAAATTATGAAGGTTAGCAGGGAAATGTGCTGGTAATAGATGGCAGGGCCCTTTGGCGTTGCTGGATGTATGTAGTAAAGAAATTATTTGTCTCCAAGTCGTCGACGAAGGAAGTAAATCTTCCTAGCGGGAAAATTGAGGGGTGCCGGATTGCGGCAGTTTTACGTCTTGCCAGACATATGTAACAGAGGCACCTTTTAGTACTAAGGGTTAAAACTTTCTCGAGCAGAGAAAGTGACCTTCAAAGGAGCTAGTGGGGAAAATCAAGGGTGACAGATATATCTTGCAGGAGTGATTTTTAGCGCATCCTATGAAGTGACTTTTTAGCACTAACTTTAGTGAAGTGGGTTTTTTAGCGCAAATTGTAGTAGGAGGCAAAAATCCTACTAGATTTTGAAATTCCTTAAGTGACAGTATATTTAAAAATATATTTAAGTATAAGTTTAGATATTGAATTTCTTATACTTAAATATACTATCGGGATGTTTGAGATAGGTCCTGGATGCATAGGATTTAACATGCAAATTCTAGATTTTGGAGGATCCATTAGATTTCAGACCTAACCAATTTTTCAACATTTCAAGGTTTCAAACTTAGCCAAATTCAAGGTTTTAGGGATATGCGTCAGGGTGAAAGCACAAGGGCCCCTTAGTAAAACTTCGTGAAATTTGACATGATTTTGCAATTTTGAGGCATGGAAAATATGACTACCAATCTAATACATCCTGTAGTAGAAGTTTTAAGCACCATATCTAGTGACAAAATTTTAGTGGAAAATTTAGTAACACCCAATTTCAGTACAAAAGGTAACAAAGGTCTATCTCTTAAGCAAAAAATCAATTAGGAATCCTCTAAATCAATCACGAAAGGCATCAATCAACTTCAATCATGCCAAATGCCTAAATTTGGAACAAAACCTACATTCTAAGCACCATTTCACTTTCTCATCATCACAAGGATGAAAGGTTGAGACTCCAAGTCAATGCAAAAAAAGGGGGTCCCTATTTGGCAAAATGGGGTGTGTGTGTAGGGACAACAAATGGCGACTCTACTAGGGAAATACTCTAGAGAATTTCAAGGATGAACAACAGTCAAGAACCCAAAATCTTTGGTTTCACACCCACATACTAGACTAAATAAACATGAAAATCCAAATCAGAGGATCAAAATTGGAAAGTTAACAAAACCATCCATGTCCCAAAGATCTAAGTGTGTGCATATGAGTTCATTCCCATCCCTTGACAACCAAGATCATCTAAGTTCTCTTGCATTAAGCTACCGGAATGATACTCACCTTTTGAATTACCTTGGACATTGCCTCGTTGCTAGTCAAGTGTCTATAGCCTCGATGAGGTTGTCTTTGTGATTCCGCTTAAACATTGGTCTACTGCCATCTAGGTGTCTATAGCCCCAATAGAGATGCTTGAATCCTTCAGCCAATTGAATGATTTATGAGAGTACTATGAAGTACCACTTTGAGTGAATTTATTAATAGATTATTTGATTATATTAACTTATGATATGAGTACTAGAAAATACCACATACCCTTGTATGAAATGATAAATATCACATGGGCTACACATATGAGTTCAACTTCATTGGGTTGGGAATCATAGTGGTGGCAAAGGTGAGATCTTAAAACTTTTCACTTAAGCCAAGATCACAAAGACTTACTCAGAAACTTTAGGATCATTAAAGTGTAAAAGTATATGATCTCATAAAACTTCAAGTCAAGCTAAACAACATATTCATCTCCAGCGAACTGACATCATGTCATCCAACACTAGTAATGGGACCCACCATAGACCCCAAAATCATGGCCAAAGTTTCTTCAAGAAAGACACAGTAGCATAGTCCACAAAGCAACATTGCATGCACTAAAAAAGATCCTGTCCTTCACCAGAAAATGGAGAACCAAAAGCAAACAGAAAGCCAACAAACAAAAACTTAAAACAAACTAACAACATAAAAAAAGAGTGAAAAAATAACAGCAACTAGCAACTAAGGAAAAACAAAATAGAAAGCAGAAACTAAACTAAAATAGTGAACAACTAACCAAAACATAACTAAAAACAAGCGAAATTATGTACAAAGGCTTTAAACCACAAGTATTTACACTTCACTATGATTTATTTCTTAGGACATGCAGAACTAACAAGGTGTAGGTTAATGTCCTAAGTCTGGCAAATTCATCTTTATACTCTAAAAAGTAAGGTATAGGCATGTTGGGTTCATGTTCAGGACACCAATCATGTAGGATCAGTAACTGGGGCAATTCATTAAGGCCATGATCAATCAAGATGCAAGTTGTCTTACCTATAATACCATAATCAAATTTATAATTGTCGAAACTAAGTGAAAACAGGGGAGATAAAAATTGATTTTCAGTACCATCAGTCGAGAATGTAAGTTCATCACCTTGCTGCATGATACCACTTACTTTCATACCTTTAGGAGATTTCATCTTGTGTTGGGTCATATCCTATGCATTAGATAGCTTTGGGTTACTAAATGCTGCAATAACCTTACTAAATGCTGCAACAACCTCCTAAGAAAATATAAAGTCTTGTGCATCATTTTGATGAATTCTGCATGAATCCGTCAAAGAAAGGTCTGTCATATGTGGTGAAGTTCCATGCAGTAGCATATCCTTGCTCATTCTTGATACCAACTCAATGATGTGATCAAGTGATTGACTTGAAAAAGCTTCCAATCCATCACTCTACATAACTATTTGATTTTTATTCTTAGATTGTATACTTATGTTCCTCTTTGTCATCACTAGGTTAGCATCATCAAAGAAAGAATCTTCTTTATCACAAGTGTGAACAAGATCATCCTGGGAGACCTATGATAAAACTAAATCAACTCCATTGAAATCAGTCATATTCTCTAAAAAATCATCATCTAAGTTGCTTAGTAACCCTCCTATTTCAGCTGATGGTTGATATTAGACTAACAATTTGTTGTCTACAGCAGCAACTGGGCCCCTTTTTCCCTGTAGAACTGGATTCGTAATGCCAATGTTATCTCGAAGTGATGCCTCATCTTTCTCTTCTTCATTTAACTCATCTTGAGACTCTGTTGAAGCAACTATATTGGCTTGACATGACTAATCGTGATGATATAATAGGTTGATACAATCAAGAACTTGATCACTTTCCTCTAGACAGTCTGATTGTGGCTTGGATATGTTAACAGGAACAACTTTCTACATATATTTATAGACATGATATTTCCACAGTCCATTAAATAAGAATGAAGAGCTTCTGGAAGAGACCGTGTTTCTTTTTTTTTATCGACGTTTCGAATCACACTCTGTGATCCATCATCACACTAATTCTCTTCTTCTCATCCTGATGATGGATCATGGAGTGTAATCCGAAATGTTGATCCAAAAAAAAAAGCAACATAGTCTCTGTTAGTGCCTGAATTGACTGGTAGTTTTTGAGCAATTTTCATTCAGGCACTCTCCCTAAGTATCCAAAAAATGTTCTAAGTGTTGGACCTCCTCAGCAGTTTTCAGCATCATCATCATATTTTCTTGAGGAGGAGGTCATCATCATCATGTTTGTTTCGATGGTGGTCAGCATCATCATGTTCTCCGTCGACCGTTTTCTCATCGTCATCATCATATTCAGTTATCGGGTGATGTTTGGTTTTTATCCTGATGATGTTGACAAGCTACAGTGCGCCCTGATCTGCTTGCGAGGGTGATTTTTCAAAGTCTCCGGTGATCTTGCATTTATCACCTTGCCCAAACATGATGATGATGTTGCCCCGTTATTCTGAAGGGGTTATTCTCTGAGTTGTTCGACCTGACTTGTTTTTCCTTAAGGGTCGTCGTCATCATCATCATATTTCCAGTTATCATCCTGCTGCTTGCGGAGATCATCATATTTTCTGCCTTCATGATATCTCGCCGGGGTGATATTTCTATCATCGGGTGATCTTGGTTATGATCATCCTGATGATGTTGTTGAAGAGTTCTAAGTGCGACCCGATATTCACTAGGGTCATCATATTTTGAACGTCAGGATGATCTTAGTCAATATCATCCTGATGATGTTGTATCACCTCTTGTTCTTTGTTTCTCATCCTGATGATGCTGACGTCATCCTTATATCAGGGTGATATCCGGTTCTTTCTGCCTAACTGCATCATGATTTTTCCGAAGGAGGGGGTGATATTTTCATATCACCCGGATATATGTTTGTTCGAGCATCATGATGATGCTGATATCAAGGAGATATCCGCCTGCTGGCTTCGCGCATTATCTACTGGGGGTGATCTTTTCAAGCATCATCATCATATTCAGTTATCGCCCCGATCTTATAGAGGAGCTACAGTGCAACCTGATATTTGTGCATCAGGAGGATATTTCCAAATATCCGGTTGTTCTTCAAATATCATGATGATGTTAATATGATGATGACATCATCAAGGTCCGGGGGGTCATATTTCTAACACTGATCATCTTGAGGAGATCTCCCGATATTTGCAAACATGATGATGACGTCATCCGGATATGAGGAGGTGCGCAGTAGGCAGACATGATGATGACATCAGCAGGATATGATGATGACGTCATCAGGATGTTCATCGGCCAGACTTTTGGAATAAGCTCAGCAGGAGGATGTTCCTCCGATGGATCAGGTTGTGCTGATTATCATGAAGGTTATATTTCAAATATCATGATGACGTCAGGGTGATATTTCGAACAACAGGATATCATGCTGCTGGAGGATGATGATGATGAGGTCTATACTAGTGTCATCAGGAGCAAAAGCACCGACATGATATATGCTCATGACCTAGTATATAAAGTGTTATTGAGGTCATCGCGGGGTGCATGTGGGATATTGATATCCTGCATTTTCAAATATCATGATGATGAATCTCGGCAGGAAATGGTTGCGATTGCAGATTTGATGATCTTCCCAAGGCCGCGGGTTGGTGTGCCATTAATGGCGATTGTTGCAGAGGTATGGGCGATGGCGTGGATGGATCCTGTACCCGACTGAGGGTGTACATCAGCGGACAGGGGCGCAGGGCTCGAGAAATCTTCCTGTCTCCTCCCCTACCTGCTGCATTCAAGTTTGGGCGCCAATCTGGTTGTGTTTGAGCGCCATTTTCCTGATACTGTGTATCTGGCGAAATTTTGGTCAACCATGTAATTAATTGCTGAGCACCTACCTGGCTGTTATAAGCAGGTGGTCTTGCTCATTTGAAGGGTTGTTGAAAGTTGATGATTTTTGGCTCTGTAATCCATAACCAGCTGATCTGGTTGCTCTGTACAGTTTTCTTGTGAGTTTATGTATCTCCTGTTGTAGGACTTGGCATGAATCCACTGGTTTCATGGTTGATCTTATATGAGTAATGCTATCTTAGCATGTGTTGTGTTAATTCTGTCTCCAGTATTGCATGTATTCTTCTTCTGGATCTGGATGTTTGCTTATGTTTAGATTCTAGAGCATAGAATTCCTATGTTGAATGTCTGATCTTTTAACCTCTGCTCAAGGGGCAGATTAAACTGTTTTCAGGTTGAACATTGGGAAGGGTATACTGCAGTAGGGATGCCATAAGTAGAGATAGCTCAACACTCTATATTGGGAGATATTTGTAAGGCAGATATCATGTGTATCCCCCTGAAATCCAGTTTTAGCTATTTATGCTGATCATTCACAGGTGTATGTCTACCGACTCCAAGCCCTGGATAGGCACCAGTCATGCTGTGTTCTTGTGTTATACACCATGTCCAGCTTTGCATCCAAATTCATATCAAAACATTTCATACCTCCACCTGTTAGTTGTAGGAGTAGGATTAGGAACCCCCTGCATACTCTCATACTCAACCAGACATCATGTCCAAGAATGTTGCCAGCCTTGTGATCTATCATGCAGATCTTGGTCCATACATGAGAGTATTCTGCCTGTTGTTGTCAAGTTAGATCTTTCTATCTTTGAGCTAGTCAAGGTTACATCTTAAGTTATAGGGATACCCCCCTTGGTGCGGCAGAACCAGAAGTGAAGGGGAGGAGCTCACGCAACCTCCTGTATTCAGTTGGCCTGAATCTGCCTGTGCATTAGAAG
The DNA here is from genome assembly GCA_027924645.1 of Cunninghamia lanceolata. Classification (NCBI taxonomy): domain Eukaryota; kingdom Viridiplantae; phylum Streptophyta; class Pinopsida; order Cupressales; family Cupressaceae; genus Cunninghamia; species Cunninghamia lanceolata. Next base: position 11,208,441 of record BSBN01000130.1, on the reverse strand, counting down.
TGGCAAACCCTAATGCTGATTCAGAAGAAATGTCAACAGTCTCTTCCAGAAGCTCTTCATTCTTTTTCCTACATATATGTCAATGATTTTTCTTCATTTGAAGGACTGGCCTATTCTTATTCAAGATACTATTCACACTTGGTTTCAAACTCAGAATTGCCAACAAACTGAAATGAACCATTGTTCTCCACTTCTACATCAATAAACTCAGGCTTAGAACTTAATATCTATGAAGCATCTGGTTGCTGATCTACATCCTCAAGATGATTTTTCATCAAGTCTAATTCATTATCTATCTTATCAACATCCTCAGTAGTAGAAATGTGACCCTGTACACTGCTTTGTTCATTATCCTGTTATTGAAAATCATATTTTAGGCATGTTGAGGCAACACATCATGTGACTAACTTGTCAGGATCTAGTGACTGAGAACTAGATTTTAACTAGTTAGGGACTATATACTCCTTAGTTGTGTGACTTTTAGACCACATGCATTATCTGCTATCATCATCTAGGCATGTATTTTGATAAACAACTTCATTTTTTCCCATATGTAGATTGCCCTTTTGAAATGGATTTACAACTCCTGAAGCCTCAACTCTTTGGGTGCATTCAACTGAGACATGATCAAATGCATATGCATCCATCCATGTTGTAGCTCCTTGTTCTACCCTACTTTGGTGTGACCAATGGATACTACTATCATACTTTCACCTTACTTTAGGCTTGTACACCTTGAAATAGGAAGCGATCCCTTTAAATGCAAATCTAATCTTTGGAGAAAGGTTAAACAATCAATTTTGTCATGTAACTCTCTAGGATGTACACTACAGACTTGAGGTGAACTAAAATCAATCAATGTTAATGGAGGATACTTCACCTTGATTTGCCTATCTAGCAATTCTTTGAAGAATGGGATGTCTACTTTGAAGTTCTCTTCATGATATGACTGCTAAGATAGTTCTCTGAAGAATGATGGGATTTCATGGCTAAAGTCCTTATGTGTATCCATTGGAGCTAAATCTCTTGAATATTTAATTCATTTTAGCATGTACAATAAACCACCAAAACTGAAAGCTTGTATCAAAATCTCCGTCCAACCCTCCTTCTAGAACCAATTCTATTGATGGTGTTTTTAGCACCCGACAACGTAGGTAAAACACAAGGTATCTCACCTCTCTTGAAAGGAATCCTATCCAAAAACTTTAGAATAGGACTGCCCCAAGGTTTAAATAGCTAGGTCTTAGCTCATAGGATAACTGAGTGGGTATGTGCTTCACTGTTCCAACCAAGGGGACATTCATGCAATGTAGGCAAACTTTAGTTCATTATAGTTTGATTACACATAGAATTATAAGTTTTTTGATTTTAAAATGCATAGATGCTACAAAATATGTCATTTTAGCATACAACTAGCAATCTGCTAACTTGCATTCACTAATTATAAATTTTGTTACAACACTTTTCAAGTTTATGAAACCTAATCTAACTGAATCTAATAAAGAAAATACAAAATAAAGGGGAGAGAAAAGGGATGGAGATCCTTTAGAAAACTACAGAAATGATCAACAAATAGATAGACAGATTCCCAACAATAAATTAATCTTTGCTTAACTAGGTAGACCACAACATTACAAAGATTGTGCAATCTTTTGAGGAAACACAATGATTTTCAAACTGTGAAGGATTCATTCAACACCCAATTCCTAGCACAATTCAATGAACTCACACAATTGAACTTAGCTCATAAAAATATGCCTAGACTAACCATGCAAAATGACATACAATCAATAAGCCATCAATGATATGGATAGGAAATCCATCAAATATCTGAATAACTAACCACAAATGCAACTGAATAACTAATTGGAAAGATGAAGAAGAACCATAAAAACCATACCCAACCAAAAAAAATGAACTCATATGGTAGCAGCAAATGAAATTCTATTTACATTGATTCAGAAAATGGCAGAGTTTCAATAATTCTTTCTTGAGTCCATTCTTGCCTTTTATAATGAGAGAGGTTGCCTTTATATAGAGAGGCAAGCATAGTGAGTTTTTGAATGGACGGTGGAGATTAACTCAACACCAAGGGTCCATATTACATAGCATTTAATTTTGGTCAGTGGATAGTTACATTCCCAGATTTTCTTTTATCTTGTAGGAAAAAGACAAAAATACAACTTTTCAGCTCATGAGAACAAGACGAGATAGTCACTTTTTAGTTGTCTAATGGCACAAATCACTTTTCCAATGATTTGACTAGTTAAGAAGAGTATGTGACATGTTTTTGATGAATACCTATCCAACTAGAAGCTTGCTAGATTGATTTGTTGACTGGATGGCTAGGACAGTTGTGAACATGTCCTGAACACTAAATAGGCTCTGTAGGAACAACAATAATGTAGGTATGATCTCCTATGTATTCCAGCTCTTGGGGCTTATCTCCATCACCTTTGACATCATACTAACTTCCTTTTGCAGGTATAATAGTAATTTGGTTGATAAAATGATGATCCTTCATGTCTGGGTCAACAAGGTACCTTTGGGTTTTCATCCTTCATAGTGGCTCCAACTAGTTGCTTCATCCTCTAAAAACCTATAATCCACAATGCCAAGCATCAATTTCATCATAAACAAATAATTTTCTATCAAAATATATCAAAATATATCCATTTATAGCCATGGATCAATCTGAGACAACTCAACATCAATTTTGTTGTTCATGAACATCTTCACAAATATAGTGTTTTCCCATGATTTTGTCAGTTTTTCATCATTTTTGACTACCCATTTCACCTTTATGGTGAACTGGGATGTTTTTGTGCCCATTTGGATCCAATAAGAGACTTTTATTTCATGTTTTTACACCCTGTTTACAAAAAAGTGGGGTTTTTGGGGTTACTGGATGTGACAACAAAGTGCAATGATTAAATGCTTAGATTGATATTTAAAGTTTTTCCAAGCATGATAAGCAAATGATCATGATGTAACAGATAAAATTCAACTTAAACTCATCATTCAAACCTGATATATACCATTGAAACCAATTTTAAGGCTCAATATATGAAAAAGCAAGATTTTTAGGGCCTACCAAATAAGTGGGGAAATCCACCCCTACTGAACATGTGAAGTAGATCTTCATTTTAGTGCTAGCATTGAATATTAGGAAATTAGGAAGGCTAGCAGGGAAATGTGCCGGTACTAGATGGAGGGGAACTTCGGCATTACCGGATGTATGCAGTGAAGACATTATTTAGCACGAAGTTGTTGACAAAGAAAGCATAACTGCCAAGTGGGAAAATCGAGGGGTGCTAGATTGCGGGAGTTTCAGGTCTTGCTAGACATATGTAGTAGAGGCACCTTTTAGTTCTAAGGGTTGAAACTTGCTCGAGTAGGGAAAGTGACCTTCAAAGGAGCTAGCAGGGAAAATTAAGGGTGCCGAATATATCCTACGGGAGTAATTTTTAGCGCGTCATGTGAATTGACTTTTTAGCACTAACTGCAATGAAGTGGATTTTTAGCGCAAACTACAGTAGGAGGCAAAAATCTTGCCAAATTTTGAAATTCCCTGAGTGACAGTATATATAAAAATATATTTAAGTATAAATTTATATATTGAGTTTCTTATACTTAAACATATTTAAATATACTATTAGGATGTTTGAGATAGGTCCCAGATCCATAGGATTTAATGTGTAGATTCTAGATTTTGGAGGATCCATCAAATTTCAGACTTAACAATTTTTCCAAGATTTTAGGGTTTCAAACTTAGCTAAATTTAGGGTTTCAGGGACATGTGTCAGGGTAAAAGCACAAGGACCCCTTCATAAAACTTTGTGAAGTTTGACATGATTTTGTAATTTTGAGGCATGGAAAAATATGAATCCCAATCTAATACATCCTGTAGTAGCATTTTTAAGCACTATATCCAGTGACATAGGATTTTAGTGGAAACTACAGTAACACACAATTTTAGCATAAAAGGCAACAAAGGTCTATCTGTTAAGCACAAAATCAATCAGGACTCCTCCAAATAAATCATGAAAGGCATCAAACAACTTTAATCATGCAAAATTCCCAAATTTGGAACAAATCATGCATTCTAAGCACTTTTTCACTTTCTCATCATCACAAGGAGGAAAGGTAAATTCAAATTAGGTTGGCACAAAAAAAATCTCGCAGTGGAAAGGAATGAAGGCATACCACAACACACCTTAGCTTGGACCTAAATCCACTCATACATGCCACACCACACTTCCACAATCTTTGAGGCAAATATGTAATTAGTGTAAATATCCAAGGTCGATCAAACTTGTGTTAACACCATAATCATTTAAGTATATTCTTTCTCAAAACCAAAGATGACTCATGGACCACACATCATGCTTGAACACAATCTAGAATACCCACAAATATCCTGAAATCTAACAAATTCCTTTGCAACAACTTTCACCTAAAGAAAGTACACACCCAGTATACTCTTACATCTCTGCCATACACTACAACTCAAGAAATCAAATTACAAAGAACCAAACCATGAACAACCTCAACTGAAGGTAGATATAAATCTTATAAACACACTTCCAGAACCACAAGACCTAAAACCACTCTACGGAGAAATGCAGAGCAAAAACATTTCTCCCAGACACCTCTGCAATACACAGTTCACACACTAGTAAACACACCTTCTTCTGCACAATAATCCAACACACCAAATTCTTAATGTAGCACATCTGAATACCTCTGATCAACATATCCAAACTGCAAGAGAAGATCTTCAACATAGAAAAATGTGGAGCAAAACCAAAACACCACTCTGTATGCCAGAACACCTTTATAACACATTATTTCCTCTTTTATTGAAATTTTCTAAAAAGCACTTGGAAATCAAGAACCAGAAGCATATCATCAACATCTTCAAAACTTCCTCATAATTAGAGACAACATCATCTCAATACCACTAATCATACTCTTGCAATAATATATCTTGCTCATATAGTTGACACCAATGACAACACAAACGTCTTCACATCAATGATAACACTAACTGCACATACTTGTAACAATCTCTCCCTTTGTCATTGATGGCAACACATGATGTGAAAAATCATCAACACATCAACATCCTCAATAATCTACTCCATACCTACTCTTTTCCTTTCTCTTTCTCTCTCACTCAGCTTACTACTCTCCTTTCCTCAACTAACTCTTTCCTTTTTCACATTATTCTCTCCTTTTGACATCAATGGCAAAGGGAAACACATCTCTCTCACTCTTCCCTTTAGACATTAGTCATACTTGTACCTACTCACCATTGCTTTGCAACATCTTTTCTTTTACTTCTATTCATACTCCCCCTTAGAAGCACATGACAACTATAATAGTTAACAATCATAGCACATATCCTTTAACACAACCTACACACCAGAACTTACTCCCCCATGACTGTAACAACCAACAAAGAGACTACCTACTCCCCTTAAGAGGTAGCCTCCAACATCAATCCACAACAGAGAATGAATCTTGAAATCCACTAGACTTGTTGGGAGAGGAAAATTTAAAAAAAATTCTAGATTCTTACTCATCTATACCCGACCAAACCATAAAAAATAATACCCAAAATTCATACCATTAGCGAGTTTGAAAAATACACACATATCACTCTAATTTTACCTTCTAACCATATTTGTCAGCAAGACTTACTCCATCGGTAGAACTCTTGCAATCTCTGGCCGATGCACAATCATAGATGTGACATTTCCCATTGGCGAGCACCTTGTACCTCCTCCCAATATGCCAAACTATTGTATATACAAGATATGACTTGTTATCACTGATTCTTTCTACTGTTTCTACTAGTCACCCTTTGCATCTAACAAAAGATACATCCCCAACATACATTCTAAAAGATACATTTTTGATATGCTGTTGAGATATACAAAGCTATATATCGCGGAATCAAAAGAATTATAAAATGAGATATAATTGTTGTATATTTCATGCTTGGTTTGTATATTTGGGGTTTGCATATACAAGCGAAACATACATTTCGATATACAAAGAGCATATGCAAGCCGGACCTGAGAAGTCTATGAAATAAGGAAAATTCATTGTATGTTTATGTTTGTATGTGTCTGACATACATTGCCGATATACAATGCATTACATACAAGCCAAAATTTAGAGAAATTTAAATCTAGTATATACAATATACATTCAGCGAAAAAAATGCAAAACTCATCTTGATACATAGTAGTATACAACACCATACATACAACACAATATACATTGCCCGGAACCAAATCAATTATAAATAAGTGTTAAGTCTTTGTATGATTGCGCTTTGTATGTATGTTGTGATATACATACATTTTGGGTTATACAAGGCTAATATACATACTACGGATTCAAAAAAAATATAAAATCAAGTTAATTTGGTGTATCACGCTTTCTATATGTATGCTTTCCATATACATACATTGCGATATGCATTGCACTTATACAAGTGATGGAACTAAAAGCGATGTTAAAATTGCTTTTATCCTTGTATGTCTTGAGCCTTGTATATATGTTTCAGATACATACATTACAGTACATACAGGCCGGATGTCTGGAAAAGTTTTTGTATCTTTAATGCTTGTATGTATACAAGATACAAGGGCAAATATATATGAGATACAAAGGAAATATACAAATGCACGAAACCCCACGTGGACCCCATCGCCAATGTATATACAAGTTTATATATGCCTAGATTTGAATGACATATTAAATATTGTGAATTTTAACTTGGGGCCACGCTTGTATATGAAAGAAATGTATTTGATATACAAGAGAATGTTATTTTTATAGCGATGTAGGAGGTCTTGCCGATGCAAGATATGGAAACCCTAAAAATGATGTTTAAATCTGAAAGGTTAATATACTCTTCTGACATTTGAAATATGTGTTTTTGCAGGATATACACAGTGGGGACCAAACTATAAAACACCCACAAAAGGATCTTGAAGAACTGAATAAAATATTGATAAGGGAAGTAATTAATTGAGTAAATACATTTGTTTGTTTGGATTGTTTGATCAGACATTAATTTGTGTTTTATCTAGATTTTTTAGGAATGACAAAGAAACTATCAAAGGATATTAAGCAGAACTATAGTTAAAGATCTTTGTTTAATCCTGAAAGGGTTAACCATTTGATGATTAGAGATGAGTATTAAACTTCCTAAATATGTTTTATTAGAACAAATACTATTGTTCAGTTATCAACCATCACAACTATTGTAACTGGTCTGAAGCTTGTATGCCTCTCTTTATAAGAGATGACCAAGACCAGAGGAGGGGGGGATAGAGAAGATAGATAGAGTAGGGAGCATATTACAAAACAGAACAAGGGATACTATAGATTAGATTTAAATAGCAATGCTAGTTCATTTTTAATATACTTTATTTCTAGTAGACCATGTGCAAGCATTCTTTGATGAAGTCAAGTTTGTAAGCATGAAGCAGTGAATGCAAATTTCAGTATCAACTATCTGTTAAATTTATTCAATTATATGACTGTCTCCTTTCAAAGTTTTCTCTATTATTCAATTTAAGTTATCAAGTATATCTTCAAGTTGTCTATACATATTTGCTATTATAGTGTGATAAGATTAATTGGTTTCTACTTTCAGAATTAAATCCTTTAAATCTATCATAGTAACTGTGAAGGCATTGTCATGGATCTGTAAGAAGAGTCATATAGTTAGGGTTTGTATTTTGTCTACAGTTTTTGATAAATCTATTACAATTGCAGTATCATTCTGATAGGTTCCTTCAAGCAAGGATTAAATCCTTTTAGATGAATGTAGGTAATATTTTGTCAATTGGATATATGTAAGTATGGAATACTAACTATTTTCTTGCAGGGTTGTACAAGTTACATACCTATTCTTTCATGCCAGGTAGTTCAAGTTTTTACCAAATAAATAGTCATTTATTTCATGATCATACTGACTCTATATTCAACAAGGCACTGGTCTAGTATTTTCATTATCACTTATATAAACTCATTTTAGATTTACTTAGTTAGATTGCATTATTGTTTTAGCATTACAATTTAGACCACTTAGAATTAACTTGTTGTCTTTTCATCTGTTTTATAATTTGTGCCATTATCAATAGTTAGATTAATTCTAATCAAAGTAGTGATCATCTTTTTATCTGCTTTATTAATTAGAGGTTTACCCACCTAGGTCTGGCAGAGCCTGAAGTGAAGGGGGTTTAGCCATACCTACCCTGTGTCAGTTAGCCAAAAACGTCAAGAGAGCCTGGCAACCTCTTAGGGTTAACGACCTGCAATTCTGAGACCTAAAAGAATTGGCGACTCTACTGGGGAGTCAAGTGAAAGTATTAACTAGAGATTCTGAAGTTTTTCCCATCTGAGTTGTAACAGAATTGGCGACTCTACTGGGGACATGGAAGAACTAAACCATGTTATTAGAGTCAGAGAATTAAAAGGCATAACTCTGCTGGTGGAAGGAAAAACCCAGAAGATTGATTAGTCCTCTAAATAGAGGTGGTGATTCTACACTAAACTTAAATTGCTTTTCTGATAAAAGTGTCATAATGGATGGTAGGAGATCTAAAGCTAATGGTAAAAAACTACAATCATCCACACCTTTAAAGGATCCTACTAAGAAGACTGGGATATCAAGTTAGTCTCGTAGTACTAATAACCAAATCTCTCCAGATAATAGCTCAGAACATACACTAGTAATTCATAATAGCTTCACTCCCTTGCATGAATTAGATGAATTCCAATCCAACATTCAGTATACTCAGTCTGATCATAATAGAGATTTGATGATGTCCTTGCATGATACAAACCCTCCTTTCAGGAACAGCTTGAAAATCAAACTCAAATTATGAGAGAGATAGACCAAAATCAAGCAGAACATGACTACCAAGTGTCACTGCAACAGGGTGAAGAAGCTCAATATGAATTCATAGATCAAGTAACATCCACACAAATCCTTAATAGTCAGCCAGAAGACATGAGAACTAATGATTAGATACAACAAGTGGTACTTGAATTATAGGAAAAACTTGAGTGGGCTAGATTAAAAGAAGAAGAAGAAAAGATGAAACAAGAACTACAACAAATAATATCTAGAACTAAGGTAACCAGTTCAAAGTATGTGCCTCCCCATAGGCAGGGTGGACATGTTCAAATGAACAATCAAATAGGGTTACATCAGAATGCAAGTAGTTCACATACTTCAGCAATGCCACATGTTAGCCATGCCCAACAAAATATTCCACCGACCATCCAATGCACACAACCCATCTCAGCATATAGCTAATCCTTATCCACCACTTGGTCATCACCAAATTCCACCTCACCATCAAAATGTAAACATGGTACCCCATAATACATGCAATAATCTTCCTTAGCAAAATAGGCAAATACATAGACCTCCACCTGTAAATACTGGGAATATTCACCAATAGCATCCACCACCAGGGCACAGACTTAACAATCAGCAGCCGCGACCTCCTCCACAACAAAATATATATCATTAGCAATATTTCCAACCCAATATGTATCCACAACCTCCATTTGGATACCCATATTATCCGCCATACCCAAATATACCACCTCCTCATCCTACAAGTATGGCCAGACAATTTGATTTGACTGGATATCAGCTATATCCTTATCCCATGGATAATAGTTGGAGGAACAATGTGCCTAAGTTTACAGGAAGTAGTGAATTGACTACTAAAGAACATATCAAACGATTCAATGCGTTTATATAGGACATTGGTAACGAATACGAAGATATAAAAATGAAGCTATTTATGATATCTCTCACTAATGAAGCAAGAGACTGGGTAAATACCTTACTAGATGCTTCAATATATTCCTTGATAGACTTCCACAATCAATTTTTAGAACAATTCAGAAATCAATGTGATCCAGAATTTGCTCTTCATGAACTAATAACTATTCAAAAGTATCAAAATGAACAGGTGTATGATTTTAATTTGAGATTCACTAAACTGTATAATAAGGTCCCATAGGAATCCAAACTGAACAACCAAGTAGCACTTAGCATATACTTGAAAGCATTTGACCTGAAGGCAAGTTATAAACTCAGGGGCAAAAGTCCTAGAACCTTGGCAGAACCACAAAAAATGGCTCTCAATATTGAAAACAATAAAAAGGCTACTGGGATGATCGGAAAAAGAGACAATATAAGAGCTCCTCAAAATCCTAATCCTCCTGTAAACAAGCAATAATACTCACATAAGAATGAAAGAACAAGACTCCATGATATGCCATATCATACGAACTAGAAAGATGGAAAGCTCGTGGATACTAACAGGAGACATAACTATGGAAAAGACACCCCTGACCCTTTGAAGAAAAGTGGAGTCCATGTGATAGAAAATAATCCATGGTGTATGCCTTGTAATTTACCACACTCTCCTGATTATTGTGTGGTAGCACAATCAATAAAAAATGATAAGATATCTTATAACCCTGAGATGGATCATCATACTATAAATATGTTGGGTGTCACACCTTTCATTGGTGAAGAAGATTATTCGTTCGACGAGGAAGCAGGGTATGAATATGATGTAGGAGCACAAAAATACAATGTGAACATTGGAGAACAAGAAGTATTTTCTAACCATGAAAAAGACTTAGGAAATTGTGGATATGACCTTAATGTCGCACAAAGTTACAATTGGCAAAAACCTTCTGAGGAAGATAGAAGAGCCTTAACATTAGCTATGGTAGCACAAGCCAAAAATAGCTATAATCTAAGAAATAGAACTGTAAATGCTGAGCAAGGAATTCCCAGAAGTGTATTTATAAAAAGTCAGACTTCTGGTAAAAATGATAAAAGTAAAGCTGAGAAAACACCTCATGATATACCTCCTATTGACACACTGAACAAAAAGAAGGACAACACAAAAACTAAGGAAAAGGGGCAAACAAAAGTTGACAGGTCAAAACTAAACATAAATCCCTCATTTGATATTGCTTAAGCTGTTTCTTAAATAAAAATATCTGTGCCACTTCTAGAAATGATGAAGGTAGAAAAATATAAAAATATAGTGGTGAAGATGATATCAAATGTATCAGATAAAAGACCCGAACAACATGGTTCTAAAATAAATATGCAACAAGAATCTATCAAAGTACCTGAGGTGTACCTGGGTGAAACATAAATGAAAAATCCATCTCAAATAGATCCATTTTATATTACCTTGCTGATAAACAACAAATTAGTCAAGAATTGTATGCTTGATTTAGGAGCAGCAATAAACATAATGCCCATGGCTGTTATGAAAGAGTTAGGAATGTGGGTGGATACTACATTTAGTAAATGTTATGCAATGGATAACAGATCTGTCCTTGTTGTTGGAATCATGAAAGATGTTGAGATAAAATTAGCATCTCATCTTGAAGCCTCTTACAAAATTGACATCACTATGGTAGATATCCCACCTAACTATGGAATGTTGTTATCTAGACAATGGACTGCCATGGTAGGGGGAAGTGTGCAATTAGATTTATCTTTTGCTACTATCCCATTGGGAACAAAGGTAGTTAAACTCTATAGGGAGCCAAGGTATGAAGACATTATAGAGAAAATTAATCCAAATCAAATGATTTGTTTCTGTGACATAGACTTCAGTACATTCAGGGTGGAAGAACAGTCTAAATTGCATAATACAGACCCAATTTACTACGAAGCCAAAATTGATGAAAATGAAGTATGGACCATGTATTTCGATGGTGCATGTAGTAAGGTACGAAATGGAGCTGGGGTGTTGTTTATATCACCGTCAAGAAAAAACATTCAAATACTCTTTTTCTCTGAATTTTGAGTGCACAAATAACATAGCTAAATATGAAGCACTTCTAATTGGGCTAAACATTGCTAGAAAACACAAAATCAAATTGTTAGCAGTGTATGGAGACTCTGAATTGATTATTTCACAAGTCAAAGGTAAATATTCCTCAAAAAAAAAAAGACTGAAACAATATAGAAATGCAGTCCTGGATGATATCGAATTGTTTGATGCTTTTTCAATAAGTTGGATAGATAGGTCAAAAAATATAATTGCTAACTTCCTTGCAAACATAGCTTTGAAAAGGGGTGACATTACCTTGACAGGTATTTCAGAAGTTGAGCTCAAAACAATACCAACTATCCCAGACAACATATATAACTCGTAGGTTTTTGATAGTGATGCTGATTTGCTTAAATTTTTGCATTGTATAGATCAATATGAGAGTCAAGAGATTGATTTTAATGCTTTTGTTGAGAAGAATGATGGTAAAGAGACTTTATTTGGGAGAGAAATTGTCTAGCTTGAAACAAATAAAATTCCAAAGGGCTTAGTAGCGTTAGAAAGAGTTTTTGATGCAAATGATCGATCCATTACCAAAGAAGTAACAGTAAAAGAGGATGATTTGGAAGAAATAAATTTGGGAACTAAATTGTCACCTAAAAAGGTCTACATTGGAAAGAAAATAGCCTCTGCAATCAGAAGCATGTTAATTACATTATTGAGAAAATATAAACATGTATTTGCCTGGTCTTATGATGATCTTAAAGCTTGTAGGGAAGATTTGTTCCAACATGAAATCCCACTAAAGCCAGATGCCAAGCCCTATAGACAAAAACAAAGACCCATCAACCCTGTGTCAGAACCTAAAATGCACGAGGAACTTATAAAACTTAGGGAAGTTGGCATAATTAAACCTATTAGGCATTCATCCTAGGTCTCGAATTTAGTTCCGGTTAGGAAAAAGAATGGAGATATTAGACTTTGTGTTGACTTTAGAAACTTAAACATATCCTCTCTCAAAGATAATTATCCGTTACCTAATATGGAAGCTTTATTGCAGAAAGTTACTGGTTGTGAGTTATTATCCATGATGGATGGGTTCTCTGGATATAACCAAGAAAAGGTTAAAGAATCTAAACAATACAAAACAACCTTTACAACCCCATGGGGAACCTATGTATACATGAGAATGCCATTTGGCCTTACAAATGCTGCAGCCACATTCTAGAGGGCAATGGATGTTGATTTTGCAAGTCTAATAAATGATATCATGGTTATATATCAGGATGACCTTACTACATACTCAAAAAAGGTTGAGGATCATGTGAATCACCTTGAGAAGATATTTATCAGGGCTTTAGAATATGGTGTTTCCTTGAACCCCAAAAAATGCAAATTTGTAGTTTCAGAAGGGAAATTACTTGGACACATAGTATCCAAAGATGGAGTTAGGATTGATCCCAAAAGGGTAGAGGCAATAGACAAATTTCCTATCCCAAAGACAGTCAAGGCTATACAATCATTCTTTGGACAAATAAACTTTGTGAGAAGGTTTATACTAAACTTTGCAGAAATAATTAACCCTATATCTAGAATGTTGAAGAAAAATGCAAAGATTAATTGGACAGATGAATGCATAGAAGCCTTTGCATCCATAAAAAGAGAAATTAAAGAAGCTCTAGTGCTAAAGTCTCCTAATTTTAGTAAACCTTTCCAGATCTTTTCCTTTGCATCTTTTCATATAGTAGCAGTAGTTATGTTACAAAAGAACAATGAGGGTTATGAGCAGCCTATTTATTTTTTCAGTAAATCACTCCAACATGCAAAACTTAACTATGATATCACTAAAAAACAAGCCTATGCATTGGTGAAAGTAGTTAAGGCATTTAGACCTTACCTGGTTGGGGCTAAGGTAATAGCTTATGTCCCAAATGCAGTAGTCAAAGATGTGTTTATGCAGAATGAGGTAACTGGGAAGAGATGTAGGTGGATAAATTGACTCCAAGAATTTGATATAGAAATTCAAATCACAAAACTAGTAAGGGGACAAGGGTTAGCAAAACTTATGATTGAAACAAATCTTGAGGCTTCCCAAGTATGTACTATTGAAAATGAAGAGGAAATGATAACAAGTATTGAGAAGACTCCTTGGTATACTGACAAAGTCTATTACCTCAAGCACATGAAATGCCCTAATGGATTTGATGATAATAAGAAAAGGTCTCTAAAATTGCATGCTTCTAAATATGTGCTTATAGAAGGAGATCTTTTTTGAAAAAATAATGATGGTATCTTACTGCTTTGTCTAGATGAAGAACAAGCAAAATCTACCTTACAAGAGATGCATCAAGGAGTCTATGGTGGCCATTTCTCAGCTAAAACCACAACACACAAGATATTAAGGGTTGGATACTATTGGCCCAAAGTTTTCAATGATGCCTATAGTTTTACCAGGAAGTGTGAGGCCTGTCAAAAATTCTCAAGAAAGCTAAAATATCAAGGGGCATTACCCTTGAGACCTATGCAAGTTGATGCCCCGTTTCACCAATGGGGAATTAATTTTATAGGAGAAATTATGGAAAAATCAAGTGGTGGTCAAAAATGCATATTAGTAGCCACTGACTATTTCACAAAATGGGTAGAAACAATACCCACTAAACAAGCAACCAGCAAGGTTGTGATCAACTTCCTATTGGAAAACATTTTAACTAGATTTGGGGTACCATTGAGGCTTATAACTGACAATGGAATGTGTTTTAGATAAAAATTTTTGTAAATCGTATGGCATTACGATCTCATATTCTTCTCCATACGACCCACAGGGTAATGGGCAAGCTGAGTCCAGCAATAAAAGTATCCTAAAGATTATAAAAAGAATGTTGGATAATAACAAGAAAGCCTGGGATTCCAAGTTGAGATTAGCACTATGGGCTGATAGGATCATAGTAAAGGAAGAAATTGGCAAATCACCGTTTGAGCTAGTATATGGAACTCATGCTAGACTCCCAATACACAACCTGTTGCCAGTGTGTAAATTTATCCTGCAAGAGGATTGGGATGTCCCAGAACCGATGGAGGAGAGGTTAGAATAGTTAATGGAATTGGATGAAATAATGGAACAGGCAATGCAAAAGAATAAAAAAGTGCAAATGTAGATGAAGTACCTATATGATAAAAAGGCTAAAGTTAGAAAATTTGAGGTGGGTGACATAGTGCTTATGTGGAATGCTAGAAATCAAGAAAAGGGAAAACATGGAAAGTTTGAGGCTTTATGGATCAGGCCCTTCGTTATCAGTGACAAAGGAGGGTAGGACTCCTATCATTTACAGAACATGTCAGGTAAGGAGCAAGAACTGCCAATACATGGGCGGTTTTTGAACATTTTTTCTCTTAAATGAAAACCAGAGAGAAAAGAATTTCCAGTGCATGGACAATTCTGGTCAGGACTTTAAAAAATACTTCTTTCCATGCACAGTAGTTCATAAATAATATAGGATCATTACCACTATCCATGAAAGTTCATACTATTGCCCAATGGATAAAGCACTAGTCTGCTCCCCTAGAAATCTAGGATTTTGCTATGCCCATGAGGGGCATACATCCTCAGACAGAGCCACTATTGGGACAGGAAAATTTAAAAAATTTTCTGGATTCTTACTCATCTATAACTGACCAAACCATAAAAAATTATACCCAAAATTCATACCATCAGCGAGTTTGAAAAATACACACATATCACTCCGATTTTACCTTCTAACCATATTTGTTGGCA
Source organism: Cunninghamia lanceolata (assembly GCA_027924645.1). Classification (NCBI taxonomy): domain Eukaryota; kingdom Viridiplantae; phylum Streptophyta; class Pinopsida; order Cupressales; family Cupressaceae; genus Cunninghamia; species Cunninghamia lanceolata. The sequence goes on along the minus strand of BSBN01000130.1, from coordinate 11,192,811 downwards.
AGACTTACTCCATCGGTAGAACTCTTGCAAGCTCTGGCTGATGCACAATCATAGATGTGACATTTCCCGTTGGCGAGCGCCTTGTATCTCCTCTCGATATGCCAAACTATTGCATATACAAGATATGACTTGTTATCACCGATTCTTTCTACTGTTTCTACCAGTGACCCTTTGCATCTGACAAAAGATACATCCCCAACATACATTCTAAAAGATACATTTTTGATATGCCGTTGGGATATACAAAGCTATATATCACGGAATCAAAAGAATTATAAAATGAGATATAATTGTTGTATATTTTGTGCTTGGTTTGTATATTTGGGGTTTGCATATACAAGTGAAACATACATTTCGATATACAAAGACCATATGCAAGCCGGACCTGAGAAGTTTGTGAAATAAAGAAAATTCATTGTATGTTTATGTTTGTATGTGTCTGACATACATTGCTGATATAAAATGCATTACATACAAGCCAAAATTCAGAGAAATTTAAATCTAGTATATACAATGTACATTCGGTTAAAAAAATGCAAAACTCATGCCAATACACAGTAGTATACAACACCGTACATACAACAAAATATACATTGCCCAGAACTGAATCAATTATAAATAAATGTTAAGTCTTTGTATGATTGTGCTTTGTATGTATGTTGTGATATACATACATTTTGGGTTATACAAGGCTAATACACATACCGCGGATTCAAAAAAATATAAAATCAAGTTAATTTGTTGTATCACGCTTTGTATATGTATGCTTTCCGTATACATACATTGTGATATGCATTGCACTTATACAAGTGATGGAACTAAAAGTGATGTTAAAATTGGTTTTATCCTTGTATGTCTTGAGCCTTGTATATATGTTTCGGATACATACATTACAGTACATACAAGCCAGATGTCTGGAAAAGTTTTTGTATGTTTAATGCTTGTATGTATACAAGATACAAGGGCAAATGTATATGAGATACAAAGGAAATATAAGAATGCACGAAACCCCACATGGGCCCCATTGCTAATGCATACACAAGTTTATATAAGCCCAGATTTGAATGACGTATTAAATATTGTGAATTTTAACTTGGGGCCGTGCTTGTATATGAAAGAAATGTATTCAATATACAAGAGAGAATGTTATTTTTTCAGCGATGTAGGAGGTCTTACCGACGCAACATACAGAAACCCTAAAAATGATGTTTAAATCTAAAAGCTTAATATACTCTTCTGACATTTGAAATATGGGTTTTTGTAGGATATACATAGCGGGGACCAAACTATAAAACACCCATGAAAGGATCTTGAAGAACTTAATAAAATATTGATAAGGGAAGTAATTACTTGAGTAAATACATTTGTTTGTTTTGATTGTTCAATCAGAAAATAATTTGTGTTTTATCTAGATTTTTAAGGATTGTCAAAGAAACTCTCAAAGGATATTAAGCAAAACTACAGTTAAAGATCTTTGTTTAATCCTGAAAGGGTTAACCATTTGATGATTAGAGATGAGTATTAAACTTCCTAAATATGTTTTATTAGAACCAATACTGTTGTTCGGTTATCAACCATCACAACTATTGTAACTAATCTGAAGCTTGTATGCCTCTCTTTATAAGAGATGACCAAGACCAGAGGAGGGGGGGATAGAGAAGATAGATAGAGTAGGGAGCAGATTACAAAATAGAACAAGGGATACTATAGATTAGATTTGAACAGCAATGCTAGTTCATTTTTAATATACTTTATTTCTGGTAGACCATGTACAAGCATTCTCTGATGAAGTCAAGTCTGTAAGAATGAAACAGTGACTGCAAATTTTGGTATCAACTATCTGTTAAATTTATTCAATTATATGACTGTCTCCTTTCAAAATTTTCTCTGTTATTCAATTTGAGTTATCAAGTATATCTTCAAGTTGTCTATACACATTTGCTATTATAGTGTGATAAGATTAATTGGTTTTTGCTTTCATAATTAAATCCTTTAAATCTATCATAGTAACTGTGAAGACATTGTCATGGATTTGTAAGAAGAGTCATATAGTTAGGGTTTGTATTTTGTCTCTAGTTTTTGATAAATCTATTACAATTGCAGTATCATTCCGATAGGTTCCTTTAAGCAAGGATTAAATCCTTTTAGATGAATGTAGGTAATATTTTGTCAATTGGATATTTATAAGTATGGAATACTAACTATTTCCTTGCAGGGTTGTACAAGTTACATACCTATTCTTTCATGCCAGGTAGTTCGAGTTTTTACCAAATAAACAGTCATTTATTTCATGATCATGCTGACTATATTCAACAAGGCACTAGTCTAGTATTTTCAATATCACTTATATAAAATCATTTTAGATTTACTTAGTTAGATTGCATTATTGTTTTAGCATTACAATTTAGACCACTTAGAATTAACTTGTTGTCTTTTCATCTCTTTTCTAATTTGTGCCATTATCAATAGTTAGATTAATTCTGATCAAAGTAGTGATCATCTTTTTATCTGCTTTATTAATTAGAGGTTTACCTGCCTAGGTTCGGCAGAGCCTGAAGTCAAGGGGGTTTAGCCATATCTACCCCATGTCAGTTAACCAAAAATGTCAAGAGAGCCTGGCAACCTCTTAGGGTTAACGACCTACATTTTTGAGACCTAACAGGACTGATGCATCCCTTTATGCATCTAGTTCAAAGGAGGGGCAATAACCCCTAGCTTCTCCTGGAGATACTCAAAAGTATCTTTAGGAAGAGCGTTTGTGAATATGTTAATAATGTAATCCTTTGTAGGCACATACTCAAGCTTCACTTCATTCTCTACAACCTTCTCTCTCTAAAAGTGATGCCCGATTGAGATATGTTTTGTCCTTGAGTGCATCATTGGATTCTTTGAAATGTTAATAACACTTGTATTATAATAGAAGATAGGACTTGGTTCATCATATACAACTTTGATATCCTTTAAGGTTTGCCTCATCCATAACACTTGTGTGTAGCAAGATGTTGTTGCAATGTATTTTACCTCTATAGTAGATAGAGACATTAAATATTGTTTCTTTCTTAGCCATGACACCAATCTACATCCAAGAAAGAATGCACCACCACTTGTACTTTTCCTGTCATCTACACAACCAACCCAATCTGCATCTGTGTAAGCACTTAGAGTAAAGTTAGTATCCTTTGGATACCATAAGCCATGATCCATAGTGCCCTTTACATATCTAAATATCCTCCTCACTACTACAACATGTGACTCTCTAGAATCTTCTTGAAATCTAGACACAAGACAAATTGCATGCATAATATATGGTTTAGTAGTAGTTAGATATAGTAATCCTCCAATCATTGATCTATACCTACTCTGATCAACCTTAGGAGTTTCATCATTCTTGCTGAATTTGCAACTAGTAACGATATGGGTACATACTGGTTTAGAATCTTCCATTCCAAACTTCTTCAACATTTCCTTGACATACTTTGATTGTGAAATGAAAATACCTTTATCTGTCTAATTGATTTGAAGCTTAAGTAAGAAATTCATCTCCCTTAACAATGACATTTCAAATTCTTTCTACATCTCCTGTGCAAATTTCTTAAACATAGGTTCAGTTCCTCCAAAAATTATATCATCAACAAACACAACTACAATCAAGATTTGATCATTTTCAACTTTGAAGTAAAGATTATTGTCCACGGTACCTTTATTGAATCCTAGCTGTAACAAGTATCTATCTAACCTTGCATACCAAGCTCTAGGGGCTTACTTCAATCCATATAGTGTCTTCTTCAATCTTCAAACCATATCCAGTTTATTTGATAACTGAAATCCTTCTGGTTATTCTATGTATACTTCTTCCAATTCACCATTCAAGAAAGAAGACTTCACATCTATTTGATATACTTTAAAATCCTTGTGTGCTGCAAAAGAAAAAAACATCTTGATGGCTTCCATTCTTGCCACCAGAGCATATGTTTCCTCAAATTCTATTCCTTCTACTTGTGAGTATCCTTTACACACAAGCGTTGCCTTGTTTCTTACCACTTCTCCATTCTCATTCAGTTAGTTTCAGAATACCCACTTAGTTCCAATCACATTTTTCTTTGCTGGTCTTGGGACAAGTTCCCAAGTCTAATTCTTTTCAATATGTATTAGTTCTTCTTCCATAGATTTGATCCAATACTCATGGACTTGCATGCTTCAATCATTATTTTAGGTTCAACTTCAAAAAGTAAACATAGATTTACCTATTCTTCAACAACTTTCCTTCTTGTCAGTACACCTTTGCTCTTGTCACCAATTGTCTATTCTTCATAATGATGCTTCTGCACATACTTGGGAGTTTTAGGAATCTTTTCTGGGGCTTCTTCCTCTTCAATATGAACTTCTTTTTCCTTACCTTTTTCTTCTTCTTTGCAAGAAGACTCGTCTGATTCATATGCATTCACCTATGAATTTTTTTGTGGGTCTTCATCAACTTTGACATTTGCACTCTCAACAATCTTTCTTAGCTTCTTGTTGTAGCATCGGTAAGCTTTGCTTTTAGTAGAATATCTAAGAAAGATACCTTCATCAGACCTTGCATTAAACTTTCCTAAATTTTCTTCATATTTTTTTATGTAGCATTTGCTTCCAAACACTTTGAAGTATTTGATAGTAGGAATCCTTCAATACCATAGCTCATAAGGGGTCTTTGTGTTGTTTGCTCTTTCCTGTACTATGTTAAGTATATAGACAACAATATGAATTGCCTCTCTCCAGTAAACTTCTAGTGGATTTGCTTCTTTTCTCATTGTCCTTGTAGCTTCTTGAACAATCATATTCTTTCTTTCAACCACTCCATTCTATTGAGGAGTCCTAGGAGCAGATAAATGCCTCTTTATTCCTTGATTCTCACAAAACATGTTAAAATCATTGGAGGTGAACTCTTCACTTCTATCAGACCTCAAACATTGGATTTTCATATCAATTTTATTCTCAACCATAATGTTGAATGGTTTAAAATTATATAGGGCTTTTGATTTTTCTTTAAGAAAAGTAACCCATGTCATTCTAGAACAATCATCAATTAGTTGAATGAAATGCATGTCACCTTGAAAAATCCTTACTCTGGTAGGACAACAAAGATCTGTATGCACAAATTCTAATAGTCCAGTGAAAGATTGATCTTTGACTTTGAAACTTCTTCTTTCCTGCTTTCCAACTTGAAATTCCTTACAGACAACATTGATAGATAGGCTTTGTAATCTCTGGCAGATCTCTCACAGCTTGAACTGAACTTATTCTCACTAGGCTATTAAAATTGATGTCACGCAATCTTCTATGCCATAGACAACTCTCATTGATTTGAGTCATGAAACAATAACCATCAGCACCTTTGAGCTAATAGACATTTTCATCTTTCCTCCTTCCAGCAGAAATCATAGTTCCAAACTCTTTTCTGATCTCACAGCCATCATCCTGAAACATTTCAATTGTATCCTTTTCTAAACATTTGTCCAACACTCAAGAGGTTATCTCTTAAACCCTTAACATAAAGAACATCATCAGTGTTATGCTTGCCATTAAAATTGATTGAACCTTTTCCACATATCTTAGCAGACACATCATCACCAAACCTAACTAGTCCTCCATAATATCTTTCAAGTTTAAAAAACTTACTCTTATCACTAGTCATATGATTAGAGCATCCACTGTCAATGATCTAGTAGTTCTTTTATTGTCTAGCATGAAAAGTAGATATCAAGGTGCCTTCAGCATTAGTACTTACTTCTAGAGCCCTTTCCTTCATACATCCCTCAGAGTTAGCAAAAATAGTATCATCTTTTAAAGTAATGAACAAACATTCACCATCCTCATTCTCTTCATAATTAGATTCATCATTAGATATACTTGCATCTTCTCTAAAATAATAACTTTTCTTAATCATCTTACCTTTATTCTCCCTATTTTTGTTATTCAAAGCTCTATTTGTACATCTTGAAGCATAATGACCTATCTTTCCACAACTGAAACACTTGAAAGGTAACTTACCATTATACTTTCTAGTACCCTTTTTCATTCTTCTCACAAAGTTGGCTTCCACATCATCAGAATCCTCCTGATCTAATTCCATAGTTTTCTCTGATTTGTTAGCCTTAAAAGCAGTCTCATCTTTTGCACTACTTGTACCAAATTCTCTCATTTCAGAAAAACTTGAAGAACCATACAACTGATCTCTGGTATATTGATCCATATTTTGTAATTATTCAATAGAAAAAACTTTATGACTATAATCTTTTGGAAGAGTTCTGAGTACCTTCTTTACCACTTCTTTTTCTTCCAATTCTCCACCAAGACCTTTGATGCAATTGACAACTTCGTCCACCTTCTGCAAGTAGCTTATGATGTTTTCATCTTTAGACATTCGTAGGGTCTCAATCATGATCTTCAGATTCTGCATCTTAGATTGCTTGACCTTATCATCTGCTTCATAAATGATTTTTAACTTTTCCCAAATTTCATTAGCAGTTCTCAAATTCATAACTTTCAACAATTCAAAATTAGTAAGACCACTTAAAACAACATACCTTGCTTTACCATTGTTTTCATAGGCCTTGATCTCATTAGTAGTACTCAGACCATTCTCAGATATAGTGTATCCAAACTCAACAGACTTTTGGATTTCGTATCCAAGAGAAACATGATAACATTCCATTCATATTTTCTAGAATGCATAGTCTGATCCATCAAACAAGGGAATATCTCTCTTTTGCGCCATCCCAAATCTACCTCAAATGATTAATCTTTCTTCCAAGGAACCTTTCTTTGATACTAATTCTTGAATGCACAAGTAAACTGAGAGGGGGGGTGAATCAGTTGTATCTTAAAACTTCAAAATCCTCACAAACATTGAAATTCATGTTAATTCAATTAACCCTTAATCTGTTAGAATGATTAATCATGAAATAAGATAACAGAAATAGAACCATATCAACAACATACACAAGGAAACACTAAATTTACCTACAAAACCCAAGAAGGGAAAAACCACGGTGAGGATTAGTTCACAATATAAAGTAATATCAACACCGAATACAATAGGGCTCAATGCCGGAGTGCTCACTTCCAAGGGCTCACTACCATAATATAAAAAAATATAGAGAAGAATGTTACAATGAGAAAACCATCTCAATGCAATAGAGAAGTCCACCACAACATCACCAACACCTTTGTAGTCTTATTGAGGAATTGTAGACACCTTCTACTCACTGCATTAAGTAATCTAACACATAGAAGCTTGCACTACACTTTACAAATTCACACTTTACAACTTTCTAATTTACATCTCGCACATCACACACATTTCCTTCACATCCCTCAACAACTCAACACTCTTGCACTACACTTTACAAATTCATACTTTACAACTTTCTAATTTACATCTCGCACATCACACACATTTCCTTCACATCCCTCAACAACTCAACACTTATTTATACTATCTTCAACCTTGAAAACATTCTCCAAGGTTGGCAATGCACCTTAACCATGTAAATTCAAATTAGGTCAGCACCAAACATTTCCGCAGTGGAAAGAAATGAAGGCAAACCACAACACACCTTAGCTTGGACCTAAATCCACTCGTACATGCCACACCATGCTTCCATAATCATCGAGGCAAATCTAAAATTAGTGTAAACACCCAAGGTCAGGCGAACCTATGTTAACACCATAATCATTTAAGTACACACTTCCTCAAAACCAAAGATGACTCGCAAACCACACACAATGCTTGAACACAATCTAGAATATCCCATAAAAATCTTAAAATCCAACAAATTCCTTTGCAATAACTTTCACCTGAAGAAAGTACACACCCAGTATACTCAAACATCTCTTCCATATATTGCAACTCAGGAAATTGAGTTATGGAGCACCAAACCATGAACAACTTCAACTAAAGGTAGATATAAATCTTATAAACATACTTCTAGAACTACAAGACTTGAAACCACTCTGCGGAGAAAGGCAGAGAAAAAAGATTTCACTTAGACACCTCTGCAATACATAGTTCACACACTGGTGAACACACCTTCTTCTATACAACGATCCAACACACCAAATTCTAAATGTAGTACCTCTAAACACCTCTGATCAACACATCCAAACCACATGAGAAAATCTTCAACATAGAAGAAATGTGGAGCAAAACCAGAACACCACTCTGTATACCAGAACACCTTTACAACACATTGTTTCCTCTTTTTTTCAAATTTTCTCAAAAGACTTGGAAACCAAGCTCCAGAAGCATATCGTCAACATCTTCACCACTTCCTCATCATTAGAGACAACATCAACTCAATACCACTTCTCATACTCTTGTAATAATCTCTTGCTCATACATTTGACACCAATGACAACACAAACTTGTTGACATCAATGACAACACTAATTGCACATGCTTGTAATAGTTATTTCCTAGATGCAATTAGGAAATAGGAGTACACACTCTTACTTTTATTTTTCTATAGTGGCTATTCATGGAGGTTGAATGACCGAAATAGGGGATTGACCTAAAGGAAAGCTCCCAAGCAACTGTAACCATTTTTCCTAGTCTATATTTTGTAGGTTGAAGAAGAAGATTTGAATGTATGGGAGTTTGTTTATTTCTCCCTTAGGGTAAGTGGAAGAAGTTGGGTCTACATAGAGGGGAAGTCGCGGGAAAAAAAAAATCTTGACAGAAACAGGTACCCGTTTTAAAAGAAATGGGTGCCCGATCCTAAATGGGTACCCATTTCTATATAGATGTTTAAATTTGAAAAAAAACCATGCACGCTTTTTTTCCCCACACAAAAGGAATGGGTACCTATTTTAAAATGGGTACCCATTTATAACGCATACCCATTTTATAATGGGTACCCGTTCCTAAACGATTAGGCTCAGGAAAGGCATGGTAAGCCAACCCCTTGCTTTGGACCTGCAAGTTTTTTTTCTAAGTACAGAACAAGAGAAAAGACTGAGTTTACCTATACGGCTGACAATATTTTTTTCTAATTTTTTTTACGAAATTAAAACCCATTACAGATGACAGTGTCTAGTTTTCAAATATGCAATTTTTTTTATTGGACTTGTTTCTCTATTTCTTATTTAATTTATGAGCAAACTGGTCCAAAAACTTGAAATGATAGGTGTGTATTTTTTTAATAACTTTTAATTTTTAAAGTTTTTTGAAAAAAAAATTATATGTCATCAATCTACACATCATTCTTTACACAATGAAAAAAAAATCATTTTATAATTAGTTTTTATCAAATTATGTTGGTCGTACACGAGGGTTTTCGAAAACAACAATTAGGGCCAATAGAAAATTAATTAAAAAAAATAGAAGGAAAAAAATTACAAAATATATCCTCATCAAACTTCATTGTACTACACATCTTTCCCCAAAAGATTTAGAAAAATACTTTTATTTAGGTCAAATTATGTTGGTCGTACACGTGCATGGTATGGTAAAAAAAAAGTGACTTTTAAATAGTGGTTTTTAGAAATGCCTATTAAAATTCAATTTGTGTCATCTGGGTATTAAAATAAATTACATATTTGGAAACTAGATTTCGAGTACTACATTTCATATTACTAAATTTTTTCAAGATTCAATCTTTAAGTGCCTCAAATGTTTAGGTCAAATGTGACAAATTCTAAAAATCAGGAAAAACACTTCCACTTTTTGGCCAAAAAGTGGACCCAACTTCTTGCACTGACCCCTTATCATTTTTTTTATTTTATTTCTTTATCATTTGATTAAATGCATTGTTGTTTCATTTTCTTAGTGTATTGCATTATTAGGTGCTCATTCTAGTTCTATGTACAGATCAGATGAGGTTGTAGACCCAGACTAGATCATAAAATGCAGATTTCTACTATTATATTGCAATACAAATGATAGCATGACACGCAGACATCCCTATGATGCACTGACATCCTGGGCTGATACTCTCCTCCTTTAGTTCTAGGTTCCTCTTTTCTTCCTTATTTTTGTTCTAGATTTATCTTTGTGCTCTTATTCTTAGATTTCTAGAAATCACAATTTTTATATTATGGCTTAGTGTTCTTTCTTATCAAAATTGATTAATTTATAAGTTTAGGACAAAGTAGGAGCTAGCTAGAGTTTTTTGCTCTTCCTAATTGGATAGTAGTAGAATACTCTTCTTTGAAGCTAGTTAGATCCTCGTCTAGTTGTGAAATTTGTTTCTAGTGAGATTGTATTGTTAAGTCTTTCATTAGATTCAAATTTGTAATTTATAGTACCTTTCCCCTAGAAACCACACTATGTTAGAAAATCTCAAAAAATTGCACTACACTTCAAATCAAAGTGCTTGTTTCAATTGAAAATAATTAATTTAAATATATTGAGAAAGAGAAATAAGTTATGGGAAAATATAGGTGTATACACATATGCTGCGCGAAACGGCGCATTTGTCATTTCGCAGCGCATATGTTCAATTTAACGACGCATATGTCTAAATTGCACATTTGTGCATTTTGGCGGTGCTTCTAGGATTTGGCGGTGCTTTTAGGGTTTGGTGGCGCATCTGTGGATTCTTACGGCGCATATGCTAAAGTTGTGCATACGTGTACTATAATGGCACATATGTTATTTGGCAGTGCATCTGTGGATTCTTACGACGAATATGCTAGAGTTGCACATATGTGTAATGTAACGCATATGTTCTTTGGCAGTGCATCTGGAAAGAAATGGCACTTTTACCACCTGTAGTGGCACATTTGCTTTAGAGAGCAAGTTACTTAGCTAAATTGATTCGATTAGTGTCTTGTTTGATGCAAAAATCGATGGGCTATCTCTGAGATTGCAGGAATCTAGTCAAGAGATGTAGTGTGCTGTTTTGATCAATTGGAAATGCTAAGTTTAGTTGACATAGTTCAATAGATATGTTGAGTATGGTATATGCGGCTTTAGATTGACGCCTTGCTTTGCGTGTTTGCAGGAGGATATACGAGAGACATTGTAGTCTAGGGAGATGTTCCCTATGCCCCTATTGCAGAGATACATGCTTACAGAGATCAACAGAGAGGCACTTGATGCCATGGGTCTGGATTACGTGTGCTTCATGCCCGAGGTGCGGGTGAACCATGGACTGTTGATAGTTGCCGTGGAGAGATTCCACAGTGAGGATGGGACCTTCCACTTTCTGACTGACGAGATGACTATGACATTAGAGGATGTCTACAGGATATTGCATTTATCTGTTGTTAGTGAGTTGGTGGAGTATGATGCGCAGCGAGATGCCGGGACTCATCGAGTGCATGCAAGTGTTCGATGACCCTGAGCTAGAGGGGTAGGTCATCCCGTGGCAGGAGATACATGACTATTACGACTACTTCCTGGGGATCGTGGCTAGATTGATCGGAGGCGTTGTATGCCCCGACAGGAGATCACACAGGTTCCCCATTGGATGGGGCAGGATCATGGAGTGGATGCTGACTGAGGGCACTTGATATGCATGGGGAGTTTGCATACTAGCCCACCTATACCACGACATGCACCAGGTGGTGTATCACCGCAGCACGAATCTGTCAGCTGGTGTGCTACTACTACAGTTTTGGCTATGGGAGCACATAGCGGTGATGAGGCTGATATGTGTATTCGTGAGGCAGCGAGGAGAGCTATATAGTTATGGCTATGCATGAGTTATTTCCCAGCATAAGCTGGGGAAGTTAGAGTACTAGAGGCATACATTGGATGGTGTAGATGTGGTCGTCTGGTGACCATATCTAGATTGTGAGCCCTAGGACGACGAGGGAGATGAGCTGCCCTACTGCTTTCAGATGACATGGTTGATAGGCCAGACACGGCATATACTGGAAAGACAGATGGTGGGCCGAGTGTTGAGACAGTTTGGTAGGCGACACGGTATGCCACAGAGACAGGCATTGTTTGCGCAGACACATGCAAAGAGGGTCTGATGGGGGCTGATGGCTTCATATGAGGAGGCCCTGGCAGAGTTCCGGTAGTCTCCCTACATGGCATGGGATATGAGGACAGAGATAGCTAATGCCGGGGTGACACAGGACTATGAGGATTGGCTGACGGCACACCCCTTCCTAAGATACTCAGTACCTGGCATGCTGGTGCCTCGTATTGATGAGGCTGATTCAGAGGAGGAGGGACATGTTGGCCGGGGTGGAGGGGAGGTAGAGGAGGATGGGGTCGAGGAAAACAAGGGGGTGGAGAGAGATTGAGACAGCGGAAGAGGGTAGCTCAGGCTGAGTAGGTAGTGCCAGGATAGGTTGCCCAGCAGCAGATACCGCAGCAGGCGCAAATACCGCCACCCCAGCAGGTACCACAGTAGCAGGTGCCCCAACCACAAGGGCCAGGATAGGCAGAGGCAGCACAGGGGCTAGTGCAGGTAGAGGTGCATGAGAGGGCCATAGCCAGCCTGAGGGGATAGGTGCGAGAGCTGCAGGCATAGTTCAGGAGGGCCGACGGCCAGTGAGAGACAGATGCAGTAGTGATAGCTGGTCTGATCCACGAGAGAGACATGGCAGATGCATGAGTATGCCTTATCCATGTAGAGCGGGACATGGCCATGGCTACCATGGGGATAGATGTAGCTAGCTCCTTTTTGGTTGGGCAGGTGCAGCAGGCACAGGCACAGGTAGGCTAGTTGCAGACACAATTGGCACAGGTGCAGGTAGAGCTTGCCAAAGCGCAGTCATAGGCATAGTACTACTGAGGCTTATACCATGGGGCAGTGTTAGTGAGTCAGAGGGCTGCAAGTTTCAGGCGTCAGTCTAGGGCTACTCAAAGAGCAGGTCCATCGTGGTCAGGGGCTTCTGTGATGGGTCCTTAGCAGTTAGTAGCTGGCAGTGGTGGTTCACAGCAGCAGGGATAGACTTGCACCAGATTTTGTACTTTTTGGGACATGTATCACCATCCTTTTGGATGTATATTGTATATGACATTTTGATTCGAAGAGAGTGATGATGATATTGTACACTTGGATGTCTTTTTATGATTGAATATATGATGATGCAGCCTTATGATCTATTGCATATGTTATGAGATGATGATCTACTTCTATTGTATGATGCAATGCATGTGTAGACTTAGAAGTTCTATCTGATGTTATATGAGATGCTTTTGATATGATGCTATGTGATGTCTATATGATCTAATGTTCCAAATGTATGTAAATGCAACATGATGTCTATGTGATGATGCAGCTTTGTATATGATGCTATGTGATGTCTATATGATCTAATGTTTCAAATGTATGCAAATGCAACATGAGTTCTATGTGATGATGTAGCTTTGTATATGATGCACTTAGCTATGTTTTGAATTTCTTTGTTGTTTGATGCGATATGATGATGATATACGGGTGACCTGATGCATTGTATTATGTATGCTACTGATTTAATCATGTTCATGACTAACTCAAAATGTGATATGATATGCACCTATATGTTCTATATTTTTGTGATGTCCAATTGTACTCCATCGACACAAGAATGACAGGATGATAGATTAGAAGGACTAGATGTAGAAAGACTGAGAGACTTCATTTGCAATTGTTACTCTGCATAGTTCAGGTACTAATGATTGTATGGGATATGGATGCATGGATGTGTATATGGATATAGGATGGATGTTTTGCTTTTAGAGTGCTTTATTTCATCATTGGGCAATTTATTTTTGGTACTTTTTCTAAAATGTTGTAAGTGAATACAAGCATCTAGGTATAATTGAACCGAGATGACCTGAGTACTGCTTACATGGGTTTTGCCTTAGCAAGCCAATACAAGCATCTAGTCAAAATTGAATCTAGATGACCTGAGTACTTATTGCATTTCAACAAACAAGGATTGCCCCCATTCATGTTAGACCTTTGATGTCCTCAATGATCTTTTGTTGATCATGTCCTTAGACAAGGTGTTACATTACTAAAGTGTAATCCACAGATAGCAACCAAAGAAAATGATCATGCCTTCATCATAGCATCTCTAGCTTTTGGCATCCTTGAGTAGCATAGGAGGACATGATAACAAAAATCAAGACTCTGTAACTTAACCATGATTTCAATCCACAAAACATTCTTGCATTTAGATGTGTTCATTTCCTGCTGTAATTTGAGTAAAATCATTTAGAAGGCCTTGGGTACTTTGCCTTGCGTTTGACTAGGTTAAGCTACATAAAGTCCAGGTTCTTGCTTGGAGCTTGGGTTCTGCTTGTACCTGCTTTCTTGGTGAGAAGAGATTCTTGCAATCTTTATTGGTGAGATGGACCCTAAGGGACTGACCTAGTGCCTCGGGGGCACATTGCTAAATGGCCTTGCCTACGTAATGACACAGAGGCAGCGTAATTCAGGGTAAACCCTAACGGACCTAAGACCTAGGCGAGAGAGAGTGGAGGTGGACTCAGCTGGATAGAATGACTAGATATGGAATGGATGGGACAATGGAAAGCCTCAGGGGTGCATTGGGACAATGGCCTTGCCTACGTGACGACGCAGAGGCAACATAGTTCATGGACCCGGACCATGGAAATAGACGAGAGACACTATGCTAGGCTCGCATTGAAGAGACAGTATGGAACAAAACCTTGGTTGACAAGGCCACAAAGAGAAAGAGTCATCAAGCCATGATAGGTAACTGTCAGGTGTTTATTATGGGATAGATATGGATCGAATGAGATGTGAATGAAGAAAGACTGCACTCAAAGTGAATGGATTCTCAAAGATGGAGAAGGCGGTTTATCACAAGTAACGCTTGTTTACTAGGTTTTCATCACTTGTTTTTATTTGCACAAGAAGCTAGAAAGTAAACATGACATCTGTTTGCTAGGTTTTTACCATGATACCTATCCAAGGCACCTGTTTGCCAGGTTTTCACCAAAGGATGATTTTTTGATTTTTTTGCTTTTGTTCCCTTTTTTGATTTTTTTTTGTATTTTTCTAATTTTTTGCATTTTTGTGCCCCCCTTGCACTGGGATTCTCCTAGGTATAAAATTGGCGAAGGTGCATGTTGTTGATTGGATCATCGAACAATTCACCCTCTAATGTGGCCAACTAATATGCCCCCAATCCGTAAGCAACTACAATCACATAGGGCCCAAGCCAGTTAGGCTTAAACTTTCCTTTCTTTTCCCTATCCTGTTGATTGTGGGGATTTTCCTTAAGGACTAGATCTCCAACTTTGAAGATTCTTGGGCGAACTCTATAGTTATAGCTTCTTGACATCATTTGTTGATATGCTTTGAGATGGTCAAAGGCTTTCTATCTCCTTTCCTCTAGCAACTCTAGTTCTTGTAATCTAGAGACTCTGTATTCTTCATCTGATATAAGACCTTTCAACGATACCCTGAGAGAGGGTAGTTCGACCTCAATGGGAAGGATGGCTTGAACCATAGACAAGGGCATAGGGTGTAGCACCTGTGGGAGTGCGTATACTGGTTCTGTAGGCCCACAGAGCAGGATTGAGTTGGACATGCCAATCACAGCCAGCATCATTGCCAGTTTTCTTTAGGATTTTTAGAATGGTTTTATTCGATGCCTCAGCTTGGCCATTACCTTGGGGGTAGTATGGAGAGGAGAAACGATGTTGGATTTTGAAACGCTCATAGAGTTCCTGGACATCCTGATTTTTGAATGGTCTTCCGTTATCTGTTATGATGGATGAAGGAATGACATATCTATAGATAATGTAATTCAGAATGAAAGAGGAAATTTGTTTGCCTGTGATGGTGGTTAGGGGAACAGCCTCAATCCACTTTGTGAAATACTCAGTGGCGGTTATGATGAATTTGTGGCTATTGGAAGAGGGTGGATGAATCTTTCCCATGAGGTCAAGTCCCCACTAGCAAAAGGGCTAGGGTGTCGTTAAAGGTCTCAACTCTTGAGCAGGTGCATGAATCAGGTTCCCATGTATTTGACACTGCTTGCACTTCTTGACAAACTGATATGAATCCATTTCCATGTTTAGCCAGTAATAACCCAGGCGCATGAGTTTCTTGGCCAAGGAAGGACCACTAGAGTGTGTTCCACAAATCCCTTCGTGTACGTCTTGCAAAGCGATTATGGATTCTTCTCATTCTAAATAACGGAGTAAAGTACCATCTAGACCACGTCGGTATAGGGTATCGGCAATAATGGTATAGCGAGAGGTTTGGCATATAAAGGTCCATCGTTGGTTTGAAGATAGGTTAGGTGGGAAGGTGTTGTCCTTGAGGTAAGTATAAATCTTACTGTACCAAGGTGAATTAGATCCAGCTAAAAGGCATATGGTATGGTTCTCTGGAAGATCATAAGCTGGCTGTCGAATAGTTTCTACTAGGAACTCATACCGTGACTCATTCTCTGGAATCTCAAGGGATGCAATGGTTGCCATTGCATCCATAGCTTTGTTCTCAATTTGAGGTATCTGCTCAAAAGAGATGATCACAAAGTATTCCTTAAAGTCATTGACCATTCACTTGCAAGGGACAAGCTTTTCATCTTTGGTTTGGTAATCATTGTTGACCTGATTTATCACTAGTTGAGAATCACCATAGACATGTAGCTCTCTGATTTTCCATTTGGTTGCCATCTTGATACCAATGACGAGGGCTTCATATTCAACTATGTTGTTGGTGCATGGGAATAGCAAATGGTAAGACTTTGGAATAGTGTCTCCATGAGGAGTTACAAACAAGATTCCTGCCCCCGATCCATGGTTTGTGTAGGACCCATCAAAGTAGAGCTTCTAGGAATGTGTTGAGATGTTGAATAAGGATTCATCTGGAAAGTCAAATTACATTGGGGTGGTGTCCTGTAGTGGTGCCTCTGCTAACTGATCAGCAATGACTTGCCCTTTGATAGCTTTTCTATCTATATATTCAATGTTGTATTCACTCAGGAGCATTACCCATTTGGCTAGGCGACATGTGAGAGCTGCTTTGCTCAGGAGATACTTCAGTGGGTCAATTTTTGCAATGAGTTTTACTGGATGTGCAAGCATGTAATGTCAGAGTTTTTATGAAGCAAAAACTACCGCGAGACATGATCTTTCTACTTGTGAGTATTGCAATTTGTATCCCACTAAGGTTCGACTGATGTAGTATACAGCTCTTTCCTTGTTCTCATAATCTTGCTGTGCTAGAAGAGCTCCAAGAGTAGTAGGTGTAGCAGATATGTAGAGAATTAGAGGTTTTCCTTAGATTGGAGGCATGAGAATGGGTGGATTCAGAAGGTACTCCTTTAGCCTATTGAATGCTTCTTCGCATTTCTCATCCCATTTGAATGGAATGTTCTTGTGCAGGTGTTGACTGAATGGATGGCACTTGTCTGCCAACTATGAGATGAATCTACAGATTGCTTGCAGCTTGCCTTGTAGCGATCTTAGTTGTGTAAGAGTCTTAGGAGGTGGCATGTCTGTGATAGCCTTGACTTTTGCAGGGTCCACCTCTATTCCATTTGCCGACATGATGAAACCTAGTAGCTTGCCTGAAGTGAGTCCAAACACACATTTCTTTGGTTTCAACTTGACTTTGAATTGGTCTAATCTCTGAAAGACTTTTTCTAACACATCCAGGTGTGATTCTATTGTGAGTGACTTTGCTAGGATGTCATCGACATAGTCCTCCATTGTTACGTGCATCATATCATGGAATATAGTTGTCATAACACATTGATATGTGGCCCCTACATTTTTTAGCCCAAATGGCATGACATTCCAACAAAAAGTGCCCCACGGACAAGTAAAGGCTATCTTGTGCTGGTCTTCTGGTGCTATCTTGATCTGATTATACCCTGAGAAACCGTCCATGAGAGATAACATGGTATGCCCTACTGTCAAGTCAACTATGATATCTATATTCGGCAATGGAAAATCATCCTTGCGGTAAGCTTTGTTTAGGTCTCTAAAATCATTGCATAGTTGGACTCGGCCATCTAGTTTAGACACTGGCACAATGTTGGACATCCACTCCAGGTAGTCTATAGCTCTAATGAACCCTACATCCAGTAATTTCTTGAGTTCTTCTTTGACCAATAGTGCATCTTTCTAAGCTTTTGTTTCACTGGTTTTACTCCTGGGTCTAATGGAAGATGGTGTAGAATCAAGTTTGGGTCTAGACCTTGCATGTCTGCATATGACCAAGCGAAGCTGCCCCTCTTTTCCTTGAAGAACAGTACAAACTTGGTCTTTTCTGGTGGAGTAAGAGCTTTAGCAAAATGAATGATTTAAGGTTGTTCCTCTGTACCAATGTTGACTGGCTCTGTAGGTTCCACAACAATCTGAGACTTCTCCTGATGCATGTCATCAGGGAGAGTGTCAAGCCTTCCATCATCAGGTGCCATAGTTGGGTTTTCACCTTCAGATGCATCTTTTCTTTTTACTATTTTGGGATTTGACACTGCCGCAAAATAGTTTTCACCATCAAATCCCATTTTTATTTTGATATTTTTGTGACTGGAAGGCTTGGCACCCTCTCTGAAACAAGCCATGGTATTAAGTTCAATAGAGAAGCTAGCTTTATGATCTCCTTTGGGTAGGTGGTCCCTAAGGTTCATATAGTCAATGTGGGCATCATCGTTTTGGAACATGTCTAGTTGGGGAGTTCCTCGCAAATCCCAGTTAATAAGCTCAGGATGTACAAGGGGGATGGAATCAGAGGATAGGCCTGATTCATTGATGGTGTGAATGGATATGCTAGGAGTATAGGAATGGGTGGTGTTTGGGATGGTACCTTCCTCCAAGTTGTTTATTGCGATGGAATTTGAACCTTACTCGAAAGGCATAATCTCAAAGATGGGCAAATCAGACTCTAGTGGTATGTTCTGTTGCGTCTGTCCCTCACGGTAGGGGCTAAGAGTTTGGATGGTGTCGACCTCTTTGTCGTCATAGGAATGCTCTGTTAGCTCATCCCACTCATATTCATTGGAATCTATGTCACTGTCTTCCTGGAGTGTTTGGATCATTTCTACAAGATAGGCATTTTTCTTAGCTTTACCCTTGCCTTTGTATCCTAGGCCATTTGTGTTTCTAGCCGATGAGGATGAAGAAGGTTGTATAGGTTCAATGATTTCTTTTCTGAGGCCAATGGGGCCTTGTCCTTCGTACCCCATTCTATGCAGAATAGTCTCACCTCGCCCATAGAGTTCTATTGGGAGTCTGGGCAGATCTTGGGGTGTGTTTTCTTCTTCAGTATAGAGCCATTGTAGGAGTTCTTGCTCCTCTATTTCATCAGATAAGGTCCCCCATTTTACAAAGGGAGTTGCGGGAGCTACAGGCAGAGCAGATGGCTTTGGAAAATGCTTGGGTTTGCCAAAAGATCTAGGAGGCAAAGGTAGCTTGGCAAGATTGAGACTGTGCTCAATTGAGTATTCTCCCAACCCAATTTCTTTTATGGTAATCTTTTGCTCTTTTGGTTTTGAGGAGGAAGCTTCAGTGGTATGGTCCTGTCGCAGGGTAGGGGAAATGTGTGCTCTATTGTTGGGTATGACACATTCAGGTTTTGCACGGAAAGAATTGTAGTGTTGGTAGGGGTTAGGGTCGCCTTGAATGGTGACTTGCTTGCCATTGTGCGAGAACTTAATGCATTGATGATAGGTTGAGGGGACAACCTTCATGGCGTGAATCCATGGTCTCCCTAGTAGGCTATTATAAGCGAGCTCCTGATCAAGGACTTGACACACCACATCTTTTATTACTGGTCCCACTTGAATGGGTAGGACAACTATTCCCTTTGTGGTTCTTTCTTCCTCATCATATGCTTTGATGGTAATTTTCCTCCTTGGATCAACTCCCTGTTCGGAGAACCCTAGTGCAAGGACTAGCTTTAATGTGCAAATATTTAAACCAGCACCCCCATCAATGGTAACCCTCTTGATGCGGTGCTTGTGTATGAATGTGACAATGTGCAGGGGGTGTTACGAGGTTGGGATACAGAGAGGTCATCTTGCTCAGTAAATGATATGGAGTTGGAGGATGTCAGATTGCCTACCATGGTCTGGAACTTTTCTTGGGCCAGATTAGTGGGGACAGTGGTTTCCACTAAGGCTTTCTCAAGAATCTCCTTATGAGAAGGAGATAGATGCAATAGCTCCAATATAGAAATGTGAGCCAGAGTTTTCTATAACTGGTCGATGACATTGTACTGACAGAAATTGGATGGAGATGGTGACGACCTTGGAAGGGTGGTATTGAGCGTGACTTTACCACTACAGGTAATTATGCTACAACCAGTTCTATTAGATCTTGGTTGTTGGTTGGGTGAGATGACATTGACTTGTAGAATTTGCTCAGAAATACAGTTTATGGTGTAGTCAAATGGCACACTTGCATAGTTGGCGTTACTAGTCCCGCTATTCTGATTTGGCCGGTTGCGATTATTGTTGTTGTCGTTACTGTTGTTGCCATTATTATTGTAGCTATTATTGTTGTTGTGGCCGTTGTTGTTGTTGTTGTTATATGGCCTATTGTGAATTAGAAGTGGATCCTTGTAGGCCACATGAGATTCATTGGAGGTATACTGTTGTGTCCCTCCCTAATTCTGATCTAGTATATCTTGTATGACATTTTTGAGGCGGATGCAGTTGTTAGTTGTATGCCCCCTTCCTCGATGATATTCACATAGTCTATGTCCTTCCAGTAGGGAGGTTTGACTATAGGCTCATAATCACTCGTTGGCGGTAGAGAAATTTCGTTGTTAGCCAACAACTTCCTTAGTACGGACTCTTGAGACTCCCCTAATAGTGTGAATTTTCTCCTTGGATTTGAACTGAACCAAGGTTTGGGCTCCCTTGAGGGTGGCTTGTTGAGTGTGCCATTATTTGTTTCTCCCTTGAGAGTGAAAATGGGTTGTTGCTTGGGAGCTGCCGCCTTGGCATCTACTACCCCATCGTTGACCACATTCTTGTTCTTGGTCCAAAACTTTGATCTATCTGTTGTGTAATTGGAAGTAGGTGTGTCTTTGTATAGCTTGATGGTTCCTTTAGTGATCATAGCCTTTTCAATGAATAAGCCCATTTCAATGACCTTTGTGAATCATGTAGGGCATTGTATCTGTATTTGATAGCTAAGATTAGTGTTTAGGTTGTGGACAAACATCTCTAATAGCTGCTTCTCAGGCATATCATAAGAACATTTACTAGCTAGTTGTCTCCATCATTGTAAGAAGGTGGCGAATGACTCACCACTCTTCTGTTTGGTGTTGCATAGATCTAGCATAGATACCTCTTGTTCGATGTTGTAAGAGAAGTGTGTTATAAATTTATTGACAAGTTCATCAAAAGTTCTGATTCCAGGTGGGAGACGCGAGAACCACTCCATAGCTTGACCACCTAAAGATCTTGGGAATAGTCTCATCAAGTAGGTCTCGTTGTGAGCTACTTCTAAACATGCTGTATTGAATTCCTGGATATGATCTCTAGGGTCCCCCTTCCCTTTATATTTATCAAACTTTGGTACCTCAAACCTGTAGGGGAATGGTCTCATGTCTAGACTTTTGTCAAAAGGATAAGGAGCTATGTCTTCCAGGGAGTAGTTCTTGGTACTTGTACCCGTCTTAAGATCTAATATTTATTGTGTGAGGTTCTCGAGTTATTTTCATATTTCTTCCATAGGAGCATTTTGATCCATGGGTTTCTTTCCTCTATCATTTGTATGCGGGACTGTGTCATATGTACCCCTCTCATGATTATTGTCTACAGTTTCCATGATTGTATTTATATCAAAGTTTGCGGGGAGTTTGATTCCAAGGCTAGCAAGATGATGGAAATACTTATGAGGGTCTTCTTGGAGCACCTTCTCTATTAGGCGTTGGAATTTTCTATCTTGGATGTGTGCTTCATATTCTTCACGAGAAATTTCTTCATAACCATCCTGAGGTGGAAAGATGTGATTGGATGAGCTAGCCATTTCTATTTGCTTTTTGTACTGGGATCGAGTAAAACCATGCAAGGTGATGTGGGATGGAGTGGACTAGGATTAGAAATTATGGCAAGGTGCCGAATGAGACTATTGTGAATGGGATACCTAGGGCAGGATTTGGACAAAGGATTTTCTCTCTCAATGACTTCAAGTAAGATGGTTGACACACGAGGGTAGCCACTAGTAAGGGTAGTTGGTACTTGTCTTACTGTGTAGGGACTAGTCATTTCAACAAGACTACTAGCAAAGGTACTATGACCTACTAGGCTTACGTGAATTCACTAATGATATGAAAAAAAGGACCTATGTCGAACCGGTATGGAATAGATTGACTTATACTTTGACAGAAGGTGAATGGGTGATTGACAGGAGAGAGACACTTTGGGTGAAATAGATGAAGACTGACTGCAAGGTTGAATTTGATCTCAGAAAGTGAAGCTAGGCTGAAATGGGTGCTCCAAATAGGTAAAAATATTTTCTCAAAAATAGTGCATGTGCTCACTGTCGTGTATGTGCAGAAACAAATGTGCAGTAGAAATGAACATATGCACCGTAAGTCGCGGTATATGCGCAGCACTGGTGAAATACAAATGCGCAACAACAGTCTGTATATGTGCAGCAAGTCTACACATATGTGTAGAAAGTCTACACATATGTGCAGAAAGTCGATACAAATGCGCAGCAAAAATGGGTATATGCGCAGCTCTTTTTTTGGGCAAAATTTTGGATTTTTCTATTTTTTGGGTATTTTTCTGGCTGGAAAAAGGCCTTCTTGATCTAATTTTATGAATTAATAGCAAGCAAACATAGCAAACACAAAGAATATTTTATGGTTTTTCATTATTTTTGTGGTTTTTTAATTCTATTTTGGACTAAACTGAACAAAAGCAAGCACAAAGATCCTAGGCTAGAAATGGATTATAAGGGATTTTGGCCACTAGAACAAGAGGTATTTAATGTAGGCAACCGTTCAAGTGGTTACACATGCGGCGACACTACTCTCCATTATGGAGTCTCCCAGCCTCAAAGGGTTGCTCCTGTGACGGTTTTGGGGGAGGTTGGCCATTGGTGTAACATAGCAACACTTGTTGCAAGAAGTTTTCTCCTCAAGCACAATTTATTTTAAGTGGCTCGGTAGGGCTTGGCTTTAGCCTGTTACCACTCAGGGTCGTTCCCACTTGGGCAAGCGTGCATCCAAGGGCAGACCCCTCCTAAAAGTTAAACAGATAGAATGACAAGTCTGGCACTCTAATCACCCAATAAGGGGAGAGCATAAGCCTATTGTCATTCATCAAGCACAGAAGACACTAATTAATCCAACCTATTTAAAAGTAGAAAAACTAAATGGGCTAATCTACTCAAGCTCAGAACTTTGAAGTGATTTTAGCAAGATAGCATTGGTTCAGTTTTATCCTCAGAAAGCAATGGTGAGTTCAGTTTTAATCCTTATAGCACGAAATAGTTAACTTTGAAGTTTTGGTCTCACGAGATAGCAGTGGTTCAATTTTAACCTAGAAATCAATGGTGAGTTTAGTTTTAATCCTCGTAGTACGAAATAGTTAACTTTGAAGTTTTTGGTCCAACGAGATAGCAGTGGTTCAATTTTAACCCCAAAATCAATGGTGAGTTTAGTTTTAATCCCAGATAGCAATAACTTGGAAAGTGTTGCAATATAAGAAACAAATGATCCAGTTACTTCTTTCCTAATTAGAGCTAGGTGAGGATTTGAATGAACATCAATTTTACTATTCCTTAGAAAGTGAAGTGTGAACTATTTAGATGCAACGATATGGAACTAAACCCGAGCCTATCCTACAAAATAGCTCCAGAGAATACCTGCAAAAAGGTTAGCATTAGTAAACTTTCCTAGAAAAGCACTAAAACCATTACTTATTATAAATGTGCAGCTTCAGTGACTGAATGTGCAGAGACAGTCAACAGAAGCACAGTAAAGACAAATGCACCACAATAGTATGTATAAGCACAACAAGAATACACAGAAGCACTGAATAAATAAATGCACAGTAACAGTACTCAAATGCGCCATGTAAATGAACAGATGCGCAGTAATTATGAATGCATAGTAACAGTGGACATAAGTGCAGCAATAATACACAAAAGCGCCGAATAAACAAATGTGCAGTAACAGTACTCAAATGCGCTGCGTAAATGAACAAAAGTGCTGAATAAACAAATGTGCAGTAACAGTGGACATATGCACAGCAATAATGAACATATGCGCAATAACAACAAAAATGTTGTAATAGAGAACAAAAGTGTAGTGAGAAAGCTCAGATGCGCAGGAAGAATGGAAGTGCCATAACAAAGGGTATATGCACCGCAGAAATGCTCAAATGCGCCGAAGTAGCCTGTGTGTGACTGTGCGCGACCTGCACAGAACCTACCTTCAAAAACGCTTAGAAAATGATGAGAAAAAGGGGCAAGGCCCCACGGTGGGTGCCAAAATGTAGATGAGGATGTGAGATTTAATCAAATGAACAATATCAAAACCCAAACATCAACAGAATAACAAAAACAAGAAAGATAGAAGGAAATGAAGCAAATGAATAACAATGCAAACCTTCCATGTTTCAAAGCTTCTGTTGTTTGCCTATTACAATCGTCCTTTGCTAATGAAGTAGGCCCTTAGTGAGTGCACTCTTTTAGCTATGTTGTAGGATGTTGATAGTAAATGACTAGATTGATAGATATTGCTGTGAAGTAGAGCTTCAACACATAGGGTGATCTCAAGCAAATAATATTGGGATGCCAAAGGTGTGTGGGTAGAATCCTGCAGAGTAACAATACAAATAACCTAGATGATTAGAATGGAGGGGTGAAGCTTCTTTTATAGACTTGGAAGAATGAGGATCAATCGTTGAGAGGAGATATGAAGATCAATGGCTAGGAATAAAAGTGAATCTTTTATTCACAGTGGATTATGACAATTGAATTAAATATTCAATTGGTTAAGGGGAGTGGGGAACATTGAATTAAATATTCAATAGTGGAGGACAGTGGATTATGACAATTGAATTAAATATTCAATTGGTGAAGGGGAGTGGGGAACATTGAATAAAATATTCAATTTGTGAAGGAGAGTGGGGAACATTGAATTAAATATTCAATTTGTGAAGGAGAGTGGGCAATATTCAATAAAATATTCAATTTGTGAAGGACAGTGGGGAACATTGAATTAAATATTCAATTTGTGAAGGATAGTGGTGAACATTGAATTAAATATTCAATTTGGTGGAGGATAATTGATTTTAAGATTTATTTTGGAAAATGGAGGATATTAGCTAATTAAATATTAAGAATATTTAATTATATGTGCAACATGGTGAGGTGGAAGAGATGAGGTGGAAAGATGAGGTGGATTGATGAGATGGATTTTGTGAGGTGGATTTTAGGACTTAGGACATTAGAAGGATTTTGGGATTTTAATTAAATAAAATGATTTTATTTAATTGTAGGATAATGAACCAATTAAATAAATTTAGAATATTTATTTAATTGATAGACAAACGGAATACATATTTAGAATATTTATTTAATTGATAGAAGAATGGAATAAATATTTAGAATATCTATTTAGGATGAATCGTGTCACTTTTAGGCATATACAATAGGTATAAATTATAGTTATTTCAATTAAAATTTAATAATTAAAACTAGTATTTAATATAAAAAATACCAAAAATATCCTTGCACTAAATGTTGGAGTTAATAATCTATGTTCAAGAAAAATGAAAAAAATTAGCTTAAATTGAATCTACCTATAAAATGCTAGTTTATATCATTTTTAAATTGGTAATAGTGTGGTGCTACAATTGATTAAATATGTTAAATGCTAAAAAAGTATTTAAATGACTCCAAAATACAAAAAAGTGGGACACACTATTGTGTTGTCACCCTAGAATTCTATATGAGTGTAAGTCTTATTACTAGATAATTACTTAATGTCTTTCAATAGTCTTGGTGGATAAGGCATTTTACTTCCAACTCTGCTATGGTCATTCAATAATTCAAGTTATCAAAATAGATGATATGATTATAATAAAATAAGGTGTTTAAATTATTATGTGTGAAACTCGGTGCACAAATATTTATAACATGTCATAAAATATCTCAAAACTACAAAATAAAACTCAAATATATCTTTAAAAAAATATTTAAACACAATACAATATTCCATTATATCTCTAAATAAAATCTTTAAAAAAAATGATCATTAATATAGTTTATACATGGAAATTAAATTTTCAAACAACTATTTTTTAATATATAAATAGCACCTTGTCTATTATTCTAAATTATTTGACTTGTGTTGAATGATATGTAAGTAATGTAATTAAAAATTCATGACATTTCTTGCTTTTTCCACCTTTTTGCCAATTAAATTTTATTACATGCTTTATTGTTATCATGATGCATTACACATATCTTGGAAAGGGTCGAACATAGCAAGAAAAAAAAATGCTTTTTTTAGTGAATTACATAAAAAGTTTTCCACTAATTCATTGAGAGTTATCAAGAAGTTTCCTACAATTACAAATTAATAAAAGTGTTTTTTTGGATTCACTAAGGAAACTCATCGTATAGTGCCTTTCTTCGTAGAACTTTAATTAATACACTTAAATTTCATTTCTACTTCTATATATTTTTTTATACCCTTGGACTGCTAGTACACCATTTTTATTAAAATGTCTATCTCTTTCTACCATATATATCCTCATTAACTATTTTTTATGATATTTTTATACACATATTTTTAACAAAATATGGTTTTTTTATTGTTGTCACACTGAGATCAAATGATAATATTCATTTTTATTCTTGTCACACTAAGATCAAATGATAAGTCTAGACATGCAATTTGATTAGAGATTATGAAAGTAAAATGCATTAAAAATATTTTATATGCTATAATAATTTAACATTAATCCTTGATGTCAAAATATAATTCAAGAAAATTAAGAGTAACTAGTTCATGTGAATATGAAGTCTTTCTTTACTTCGTTTACATGTTTGGATCAAGAACACAAATTAATACTTATTTATAAGGTAAATCACAAGAATCTTGTAATATAAAATTGTTTTTGATTAATATGGTCAAACAGGTTTTGAAGGGGACCCCAAAACCCTTTACAAAAGGATGCAAATCAAAAGTAGAAAGCCAACCGACAACCAACCATAAGCTACCACAACTACTAAAGCATAGAAAGGATAGCAAAAATAAGAACAGACCAAACTAAACTAGTTCATTTTCTTGAGTGTCTCAGGTGCCTCTAATTCCTGTTCATAAAATGACTCATGCATTTTGGCAAAGTCAATGAACTTTTTTCAGCTTCAAACTGCTTCTTTTTGCTCCCCCTTGTATGGGTCGAGGGTCCACCAGAGTCCTCTGTAGCAACCTATTTACCGGTGCTTTTAGTGCCTTCACCCTTGTCCTAAACACTTAGTTCTTCAACATTCATGAAGTACTCAGCTCTAAAATCCTTGAACTACTCTTTCCTAAGCTCTTTCAGCTTCTTGGTAAGCACTCTCATCCCATTAAGGCTGTTATGTATGGAGAGTTTACTTATATTCATGAGTTTTTTTAAATTGTTGTTCACATCCATGAGTTTCTCCTCCAGGTATAGGATTCTAGTGTTAAATTCTTCTCTCATCCTGCTCAGTTCACGATCTATTTCCTCCATTTTAGGAATAGCCTCCTAGTTTTTGAAAATTAAAGTGTCCTGTTTAGCAGTAATTTTGTTACCTCTCCCCAAGATTTCCTACATCAATTGGAGCTTGATATTGATTCTATTAATTGCAAGGAAGAAATATTTTGTCATTTTATGCTTTGAGTTAATAGCATTCTTAACCGGTTCAAACACCTCTTCAACCTGGTCTTTGTTTTTAACTTGGGCCAGTAGGTCATCAAAATCCTTGTGAAGGTTGCTCGAAGGATCATTGATCTCAGGAAATTTGAGGCCAACTCTAGGGTTAGGGATATCCATGGTCTTTCCTTGGGTTTCTACCACACTCTCAACTCCCTTCTCAGACGACTTCTCCCATTTTCTCTGCTTTGGAATGGTCCCCTATTTTTGAGAGACAAAACTAGAACCTAGAACAACTCCCTCATCATCACTTTCTTTCTCAATAGGTTTCTTGCCTTTCTTCTTAGAAGTGGGGAATTTCCTTCTCAGAGGCATTGCCTTCTTGTCCATTATCTCCTTGATAGAGGTTTCTGAATCATCACCCATGTTAAATCCATCGGACCAAGAGATGTTAACATCCCTTTTTTGAGTTCTTCTCCTTTTCTAGAGGACTCCGCTTCACTTTCCTTCTCTTCATCTTCCATTCTCCACTCCTCATCATCTAAGTGGCTCTCCTCCTCACTCAACACCACACAACCCTTTTTCTTAGCACTATATTTTTCTTTAGCCCTTTATTGGGAGTGTTACTCTTCATGTGTTCCATGATAAGCAAAATGAGACTCTCATGTAGAACAGGGAGCTTAGGGTTTTTGTTTTCCTTAATACCAAACTTGAGAGAAGAAAGCAAGTAGAAGGGGAAAGAAACAAACATACCGTGGCAAAAGTGATTGAGTAGGTTGAAGTGGTAGCTATAAATGGCTATATACCTCCCGTCCAGCGTAACATATCTCATAATCACTTCAGCCACCTTGACCCAGATGGGTTTGATGGATAGATGGTTATACTCATCTGACTGCATCTTAACCAGCTTGTCCCTTTCATTGCCTTTGAATAAATTGTTAAGGGTTTCATCACGTTGTTTCCTCTCGCAGAAGAATTTCTTCCCTCTGGTGGATAGCCCCGTAACCATGGAAATAAGGTCCTCAATGATGGTTAATTCCCATCTATATGTTGTGACCTTCTTAATCTTGTAGCATTTAACAAATAGAGTAGTCACATTAAGGTCAGCTCCATGAAGTTTTTCCATAAATGGAGTGAACCCCCCAACCTCCATGATATTCCAGACCTTCTATTTTTGCCTAGTCCCCTCACAAGATGATGGTTCAACCCTGTTCCTTTCTCCCCCCATGCTGGAATTCTATTTCTTAATAAAACCACACTCTTTGCAGACCAAAGTGAAGACAAGAATGAGAAGAAGCATAACAAACTTGTTGTTTTTCCAACCCATAATCTGTGTGAGTTGATCTATCTAGAGAGAAGGGGCCTTCGAACCCTTCGAGATCATGATGATCTCTTTAATGGATGTTGAGCTTCGTACCATGGGAACAATCATTAGAAATCAGCTCTCTAACATTGCTCGGGACTAAATTCATTTCATCCCATATGCATTTAGAATGGCTATTAACCCCTAGGTTGGTGAAAACATCCACCACCTTGTTCCCCTCGCAGTATATGTGTGATATGTGGGTAACTTCAAAGGTTCCCAACAACATGATAGCATCTTCAATTAGTGTTTCTATAGACCAACTTGGTTTAGTGGTGTTCTTTAGGCAGTTTATGATGTTATTAGAGTCACCCTCCACCTAAACTTTTCTACGACCCTTAGCATGTGCTAGAGCAATAGTGTGATAGGCAGCTATAGCATCAACATAGTGGTTTGTCTAGGTACCCAGAGGGAGTGCCACTGCTGCTATGAATCTACCAAGATTGTCTCTCATCACTCTCCCACTACCAACAGCTCCAGGATTCCATTTTTCTGCCCCATCAAAGTTGATTTTGATCCACCCTTTCGGAGGCAATATAAAATTGTTGACCCATCTCATATCTCCTTATTTGAACTTTAACTTTTTTTAAAACTTTTTAAACAAGTGCCTTTGTACTATTGTAGTAATAGCAATTGTTTAGTTATCAACAGATGAGCTATCACAAAGTGATTCTTGAGTTGGCTTGACAACACTTAGAGAAATACATAAAGTGGGTTAACACGACATTGTTTTTTATTAATGTAAGTGCTTTTAACAAGAGCTATGAATCAGAAAGGGTTTTGAAAGGGTCCCAAAACCTTGTACAATGGAACAGGCCTAAAAACAACAAGAACCAATAGCAACAAGCAAGAACCTAACAATGGAATAGGCCTAAATATAGTAGGACTATAGCGAAAGAACAACAATAACCATAATCAAGGAGGTTTAAAACCAAACCTCACCGAATAACTCTGAGGTGGAGTAAGAGCTTGACTCAAATGGATTGTCTTACCCTTTTTTAAAGATCTAGACTCATTCAAAGGACACCTATTCTTATCCTTCAATAAATCCCTTGGGTCATCCCCAATACACCTATTCTTATCTTTCAAAGGAAACCCATGCTCATTCCCAATAAGATTCGTATCTTTCAAAGGAAGCCCCTACTCATTCCCAACATGATCCACAACAATGCCTTTTTCTTTACCTTCATTTCCAGTAGCATCAACAATATGACCCTCATTTCCATGCTTAGGAGAGGAAAGGGAGAAGTGCCCAGCTTTCTGACAAAGCATACAAACCTGCAAAGAAGTCTCGTAATAAATTCGCTGCTCCCAAATGCTAAATTTGGAGCAAAGTTTAATGACTTTTGGGAGCACCTTATCAAAATCTACGCTCACACAAAACATAGCAAAAATCAAATGCTTCATAGACTTGGTAACATTATCTATGGATAGAAGTTTACCAATAGCATTTGCAATACATCTAATTATCTTTTCAGTCCAGAACTCTAAAGGAATCCTTGGAAGTCAAAACCAAATTAAAGCCCTATTAAAATCTTCCTTCGCTGCGTCAAAACTAGGAGACCATCTTTTCAAAAAAAGATTAAACTTTCCAAGGAACCAAGGTCCCCCCTACAAAACAATCTTGCTTTCCTCAAGCGAATGGAAGGAAAAGAGAAAAAATCCATTAATCATGTCAGCTACATGGATCTGCTCAAACATGCACCATGTTTTTTTAACCCAATTTCAAAGAACTTTAATTTTTGGACTAAAACTAGAGAATCTCCCAATGAGGGCATTCTCCATGCTAGTAGTAGCACTGTCAACATCAATATTAGGGATCTCTAGTGAAACCAAGGGAGCCCCAGTCTGATTTGTATTAACTAAAATCATATCCTAAATAGAACTAGTTTTCATGTTCAAATCCCACAAGCCCTATGTTTAAGGGGTACCCACCTCTCCAAGACAACCCACATATGACTTCGAAGCACCTCCATTCATATTTTTTAGACTGATCACTGAAACAATAGGCAGAACTACATCCAATTCGAGACAAGGGAAGGGAGCCAAAGAGTCCAAAATGAACTCACTAGAAGTATGGGCCATAGCAGAGGTTGTAGTTGCATGGGTTGTAGGAAGCATAGGTGAAAAACTAGCAGGGCTTTTCTCAGCCAACAATTCAGCAAACACTTGCGAGACATCATGCAAACTAGTAGCTTGAACAACATCCAAATCCAAACAAGAGGCTGCCACAGGAGGAACAAGAGGCTCCAAGATCACCTCACCAGAAGAATCAACCTTAATAAAGGTTATAGAAATCTTTGCATGGGCTATAAGAGGGAAGAGAAAACCTTGCTTAAGCACCCTACTAATCCTGGAGACATTAGAAGAAGTGGTGGCCACAAAAGACCCCTTCAACATCAAAGACCTTTGTACCTCCAACCAAATGTCAAGGAGAGATTCATCCTCTTCTTTTTCTATGGGGAAAAACCAATCATCCTAATCACTACACCATCTACATCTCCATCTTTGTCCTCTCCTTGCAGAATTGAGCTGCTCCCACCCTGCAAAGTACCTTTCCCACTCTAGTTGCCTCTCCCACTCTCGCTCATTATTAAACTAATAGGAAATTGTTAAAATCTAAATGTATGACAATTTTACTAGGCTAGAGAAGATTTTAATTGTTAGGGTGAAGCTTTAACTCCAAATTGAAGCTTGGTGGCATAGTTGAGGTCGAGTTAATTGTTAGTCAATATGGTATAATTAGCTAAGTAGAACACATACATTTATGAAAGTAAAAATAAATTAAAAGAATTACCAAAAGATTGAATGACAATTTTTCAAAAGTGAAATTGAAAGTTATATTCAAAGGTAAAACAAATGTATTAGAAAAAAAATGTTTAATAAAAAATTTGAAAGTCATTTTAAAAACAATAAAAGATATTTAAAAATAATAACAAAATGAAGCTTTTAATACTTAATGCAAACTCCATTGGTTGTGATATTAGCCAAATTTAGAGAACAACATGTTTTGTTTCATCTTAATTAAGGTTAGTATATAAATGAGATTGAAATTTTCCATGTGGAAAGAAATTATTGGATTGCATAAATGCTATACATGGATAAGTGATATTAGTTCCTTCCTTTCCACTCTCAGATGGGTTTATGCCTCATCGTAGCAAAAAGAAATGTAACTCTAAAGAGAAATTAACACATGAATAAATAAAATTATTTCACTATATGCATTATCAAAATTGAGTAAAAACATGTAACTCTAAAGAGAAATTAACATGTGAATAAATAAAATTAATTCACTATATGCATTATCAACATTGAGTAAAAAATGAGAGAAGAGTTTTGAACTAGATGGAATGAAAGAAAAATTATTACATGTTAGAGGTTTCAACAAGGATAAATGAGATTAAATTTAAACACATGTCAATGGTTGATTGCATCACCTAACTTCAAGTAGTTTATTGGTGAGGTTGTTCTCTTTTAACATTATCTATTTTTAATATAAAGTATTCTTAATACAATTTTTAATTTTATTTGTAAAATATTTACACAAATAATATAATAAAGAGAAGAATTTACTTTAAATATTTGAAATCTACTTAAAAATTATTATTTAATACTATAAAATTAATATTATATATCATTTTTTAATATTGTACTCCCCTGTTGAGGCACCACACCATCTTATTATCTCCTTCTCTTCTGTGATGATTACATGCCTCTCCTCTAGTTTCTTTTGAAGCCTAACATTTTGGTCTTCTAGAGCCACCACATCCTCCAAGGATTTCCAAGGCCAACCCCCAATGCCGTCCACTTCCTTCCATTCCACATAGTATCAGACCTTCTCACCCCACAAATGGTGCAGAGAAGTCTTCAGGTCTTCTAATCTTGCATCCTACCCTAGTGTTTCTTTGCCTTCCCACAAGTCCTCCAAAAAAAGAGCCTCCCTTCCATCCTTTATTTCCCATGAAATATGATTTGTTACAATATCCCTACTTTCAATTAGGAAATTCTAAATTGCTGAACCTCTTGGGGGGTCTCTGGTGAAAATCTTTTTCAAGTCCCTTGAGTCTAGATATTTGTTCTGGAGGATCTTAACCCATTTCTAATTCAGCTTGTTGTACATTTCCCACACTAGATTGTCCCCCAAGGCTAAATTCATGATTTCTATTTGGTGGACTCCAGCACCCCCATCTTCCTTTGGGGTACACACCCCATCCCACGCCACTAAGGGGATTTTCTAGTTTTTTGAGGTGCCACTCCAAA
Organism: Cunninghamia lanceolata; assembly: GCA_027924645.1. Lineage (NCBI taxonomy): Eukaryota > Viridiplantae > Streptophyta > Pinopsida > Cupressales > Cupressaceae > Cunninghamia > Cunninghamia lanceolata. The sequence continues at coordinate 11,159,453 of BSBN01000130.1, read as the reverse complement.
TGAACTTCCTCATTATTTGGTTGACCTCTAGCATCACCTTATTTGGGATCCTAAGAAAATACAATGAGTATATAGGGATTGAAGACAACACCGCCCTTATCATCATGATTCTGCCAGCCGAGGACAGCCATTTGCCCTTCCAAGCCTCCATCTTCTAGCTACATTTTGAAAGTAGCTCCTCCCAGAGCTCACTTTTATTGATCCCAGCGAACAAGGGGATCCCAAAGAACTTCCCTAGGAGCCTGGCACTCCTAAGACCCAAGATACGGGCAATGTCCCTTTAGATGCCAGGGTGGACATTGAAGAAGAAAACTTCTGACTTCCTCTAATTGACCTTCTAACCTAATGATAAGCAGTACTTATCTAGAGTCTTTTTGATGTTCCTGGCCTCCTAACCACATGCTTTCCTAGAAAGCATGGTATCATCAGCAAACTATTGATGTGAGATCGGGTCCACCCTTAGAGCCACCTTGATTCCTTTCCAATTACTCATTCTTCTCTCTATATTTATCCTTCTTCCCAAAGATTCTGCCATGATTATAAAAAGGAAAAGGGACAGAGGGTCCCCTTGTCTAACCCCCCTGTCGGAGGAGAAGAAGCCTTGTAGTGATCCATTAACCAATACTAAAAATTTTGGGGTCATGATGCATGCTCTTACCCATCTTATCCATTTCTGATTAAAACCAAACATGTCCAAGACTTTGATCATGAATTCTCTGTCCACTTGGTTGTATGCCTTTTGAATGTCTAGTTTGATTATCATACTTTCTGACCCCTATCTTCTTACCAAGTGAATAGTCTCATGGTTGTATGCCTTTTGTGTGTGTAGTTTGAATGTCTAGTTTGTTCTTCTGAAATTATCTTCTCCAAGATTGGTTTTAGTGTATTCACTATATGATCTTTGTGATGATCTTGTATGCCACATTGTACAAAGAGATGGCTCTATAGTCTCCCATTGATCTAGACTTCTTAGATTTAGGCACTAGAATAAGGAAAGTATGGTTCAGTGCCCCAAGCATTACAATTTCTTTCCTTGACTCTTCAACTTCCTCTGTCAGATCCTTCCCAATGATGTGCCAAAAATGTTGGAAGAAGCTAGCTAAAAAACCATTAGGCCCAGAGGCCTTATTACAATTAAATTGGAAGGTGACCTTCGTGACTTCTTCAATCGTAACTGTGGCCCAGAGCCTTTGATTGTCCTCTTTTGATACTCAACTTGGAATATTGGAGAGAAGCTCCTCCTACACCTCTAGGTCTATTTGAGAGGTATTGTTAATCAAGTTTCTAAAGAATTTGACCGCCTCCTTATTAATATCCTCCTCCTCAACAATTGTCTAGTCAACTGAGTTAACTAGCTCTAAAATCCTATTGTTGCCCCCTCTTTCCTTTGAGGAATTGTGGAAAAAATTTGTGTTCCTATCTCCTTCTTTAAGCCATGATTCCCTTGATTTTTGCCTCCAAAAGATCTCCTCCCTTACCAAGGTCTCTGAGTACTCTTTTTTCATTTTTTCCTCTAGTAGAAAGCCTTCCACCTCCATTCTAGACTCTATGACTTTGGTATTTAAAGTCATTATCTCTTCTTCTAATCTAGTCTTCTCCTGGAAAATATCTTTGAAGTGTTCCTTATTCCAGGTCTTGAGTCTATTTTTCACCTTGGCCAGTTTTTTTGCTAGTACATAGAGCTTGTGATTTCCATTTTCCACTTCTTCCCCCCACTAGACCTTTATGTTGTTTCTAAGTCCTTCATCTTTCAGCCACATCTTTTGGAAATTGAAAGGACATCTTACATGAGTCCTGTTTGGAAGAACTATTAGTTGAACCAAGAAATGGTCAGAACCTGTCCAAGGTAGAATAGTTGCCTCAAAGACTGAGTATAATTCCTCCTAATTCCTAGCCAACATAAATCTATCTAGCCTCTCTAATATGTTGGAGAAGCCTTTCCTTCTATTCATCCAAGTGTAGAGGCCATTCTTAGTTGTGATGTCCCTGAGTAGGCAATCTTCAATGAAGTCTTTGAAGTCCCTTTGTACCTGAGTAAGCAACACCCTACCTCCTTTCTTCTCATTGTCCTTTGTTGTGTTGAACTCACCCATGACCATTGACTGTCTACCACCATCCTCCTACAAAAAAGACTTGATTTACCCCCAAACTTCCTTTTTTTTATTTGTTTCTGTCAGACCATACACATTCACAATAAAGAAATCTTCCTTGACCTGATTAACCCTTATTTTTACACATTGCCAACTAAGGTTTGCTGCCACCTCCTCCCTTTGATAATCAATGGGTTCCATAGGACCCCCAACCCTCCTGAAGCACCTCTAGCATCTACCCATGTACCGTCCTAGTTTTTTAAGGATTTCATAAAGCCCTCCTTTTCCTTCCCTTCGAGTTTCATCTCCTAAAGGAGAATTAAATCTTCCATACTTTGCTTAATCAGACACTTGACCAAGCATCATTTATTAGGGGCCTTTAAGCCCTTAACATTCCAAGTTATGGCCCTCATTCCTCTTCAAAAAGGGATCTAACCTTCCCTAACCTTAGTGAAAGCTACCTCTGACCTTTGGCTATTCCTACAAGTTCTAGCTTTTCCTTCATGGACTTCCTATCTCTTTTACCCTCCTTCCCAGTTTTGGGGACTATGATCTTTGAAAAGGTTTGAGCTATCATTCTTTCTTCCTGAATCTCCCCTTCATCCACCTCCTCTGAGCCTTCCTCTGGTTCATACCCTGAAGAGTAGAATTCTGAGGGGGAATCCTCCCCACCCTTCACAAATTCCAGGATCTCTACATTTTCTAGAATGTCATTCTCCAATCACTCGTCAACATCCTTTCTTTTTCCCAAATCTACCTTGTCCTTATCCATACCAGAGTCCCTAGCTTCCCTACCTTGAGTGTCCTTGACAATAGTTTTGGTGTATTCTATTGATCCCTCAACCTAGGTCTATTTCTCTGCTAACTTCTTCCCACCATCCTGTGGGCCTTCAGACCCTAGGACCTCTCTTCCTTCTTCTCCAGAAATCTTCTTAGTATCTAGGTCCTTTTCTACCTCCTGATTACTTCCTAGCTTACCCCCTAGACCTCCACTTTAGCTCCTACTTGTTGGATTGAGCTACCCTGCAGTAGTTGGGAAGCTCCAAGGGTATCTTTTTTTCCCTAACACTGTGGATCCTCCTTGTCCTCCTTCCTAAATTTCACACAATCTAAGGATTCATGTCCTTTAGAGTGACAAGTCTAGAAAATGACTAGTTCATGTTCTCTTTCTAATTTTTTCCTCCAGATTCTATGGGCCGATCTGATCTCCAACTCCTTTGGGATTGGCAAGATGATGCTTATTTCCACATAGATTCTTGCATAGTTTCTAAAGTTTCTATCTACCAGATTTTCATGTACTTTGACAAAGGATCTAATTTTGTTACCAATCTCCTCGAGGATCTCTTCTTCCCAATACTCTGAAGGTAGGTTATATAATCTTATCTAGATTTTACTAATTTCTATAGCTTGCTTAAGGGGATCAAAGTTTGGAACCCAGTCCTTGATGACGAAACTTGTGACATCCATGAAATGTAGCCCTGAGTTCATGATCAACCCCTTTTCCCATGCATTTAGGAATTTGATTAGAAAGAAGCCATTTGTTAGGGATTTGACATCCACTTCTCCCCAATTCTATTCATACCAACTTCTCATCTTTGAGATGGCTGGCTAACCACCACCCCATTTTATAAAAAAAGGCCTTCTCCTTAAGTCTATTGACCGAGGAGGCCAGAGAGCTAGTATTTATGAAAAAAGAAACACATCTCTGATTTACACCTTCTAAACTTACCTTTTCATTGTCACCCAAATCTTTGTTTGCCTCTTCTGTGAGCTCCGTTGGGTCTTTTTCTATGAGAGTGTCTCGAGGATGTTTCAGATTTTGGTTCTAGTTTCCTTTGTACCCACCTCTCCAAGGTCTTCTTCCTCTACCCAACCATCATGTTTCCACTTGCCACCTAGGGTTCCCTTGCCGATGCCTTCCATACCTACCACTTTGAAACCTATTATGTTGATTCTAATCTGGCAGATGCTCCCTAGACTTTTATTTATCATGCCACCAATCTTGATCATCTCCTCATGGTATATCTCTCCTATCTCTGTTACAATGATCTTCAGGGCCAGACCACTCTTTCTCTTTTCTCCAAGGGTCCCGATCCTGTCAACTTGAGAACTCCTTTTATTGACCAATGACTTCGGTTTCCCATTGGTAGGGTTTGCCATGAGATCTATCCTCCCCTTGAAAAGGACCTTCGACATCCAAGATCCTTTTTTTCTTGATTATGCCAAGCTTCCTCAAAGGCTCACTGCCTGATTTGCTCCAAAGGATAAGCCTTTTCTACATCTATTGCCTAGTCACCCGTGCATGGTATCTACTTTTACAGGCTCTACTCCTAATCACCATCTTCATACCATTAAATTAGTGTCTCCTTTATGGTCTACAAACACTTTCATTATTTTTCCCACTTAGGATTTAACAAATTTGTTTGTAATCCGTACCTAAATAAGTGCCACAGTGGCGAGTGCATGCCTTTGTAGTATTTTAATAATAGCAATTGTTTAGTTATTAAAGGATGAGCTATCACAAAGTGATTCTTAAGTCAACTTCACAACACTTGGAGATCGAAGACATATGGTGGCTTAACATTAAATTGTTAGGAGGTGAATGTATGGCAATTTTACTAGGCTAGAGAAGATTATAATTGTTAGGGTGAAGCTTGACCTCCAAGTTGAAGCTTGGTGGTATAGTTCAGGTCAAGTTAATTGTTAGTCAACATGGTATAACTACCTTTTAATGAATGTTGCTAAAGCATACAAATATGTTTAAGTAATTTTAAAATAATGAATTTTTTTTAAAATAATGTAAATCAAATGAAAATAAAAATCAACCTATGAATCAAGTTTAACAAAAGAGAGTGCTATTTATCAATATATAAAAAAGATTAGTTAACTTAAAAAATTATAGCTTATATTTGGTTGAGGAAAAATAATCAAACAATCCTTCTTGCTTGAAAGTAAAGGCATGAACTAATATAAGAATATCCCATAAATCCATGTGTTAATATAAGTATATTGAAAGTAAAAATAAAATAAAATAATTACCAATATATTGAATGACAATATTTTTGAAAGTAAAATTAAAGTTACATTCAAAAGTAAAACAAATGTATTTCAAATAAAATAAAATAAATATTTATAAAAGAAAGCAAAAGAAAGGAAATAAATATTAAAAAAAGTCGTATTTTTTTAGATATAATTAATTTAAAAAATTAGAAATGAAAAAAATGAATTGTAATAATAATCAAATTGTAAGTTTCTGGGAAAAAACTGTGTTGCTTTTTTTGTATCACATTTCGGATCACACTCCGTGATCCATCATCAGGATAAGAGGAGAATGCAAATGAATCAAAACTGTAGACAGAGTCTTTTAAAGGATAGAGGGGGGTAGGCACGGGTTACAAGCTTAATCCTAGGAACAAGAGAAAGTCCAAACAAAAAGAAAAGGAGTGAAAAGGAAACAAGGCTGAAAAATGCAAAAAGAATAGTCAAAAGTAATAAGTAACTTCCCAAAAAATGAATATAAATATACAATCCTAAATGTAAGTATACATATTTATATATGAATATAAATAATAATATATCTATATGTATCAAGAAGGTTAAAATAACAAAAAAGCTACATATATCTAATAAAAAAGTATCTAAATATTATGGTAGGTATCTAAATCTATATGAGGATCAAAAATATGTATAAATGCATTTAAAAGAATATGCATAGGAGCATATACCAATAGAAAGGTGCACGAAAGAACATCATGCTAAATGTAAGAATGCAAAGGGATGAAAAACAAATTTAAGGTTAAGAGTTATAACAAATAGAAAGCAAATTATAAAAAGATTGCAAATTAATCAAAGGTGCAAGTACGAGAATCAAGATAAAAGCAAGAAATAGAACAAGAAGAAAACAAAAAGGCAATAGGATATCTCAATATGAATGCAAATTGAATCATGAATGCAAATTATATATCAATAAATATAAAGAAAAGTATAAAAAGCAAATATCTACATATAGCTACTAAAAGTATCTAAGAAACAAAAATAGAAGAATATACATAGTATGGGTATCAATAGAAAAAAGAAGGTTAAAGAAAGAGGATCAAGCTAAGAGCCAGAATTACAAAAAGGTGAATGCAAAAAGTGAGAGATAGAAGAAAGAAAGAAAATTATAAAAACCTAGCGCATGAACTAATAATATCTAGAATATAATAAAGTATATAATAGAGCTAAGATATATCTAAGAATGAAGCTCAACCAAGAATATATGATATATAGATGTGTATAAAGGAGGAAAGGTCTGAGTGAACCTATAAAACCACCAAGGTGCAAAAACAACAAACTCCAAGCAAGAGAAAAAGAGACAAGGAGAAAAAGAAAGGGGGAGAGGGAGGGAATGATGAAGAGGGGGTGATGAGGACCAAGAGTGGGAATAAAATAACATAGAAAGGAAAACCTTGAAGAAAAAAAACTATGAGGGAAGAAAATAAAACACGGAGAAAACCAAAAAGATAAGAGTTAATAAAATCCAAAGACATGTAAAGAGAAGGGGAAGGAGAAAAGAGAGGTAGAAGGTTGAAAACCAAAACTAGGAGAAAATCAAAGGAGGAAGCTTAAAGAAAGAAACAGGAAGATGAAATCAAAGAGATAAAGGAGAAAGTAAGGACGTCCCTATAGATAAGAGAATACAAAGAGAAGAAAGAAAGGAGAGATCAGAAGAAACTAAAGGAATAGGAGAACTGTAAAGATAAGGCGGGGCAGTACAATGAAGGGATCAGACCAGGTTTTGTTGGTAAGCTGAGAGGAGAGGTGTGGAGGGGAAGAGAGGAAGAAGGAGAGAGAAAAGAGAGCATGGAGAAGGGGAGAGAGGGGTAAAGAGCAAGACACAACAAAGATTGAGATGAACAGGGGGAAAGAAGAGGTCAAAGGGAAGGGGTTAGTTTTTGAGGGAATTAAGAAGAGGATTCCAAGAAGGGCTTAGGTTCCGTCCATCATCCCTATTTAGGTTAGCAGGTTGTTTCTAATGAAGATAGCCTCCTTAAGTTTTTTTTAAAGTAGTTATCTTCTTTGGCTAGGATAAGAATTTCTTTAAGGAAGATGTGGTGCTTTGTGTTAGAGGAGTGCTCAGCGAGGGCCGATTTAGAGACCCTTTCGTGTCTAATGTCTGTACAATATTCTTTGATTCATGTGCAGATAGATCTACCTGTTTCACCTATGTAAGGGGTTCCACAGGAGCAATCTATTTTATAGACACCTAAGTTTAAAAGATTGTCTGTGGGGTCTTTAGTAGACAAGATGAGGTTTCTGATGGTGGAAAGAGGTTTGAAGGCACTAGAGATGCCTTTATTGTGAAGAATTCTAGTAATTTTATTAGAGATGCCTTCAATGAAAGGAAGGGTGGCTCCAAAAATAGGTTCTAAGTTTTTCTTGTCGGGTTTAGAGTTAAGGTAGTCTTGGGCTTGTTTAAGAGTTCTCTTGATGTATTTGCTGCGGTACCCATTGAGTTTGAAGACCTCGGTGAGATGGGATAGCTCACTGCTAAGATGATCATCATCACAAATGCGGAAGGCCCTTGTTGCTAGGGTTTTAAGGACACTAGCCTTGTGGGTAGGGTGGTGGTGTGAGGAAGCGAGGAGATAGAGGTTAGTGTGGGTATATTTTCTAAAGACCTGGCAACCAAGTGATCCATCACCTTTTCTAATGATAAGAATGTCCAAGAAATGAAGTTGGTTATTAGCTTCAAGTTCTTTAGTAAATTTGATGCAGGGGGCAATGTTGTTGAGGTGATTGTGGAAAGCCTCAAGTTGATCAAGGCCATGTGGCCAACATATGTTGGTGTCGTCTACATAGCGCTTCCACCAGGTAGGTTTAAGGGGGAAGGAGTTCAGGGAAAGCTCTTCAAAATGTTCCATGTACATGTTAGCAATGATGAGGGAAAGGGGTGAGCCCATAGCCACACCATCAGATTGCTCATAAACCATGCCTTGGAAGGTGAAGAAAGTGGAGGTTAGGCAAAGTTCAACAAGGGAAGCAATTTCTTCATTAGTCTTTTGTCTAACCAGTACAATGGAGTCTTGAAGGAGGACTTTGGTGAAGAGGGAGACTAGATCAAAGATAACAAGAATATCATCATGCTTAACCTTTTTGTCTTGGATGAAGTCAACAAAATGGGATGAGCCTTTGATGAAGGAAGAAGACTGCCTGATTAGAGGGGAGACTAACTTGGCTAAGAAGGCAACAAGATTATAAGTGGGGGAGTGGGTGGTGTGGATGATAGGACGGAGAGGAGTTCCAGACTTTTGAATTTTAGGTACACCGTAAATACGTGGAGTAATTTCTTTGTTGGGCACGAGACATTTTTTGGTGTTGTCATCCAAGGAAGAGTTGGAGATAGCATGCTTTACTAGTTTGAGGATTTTGGAAACGGGGTTGCAGGGGAGGATTTTATAGTTGGCACTATTGTTAAGGTGGTCTAGCATTTTTGAAATGTAGTCAGTTTTGTCCATGATTACAGTGGCATTTCCCTTATCCTATTTATTGATAACAACCCCTTGATTAACTAGGCATTTGAATGCATGAAGTTCATCCTTGGGGAGATTGTGTTTTGGTGGCTTGGCAAGTCTAAGAGCAATGGCACAGTCTTGGTGGACTTCGTCCGCAATGTCGTTCGGTAGAGAATGGACCGTACATTCAATTAAGATGAGAAAATCAACTTTGGGGATACAGGAGGGGGTGATGACAAAACTAAAACCTCTTCTAAGGAAATTAAAGGCTAGAGGTTGGATGTGGAGGTGGGAAAGGTTGACAAATAGCTTGTCTTCCCAGTTGACAACTAGGTTGACAACTAGTTCAAACACCTAGTTAATCAAGGGGTTGTTATAACTAAAGCGGATAAGGGCAATGCCACTGTAATCATGGACAAAAATGACTACATTTCAAAAATGCTAGACCACCTTAACAATAGTGGCAACTATAAAATCCTCCCCCGCAACCCCATTTCCAAAATCCTCAAACTAGTAAAGCATGCTATCTCCAACTCTTCCTTAGATGACAACACCAAAAAATGTCTCGTGCCCAATAAAGAAATTACTCCACGTATTTACTATGTACCTAAAATTCACAAGTCTGGAACTCCTCTTCGCCCTATCATCGACACCACCCACTCCCCCACTTATAATCTTGTTGCCTTCTTAGCCAATTTAGTCTCCCCTCTAATTGGGCAGTCTTCTTCCTTCATCAAAGACTCATCCCATTTTGTTGACTTCATCCAAGACAAAAAGGTTAAGGATGACGATATTCTTGTTAGCTTTGATGTAGTCTCCCTCTTCACCAAAGTCCCCCTTCAAGACTCCATTGTATTGGTTAGACAGAAGACCAATGAAGAAATTGCTTCCCTTGTTGAACTTTACCTAACCTCCACTTTCTTCACCTTCCAAGGCGTGGTTTATGAGCAATCCGATGGTGTGGCTATGGGCTTGCCCCTTTCCCCGGTCATTGCTAACCTGTACATGGAACATTTTGAAGAGCTTGCCCTAAACTCCTTCCTCCTTAAACCTACCTAGTGGAAGCGCTATGTAGATGACACCAACATATGTTGGCCACATGGCCTTGATCAACTTGAGGCTTTCCACAATCACCTCAACAACATTGCCCCCTGCATCAAATTTACTAAAGAACTTGAAGCTAATAACCAACTTCATTTCCTGGACATTCTTCTCATTAGAAAAGGTGATGGATCACTTGGTCGCCGGGTCTTTAGAAAATCTACCCACACTAACCTCTATCTCCTCGCTTCCTCCCACAACCAGCCTACCCAAAAGGCTAGTATCCTTAAAACCCTAGCAACAAGGGCCTTTCGTATCTGCGATGACGATCATCTTAGCAGTGAGCTATCCCATCTCACCAAGGTCTTTAAACTCAATGGGTACCGCAACAAATACATCAAGAGAACTCTTAAACAAGCCCAAAACTACCTTAACTCTAAACCCGACAAGAAAACCTTGGAACCTATTTTTCAAGCCACCCTTCCTTTCATTGAAGACATCTCTAACAAAATTGCAAGAATTCTTTGCAAGAAAGGCATCTCTAGTGCCTTCAAATCTCTTTCCACCATCAAAAACCTCATCCCATCTACCAAAGACCCCACGGACAATCTTTTAAACTCAAGTGTCTATAAAATAGATTTCTCCTGTGGAACCCCTTACATAGGTGAAACAGGTAGATCTATTTGCACACGAATCAAAGAACATTGTGCAGACATTAGACACGAAAGGGTCTCTAAATCAGCCCTCATTGAGAACTCCTCTAACACCAAGCACCACATCTGCCTTGAGGACACTCTTATCCTAGCCAAAGAAGATAACTACTTTAAAAGAAAACTTAAGGAGGCTATCTTTATTAGAAACAACCCTGCTAACCTAAATAGGGATGATGGATGGAACCTAAGCCATTCTTGGAATCCTCTTCTTAATTCCCTCAAAAACTAACCCCTTCCCTTTGACCTCTTCTTTCCCCCTGTTCATCTCAATCTCTGTTGTGTCTTTCTCTTTACCCCTCTCTCCCCTTCTCCTCCCTCTCTTTTCTCTCTCCTTCTTCCTCTCTTCCCCTCCACACCTCTCCTCTCACCTTACCACCAAACCCTGGTCTGATCCCTTCATTGTACCACCCCCCCTTATATTTATAGTTCTCCTATTCCTTTAGTTTCTTCTGATCTCTCCTTTCTTTCTTCTCTTTGTATTCTCTTATCTATAGGGACGTCCTTACTTTCTCCTTTATCTCTTTGATTTCATCTTCATGTTTCTTTCTTTAAGCTTCCTCCTTTGGTTTTCTCCTGGTTTTGGTTTTCAACCTTCTCCCTCTCTTTTCTCCTTCCCCTTCTCTTTACATGTCTTTGGATTTTATTAACTCTTATCTTTTTTGTTTTCTTCGTGTTTTGGTTTCTTCCCTCATAGTTTTTCTTCTTTGAGGTTTTCCTTTCTATGTTATTTTATTCCCACTCTTGGTCCTCATCACGCCCTCTTCATCGTTCGCTCCCTCTCCCCCTTTCTTTTTCTCCTTGTCTCTTTTTCTCGTGCCTGGAGTTTGTTGGTTTTTCCTCCTTGGTGGTTTTATAGGTTCACTCAAATCTTTCCTCCGTTATACACATTTATATATCATATATTCTTGGTTGAGCTTCATTCTTAGATATATCTTAGCTCTATTATATACTTTATTATATTCTGGATATTATTAGTAGGTTTTTATAATTTTCTTTCTTTCTTCTATCTCTCACTTTTTGCATTCACCTTTTTGTAATTCTAGCTCTTAGCTTGATCCTCTTTCTTTAACTTTTTTTTTTTCTATTGATACCCATACTATGTATATTCTTCTATTTTTGTTCCTTAGATACTTTTAGTAGCTATATGTAGATATTTGCTTTTTATACTTTTCTTTATATTTATTGATATATAATTTGCATTCATGATTAAATTTGCATTCATATTGAGACATCCTATTGCCTTTTTGTTTTCTTCTTGTTCTATTTCTTGCTTTTATCTTGATTCTCGTACTTGCACCTTTGATTAATTTGTAATCTTTTTATAATTTTCTTTCAATTTGTTATAACTCTTAACCTTTTTGTTTTTCATCCCTTTGCATTCTTACATTTAGCATGATGTTCTTTCGTGCACCTTTCTATTTGTATATGCTCCTATGTATATTCTTTTAAATGCATTTATACATATTTTTGATCCTCATATAGATTTAGATACCTTCCATATTATTTAGATACTTTTTGATTAGATATATGTAGTTTTTTTGTTATTTATACCTTTCTTGATGCATATAGATATACTATTATTTATATTCATATATAAATATGTATACTTACATTTAGGATTGTATATTTATATTCATTTTTTGGGAAGTTACTTATTACTTTTGACTATTCTTTTTGCATTTTTCAGCCTTGTTTCCTTTTCACTCCTTTTCTTTTTGTTTGGCCTTTCCCTTATTCCTAGGATTAAGCTTGTAACCCGTGCCTACCCCCCTCTCTCCTTTAAAAGACTCTATCTTTAGTTTTACTTCATTTGCATTCTCCTCTTATCCTAATGATGGATCACAGACTATGATCCGAAACATTGATACAAAAAAAGCAACATAGTTTTTTCCCAGAAACTTACAATTTGATCATCATGGACTGCGGAAACATCATGTCTACTATTGTAATAATAAATTAAAAAGTCAATTTAAAAATGATAATAAAATGAAGCTTTTAACTCTTAATGCAAACTCCATTGCTTGTGGTATTTATCAAATTTACATTAATGTGAGGGGAAAGCATGTTTTGTTTAACACATTAATAAATAAAATTATTTCACTAAATGCAAGAATGAAATATTGTTGGTGATAAATGAGATTAAATTTAAACACATCTCAATGGTTGACTGCATCACTTAGCTTCAAATATCAATATGAAACTAAAGGTGAGTAGTTTATTGGTGAAGTTCTTCTCTTTTAACTTTGTCTATTTTTTTAGTTAAATGGTGTAATAGTTATATAAAGTACATTCTTAATATAATGTTTAATTTTATTTCTAAAATATTTACATAAATAATATAATAAAGAGAATAATTTATTTTAAATATTTGAAATCTACTTGAAAAATAATAATAAAAATTAATATAATAAATTATATAAAAGATTATTTATCATTTTTTAATATTCAATCTTTTAATATATTTTTAAAAAATCTTAAAGTTACAAAGATAAAAAGACTATACATAAAGACTTCTATATTATATAAATTTGTGAAATAAAATTGTATGTTAACAATATTATTAATTTAAAATTAAAAAATTGTTTATTAATATGATATTTTATAAAAACTTTGCATAAAAATTATAAAATGGCTAATATAAGATCCATAAAGTAGCATAACTATTAGTTTCAAAATATTTTTGTGTGACATTATACATATCTTAAATGTATTAAAAATGATGCTATCATTCATTACCCCTAATAATCATATTTAATCATTTAGTACCTCCACATTCTACATAATCTTCACACTACATGATAAAATATACAATCTAAATAGGTTTTTGATTTAACTAGTCTTCAAATCCCAAATTTATATTTTATTAAATTTAATTTACAAATGAATTTAATAAGTTTATAATGACCTAAAACATATCATGTCCATGTTAAAGTACATAGTGTGAGAATAAAAGTATGTGCGAGAAGGAAAAATAAAGGGTAACATTTCCTTGTGCTATACTTTAAGGAATATTAAGAAGAAAAAATAAAAGAATATTCTTTCTTAAATATTTTTTTTTGTTAAGATTATTCTTATTAAGAGAAAAGCATCGCAAACATTAATTAGCCCAAATTTAATGCTTATATCTCTATAAATTACATCAATAAAAAAATCCAATTAAGTTTTTATTTAGTTTTTCCTACCCTTAATTTTGGCATTCATGTCCTTAAAAAATGGAAACATAATATCTAAAAAAAAGTTTTTCCTCACCTAAATTTTGGCATTCAATGTCCTTACAAAACGTAAACATAATATCTAAAAAAAATCTACAAAATCGGCTCTTTAGAGCTCAAATTATTAGCCATCACAACACTGATTTTTTTGATAATTTTTGTTAAATTTTTACACATAGACTTAGAAAAATTTAATATTTGTTCAACATTCAAAAATAATACTCTGTTGTGATTAGTTTATTTTACATAGATTAATCACTAGATAAGAAGAACTCATTAAAATAATATTGCCCAAAGTACTAATAATTTTTTTATAATTAACATATACAATAAATAAAAATTGAATATTAATATAAATATTACACAATATAATATATTAATATTTAGATCAGTATAATATTTCAATATTTTATATTTATACACAAATATATATTAACATTTCATTTTACTATAATATAACATAAATATAAATACATTATAATGATAATTCTACTAATTTAATATGCATTCTATTATTAATATATAATTAATTATATTATTTCATTAATATTTAAAGTATCAAATTTATAAATATTATATATATATAGAGATTTTTCCATGAAGGAGATTCAGGGGAGTAGCTCTGAGGTTGATTGAGGGTTGAGTGAAAACCTCCATGATCTTTCTGATTGTATCCTTTCCTTCTCTGATTGCTCTTTTATTCTGTGCCCTTCCATAGTTCTGCGAGTCTTTGGTCTTATGTCTATGTTGTTTGTGTTTTAGGGTCTTAGGTATTTTGTGCTATGATTTTTCAAATTTATCAAAGTTAAAAATTTAAATGTACGTTTTGATTGTTTCTCACCTAAGCCTGTGTGTCGTAGTTGTAGTCCAGAGAAGTTATTGTGGGGGGTGCCACTTGGGGGCTCTATATACCCTTTGGCCAAGGCATTAATTGCTCAGTCATTAGGAGTTATGGAAGGTAGCAAGGAAGTTAATGAAAGGGCTAAAGGGATACATGAAGAAAAAACATACAAGGAAGCGCTTTAGTTTGATGATGTTGAAGCTCTGCCAAAATATGTGGGCTTCGAGATTAGAAACAAGGTTGGAGCCAACTATGGATTCTCCAATGGAGGTAGAGGTGAGGGAGAAAGATGTGATGAGGAACAAGGTAAGTTCTCTCCCTATTCCCTAGCTATATTCCTTATCCCTAATGACAAGATGGTCATGACAATAAAAATGAGAAAAACAAACTTAAAAATATTGATATTTTTCTAGTCTATTTGGATGTCAAAAAATTGCATTCTAATTTTTTTTTACAACTGGTTAATGTTGGTATGGGGAAAAAACTTGGAATTCAAGTCTCATTTTGTAGAATGATGCAGAAAGGATTATTTGTAATTTTGTTAAAAAGTCAACCAATGCAGAAAAAGGTTGTGGAAAAGGGCTTCTAGAATGTTGGACAAATGATGTTTAGGGTCCATTCCTTGGAACTGAATACCTCTAAAGAAGAAATTATCTTCTGTTCTATCCCTATACGGTTTAATATTAAGCATGTACAGGAGAAACTTTGGGTATTCTTACCTCATATTTTGAAACACTTAGGAAATACCCTCAAAATTAAGGATTCAAGAAGTACACTTCCTCACATGGATGCAAGGGTTAAATGATTTCCATCAATACTAGAGCATTTATTCATGAGAAAATTGAAATTAATCATTTTGACATATCTTTTGTTTGTGGAATTGAAGCATTGGGGGACCTCAATGCTTACTTCTTTTGTGAAATAGACGGTCACCAAAAGAAAAAGTGTCCAAATTTAAATAATATGGATAATAACTTAGGTTTTGCAGATGTCCAGAGCAGAAAAAAGGAAGAAGTTAGTAAAAATCTAGGAGAAGTTGATGTATCCAGAAGGAAACAATCTAGTAAGGAAAACAATAGACTTAATGGTACTAAGGCTATTAAACCATGGGTCATTTTAAATATGGATACACCCTCTAGAGAGGTGAAGAAGAGAGAAAGGGTTATGCTAATCATTCTTGAAAGAAGATTGAGTGTATTAAGTCTTGAGGAAGGAGAACTCCCTATAGTTGCCAAAGAAGTATCAACATCTATAGGTTCTTTTGATACCAACACTAAAAGGGGCTTAGAATATTTGTCAAGTAGAGACATGCTCCCTGAGTTATTATCCCTTGAGAAAAATGTTGTCATCCTAGGGGAATAGTAGATATAGGTCTTCAATGATTTAAGGATGATATGAACTCTAATAAGAGGGATCTGCTTGAAAATTTTGTTGAATCTCAAAGCATCTTATAGAAAAACTATGTTAGCCTAGAGAAAGGAGTATATAGCACCAAGGATCAAAATATATTGATAGAGGATAATAAGATGAATTCACCAAATATATGTTCTATATAAAAGAAAGAAGCTTACCTGAAGTAAGATATTGTTTTTAAGGCTAACAATATAAGACACAAAAAATGCTCAGGAGTTGGTTTTAGATTAGTTGAAAGAACAAATATTAGCCAAGAAAAAAATAGAAGAAGCAAACTTAGCAAGGTTGTCTATTTCCCATACAATAATAGATCCTGAGGGGTTAATAGTTGCATCATACAAGGAATGTGGAAACATAATGTGGTACAAGAGTCAAGAGGAAAGTACTATAGAAGGGAAAAATAAAGAAGACTCAAATACAAACATTGAAGGGGTAAAAAAAAAGAAAATACATTAGTAGAAAAGGATGTATGCTTAAAACATGTAAAAAAGGAAAATGGAAAAAATTGCCTAGTTGTTTTGATAGGTTGTATAAAAGTGCAAAAATTGGGAACCCATAATGCTCATGAATATGATCTATTTTAGTTGGAATATAAGGGGACTAGAATTCCCAAATAGAAAATATATAGTTAGAGACTTTTGTAATAAGAACAACCAGATGGACTTTTTTCTCCTACAAGAGGTAAAGGCTACAGGATTCCTCTTGGAGAATAACTTGAAATTTATTTGGAGTAAAGCTAATTACTTCTTTTCTAATCATGATAAGGGTAAATGGGTTTTTGCTATTCGGATTAAGAACAGATGGTATGATTATATAGTTCAAAATGGTTTCTCTCTTTGTAATAGATGTTTATGGGTTATTATGCAAAAAGATTAACTTTGGAATCTATACAATTTATGCTCGAAATGACCATAAGAGCATAATTGAAATTTGGAAATGGCTAACTTCAAAGTTACCAAAAAATTTCTTGGATAGTAGGAGGAGACTTTAACATGGTAGAGCATAAGGAATACAAACAAGGAGCATATACTAGGATTGGAAAGGTAATAATTATTGTTTTTGGAATAAGATGAAGAACATTCTTAAGCTTTTTAATCCCCTTCAAGCTAAGAAAAAGGATAGTATAAGTAATTGGTTTATGTGGTGTAATAGCCAACAAGATAATAAAAGGATCTATTATAGGCTAGACAAATTTTATGCCAATAAGAACACCTTCTATTTTCAAGTTTTTAAAGATTCTAATAGTGTTAAGGTTTTCCCTTCAACACTATCTAACCATCATCCTATTGGTACTCATATTATGTTGAAGGATCATGAAGAAAATAGGATCAGGAAAGATAATTTTTTTAAACTGAATACAAGCTTTCAACAAGGCCAAGATTGCCTAGATGGAGTTTTTAGATTGATGTTGATTTTGAAACCTATCTCCTCCAAAGAGGATAGAAATAATTACTAGAATAACATGCTAAAGAATTGTAAGTTGTTCTTCCAAACAATGGGTCTGAAGAAATATGCTTTGGACTGTAGAAGAGAAGAATCCCTCCTTCATGAAGAATTCCTTGTAGCTAAGGACAATGTGTAGACTCATGTCAATGATAATGATAAGATTCAGAAGCTAGGGGAGATTAAACATAAACTAAGTTTCAAACTGTTTAGTGGAAAAATTTGTAGTTTGTTCTAACTAGGTTAAGTACTACAATTTCTCCAAGCTAAACATTGGGAGGACAAGCATTCAGTGTGAGGTCAATCTATGAGTTTCTTGTCTATCCCTTATGCTCGTGATATCTAATTTCAAGAGACTAACTAAGGTTTTGTTAAGTGTTTTACTCATAAACCAAGTAAACCCTAATTATGCCTTAAATCAGAGATATTTAGAAATTGGTAATGAAATAGGTTGAACTGATCACAAAAATATAGAGAAAGAGTTTCAAAGATTGTGCACCTAGATTTTGAGGACTTATTGGACTAGGGCGCCCGCTCCTTAGTTCCAAAAGTTCCTGAAACTGGAAATCTTATGCACAGGCTATCTAACACTCCCAAATGGCTTCTAGATCTAGGAAATTGCCATTAGTTGGACTAGGGCACCTACTCTTTAGTCCCGCAAGTGTCAGATTCTAAAAACTTAAAAGTCTGTGACAACTATACCCACAATATCCTCCTTGTAGCTTCTTTCTGCCGAAACATGCAAAATACGATCTGTACCTACAAAAGAAGAAAGATGTTGTGGCTATATGGGAGCTTGCCTCAGTCAAGCCCTGTCTTTGGTATTTCTACCTCAACAATAGCTAGAGATAAAGATTTGCAGAAGTGTGTGCAAACCTAACAATGTGTATGTAGAAATATCAAACCCTAGATGTCTCAATCAAGGGAAGATCAACAACTTGCTTTGAATCAATAAACACATACAAATTCACCTCAAGGAGATGAAAACAAATGAAGACTTGCATGAACAAGAAGGTGAATCAACAATGTATGCAGAGGATCTCCAAGCTCAATGTTGGAAGCTTCAACCCTTCTCCTAATAATGCAAAGAGTGTACAAACCCTAGGAAGAGCAAGATAGTCTCAAGATCTTGATTCCTAATCTCCATACATTGTCTCCATGATAGCAAATATAAAATACTTTCGAAAGCTTCAACAAGTTATTAATCTTCAATGGCAATTTTGGCAGAGTTTTGGCATCAATCTTGCATAAGAATTGGGTATGTTAAAATGATTTTCAAATGTCTTTTTATATCTAGCTTTAGGAAAATTCAAATTTTGAAATAACGTCTAGATATCTTGCGAAAACCAAGAATTCAAAAATGTAATCCTGAGGCACTCGGTGGGAGCCAACATCCTGCCAAAATTCAAAATCCCAGGAAATAGGGGAGGACTAGGGTTTGGGTGCCCAAGTCCAAGCACCCAATTTCCACTTAGATCTACTTTTTGGGGGTCCTAGGGACCTATATGTCAAACTCCCTTTTCGGGTTCCATCAAAATGTTACATCAAAAAGTGAACATTTTGCAACTAGACCTAGTCATCAGGGTTTCAGAAAGATCAGAAAGAAAAAGGTTGAGAGATCACCCAAAGCGAGGATCTAAACTAAGGGAAATTGTACCATTCCATATAGGAGGACAATTTCTTACATTATATTTAGCCCCCAATTTAGTGGCCATATGACACTACGTGCATATGCAACTAAAGGAAAGTAAATACATCAATCATGAAAAGGATACTGTAGAGGAAGCCAAAGTGTTGTCGCCGAGAAGGAAGGAGCCCCCAAGTTTATAATCTTGCAAGACCACAAAGTCAAGAACCACAACCTACAAAGGAACACTTATCAGAAAATCAAAACCAAATCAATTTGCAACCACCACCAATGAGTCAGTACAAAAACACTAAGGGGGTTAAGTGATGAGACATGATGAGGGAGGAAATCAAGGGAGAAATATGCCCCCCTTGTTTCTTCTTGCTTAGTTCGAGAGTAGAAACAAGGAGATATCCACGAGCATCAATTTTAGGGAAACTTGATGAGAAATGTGTTATGAGGGTCATTTGAAGAAACAAAACTCAGACATAAAACATTGGGTAAAAAAGAGAGCAAAACCAGGATTCCAACATAACAAACGACACTAAAATCAGAGTTTAGCAACTCAAGATAAGGGCTCAAGAGTAAAAGAAATCAATCTTGCACCTAGTTAGGGATAGGAATTCTCACTCATTTACTTTATGTAAAGGGGAGTTGTCACTTATCACTTACTCATTCTTTCTTCTTGTCATTGTAGAAAAGGTAGAGGAGAGAGAGAAGGAGAATAGGAGAAAAACAATGCCGCGACGACACCCGTATCAGCCACCACAACTAGAGATGCTCTGAGCCCGAGTAGCAGAGTGGTGTTTGGAGGCCAAGGTAGGGTCCTAATCTTGTACTTCTGCCATCTTTCAGTTTACTTTTTGTTTTGACTTTGTCTCTTACTATGCCAAGAGGGAGGAATGGATAGGGGTCCCTGAGAGGGGTGCCCGAGTCCACCTAGGGTGCTAGAGTCTCTATGGGGCGCCCTAGTCCCACAGGGGCACCAGTATCCTTCTAGGGCATCCTAGTCTTCTTGGGGTGCCTAGGTCCACAGAGAACATGGGCCCTAGGCAGAGGCACTCTTTTTTGTCTTTGATAGCTACTTTCGATTTTAGAAGAGATTCTGATGTTTTTGCTTACTTTTCGATCTGCGGGACATCCCTGAGTTACGTGAGCACACAAGCGGTCACCTGATGGGGCTTCTATGAGAGCATGCTAGTTCACTGTCCATTGCAGAGAGAGAGCACCTACAGACATTGGGCATATGTTGGGTGTTTGATATGCCCACAATCAGATTCCACTAAACTATGTTGATGGCACTGATGGAGAGATGGGATGCAGATACATCCACATTTCAATTATCGACAAGTGAGATGACCATCATGCTAGATGATGTGTATAGGATCCTTCGACTTCCCATCTGAGGAGAGACAGTGAGGATAGTAGGACATCACTCAGCAAGGTACACCCACAAGAGTTAGCCATATTGCTTGGGTCACACTATTTCTTAGGTTGAGCGAGGACACATTCAACTCCAACTACTAGAGAAGGGATGTGGTGACATTCCCTTGTTGCAGAGGATTATGATAGTCATAGTTACACTATCCATCACACCAGATGGATGAGGCACTCACCTACATGTGGGTCTCATTCACACTATTAGGGAGATGGAGGAACATCAGATAGTCTATGTATGGGGGCACAGTATGCTTGCGCACCTATACTGTGACTTAGGGCGATATGTCAACTATGAGTTGCATAGTCTGATGATCTGCACATTACTACAGGTCTGGGATTTTGAACACATCAGGTGCACACAACCAATGGGTTATCCTATACAGGTAGAATTCACCCATTCACATATTTATGCCTATCCACTTGTCAGGTGTTGGAGGCATGGTAATCTGCTATACTGGAGAGTTGTTTTTGACAAATTATAGCCTAGCGACATTATCTAGAGACCATATCACAGATACATCAGATGGCCTGGCTAGCAAAGGTAGTTAGCGAGGATGCAGAGGGATTAGCTAATGGCCAGTCACCTTGATCATGTCATGGCCTAGTTATATTTTGACAGGGTGGCATGGTAGTTTGGACAGGTGTAGGATGCTCTCGCAGTTCAGCTAAGCTATGCACATAGTACAGTTAGGGAAAATACTATTCAACAACCGACAGCAACAGACACGCCACTTAGTGATGATGAGAGTTCTGAGGATGTAGAGCTAGTGTCAAACACAGATGATGTCAGTTGTAACTGAGCATATCAGACCTGGTGGTACACAGCACAGCCTGCTCCTATCTTTCCACCTGGTCACCCTACAGGTGATGCTCGGCCTTGGGCTAGTCACGCTAGTGACGCAGGGGTAGAGGACGATGTTAGTGATTTTAAAGGATACTACAATCTCGATGAGGATGATGAGGATGAGTCAGAGTAGGTCCTGCCACAGTACGTCTTCAGAACAAGACCATGACAAGGCTAGCAGGAGGTGGATGTTGACAAGGAGACCACGGTTTAGGGCTTGTGGTCCTATACCTGCAAGTGATGCGAGACCTAGTCAGAGACAGCGGGGAGAGTCTGGTAGGTCTATGCCCCCAGCTATAGATAAGACTGTAGAGTTCATCACACCTTCAGTGATCTGAGATCCATCCTGGCAAGATGGAGATCTAGGTTAGGTTTGATTTATTATTTTGATGCTTTGTATAGTTTATTATTTATGAGATTATAATATCTATCGTATGCTTTATTTTGTAGCTGGGCCAGATGCTTGGCAAGACTTTTTGGGTTGTGTCATAGCAGACATAGTACCTATAGATATTTTAGACCAGCGAGTGCGGGCAAGTTGTTCACCACGATCATCTATTGGGTGACATGCAAAGATTTTTATGCCTTTTGTTTGGTACAAGACTACTACAGAGGCTATGCTAGAGCAGTCTGCATGAGAGAGAGGAGTTTTAATAGAGATTGCGCATGCCAAAGTTGAGATTAGGGCATAGTGAGAGTAGATAGTAGCGATACCTACATCAGAAGGAAAGCTAGCTGTTAGTGAGTTCTTACTGCGTGAGGTTAGTCAGGCGAGAACTGACAGAGACAAGGTTCAGTCTGAGAGAGACCAGTACCAAAGGATGTACCAGGAGGCAATGAGTAGATGATAGAGATGAGAGGTGAGATCAGGGGGTTATGATTACGAAGCATCTCTAGGAGTCATTCACAATCCGTAGCCACACATGGTCAGGCTTCTGTCACTCGCACACCATGAGGGCCTAAGGGTACTGGCAATCGAGGCTTAGCTATGTGATATATTTATTTAGGTACTACAACATCCCATTTTGTCTTGAGGGATAGTCTAGTCAGATGTATTTTTAAAACTAAGGATATATATATATATATATAATGTTTATTTGTTTTCATCTATGTGTAATGATTTTTGATCTATCACATGTGATTTTCATAAAAAAGCAACTAGTGATGATATTTAAATGCTATAATTAATGCTATTGTGATAAACTGACAATTCTTAAAAGAACATGTAGTAATGAACACAATGATCAAGCATTTTAAACATAATCCAAATTTCAATGCTATATTCAGTTAATACTAAAGTGATCTAAGCAAAGAATACATAAATAGGATACAACAATGATCAACCAAACAAAGATGAATACTAAATGAATTAAGACAAAATAGTAATTTTTTGTCAAAATTGAAGCTAATCTATATAATAAATTGGCTCAGGAACATTTAACATTAGATCTTTTAAGCATAAAATCTTTTGAGGTGTGCTGTATTAATGGGTTCTTTAACCGATGTACTTTGCTCATTAGCTAATTTATACGCTCCAGATCCAAAGGTTGCAGTAATTATATACGGTCCAAGCCAATTAGGGCTGAACTTACCTTTTTCACTAGGCGGTACGTTTACATTGCATTGATTTTCATAAAGAATCAGATCCCCAACATTAAATGAATGATGTATGACTTGCACATTATAGGATCATTGTACACCTTTTTGATAAGCCTTGAGGAGCTCAAGAGCGGTAATTCGTCTTTTGTCAAGCATCTCAATTTCTTGTAATCTTTTCTCACATTCCATGTCATCAGCCATGATGTCTCTTAGGGAAATTCTTAGGGAGGGAATTTCTAACTCCAAGGGCATTATCATGTTTGCACCATAGACAAGATTATATGGTGTATTACTAGTAGGTGTTCTAATGCTTGTTCTGTAAGCCCACAATGCATATGATAATTGAGTATGCCAATCTTTTTTATCTGTTTATTAATAGTTTTTCGTAAAATCTATCCAATAACTTTGTTTGAACTTTCTGCTTGGCCATTTGATTGATGATAATAAGGCGTAGAGAAGCGATGTTGTATATGGTATTTTTTGAGGAATATTTTTACATCCTTGTTTTTAAATGGTGTACCATTGTCCAAAATGAGGGAGGACGGTATTCCAAATCGAGAAATAATGTTGTCTTGTATAAATCGATAGATTACATCAGCGGTCATAGATCACAAGGGGATTGCTTCGACCCACTTTGTAAAATAATCAGTGGTGGTAATGATAAACATATGCCCTTGAGAGGAGGGTGGGGAAATTTTACCAATTAGATCCAACCACCAAATAGAGAATGGCCATGGTGACACTTGGGCATGAAGCTCTTGGGCGGGATCATGGATTAGGTGTTTGTGTTGTTGAAATTGCAGGCATCTCTTGACATAAGTAAAGGAATCTTGTTCCATATGCTGCCAATAGTAGCCCATTCGTAATAATTTTTGTACCATGGACTTTCCTCCGAAATGCCATCCATAGGCACCAGAGTGAGCTTCTTCTAAAGCTATCAAAATCTCTTAATTACTTAAACATCAGAGTAAAACACCATTGTTACTTCATCGATATAAGACATTTGACAGTATAATGTATCGTGTTGCTAGTTTGCATAAATGGATTTGGGCATTCTTAGATGTTGAATTAGGAATACTTCCATCATGTAAATAATTGAATATATGGGAGAACCATTCATTAGTGTATGTATTACCATAGAGTTCTTTATTCACAACTATAGGATATTCAATTGTCGGTATTTTAAGATTATGAACAACGAAAGTAAATTCCTTAGGAGAATCATCAAGGGATATAAGGGAAGTTGCACTTGCCATTGCATCTGCATGTCGATTATCTTTCCTAGGAATAGTGCTAATTGAATATGATGTGGATTGTTTTAAGAGAGATAATGCCAACTCATGGTACTGAGATAGCTTATCATGCTTAGTTTGATATGATCTAGTTATTTGTTTGTCAATTAGCTAAGAATCACCATATATTGTGATGTGTTTTATATTAAGAGCCAAGGCAGCATGAAGTCTTGCAATAAGAGATTCACATTCAGATATATTGTTTGTGCATAATAAGTCTAAGAGGTAAGATAGGGGAACTAGCTTGCCTATGGGGGGTATCAATATAATACCAGCCCCGGAGCCAGTTCTACATTTTGATCCATCAAAGTATAATTCCCATTTTTCATCCACCGAGATTGTTAAGATTTGGTGATTAGGAAATACATCATGATATTGTGTAGAAAAGGGTGAAGGAGCTTCAACTAACTGATCAGCTAACACTTGATCTTTAATCACTTTTTGGGAAATGAACTTGAGATCGAATTCTATTAGTAACATGACCCACTTAGCGAGATGACCAAATAAATCTATTTTCACAAAGAGATGTTTCAGAGGGTTGAATTTTACCATCACATGCACTTCAACATTTAAGAGATAGTGTCTAAGCTTTTGAGTTCCAAACACTAAGGCTAAGTAATGCTTCTCTATAAAAGTGTATCACACTTCATAATTGAGCAAAGTTCAACTAATGTAATAGGCAGTGCATTCATTGCCTTCAGCATTATGTTGTGCTAACAAAGCTGCTAGGGCATTGTTAGATGTTGAGATGTATAACAAGAATGGTTTATCAAAGACAACAGGTTGTAAAACAGGAAGATTAGCTAGATAATACTTTAAGCCTTTGAAAGATTTTTGACATTTAGAATTCCATTGAAAATTAGAATCCTTCTTCAATGGTTGTGTAAAGGGGCGAGTCCTATCCATGAGTTGTGAAACAAATTAGTGGATGGCCTGTATCTTTCCCTGCAAACTACGAAGTTGAGATATGTTCTTCAATATTGGCATGTTAACAATTGCGTTGATCTTTTTCGTATCCACTTCATAACCACGATTTGAAACAATGAATCCTAGTAACTTTCCACTGTCCACATCGAAAAGATACTTACGAGGGTTCAATCACATATTATATTTCCTTATATGCTCAAATATTTGTTGAGGATTTGTAGCGTGATCCTTACAATGGATAGACTTTGCCAAGATGTCATCGACATAGTCTTCTAAACTATTGTGCATATAATCATGAAATATAAGAGTCATTACACATAAATAAGTAACTCCCACATTCTTAAGTCCAAATGGCATGACTACCCAACAAAATGTACCCCAAGGTGTTATAAAAGCTATTTTATATTAGTCTTGAGGATTTATTAAAATTTGATTATATCTTGAAAAACCATCCATGAAAGATAGTAGTTCATGTCCAGCTATGGAATCGATAATCATATCAATATTAGGGAGTGGAAAATCATCTT
Source organism: Cunninghamia lanceolata (assembly GCA_027924645.1). Lineage (NCBI taxonomy): Eukaryota > Viridiplantae > Streptophyta > Pinopsida > Cupressales > Cupressaceae > Cunninghamia > Cunninghamia lanceolata. Next base: position 11,133,950 of record BSBN01000130.1, on the reverse strand, counting down.
TCAAAGATGCCAAATTCAAATCTTAGAAATCTGTGCACATTCTTATATGACCATTGGGTTTAGCGATGACAACAATATTTGAAATCCAAGGTGAATAATCAATAGGTCAGATGAAACCAGCTTGTAGAAGCTTTTCTATCTTAGTTTTAACAAGCTGTGCAATCTTAGGATTCATCTTACGAATCTTCTGTTTGAATGGCTTAACATCTAGTTTCAATATGATATTATGCGTTACTTGATCTGAGGATCAATGCTAGGCATGTCAGATTACTTCCAAGCAAATAATTCTGAGAATTCATGCAATAACTTAGTCATCTCTTCTTTTTCTTCTATATTTAAACAATCACCATTAGGGAGAACTTTTTTAGTGTTATCCTTATCCATAATGACAACAATAGTCTTTCCATTGAGGACAGTACTATGGTCTAAGGGATTATATGATTGTAATTGTTCTTCAAATTATCCATTGGGATTTATAGTAGCATTTATTGTGCTAGTAATTTTTGCAAAATATGAGTTGTTTAAATAATAAGGTAGGCCGTATTTATGATGATAATGAGGAATATTGTCATAAGCACCCAAGAATTCTACTATTGCTTCATCCATTGAGAATACACCCAACAAGAATGGTCCTAGAGGACAATTAATGTCGATCATCTCAGGAAATATCAAACTATGTGTTGATATAGTATTCACATTAAGAGTAGGGCGTTTACAGGCTTTTGATTCCTTGAAAGGATTGTATCCAATGCCACCAGAACAATGTTGCAAAGAAGATTCTATAGGGACTTTGATTCCTTGTTGATTTTTACCATAACCTTTACCTACATAATAACAATATTTATAAAGGATTTAGAATCCTTGACCATAAAGAGAAACCATTTCCTTAGAGGAAGGTGGAGCTTCATAAGTGTCATAACCAGTAGTGTAAGGGTATTATCCTTATTTGTTACTAAAGAAGATTTATGCTTATCAATCGAAGCGTGTGATATGATTTATGCAATGTTTAATGTTTCGGGGACGGGGTTTTTGAGTTTGTATTCTCCTGTAGAGGAAGATGTAAAATCCAGTGAACCCCAGTCATCACCAACAAATGCATTCGATTGTTTAGGCTCTTGCATAACTTTTTTGGTAGCAAGAGGAGTTGATAAATCCATTTTTAGATTGTTTAGAGTCTTAGGACAAACAACATGCTTATGAACTTCCATTTGTAAGCAACTATCTAGTTCAGGATTAGCATAAATAGTGTGTAACTTATCTTTGAATATAAACTTGATTGAATGATGTAGAGTAGAAGGAATTGCTCTTAATGCGTGTATCCAAGGTCTACCAAGAATCATGTTATAAGATAGAGAACAAGGCATGACATGAATCAGGGTAGGCACCATCACAGGTCCAACTTGTATAGGTAAAGTTATAGTGCCCATGGATTGTCATCCAACATTGTTAAAACCACAGATACTTAATGATTCCAGTTTGATTGCAGATGTATCAACCTTAATCTTATGTAATAAGTCAATGCCACAAACATTAAGGGTTGATCCATTATTGATCATAGCTCTCTTAACCAATGTTTTGTTTATTGTAACGAAGATAATCAAAGGATCATACTAATTTTAAACTTTGAGAGATGGCAATTCATGTTGTTGAAATAGAATATCTATTTTTGTGGCATGCATACAATGTAATAAAGCAACAACATCATTTGGTTTAACAATAGGAGGAACAATCACCTTTTGTAAAGCTTCTTGTAGCATTCCATGGTAAGTAGGTGAAGATTGTATGAGTTCCCAAAGAGATATCTTTGTAGGAGTAGTGTGAAGCTGCTCTACAAGATCATAGTCTTTACCACCTTTATATGTTAAATGAAGTGCTTGAGGAAGCATAGGTTGAGAAGCTGGTAAAGATATCGGAATACTCAATTGTTGTGTACTTTGTCTATTATTTTAGGTATTGTGTGTATGAGCAACCACATTATGATTAATTTGTTGTAAGTTTTGTTGCGCTATTTGTTTAGCATAATCGTAAATGTGATCAGGAGGTTGAGAAGAAGATGGACAACCTTTCATAGGAAGCACAGGTTTAGAAGATGGTTGCATCACATTTGAACATAAAGTGACCGCAATTTTCTATTTTTGAAGCTTTTCTTTAGATTTAGGAACATAAATTGCATTTACAAATCTTTGAAATAACGACGGCTTTGAGGTCGTAGTGGAATGTTAAATCGAGATAAAGTCCTCAAGGGCTTCATCTAACATATCAAAGTCATCACGACTAAACGACTCATCATAAGCATGAAAATCTTGCAAAAAAATAATCTGACATTTTAACATGCTCTTTTTAATCAAGATTCAAATGCACAATGATGGCCTATGAAAATGAAATACTATGTAAAACAATAAATAACAATTTTTTCCAACTCTTTTAGTGAAAAGATAAAGAATATGATTCACAATTCAATGCATGCAATTCCACCAAAGAGATTTTCAATCTAAATATGCTCTAGGATAGAAAATTATTTTAGATCTGAAGTTTAAAAGGATGCAAATTCTTTAAAGCTCAGGTTCACCAAAATGTTTAGTGGAAAAATTGGTAGTTTGTTTTAACTAGGTTAAGTACTACAATTTTTCCAAGCTAGACATTGGGAGGACAAGGATTGAGTGTGAGGTTAATCTATGAGTTGCTTTTCTATCCATTATGCTTGTGGTATCTGATTTCAAGAGCCTAACTTGGTTTTTTTAAGTATTTTGCTCATAAACCAAGTAAACCCTAATTATGCCTTAAATCAGAGATATTCAGAAATTGGTAATGAAACAGGCATAACTGAGCACAGAAATGTAGAGAAAGAGTTTTAGAGACTATGCACCTAGATTTTGAGCACTAATTGGACTAGGGTGTCCGCTCCTTAGTCCCAAAAGTTCCTGAAACTGGGAATCTTCTACATAGGCTATCTAACACTCCCAAATAGCTTCCAAATCCCAGAAATTGCCCACAGTTGGACTAAGGCACCTACTCTTTAGTCCCGCAAGTGTTAGAATCTAAAAACTCAAAATTCCATGACAAATGTACCCACAATATCCTCCTTCTTGTAGCTTCTTTCCGCTGGAACCTATAAAATACGATCTACACCTACAAAAGAAGAAGAAAGATGTTGCAGCTATACAAGAGCTTGCCTCGGTCAAGCCCTATCTTTGGTATTTCTACCTCAATAATAGCTAGAGATAAAGATTTGTAGAAGTGTGTGCAAACCTAACAATGTGTATGCAGAAATATCAAACCCTAGATGTCTCAATCAAGGGAAGATCAACAACTTGCTTTGAATCAATAAACACATACAACTTCACCTCAAGGAGATGAAAACAAATGAAGACTTGCATGAACAAGAAGGCGAATCAGCAATGTCCGCAGAAGATCTCCGAGCTCAATGTTGGAGGCTTCAACCCTTCTCCCGATCATGCAAAGAGTGTACAAACCCTAGGAAGAGCAAGATAGTCTCAAGATCTTGATTCCTAATCTCCATCCATTGTCTCCATGATAACAAGTATAAAATACTTTCAAAAGCTTCAACAAGTCACTAATCTTCAATGGCAATTTTGGTAGAGTTTTGGCATCAAGCTTGCATAAGAATTGTGTATGTTAAAATAATTTTCAAATGTATTTTTATATCTAGCTTTAGGGAAATTCAAATTTTGAAATAACGTCTCGATATCGCGTGAAAATTGAGACTTTGAAAATAGAACCCCGAGGCACTCAACAGGAGCCGACATCCCACCAAAATTCAAAATCCTCAGAAATAGGGGAGGACTAGGGCGCGGGCACCCAAGTCCAAGCCCCCAATTTCAACTCAAATCTACTTTTTGGCGGTCCTAGGGACCTGTAATTCAAACTCCCTTTTCAGGTTCCATCAAAAGGTTACCTCAAAAAGTGTACATTTTGCAACTAGACCTAGTCAATCAGGGTTTCAGGAAGGTCAGAAAGAAAAAGGTTAAGAGGTCACCCAAAGCAAGGAGATAAACTGAGGGAAATTGTACCATTCCATATAGGAGGACAATTTTTGACGTTACAGAAACTATCAAAAATCAAGGAGCCAAATTCAGGGCCAAATTATATTGGCCAATGGAAGGTGACGGGGGAACAAAGTGCTTCTTTAATATTCTCAAAGCTAAGAATGTCAGAGAAGTTGTTAGTCCTATAATAGAGGATGAGGTTTGAAATAAGGATAACAATGATATTAAAGAAAATTCAAAGATTTCTACAGTAATCTTTTTACAACAGAAGATGATACTAGAAATTGTAAAGCTACTCAAAAATTTTGCCAAAGAGTTTTCCCTATTAAATTAAATTTAGATATGAGGCAATTCTTAAATAATAGTATCACTAAATATGAGATTGAAAATACCATTCTCTCTATACAAAATGGGAAATCCCCAAGACTAGATGGCATGCCTGTAGAATTCTATAAGGCTAATCTAGATTGGATCATAGATGATTTATTTGACTTATATCAACAATCTATTTTTAAAGGAACTCTTGGGGAGGATATAAACAAAGGGGTGATTAAAATATTGCCCAAAGAGGGAGATAAATGCAACAAGAAGAATTGGAGACCTATTATACTATTGAACATGTCCTATAAAATAATGGCAAAAATACTTGCTATGAGACTCACATGAATTCTCTCCCTTATTATAAACCTCAACCAAACTGGGTTTATAAAGGGGAGATATATTCCTGAAAATCTGAGCACCAGTTGGGAGGCCTTGAGCTGTGCCAAGGATACATGGTAGAAATAAGGGATTCTTTTGATTGACTTTGAAAAAGCCTATGACATGATTGAATGAACTTTTGTTCTAATGATGTTGAAAGCTCTTTGTTTTCCTGAGCACTATTGCAGTATGGTTAAAATATTGTTTCAAGATACCTCTGTTCAAATAGAATTTAATTGGTCTCTTACCGACCCCTTCAATATGGGAAGATCTATTAGGCATGGTTGTCTTTTAGCCCCTACCTTGTTTGTTATAGCCTCTGAAGCCCTATTCTATCTTTTGAGAACAAACCATTTGGAAGGAAGAGTTAAAGGCATCCTTCTCTTGAATAACAATACTTTTCTAAACATGCAATTTGAAGATGATATTGTCTTATTTCCAGTTCTTCAAAAAGATAATTTAAGGAATATGGAACAAAGGCTTGACATTTTCTATCAAGCATCATGTGTAAAAACTCTTATTATAAATCTATCTTATTGAGTTGGGATGATGTTCCTCCATATTGGTTTGTTCCCAATAGGTGGTAATGGGGGGATTCTAACAAGCAGGTGAGATTTTTGGGCATACCTTTTTTTGTGAATCCTTCTTTGAAGAAAATATGGGATTGGATACTTAATAGGATTGATAAAAAAATTAAGAAGTTGGAATAATCAATACCTTTCCCTTTCTAGGAGAATGTAGGTATGTCAAAAAATTCTATCAACATATTCTATTTATTATGCCTCAGTGTGGGTGTTTTCTTGTTATCAGGTAAACATTATTCAAAAGAAGATCAGAGATTTTCTTTGGTCAGATGGGAAAGGGAGTAAGAAAAGACATGTTGGTGCTTAGGCCTGGTGTTTTCTAAGTAAAGATAAAGGTGGGTTAGGTCTGAAAGACATAAAGGTCCAAGGTGTAACCTTGGTTGCAAAATAGATCATTAAGGCTTTGATGAGAGAGGAGTCGTGGAAAATTCTTTTGAGGAACAATTTATACAATGTTGTGCCAAGAAGAGCTAAAGCTTGGAAAATATTGAATTTGAATGATTGTATTTTAGGTGATTTCAATAGTAAACCCTCAGGATTTGTTGTTTTTTCTACTATATGGAAAGCTTAGGAAATTGTTAAGCCATACATTAGGGAATGAGAGGTGATTAACACTAATCATAATACTTTACAAAGGGATAGATCTATCTGGTGGAACCTTAAATATAGGGATAAATTTCTTGCCCTTTTATAGGGGTGTTCAAAAAAGAAGTGGAACAATTGGGCAATATCTAGATTTAAAGATATCATTAGTGACAAATCATTGAAAAGATGGTCACAAATCAAATTTGAATAAGATCTACCTAAATCACATTAAAAAAAATGTATGTTGTTCTAAGTAAGGCCTTCAAGGGAGACCTAACTCAGGTTTTGGTGGAAGGAGGGGATAGTTTTGATAGAGTTAAGTGGGTGGATGACACAACTCTCTTGGAAATTAATTCTAAGGAATTGTATATTTTGATTATGGAGTCCCAAGTGGTATTTGATTGCACTAACTCTTCCTATAATTCCAAAATTGAACACAGTGTGTTGTCTAAAGCCTTTAAAGTCATTTGGTCTAATCATATGGAACTGGAAAAATTGTGTTCCAGATGGTTATTTATTCCTAAAAAACTTCCTATAGGGTATAATAATAGTCGATGTACATTTTGTAAGTTCCCTGAATAGTGATATCAAGTGTTTTTTGAATGTGAGTTTGCATGTATTATTTGGGATATGTTTATGGGTAGTATTGATAATTGGTCTTTGATCTGTGTAGGCAGGAGACCCTTTGCAGCTTTATGAATAATTTGAGTGTCAAATCTAATATGTTTTGGCTTATTATGTCTACTAATATCTTGTGGTTTATATGGAAGGCCAAAAATGAAGATATATACTAGGGGAAGGAGAGAGTACTTATGGAGTCATTTAAATGGCTCACTTTTTCTTCTATTTGTGAACAAATAATAGCAACTATGGAGATTCCCATTGATAGGTTTATGAAAATCATAGATGAGGGATCAACTATAGTCTATAGATATGATGTTAACCTAGATGAATTTTTGGCCCATGAGCGTAGGAAAGTGGACCCAATGTTTCATAAACAATATATGTGTTGTGGAGTAAAAAGTGTGTTAAACACTCAGAATACTGAGAGGGGGGTGAATCAATATTGCTTTAAACCATTCAAACATTAAATATCCAATCCATTTAGTAGAATCACTTGCAATAAACATGAAATAAAACATAAAGCATGAAACAATCACACATAACACATGAACACCAAGATTTTCACATGGAAAACACAAAATAGGAAAAACCAAGGTGAGGATTAGCTCACAATATATTATAATAAAGCAATCGGTTAAGGTTGATACAATTGGTGGACTCACTGTCCAAGAATGCTCACTGCCAAAGGACTCACTACCTGAAATAAAGAGAAAGAAGAAGAGTTGTAGCTTACTGCAAGAATGGAACTATTACAATTGCATCTAACTTATGCATGAAATACAATTCTAATGAAGTTCAAATTACATAATCAAAACTCTTCACACTAATGTGAAATATCACACTGCTCTGCCTTGCATTTGCTCATTTCCCATTCACAAGCACTTGTCTCATCACTCGGATCACACATATATCATACTTCATCTTGAAACACTGAAAACAATCTTATTTAAATAGCCACTTCACACACAACATCAATTAGGTCAGCCTAAGTGGATGTAATGTGCAAAATATGCAATATAGGACTTGTCGACTACATACCTTGACACACACGCTTCACACCAAGATTCAAACTTTGAAACAAATTGAAATAGGTCGGCATGGACTTAAAATAGCTCCCACACAATAGATCAGAACATATTCATCTTTCACAAATAACTCAAGTGATTGGGTCAGCACCGATGAAGACCTAATTCAAAAAATTGTCAACTGTACATTCACATCCTAATATGCGGACCTCCACAAATCATGAAAACTAGAATATGCCATATATTGACACCTATGAGCATCTCTTTTGAACTGCAAATAAAGAAACTTATCCATAGATGAATGCAGACTCATTTGCTTGCATGCTCTGTACTACAAACAACTATAAACTGTCAAGCTAAACTTCTATCATTCACAATTTTCACATCGGCGATTAGAAATAGATAAAATTTTAGAATTATATACTCCTAACAATGAAAAAACACATATTAGAACCACAGAGCTAGATCTTCAACATCAGATCAATGTGGACCAAATTACTGGAGCTCTATAACTCAGAAATGCCAGAACTAACACTTAGCCAAATTTCATCATAGGGTTCTTTACTGGATCAAACCTTCTTGGAAATTAGTCTTATACATAGGATCAAACCCTCTTGCAAAATTATCAATTATCCAAAATAATCTACACCTTACCAAAATGAAATGTTGAAAAATGTTGACATCAATGACAACACTGCAATGTATGACTGTGTGCTGATGTTTCCAATATAGCATCAATGGCATCTCCTCATTCTTCTAACAATCTCCCCCTTTGTCATTGATGGAAACATGCCAAAACATTACTCCAAAATACTCCCCCCCTTTGATATCAATGGCAAAGGGCATATACACTAGACTTTATTTATCAGATCTCCCCCTATCAGATATATCTAGGTATATACAAGCTGAAACATTGAACTGACTCCCCCTGAGAAGAATATGTACAAATTGAAATGACTCCCCCTTAGATAAGAGCAAAACCAAAAATTTTGTACTAGAAACCTCTTAATATACTCCACATATTTTTAGGAATCTAAAACAAAAAAATAGAAAATGCATAAAGAGTGAAAATTATTTTCAACCGGATGAGGTTTATGCTTGTAGCTTTTGCACCTGAGTCTGTACTTCATGTTTTCCTTCATCTCAAGCCTTCTTAGCTTCCTTAAGAAGTTTTCACTGGGTTGCAAACTCCAATAGAATCTCTTCTCCTTCTTCCAAGGTGCTGGGTACCAGATTCACCTATGATGCTTTGGTGCTACTCAATAGAGCTCTGGAAACAATCAAAAGTCTGGGATTTACTAAGTCTCTAATTTCACCAAATTGCAAAATAATATGCTCTTTCTAAGCTTGTAATTGAAAGAATTTCTTGTGGAAATCTTCTATGGTTTCCCTTGTGGTGCCATCAAGATTAAGTGCTAGATCATAAGCACTGGAGGCATGATTGATTTGGGACTCAATGGAGTCCATCTCTTTAGTAATGTTTTGTGTGGCTCTAGGCCACTTCAATCCAAATTGATAGAGAGCCTTTGCCTCTCCTACATAGTCTTGTTCATCTTTCAATACTTCTTGAAACTTCTTATGCACAAGTGCACATTTCTCAGATATTTCTAACATCCTCTTATCATTCATTTTCTTCTCTACCTCATCTTCAATTTGTTCTTTAAGATCAGAGGCATAATCTTTACAAAAATTAATTAATGATTTCAAATTTTCCATACCAGAGAGTGATGTGTCAATGTTTGTATGGGGTATGGCTTCTTGCAATGCTTTCACTGCTTCATCAATCAGATCTCCACTCTTCTGATGAGTCTCTATGGCCTCTTTTCTGGAAAATGCATGGAATAGATCTCCTAGTTATATCTTATGAAGGGCATAAATCTTTCCTAGGTCTGAACTACCTTGTTGTATTAGTAGCTGAAGCAGTTGTGAGGATACAATAGGTTGAAAGTTTAACTATATATTCAGTAGATTCTTCAGGGAGTCTCCAGAGGAACCAAAAGATTCACCAGAAGTCCTTGCAACCTCTATAGCTTGTTCCTTCAAATCTTTATCTTCATCTTTACCAGAGTCTTCATGATTTTATTCCTTAGACTTTGTATCTCTAGAAACTTTTTTGTTCTTATCTTCATCTTATTTAACATTTTCTTGTCACTCTTTATCCTCTTCCTTATCCTATACTTCTTCATCTTTCTTTGCATCTTCTGCTTTCTACTTTATTTCCTCATCTATCTTTGCATCTTCTACCTTAGAGGATTTCTCAGTGTTTTCGGAGGAGAGGTGGATGTGTCTTCTTTTATTCTTTGCCCACTGGTGACCTTTTCAATATTATCTAGAGGAATAGATGTCCTAGTTATCAGAGGAGGAGTAGGGGAGTTCTCCTTAGCAACATCTTCTTCGGTGGCTTGAACATTCTCCACATTCTTCTCATCCTCTGCAGTCACCTCAGCTATTCCTTTTGCTTTCAAAGATTTATTGTCATCTAATATATGCCCATGTTGAGTATCAACCTTTTGTACATCTACTTCAGGATCAACCATTTCCTCTTTCTTATTCTCAGGAGTCATTCCTAGCCTTTACGTCAGGTCTGCAACTTAATCAATTGCGTCCTTGTGTAGTTTATCAAAATCACTTTTATCTTTGCCCATAAGGGTATTTACCCTTTTCTTTGTTCTCAAATCCTTTGAATAAAACTTGCCCAATGTGGCCTTATTCTCCTCAGACAGTGAAATGCCAATATTCTTCAATACATATTCTTTTATTTTTCTTTCTTCCTCAAAAGCTTCTTTTCTTCTATCCATCAAAATTTTCTAGACCTCTGTAGGCATTTGACTTGCAATATTTTTCATGTCAACTTCATATACTATGATATATTTTATTATGGCCTTAATTATAGTGTCCTTATCTGTCTCATTTGTATCACTATACAAATTTGTAGTATCTCCTAATGCATGATGATAAGAAATGTTAGTAAATAGAGCTTCTAACCTCATGGGAGAGTGCAGGCTTACCGGATTTTAAGGTTCTTGCATTTGAATTTCATTTAGAGTCCCTTCTCTACCTATTTCTCCTTTCTTCTTTCTCATATGTACAGTAAATTTCTCCTTTTCTTTTTCCATTTCTTCTTCACTGTCAGTGTCAACAATATCAACTTTTCTTCTCTTGACACTTGCTTCACTTTGTGAAGCATCACCTCTTTTTTTTAGACCAATTGTGGTCCTTATTCTTCGTCTTCTTCTTCTTCTTCTTAAACCTATACACCTGTATACTGCACCTTGGTAGCTTTTGACTTTAGTCTTTTCTTCTTAGGGATAGAAAATTGAGCCGTCAGAGTAGCCTTTCCTTTTCCAATCCTTGCACTCTGCCTTACTAGAGAGGATTTCTCCTTTACCGGTGCACCAGACTACTCTATAGGGGCACTAGTCTCTTTTCTCTTCAATCCACTACTTGTAGGCACAGTCACAGAGGACTTTAGAGTAGCTAGAGGGGCAGTAGTTGTTCTACCAAATCTTCTTGGGCCTTTTGCACTCTATACAACACTCAATTCTTCCATATCTCTTGCTCTTACCCTTGCCTATTGGACTTATTCCTTTGAGATGCCTTTGCTTTCCGCATACTCATCAACCACATTTTGTACTTTCTTCTTGATTTGGGGCTTGCTTTGCTCCATATGAATTTTCAGAGATTTCTCTTCATATGTCCCAAATCTTTCTTCATTGGGGTCCTTAGTACTTTTCAACAATATATCTGGTAGACCAATTATTTGGTCTGGAGACACCTAATATCCAAGTTCAAGTATCCATACAGTTCTAGGCTCAACAACCTCCATTATGCATGCATCTTTTGTTACCAAAAAGGTAATGTCTTTTTTATACCGTTCTACTAGTTTCTTTGGTATCCTTTCTCTTGCTTGCATCTTCCCTTGAAAAGTTTTGAAGAAACCCCAGAGGGCTTTCTTTTGAGCCTTTGCATCTCCCAAACCAAATAAGTAGTCCCTGATTTGATGGGCTATAGGTCTATCTGATAGCCACACTACATTTTTGGTTCTGGGAACTTCATTTAAAAAGTAAAACATCAAACAAATTATCAAAGTACCAAACTTGAAGGCATATTTAGATTCTTTTATTTTTTGTAGATTCTCCATTAGTTGTAGTCTTAACAATTCTCACAAGTCAAAATTCTCTCCATACTCCACCATCTCATATGTTGTATTGATTACAGTTGTAGTCATAGAATTTTCCCTATTTGAAAAGTATAGCTTGTAACCTATCATCATGGATGCACAATTCACAAAAGGGTTCTTTATATCTTTTATAGTCAAAACTCTTTTTTCATTCTTGATGGATTTGAGCACTAGCACAGGTTTGGTTGAGCACAGACGAGTTACAACCCTAATTGTTTCTTTGTTGATCAAGTGTGGAATGTCCAACTAGAAGAACTTGTCATGCATTCTGCTCAAGGTATATCTCACCCACTCATCCACATAACATAAAATAGGAAATTTGTTCCACACATCAAGATTCTTCTACATCAAAGCCCTATACTCTGGTTTTATCTCAAAATCATCACTAGTAAGTTCATTGAACCATACCTCATTCAACTTTTTGTGGTTGTACTCTTTCATCTTGACATGGATGTATGACCTAACATCCTCAGTGTGCAATACTCAATATAGGATGTGTGAAAATGCACCTTCCAGATCATCGTTCAAAGATTTTTTAGGATGCCTCTTGAACTTAGGTTGTGGGCACTCAGAGACCTCAACCGCTTACAATGTACCCATTGGTAATGAATTCAAAAAACTTCAACACAATGTTCACACTGAAATTATGGTAAACTAGAGAATACATTTTCTTTGCTTGCCACACTAGGGTTTGAAAGCATTGAATCTCAAAACACTTTGATCTCTTCTTTATTGCATTGCTCTACTCTTTCTCACTTGAAAACTTGATTGCAAAATAAATTTTGATCAAGTGTAATCTCTTGTAAAACTTTTTTTATGACCTAATTTGTCATAAATGTCTTGTTTGATAAAGTTATCAAACCCTTCTCTATATATACAGTCTCCTTCAAATGCTCCACAAACTTCCACATTAAGAGATTTTCTACCGCAGTCTTCACCAATGGATCAAGCATCTTGATTTTCATCTTATAGCTTCATGTTGGGGCATCAAAACCATTTCTTTGGTAGGGGGCAAGATTTCCATTAAAGCTCCCCCTAAGCCTAAGCTCTTATCTTAGTTTCTAGAGGAAATGTCTGCACTGAAAGATGGTACAGACTCATCCTTGACCTCTGTCTCCTCCTTTTTCTAGATTTTATTCATTTCCTTCTTTGTCTCTGCTAGATCAACCTTTTGTACCGGTTTGTTCTTCTCTACCAGATTGTCCTTCTTCATGTTTCTGCTTCTATAAAACTTAGAAATGTGTCCAGGCCTATTGCAATTGTAACATACAACATTCCTCTAACTAGTTTTTTTTCCATTCATTCTAGATCTACATTGATTAGCTTTATGCCCAAATATATTACATGTAAAACAATATCCATTCAAAGATTGAGCTATTCTTCTATTATTATAGCCATTCGTCTTTTGACTTCTACACTCACTAGCTCTATGACCAACTTTCTTCAATGTAGAACATTGACCAGAGAAAGATGGAACATTCTAATTCATTCTTCTTCTACATTCTATTGCCTTCTATCCAAATTTATTGAAAGAATGACAAAAACCATTGAAAGATGGGTACCTTTGTGCATTTGGTTGTCTGATCGATGGTCTTCTTGCTTCATTCCTTTGATTCCAGAGCTACTTGCCATTGTTCTTATTTTCAAGATTTGATGTATGACCTGATCTTGAACTCTCACCCTTTTTAAATCCTAAACCCTCTTTAGCATTAGGACCTTTCTGATTCACAATGATTTCATCAAGCTTTGTAGTACTCATCTTGAATTTGAATTCATGACTCCTTGATTTCTCTAGATCTCATTTTAGATTCACAACTTCTTGCTCAAGCCTTGTACAATCTTCAGACTTGCTTTTCATCATTGCATTAAGGTGTTCCTTAATTCTTTTCTTTTCTTCAAATTGTATATTCAAACTGGTGATGGTTTCATTTGCTTGATCCAATTGTTCACTGACTTCCCTATACTTTTCTCTGAACTTCTTGATTTTTTCTTTCAATTTCCTAATGAATTCAATTGCTTCCTTGATATTTTCTTTGAAATCTCTATTTTCACCTTCAGCGATTTCAAGATCTTCAAGGGTAGCATTGAGTTCTCCAACTTTGTCAAGCATACAATCTTCTCTGGTGAATTTAATAGCAGGAATCTCTTCCAGAGGAATAGGTAATCTTCTAGCAACCATGTGTTCAATCTCCAAGATATTCCTTGAGCAGTTAGGCTTCTTCCAAAGGACTTGGCTCTGATACCAATTGTTGAACACCTAGAATACTAAGTGGGGGGGGGGGGGTTGAATCAGTATTCCTGTAAACCATTCAAATAGTAAAGATCCAATCCATTTAGTAGAATCACTTGTAGTAAATGAATTAAAACATAAAGCATGAAACAACTACACATAACACATGAACACCAGGATTTTTACAGGGAAAATCCAAAACAAGAAAAACTATGGTGAGGATTAACTCACAATATATTATAATAAAGCAACCTGTTAAGGTTCATACAACTGGTGGACTCATTGTCCAAGAATGCTCACTGTAGGTGGTTCATTGCCAAAGGACTCATTGTCCTGAAAGAAAGAGATAGAAGAATACTTGTGGCTCACTACCATAATTGAACTATTACAATTGCATATAACTTATGCATGAAATACAGTACTAATGAAGCTCAAATTGCATAATCAGAACTCTTTACATTGATCTGAAATATCACACTACTCTGCCCTGCATTTGCTCAATTCGCATTCACAAGCACTTTTCAGCATCACTTGGATCACACATATATCATACTTCATCTTGAAACATTGAAAACAATCTTCTTTAAATATCTACTTCACTCACAACATCAACTAGGTTGGCATAATTGGATGTAACGTGTAAAATATACAATATAGAACTTGTCAGCTCCAAACCTTCACACACACACACACACACACACACACACACACACACACACACACACACACACACACACACACACACTTTGTGAAACAAATTGAAATAGGTCAGCATGGACCTAAAATAGCTCCTACACAATGGATCAAAACATAATCATCTTCTAGAAATCACTCAACTGATTAGGTCAGCACTGATGAAGACCTAATTCAAAAATTTGCCAACTATACATTCACATCCTAACATGTAGACCTCACAAATCATGAAAAATGGAATATACCATCTATTAACACCGACGAACATCTCTTTTAAACTGCAAAGCAAGAAACTTATCCATGAAGGAATGCAAGAAACAATTGTAAACTGTCATGTTGAACTTATGTCATTCACAACTTTCACACTAGAGAACACAAATAGATAAAATTCTATAATTAGATACTCCTAGAAACAAACCAACGCATATTAAAATTGCAAAGCCAGATCTTCAATAGTGGATCAATGCAGACCAAATTATCAGAGCTCTATAACACAGAAATGCCAAAACTGACACTTAGCCAAATTTAATCATAGGGTTCTTTAATAGATCAAACCTTCTTGTAAATTAGTCTTCTACAAAGGATCAAATGCTCTTGCAAAATTATCAGTTATCCAGAATGATCTGCAACTTACCAAAATGCAATGTTGAACAATGTTGACATCAATGACAACACTGCAATGTATGACTATGTGCTCATGTTGCTAATAATAGCATCAGTGACATCTTGTCATTCTTCCAAGAAAGTGGAAACATGCCATTTTACCTTGTAGTTTAGCTTCTAGGTCCTCGTGTTAACACTCTACATGCAAAATATTCATCTTGATGCAAAATCCCCTGAAACCCATGTTAAATGGGAAATAGGGGCCAATTTTATGCCTTACCCCAGACTAAAGAGGCAGATAGGGACTTGGGAGACCACGCCCAAGTCCTCCCTAATTGGTCATTACTAATTTCAAAGAATGTTGATATAGGTCCTTTAAATGGGTCTCTCCATGTTGGTTCTTTCAATTTAATTTGTGAATGTTAGAGGGAAAGCATATATAAGTGTGTTTTTGAATTTATTTGTAACATAGATAGATATTGCGAACTTATGATATTGGAGAAAAGAGCATTCTAGGCATTAATTGTGTTATTGTTTCATATTTGTGTTTGTATTGTGTGTGTTGTTGCATATTTGAAATCATCATCCATCTCCTTATGAGTTGAAGGATCTTCATTCTCCTAAGGGCTTCACCTCCGAGGTGACATCATTATTGTTTGAATCATTTCATCATTTGTTTTATCTTTAGCCTCTACCCTACTAAGGCATGCTCTCTCTCTCTCTAACAATGGTGTTGGGAAGCTTGAGTGCTATCCCAAGATTTGACTGAGGCAAATCCCTAAACACCACAACCCCCCAAACCACTTTTCTTCTTGTGTGTAGGTTACAGGTGTGAAGACTGAAGAAGGGAAGGTACAAGAAGGTTCTGTAAGGGAAAGAGTTTCAAGATTTGAAAGTTGTTAGTGGAAATTCCTTTGCAGAAGACTTGGGCACCCGCATCGGTGTCCTACTGAAATAGGTACTGAATCCGGCATCAGGACACTATGTGACATTCTCCAATTCTGAGTTTCTAAAGATTTGGACTTTTTGGACTTGTGCACCCACACCATAGTCCTTTGACATCTCTTCTTCTAGAATCAAGTTCTCCTCTATTCATTAATCTCAGTGCTTCTTTTGGATTGTTCGTATCTATCACGGTTTGAAAGTTATGCTCTGTTCATTATAGAACTAGGGTTTAGTGCATATTTGACCTAGGGTTTTATAAAAAGGCTTGGTTAAATCACATCTTTCCATAAACAAATAGAGAACAAGACATATAGCTGAGTCCACCTCTCTTTGGTTGTTATTTTATCTTGGTCTTGTCCTTGAATGTTATTATGGAAGATGGTTTGATTTAGCATGCATGCTAGCTTGCATCATTCATCTTTTCCATATATAACATTTTGGTAAACTCGTAGCATAGAGAATTTTCATCTTGTTGAGTGTCAAATTCAGATCTTGCATTATTTCAGATCATATTTATCATTCTTAATTGAAGAATGATGCACACATTTTGACAAAAGTGGAAAAATTGAGCATTCTAGGCTAGACAAAGGCATTGTTTTGCATTGTTTTCACTTCATATGATAGAAAGATTTGAAATTCTAATTTTTACATTAGATATGATCCATATTATAGTAAATATTCATTTCATGATATTGTACCTTGCATTTGAAGATCTCATTTGCTAGGGTTTTGTTGAAAAAGTTGCATTTTCCTAAAACCTAGTTAATTTCGAAAGCTAGGTCTTGTAGTCAAAATGTTATTTCAAATTTTTTTTTTACTATGTAAGAGAGTTTTTGTATATGAAAAGATATAAATAAAAAAAAAGCAATCCCTTGAGAAAGGGGAGCATAAGCAATAAACTAAAAGCCCCAATACAACACTCCAACAAATTTGAGAAGAAGCTAAGCCATCACTACCCAACGAAAGCTACAGAGGAAAAAGTCCCAAAAAACATAACCAAAATGGAGAGAGACTGAGTCCAACCAACCCAAACCAAGCTAAGACTTAGCATTTTTTTTGGTCAAGAGAGCCTCCATGGTCCATTGACTGCCCTCCTCCACAACCTCTTTTCCTCCAATGCAAATTTTCTCAGCCTCAGACTTCCTGCCTTTTTTTGAAATGAAACACCACAGTCAGGTTTTGTCTTTTTGGATTCCATCTGATGGAGACACAATTTTGGAGAAGCAGCCACCAGAAATTCTTGATCGAGAAAATCAGTGATGGGGTCATCCAGATCATCCATAAAAGAGAAAGTCCCATCTGACTCTGAATCCTCCACATCATCCAGCACAGGAACAATATCCAAAATAGGGGTAGGAGGATGATCAAGGTTCAGAATTTGCACTGACGAAGGATCCAAGGGAATCACCAACTCAGACCTTGGAGTAGAAAAGGAAGAAAAAATTTTACCATGATTGTGCCAAACAAATTTCGCATCCAAGAACCTAGGTTTTCTGCTCCACTTCTTAAGGCTGTAACATCTAGAACTGGGAGGTCTTGGCACAGAGAAATCCCCTATCTTGTGGCCCAGCTCATTACAGCAAAAGCATCTAAATGGCAAACCCTCAAAGTTTTCAAATTGCACCCAAGAACCACGAGAGGAAAGGATTTGAATCGAACCAGGAAGGGGTTTTGATATGTCCATGAGGGCACAGACCCTTGTGTATTTATGCGATGCCTTCCCCTCATTGTCTATCTTCACAAAAGACCTGACCTGACTGATCATCCACCCAATGAGAGAAGGGTCATGTACCACCAAGGGAAGGTTATAGAGCCTGATCTAGATTGGGATCTCTGAAATTATAGCAGTGGCTAGATTGAAGAAGGGAGTCTAGGGGGTGAGGAACAAACTAGAATTCCCCATAAACCAAGGACCATTTTGTGTAACATATTTGCAATCCTTAGAAGAAGAAAAGATTATCAGAAAGAAGCCAAAATCTAGGGAATGAACCACTGGAGGAACTAAATTATGCCAGACAGACGAAATCCAAGCTTGGAGATCCTCCAGTGATGGATGCTTCCAAATGTGATGGAGAATAAGAGAATGACTCCCCACATCGGCGGAAATAGCATTTAGGCTGTCATCTGAAATATTAAAAATGGAAGGATCATCCGCAAAGGAAACCTTTACATCACCAAAGATCAAACCAGAATTCCCAAGAGAATGAGTCTCCTTCGACCCAAGGTCTAGATTAGACAACTTGGGAGGTGGTAAATTAGGGTTTGACTTTCAAATTTGGTCTAAACAGAATTTGTTGTAGACATGGAAGGGGTTCGAGCTACTTTTGTAGGCCTCGTAATGATTTTAAGCAAGCTAATCTGGTGCAAGATGAGGTGAGCCATGCAGGGATGAGAGAGGAGGAGGTTCAGATCCACCAGGAGCCTCGTCCCCACAAGAAACTGACCTCAGCTGATATTGTCATTGCCTGGAACCACCGACCTTTTCTTGGGAAGATCATCCTCTTCTGCTCACTTGATTTCCAACCTTCTTGCCTTCACCAATGTCACCATTTGCCCCTTCCCTAGAATTCGCTCCTCTGCAGATCTTCGCTCCTTTGCCCTCACACATAGTCACTTAAGCATAATGCGCACATGATTTTATTTTGGCACATATAGAGATTTTTTTATTAACCAAATCTTATTTCATATTTTACTACTATCACAAACATTTCAAATCAGACCTTTCATTGATTTCTTTGCATATTTATCAATATTCATTCAAAAAATTTGCATAATTTTTGAAAAAGTGCATAATTATCATACTTTTGCAATTACACAATGTGTATTTTAACATAAGAGAATAAGCATCTTTTTTACAT
The DNA here is from genome assembly GCA_027924645.1 of Cunninghamia lanceolata. Classification (NCBI taxonomy): domain Eukaryota; kingdom Viridiplantae; phylum Streptophyta; class Pinopsida; order Cupressales; family Cupressaceae; genus Cunninghamia; species Cunninghamia lanceolata. Next base: position 11,114,917 of record BSBN01000130.1, on the reverse strand, counting down.
ATTTTACAATAAATAAAAAAATTATCATTATCCCCTTTTGTTCAACACTTTTAAACAATAAATTCACTTGGTTTGTAGTGAAACTAGTGTATTTTTTATCTTTACAAAAGCTTCAAAAACCTAGTTTCCTCAAACTAGTGTTGTGGTGTACAAAAGCCTCTCATATTGGTTGTTTTGATAAATGAATAGATCTTATTGTACACTGTTGTTACAAGATATTTTATTATTACAACTTCATGTCATTTATCTTTGGTATCTTTGCATGAATATATCAAATAACTTGGTTTTCTTAGATTCATAACCCTCATGGGTCAGCATCCTTTAATATTAGAAAATCTAACTAAATTCATCTCCATGAATACTCATAACAAAAATGATTGTAAAATTTCTCCTCTTTCTATTACTACTTTAAATCATGATAATGCCTTGGATCTAATTTATAACGTGTATGATGATGATGATCCTATTCCTCCTTTAGTTGAATGTTCAAACACCTTAGATATCACTAGGGAACTAAATACCTTTGATCTTCCTCCTTTGGTTGAATGTTAATGTACTTTGGACATCACTAAAGATGTGAAAACCATGAATAGTTCTCCTTTGGTTGCATGTTCAAACCCCTTGGACATCACTAAAGACACAATCATCGACAATTCTTCTAACAACACTTTGCCTTCCCTTCATTTTAATGCTCTCTTTTCAAAAGATGAAGCATTGGTTGATGAAGAAAGGTCTCCCACATTAAATCCTTTAGAGATAGATGTCAAGCTTAATCAAAATACCAAAAATGTTAATTCAATCATCACTAATAGACTTATCCAACCTACTAAGGGAATATTGGATAAGTGTACTACTGTTCCTAAACTCGTTTTACATGGGGCACCCAATGTACCTCCTTACTTCAAACTGGTGATTATGGTTCAAGGTGCTCCAACACCACCTAGACCCTTAGGTTACATTCTCAATTTTGCAAAACAAATTACTCAAGGAAATCAAGTGTATCAAAATGTGTCGCAACAACCCTATAACAATGTGGTTGTTCACACATATAATACAGAAAATAAATAAAGTAAACAATAGTGTAACACTCTGATTATCTTATCAACTTCTTAACCTATGCTTCCTTAACCACCTTATCTTACTCATAAAGGTGGTCAAGATTATGATCTTGTTGACCAGCTTCATGCTACTCCAGCTAAGATCTCTCTCTAGGAACTCATACAAACATTGCCTACATACCATAGAATGCTCTAGGAAGCTTTACAAAAGGTGATTGTACGACCAACTGTTAAGCCTAATGATATAGCAGCTCTGTTATATTGTATGCATGCGACTAAAATGGATATTCTATTTCAACAACATGAATTACTATCAATGGAAGTCCAAAATTAACATGATACCCTTATAATCTTTATCACAATAAACAAAAAGTTGATAAAGTGAGTTATTATTAACAATGGATTGGCTCTTAATGTTTATGGTATTGATTTGTTACACAAAATTAAAGTTGATACATCTTCAATTAAACTAGATAAACTTAACATCTATGGCTTTGATAATGTTGGTAGACAATCCCTCGGTACCATAACTTTACCTGTAAAGGTTAGACCTGTGACATTATCTACCTTTTTCCATGTCATGCTTGGCACACTTTCCTATAATATGATTCTCAATAAACCATGGAGTCATGCCATGGGGATAGTTCCGTCTACCCTTCATCAACCCGTAAAGTTTATTTATGAAGGTAAACTTCACACCATTGAAGCTGATCTGAAGCCAAAAAGTTGTTTAAAAATTGAAACACAAAAACACGTTATCAATCATAAGACTCTAAATAAGTTAAAAGTTGATTCATCAATACCTCTTGCCAGAGATAATGTTGTGAAAGATTCAACATCACCATCAAATGCACTTTTTGGCAATGATTGGGGTTCATTAGATTTTACTCCTTCCTTTGCGGGGGACTATAAACTTAATAACCCTAATCCTGATGCATCAAAAGTTGCCTCGATCTCATCCAAGAAATTTTTGGAACTACCTAAGAAACCTAAAGTTTCTTTAGTAGAAAACAAAGACAATACTTTCACTTACACTACAGGATATGAGACTTATAAGGCCCTACTTTCTTCTAAGAAGATGGAGTATCTCTATGGTCATGGATTTCAAATCCTTTACAAAAATTACAATTATGTAGGCAATGGTTGTGGTGTAAACCAACAAGGAATCAAGCTCTCCTCAGGAACTGTTGCGCATAACTCTTCTGCTAGTATTGGATACTATTCTTTGAAGCCCACCAAAGCCTACTATCATCCTATTCTTAATGTTAATACAATATTAGCAAATATGATATATCCTGAGATGATAGACATGGATTGTTCTCCAAGAAATAACCTGTTGAAACAAGTAAGTATTTCTCCCTCATTTTTCCACACTCGATGTAGCACCTATTCTAGTTTCTCTCAAGGTTGGCCTCGTCCTAGATATAAATGTTGTTAGTATTGCATTGTATTCCCCCATGTTGTGTTAAAAGTTGTTTCGGTCCCTTTGGATGCCTCTTGATACTCTTGTAAAGTCAAGGATACAAGGAGATGGCCTCTGTTGTGACACTTCTTCTATGTGTTTCTCTATTCTTCTACTCTCCTCTATCTTATTGTAATTCTTGTGTGTGGTGTCTTGGGGACATATCATTGTGGAGGATGTCTTAGGGGCATCTTCCCACATAGTGAACCTAAATCACCTTTTGTCTCCTCTCTTCTTTTAGTATTTTCATTCTTTAGTGGCTCTACTAGTCAGTGGATGATGAAAAACAAATAAATACTAATAAGGACTGTGTGTCCCTTCAACAAGAAAGAAAAAATGGACCTAGCCCATATATGAAGATGGGGTTGATATATTACTGATGCTTGACTAGTAGAATCACTCTATGTTGTGATTTGTATTGTAAAATTTGTTGTATCAAACCTTTGCAATACTCTAAATCTGCTTCTATGCACTTTGGATTGTTTTGTATCTCACCTTGTAGCTACTCTCAGTTCTAAGATACCAAAAGTATAACCTCACGGCTATACCTGGACCTAAACCCGCAAGTGTAGCCTTGGTCTATTATGTGATTTGATAAATAATTTCTGTATAACATTCATGCATTGATTTGGTTTTTATCATAGAGTAAGATTTTCTAACAAAAGATTATATTCCTTACTGTATTCATTGTGTCTTAGGTGACTGTCAAGTGTTTTCTTATGTTTGCCTAAGCTTGGGGGCTAGAAATAGTTCCTCAAACTTAGGGTGTGTTTTCATTCTAGTGTTTGATGTGCTTGACGTGTTTGGTATGCTTCGATTGTACTTTAATGCATGTGTTGAATTGTAGGATAACACACATTTAAAGTGGGGGCTAAATGTTATGGACTAAAAAGTAGACAAATGCCTTTTTATCCTCCTAGTTTAGCTCCTAGGTCCCCATATTAACACTCTACATGCAAAATATTCATCCCAATGCAAAATTCCTTGAAACCCATGTCAAATGGGAACTAGGGGCCCATTTTATGCCTTACCCTAGACCAAAAAGTCAACTAGGGACTTGGACGCCTACACCCAAGTCCTCCCTAATTGGTCAGGGCTAATTCCAAAGCATGTTGGCATAGGACCTTTAAATGGGTCTCTCCTTGTCGTCTCTTTCAATTTAATTTTCTAATGTTAGCAGGAAAGCATATATAAGTGTGTTTTTTTAATTCATTTGTAACCTAGATGGATATTGCAAACTTATGATATTGGATCAAAGAGCATTCAAGGCATTCATTATGGTATTGTTGCATATTTGTGTTTGTATTTTGTGTGTTGTTGCAGATTTGGAATCATCATCCATCTCCTTATGAGTTAAAGGATCTTCATTCTCCTAAGAGATTTACCTTCGAGGTGACATCATTATTGTTTGAATCATATCATCATTTCATTTATCTTTAGCCTCTTCCCTGCTAGGCCATGCTCTCTCTCTAACAATGGTAGTGGGAAGCTTGAATGCTACTCAGGATTTGACTAAGGAAAATCCCTAAACACCACAACCCCCCAAACCCCTTTTCTTCTTATGTGTAGGTTACAGGTGCAAAGACTGAAGTAGTGAAGGTATAGGAAGGTTGTGTAAGGGAAAGGGTTTCAAGATCTAAAAGTTGTTTGTGGAAATTCCTTTGTGGAAGACTTGGGTGCCCACACTAGCATCCTCCTACTGAAATAGGTACTGAATCCGGCACAAGACACTCTCTATGACATTTCTCCAATTCTATGTTCCTAAAGATTTAGACTTTCTAGATATGGGTTCCCACACCATAGTCCTTTGACATCTCTACTTTTAGAATTAGGTTCTCCTTTGTTCACTAATCTCAATGCTTCTTTCTGATTGTCCATATCTATCACGGTTTGAAAGTTATGCTTCATTCATTATAGAAATAGGGTTTAGTGCAGATTTGACCTAGGTTTTGAAAAAAAGGCTTGGTTAAATCACATCTTTCCATAACAAACAAGAGCACAAGACTTGTAGTTGAGTCCACCTCTCTTTGGTTGTGATTTTAGCTGGGTCTTGTCCTTTAATGTTATTGTGGAAGAGGGTTTGATTTAGCATGCATGTTAGCTTGCATCATTCATCTTTTCGATATATAACAATATGTAATTCCATAATCACTATTCAAAGGTGTAGAAATATGATGGTAGCAAGGAAGAAGGACTAGTAGAATTCACATGCCAGAATTTTAACATTGATAATGAATAGTTGATTAACTCACTACCCATAGGGACTTTCAAAGAATGGGACTCTTTCAAAATTAGTGATAATAGGATGAATGCAAGCAATGAGGATAGAGAATGTTTTGAACCTCCTCCTGAGACTGGTAGGAATAGTGAAAGGAAAAAGAACCAAAGAATGTGTAGTTTATTGGAGAAATGAAAGAACTAGATGTAGATAAAAATTTCCAGTAATAGGAATTATGGGGTTATAACCTATGTTCATGTTTTTATTTAGCTTAAATTGTATAACTTCTGAGAGATAGTTATGTTTTGATACTATTGTCATGTAGAACTAACCTACTGGATAAAATTGTTTTAAATGTTGTATGAGCTATTTTGTGGTGTGGCTTTCTTAGCCACCATTGTACTTATGCGTTTATATATATATATATAGACACACACACACACACAATGAATTAAAACTAAATAATCACATTAATATGAATACTATATTAATATAAATAATACAATTTTTGTTATAATATTTGCATAGACTTAAAGAAAAAAATATTATTTGTTTTACATTGAAAAATATTATTTGTTTAATAACAAAATTCTTAGAAAGAATTTAGAAAATCATAACTTAATTAAACAAGTTAATCTACAATTGGCTTCATTCCATTCCAAACCCCCCCCCCCCAATCATATTTTTTTGCTCAATTTTAGTGTGTTTATTTTACTCAAAATAGTATTTCTGCAAAATCTATCCTTAATAGCTCAAATTTTTAGCCAATCACAACACAGATAAATGATTTTCTAATTTGTTAAAATTTTGTCATGTACAGTTAGGAAAGATTAAAATGTGTTCAACATGAAAAATAATACTCTCTTTTGATTGGTTTACTCTCAATAGATTAATCACTAGATAAAAAAAAATTGATTGCAATAAAACTCCCGAAGGCAGGTATTAATAACAAGCCCAATTCTTGTCTATGCCCTCATGAAACTAAAAAATGTGGATAAATTTAAAATTATATTATTATATTGAGAGACATAACCTTCAATGACACAAGAAAAAAAACATGGGATGTAGTGACTATGAAATAAAATCTATTTAGAGCCAACATTTATTTTTTAAATATAAAGGTGTTTAAATTTTAATATTGTTGCAAGTATGTGCTAACTGGTGTTGTCATTGATGTCAACATATTTGTGTTGTCATTAGTGTCCACTATGCTCTTGTTCTATTACTTGATTGTGATGAGTTAGTTGCTCTATATTGTGTTTTATAAGTGTTGAAGATGATAAGAATATGTTCCTGATATTGAATATCCAAGTGCTTTTGAGAAAATTTGGTTCATACTGAAGATAGAGTTGTGAAGAAGTATTCTGACTTACAAGATACTATCTGAGCTTTTGCTCCACATTTCTTGGGTCTGAGCTAAGTTGTGAAGTGTTTTTCATTCATTCATTTTCTTCGTAAGTTTGTTTAGGTCTAGACCTAATTTGAAATATGTATGTTTGCCAACCTTGGAGATTGTTCCAATGGTTGTAGATTGTAATGCTGACCTTGATGTATGTTTCAAGGTTGATGATAGGTATAAATAAATGTAATGAATTTCTATGTTTGAGTGGGGCATGTGAAGATGCACAAATTAGAGTGTGTGTGTGTGTGTTGTAAGGCCAATGAAGGTGATTTGTATTATTCTTGAATGGAACTGAACTCATGCATGTTGTAGATAATATTATATCAGTTCATGGCAGTGAGCCACCACTCCAAGAAGTGAGCTAACCCTCGACAGTGAGCCACCCCTCGGTAGTGAGCCCTATTTGCAATGAGCATTTCTTTGGATAGTGAGTCCTTGGGTAGTGAGCCCTTGTTGAAATATGCAAGACAACTAAGAGGGGGGGTGAATCAGTTGTCACAAAAACTTAACTTCATATGAATATCAAACCATCAACTACTTAATTAATGATAATCAAATTTAGCCATGAAAGCATGAAACCATAGATTTAATCACAATCACACATTCAACACATTAGACACCATATTTTTACATGGAAAACCCTAAAAGAGAAAAACCACGGTGGGTGTTAGCCCACATAAATATATGAGTTATAACAATACTGAAAAACAGAGGCTCACTGCCCAAATTTCTCACTACAAAGAATAATTCACTGCTAAGAATGGCTCACTCCAAAAGGGTGGCTCACTGCCAAAGGGTGGCTCACTACCAAAGGGTGGCTCACCCCTAAAAATTGTGAACTGATTAAGTAGCATCTACTCCATGCCTGGGTTCAATTCCATTGAAGCACAATATAACTTCCCTGCTCTGCTCTTTCACACCTTTGCACTTATCTCTTCATTTTCGCACACTAATACACTTTTTTGTAATTTATTACAAGTCTTTATACAAGTCATCAACCTTGGAATGTACATCAAGGTTGGCAATACATTCATCAACCATTCGAATAATCTGCAAGGTCAGCATTACAAAAACATACATAGAAATACGTTTGGACCTAATACAAAAATTAGCTAAGGGAAAGATGTAAAGATGTATGTTGATCAAACCATGCCTTAGCTGGGACTCAAACACAATTCTTCATTTGACAACATGCTTCCACAATCTTCAAGGCATCTTCATAATTAGTAAAATCAACCAAGTCGGCCAAGACTGGTGAGAACACTAGGTCTTCTAAGAACATTCTTCATTTACGATCCAACTTTCTCTTTGCAGACCAATCCAAGGCTAGGTACACACAATCAAGAGACATCCACAAGCCCATTGAAATCATTAGGAAACAACCGCACAACTTCTAACCACTCTGCCAAGAAGATTCTTCAAACTGGAGCACATAAACAGCACAACAAACTACTGTCATAAGGAAAAGATCTCTTGCAGACGACCAAAGCATGAACCATTGAAGTTGAAGGCACTTAACATCATCTTAGACTTAACTCTAGAACCATAGATAGAAATACTTCAATGCAGAGGAATGTAAAGCATAACACTTTCTCCCTGTTAGCACCAAACATGCAGGAAAAGTAGTTTTCGCTCTGGTGAACATAACTCACTCAAATCTTCATACCGAAGGATCAAACTTGGAATATAACATCTTCAGATAGACTTCTAAATAAATTCCATTTGCATACAAATATATTCATCCTACAGGAAATGCAGAGTGATCTTTTGGACTATTCTTCTGTATGCAATACATTGTTTCTACCAGAGGAGCTAATTTTCTCAATATCCTCAACATCAAGATCACTTATATAATTAAATACAAATTATCTCACTTATTACAAGCAAGAAACAAAATAAGAGCACAGTTGACACCAATGCCAACACAGATATGTTGACATCAATGACAACATCAATTAGGCACATACTTGCAACAATCTCCCCCTTTGTCATTGATGGCAACATATGATGTGAAAAGATGAAAAGACCATCAAGACAAGATTCTCCCACTTTATCTTCACACATCTACATTCTTTCTCCCCCTAAGTTTTTCACATGATTTCTCGCCCCCTTTGACATTGTTGGCTAACAAATTTGTCCTGATCTAAAAATATTTTACTCTGACTCTTATCCCTTTTCTTTCAAGAACAAATGAGTTAATCAACAAATGGGTGAACTATTAGGAATAGTTCCCCTTTGAATTAAGGTACAACTCCCTTTAAGATTTCCATTGAATTCAAAATGTTCTAAATATTTAGATACACTTTTAACCAGAAAGTGCTTAAAGGCAAACTAACATCCATACATCATCATGCTATGAATGCGATATCCTTTTCTATAACTTCATTTGGTAATAGAATACACATATTCCATTTTCAATAATAATCAGATATATGAATATATGTATTGCTAAACCAATAAATGATAAAATACATATAATGAATTATCTGATGAAAGAATAATTACCATATGAAAGAAAATTTCACACAGAAAACCTGATTTCAAATACTCAAACACACAGATCTAAGTATGCAGTAATTATTTCTCCTTTTCATTCACAGATGAAAAATGTTTCAGACAAACATCACATATATTGAAAAACAGCAAAGGTTTAGCTCTAAAATTTCTTGTTTCTTCTTCTTCTTCCCTATTCTTCTATATCAGTTTTAACAACTAAAACCATATATATAGTTGCCGTAATTATCTAATCTTTTAAACCAAACCTAGAGTTAAAGTAACTCTGGCCCATACGAGATATAATTTTTACAAACTCATTTAAAGATCAAGTTTTTGAAAACAACTTCAATAGAATAACTAAATAAAGAAATTATGTAAGTAAGATCATGACTGGGGAAACAGATCAGAATCTCTAGATTTGTTGTGTTCGGTTGGGGAGACACGTTGAGCTTTCCACTCCTAAAATGCTGCAACAAATTCCTAGATTTTAGGGAAATTGGGGATGCCAATGTGTTTCACCCTTGCTTTCCAGACGTCTTTCTCCCTCTGAATTTTCCTCGCTCTCTCCACGTGCTCTGGGAGTGTGTCGACACATAGATGAAGGAGTGACTCCACCTTCGAAATCTGAGAGAAATCTTTGGTTAATAAGTTGTCATTTTCTTTAACAAAGCTGATCTTTTCCCTGAAGGATTGAATCACGGTATTAATGTCCTTTTCTAGTTCCCTATCATCCTTTATATACTTCACATCAATGCATTGTAAATCATGTTGTAGCAATTGAGTGAATTCAGTTATTTCCTTGATCATTTTTGTAAGTTCAATTCTCCCTTGTCTGGATACTGAATTCCTCTATTTGATATTTTTCTTACTTACATACAGTATATCCTCATTCAAGCCTATCAAATTTTTCTCTGACAAAAAATTTGTCATCCCATACTTCTATACTTGATCAATTTGATTCATTACATTCATCCATTTGCCTTCGTCTTTTGTCCACAAAGCATTCTGTGTCTTCAAGTCCTCAATGGTAGCTGTGGTTTGATCATATATATTCTTCAGTTCATGAATGTATTCTGTACCTTTCTATATAATACAGTCCAACCAATCATCAAATACTTTGGTTACCATTTTGTTCATGTTTACCTAATCCAACATTTTCTAATTAGCCAGAGATTTAGGGTCGAAAGACAAGGGTAGTTGTGAAACTGGTTGTGGATTTGAATTGTGAATGGCATCAATGTATTCTGCCATTGAGCACAAGGCCTGTTTCAACTCCCTTTTATCTTTCTCATCTTTCCAAGTTCAGCTGACTATCTTTTTGGTGGATGCTTCAAGATGATGCACATCCGCGGCTCATGAAGAAATCCCAAGATCTATTTTTTCAATTGTGAAATCTTGAACTGTAGGATCTTGAACCTCCTTATCAGTTGTCGGCTAGGCTATTTCAGCGCTCCAGTTCCCAGTATTAGGGTCAATACCTACCCTAGATGTTGTTTTTAATTTCTTGGATTTAGGAGTCTTTTTTAAGCACTTACTCACCATGTCCTCCAATGGTAAATAAAATGGGACTATTTTTCTTTTGTCACTAATAGAACTTTCCAGCCAATTAGGTGCAGAGGCCAGGACTTCTTTACCAAGGTTTAATTGATCAGAAGGCACATTTGAAATCATCAGTAGGTCAGTAGAATCTGAAACAACATCTGCCAGTTGTTTTGCACTAACCTCCTCTTCCATTGGTGAATTAGGCTCTTTATTACATGCTGCTTCTCCTGAATCCTCTTTAGAATTCAAAGCTACAACTATTCTCTCAGAAATATGCTTCCTCTTTCTACTTTTAGTTCTTGATCTAGTGGCATGAGGGGGTAGAATAGTTGTGAAGGCTTTCTTGGACTCTTTGATGATAGGACTCCTTCTAGTTTTTGGCTTGGAAGTACCTACATCACAGATAGCAATAAGCTGATTAGAAGAGCTTATTGGGGATGGTGATTCAACCATTGATGCACATTGCTGGGAACCTTTATTTTGAATTTCCTTCAGCCTACATTCCCTCAACCATTTATCAGTTCTCCTTATTACTGGGAGTGTTCTAACCTCAATCTGATCCTCTTCATCTTTATCCCAATCAATTTCTAGGATAGGTAATTGTTTTATTTTTTCAAATTGAGGATCAATAACCCATTCATCATTATCAACTATTTCAGAAATATTCATGTTTAAATTGAGGGTAACTATTTGCCCCAGGGAGAACCTACACCAAAGTCTCTTCCTGACCTTAAATTCATCTGAACAATCCTCCCAATAATCCTCTATTTAAAAAATATGTGAAAATCCTGTCCCAAAATCTAAATTATCCCTGGCAAAGCCTTTGCTGTCAAACTGGGATCTGGCAGTATAGTGCTGAAAATTAAATTTTTCTGGATCCACTTCCAAGTTTAAAGCATCAGAAATTGACTAACAAGAATAATGTCCAAGTTCAATGGGAAAAGAGATACTAGATTCCTTCTTCATTGAGAATTTATTGCTCACATGGGCTAGCTGTCTGCAGACCTCTATCAATACAAAATGATCAAAAACATACCGAGGCAGCCTCACCGGTTCATCATCAAAACCCCCAACTCTGATATAAGTAAATTTGGGGAACTGAATAAAGAAACTACCATAAATACTGATCAGCTACATTGCTTCATCAGACATTCTCTTATTTATATTTCCTACCAATTCATAAGTCATTCTCCAAGTAAAAACATCGTTAACCCTCCTGTAATTCTCATAAGAATTATGCATCTATAACTGTGAATAATAGTCATAAATTTTGCTATCTTTGACCAAGGGTGCATGAGGTAGCCCTAACCACTGTCTCGTAGATGCTAGGCAATAGAAAAGATACGAAGACATATAAAAATCCTTATTTCCCAAACAATTGCTGAGAACCAGATGCAAACATTCAGATATAATTTCAGCCCAGTCCAAATACTGTTCCCCTTGGAGGATCACCTGGATGAAGAAATACATTAAGTCTTCCCAATAATATGCCTGTGAGTTGCCCTTCAGCCTGTGTAGCAACACCACAATATCCTTTACCTCCTGAATCATGTGGTCTCTTGTTAGTGGTCTAGGCAGTCTTGAACCCCCCTTTTGGAATTTTAGTAACCAATTTCTAGCAATTACGCTCCTATAATTTGCTTTCTTTAATGAAAAATGCCCATAAGAAGAAGTGATATTGAGATCAAAATATGGTTCTTTGGGCAGAATTCTCATCACAGACATTAGGGTTTGTCTATTGATATGAAGTAACACATTGCCATCTGCAGCTCTGATGCACCTATTTTGGGGGTCATATCTATTCATGCATTCCAGAACTAGTTCAGGGCACTGTACGGCCATGGGAAAGGCTGCAGCTTCAACCAAACCACTTTTCATAATTTTCTCTATCATAGGAGTTGGCACAGGATTTTTAGCTCTCTCTCTAAAATCTTCTAAGTCATATTGAACTAGAGAGGTATCCCCAAATTTAGGAAGAGAACAGATGAGACCAGAACCATGCTCATAACCAAGACAAGCAGACTTCATAGCTACAGATTAGAGGATATAGTGAAAAAAATGCTTTTGAACTTCTTAAATAATGTCAGAAACTCAAAAGAAATTTTCTTTCTGGCTAAGAAAAGGAAACAATTATAGGAAGAGTAGAACTCACCTTCAATGTATCTGGAAACACTATGAAATTGGACAACAAAAATCTTATACCTCCGCGTTGTTCTCCGCTTGCATCACCCAGTATGTTTATTTGCTAAATTTGGCTTGTTCTCTCTTGATAAAGACATTAACCAGGCCAAATAATTATTAACTGAAACAATACATGCTAAAAATGCTTGAAAAGACATGAACTCTGACATATGCATTAATGGTAAGCATTCTTCACACATGACCTTGATGTATAATAATTATCTATAACCTCCCAAAAGTTAGAACTTTCCGTTTTATAATGAGTTTCGGATATACTTTCCTCTAAATTTCCCGCTAATTTTGACTTAGAGAAAACCTTGGGGATAAATGAGATTATAGTCACTGAACCCTTGAACCATTGAACTTTTGAACCATTGAAATGTGGTTCAATTCGAAGGTTCAATGACACAAGATGAGTTACGCAGTCTGACCAATAGTCGCACGACTTTTCAAGAAACTTTGAACTTTGAAACAGTGAACTGTTGAACCGTTGAACTTTTGAACCATTGAACTCCGCTATGAGGTTCAAGTGGAACGTTCAACGATACCTTAAATTACACAAGGAAACTGAGTGAACACGACTCCTTACGAAGCATCGAGTATTGAACTCTTGAACCGTTGAACTCTTGAACCTCGAAAAGGGTTCAAGTTCAACCAGAAGGTTTAAAGACATTTGAATTACAAAAAGGGACAAATAGTTCACTTTGAGAAACATTGAACCATTGAACCCTTTGAACTTTGAGAATGGTTCAAGTTCAAAGGTTCAATTCTCTAGCAATTCCACACACAAAAGACGATAGATAGGTGAACTTTAAGAATAAAGAGCCAACTTAAGAAACAAAGATATGACCAATAAGGGAAAATGGTAAGTCGACTCTTGCTTATGGAAATTTCACAAAAAAATGAGTAAGGGCGACTCAAAAGGTAACACTAGCTCTGACTGTGGACTACATTTTATGGCAAAATGTAGAGAACTCAGAAACTCTAGTTACGCATGAACTGAAACATAGGAATGGAAAAAAAAGAACAAGGCAAACCAAAACTAGGAAAGGAAAACAAAAACACACGACAACAAAGGGAAGACTATTTACAAAACATGGGACACCTGTTTTACAGTCGATACAATTTAAGATCCTGTCCATTATAGGACAGGGGTAAAACAACTCCATCCAAATATTCCAATTTGAAAGAATTAGGACCCAGTACCTGATGAATTTTGAAAGGTCCTTTCTAGAGTGAATCAAATTTGCCATGTGCTCCTTTAGGTTCTCTCCTCCTATCCCACAATAGCACTTCGTCTCCCTCCATGAATTTTCTGGGCCTTGTTTTTTCATCAAAAATCTTTTTGACTCTGGCTTGGTGAGCAGTAATCCAATCAACCAACTCATTCCTTTCCTCTTCAATCTTAGTTAAGTACATAACTCTTTTCTCTTGTTGGTGCCTGCTTAATCAATCAAGTTTCAGGTACTTAACATGCAGGCACCTTCCCAAAGGTCAAATAAAATTTCTAAAGTATTGGAGCCTCTCAGTGTTTTTCAACATTATCATGATTTTCTAAGGGGGGGTCATCATCATCTTCATTTTCCAGATTGTCACCTTGATATTTCTGCAGGGTCATCGAGTTTTCTATCATCGGGATGACTTCTCTCATTGGCAAAGCTGGGAATTCTGCTTCCGACGCCTTGTGTTTGGCCGATGGCTTTCATCGGGGTGACTTTGTGTGTCGGGAAGATGTGAATAAGGTTTGCTGATGCCTTGTGTTTGGTCGATGAGGATCTTAATCAGAGTGACTTGGTGCATTGGGCCAATTGTGAAGAGTTGGGCTGACAGGGATATTCTAGCCGACATGGGTTTTTCAAGGTGTGTTCATCGGTGAGAGTTTTGTTATCAAGGTGAGTTTTAGGCTCTGCCGATATGTTTGATCTGGCCAATGGAGTTGCCATCGGTGTAACATGGTGTGGTCGGCGAAGGACCTTTTTGTTGCTCCAATGGTCTTGGTCACGCTGATGGGGGATGTCCATCGGTGTGATGTGTGGCATCGGTATATATAATGGTGGTCATCCTAATGGTCTTAGTTTGGCCGATGGAGGTGGCTGTTGGGGAAACATTGCAGGTCAGGCAGATAACGAGGTGGTGTGCCGATGGCGCGGGTCTAGCCGACAGGGTAGTTCGAGGACTTCATCGGGTGGACAATGTATATTGGTTGGAGAATTTTTGAGTTGGCTGACGGTTTATGGTCTCACCGAAGACCAAGCAAGGGCTTCGTCAGTGTGACATGATACCTTGGCGGATGGATTTTCGGTAGCTCTGACGGTCTATGTCTTGCTGAAGGGTGTAGCAGTCAGTGAGAGTTGTGGAATCAGAATTGTGAGCTGGAGTTTGGCCGATGGGGTTGGTCTCCCCGATCAAGTCCTGGTATCGACAGGAGTTAGGGCGATGGGTTGATGGTAGGTGGTTTAGTGGTCGTGCAGGGCAAAAGCGCACGACACTTGGATTGTTCTTGTCTTGGTTAATAAACTACTCAAGCAAGCATTGTGGGATAGATGTGGGATTATTGATCTTACATTTTTAGAAAGGTCAGCAGTGGATGCAAGGTGCCTACGTGGCACATTTTCGCAAGACGGCAACTTTTTAGCATGGATTTGGTGCCATGGATTTTCAAACGATGGGAGGAATAGATGGCCATGTTTTAAAGTTGGAGTATGGGTTTCCTTTGCATCTTCGGGCATGTTTTGAGCGGGAAATTTCCATATGAGCGCTGCGATAGTTTCCAAGAGAAGATGTTGGTTGGTTGAGCCATTAATGGCAATATGCAGAGGCATGGGCCGATGGTTGAGTGGCCAAGTACTAGGATCATGATGATCATCTTCTAGCGGTGGCACAAGGCTCGAGCTCAGCTACCCCTTGCCCTTCTCTTGCTCTTTGCCATCTTGTCCTCTGCTGCATTTATGTTTTGGAGCACCATTTTCTCATGCTTTGTATCTGGCAAATTTTTAGCCTTGTCATATAATAAATGTTGCTAAGTACACAGTCTTGTTATAAAAACCAAACTGTGTCACTTGTTGTTGTTGGAAACTTGGACAAATTTTGGTCCTGCAATAGGAATACAACTTTCTGGTGATTCTATTTCAGGTGTCTCTGGTAGTTTATGAATTGTATGTTGTATGTATTATGCATAGAATTATCAATTTCATGTTGATTTAAATGAGTAATGCTTCATAGCATGTGTTTTGTTATTTGTCTCCAGACTGAATGTGTTTTTCTTCTGACTCAGAACATCTAAGGGGTGTTATAGATTCTAGAATATAGGTTTTCTATATTGAATGCTTAGTCTCTTACCTCTACTAAAGGAGTAGATTGAATGTTTTGGACTATGTGTTGAGGAGAATACATTGCTGTGACGGAGAGAATGTGTTAGATTCAAATCCATGAAAACATAACAAAAACCCAAACACAATAGAAGGTGAAAGTAAAGAGGAATCAAACCAAACAAGTAGAAATACTTACAGAACCATTTACCTATCCTTTTCCATTGTTTCCTATCTTGCTTTGATCTTGATTGAAGCCCTCAGAAGCTCTTTCTTAGCTTGCTTGCTTGTTTGAAGATGCCAAAGTAAGAATGGCTATTGATACCTTGTGTGATTGAAGATGAGCTTCAATACACAATAATGGAGGATACTTAGAAAGTGGAATGGTGTGAGAATTTTGAGTATAGATTTTATGCAATAAATAAATCCCCCTAAATGGCTTAGAAGAGGGTTCTATTTATAGATTTCTTGAAAAAGAAATGGAGGGTGAGGATCACCAGATGAGATCAATGGCTAGGAATAAAAGTGAATCTTTAATTCATAAAGGGTGAATTAAAAATCTTTTATTTGAAAATAGTGGATTATGACAATTGAATTAAATATTCAATTGGAGGATAGGAGTGGGGAATATTGAATTAAATATTCAATGGTGGAGGACAGTGGATTATGACAATTGAATAAAATATTCAATTTGTGAAGGGGAGTGGGGAACATTGAATAAAATATTCAATTGGAGGATAGGAGTGGGGAACATTGAATAAAATATTCAATTTGAGGATAGGAGTGGGGAAAATTGAATAAAATATTCAATTTGTGAAAGCTAGTGAGGAACATTGAATAAAATACTCAATTTTTGGAGGATAATTGATTTTAAGATTTATTTTGAAAAATGGAGGATATTAGCTAATTAAATATTAAGAATATTTAATTATATGTGCAACATGGTGAGGTGGAAGAGATGAGGTGGATTGATGAGGTGGATTTATGAAATTTAGGAATTAGGATAGAGGAATTTATGATTCATTAAATAATGTAGGATTATTTAATTATGTGAGACATTAGAAGAATTTAGGGAATTTAATTAAATAAATTGATTTTATTTAATTATGGGATAATGAAACAATCAAATAAATTTTGAATATTTATTTAAATGATAGAAGAAAGTAAGAATTAAGATAAATATTAAAATATTTACTTAATTCAACCCGAGCCAATTTTAGGTGTATACAATTGCAGTAAGGATGCTTGTAAGCAGAAATAACTAAATACTCTCTCTTGGGTATTGTCTGTAAGGCAGACATTTTAGAAACCCCTTGAAATCTGATGTTTTATGTCTATGGTAAACATTCACATATATATGTCTACTAACTCTGAGCCCTAGATAGGCACCGATCTAGCTTGGTATCTCTATTGTAACCCAAAGTCCTAGTTTCACATCCATATACAAATCAAACTCAAACTTCAACTCCAAACCATTAGGACATTAGAATTAGTTTTAGGATCTAAAATCCTCTGTCTACAACTGAACATAGGCCCAGAGCTAGCCCCTTTGCACTTATCTGACAGTTTTGGTCTACATAAAGGAGGATTTATCTACTTTGTATCAACATCCCAAGCCAACCCACAAGCATATTCTCATTGGTGTTGAATAGGGAATACCCCCCTAGGTTTTGCAGAGCCTGAAGAAGAAGAGGAGATAAAATAGAGTCTATCTCCTACACTATTGGCCCCTGGCCCAGAGATCCTGTTGATCACTAATGGCTACCTTGTAGGGAAATCTGGGAATAAGCATCCAGTTAGGGAAAAAACCAACAGAAATTGGTGACTCCGCTAGGGATTATACAGTAAAAGAAATTATCTTTTCATCCCTGGTAAATTATTGCCCATCTGAGTTGCAACAGAAATTGGCGACTCCACTGGGAAACATGAAATGAAAGTGATTATCTCTTTGTGAAAGAACCTTGGTTTAAAAGAAAACATTTCCTAGTAATAGGTGGTGACTCTGAACAATCTCCCAGCCGGTAAAGTAAAATTTGTATGCAAGGAAGAAGATCCCTATGTAATCCTTTATTTGAAGAGTTACCAGTAAAAAGAAGGATGATGTATAAGAAATAGGGAACCGTCTCGGCTAGTCATGAGAGTTCCTCTAGGAATACTGATATTGCTCAGGACAGCCCTAGACCATCAGGACTACATGTACATTATTTTTTAAATGCAGAAGCTGATATCCAAGGTACATATGAGAGGCAACAAGGTGGAAGCCTAAGAATGAGGTCAGAGGTGTTTCAAGAATGCCCTTTCCTAGATCCCAGTGAAAGATTTGAAGAAGTTGAATCCCCAAGGGATGATGAAGACGATGACCAGAATGGTATGAGACCATCTACTTCCATGCCTAGTGATGAGCAATTGGCTGAAGAAATAAAGAACTTGAGAACTAAATTTGAATATTTACAAGCAGTAAAAATTAGAGATGACATGAGACAAAAGGTACAAGCCTTGAGGACTGCTCAACAGGATGTAATCCCCACCTTGGATAATGTAAATATGATGAGAAATCAATATATGAATGAGGCCCAACATCAACATAATGATCAAAGATGGAATGTAAATGATGCCAGAATACCATTAAACAGTGTAAGAAATTAGAGTGCAAACAGAAATGCCAATGCCAATCAATTTGGTAGACAACCCATGCAGTTAGATAGATTTAGGCAGCTGGTTTTTGATGGTATCCCTAGTTATCCTAACCCCATTGACAAGAATGTAAGGCTTCAAGTGCCAAAGTTTCCAGGAAATAATACTATGCCAGGGGAGGATCATTTGAAAGCTTTTCAAAATGTCATGGACAACTTTGAAGTTGAGCATGAGGATGTCTTTATGAAGTTATTCATGCAATCTTTGGTTGATGAGTCTAGAGAATGGTACAAGAATCTGCCTGATCAGAGCATTTCATCATGGGATGATTTCAAAAGGATGTTTAAGGAGCAGTATGGTGACAAAACTGATCCTAACTTTTTTGTAAATGAGTTCACTAGTATCACCAAAGAGTCAAATGAGCAGGTTGCAAATTTTAATGCAAGATTTACTAAAGTATTGAACAAATTGCCACATCACATGAGGCCAAATGAACCAATGTGCATAATATTGTATATAAATGCTTTTGATGCCAAAACTGCATATGGGTTAAGAGATAAAGGTCCTGCTACTCTCAGGGATGCTTTTAGGATAGCAATAAATATTGAGATTAACAGGAAAGCATCAGGCAAGACAAACAGGAGGGATGATGTGAGAATTCTGTAGAATCCAAACAAACCTCAGATTATTCAAGGTAATACATCTGCCCCTGAAGACAAAGTTGATAAACTGGCAAATGTTGTTAAGGACCTAAGCTATAGACTGGCTAGAAGTGAAAAAGGGATAGGTCATGATAGGCAAGTTTACCAAAGACAGGAAAAGAGACCATCATTGCATGATATGCCATATAATACCAATTGGCATAATGGTAACCCTGTATTTCCACATAACAACACAAATCAGAGAACTCCACATACCAAGGAAACTCCTGATCCTTTGAAGAAAGCTATAAATATTGTTGATGATACTCCATGGTGCATAATCTGTCAAATGCCTCATTCACAGTCATAATGCATGGTTGCTCAGTCTTTGTATGATGATGCTATGTCCTGTAATGGGTGCAACAGGCCACATTATATGCAAGATGATGATGTTAATATGTTGTCCATAAGTAGGGAGCATCCTTCTCATGATGCAGATGAGAGTATAGATGATGGGATTCAGGCATGTCAGTAGGTTTTTTATGATGAGGATAATGAAGATAGTTATGTGTATACTCAAGGCTCACACAATTTTTTGAGCAACTTGCAGAGACCTTATGATGAGGAAATTAGGGCTCTCACAGCTGCAGCAGTGGCTCAAGTCAAAAGCAATTATAACCTCAGAGGTAAAGCTCAGGTAAGCAGCCCACATCAGCCAGAAGGCATTTCTGTAGGTCAGCCAGTGCATAGTCATAGAGCGGCTGAAACATATAAGAAACAATGGAACAACAATAAGCAGGGTTTCAAACAAAAACCAGGTCATGATTTCCACAAATCAGAAAATGAAGGCCCCCAGAATGAAGATCGAAGTAAGAACCCTCGGGTTATGGGTGACAGTCAAGCAGCCATAAAGATTAAAGCTGGCTCATATCAAGATAAAAACAAAGCCACAACACAAGCTACAACTATGCTACAAGATTATGCTCCTTTTGATATAACTCAAGTCCTCTCTCAGGTAAAGGTTTCTGTCCCATTGATGGAACTGATGAAGGTTGAAGAAATCAAGAATAGAACAGTATCTTTAATTTCAGGAGTGCCTTGTCAAGCCAAATAGAATGATGAGACTCAAGGTAAGAAGCATGCCTTATGCAATGAAGAGGATGAAGTCCTTGAAGTATATCTTGGGGTGACCATGACAAAATGGCCTTCACAAGTGGAACCATTCTATGTCTCCCTTGTTATTAATGGGAAAATAATCAAGAATTGTATGCTTGACTTAGGAGCATCAACAAATATCATGCGTCTGGCTATCATGCAACAAGCTTGATTGAAAATAGACAAGGCATGTGGAAAATGTTATGCTATGGATGCTAGAGAGGTACCAGTCATTGGAATCATAAAGGATGTGGATTTTAGACTGGTAGCATATCCAGAAAAGACCTACAAAATGAATATAATAGTGGTTGACAAAAAGCCACAGTATGGCATGTTGCTATCAAGAAGATGGGCAGCACTGATTGGTGGAAGTATGCAGTTGGACCTGTCATATGCCATGATCCCAATGAATGGCAAGGATGTTAAATTGATCAGAGAAGAAAGATCATAGGAGTCAGTTGAAGATCAAGATTCAGAAGAACACATCTGCTTTGTGGACACAGACTGTGAGAATTTCAGAGTTATCTCAAGTGATCAAGAAAACCAAAAGGAAGACATTTGCATTCAAGAGAGGGACCAACAGGGTCTATGGACCATGTATTTTGATGGAGCTTGTGCAAAGGAAGGCTCTAGAGCTGGAGTTGTATTCCTGTCTCCAACTGGTAAGCTCTTAAAATTCTCCTTCCTACTAAGATTTGCTTGTACAAACAACATTGCAGAGTATGAAGCCTTACTCTTAGGTTTAAATATGGCTCTCAAACATGGAATTAAGATGCTGAAGGTATTTGGGGATTCTAAGTTAATTGTGTCCCAAGTTAGAGATGCGTATGCCTCAAAGAACAAAAGATTAAAACAATACAAGCATGCTATCTGGGATACAATTGAATTATTTGATGCATTTTCAATAGGTTGGGTAGAGAGATCAAAAAATGTCATGGCTGATTTCTTAGCCAATGCAGCAATAAGGCCAGATGATATCACTCTATCAGGTGTTATAAATGTTGAAGTTAAAATCAGACCTGCAGTACCAGAGAACATATGTAGTTGGCAAGTGTTTGATGATGACAAGGACTTGTTAAGATTTTTGCACTGCATAGATGAATATGAGAACCAAGAAATTGATTTTTAAAATTTTGTAGAAATTATAGATGGAAAAGAAACTCTTATGGGGAAAGAAGTAATTCAATTGAAGACTAACAAAATCCCTGGAGGGTTAGTAGCTTTAGAAAGAGCTTTTGATAATAGAGACCAATTGGTCACAAAGACATCTCCCACAAATAAAGATGACTTAGAAGAGATAAATTTGGGGACATCTCAGGTCCCCAAGAAGCTATACATTGGCAAACAACTCAAACCACACATCAGGAGCATGCTGATTGCATTACTGAAAAAGTATAAGCATGTTTTTGCCTGGTCATATGAAGACCTGAAGGCTTATAGAGAAGACTTATTCCAGCATGAAATCCCATTGAAGCCTAGAGCTAAGCCATTTAGACAAAAGCAAAGGCCTATTAATCCCACCTTGGCTCCAAAAATGCAGGAAGAACTCAAGACGCTTAGGGAGGCTGGAATAATTGTGTCGATCAAACATTCAACTTGGGTGTCTAACCTTGTCCCAGTTAGAAAAAAGAATGGTGATATTAGACTTTGTGTTGACTTTAGAAATTTGAATGTATCCTCCTTAAAGGATAATTGCCCATTGCCTAATATGGAAGCTATGTTGCAGAAAGTGACTAGTTGTGAACTCCTATCCATGATGGATGGATTCTCAGGTTACAATCAGGTGAAGGTAAGGGAATTAGAACAATACAAGACTACCTTCACCACTCCATGGGGAACTTATGTATATGTGAGAATGCCATTTGGAATGACAAATGCAGGTGCTACATTTCAAAGAGCAATGGATGTTGCTTTTGTAGGGTTGATTGATTCAATCCTGGCTGTTTATCAGGATGATCTGACTGCCTATTCAAAGAGAGAAGAGCAACATTGTTTGCACTTAGAGCAGATTTTCTATAGAGCACTAGAGTATGGCATTTATCTAAATCCAAAGAAGTGTGCTTTTGGGGTAGTGGAAGGAAAGCTCCTGGGGCACATTGTCTCCAAAGATGGAGTTAGGATTGATCCTGAAAGGGTTGGTGTAGTTGATAACATCCAGATGCCAAAAACAGTAAAAGGAATCCAGTCCTTCTTTGGACAAATAAATTTTGTTAGAAGATTTATTCCCAACTTTGCAGAAACCACAAGGAACATTTCTAAAATGTTGAAGAAGGGTGAGACTGTCAGTTGGGAAGGTGAAGCAAGAAGATCTTTTCAGGACATCAAGGAAGCAATAAAGATGGCTCCTGTTCTAAAATCTCTTGATTTTTAAAGCCATTTCAATTGTTTTAATTTGCTTCTTTCCACACTGTTGCTGCATGTCTGCTACAAAAAAATGAGGATGGTTTTGAGCAACCCATAGCTTTCTTCAGTATGTCCTTGCAGGCTTCTGAGTTAAAGTATGGCATCATGGAGAAATAGGCATATGCACTAGTCAGAATCTAAATGGTATAAGGGCATCATATATTATTTGCAAAACCTGAATTGTCCTCCCCATTTAAGTGATAGTCAAAAGAGGACTTTGAAACTACATGCAATCAGGTATGTTATTGTTCAAGGAGAATTATGCTGGAAGAATCCTAATGGTGTGCTACTAAGATGTGTGGATGAAAATGAAGCTAACAATATTTTGAATGACATGCATAAAGGGGTGTGTGGTGGACATTATACTGCCAAGACAATAGCTCACAGAATCCTTGTGGCAGGATATTGGTGGCCAACTCTCTTTTTGGATGCACAAAAGTTGGTAAGAAAATGTGATCCTTGCCAAAGGTTCTCAGGAAGGCTAAGATATGAAGGTGCATTGCCCCTTAAAACTATAACTATGGAGGCTCCATTTCAGCAATGGGGAATTGACTTCATAGGGGAAATTACAGAGAAATCAAGTGGGGGGCACAGTTGGATTTTGGTAGCAACTGATTACTTAACTAAATGGATTGAGGCCATTCCAACTAAGAGAGCTACAAGTAAGGTGGTGATGGATTTCATACTAGAAAATATTATTATTAGGTTTGGAGTACCAGTCAAGTTGGTCACAGATAATGCAATGTGCTTCAGATCAGGTGAATTTGTTGATTTTTGCAACAAATATGGAATTAACTTGTCATATGCATCACCATACCACCCACAAGGAAATGGTCAAGCAGAGTCAAGTAACAAGAGCCTCATGAAAATCATCAAAAGAATGGTAGACAAAAAAAAGAGAGCCTAGGATTCAAAGCTAAAGTTGGCATTATGGGCTGAGAGGGTGACAGTGAAAAGAGCAATTAGAAGGTCCCCTTTTGAACTGGTATATGGTGCATCAACTAGACTACCTGTGAACAACCTCCTGCCAGTTTATAAGTTTATCCATGAAAATGATGAAGAGATTGAAGACTCCATGGCAGAGAGAATAAACCAACTGGTTGCACTAGATGAGGTTAGAAGAGAAGCTCACCAAACAAACATAAGAAAATAACAAAATATAAAATAACTATTTGATAAAAGGACTGCAGGAAGGAAGTTTCAAATCAATGATCTAGTCCTTATTTGGAATGCAAGGAGTCAGGACAGGGCAAACATGGTAAGTTTGAGCCCTTGTGGATGGGCCCATATAATGTTTGCAATACTCATGGAGAAAATTCTTACTTCCTCCAAGCCCTAGATGGTGAAGTGCTGGAATTGCCTGTGCACGGTCAATTCCTCAAGTTTTATTTTGCATAAATGATTTGCCTCTGTGCACAATTGTAAAGTAAGTGTATATTGCTTGTAAATACTCTGTATAGTCGGTGCTTTCCTTATGCTTCATTTTTTGTTTGGTCTACCTAGAAGTGGTCTAGTTCTCGCTGCAGCCTTGCACCTGCATGTCCCCAATCAGAGCCACTGTTGGTGCCTGCTTAATCAATCAGGTCTCAGGTACTTAACATGTAGGCACCTTCCCAAAGGTCCAATAAAATTTCTAAAGTATTGGAGCCTCTCAGTGCTTTTCAATGTTTGTCACCTTGATATTTCTGCAGGGTCATCAAGTTTTCTATCATCAGGATGTTCATCGGGATGACTTCTCTCATCGGTGAAGCTGAGAAATCTACTTCTGACGCCTTGTGTTTGGCTGATGGCTTTCATTGGGGTGACTTTGTGTGTCGGGCAGATGTGAATAAGGTTTGTCGACACCTTGTGTTTGGCTGATGAGGATCTTCATCGGAGTGACTTGGTGCATCAGGTGAATCGTGAAGAGTTGGGCCGACAGGGATATTCTAGCTGACGTGGGTTGTTCAAGGTGTGTTCATCGGAGAGAGTTTTGTTATCGATAGGCAAGTTTTAGGCTCCATTGAAATGTTCGATCTGGCCGATGGAGTTGCCATCGGCGTAACGTGGTGTGGTTGGCGAAGGAGCTTTTTGTTGCTCTGATGGTCTTGGTCACGCCGACGAGGATGTCCATTGGTGTGATGTGTGGCATCAGTATATATAATGGTGGTCGCCCCAATGGTCTTAGTCTAGCCGATGGAGGTGGCTACCAGGGAAACATTGCAGGTCGGGTAGATAACGAGGCGGTGTGCCAATGGCGTGGGTCTGGCCGACAGGGTAGTTCGGGGACTTCATCAGGTGGACAATGTATATCAGTTGGAGAATTTTTGAGTTGGCTGACAGTTTATGGTCTTGCCGAAGACCAAGCAAGGGCTTCGTCGGTGTGACATGATACATCGGCGGATGGATTTTCAGTAGCTCCAACGGACTACGTCTTACCGAAGGGTGTAGCAGTCGGTGAGAGTTGTGGAATCAGAATTGTGAGCTGGAGTTTGGCCGATGGGGTTGGTCTCCCCGATCAAGTCCTGGTATCAGTAGGAGTCAGGGCGATGGGTTGATGGCAGGTGGTTCAATGGTCGTGCAGGGCAAAAGTGCATGACACTTGGATTGTTCTTGTCTTGGTTAATAAACTACTCAAGTAAGCATTGTGGGATAGATGTGGGATTATTGATCTTACATTTTTCGAATCGTCAACAGTGGATGCAAGGTGCCAACATGGCACATTTTTCATAGGACGGTGACTTTTCAGTGTGGATTTGGTGCCATGGATTTTCAAACGATGGGAGGAATCAATAGCCATGTTTTAAAGTTTGAGTACGGGTTTCCTTTGCATCTTCGGGCATGTTTTGAGTGAGAAATTTCCATATGAGCACTATGACAGTTTCCAAGAGAAGATGTCAGTTGGTTGAGCCATTAATGGCAATATGCAGAGGCATGGGCCGATGGTTGAGCAGCCAAGTACCAGGTTCATGACGATCATCTTCTAGCGGTGGCACAAGGCTCGAGCTCAGCTACCCCTTGCCCTTCTCTTGCTCTTTCCCATCTTGTCCTTTGCTGCATTTATGTTTTGGAGCGCCATTTTCTCATGCTTTGTATCTGGTGAATTTTTAGCCGTATCATGTAATAAATGTTGCTAAGTACACAGTCTTGTTATAAAAACCAAATTGTGTCACTTGTTGTTGTTGGAAACTTGGACAAATTTTGGTGCTGCAATAGGAATACAACTTTTTGGTGATTCTATTTCAGGTGTCTCTGGTAGTTTATGAATTGTATGTTGTATATATTATGCACAGAATTATCAATTTCATGTTGATTTAAATGTGTAATGCTTCATAGCATGTGTTTTGTTATTTGTCTCCAGACTAAATGTGTTTTTCTTTTGACTCTGAACATCTAAGGGGTGTTATAGATTAGGTTTTCTATATTGAATGCTTAGTCTCTTACCTCTACTCAAGGAGTAGATTGAATGTTTTGGACTATGTGTTGAGGAGAATACATTGCAGTAAGGATGCTTGTAAGCAGAAATAACTAAATACTCTCTCTTAGGTATTGTCTGTAAGGCAGACATTTTAGAAACCCCTTGAAATCTGATGTTTTAGTCTGTGGTAAACATTCACATATATATGTCTACTGACTCTAAGCCCTAGATTGCCACCGATCTGGCTTGGTATCTCTATTTTAACCCAAAGTCCTAGTTTCACATCCATATACAAATCAAACTCAAACTTCAACTCCAAACCATTAGGACATTAGAATTAGTTTTAGGATCTAAAATCCTCTGTCTACAACTGAACATAAGCCCAGAACTAGCCCCTTTGCATTTATCTAACAGTTTTGGTCTACATAAAGGAGGATTTATCTGCTTTGTATCAACATCCCAAGCCAACCCACAAGCATATTCTCATGGGTGTTGAATAGGGAATACCCCCCTAGATTTTGCAGAGCCTGAAGAAGAAGAGGAGATAAAATAGAGTCTATCTCCTACACTGTTGGCCCCTGGCCCAGAGATCCTTTTGATCACTAATGGCTACCTTGTAGGGAAATTTGGGAATGAGCATCCAGTCAGGGAAAAAACCAACATCTATAAGGAATCTTGAAAGTATTGATCTTTAATTACATTTTGTAATTTGGTTGCAAATAATTCCAGGGGTAAAGATAACTGAGCTCCTATCCCATAAACCAATTTAAAAGGTGCCACTCCTATTGCCCTTTTTGGGGTTAACCTGTCGGCCCAGAGTGCTTCATACAATCTTTTATGCCAATCCTTGGGATTTTCACTTGCCAATTTCCTCATGATGGTTATCAGATTTTTATTACTGGACTCAGCTTATCTATTTCCTTGAGGTTAGTAATCTGATGAGTGAGAGAGAGATATACTATGCTCATAGCAAAAAGAAGAAAGTTCAACTAAGGAAAAATTGGTGGCGTTATCTTCTACAAGTTCTCGAGGGACACCAAAATGCACCAGTATATTTTCTTTGAGAAAATTGTACACTACTTCTAAAGTGGTTCTCTTCACAGGGACTGCTTCAACCCATTTCGTAAAGTAGTCTGTTGCTGTTAAAATGTGCATATGTCCAGCACTCGAAGGAGGTGAAAGAGGTCCAATAAAGTCTAATCCCCATTGTTTGAAAGGTTCTTCAATAACAACAGGCCTTAGAGGCAATGCTGCAAGTTGTGGCCTTCCTGAAAACATTTTACATTTTTCATAGTTAGCTACCCATTCGTATGCATCTTTGAACATTCCTAGCCAATAATAACAATTTCTAAGAATTTTGAAGGCTGTAACCGAAGAAGAGAAATGTCCACCAAAGGCTTCATTATGAAGAACTTCCAACAGCTTATCTACACATCTTAGAAAGGTTCCATCTAGTCTCTTTTTGTATAAGACATCACCCCAAATGACATATTTTGCTGCTTTTAACCTCAGATTCCTTTTCTCCTTCAAGGATAAGTGACTGGGACAGTCTCCATAAGTAAGATAGTGTGCTACATCTAAGAACCATAGATCTTGCAGACTTACCAACAGGACAGTGGGAAATTCTTCTTCTTTTTCTTCCTTACTTTCAGCCATCAACTTGCACAGACCTTGACCTCTAACCAATTTGGTTGGTCTAATCTCTAAGACATATTCTTGAATCTTAGCAACCCAGGTTGCTCTATTATTCATCCCAACATCCTATTTGGTCAGAATGTTTTTTCATAGCTGAACTAGGAACAAATACAGCTGAATGAGAATGAAGTATGTAATATCTGAATTGTTTGATAGCCTTTACCATAGCAAAAGCTTGTTTTTCAGCTATAGAATATTTAAGTTCATGCTTCTTAAGAGGAACACTCATAAAGGCTATTGGGGCTTCTACATCCAATTCATTTTTCTGTACCAAGATACCAGACATGGTATGTTTTGAAGCATAACAATAAATAATAAAATCTTTTTGGAAATCAGGGTTTACCAAAGTAGGTGTTTGTGCAATTGCCTCTTTGATATCTTCAAATGCTTTCTTAGCAGCCTCATTCCATTTGAAAGCCTATTTTTCGCTCATCATCCTCACAATATGCTTTGTAATTTTAGTGAAATCGGGAATGAACCTTGTGAGGAAATTAATCTGGCCAAAGAAAGACTTAACTCCAGTCCTATTGGAAGAAAAGCTTAACTATTGTATTGCTCTAACTCTTTCTAGATCAATCTTGATCCCATCCTTTGAAACTAAGTGTCCCAACAATTTACCCTCTGTAACATAGAAAACTGACTTCTTAGGATTAAGAGATATGCCATGACTCCGACACCTTTGTAAAACAGTCTCCAGATCCTTCAGATGATCCTCCCTTTTTCTAGAGAAAATATTCAAATCATCAAGATAGATGACAATAATTCTATCTTTCAGATCTCTAAAAGATGAATCCATTGCCCGTTGAAAAATTGCACCAGCATTAATCAAACCAAAGGGCATACAGTTATAAGCAAAAGTTCCCCAGGGTGTAGTGAAAGCAGTTTTGTGTTGATCAGATGCAGCCACACTTATTTGATTATAACCTGATAACCTGTCTAGCATGGACATCATTTCTGACCCAGCAACTATTTGCAAAATGTGATCCATCACAGGTAAGGGATAATTGTCCTTCAAACTGGCTTGGTTCAGATTCTTGAAATCAACACAGATTCTTATTTCTCCATTCTTTTTACACACTGGGACAATGTTTGCCACCCAGGTGGAGTGATGAATTAGATAAATAATCCTAGCTTTCAACATTTTATCAGTCTCCTTAAAGATGGCCTCAACAACCTTTGGATTATAGTTTCTCAACTTCTGTCTGAATGGGGTTGCATTTGTTATCAAAGGAATATGATGCTGAAACTACCCACGCCTAAAATCTTTTAGATCATCATAACACCAAGCAAAAACATCCTTATATTTAATCAATAGCTTAATCAATTTGTTTTTCTCCTCTAGCGAACAACACTTACCAATAGAAATCCATTTAGGATCAGTTTCTCTTCCAATATTTATTTTCTCATAATCCCCTGATTTGTCAGTACCCTGAACAAGTTTGCCTTCGGTGTATTCATCTTGTCAAGTGAACAAATGTTCTATAGAGACCAGCCCTTTGGGGATTTTGTTTCCCTTTAACTGAATTACATCATCTTTGGAATTGATCCCTGGATCAGGATTGAATTCTTTACATTCTGCTTCAGAACCCTCAAAATAAGTCCCCAAGAACATCTCAGCATTCTCCAAGAATTTTCTGATCTGTCTATCATTCTCAAAAACTTGCCAATTTTTGGCATTATCTGGGACATTAGGATGATAGAACAACTCAATTCTATATGAATCTTTTTTAAAATCAGGGTGTGGGGGAAGAAGAGAAGCTGACACTGCTAGAGAATCTGCCCGTGTGTTTTGGTCTCTGGGAATTGCCTCAATAGAAAAGGCATCAAAGTATTCTATCTCATCCCAAACTCTGTTTCTGTAATGCCTCAATCTTTCATTTTTAACTGAAAAAAATGCCTTTCACCTATTTCACAATTAATTCACCATCTCCTCTTACTTTGAGCATTTTTACACCTTTTCGTTTGGCTTCATTTAACCCAAGAAATAGAGCTTCATACTCTGTAGTATTATTAGTGTTTTTAAATTCTAGCTTGAAAGAGTAAGGAAAATTTTCACCTTCAGGTGAGATCAAAACAACCCCTGCTCTTGAACCAGTGGTAGCACAACTACCGTCAAATTCCATGATCCACAAATCATCTAAATGAACATACTTTGGGATAGATTCTTCCTTCATGTCCTCAGAAGAGAGAAAATAATTACCAAATTTGCATTCTTCAAAAAGAATCTGAGACTTAGGATCATCAGAAGGGTATATAGTAAACTTGCATTTAGGTTCAGGTTCTAGCTTGACTTTCTATTTTTCCACTAGAATTGTAGCTTCTGACCAATCCAATTTAATCTGCCCACCCAAATCTTTGCAAAAAGTCCTGCTCAACAACATCCCATAACTAGGAGGGATATCCGCTACCAAAATAGTCAATTTCACCCTTTTATTAGGATAGGCTGCAAGAGCAACCCGTGCATCTTTAATTTGCTCGAGCAAAGAAATCCATTTGCCATCCATGGAGTAACACCTACCAAATGTTTTTGTAAGGGATAGGCCTAGGGCTTTAGCTACAGAAGAAGGCATAATATTATCAGAAGCACCTAAGTCTATGATACAATTACTGAGATTGTGGCCATTTATGAATAAGGAGACATAAAATGGGTTGGGTTTCATATCAGTTATATAAGAGGTATCATTAGATGAATTGAGAGTCATTTTAGGAGTATGCGTGGGTGACCCAGGTGGAGAAGCAAATAATTGGGCAATGGGAGACTCAGCATTAACATTTAGTTGACTTTCGGGTTCAGATTGACCACCTTTGACATATTTAACCAATCTATCATGTTCTTTGGGTTTTAACTTGAGGTATTTAGCAGGGGATATTTGAATCTTTGCAGATTTAGAAAATTCTAAAATATCAAAAGAAGTTTCACGATAATTTCTATGTAACAATTTAATTTCTTGGGCTTTCAAATTAGCATTAGAGGTTCTAATTAGAGGTTCCTTACCTTTAACAGGCACTTCTTGAGTATTTGGAAATCTCTGATTTTTCTGACTTCTGGTAAGCACAGCACATGAAGGATCTTCGAGAGTAACTAATATTTCACCTCCTCTTTATGAATCTAATTCATATTCTAGGAAGTGTATTTCAAAGTCGCTAGGTTCCTCAAAGTTCCTTTCTTCTTCAGTAACCTCTCCCAATACATCTTGAGTAGCAGCCATTTGAGCATATCTAAGCATCTTCGGACAAGAATTTCCATCACGATCAGTAGTCAAATGAAAGGCACACATATTCCCTCTTCCAAGAGGAGCTTCAATAGTTAACCTTGGTTGTACTGATGTAAGTTGTAATGTCCTACTAGTATTTGCCTGTTGATTAAAATTTCTTCTACCAATATCTTGATATGGTTGTTGGAATAAAGCACCAGCATTAGGTAATTGCCTTTTTAAGGCAATCATATCATTGACTAGTCTTTGAACCATAGGATCTGTTGAGGATGAGGGATGAGCATTAGGTATTTGAACTTCTTTCTTCCATTTTCTAGCCATAATAAGATCATCCTCTAACCCAACTACCAAGGTTTGTGCGACTGCTAAGTCAGCAATTGCCCCTCTTCTAAGATGAAAACTAATATCAGGAGGCATAGAATTAATAAAGAAACATTTTTTTATTTTCAGTAGTTGGCCTTTTAGCAATTGGAATTTTATGCACAATTCTATTGGATTTAGCTATAAATTCCCTCATAGGCTCATGTATCTCCTTCTTAAGCTGAGTCAATTGAGCAAGAAGGGAATGTTCATCTTCTGCGCTTTTGAACCTATTTTTAAACGTAGTTTTCATATCATTCCAGTTTGTGATTGAGGAATCTGCTAGATGATAGAACCATTGTGTTGCAGTATCAATAAGAGTTTGCACAAAAAGCCTTATGGCTACATCTTGATGTTGTACACCTAACACTCCACATGCTACTGCAAAGGCACTCAGATGCTCCTTTGGTGATTGTCTTCCATCTCCATTAAATTTAGGTAAGTTTTCCCTTTCATTTTTAGGCAGAGGATTTAGGTTGGCCCCTAAATTTAGAGGTCCTATAGCGGCTCCCTAAGGTTGGGCCATTGGTAGAAAGCTTACAGTAGAGGGGATGATAGTGCCAAAAAGAGTTAAGGCTTGACAAACAGAGGATGCAGAGAGTTTAGGAGGGCTAGGAGGTCTACTTTTAGCTCTTCTAATGGGAGCAAGAATGTAAGGAAAGTTTAAGCTTTGCAACATTTGAAAAGTAGGATCTTCAACTCCCTCTCTTCTCAAAGACCTTGTATATCTTCTAGAATCTAGTTTATAATATGGTAACTAGATAAGTAGCTATTAATTTCTATGCTTTTCTTGATCTCTTCGCACTTCAGGGGCTTGATTTCTTGCTGCATTTTCTGCTTGCCTCCTTTGCCTGAGCAACAACAATCTCAAATTATCGGCCAATTCTTCTTCTTTTTCTAATACTCGGCTGGCCCTTCTATAATCATCAATATTCCAATGAGTACACCATGCAAGAGTATTCAGCTAACCAACTATATCTTCCTGCTCATGTTGAAAACCAAGATTAGGCTGCAGAATAGGAATTATGTCTTCATGTGGAAGCACCATTGTTGCTTCATATTAAGGTGACCAATCTTTCAACAAATGACTTCGATTCCCCAGTAGAGTCGCCAAAAACTGTTGGCTAATAGATTTGTCCTGATCTAAAAATATTTTACTCTGACTCTATATCCCTTTTCTTTCAAGAACAAATGAGTTAATCAACAAATGGGTGAGCTATTAGGAATAGTTCCCCGCTGAATTAAGGTACAACTCCCTTTAAGATTTCCAATGAATTCAAAATGTTCTAAATATTCAGATACACTTTTAACCAGAAAGTGCTTAAAGGCAAACTAACATCCATACATCATCATGCTATGAATGCGATATCCTTTTCTATAACTTCATTTGGTAATAGAATACACAGATTCTATTTTTAATAATAATCAGAGATATGAACATATGTATTGTTGAACCAATAAATCATAAAATACATATAATGAATTATCTGATGAAAAAATAATTACCATATGAAAGAAGATTTCACACAGAAAACTCAATTTCAAATACTCAAACACACAGATCTAAGTATGCAGTAATTATTTCTCCTTTTCATTCACAGATGAAAAATGTTTCAAACGAACATCACATATATTGAAAAACAGCAAAGGTCCAACTCTAAAATTACTTGTTTCTTCTTCTTCCCTATTCTTCTATATCAGTTTTAACAACTAAAAACATATATATAGTTGCCCTAATTATTCGATCTTTTATACAAAACCCAGAGTTAAAGTAACTCTGGCCCATACGGGATATAGTTTTTACAAACTCATTTAAAGATCAAGTTTTTGAAAATAACTTCAACAGAATAACTGAATAAAGAAATTATGTAAGTAAGATCATGACTGGGGAGATGGATCAGAATCTCCAGATTTGTTGTGTTTAGTTGGGGAGACACATTGAGCTTTCCACTCCTAAAATGCTGCAACAAATTCTTGGATTTTAGGGAAATTGGGGATGCCAATGTGTTTCACCCTTGCTTTCCAGACATCTTTCTCCCTCTGAATTTTCCTCACTCTCTCCACGTGCTCCAAGAGTGTGTCGACACATAGATGGAGTGACTCCACCTTTAAAATCTGAGAGAAATATTCGGTTAATAAGTTGTCATTTTCTTTAACGAAGCTAAACTTTTCCCTGAAGGATTGAATCCTGATATCAATGTCCTTTTCTAGTTCCCTGTCATCCTTTATATACTTCACATCAATACATTGTAAATCATGTTGTAACGATTGAGTGAATTCAGTTATTTCCTTGATCATTTTTGTAAGTTCAATTCTCCCTTGTCTGGATACTGAATTCCTCCATTCGATATTTTTCTTACTTACATATAGTATATCCTCATTTAGGCCTATCAAATTTTTCTCTAAAAAAACTTTGTCATCCCATACTTCTGTACTTCGTCGATTTGATTCATTACATTCATCCATTTTCCTTCATCTTTTGTCGATGAAACATTCTGTGTCCACGAAACAACCTGACCTCAAATTCATCTGAACAATCCTCCCAATAATCCTCTATTTGAGGAATATGTGAAAATCCTGTCCCAAAATCTAAATTATCCCTAGCAAAGCCTTTGTTATCAAACTGGGATCTAGCAGTATAGTGCTGAAAATTGAATTTTTTTAGATCCACTTCTAAGTTCAAAGCGTCAGAAATTGACTAACAAGAATAATGTCCAAGTTCAATGGGAAAAGAGATACCAGATTCCTTCTTCATTGAGAATTTATTGCTCACATGGGCTAGCTGTCTGCAGACCTCTATCAATACAAAACGATCAAAAACATACCGAGGCAGCCTCACTGGTTCACCATCAAAACCCCCAACTCTGATATAAGTAATTTTGGGGAACTAAATAAAGAAACTGCCATAAATACTAATCAGCTGCATTGCTTCATCAGATATTCTCTTATTTATATTGCCTGCCAATTCATAAGTCATTCTCCCAATAAAAACATCATTAACCCTCCTGTAATTCTCATAAGAATTATGCATCTGTAATTGTGAATAACAATCATAAATTTTGGTATCTTCGACCAAGGGTGCATGAGGTAGCCCTAACCACTATCTCGTAAATGCTAGGCAATAGAAAAGATATGAAGACATATAAAAATCCTTATTTCCCAAACAATTGTTGAGACCCAAATGCAAACATTCAGCTATAATTTCAGCCCAGTCCAAATACTGTTCCCCTTGGAGGATCACATGGATGAAGAAATACATCGAGTCTTCCCAATAATATGCCTGTGAGTTGCCCTTCAACTTGTGTAGCAACACCACAATATCCTTTACCTCCTGAATCATGTGGTCTCTTGTTAGTGGTCTAGGCAATCTTGAACCCCCCCTTTTGGAATTTTAGTAACCAATTTCTAGCAATTATGCTCCTATAATTTGCTTTCTTTAATGAAAAATGCCCATAAGAAGAAGTGATATTGAGATCAAAATATGGTTCTTTAGGCGGAATTCTCATCACAGACATTAGGGTTTGTCTAGTGATATGAAGTAACACATTGCCATTTGTAGCTCTAATGCACCTATTTTGGGGGTCATATCTATTCATGCATTCCAGAACTAGTTCAGGGCACTGTACGGCCATGGGAAAGGTCGCAGCTTCAACCAAACCACTTTTCATAATTTTCTCTATCATAGGAGTTGGCACAGGATTTTTATCTCTCTCTCTAAAATCTTCTAAGTCATATTGAACTAGAGAGGTATCCCCAAATTTAGGAAGAGAACAGATGAGACCAGAACCATTCTCATAACCAAGACAAGTAGACTTCATAGATTAATAGTGAACCATTGAACTCCGCTATGAGGTTCAAGCGGAAGGTTCAACGATACATTAAATGAAATAAGGAAACTGAGTGAACATGCCTCCTTACGAAGCATCAAGTATTGAACTCTTGAGTCATTGAACTCTTGAACCTTGAAAAGGGTTCAAGTTCAACTAGAAGGTTCAAAGACATATTTGAATTATACAAAGGGACAAACAGTTCACTTTGAGAAACATTGAACCATTGAACCCTTTGAACCATTGAACCCTTTAAACTTTGAGAATGGTTCAAGTTCAAAGGTTCAATTCTTTAGCAATTCACTTTAAGAATAAAGAGCCGACTTAAGAAACAAAGATATGACCAATAAGGGAAAATGGTACGTTGACTCTTGCTTAGGGAAATTTCATGAAAAAAATGAGTAAGGGCGACTCAAAAGGTAACAGACATCAATGGCAAAGGGCACATACTTGCATTCTACTGCTCTAATCCAACTAAACTATTATTAACACATCTAGCTACTCCCCCTGAGAGGTAGCTCTCAAAACATCAATCCAAATCAAGGAATGAGACTTTGGGTACCACTAGACTAATGCATTCCCATGCATCTTAGTTTAGGGCAGGAGGGGTAATGACCTTTAACTTTTCTATGAGATACTCAAAAGTATCCTTAGGTAGAGGTTTGGTGAAGATATCTACAATCTGATCCTTTGTGGACACATATTCCAACTTTACTTCATTCTCTATCACCTTTTCTCTGAGAAAGTGATACCTTATAGATATATTCTTTGTTCTTGAATGCATCACTAGATTCTTAAAAATATTTATAGCACTTGTATTGTCATAGAAGATTGCAACTGGATCTTCATACACAACTCTTATGTCTTTCAAGGTCTACTTCATCCATAACTCTTGAGTACAACAACATGCTGCTGCAATATATTCTACTTCTACAGTTGACAAAGAGATTGAATCTTGTTTCTTGCTCAGATTGGTTTCGTGGATGAGAAAGAAACAAGATTCAATCTCTTTGTCAACTGCAGAAGTATAATATATTGTAGTAGATGTTGTTGTACTCAAGTGTTATGGATGAAGTAGACCTTGAAAGACATAAGAGTTGTGTATGAAGATCTAGTTGCAATCTTTTATGACAATACAAGTGCTATAAATATTTCAAATAATCTAGTGATGCATTCAAGAAAAAAACATATATCTATAAGGTATCACTTTCTGAGAGAAAAGGTGATAGAGAATGAAGTAAAGTTGGAATATGTGTCCACAAAGGATCAGATTACAGATGTCTTCACCAAACCTCTGCCTAAGGATACTTTTGAGTATCTCAGAAAAAAATTAGGGGTCATTACCCCTCCTACCCTAAACTAAGATGCATGGGAATGCATTAGTCCAGTGGTGCCCAAAGTCTTATTCCTTGATCTAGATTGATATTTTGAGAGCTACCTCTCTGGGGGAGTAGCTAGATGTGTTGGTAATAGTTTAGTTGGATTAGTGTAGCAGAATGCAAGTATGTGCCCTTTGCCATTGATGTCAAAAGCAGAGAGAAATCATGTGAAAAACTCAGGGGGAGAAATAATGTAGATGTGTAAAGAGAAAGGGGGAGAATATTGTCTTGATGGTCTTTTCAAAGTTTCACATCATATGCTGCCATCAGTGATAAAGGGGGGGATTATTGCAAGTATGTGCCTAATCGATGTTGTCATTGATGTCAACATATCTGTGTTGTCATTGGTGTCAACTCTGCTCTTATTTTGTTGCTTGCTTGTAATAAGTGAGATGCTTTGTATTTACTTATGTATGTAATCTTGATGTTGAGGATATTAAGAAAATTAGCTCCTCCAGTAGAAAGAATGAGTTGCAGTGGAAACAATGTATTGCATATAGAAGAACAATCTAGAAGATCACTCTACATTTACTGTAAGATCAATATCTTTGTCAATGGATTGGAAGTTATTTAGAAGTCTATCTGACGATGTTATATTACAAGTTTGAGCCTCTGGTATAAAGATTTGAGTGAGCTATGTTTGCCAGAGTGAAAACTACTTTTCCTGCATGTTTGGTGGTGACAGGGAGAAAGTGTTATGCTCCTCATTCCTCTGCATTGAAGTATTTTTGTCTACGGTTCTAGAGTTAAGTCTATGATGATGTTAAGTGCCTTCAACTTTAATGGTTCATGATTTGGTGGTCCGCAAGTGATATTTTCCTTATGATAATAGTTCTCTATGTTGTTTTGTCCTATGATTTCAAGAATCTTCTTGACAGAGCAGTTAGAAGTTGTGCGGTTGTTTCCTGATGATTTCAATGTGCTTTTAGATGTCCCCTAATCATGTACTATTGTTATATGGAGCCTAATCAAACTCAGAGGTTAAATTTAGCCCACTTTTATTGGCGCAGTTTCCCCCCAAATTATTTAATGGGGTCGAGGGGCAGCATCCCTTGCAGGGGTTTGGGGACAGTGCCCCTTGCAGGGTCCACCAATTTTTTATTATTTTATAAAGGCTTCAAGAGTTATTTTTCTATTGGCCGACATAAAAAAACTCTATTTTTTGTAACCAACATAAGGCTTGATAAAAGCAGCTAAGGGTTAGGGTTTCCATTGATGTATTGTAGCGTTCTGCAGTGTTATTGAGTTGCAAGGATTGATGGTTGTAATCAGTTTTGATTTACTGGATAATAATATTGGACTCTTTGTTGGTAGATATAGCCCGAGTTTGGGTGAACCACATTAAAACTTGTCTCTCATTATTATTTCTATGTATTTTCATTCCTCTATTTAATCTTTATTTGCATTTAATTGATATCTTCTACCAGCTACCCCTAACAAGTGGTATCAGAGTGGGTTGTGTTTGATTATCATCTGCAGGAAGGTCTCACGGTTGAGTGGGAGTCTCGCAGTTAAGTGGGAGCAATGGAAGATGAGCGTAAATTGAAGGTAGATAAATTCAATGAGAAGAACTATCAGTTATGGAATATGCAGATGGAGGATTATCTCTATCAGAAGGATTTATAGAGGCCATTGGAAGGAATAGCCAAGAAACTAACAACAATGAATGAGGATTGGGAACTTGTAGACAGAAAGGCACTGGGAACCATTCAGTTGTGCCTGGAACCATCTGTGGCATTTAATATAACAGAAGCGAAGACAACAAGTGAACTGATGAAAGATTTGGCTAAATTGTATGAAAAACCCTCAACCTCAAATAAGATATTTCTCATGAAGTGTTTGTTTAATCTGAAAATGATTGAAGGTGGATCTGTGACAGATCATTTAAATGAGTTTAATACGATTACTAGTCAGTTAACTTCCATAAAAGTGAAATTTGATGAAGAGGTGATGGCTCTCTGGGTTTTATGTTCTTTTCTAGAAAGTGGGAATAGCTTGGTAATGGTTGTAAGTATCTCTGTCTCTGGTTTAAATACTTTGAAATTTGATGATATTGTTGGTGTTATACTTAGCGAGGAAATGCGATGGAAATGCTCAGGAGGGTCCACATCAAGTAGTGTTTTGAATGTAAAAAGTAGGGGCAGATCAAAGGAGAGAGGAAAAGGTTCTGGAGGTCATGGGAAGTCATGAGGAAAATCAAAGTACAAGAGATCCCAATCCAAAGGATAGAAGGATTGTTGGTACTGTGGGAAACTAGGTCATCTGAAGAGAGATTGTTGGTCTCATAAGAATAAAGGAGACAAACAAGAAGGCAATAAGGAGGCAGATGTGGTAAGTAATAAATATGAAGATGATGCTTTAATTTTTTCCCTCTATAATGCTAATGATTCATGGGTTTTAGATTCAGGGGCCTCATTTCATGCTACGTCCCATAGAAGTTATTTTCTTGATTATGTCCAAGAGGATTTTGGGCTGGTTTATTGGGGAGATAACGAACCCTATCATATTGTTCGAAAGGGAAGAATCAAGATTAAGTTGCAAAATGGGAATTATTGGCTACTACAAGAGGTAAGGCATGTTCCAAGGCTGAGTAGGAATTTAATTTCAGTAGGGCAGCTAGCCGATGAAGATTGCATTGTTACATTCACTAATAAAAATTGGAAGGTTTCAAGAGATGCCTTAATAGTAGCAAAAGGTGTGAAAGTAGGAAACTTATATCTTTGTATAGGTCATACTATTCCTTCTACTTTAGCTGTTGCAGAGAAAAAATAAACAATTTCAGGAACAGTTGCTGCAGTTTCGAAG
Organism: Cunninghamia lanceolata; assembly: GCA_027924645.1. Lineage (NCBI taxonomy): Eukaryota > Viridiplantae > Streptophyta > Pinopsida > Cupressales > Cupressaceae > Cunninghamia > Cunninghamia lanceolata. The sequence goes on along the minus strand of BSBN01000130.1, from coordinate 11,075,739 downwards.
GAAGACGCTACAAGAGTTGCTACAGGTTCTGAGACAACATTGTGGCATAAAAGACTTGGGCATATGAGTGAAAAAGGTATGAAGGTACTTCATTCTAAGAAAATTTTACTAGGTCTAAAATGTATTAATATGGATTTTTGAGAAAGTTGTGTGTATGGAAAACAAGAGAGAGTTAGTTTTCTCAAGGATGGGAAAAAAAAGAAAGATGAAAAGTTGGAGCTTATGCATATAGATGTATGGGGACCAACTCAGGTATCTTCTCTTGGTGGCTCTTGGTATTATGTTACATTCATAGATGATGCAACTAGGAAGGTTTGGATTTATTTCCTCAAGCAGAAATCTGATGTATTTGAAACATTTAAGAAATGGAGAAGCTTGGTTGAGAATGAGATCGATAAAAGATTAAAATGTCTCAGATCTAATAATGGTGGTGAGTATTGCAGAAAATAATTTGAGGATTATTGTTCCTTTAATGGAATTCGTAGGCAGAAAATAGTTCCAAGGACTCCACCGAAAAATGGGGTGGTTGAATGCATGAATATGACAATAATGGAGCGTGCAAAGACCATGAGATTGCATGCTGGGATACCTTTAAACATGTGGGTAGAGGCTGTCAACACCACTATATATTTAATTAATAGAGGTCCTTTAATTCCTTTGGGCTATGGTATTCTAGAGGAAGAATGGACAGGTAAGAAGGTGAGTTATTATTTTATCAAAACCTTCAGATGTGAAGCATTTGCACATGTAAATTCTAAAATAGAACCAAGCTGGATGTAAAATAAAAAAAGTGTATCTTTGTTGGATATGGCATTGATGAATCTAGTTGTGGCTTTCAGATTTTAAAAATCAAAAAATTGTGAGAAGCAAGGATGTTGTATTCAATGAAAAAGTGTTGTACAAAGATTAGTTGCAGTAGCATGAGAAGAAAGAAAAGGATTATGTGGTGCTAGATGATACTCCAAATAATGATGTTCCAGTGGTTCCTCATGCTCCGCAACAACAACAAGAAATACTACAAACTCTAGTGAATGTTAGACGGTCAACAAGGTGAAGTAGACCTCCTGAAAGGTTTTCTCTCTCTTTGTATTCTATTTTTTTAACAGATGTTGGTGAACCATAAGGGTATGATGAATCTATGCAAGTGGATACAAAGGTTTAGTGGGAGCTTGCAATGAAAGCAGAAATGGACTCCTTGCTGAAAAATCAGACTTGGGAATTATGTAAGTTGCCTACAGGTAAATAGGCTTTACCAAACAAATGGGTTTACAGGTTGTTGGTTAACAGATTTGTCTTTATTCTGAAAATAATCTATTCTGACTCTATACCCCTCTTTAAAAGAACAAATGAGTTAAACAACAAATGGGTGAACCCTTTAAATTAGTTCCCCTCTGAATTTAGGTACAGCTCCCTTTATGATTTTCAAAGAATTTAACCTATTCAATTAATCAAATGCATTTTTAACCAGAAAATGCTTAAGGCAGACTAACATTCATACATAGCCATGTCATGAACGCGATAAATTTATATAGCAACAGGATAGAATATACAGATTTTACTTTGGTATCTTCGAATACGTGAATACATTCATACGAACTTGCTAAACCAATAAAGAACTGAACACATATGATAAATTATCCAAATAAAGAGCAATTACCAAGTGAAAGGAGATTTCACACAGAAAATCTGATTCCACACATTCAGACGCACAGATCCAAACGAGCAGCAATTGTTCTTCTTCTCATTCACAGATGAAAATTTACTCAAACAATCATCACATAATGTAAAAATTAAGCACCCTCTTTCTGAAATTCCTCTTTTCTTTTCTTTCTCTCACTTCCCCTTTATATTCTATAAAAAAACATATATATATGATTATCTTAACAATGTCCTTGAGCAAATTAAACCCAGAGTTAGCATAACTCTGCCCGTACGGGATTTAGTTTTTAACAACTGATTATAAAAGATCAAAGTTGCTGGAAATAAAAAATAAATTAAGGAACAGAAAAATAACGAGCCGACGAGATTATGACTGGGGCGATGAATCAGCATCTCCTGATTTGCTGTCGATAGCCTGGGAAGTATGTTGGGCTTTCCACTCCTGAAAGGCAGCCACGAACTCCTGAATTTTAGGGAAGTTTGGTATACCTATATGTTTCATCCTTGATTTCTAGACCTCCTTTTCCCTTCGCATTCTCCCGAATTTTTCCTTGTGTTCAGGGAGTGCATCGATGCAGAGATAGAGCAAAGACTCGACTTTAGAAACCCTGGAGAAATCCTCAATCAGAATATTATCATTTTCTTTAATAAAGTGGATTTTGTCTCTGAAGGATTGGACTACTACTTCAACATCCTCCACAGGCTTTCCATCATCCTTTAAGTATTTTACATCGATACATTGCAAATCATGTTGTAGTGATTGAGTAAATTCTGTTATTTCTTTAATTAGCTTTGAGAGTTCAAAGCGTCCTTGTCGGGATATGGAGTTCCTCCATTTGATATTCTTCTTGTTCACATACAACAAATCCTCGTCCACACCAGTCAAGTTCTTTTCTGCCAAAAACTTTTCTAGTCCATATTTCTGGACTTCCTCTATTTGATTTATCACACTTGTCCACTTACCTTCATCCTTAGCCCAGACAGCAACCTGTGTTTTAAGATCTTCAATGGTAGTAGTAGTCAGATCATATATGCCTTTGAGTTCATAAATATATTTAGTTCCTTTTTGCTCGATGCTGTCTAACCAACTGTCAAAAGTTTTTGAGACCATTTTGCTTCTATGAACTTGATCTAACATTTTTTGATTGACAAGTGACTTCGGGTCGAAAGACAAGGGGACTTGTGAGATCGGCTGTGGGTTAGGATTGTTAATGGCCTCAATATACTCTGCCATTGAATGCAGAGCTTGTTTCAACTCTCTTTTGTCCTTCTCATCTTTCATTGTTCGATTGACCATTCTCTTAGTGGAAGCTTCAAGATGGTGCACATCTACAGCTCTGGAGGCAGTACCGAGATCTATCCTCTCCACAGTGAAATCATGCACTGTAGGATCTTGGACCTCTTCCTTGGTCACTGGCTTGGCTATTTCTGCACTCCAGTTACCAGTGTTTGGGTCAACATTTATTCTGGACATTGTTTTGAGTCTCTTGGACTTGGGGGTCTTCTCTAGACATTTACTTACCATGTCCTCCAGAGGGAGAACAAAAGGAATCACCTTCTTTTTGTCAGATATAGAGCTCTCTAGCCACTTCGGTGCAGGGGCCGAGATTGTCTTCCTGGGCTTCTCTCCATCAGAGGGTTCATTTGAAATCATTAACACCTCAAGGGTCTCTAGAAAGGCCTCTGACTGTGAACCAGTGTCAACTATCTCTGTTCTATTTGGGCTTGCCTCTTTGTCCCCCATAGGCTCTTCTACTTCTTCCTCTAAATTTAAGTCAATAATTATTGTCTCAGAAGTCTGCTTCTTTCTTTTCCCTTTTGTCCTCAATCTGGTAACATGGGATGGCAGAATATCCGTGAGGACCCTTCTGGATCTCTTGGAGACAGGGCTTTTCTCAGTCGATGGCTTGGATGCACCTGCACCACAGATAGCAAGGGGTTGATTAGAAGAGACCATGGGAAGTGATGATGCGGCCACTGAAGAGAATTGTTGGACAGTTTTACTCTGAAGCCCTTCCTGTCTTTTTTCTCTCAACCATTTTTCAGTCCTCCTTATCATAGGAAGGGTTTTAATTTTAATTATGTCCTCCTCTTTCTTGCTCCAGTCCACCTCTGGGATGGGTAAGTGTTCTATTTTCTCAAATTGTGGATCAACCACTTGTTCATCATCAACAAAAATTCTAGAAACATCCATGTTTAAATTAAGGGTAATTATTTGCCCCAAAGAAAATCTACACCATAACCTCTTCCTAACTTCCAACTCATCTGGGCAGTCCTCCTAGTAATCCTCCAGCTTAGGAAGATGTGAGTGCCCTGTTCTGGAATCTAGGTTATCTTTAACAAAACATTTACTGTTGAATTGAACCCTGGCAGTGAAAAATTGAAAATTGAACTTTTTGAGGTTCACCTCCAGATTTAAGGCATCAGATTTTGAATGGCATGAATAATGCCCAAGTTCAATAGGAAAAGCAATACCACAACCCCTTTTTGATGGGAATTTGTTATCAACATGTGCCAATTGCCGACATACCTCCATCAATACAAAACGATCAAATACATATCTAGGCAACTTCAGGGGTTCACCATCAAACCCTCCAACTCTGATATAAGTGAATTCAAAAAATTGGATGAAAAAGCTACCGTAGATACTGATCAGTTGCATTGCTTCACTGGTTATTCTCTTACTTGGATTGCCTGCCAGTTCATAGGTCATTTTTCCAGTGAAGACGTCATTAATCCTTTTATAATTTTCATAACAATTTCTTCTTTGCAACTGTGAATAATATTCGTAAATCTTACTGCTCTCATCTAAAGGCTCATGAGGCAGGTCAAACCAATCTCTTGTGGATGCTAAACAGTAGAACAGATATGAAGACATAAAGAAATCCCTGTTACCCAGACGATTATTTAAACTCTGATGTAGACAATCAGCTACTATCTCAGCCCAATCCAAATATTGTTCACCCTGAAGGATGACTTATATGAAAAAGTACATCCAGTCTTCCCAGTAATAGGCATGCTGATTGCCTCTCAGTCTGTGCAACAACACCACAATATCCCTTACTTCCTGTATTAAATGATCTCTAGTAAGGGGTCTGGGCAGCCTTGAACCCCCCTTTTGAAATTTTAGCAGCCAATTCCTTGCTATTACACTTCTGTAAGTTGGTCTCTTTTCTGAGAAATACCCATTGGAGGAAGTAATGTCAAGATTGGAATACGCCTCCTTAGGCGGTATCTTCATCTCAGACATGAGGGTTTGTCTGTCAACATGGAATAACACATCCCCGTCTGCTTTTCTGATGCACTTGTGTTGGGGATCATATCTGTTTATACACTCTTGAACCAACTCTGGGCAGAATATAGCTTGAGGAAAGGCTGTGGCTTCAACTAAACCACTGTCCACAATTTTCTTCATTGTGGGGGTTTGGACAGGGTTTCTAGTTCTTCCTATGAATTCCTCTAAATCATATTGAACTAATGCAGTATCCTCAAATTCTGAGTGAGAGTAAGTGAGACCAGGGCCATGTTCGTCTCCCAAACATGTAGATTTCAAAGACATACTTGGACAATTATAATAAAACACTTTGAATTTTGAAAATAACCGAAATTCTAGAGGCTCTTCTTTCCAATATAAGAATTTAGAATAGAACAGGGGAAACAGGACTCACCTTCAGGATATTTGAATTCACTACGAAAACTTGAAAAACGAGAGCCTTACACTTCCAGCGCTATCCTTCTCCGCATTGCACAGTATATTTTCTTGCTAAAATTAGCTTGTTCTTGGTTAATAATGGTGCTTACCAGAATGAATAATCATCGCTTGGAATAATACATGCCAAAAATATTTGAAAAGATGTGAACTCTAATTTTTTCATTAATAACAAGTAATGTTTGTGCGCCATCATGAAGTACAATGATTATCCATAGTCTCCACTAAACTAGAGCTCTCGGTTTCATGATGGGTTTCTGATAAATTTTCCTCCAACTTTCCCGCTAAGTTTGACTTAGAAGGCTGCGGGAGCAAACGGGACCAAAATTGCCAAATCTTCGAACTTATTGAACCATTGAACCTCTAGGACATGGTTCAACGCGATGGTTCAATGTGATGGTTCAAACATGTCAACTGGACTTTGTAGGTAGGCAAAAGATTGACTTACCAAAACAGGGGCTTGACCTATGAACCATTGAACTTGTGAAGACGGGGTTCAATACGAAGGTTCAACGACGCAAGGGTTATATGGACCAATAAAAAGTTACGCAGCTCTGGTAAAAGGTTGCCAATTATAAAACAGTGAACTATCAAACCTTGAACCATTGAACCCCACGGTAGAGTACAAGCGGGAGGTTCAATGATATATTAGTAGACACGGAAACTGTGTGACCCAACTCATAGGAAGACAATGAGTGTTGAACCTTAAGACCGTTGAACCATTGAACCTTGAACCCCACTATAGAGTACGCGCAGAAGGTTCAAGTTCAACCCGAAGTACAAAGATGCTTAAGACAAACAATAAGACAGCTTGCTTTATATGACACTTCAAACATATTGAACCATTGAACCTTGAACTTTGAGAATGGTTCGGGTTCAAAGGTTCAAACCTTTTATACAAAGACGACACACGGGTAAAATTTGAAGGACTAAGAGTCGATTTACAAAGCGAAGATATGACCAAAAATATAATACGGTAAACCGACTCTTGCTTAAGAAAAATTACTGATACATAAAAAAAACAAGGGCGACTCAAAAGGTAACACAGGCTGAAAGAGGAAGATGGAGGTAAGAAAAGATTTAAAGCTAGGTTAGTTGTAAAAATATTTGTATAGAAAAAGGGTATTGATTTTGATGAGATTTTTTGTCTAGTTGTTAAGATGACTTCTATTCATACTATTTTAAGTATTGTGGCTGCTGAAGATTTGTATTTGGAACAACTAAATGTGAAAACTACCTTTCTCCATGGTGATTTGGAGGAGGAGATCTATATGGAACAACCACAGGGATTTGAGGTCAAAGGTGAGGAGAAATTGGTGTACAGATTGAAGAAGAGTTTGTATGGCTTGAAACAAACACCTCAGCAATGGTATTTGAATTTGATAGTTTTATGGCTGAGCAAGGCTACATCCAGTGTAATCCTGACCATTGTGTTTATTTTAAGAGGTTGGATAATGACAACTATATTATTTTATGTTTCTATGTTGATGACATGCTTGTAGTAGGGTCTAACATGGATCACATAAGAGAGTTAAAACAACAGTTAGTACAATCATTTGCTATGAAGGATTTGAGGGCAGTAAAACAAATCCTTGGTATGAAAATTTACAAAGATAGGTAGAATAGAAAAGTGACTCTATCTCAGGCTAGTTATATTGAAAAGGTGTTGCAACGGTTCCATATAGAGAATGCAAAAGTTGTCAACACACCTTTGCCTAGTCATTTGAAATTGACTAAAGAGATGTGTCATAAGACACAAGAGGAGGAAGACAAAATGTCTGAGGTACCATATGCTTCAGCTATAGGAAGCTCAATGTACGCCATGGTATGTATGAGACTGAATATTGCACATGTTGTAGGAGTCATAAGCAGGGATATGAGTCATCCCAGATTGGAGCATTGGAATGCAGTAAAATGGATTCTCAGATATTTGAGAGGTGTACATCTAATAAACACTCATGTTTTGGGGGCTCTAATACTAGTTTAGTAGGTTATGTAGACTCAGATTTGGTAGGAGATATTGATACCAGGTGGAGTACTACATGTTATGTCTTTATTATAGGTGAAACAGTGGTGAGTTGGATCTCCAGGTTACAAAAGGTGGTTGCTTTATCCACCACGGAGGTAGAGTATGTAGCTGTAACAGAGGCAAAAAAGGAGATGATATGGCTGCAATCTTTCATGGAAGAATTGGGCAAACAACAGGCTAATAGTTCTTTGTATACAAATAGTCAGAGTGTCATACATCTTTCAAAGAATTATGCCTTGTATTCAAAGACCAAACACATACTACTCAGGGATCACTTCATCCGGTCGGTGTTAGATGATGGATGGTTAAGGCTGGAAAAGATACATACAAATAAAAATCTAGCAGATATGTTTATGAAGGTAGTGATGTTGATAACTGAGAGGGGGGGTGAATCAGTTATCTTAACTATTTCAACTTTATGTCCTTCTTTAACAATTAGTGGAGCATCAACTCATATAAGAAAACATAACCATAAAAATAGAAATATCATTAATATACATAACACAATGATTTTGACATGGAAATCCCTGTTAAAGGAAAAACCATGGGGTGACTAACCCAATATTGTATTCTCTGTTAACAGAATAAGATAGTACAAAATGGCACTTGCCAATTAGCGCTCATTGCCTGAGCACACTGCTCACAAGAGGCTCACTGCCTACAAGAGACTCACTATCTACAAGGTACAAGGAAGGTCACAAGATACTTGAACTGAAAAGAAGCATCCACATATGCTAAGGTTCAGTTCCGGTTAGGCTCTATACACTGATCTACTACACTTCATTCTTCCTCTTCTTTGGTACTACTATTCTGTCACATACCTTACCTGTATCACTACTTCCACACAACTCTCTAATTTTATTCACACTTCGCAACACACCACACACACTTCTTCTCATTGAAATCCATTTGGTATATATATCTGCACAAAGGATTTCAACATCTTTCTAGTCGGCATCCGGAATACTCAATATTTTTCCAAACTTTGGTGTGTCGACTGAATCCTTGCTTACCAAGTGATGCGTATCAAGGAGATGATTATAGAAGTCATCAATCATGTCAGCCAATCATGAATGATCTCTTAAGAAACATGATTACCATCAATATCTCATCCGGATTAAGGTCTGATGCTCTGTCAGTTAGTTCTTTCTCAGTCAACTCTGCCAAACAGGAACCCAACACTTAGGTGTTCATATCTTTTCTCTCTTACATAACCAGAGGCTCAATCTCTAGAATATGTTATTCATGGTTCTCCTCTTGACTCCCCAAAGTCTGCACTTTACTGAGATACTTCCTCTGAGAGATCCAGACCTGATTGTCAGACCTTGCTGCATGCTCTGTCCTTAGTCACCGGACCAAAGTACTCTTCAATCTGACTTCTGGTATAGAGACATCATGTCCTGTGGATGTGTGGGATGGACTTTGTTTCCATCAATGACAACACTCATGAAGCCACACAGTGTCTCTTGCCAACAATCTCCCCCTTTGGCATTGATGGAAACACTTAGTGAAAAATGACTAAGTGTCACACTGCACTACCCCTTGGCTGATGCTCTGTCCTAATGTACACTTTGCCAGAGCTCCCCCTTAGCTAGATTCCACATTTTTCACTGCTACACACTCCCCCTTTGACATCAATGGCAAAGGGTATAATCCGTACACCAAAAATCCCCAAAAATCCAACTATACTTAGCCGCATAAGTATATATACATGTTATACTTACATATATTGAAGTATGTCTGCAAAAGTTGTCTTTAACTGGACAAATTATATTGCCCAACTCTGCTTCATCCTGTCCAAAATTGAGATGTGGCCACTCAATAGGAATGCAAAAGCTTCTGTCCTCTTTAGATCTGTCAGATCACTGGTCCGGGCTGTGGTCTGAGCATCAGTTAGGGCCTCGTGCATGGCCTCTAATTTAGGGATAATCATCCCTCTAAGTTCACCCATCCTACTTATTATGTTCTTCCTCTCCTTCTCAAGATTCTTTATCTCATTTATGACTGCAATAGTCTGACATTCCTGGTTTATTATGGATGTGGTGAGAGGATCAAAATTCTGAGAGAAGCTTGACAGTTTATCCTCTTGTTCTTTCACTTTCTTCTCAATATCCTTTGTCACTTTAGACCAGGATAAACAAAATTTATATACTTCTCTGCCATCTTTAAAAGCATTTTCTAAGCTCTTTATCCCAATATCCATATTTCTTCTATCATTGGTTATAAATCCTTGTATCTTTGAGAATCTTTTTCCCAAAAACTCCTTCCAGACCTTTTCTTCAGCTGACTTCTCTAAGGAATCAAAATGTGTATTGACAGAATTTACAAGAGATTTTAGATTACCAGATGAGGAGGCTGAAAGATTCTTCTGGAAGGATGGCATGATTTTCTCCAATGCACTGGATGCAATCTCTATTAGCTCATAGTCTTCCATGTGAGACTTTAAAAGTTTTTCTTTTGCCTTTCCATGAGCAAAGAATGTTATCTTCATAGTTTGAACCAAGAGAGAGAATCAAAGTTGAATGGTCCTTAAAGTAGCTCTGGTTCATCAATCTCCATCATTTCTTTAGTCAAGAAATCTTTAACAATTTCTGTAGTGTCTCTTGCCGGAGACAGAGTCTTCTTTCCTTCTGCAGCCTCATCCCTGTCACTTGTGGTCTTCTCAGTTTGACCTTCTTCTCTTCTCTTCACTTCTTCTTTTTGATTGATGCTCTCTTCTTTTCTTTCTTTTCCTTCAATTCTAAAGTCTGCAGGGGGATCCAAAAGAGAGGTGTCTGCTTCTCCATGAACTTCCTCTTCCAGAACAGAGGAATCTAAGTCCTTAGTTTTCTCTTTACTTGTCTCCTTTGTTTCTTCTGTAACTATCTCAGTAGATTCTTCTTTGTCATCCATGGCAGAGGAATCATCACCTAAGTCCTCTATAACAAGAAGATTGAATCTTTTAAAAGCATTGTGGAGGATATCTTCTGTTTCTTTGGCCACCTGATCAGTCTCTCTGAGCATAAGTTTACTCATTCTAGCTTTTCTCTAGAACTCATGCTTGCAATCCTTGAAGATCATGTTCTTTATTTGAGGAGTAATGGAAGGATAGAGTTGGATAGCAATCTACTCCTGAATTTTTAGGTTTTTTGCCATGGCATTTGTCTTTCTTATTTCAAGTTCCTTTTCTAGACTTTTAGGAATCAGAGATATAATTTCAATGAATTCTTTGTTGTAGATGTTTAAATACCTGACTGTAGCTTCCTGTAGGATCTTCTGATCGGTTTCACTATAATCATCATAAAACTTAGTCATTAGTTTCAAGGTCCCATCCACAGTGACTGATTTGATGATGTCATCAATGGACAGAGTAGGCCTTTCAACAAATTCTTGTCTTTTCTTGCTTGCCTTGACCAGTAGAGGATTCACCAGATGCTTTCTTCTTCTTCTTCATTTTCTTTACTTCCTCATCTGTCTCTATCTCTTCATCATCCTTGAGACTTGTATAGGACCTTGTTGCCTTTTTCTTTATTCTTTTCTCTACCTTTCCATATGTCTGGGCTTCTAGTTCTAATGCTTTTTGGCTCTTAGGGGTGGTAGGTGCAGAGATCTTCAAGGATCTGGTCCGAGAAGAGGCTTGCACCGGATCACTTTCCTTTTTTGCATCTTGTTTCTCTTTCTCTGCCCTTTCCATCTTCTCTCTGTTGGCATCAACTGCCTCCTTTGTGGTGCAGGAGCACCTACCTGACAGCTGGCCTTCATGAGGCAGTTAGTTAGTTTTGAGTCTTGTTAATGTTTCCAAGAAGGTCTGATAAGACCAATGCATGTAATAAGGTCATGCTGACCATGCTTTGCTATTTTTAGCTAGTTTGTTAGGACAGTTGTCATGCTGTAGGTCCGGTTGGATCTCCCAGCCGCCTGGAGAGATTTCCCAGCCGCTTGGAGTCGGGTCAGTAGTACTCGCAGGAGATCCTATATATGCTTGAGGATCGGTTGGTCTTGAGACAGATTAAGATATAGTATTGCATCGAGTTAGATTGCAGAGAGAGAGAGACTGATCATTATATTTGCATCTTTTGAAATCAAATAAGAAGATCCTGTTTGTGTTCATCCTCTGTTGGACTCCATTGTTTAATCGATTTGTTGTTTTGGTGGTTTCATGGATTTGCTGAACCATTCCACCGGTTGATTCCTCGGATCGGTGGAATGGCCATGTACAGTAGGTTAGGTTATAGTCTGCATTTCGTGTTTGTTCGCATGCAGGTGTGCAGGATCGCGGTCGAGAGATGTTGAGAACCCTAGCATGGGTATGTGCTAGGTCGAGCTGGTAGATTAGAGTCTGGAAGATCACCCTGGAAGTGGATCGGTCATCCCAGGAGGTTCGGCGGATCGAATTTCGCTAAGGCTGGAAAAATCCTTCGCAACGGCATCATCAGGATATTGCTGTGTATATCCTGCAGTCGCTTCGGGCGTCATCCGAGTAAGAGGAGATAAGCATGATGCAGTTGATTGCATAAAGTGAAAGTGCATTAGGGTGATCATCATCAGGTGTTGCCGAGGAGGAGCGTATCGGCATAAGGTAGAAGATCAGGTTGATCGCGGGCTGAAAAAGTTAAGTTTGGCCAACAGCAGGATATTTGAAGGAGTTGCATATGACGTCATCATCATCAGGATATACGTCATCAGGATATTGCAGAGCAGCAGGATATTGAGGAGCTGCATGTGACGTCATCGTCATCAGGATAATCATCATCAGGATATCGGGGTGGCGTAAGCATCAAAGGAAAGGTGCGTGGAGTTGAGGGTCATCATCAGGATATATGGGAGGAACCGGATGTTCTTTATCCTGTTGATGAACATGATGTTGAACATCATGATGCTGAAGATAGTGAAGAAAGAGGTTGGCGGTAGTGAGGTGAACAGTGAACGTCAGGAGGATGTTCGCGCTTGCCGAATATGATGACGCTGCCGATAGTCGGATATGATGATGCTGCTGACATGTGAAAGGGCGAAGACTTGTCTGCAGGAGGATATCGGTCGGCAGAGTAAATATGATGATGCTGATAGTGTAAAGGGAAATGTGATGATGATGATGATGAAGGGTTGCGGACATCCATGCTGTATGTCAAGGTTATAGTGTGGATGCCTCTGCATCATAGTGGTATCAGAGCTCAGCAAAAGGTCTGGGCTGTTGTGTGTTGATTCTGTCACCAAAAGGGCAGAGGTAGAGTTGATTCTGTCACTGAAAGGACAGAGGTAGAGAAGTGAGAGGTTGACAAAATGCCTCCGAAAGGTAGTGGTACTGCAAGGGAATTGCAGGAGATGAAGGAAAAACATGCCAGAGAGATGAGGAAGATGAAGGAGCTTGCTGAAGCACTTCAAGCCAGGCTAGTAGCCCTGGAAAAGAACAAAAAGAGGGAAGTGGAAGACAGTGAGTCTGAAGAAGATGAAGATACTGTTGAAGAGTATGAAGAGGTAGCTGAAGATCTGGATGCTGAAGACCAGAGATTTGCAAAACTGTTAAAGGCAGTGCAGAGTGATAAACCTAAGGTAAAGGTTGATGTTTCCAAGTATAATGGAAGTTTGAATGAAGATGAGTTGCTGGATTGGATTGCTGCACTTGATAATCACTTTGAATGTGAAGATGTTGCTGAGGATCAGAAGGTAAAGATTGCAAAGACCAAGTTAGGAGGTCATGCTTTGGTATGGTGGGATTATGTACAATCTGAGAGAAGGAAACAAGGGAAGTCAAAGATCACTTCATGGGATAAGATGGTAGCAAGGATCAAAGGTAAATTCTTGCCTAGGGATTATGAAATTCAGGTGTTTAAGAAACTGCAATTTTTAAGGCAGAAGGAAATGGATGTGAAGGCATACACTGAGGAGTTTTATAAGTTGAGTATGAGATCTGGTCATCATGAGAATGAGGTAGAAAAGGTGGCTAGGTACTTGGCTGGTTTGAGATTGAACATACAGGATGTGTTAGTTTTAGCTAACCCTAAGAGTGTGGAGGATTGTTATCAAATGGCAATCAGGATTGAAGAAAAGATGAATAGGGGACAAGATAAGTCCATGAGAGGAAGAGGAAACAATATAAGGGGAAGAGGAGTAGCCCCTACACAAAGGCAAACCAATGAGGGTCAAGAAGACACTGGTAAAGGACAGGGACAGTCTGATTTCAGAGGTGGATGGAAAGGCAATAGAGGTAGATTTGGAGGTGGTAGAGGTTCTACTACATTTTCAGGAAAATGTTACACCTGTGGTGAGTTTGGTCATCCATCTTTCAAATGTCCAAAAAACAAGGGTTCATCATCCAGAAATGATAGAACTAATGACAAGAGAGTACAACTTGTACAAGAAGAGAAAGTAGAGCAAAGTGTGCAAAGTTCAAACACTTATCAAAGAGATAGGGAGCCTGACAATTATGCATATCCTGAGGATGGGGAAGCATTGATGCTCAGGAGAATTAGTTTGCAGACATCAAAGGATATGATGCAAAGAAGAGCTCTTTTCAAGACCACATGCAAGAGCAAAGGTAAAGTGTGTAAGGTTGTCATTGATACTGGTTCAACAGACAACATGGTATCTCAGGAGATGGTGGATAAACTGAATTTGGAAAGGATTCCACATCATCACCCTTACAAGGCATCTTGGGTGAGTGATAGTCAATCACTTTTTGTCTATGAACAGGCATATGTGGATTTTCAGATTGGAGCATATCATGATAGAGTTTTGTGTGACATTTTGCCCATGGAATGTTGTCACCTACTGTTGGGTAGACCATGGCAATTTGATAGGAGGGTACTGTATGATGGGTATGCTAATACCTACACCATCAAGAAAGATGGGAAGACTATTATGTTGATGCCATTGCAGGCAGATGTTGCAGCACAGGAGGCAGCCAAAATCATTTTAGTGGGAAAGAAGGAGTTTGTGCAGATGCCTATAGGAGCAGGCATAAAGGTAGTTGAGGACACTGCAGGGAAAGAAGTTGTTAAGGACAACAGGTTGAAGAAAGTTTTAGTTTTGACTGACAGAGGTCAGCAGCAGGTGCAGAAACAGGTTTGCACACAGCAACCAGTTGAGAGGAATGACAAGGATGTTGTCATAGTTGGGACTATTGTTTGTCCTATAAAAGTTGAAAGAAAGACAGAGTTGAACATTGCAGAAGTTCAAGAGGCAGTTCAGACAGGGGTTCTGGTCAGACAACCTGACAAACACAAGGTATGTGAGAGAAAGGCCTACATTGACAGGCATGAGGATTTACTTGCAGGAAGACAAGTTACAGTTCAGAAGTCTTGGAGTAGCCAAGAGCTAGTAGAGGACAAAGCTGGAACAGGTCAGAACACTGACATGATAAAGTTTAAAGGTGGAGGACTTCCACATACTAAACTCATGGGACATGAGTTCTTTTCTGTTGGGGAGTATGGTGCAGGAGCACCTACCTGACAGCTGGCCTTCATGAGGCAGTTAGTTAGTTTTGAGTCTTGTTAATGTTTCCAAGAAGGTCTGATAAGACCAATGCATGTAATAAGGTCATGCTGACCATGCTTTGCTATTTTTAGCTGGTTTGTTAGGACAGTTGTCATGCTGTAGGTCTGGTTGGATCTCCCAGCCGCCTGGAGAGATTTCCCAGCCGCTTGGAGTCGGGTCAGTAGTACTCGCAGGAGATCCTATATATGCTTGAGGATCGGTTGGTCTTGAGACAGATTAAGATATAGTATTGCATCGAGTTAGATTGCAGAGAGAGAGAGACTAATCATTATATTTGCATCTTTTGAAATCAAATAAGAAGATCCTGTTTGTGTTCATCCTCTGTTGGACTCCATTGTTTAATCGATTTACTGTTTTGGTGGTTTCATGGATTTGCTGAACCATTCCACCGGTTGATTCGTCGGATCGGTGGAATGGCCATGTACAGTAGGTTAGGTTATAGTCTGCATTTCGTGTTTGTTCGCATGCAGGTGTGCAGGATCGCAGTCGAGAGATGTTGAGAACCCTAGCATGGGTATGTGCTAGGTCGAGCTGGTAGATAAGAGTCGGGAAGATCACCTTGGAAGTGGATCGGTCATCCCAGGAGGTTCGGCGGATCAAATTTTGCTAAGGCTGGAAAAATCCTTCGCAACGGCATCATCAGGATATTGCTGTGTATATCCTGCAGTCGCTTCGGGTGTCATCCGAGTAAGAGGAGATAAGCATGATGCAGTTGATTGCATAAAGTGAAAGTGCATTAGGGTGATCATCATCAGGTGTTGCCGAGGAGGAGCGTATCGGCATAAGGTAGAAGATCAGGTTGATCGCGGGCCGAAAAAGTTAAGTTTGGCCAACAGCAGGATATTTGAAGGAGTTGCATATGACGTCATCATCATCAGGATATACGTCATCAGGATATTGCGGAGCAGTAGGATATTGAGGAGTTGCATGTGACGTCATCGTCATCAGGATAATCGTCATCAGGATATCGGGGTGACGTAAGCATCAAAGGAAAGGTGCGTGGAGTTGAGGGTCATCATCAGGATATATGGGAGGAACCGGATGTTCTTTATCCTGCTGATGAACATGATGTTGAACATCATGATGCTGAAGATAGTGAAGAAAGAGGTTGGCGGTAGTGAGGTGAACAGTGAACGTCAGGAGGATGTTCGTGCTTGCCGAATATGATGATGCTGCCGATAGTCGGATATGATGATGCTGCTGACATGCGAAAGGGCGAAGACTTGTCTGCAGGAGGATATCGGTCGGCAGAGTAAATATGATGATGCTGATAGTGTAAAGGGAAATGTGATGATGATGATGATGAAGGGTTGCGGACATCCATGCTGTATGTCAAGGTTATAGTGTGGATGCCTCTGCATCATAGTGGTATCAGAGCTCAGCAAAAGGTCTGGGCTGTTGTGTGTTGATTCTGTCACCAAAAGGGCAGAGGTAGAGTTGATTCTGTCACTGAAAGGACAGAGGTAGAGAAGTGAGAGGTTGACAAAATGCCTCCGAAAGGTAGTGGTACTGCAAGGGAATTGCAGGAGATGAAGGAAAAACATGCCAGAGAGATGAGGAAGATGAAGGAGCTTGCTGAAGCACTTCAAGCCAGGCTAGTAGCCCTGGAAAAGAACAAAAAGAGGGAAGTGGAAGACAGTGAGTCTGAAGAAGATGAAGATACTGTTGAAGAGTATGAAGAGGTAGCTGAAGATCTGGATGCTGAAGACCAGAGATTTGCAAAACTGTTAAAGGCAGTGCAGAGTGATAAACCTAAGGTAAAGGTTGATGTTTCCAAGTATAATGGAAGTTTGAATGAAGATGAGTTGCTGGATTGGATTGCTGCACTTGATAATCACTTTGAATGTGAAGATGTTGCTGAGGATCAGAAGGTAAAGATTGCAAAGACCAAGTTAGGAGGTCATGCTTTGGTATGGTGGGATTATGTACAATCTGAGAGAAGGAAACAAGGGAAGTCAAAGATCACTTCATGGGATAAGATGGTAGCAAGGATCAAAGGTAAATTCTTGCCTAGGGATTATGAAATTCAGGTGTTTAAGAAACTACAATTTTTAAGGCAGAAGGAAATGGATGTGAAGGCATACACTGAGGAGTTTTATGAGTTGAGTATGAGATCTGGTCATCATGGGAATGAGGTAGAAAAGGTGGCTAGGTACTTGGCTGGTTTGAGATTGAACATACAGGATGAGTTAGTTTTAGCTAACCCTAAGAGTGTGGAGGATTGTTATCAAATGGCAATTAGGATTGAAGAAAAGATGAATAGGGGACAAGATAAGTCCATGAGAGGAAGAGGAAACAATATGAGGGGAAGAGGAGCAGCCCCTACACAAAGGCAAACTAATGAGGGTCAAGAAGACACTGGTAAAGGACAGGGACAGTCTGATTTCAGAGGTGGATGGAAAGGCAATAGAGGTAGATTTGGAGGTGGTAGAGGTTCTACTACATTTTCAGGAAAATGTTACACCTGTGTTGAGTTTGGTCATCCATCTTTCAAATGTCCAGAAAACAAGGGTTCATCATCCAGAAATGATAGAACTAATGACAAGAGAGTACAACTTGTACAAGAAGAGAAAGTAGAGCAAAGTGTGCAAAGTTCAAACACTTATCAAAGAGATAGGGAGCCTGACAATTATGCATATCCTGAGGATGGGGAAGCATTGATGCTCAGGAGAATTAATTTGCAGACATCAAAGGATATGATGCAAAGAAGAGCTCTTTTCAAGACCACATGCAAGAGCAAAGGTAAAGTGTGTAAGGTTGTCATTGATACTGGTTCAACAGACAACATGGTATCTCAGGAGATGGTGGATAAACTGAATTTGGAAAGGATTCCACATCATCACCCTTACAAGGCATCTTGGGTGAGTGATAGTCAATCACTTTTTGTCTATGAACAGGCATATGTGGATTTTCAGATTGGAGCATATCATGATAGAGTTTTGTGTGACATTTTGCCCATGGAATGTTGTCACCTACTGTTGGGTAGACCATGGCAATTTGATAGGAGGGTACTGTATGATGGGTATGCTAATACCTACACCATCAAGAAAGATGGGAAGACTATTATGTTGATGCCATTGCAGGCAGATGCTGCAGCATAGGAGGCAGCCAAAATCATTTTAGTGGGAAAGAAGGAGTTTGTGCAGATGCCTATAAGAGCAGGCATAAAGGCAGTTGAGGACACTGCAGGGAAAGAAGTTGTTAAGGACAACAGGTTGAAGAAAGTTTTAGTTTTGACTGACAGAGGTCAGCAGCAGGTGCAGAAACAGGTTTGCACACAGTAACCAGTTGAGAGGAATGACAAGGATGTTGTCATAGTTGGGACTATTGTTTGTCCTATAAAAGTTGAAAGAAAGACAGAGTTGAACATTGCAGAAGTTCAAGAGGCAGTTCAGACAGGGGTTCTGGTCAGACAACCTAACAAACACAAGGTATGTGAGAGAAAGGCCTACATTGACAGGCATGAGGATTTACTTGCAGGAAGGCAAGTTACAGTTCAGAAGTCTTGGAGCAGCCAAGAGCCAGTAGAGGACAAAGCTGGAACAGGTCAGAACACTGACATGACAAAGTGTAAAGGTGGAGGACTTCCACATACTAAACTCATGGGACATGAGTTCTTTTCTGTTGGGGAGTATGGTGCAGGAGCACCTACCTGACAGCTGGCCTTCATGAGGCAGTTAGTTAGTTTTGAGTCTTGTTAATGTTTCCAAGAAGGTCTGATAAGACCAATGCATGTAATAAGGTCATGCTGACCATGCTTTGCTATTTTTAGCTGGTTTGTTAGGACAGTTGTCATGCTGTAGGTCCGGTTGGATCTCCCAGCCGCCTGGAGAGATTTCCCAGCCGCTTGGAGTCGGGTCAGTAGTACTCGCAGGAGATCCTATATATGCTTGAGGATCGGTTGGTCTTGAGACAGATTAAGATATAGTATTGCATCGAGTTAGATTGCAGAGAGAGAGAGACTGATCATTATATTTGCATCTTTTGAAATCAAATAAGAAGATCCTGTTTGTGTTCATCCTCTGTTGGACTCCATTGTTTAATCGATTTGCTGTTTTGGTGGTTTCATGGATTTGCTGAACCATTCCACGGGTTGATTCGTCGGATCGGTGGAATGGCCATGTACAGTAGGTTAGGTTATAGTCTGCATTTCGTGTTTGTTCGCATGCAGGTGTGCAGGATCGCAGTCGAGAGATGTTGAGACCCCTAGCATGGGTATGTGCTAGGTCGAGCTGGTAGATTAGAGTCTGGAAGATCACCCTGGAAGTGGATCGGTCATCCCAGGAGGTTCGGCGGATCGAATTTTGCTAAGGCTGGAAAAATCCTTCGCAACAGCATCATCAGGACATTGTTGTGTATATCCTGCAGTCGCTTCAGGCATCATCCGAGTAAGAGGAGATAAGCATGATGCAGTTGATTGCATAAAGTGAAAGTGCATTAGGGTGATCATCATCAGGTGTTCCCGAGGAGGAGCGTATCGGCATAAGGTAGAAGATCAGGTTGATCGCGGGCCGAAAAAGTTAAGTTTAGCCAACAGCAGGATATTTGAAGGAGTTGCATATGACGTCATCATCATGAGGATATACGTCATCAGGATATTGCGGAGCAGCAGGATATTGAGGAGCTGCATGTGACGTCATCGTCATCAGGATAATCGTCATCAGGATATCGGGGTGACGTAAGCATCAAAGGAAAGGTGCGTGGAGTTGAGGGTCATCATCAGGATATATGGGAGGAACCGGATGTTCTTTATCCTGCTGATGAACATGATGTTGAACATCATGATGCTGAAGATAGTGAAGAAAGAGGTTGGCGGTAGTGAGGTGAACAGTGAACATCAGGAGGATGTTCGCGCTTGCCGAATATGATGATGCTGCCGATAGTCGGATATGATGATGCTGCTGACATGCGAAAGGGCGAAGACTTGTCTGCAGGAGGATATCGGTCGGCAGAGTAAATATGATGATGCTGACAGTGTAAAGGGAAATGTGATGATGATGATGATGAAGGGTTGCGGACATCCATGCTGTATGTCAAGGTTATAGTGTGGATGCCTCTGCATCATAGTGGTATCAGAGCTCAGCAAAAGGTCTGGGCTGTTGTGTGTTGATTCTGTCACCAAAAGGGCAGAGGTAGAGTTGATTCTGTCACTGAAAGGACAGAGGTAGAGAAGTGAGAGGTTGACAAAATGCCTCCGAAAGGTAGTGGTACTGCAAGGGAATTGCAGGAGATGATGGAAAAACATGCCAGAGAGATGAGGAAGATGAAGGAGCTTGCTGAAGCACTTCAAGCCAGGCTAGTAGCCCTGGAAAAGAACAAAAAGAGGGAAGTGGAAGACAGTGAGTCTGAAGAAGATGAAGATACTGTTGAAGAGTATGAAGAGGTAGCTGAAGATCTGGATGCTGAAGACCAGAGATTTGCAAAACTGTTAAAGGCAGTGCAGAGTGATAAACCTAAGGTAAAGGTTGATGTTTCCAAGTATAATGGAAGTTTGAATGAAGATGAGTTGCTGGATTGGATTGCTGCACTTGATAATCACTTTGAATGTGAAGATGTTGCTGAGGATCAGAAGGTAAAGATTGCAAAGACCAAGTTAGGAGGTCATGCTTTGGTATGGTGGGATTATGTACAATCTGAGAGAAGGAAACAAGGGAAGTCAAAGATCACTTCATGGGATAAGATAGTAGCAAGGATCAAAGGTAAATTCTTGCCTAGGGATTATGAAATTCAGGTGTTTAAGAAACTACAATTTTTAAGGCAGAAGGAAATGGATGTGAAGGCATACACTGAGGAGTTTTATAAGTTGAGTATGAGATCTAGTCATCATGGGAATGAGGTAGAAAAGGTGGCTAGGTACTTGGCTGGTTTGAGATTGAACATACAGGATGAGTTAGTTTTAGCTAACCCTAAGAGTGTGGAGGATTGTTATCAAATGGCAATCAGGATTGAAGAAAAGATGAATAGGGGACAAAATAAGTCCATGAGAGGAAGAGGAAACAATATGAGGGGAAGAGGAGCAGCCCCTACATAAAGGCAAACTAATGAGGGTCAAGAAGACACTGGTAAAGGACAGGGACAGTCTGATTTCAGAGGTGGATGGAAAGGCAATAGAGGTAGATTTGGAGGTGGTAGAGGTTCTACTACATTTTCAGGAAAATGTTACACCTGTGGTGAGTTTGGTCATCCATCTTTCAAATGTCCAGAAAACAAGGGTTCATCATCCAGAAATGATAGAACTAATGACAAGAGAGTACAACTTGTACAAGAAGAGAAAGTAGAGCAAAGTGTGCAAAGTTCAAACACTTATCAAAGAGATAGGGAGCCTGACAATTATGCATATCCTGAGGATGGGGAAGCATTGATGCTCAGGAGAATTAGTTTGCAGACATCAAAGGATATGATGCAAAGAAGAGCTCTTTTCAAGACCACATGCAAGAGCAAAGGTAAAGTGTGTAAGGTTGTCATTGATACTGGTTCAACAGACAACATGGTATCTCAGGAGATGGTGGATAAACTGAATTTGGAAAGGATTCCACATCATCACCCTTACAAGGCATCTTGGGTGAGTGATAGTCAATCACTTTTTGTCTATGAACAGGCATATGTGGATTTTCAGATTGGAGCATATCATGATAGAGTTTTGTGTGACATTTTGCCCATGGAATGTTGTCACCTACTGTTGGGTAGACCATGGCAATTTGATAGGAGGGTACTGTATGATGGGTATGCTAATACCTACACCATCAAGAAAGATGGGAAGACTATTATGTTGATGCCATTGCAGGCAGATGCTGCAGCACAGGAGGCAACCAAAATCATTTTACTGGGAAAGGAGTTTGTGCAGATGCCTATAGGAGCAGGCATAAAGGCAGTTGAGGACACTGCAGGGAAAGAAGTTGTTAAGGACAACAGGTTGAAGAAAGTTTTAGTTTTGACTGACAGAGGTCAGTAGCAGGTGCAGAAACATGTTTGCACACAGCAACCAGTTGAGAGGAATGACAAGGATGTTGTCATAGTTGGGACTATTGTTTGTCCTATAAAAGTTGAAAGAAAGACAGAGTTGAACATTGCAGAAGTTCAAGAGGCAGTTCAGACAGGGGTTCTAGTCAGACAACCTGACAAACACAAGGTATGTGAGAGAAAGGCATACATTGATAGGCATGAGGATTTACTTGCAGGAAGGCAAGTTACAGTTCAAAAGTCTTAGAGCAGCCAAGAGCCAGCAGAGGACAAAGCTGGAACAGGTCAGAACACTGACATGACAAAGTGTAAAGGTGGAGGACTTCCACATACTAAACTCATGGGACATGAGTTCTTTTCTGTTGGGGAGTATGGTGCAGGAGCACCTACCTGACAGCTGGCCTTCATGAGGCAGTTAGTTAGTTTTGAGTCTTGTTAATGTTTCCAAGAAGGTCTGATAAGACCAATGCATGTAATAAGGTCATGCTGACCATGCTTTGCTATTTTTAGCTGGTTTGTTAGGACAGTTGTCATGCTGTAGGTCCGGTTGGATCTCCCAGCCGCCTGGAGAGATTTCCCAGCCGCTTGGAGTCGGGTCAGTAGTACTCGTAGGAGATCCTATATATGCTTGAGGATCGGTTGGTCTTGAGACAGATTAAGATATAGTATTGCATCGAGTTAGATTGCAGAGAGAGAGAGACTGATCATTATATTTGCATCTTTTGAAATCAAATAAGAAGATCCTATTTGTGTTCATCCTCTGTTGGACTCCATTGTTTAATCGATTTGCTGTTTTGGTGGTTTCATGGATTTACTGAACCATTCCACCAGTTGATTCGTCGGATCGGTGGAATGGCCATGTACAGTAGGTTAGGTTATAGTCTGCATTTCGTGTTTGTTCGCATGCAGGTGTGCAGGATCGTAGTCGAGAGATGTTGAGAACCCTAGCATGGGTATGTGCTAGGTCGAGCTGGTAGATTAGAGTCTGGAAGATCACCCTGGAAGTGGATCGATCATCGCAGGAGGTTCGGCGGATCGAATTTCGCTAAGGCTGGAAAAATCCTTCGCAACGGCATCATCAGGATATTGCTGTGTATATCCTGCAGTCGCTTCGGGCGTCATCCGAGTAAGAGGAGATAAGCATGATGCAGTTGATTGCATAAAGTGAAAGTGCATTAGGGTGATCATCATCAGGTGTTACCGAGGAGGAGCGTATCGGCATAAGGTAGAAGATCAGGTTGATCGCGAGCCGAAAAAGTTAAGTTTGGCCAACAGCAGGATATTTGAAGGAGTTGCATATGACGTCATCATCATGAGGATATACGTCATCAGGATATTGCGGAGCAGCAGGATATTGAGGAGCTGCATGTGACGTCATCGTCATCAGGATAATCATCATCAGGATATCGGGGTGACGTAAGCATCAAAGGAAAGGTGCGTGGAGTTGAGGGTCATCATCAGGATATATGGGAGGAACTGGATGTTCTTTATCCTGCTGATGAACATGATGTTGAACATCATGATGCTGAAGATAGTGAAGAAAGAGGTTGGCGGTAGTGAGGTGAACAGTGAACATCAGGAGGATGTTCGCGCTTGCCGAATATGATGATGCTGCCGATAGTCGGATATGATGATGCTGCTGACATGCGAAAGGGCGAAGACTTGTCTGCAGGAGGATATCGGTCGGCAGAGTAAATATGATGATGTTGACAGTGTAAAGGGAAATGTGATGATGATGATGATGAAGGGTTGCGGACATCCATGCTGTATGTCAAGGTTATAGTGTGGATGCCTCTGCATCATAGTGGTATCAGAGCTCAGCAAAAGGTCTGGGCTGTTGTGTGTTGATTCTGTCACCAAAAGGGCAGAGGTAGAGTTGATTCTGTCACTGAAAGGACAGAGGTAGAGAAGTGAGAGGTTGACAAAATGCCTCCGAAAGGTAGTGGTACTACAAGGGAATTGCAGGAGATGAGGAAAAACATGCCAGAGAGATGAGGAAGATGAAGGAGCTTGCTGAAGCACTTCAAGCCAGGCTAGTAGCCCTGGAAAAGAACAAAAAGAGGGAAGTGGAAGACAGTGAGTCTGAAGAAGATGAAGATACTGTTGAAGAGTATGAAGAGGTAGCTGAAGATCTGGATGCTGAAGACCAGAGATTTGCAAAACTATTAAAGACAGTGCAGAGTGATAAACCTAAGGTAAAGGTTGATGTTTCCAAGTATAATGGAAGTTTGAATGAAGATGAGTTGCTGGATTGGATTGCTGCACTTGATAATCACTTTGAATGTGAAGATGTTGCTGAGGATCAGAAGGTAAAGATTGCAAAGACCAAGTTAGGAGGTCATGCTTTGGTATGGTGGGATTATGTACAATCTGAGAGAAGGAAACAAGGGAAGTCAAAGATCACTTCATGGGATAAGATGGTAGCAAGGATCAAAGGTAAATTCTTGCCTAGGGATTATGAAATTCAGGTGTTTAAGAAACTGCAATTTTTAAGGCAGAAGGAAATGGATGTGAAGGCATACACTGAGGAGTTTTATAAGTTGAGTATGAGATCTGGTCATCATGAGAATGAGGTAGAAAAGGTGGCTAGGTACTTGGCTGGTTTGAGATTGAACATACAGGATGAGTTAGTTTTAGCTAACCCTAAGAGTGTGGAGGATTGTTATCAAATGGCAATCAGGATTGAAGAAAAGATGAATAGGGGACAAGATAAGTCCATGAGAGGAAGAGGAAACAATATGAGGGGAAGAGGAGCAGCCCCTACACAAAGGCAAACTAATGAGGGTCAAGAAGACACTGGTAAAGGACAGGGACAGTCTGATTTCAGAGGTGGATGGAAAGGCAATAGAGGTAGATTTGGAGGTGGTAGAGGTTCTACTACATTTTCAGGAAAATGTTACACCTGTGGTGAGTTTGGTCATCCATCTTTCAAATGTCCAGAAAACAAGGGTTCATCATCCAGAAATGATAGAACTAATGACAAGAGAGTACAACTTGTACAAGAAGAGAAAGTAGAGCAAAGTGTGCAAAGTTCAAACACTTATCAAAGAGATAGGGAGCCTGACAATTATGCATATCCTGAGGATGGGGAAGCATTGATGCTCAGGAGAATTAGTTTGCAGACATCAAAGGATATGATGCAAAGAAGAGCTCTTTTCAAGACCACATGCAAGAGCAAAGGTAAAGTGTGTAAGGTTGTCATTGATACTAGTTCAACAGACAACATGGTATCTCAGGAGATGGTGGATAAACTGAATTTGGAAAGGATTCCACATCATCACCCTTACAAGGCATCTTGGGTGAGTGATAGTCAATCACTTTTTGTCTATGAACAGGCATATGTGGATTTTCAGATTGGAGCATATCATGATAGAGTTTTGTGTGACATTTTGCCCATGGAATGTTGTCACCTACTGTTGGGTAGACCATGGCAATTTGATAGGAGGGTACTGTATGATGGGTATGCTAATACCTACACCATCAAGAAAGATGGGAAGACTATTATGTTGATGCCATTGCAGGCAGATGCTGCAGCACAGGAGGCAGCCAAAATCATTTTAGTGGGAAAGAAGGAGTTTGTACAGATGCCTATAGGAGCAGGCATAAAGGCAGTTGAGGACACTGCAGGGAAAGAAGTTGTTAAGGACAACAGGTTGAAGAAAGTTTTAGTTTTGACTGACAGAGGTCAGCAGCAGGTGCAGAAACAGGTTTGCACACAGCAACCAGTTGAGAGGAATGACAAGGATGTTGTCATAGGTCGGACTATTGTTTGTCCTATAAAAGTTGAAAGAAAGACAGAGTTGAACATTGCAGAAGTTCAAGAGGCAGTTCAGACAGGGGTTCTGGTCAGACAACCTGACAAACACAAGGTATGTGAGAGAAAGGCCTACATTGACAGGCATGAGGATTTACTTGCAGGAAGGCAAGTTACAGTTCAGAAGTCTTGGAGCAGCCAAGAGCCAGCAGAGGACAAAGCTGGAACAGGTCAGAACACTGACATGACAAAGTGTAAAGGTGGAGGACTTCCACATACTAAACTCATGGGACATGAGTTCTTTTCTATTGGGGAGTATGGTGCAGGAGCACCTACCTGACAGCTGGCCTTCATGAGGCAGTTAGTTAGTTTTGAGTCTTGTTAATGTTTCCAAGAAGGTCTGATAAGACCAATGCATGTAATAAGGTCATGCTGACCATGCTTTGCTATGTTTAGCTAGTTTGTTAGGACAGTTGTCATGCTGTAGGTCCAGTTGGATCTCCCAGCCGCCTGGAGAGATTTCCCAGCCGCTTGGAGTCGGGTCAGTAGTACTCGCAGGAGATCCTATATATGCTTGAGGATCGGTTGGTCTTGAGACAGATTAAGATATAGTATTGCATCGAGTTAGATTGCAGAGAGAGAGAGACTGATCATTATATTTGCATCTTTTGAAATCAAATAAGAAGATCCTGTTTGTGTTCATCCTCTGTTGGACTCCATTGTTTAATCGATTTGCTGTTTTGGTGGTTTCATGGATTTGCTGAACCATTCCACCGGTTGATTCGTCCGATCGGTGGAATGGCCATGTATAGTAGGTTAGGTTATAGTCTGCATTTCGTGTTTGTTCGCATGCAGGTGTGCAGGATCGCGGTCGAGAGATGTTGAGAACCCTAGCATGGGTATGTGCTAGGTCGAGCTGGTAGATTAGAGTCTGGAAGATCACCCTGGAAGTGGATCGGTCATCCCAGGAGGTTCGGCGGATCGAATTTCGCTAAGGCTAGAAAAATCCTTCGCAACGGCATCATCAGGATATTGCTGTGTATATCCTGCAGTTGCTTCGGGCGTCATCCGAGTAAGAGGAGATAAGCATGATGCAGTTGATTGCATAAAGTGAAAGTGCATTAGGGTGATCATCATCAGGTGTTGCCGAGGAGGAGCGTATCGGCATAAGGTAGAAGATCAGGTTGATCGCGGGCCGAAAAAGTTAAGTTTGGCCAATAGCAGGATATTTGAAGGAGTTGCATATGACGTCATCATCATCAGGATATTACGGAGCAGCAGGATATTGAGGAGCTGCATGTGACGTCATCGTCATCAGGATAATCGTCATCAGGATATGGGGGTGACGTAAGCATCAAAGGAAAGGTGCATGGAGTTGAGGGTCATCATCAGGATATATGGGAGGAACCGGATGTTCTTTATCCTGCTGATGAACATGATGTTGAACATCATGATGCTGAAGATAGTGAAGAAAGAGGTTGGTGGTAATGAGGTGAACAGTGAACGTCAGGAGGATGTTCGCGCTTGCCGAATATGATGATGCTGCCGATAGTCGGATATGATGATGCTGCTGACATGCGAAAGGGCGAAGACTTGTCTGCAGGAGGATATCGGTCAGCAGAGTAAATATGATGATGCTGACAGTGTAAAGGGAAATGTGATGATGATGATGATGAAGGGTTGCGGACATCCATGATGTATGTCAAGGTTATAGTGTGGATGCCTCTACATCACTTTGATATTCCATATCTCTTGGTAAATTCTTCCACTTCTCTTCTCACTTTTCTTTTGATTTCAAGTTGTCATAGTTCAACATGAACTTTTACACTCAACTCTTGGAAGGTCCCAAACCTTTCTACCTTAGGGTCCTTGGGTTGACTCAGTAGGTGTTGAACATATAGCTCTACAATTTTCTCATCTACTTCATACCACATTGGCATGATCCAGACTGTCCTTGGCTCTATTGCCTCCATTAGGCATTGATTAGTGTCTACCATAAAGCACACTGTATCCTTGTATTTCTCAACCAATAATTGATGGATTATTTCTCTGGCTTGCATCATACCCTGAAAGTTCTTGAAGTAGCCCAGAGTGTTGTATTATGTGCTTTGGCATCACCAATTCCATGCAGATAATCTCTGATTTGTATGGCTACTGGTCTGTCATTTTTCCATATCCAGCCATTAGATCTGAGTAGCTCATTCATGTAATAGAAGAATAGACAGAGTATCAGGCCACCGTATTTGAAGGAATTCTTCTTATCCTTCTTTATCTTCTATAGATTCTCCAAAAGTTGGTTCAGAAGGAGCTCACAAAGATCATAGTCAGCATTCTTTCTTAACATTTCATAAGCAGTGTAAATTACAGTTTCAGGTACTGAATTTTCCCTGCTGGAGTGATATATCTTGTAACCAATTATCATGGAGGCAAACTTGATATCTGGATTAGTGATATCTTCTATTGTCATTGCTCTCTTGTCAAATCTTGATCTGGTAGCCTCACTCATAGTTTGGTTTTTGACCGATTTGAGAACAGGTAACCCTCCAAATGAGTGCAAACCAGTTACCACCCTAATAGTTGTGATCTTAAATGGTCTATTCAACCATATGAAGTTGTCATGCATTCTGTTCAAAACATACCAGACCCTTTCATCTTCTGCAAAATAGGGGAAATGGATGCAATGTCCAAAATGTTAGTCCCGGATAGCCTTGTACTAACGTTTGAGTTCAAATGAATAATCTATTAACTGATTGTGATAGATATCCACTATCTTGGATTCCCCAAATTCTTCAATGTTTGCATGAATATATGCCCTAACATCTTCTACATGCAAAACCCCATGCGGAATGCTAGAAAATGTGCCTAGGGGATCAACTTCTAGGGATTTATAGGGATGTTTCTTGAATTTAGGTCGTGGCCTATCAGTGATCTTCACAAAATTTGGAGTAGCCATCTTTCAAAAGATTCAGAGAGATGTTTTCAAGAGCAGAAAATACCTTTTACGCTTCTAGGGTTCACAATATGAGCTGGATCGGATTGCTGGAAGAATCGACTTGTTCGGTTGATCTTTGAGGGGCTTGAGACAATTTCATTGCAGAGCTCCTTTTCTCTTTTTCTCAAATGCAAATGTACAAATGATGAACAAATGAACCCTTTTATTTATGCGCAAACCTAATTCCATTCTGCAATAAATGCACAACTTAGGTTATTTTGGTTGCCTTGTTTTCCTTATTTTTGAGAGAGATCTTTCTGGATCGCTGAGATGCACTTAGAGTTATTCTTGGTGAATATTAGCAATCTATCTACCTTTCTCCAATCATTCCATTTATCCATAGATCAAGATACCTCAATTTGAATCATATCGGATCTAACTGTGAAAATCATGTTCTTACCAGATGACTGTTGAACCGGATCAATCTTGGTAGATTAACCTCTTCTAAATTTCTTGCGGATCTTCCATATCTTTACCAAGGCTTATTTAGATGTTTCTCTAAGAACTCTTTAATCCGCAACTTTCCATGTGCCAATTTTAGGCACCAATTGACTGGCTGGGCAAACTTGTTTTCTTTTGTGACTCCCCCTGAGCCAGAGCTCATCTATTTAGTTTTCGGAAGGAATATCAACACCAGATTTTGGTGTGGATCCATCCTCAACATTTTTTGTACTCCTTTTCACCCAAATCTTGTTCATCTCCCTTTGAATTTCATCCGCATTCACTTTTCCTTTTCCTTTGTCTTGATTTTGATTATGATGCACTAGACCCCTTTTATCCTGAATCTTACTTCTGCAGAATTTGGCAATATGACCAAATCTATTGCAATTGTAGCAGACAACATTTCTTTGTAGGTTTGACTGATATCCTTTTGATCTACATTGATTGGCCATATGTCCCATTCTATTGCATGCAAATTATCTACCATTGAATGAACTGTTCATTTGCAAATTTTTACATTCTTGAGATTTATGACCATACCTTTTGTAGTTAAAACACTGTTTGGAGAAGGATGAGTTATTCTGATTGATTCTTCTTCTACATTGATTTGCTTTATGACCAAAGTCATTACAATTGTGGCAATATCCATTGAAGGATGGATATCTTTGAGCATTTGGTTGCCTTACTGGAGGTCTTCTAGGCCTATTCCTTAGATTTCCTAATCCAGAGTTCTTCTGACTAGATCCAGAGCTTTCACCTTTCTCATACCCTAAGCCTTGCTTATCATCTACTCTCTTTTGGCTTTCAAGAAGAACTTCAAGCTGAGCAGAGCTTATCTTGAATTTCTCTTTGTATTCATTTGTTGTTTGAAGATCTCTTTTTAGAGTGACAATCTGATTGTCAAGTTGTTCTTCATTATCTCTAGCTTCTTCAAGATCAGATTCCAAATGCTTGATTATTCTATCCATTTTGTGGCAGTCTTCTGACTTCTCCTTGAGAGATTGTTTTAGATTATCTTCAGTCTTTCTTTTCTCTTCAATTTCTTGGGTGAATTTCATGACTCCTGATTCCATTTCATGTCTTACCATAATGACCTCTTTTGATAGCTTCTCACATAATTTGTTCTTCTCATTCAGATCTTCATTAGTATCATTGGCTTCACTTTGACTTGCTAATTGCTGAAGAAGTTCTTTTCTCTTTTTCATAGAGATACTAAGTTTCTGCTTTAGTTCATTTATGAAATCATCAGCTCATTTGAGTCTTTCTCTCAAGTTATTGACTTTAGAGTAAGATTGCTCAATATCATCAAGGGCAGACTGAAGTTGTTCCCTCATACCATACATATCCATTTGAATTTCCAGATCTTCCTCAAGCTGTTAGGCTTTGTTTGGAAGAACTTGGCTCTAATACTAATTGTTGATAACTGAGACAGGGGGTGAATCAGTTATCTTAACTATTTCAACTTCATGTCCTTCTTTAACAATTAGTGGAGTATCAACTCGTATAAGCAAACATAACCATGAAAACAAAAATAACATTAATACACATAACACAATGATTTTAACGTGGAAAACCCTGTTAAGAGAAAAACCATGGGGTGACTAACCCAAGATTGTATTCTCTATTAAAAGATTAAGATAGTACAAAATGGCACTTGCCAATTAGGGCTCACTGCCCGAGCACACTGCTCACAAGAGGCTCACTGCCTACAAGAGACTCACTGTCTACAAGGTACAAGGAAGGTCACAAGATACTTGAACTGAAAAGAAGCATCCACATATGCTGAGGTTCAGTTCCGGTTAGGATCTATACACTGATCCACTGCACTTCATTCTTCCTCTTCTTTGGTACTATTGTCCTATCACATACTGGACCTGTATCACTGCTTCCACACAGCTCTCTGCTTTTCTTCGCACTTCCTAACACACTACACACACTTCTTCTCATCAAAATCCATTTGGTATATATATCTACACAAAGGATTTCAACATCTTTCTAGTCAGCATCCGGAATACTCAATATTTTTCTAAACTCTGGTGTGTCGGCTGAATCCTTGCTTACCAAGTGATGTGTATCAAGGAGATGCTTATAGAAGTCATCAATCATGTCGACCAATCATGAATGATCTCTTAAGAAACATGATTACCATCAATATCTCATCCAGATTAAGGTCTGATGCTCTGTCGGTCAGTTCTTTCTCAGTCAACTCTACCAAATAGGAACCCAACACTTAGGTGTTCATATCTTTTCACTCTTACATAACCAGAGGCTCAATCTCTGGAATATGTTATTCATGGTTCTCCTCTTGACTCCCCCAAGTCCGTACTTTACTGAGATACTTCTTCTGAGAGATCCAGACTTGATTGTCAGACCTTACTGCATGCTCTATTCTTGGTCACTGGACCAAAATACTCTTTAATCTGATTTCTGGTATAGACACACCATGTCCTCCGGATGTGTGGGATGGACTTTGTTGCCATTAATGACAACACTCATGAAGCCACACAGTGTCTCTTGCCAACAAGTGACAAGGGAGAAGCTGAGCTCCTCTTTAGCTTCATTTGGTCTTCAAGACTGAAAAAATAATAAAATCAGAATAGAAGAGTCTAGGGTGCTTATTTCCAATTGGAGCTATAGGGTCAATGGTGTTATGATTAGTCTCAAAGTGGGTGATGAGAAGTAGGCCTCGTATGCAACTACCTGGGATGAGAAGTAGGCCTCATAGTTAATCTATGAACACACCATATAAGTGAGACTAAGGGTTAGTGTAGGCAATTGGCTTAATGATGGATAACACTCAAGTTGGTGCGATATCACCCCTCTGAGCTAAGTAAATATGCCCTTATCTCAAGTTGGTGAACTATCACCCCTCTGAGATAAGTGGAAAGACCCTTATCTAAAGATGGTGAACGATCACTCCTCTAAGATAAGTGGAGAGGCCCTTGTCTCAAGATGGTGAGAACATTACCCCTCTGAGACAAGTGGAGAGGCCCTTGTCTCAAGTTGGTGAAAACATCACCCCTCTGAGACATGTGGATAGGCCTTTGACTCAAGCTGGTGAAGTCCTTCACCCCTCTCAGTCAAAGGAAAGGAATATTGGACCCATGGCAATATTGCGCCCTAATAAACCCTTCTTGTTGGGTGAGTGGTTTGATTAACATGTAGGCCCAAGTATGTCTCTCTCGGGGTAAATCATGAAAAATGTATAGTAGATATAGTGAAAGGTATAATGCATATGGATTATGATTATAATGCTTGATTTAATATATTTTTGTGGTTAATATATTTAGATAAGAAGGATTGAATCTAATGTACTCTTTTACGAGTTGAAATTGTTTGCAAGGTTGCGAAAATTTTGGCTCACTAGAGGGGACATTACAGAGGATTATATGCATCATAGGTGGTGATCTCTAGAGGAGTATCTTAAGGTTTTATTGATCAAAGAGCTACATGATCAATCTTCAACAGCCCAAATAACTTGGTTATTTAATTGGTTTATGTTCTCTAAAAATGTTTTGGCTATACATAAAATGAAATACTAACAAAGAAAAAATAATTATACATGGTAGAACAATCAATTATGGACCACTTCATGAGAAGCTTCCTTGTAGATAAATCAATAAAATAGTTATAAAGTTGTGTTTGTCTTTTAGTTTTCCTTTAAATTTAATGGTTACCGACCTGAATGTCAATCATTTGTAATGTTTGTAAGGGAAACATAATTTGCATGACTAACATATGCCAAAAACAAATTAAATATATTATTTATATTCTTCTATAAAATATTATAGTTTGAGTGACCCTCATGGTGAAGGTATGCATAAATCTTTGTTGAACACTATACTAAGATAAATAGAAAAACAATCTTCTTATAAATTTTTATAAAGAGGATTTCATACATTTAAATTAAACTTGTGTTTTGTGGTAACCTAAAAAACTATTTGAATTTACATTAAAATGAGTGTTAACAATACATGAGTGGAAAATAGACAAACTAGTATATATAAATACTATTTTCCAAATCTTATTTAATTTTGGTTCTAAGAAAATTTGGCTCTAAACAATGATCAAACCACCTTGTATAAGAACCAAAATTTGGCTGTTTTTCTTAAATATCATCCTGTTCAACATCCCAAAGTCAAGTTTGGCCAATAAAAATAGGACAAATATTTATCACGTTTTAGTGTGGATGAGGTGTAAAATTTCTATTTAGAATGAAGGACAACTTGTATATTTATCTAGTAGAGTAAATTTTGAAATTT
Source organism: Cunninghamia lanceolata (assembly GCA_027924645.1). Classification (NCBI taxonomy): domain Eukaryota; kingdom Viridiplantae; phylum Streptophyta; class Pinopsida; order Cupressales; family Cupressaceae; genus Cunninghamia; species Cunninghamia lanceolata. Next base: position 11,042,460 of record BSBN01000130.1, on the reverse strand, counting down.
TCATTCAAAATATTTAGCATTATATTTTTGTTCAAAGGTTTTTTTAGATTTGGAGCTTTTTGAAAGATTTCTGGCTTCTGTAGCTTTTCTTCAGCGGTTATTTACCTACTTGTGCGATTTTTCTCCAAGAGTTAAAAAATGCCACGAGTTTACAATGAAATGGGAGTATATTGAGTTGTTTGTGGTTGGATTGAACGACTTTTATGAGAATTTTTGGCATCGTTTGAGAATCAAAAGAATTTGACGGTGAAAGGTGGTTTCTGAAAAAATTTACCTTTGAAATGCGAGATATTTTTCTTTTGCCCTTTGAAATTCAACTATGTGGTCATTTCTCCACTGTAATTTGACTTGGAGAAAATTTTGAATAGAATTTAAGAAACGTTGAGTCTTTTGATTTCGATTGTATTATTACGGACGGTTTGGTTTTGGAAATGCGAGGTTCACGTTTTGAGGTCTTTCTTTGTAAACTTATGTTTAACATGATTTGAATCATTGTCCTTGTACCATTCCTACTGCTGTGCTGTCACTGTCGCGGGAAAAGCAAAACTGCTCCCACTACGAAATTTATCTTATCGCCTTAAATTTACAGCTTACTGTGTGAGAAATTTGAATTTAACATATCATGGACCACAAATATAATTTTAAAGGCAAGCATAAAGGAGTATTTCTCTCCAAATTTTGCTTTCGAAAATATCATGGACCACGCGTGAGAAATTTGTCGAGAGATTTTAATTTAGACCAAATGTGAATGCCCGCTTTGCTAGCTTAAAATTCTCCCCGCTGTTCGCGCATTGCCAACGTAAGATGGATGACGTATTTTATACAGAATTCGATGACGCGATGTGACACATTGCAAACAGTAAAGTAAAATCTACACCGTTGCTTTGAGCGGCAAATTGTTCGCCTGCATGTGATAGGTGATTTTCCTTAATGTGTTGATTTTTTTAATAAAATCAATTTCCATAAAATCTTTTCTTCCCTGCTTTCTATATAAATAGTTTGTATATCATGAATTTTGTGCATGAGTTTCATGTCATGCAATGGTGATACTTCTTTGTGTTTTGGGTTTTAGGTGAGATGAAAGCCTGGATCTAATTTTCCTCTACCATTTTCTTTACAAGTCTTCTGTTAATCTATTTCTTTACAAGTCTTCTGTTAATCTATTTTTTTTGTTTTGGGTTATAGAGAGAATCGGTCACTACCGAACATAGGTTTGAATCTGTAAAGCTGCACCTGTAAATAGGGTGTGATGTGAACTGTCAGCCAGTTCCGAGGAGCTTTAAGGCTTCTGCTAGTTATTATGATGGAATGCAAGGGACCAGAGCGCAAGTTACCAAGTTGTGCAGAGCATGAGAAAAATCAATATGACGGAGAGAAGTGCAGGAAACGTCCAGCACAAGATGACAATGAAGATGAAGTCGAGGAATTTTTCGCTCTGGTAGACAGAATCCATGCAATGCACAAGCTCTATAAACAGAAGCCATTGAATCGCCCTTCTGCAGGAGAAATACGCACATCTCAGAATGATGGTGGCAATGTTATCAAACGAAAATCTCCATGGAAGCCCTCTTTCGAGTGGGAGGATTTTTCTCCCTTGGCCGGGAAAGCTACTACTTCTTGTTCAAACAACAATGCAATAACATCGGCGGGGTCTGAAAAACCATGTATAGGAAGTGATCAAAACATGGTTGTTGGGAATTTTTGATCTCAATGTGGAGGCCACCGTAGAAGGGTAGATTTCTGCAGGAGCATTACGATTTTCTGCATTCTTTCTAAATATGTTGTACCATTTACTCTTCTTAATGGCAATGATGACGATTCATAGGGGCCTCTTTACTTTATTAAAAAACATTAATAAGCTGCCTGGTGGAATAAAAAGCTACCCACTCACACGCTGACTAGAAAAATAATTGCAAATTTCATAGATCTATTTGAGTTAAACTTTAGAGTACTTTTGTTTGATGGATTGTAAAATTTAATATAATTTTTAAAAACATTTTTATTGTTATTTGAGTTAGGTTTAATAAAGAAAACTATTTTATTTTGGAGTGGAAAGTATATGGTGAAATTTGAGTTAGATTTTAGCATTATACTTACTAGCATACCTATATTCAAAAAATATATTTAAAGTACACTGAAAGATATCCTTTTCGAGGTGCCTAATGTTAAGATTAGTGATTAAAAAATAGGCGCCTTGAGAAGGATATCTCTTGGCGTACTTTAAATATATTTTTAGTTTCTACTAAGGAAACTATAGTGGAGGCCTGTTCTTAACTAGTTATTAATAATTCTTTTTACAACCAATGAGAATTGAAATAGTTTTCTATTTAATAAATTTTTAGCTATTGCTATTGTATAGATGCAAATATTATAACAAAACATATTTAAAAAATTATTTTTCTTTAATCTAATTGGTAGAAAACTTTTACCCGATAAGGGCGATTAATGGGCATCCATTATGGTGGTAATATTGGCTTATGGAAAGGGAGTGCCAGACTGACCAATGAGTTTTTATTATCTAGTAATTATTCCATCCAAAATAAACCAATAAGAAGAGAGAATTTTTTAAACGTTAGAAAAATTAATTTTTTCCTAAATCTATATGCAAATATTTGTTGAATAAACCAATGACAAGAGAGTATTTATTTAAATGTTAAACAAATATAATGTACTAGTTTAATATAAAAACATTTTTAATCATGTATAATGATTTTTGTATTTAATCATTTATAATGTGTTTAATTTTCCTATTTTTTAGGTGTGCATTGAAAAACAACAAGAGCATCTACAAATATACTTCAACAGCATATAAAATTTGACAAGTAACATATTACACCTATTTTGTTTTTATATTTCTAGTGTGTTTTTATATTGTGCATAAAATGTCCGAAAATAGTGAGCCAAAAGAATCATTGCATACTATCACAGATATAGAAAGTTATGAATCAATGAAAACAAATGAAGAAAAAACAATAGATGTAGTATTGAAAAACAATAATCTTTTTAGGATAAGTCCATTTGTATACAACATAGGGGATTGTCTTTTTGACTCTTTGCAATATTTGTTACATATACACTTCACTTACGTAGAATTGCAAAATGGTATGATTGATAATTTTCTTAATTGCTTAGAAAAAAAGGACCCTGACACTTTGTTTTCATATAGACATGAGCTAGATCCTGAAACATTGAATGAATTGTATCAAATTACTTATGTTAATACATACTTACAATGTATGCACCTATCTATGGTTAAAAAACCAAATTGTAAAGAGTATGGCCTTTGGGGCGACTTATTTTGTACTAAATGGCTAGCAAAGTGGTTAGATATCCAAATATGTATTTGGTCATCAACTAGAAAAGTAAAGTACTTGCATTTCAATGACAATTCAAAAAGTACTACATATTCTATTTTGTTCCATGATGAAGACCATTTGAATGGACATTTTGAACCACTTGTTTCCAAAAAATGAAATCCATTGGAACAACATATTAACCAATCTAAACACTCAAAAACAATTACTAACTTGAGAAAACAAATTATTCAGGATAAGTCAATAGATTCAATGTCCAAGTTCTATCAATATGCATTATCAATACCAAATTTTGCATTGGATAATATCATAGATGTAGAGAACTATGAGTCAAGAAACACACATGGAGATATCTCAATTGACATAATATTGGAGGACAATAACCTATTTAGAATAAGCCCCTTTGTATACAATGTAGGCAATTGTCTTTTGGACTCATTACAACTATTGTTACACATGCAATACGTGCATCTGTTGAGCTAAGAAATGGAGTAGTTGATCATTTTCTAAATTCTCTAGCAATCGATGGTCCTAATGCTTTGTTTTCACTTCAAAATGAGCTAGACTCACACACACTATCCAAAATGCATGGCATTCATGATGTTAGTACATATCTATGACGCATATGACTATCTGCAATTTCAAAGCCAAATTGTAATGAGTATGGCCTTTGGGGAGACTTGTTTTGTATTAAATGGCTATCTAAGTGGTTAAATATTTAGATATGTATTTGCTCTTTTAAAAGAGAAACAAAGTACTTGCATTTCAATGAAAATTCATTAAGTACACCATATTCATTTATGGTCCATGATCAAGATCATAAAAATGGACATTTTGAACTACTTGTGAGCAAAAAAATTAAGACACCTGAACAATAGGCTAACCAATCTAAACATTATGGAGCAAATATATATTCCCCAAAGAAATTTCTATAGAAGAAAACAATACAGACAATGTCTAGATTATGTAAAAACTCATTATCAATATCAGATTATGGTGACAGTCTTTTCAATAGTATTGCAAGTTTGACTCAAAATGAATATGATAGCCAATGGTTTAGATGCTACATGGCTCAATCATTTTGTAATGCAATGCTAAATGGAGACAACATAGCAAATGAATGCCTTGAAACATGCTTAAAATCTAAGTTGAAAATTAGTTGTGGTGTCACAAATTGGAAAACATTTATTGCAAAAATTGGAGATCCATTTCAACAAAGTGAAATTGAAGGATCTAATTTTTGTTTTGAATGGATATCATACATTTTGCAAATAAAAATTGAAGTTTTCTCAGAAAATAGTACCATTCCTACCAAAGTATATTGCAAATGTGTACAACCAACAAAAGTATACAATGTCATATGTAACAAAGTCAATGACATGCATACATATTATAAGCTAGGTGAAGTGGAGATAATAATGATAAGTGACATTTATCCTACACAACCACAAAAAAAAACAATAATGAAAAGAAAACAAAAGCTTAGTATGCACAAATTAAAAGAATCCATTCAAAATAGTAAGCAAGTAAAAACTTCAACTCTACAAATCTCACAAAGGGGTCCAACACTGTTCTCCATAACTCACTTCATAAACTAAAACAAGAGATATGCAAAAAACCTAAACAAAAGATTAGTATGCACAAATTCAAAGAATCCATTCCAAACAGTAAACAAGTAAAAACTTGCAACTCTACACATCTCACAAAGGGGATTAGCAATGTTTTACATAACTCACTTCGTAAAGTAAAACAAGAGATACACAAAAAAACATAAAATCCAAAACATACAAGAAGGTGGGAAAAAAAAACACTAGTAGAATCTTACATGGCAAAAATCAAAGACACACCTAAACATGCATGTGCAATTGCATTTTAAAAAGAATAGTATAAATATAAGCCAACAAACAATGGAAACATATGGGCTAGTTTTATTAAGGACACGAGAATTTTATAGAAACAAAATATGCAATTTTTGTAACCACCAATTGAGGTAAAACAAAAAAAAACAATATATGCAACACCAAAACATATTAAAACAAATAAGCCACTTCAATACACTGCTACACTTTTAGAACACGAAGAAAGACTATTGTCCCTTCGACTTGCCTTTGCATAAATTTGGCAACTAGGATTCAAAAGACCTCAAATTGGACTAAATGGAACAATTATCAATGTCCCAATAGATATGAACATTATACAAATAGTGTTGCCACGCTACACCAATGAAACATGCACAATTACTATTGCATTAAAGAGACATTTCCAATATAGAAATGCATACCAAAAAGGAAGAGCTCAACCAAATGTTATTACAAATTCTTTAAATGAATTGTGTAAAACAATGTTGTACAAAATGCAAAATCTTAAATTAAACAAAAATTGGCATCAACATTTGTACCATTTAGAAGTGCATATTACAGTTACTGATTCTTCATCAAGTGATAGAGAGAAAGACAATGACACAAATACTCCAATGGAAATGGAAATAGATACCTTGATCCATGGATTTACTGAGTCAAGAACTATACATTCAATACAAGACAAAGTCATTGAAATTGCATTTTCTGAAGGAAAACAACCTCTTGGAATATTCCAAGACAAATATGCGGAAGAAATAAATTTTCCAACATTATTTTTTGGAGAACCACGTGATGAACGAATTGCAAAGAAAATTTCATACCAAAAAAATGTACAATGGGAATTACAAAATTCAAATCGAACATTTTCTTATCATACCACCAACTTATTTTTCAAAACCATTAAAATTCTAATTGCCCAAGTTTTTTCTACAATATGGATAAGAATTCACAAAGGGAAATTAAAAGGTAGAACCCTACTAGCAAAAGATGTGAAGCACAAACCAAACCTTGAAAAAATATTGTAATCAGATATTGGATATGTAGATTTCAAAATAATAAGAAATTCACCAGACTATTTGCAACACGTGAAGAGAAATCTTTTCACAATGATACGACAGTTAGGACCACCTACTTTTTTTGTAATTTCTTTCACTAGTACAGAACAAAAATGCGAGCCATTAAAAGAAACACTGAAATAATTGTACATCTCACACAAAAACAAATCAACAGAAAACAAGCAAGAATTGCTTAATGAAGTTGACATTACCTATTTGATTAAAAAGGACCCAACAACTTGCACTCGCTATTATAAACATAGAATTAATGCAATGAAACAATTAATATGTTTAGATGAGACATTTTTCAAAAAGGTATTGGACTACTTTTTAGTTACAGAATTCGAAAATTGAGGAAATGAGCATGACCATTTCATGCTATGGGTTAAAGATGCACCTATTTATGGAAAAGATACTAATACTAGTATTGAACATTTTGTAGAAAGATACATAACTTGCAATATGAAACTTTAAACAAACAAATAGCTAAAATACACATACACCACCATATTAAACAATGCGGCAAGACAAAAAAAAATGCCACTTTGGTTTTCCACAACCACCAATGAAAATAACAAGAATTTTTGAACCATGCATAGATGAAAAAAGAAACATGTCTTTGGCTGAAAAAGTTAGATCCACTTTAGAATGTTCAAATTATGATTCTTCTACATCTTTTGAGGATTTCCTAGTGAACATAAGCATGGATGAAGAAGAATACATATTGGCCATACAATTTACATTGCTTAGACCAACAATGTTTTTGAAAAGGAAGCCAGCTCACATTTGGAACAATACATTTTGTAAAAAAAATTGACATCTATGGAAAGCAAATATAGATGCACAATTTGTTCTAAATGCATATGCTGTAGCAATGTACTATAGCTCATACATGACAAAATGCAATGCCTCAATAACAAATGCATTTAACAAAATACACAAAGCACAAAGAAGAAAACATTGATGCGATTAAAATGATAACAAAACTTGGCAATGCTTTTCTCAACCTAAAACAAATGTCTACTCAGTAAGCTATACATATTGTGCTTTCGCTTCCTCTTAACTATAGTTTGAGGAAATGCAAATTCATAGACACATCAACTGTTGAAAACTGTACATTTATTTTGAAAAATTCCACAAAGCTAAAAAATGAGCCAGATGATTCATAAAATGTTGCTTATAAATGTGTAATTGACCATTATATAGCATGCCCTAAAATATTGGCAAATGTTTGTCTAGCAGAATTTGTCGTAGAATACACAACAAGAAAAGAACAATTAAAAAAAGTAGACCACAAATTATTTGATATATAAGATACAATAAACATGTGACATCAAGAACTATTAAAGGGAACAACTTTTACTGTATGTCCCATTTTCCATAGATGAAAATATATTGAAAAAAGGCTTCACAACATGGGAAAACACTTTCATTGCTAATGAAAAGATAGTAAAACTTAATCAAGTAAAGTACACATACCATATAAATGAGCTATGGGGTGATTTGGACAATGCTATTAATGATGTCAATATTAAAAATGAGAGTTGTATAGAAACAAACAATGTTGAAAACTTAAACACAGAATATAATGAACAATACAATTTGCAATTGGATCTAGACACAATAAAATGTAAATTCTACAACAAACAAATGAGAAGACCATTTGAAATTGCTAAACATCCAAACTTAGTTGACAACACAGAATACTACAATGTTTGAAGAATGCTAAACAAAGAGCAACAAGCCATAGTAAAGGACATACTAATAAAAAATAACATAAATTACTTGAACCATTACATTTTTTACTAACAGGAGGTGCTAGAACAGGAAAAACATTCACTGCCAAAGCTATATACCAAGGCCTACTACGTATATATACAATAACTCTATTGATAGTGACCCAGATAAGATAAATGTCTTGTTACTCGCATACACCGGTAAAGCAACTTACGATATTGGAGGCACAACTTTGCACTCTGTACTATTCATACCATTTAACAAATCCACTACTATTCCATTGAGCTCAGATAAATTAGATATATTAACAAAAGAATATCAACAATTGCATATTATCCTTATTGATGAAATCTCATTAGTTGGAATGAGACTGTTGCGTTGCATAGATAAATGATTGTGTGACATCATGCAAACACCTACTAAATATTTTGTCAGCACAGTAAATATTTACACAACTCATATTTACTGTAGGAAACCAAGATCCACATCAGACTCAAAACTAAAAAAAACTCCCTCCCAAATCTATTCCTCTAACTACAAAAATACTTCCAACTCTCCTAAATCAAATAGGACTCTAACAGCTATCTTCTTTAAATCTAACTGTCCCACATCAGGATTGATTCCTAGTTTTTCTCCAACAAACTTACCCACCTATCCATGTTAACAGTTAAGAATATCTTGTCTTACTTAAATTCACCATAAGTTAAGGCATGGAAGCTACCTCATCATGGATGCTCTGCATCAACCTACATTTATCATTACTATCAACTCTTCTAATACCTTTGAATACATTGTTATTTTACTTAAAATACATGCCATCACAAGAATACATGTTCATTTATCATGCCAAAATAAAAGAAAAATTAAAATAGAGATAGAAAAATGCAATGAGAACACCAACAATGAATCTAGTAGATAACATAACCTAGAGAAACCCTTAATCAATGAAAACTCTCACAAGATTTAGAAAAATGCTCCTCATTTCACTGTAATCAATTACAAATGTGTTACAATATGTCTCCTTCCTTTTAGGGTATTGGCATAGTAACATATTCACTTCTCACACATTACATGTATCTCTACAACTCAAAAATCTTTTTCTTACACTTGAATAATCATGAAATAAATGTAAGAATACGAGAGCCATCCATGCAAACTTTATGTTTAAACATTATATGCCACTACTCTATCATCCCATGGTGGAAACAATTCAAATGAAATAACCCTTTGTATTCTATGTTTTGTTTACATAGTGATGAAAATACCACTTTCGACTCAAAGCATTAAAAAATTGTCGTAGTCATAGCAAATCATTATGGTATTTTCTTCTTCATTTTGAAGCTTACACCCATGTTTCTAGTATTCTCCAAGATTCTCTAGATCGCCTTAATCACCCTTCTGAAAAGAACATAGTATTTTTTTCTCCATATTATAGTAAACCATAATGAAATCTTGGCTCTAAGATACTTTGAAAATATTCTCAATTGAATTAGATATCCTTGACCTTAATGTTCAAACATTTTTACCTTATTTTTAGATTATCTATACTACATTATAATAATTTTGAATAACCAAAAATTAGGAACTAATAAATATGGGAGTTTTTCATCCACACATTATCCTTGGGCTACCATTTTGCTTTCCTTTGAACTTGACCTTTTAACCCTGTCAACTATGTGTCATGCTCACCTCTTCTTCTTCTCATCACCTTTTCTATAACCACATCATCTTCTAGCTCCTCTTATCCACTTAGATCTAAATCATTTGTGAGGGCAACACAATATCTTCTTATTTGTCCAATATAGGAGGATATTTACATATAAAATGGGACTCTTAAGAATGAAAACATAAATATAATGAACTAACTAAAATCACTTAAAATATGACATCATTTGCTATGATGACATCATCCAAAATAAAACCATAATCATTTTTTATTAATTCAACTTATTAAAATCTAATGAACTAACTCACTAAGGTGCATTTAAGTCAATCATTTTTCGAAAAAAATTTTGTTGTTGTTTAGATTTATCAAACTTTGAGTTCTATTGTAGAATTTAATGTATTTTCTCCACAAACAAATGTTGTTTCATTCTTTAGGAAAAAAATCTAAAAAATATTTCAACAAATCCTTTCAATTCTTTCTTTTGTTTTTTCCAAAAAACATTTTTTTATTCTTTAGGAAAAAATAAAAAGCATTTCAACAAATATTTTCTCCAAAAAGTTGTATAGGCAAGAGAATGATATAAGTGTCATTGAAGGTTTTTAAATGCCTAATTGAAAGCTCAACATTCAAAGAATAAGACAACACTATTAGGAAGTTGAGAATATTTTTTTAAAAGATTATTTTATAACTATAGAGTAGAAAGTTTTGGCCATATTTATCTTCAATATTTAATAAATTTTAGGATATGTGTCTAAAAGATATCTAAACAACATATCATGTCCATTCAAAGTCACCTCATGGAAATTTGTTCTCTTGATAATTTAAAAAAATGTTTTGTTATAGAATCTAGGCAATTATAGGTATAATTAAATCTATATTAGTTGTAGACCTATCCTCTATGCATGACACAGTAGGGGTTTTGAGGCTAGTCAACCAAAAGACAAATGATAAGGTAGCAACAAGAGTTGCAAGGCTAGTCAATTGAAAGATGAATGATAAGTTAAAACTGATAAGTAGGTAGATGTAAGAAACCATTGAGTGGGTTGAAAAATCCATGCAAAGGAAATAAGAGTGTTTTTCAAGAAATGGACACTTTAAGAAAGCCTCACTTGAACAATGTTTACAGGGACCACTATCATCATGGAATAACTCAATTATGAATCTACAAAATTTTAATTAGATTTTACTGCAAAGGGAGATTGATTTGAGAAAACTAGTTGTATGCATATTCTCAACACGCATGGAAGGACATAAGTTACAAGAATGATCAACTAGAAAACAACCAATAAAGTAAAAGCCTTATTGATAAATAAATAAACCTAAGAAACCACTCAATGGGTTGCAAATTTCTAAATATTAAACTAAAAAAGTTTTTGTAAGAAGTGGAAACTGTGTGAATTTTTTTCTTGAATAAGGATTTCAGGTATCCCTTTCCTTATGGATTGATGAAATCTCATCACTGGAAGATATTAAGAGAATTTCTAGAATTAGAAAAGATCATATTGGTGGATGTCTTTAATAATGGGTTTTTATACAACCAACCCTCAAGAACTGATAGATTAAGGAGAAGAATCAATAGCATAATACTAATACTAACTTAGGGCCAAAACCAAGTACCACATGTACAATATTTGATAAAGGTCCTTTATGCATGATAAGTTGAAATGTACTTGATAATAGGCCTTTTATATGAAATAAATTGATACATACTCAAGAAAATGTAATGATATGTCATGCAATATGTCTCATTCTCAAGGATATGGTCTTGACATTGATTTAAATCTCCTTACTAGTGTAAAAATGAATCCACATATACAAAGTAAAATTGAATGTTATGAGTAAAGAACCTAAATATCATTTAGTAATGGAAATCTTGTAATCAAGTACTAAATTGTTAACATTGTAATAGAATACAATTTCCATATCAAGCAATTTAAAGAATACATGGGAAATGTCCACTACTTTGTGGTATTAATGCCTCTTCATTTCTCCATGTGTTTTTTGGGATTAATTCAACCTAGAATTTTCTTATTGGCTATTAGCATTACATTGTAATGTACACCTTTCTAACACAAGTCTAAATTCAACTTAAAAGTGTAAACAACTAAAAGAAAATTAAGAAATATGTATACGTTTGACATTTTACTAATTCATAGGAAAATGTTTTCAAAGAGGCAATTATCATTTGGAAATGCAACTAATGTAATTCTACCCTTTTCTTCATTTGCGATAGGACACAATTTTTGTTTCAAAATTGCCACATAATATAGAAAAATGTACAATATTATGCATCATTTGATACCTCTTAATTCTTCATATAATTATTGGCTCATATCAACCTAACATGTTTCATTTGTAGTGTTGAATTATTAGTGGTAAGTTAATCTACATGTATTGTATTAATAGTAACCCCTATTCAATAGACATATTAACTTTATGATGCCTTATTATGGTCTATCCAAATATAGGCATATCATATGTTTCTTGCCAATCTATCATAAAATGTGGTCAAGGTTGATTGGGTATTTGAAAACAATAACAATAAAGTGAATATTCTATATAGGGATTCACTCATCCACTTGATTAGGAAGCAAAAACAAATGGATTTTACTGATTATATTTCAGATATCAAAATAAATATTTTTTCTTCTTTCATGGTTGTGTTATTGAATATACTATCAAGGAAATCCTAGGTGAGGGACTTAGTGGAAAGGGTAGAGTGTCATTTGGTGAATTGAGATATGTCATCCATGTTGGTATTTAACATTTTGGTGATTAAATAGGATAAGGAAATGGCCAAGGCTTTAAGAAAATTCTATATCTAGGAGAAGCAATTCAAATAGTTATAGGATCCCATTGATAATGCAATAATGATCTAGGGTTTCCTTTCCCTTCACCAAGATTGAATTTTTTGGCTTGGCATCCATTAGTTGTGTATGCGAGATTGAGGAACATCTTCTAGCACTAGAAAAGGAGGTGGGTCCATGGAAGGGTTTCTAATATGCAAGAAATTCTTATGTGTTTCAAAAATGGATGCCATGGAATTATTTGTGTTACTCATTTGAAAAGTATTAGAGCATGAATGTTTTAATGTGTAAAAGGTAGAAAAGGCCATCAAATTCTTACTTTGATGCATTGGGTTAAACAAATAGCTTGATGGCTCATATGGATCGAAGGTATGATATGTTACTGTTGTCTCTCTACATAAAAGTATACATAATTTTGTCACTATTTCTAAAGTTGTTAATACATGAAGTGGATTTACATATGTCAAAGTGAAAAATCTCACTTTTGTACATTCTTTACTTCACCAAATTTTATCATCTAGGTATTGAAATAAATTACATATTTAAAAACTAGAACATAAAGGTACATGTATTTCATATTTTTATGCCATGTTTGTATTATAAATAATTGTTCTTTGAATCATTAGTTGTAAGTATAGATAACTTTATTTTTTAGGTGAAAAGTTGCCAATTTACTATCACTTTTGACAAATAAAACTTTACACCCACCCTAATGAATTATAAAGGTAACATATTAATCTATTATAGTCATAGTAAGAATGATAGGACTACCTCCTACCTTATATGTTGATTAGATGTTGAGTGTATTCTTAAAAATAAAATCTTGTGCTTAGAGTAATATGAAGGAGAGGCTAAGGCTAAGCTTCTTTTTTATCTTATGTTTGCTAAGAACATCCAATTCTAATTCCAAAATGGCACTAGACATGTAGTGGTGAATTAAAAATATGCTCTCTATCCTCTCATACAACACTCGCTTCATCCCTTTCCCATATCAAAGTCTCTAATCACACCTAAAAAGGGAAAATGAAACAATATGGATTGAAGGTGTGTTATTTGAAAAGGGTGAAGGAATTAACTACATATAGTGCATTGTAATACAAGTCTAGAACATGATATTTCCCCTATTTTGTATAGGGTGAAAAATATCGGTCATAATGCACAACATAATTGTATGTTAGGGTGAAATCTAAATATCTTCATCCCACGCTTTAAATAATCACCTAAAAAGTTTTGCTTAATTGGATTTACTATGAACGCAACACAAAACAAAACAATCGTTTAAACAAATAATCTTAAGCTAATGCATAGCAGTGTTTCTCAATAGTGGGCTACATATTGATTTACCAATTTATACAAAATAGTGTGTCCCGATCTTAAGATACCAGGAGAAAAGGGTTAAGTTCATTAAAGATGACATTATCCACAGGTATATGTGTATCCCACAAATATTCTATGTGGTACCCTTTCACCTCAAAACCACATGCATCAATTTTATTGGCTAAAATTTGCCAATTTGCATCACATTTGTTTTGGCGTCAAATGAAGTCATACAATAAAAAAATTCAAAGTAGGTGGGCCTCATTATTATCTTTCTAAACATTTTTTATTTATTTTTATTTAAATATTAAATATTTTTTAATTTTATAATCAACATAAGTACATTCCAAAAAATAATTTCCTTTATATTTAAGACATGATAACAAACTATGTTAGAAAATGTCAAAATATTGCACTATAGTTTAGATAAATGTCCTTATTTCAATGGAAAATAATCAATTTAGATATATATAAAAAGAGAAACATGAGAGAATATAGGTATAAATTTTAGTTATTGCCAATTAAAATATTAATACTTAAAAGTAATATTTAATAAAAAAATTACCAAAAAGGTATCCATGCACTAAATGTTGGAGCTAATGATCTATGTTTAATAAACCATGAAAAAAAAATAGTTCAAGTTATGGAAATATGTTAATAAAAAATAGTAAAATATACCCTATTAATAGGGATCATCAGGACGACAAGATAGAAAATGCCTGATCTGGGCTAGGAAAAACTAAATTTTGATGGAGATTCTAGGGGTAATCCAAGACCTGTGAGCATAGAATATATAATCAGGGATGAAAGAGACAAACTACTGGGAGCTGGTGTGAAAAGAATTGGCTTTCATTCCAATAATGAAGCAAAATTTCAAGCCTAGGTAATGGGTCTCCAGATAGGACTCTCGCTTGAACTCCATAAACTCCACATTGAGGGTGTTTCCATGATCATGATCAACACAATTCATAATAGAATGACTCCTAATTGGAAATTGAATAATGTATTGACCAGAGGAGATTGAATTTGATGGACAAACTAAGGGATTATAAAGTCTCCCATATTTTAGGGAAGCAAATAAAATGGTAGATAAGCTAGCTAATGTAGCCTTTAATGTGAGTGAAGATTCATAGATTAGTGGTTTATGTAGAGATTGGAAAGATCATATCCCAGACTTTGGAAACCTTCTATCCCAAGAGTTAGGAGATAGCACCGAGACTACGTGGCTTCCCCATGTAGATGGTAATCTGACTCCCTTGTCTGAGTAAGCTCCTCTTCAGTTGGCCCGACCGACGTGGTGTCCGATCAGGATTGATGGATGTGCCATAAATCATCCAAAGGTGGCAGATGGTAATTTTCAAGCATGCGGGTAGAGACAACAAGTAATATTGGTATTCCCTCACACTTTGTATTATGAGAATTTAAGTGAAAATGATTTGTTGGTACACCGAGGCAAGCATGATTAATTGGAAGAGATGGTTAGCCCGTGGGAAGAAACAATTAAATGGCAGGACTAGATATGGTTGTTCTCAGCTTTCTCCTACAGTTTGAGTCCAAAGACAGCTTCACTTTCAACTAGGGCCATGGATACCACAGTGTTTCTCAATTGGTGGAAGAGACAAATGGCGTTCTTGGGGGTGTCTCGGAGAGATTGCTCAAGATGGTATTTAGGATTTCTTCTCATGTTGGTTTGCATGCTATTGGGATGGTGCTTGGCTCAACTTTCATGGAAAACAAATAGAAGTATCTGGTGAATACCACTATTGCATCCATGTTCATAGGGGCTTTGTTGGATTTGCAGTTGTCAAAGGACACATTGAGAGATATGGCTAGAGCTCTAATTAGGGCGGAATGGAGAGAGAACTTGAACTCAATTCTAGAGATGGCAATCCCGAGTTTGGGTTTCAACCTGGCGATTGGGGCATGTCCCAGCCTACAACATCCCTTGGGTGTCGTTTATCATTTTGATAGTCAAGGTTGATGAAATCAACCACATACATGAAGCTAAATGGGGAGCTAAATTCCTTAAGCTCTTTACTGGAGTGGTAGATTGGGAGGGGGTAGGTTGGCTAGGAGAATTACAGTTGGAAAGTAGCGGTAATGAGGAGGTGATGGCAACTAGGGATGGAGGAATCTAAAATGGGATGAAGCCTTGTAGCTAGAATATTATAGATACAATACAAATAGATACAATATACAATACGTTTATGAAATGTAAAAGAATAGTATGCAATTATAACAACAAAAGACATTTAAATCTATTAGTATGTTTATATAATTTTGGCCCTCATTTGAGTAGCCTAGTCTAATTTTTTTATCTTGAATTTATATGGGATAGGGCTCCAAAAAAATAGTAAAATATAATAAACACTTTATTCAAAATTAATGGAATATGATAGAACTTTTTTAATAGATGAATTGAACTACCTAGAAAATGCTATATCTTCATTTTATATGGGGTAGGGTTCCCAAATGCCCATTTCATCCATAAAAAAAAAGTAAAATATAATAAACACTTTATTGAAAAGTAATAGAATATGATATAACTTTTTAATAGATAAATTGAATCTACTTAGAATAATTGATAAAATATGGAATACTAAAAAACATGATTTTAATGGCCCAAAATACAAAAAACTAGATAAGATATTTTTATTGGAGCTCTACTACGGTGATTCAGTAATTCAAGTTGTCAAAATAGATTATATGTGTAATAAAATAAATTGTTTAAATTATTTTGTATGAAAGTGGTCCATATGTACAAATATTTATAACCTGGAATAGCTCAAGGGAAAAAAAAGGTCCAATTATATCTAAAAAGCATTTGAACACAATACAACATTTCAAAGTTTAATTATATCTCTAAATGAAATCTAAAAAATAAAATTGATCATAATATAAACTATAGTTTGAGAGATGAAAATTAAATTTTCAAGCAATTATTTGTTAATATATAAATAGCCCTTTGTCTAGAATTACAAATTATTTAACTTATGTTGTGGTATTCTACTTAAGTAATATAATTAAAAACTCATCACATTTCTTGCCTTTTTTTCACCATTTGACCACTTAAATTTTAAACCTTAACCCTAATTATTTTAAATCGTAGTACAAATGCTCATTTTAAACTATAACCCTAATTATTTAAAACCCTAACCCTAATTCTCATTTTAAACCCTGACCCTAATGATCATTTTTAAATCTAACTCTACTTATTTTATTCCCTAACCCTAATTATCATTTTATAACCCTAACCCTAATTATTTTAAATCATAACCCTAATGATCATTTTAAACCCTAACCCTAACCCGAATGATCATTTTAAAACCTAACCCTACTTATTTTATACTCTATCCCTAATTATCATTTTATAACCTAACCCTGATGTTCATTTTAAACCCTAACCCTAATGATCATTTTATACCCTAACCCCAATTATCATTTTATAACCTTAACTCTAATTATCATTGTCAAACCTAACTCTACTTATTTTATACCCTAGTTCCCTAGTTATCATTTTACAACCCTAACCATAATGATCATTTTAAACCCTAACCCTACTTATTTTAAACCCTACCCCTAATTATTTTAAACCCCCATACCTCATACCTCTCTACAAAATTATGTACCAAATAATATGTGGCAATGTAGTGGCAATTATCTTATATCTCATACCTCTCTACCACCAAATAATATGTGGCAAATTTGGCAATACAGCTCACTGTTATGCTTTGTAGAGAGTGGGTCGTTATCCTTATCTTCTTCTTGTATTTTCCTTCATTGTATTTATACACACTTTATGAATAGAATAGCTAAGTTTTATTTATTGAATAGAATAGCTAAGTTTTTGTTTATTGCATGTTGAATCTATTTGTTAGTTCTTTGAGAAACTAATTAATTGTAAGTAGCTAAAAATTTCATACATTTATCTAAAATTTCACACCTCTCCACATAACTGTGCCAAATAATACATAATAACAATACAATTCAAATTGTATATTTATGACAAGTACAACTTACACTATTATAATATACAAATAATATTAACAAAAGAAATTGAACATACCAAAAAAAATGTTTTCTTTATTGTATATAAATGTTCTTTGTATTTCTTTGTATCATTATACTAACCAATTGACTGTTAAAACTTTAAGTAGAGAAAGTTAATATTTAAACTTAAAAAAAAATCTAACTAAATATATCACCCTATTCTATTCTTTATCTACCAATAATTCTTCTTTTCATTTTATTTACTTCTTAAAATATACTTTTACTTTTTAATTATTAAGCATTATTTTCTCAGTTCAGATTTTGATTTTTATTTTGGGAAGACAGTGTCATTTCCTTTCCCTGAGAAAATATTAAAAATATAGGCTATTTATCTCAATTATCTTGAATCTCAAGGTAACTAATGTTTCAAAAATATAAAATACATACAGGGTTTCTATATTTAGTCCAAATTAGTGCAGGCTAAATGACATTGGCTACCTTCTCGATCCCATTTGCAATATGACAGTCAGAGAGAGCTAAGCAACTGTTGTAAATTTTTTAACATCGCTGCCTGTCAACACAAGTCATTGCAATTTCAGACCATGGGAATTTCACATAGGTAATCATAATTTAATCCAGATTTAGCTAGAACTCAATTCATTGCGTCCTGGAGCTGGCCGCTCCACTCTCCCTAGAATCGAGGGAGGTATAATGGCAAGACGTCAATCTAAATCAAGAGGCATAAAAATGTAACACATCCTGTGTTGTTCTTGTAGGAACCCTTGGCATAATAAAATAACTTTTAAGTAAATAAAATAATTGAAGGTTATATTTTTCAATGTATTTAAGATATTTATCTAACTTCCTATCCCTTAAACCACAATCTGACCACAATACATGTAAAATTAATAAAATTATTCTCTACCCCTAATACTTAATTATACATTTATCTATTTTTTAAAATTAAATAATTTATTATAAACTAATTCCTATTATGATATTACTTATCAAATGATATTCACACCTTTGAAAGACAATTCTTAATGGATAACTATCACAAAAAAACAATTTAATAAATAGAGTTGATATATTGTTATATAATGTACTTTTGTAGTAATTTAATTGTGGGTTACTCTTTAGAAATCCACTTTATTTAGAAACCATGGAAGACCAAGAGTCACCACTTAGAATTCCACATTACATGTTCTTATAGGGATTTGAATTTTGATTACTACAATGAGATGCTTTAACCAATTAAATTCAACCCTCTGAACAACCTTTTCCTATCTAAACAAATCCTATAATAAATATAACGCTAAAATCTAACCTATATGTCACCATATACTTTCCACTCCAAAATAAAATAGATCTCTATATTAAATCATTAGAAATAACTCAAATAAGAAGAAAAATCGTCTTTAAAATTATATTAAAATTTACAATCCATCAAACAAAAAGCACTCTAAAGTTGAACTCACATAGATCTATGAAAATTGTAATTATTTTTCTAGTCAGCATTTGATTGGGCGCCAACCTACCATTTTTATTCCCCCAGGCAGCTTATTAATGTTTTTTAATAAAAGGACCACTATGAAACGTCATCAATGCCATGAGGACAGTAAATAGTACAACGTATTTAGAAAGAATGCAGAAAATCGTAATGCTGCTGCAGAAATCTACCCTTCTGCGGTGGCCTCCACATTGAGATCAAAATTTCTAACCACCATCTTTTGATCACTTCCTATACATGTCTTTTTAGACCCCACCGATGTTGTTGCATTGTTGGTGTTTTTTTTTAAGGAACTAAGAATTATATTAAATAAAACTAAATATAAGAAAACGGGAAGCAAAAGCCTCAACCCAGATGTCCTACAATAAAGTCAACTAAACATAACTGTTGGTGATTAACACATCGCCAAAAACAAGATCTGCCAACGGTCACTTTGGGCCTGGTCAGTAAAGAGGGGATTAAGATGAAGTGACCCAAAAGAGAAATTAATATTTGATTGCTGCGTCTAAATTTATGAAAAGATGCCTCTCATTCTTCCGTACAAAACTCCATCAAGGCATTTCCATGAAGGCGTTTGACAGCGAGTCATTTTCAAATGCTTCTGAAGAAAGTTTGCTTGTGGGAAGCATGATAAAAATCCTGCCGTTGAATGGTAAATGAGGCACGGTTTGAGGAAAGTCGTACACTGTTGCAGCCTCCTGCCGCTAAGATGACCAATCCCTCATTGAAGCTATGAACTATTCCTGAGAAACCTGTCAAAGTTACGGGACCATCAAGGCGCTGAGAGGCTTAGCTGTCATATCTACACGCTCCATCGAACCCTGGGAAACAATTTGCCCTTTAAGGACAGGAAAATGAAAAGACATCCATTTAATGAGGAGTAGCCTAGGGAGGAACTTGACCGTTGGCTATTCGGCATGAAGAATGAACTTCAGATACGCCACCCAAAAATCATAAATGGGAAGGTCCTCCCCCAATCTTACATTATACTTCTTCCAACCACCCATAAGAGCCCGGCGCAGAAGGGAGATAATGCCACCGGGGCTGTCCATCAAGCCCACTCAAAGTCAACGATGGCCTCCATGGCCTTCCACATTATATTTCAGAGTGTCCACCAGCTGACACGACAAATCTCATTGACCTGGGAAGAAGACCTCCGTGTCTGATAATTGATCAATAGCCAAGTTGGCTAAGGTGTCTGCCACCTGATTTCCCTCTCTGTAAGTATGTGAAATACTTGGTAGTTATCAAAAGTTGCTAAGGAAGAGACAGCCTACTGCAGGATGTAATTGACTTTCCAATTATTGGAACCCTTGGACTTCAATGCATTAATAATGATAAGCAAGTCTCCCTTGATCTCGATGTCTTTAATATCTAAAGCAATGGCCAGATGAATGCCATGTACCAGAGCCCAGAATTCAGCTTCATTGTCTGTTCCTTTGTTTATTTTCGATGCCTTCACTGCCACAAGGGAGCCATCCTCCCCCCTGATGACACAACCTATCCCAGAGGGCCCTGGGTTGGCTCTACTTGCCCCATCAAAATTTAACTTAAAGGAGTGGCGGGTAGGGGGGATCCATTTGATGAAGTTTCTATCTGGAGGTCTATCCTTTTTAAAGCCTTTAACTCTATCTCTGATCAATTTGAGGGAGCTCCAATTCCTTGTCACCTCATCATCTCATTTAGACCAGCTGTCCGTCTTAGTAGATTTCTTAGAAATCTTCGCCTTGGCAACTTCTACAATGGCTTCCTCTAATTTGACACACACTTCACTACAAGAAAGAGCCTGCTTCCTAAAAATTTTAAAATTCCTCTCTTGCCATAGATGCCAGACTATCAGAGAGGGTCCGATCTCCCAAACACATGGAAAGTAGGAGTCTGGAAAAAGAATAGGCCAGCTAGTAAACATGGACAACAGTGTTTCAGGCAAAGGAGAGAACCAATTCAATTTTTACATGAATGACATCCAGCAATTTCTACTAAAATTACAATGGAGGAGGAGATGATCCACAGATTCTTCACTCTCACCACAAAGGACACAAGAGACTTCACTCCTAGACCTAATCTCCTCAATCTGTTCCCTGTTAAAATTTTCCTATGTAGCGGTAGCCAAGAGAAGCCTCCCGCTTTGGGAAGAACTGCATCACTCCAACGTAAGATAGAAAACCATCATGTCTTCCTCTTTTGTAATTTAGCGTCATAACCTTCTTTAACGGTATACCTACCAAACTTTGAACCCATCCAGATTAATTCATCCTCCTAATTAGAGTAAACAACCATTCTCCTGGCAATGAGTTTTTTCAATAAATTTTTTTGATCCTGGGGAATGTCACAGTCCCTAGTACTTCGCCATGACAAAAAAAAAGAATTAGATCTCTCTATCAAGCACCAGTAATCCTTTACTTTGCATCCCCAATGCTCTTTTAGGTAAGACTTAGCTTCTCTTAGCTCGACCCAATCAGAGAGCTTTCGCTGACCACACCACAAGTCCTCCCAAAAGTCATCTTTTTCTCCATTATGAATAAGCCAAGACAACTTGGGTAAAATGAAATATCTACTCCTCAAAATGAAGTTCCGAATTGTAGATACCCTTGGGGGGGGTTTCAATTGTGAAGATTCTTTCTTTCTCAGCTGAATCCAAGTATTTATCTCTCATCATTCTGACCCATTTAGCTTCTGGTTTTTTCTACATTCCCCATACTAGCTTGGCTCCCAATGCCTGATTGTGAATATTTAAGTTGAGCACTCCAGCTCCTCCCATTTCTTTAGGCTTACATAGTTTATCTCAGGCCATAAGATGTATTTTCTTTCCTTCAGATGAGCCTTGCCAAAGAAAATTCTTACAAATTTTCTCAATCTCCATAGACACCCCTTAGACATTTGGAAGACGAACATCATGAAAGTTGGAACCGCTGTCAGGACTACTTTAATCATTGTAATCCTACCAGCCAGTGATAACCAACGTCCCTTCCATGAAGAAATTTTAGCATGTAAATTATTTAACACATTCTTCCACAGATTATTCTTATACCTCCCACTGAAGATGGGGATACCTAAATATTTACTAGGGAGGGATTCCGTCTTGAAGTGGAACATATAAGCAATAATAGATTGTGCCTTTGAATCTACATTGAAGAAGTAGACCATAAACTTGCTACAGTTGATCAGTTGGCTAGAACTCTTACAATACATGTCCAAGACAAACTTGATTGCCTGAGCTTCTACCACCATAGCTGAGCCAAAAAGAATTGTATCATCTACGAAGAGTGCGTGGGTGAAGGAGTTTTGAAAACCTTAAGGCTTGATGCCTATCCAATCTCCCATCCTATAGGCATTTCTAACTACCCAAGTAAAAGCTTCTGACATCAAAATGAAAAGATAAGGGGAAATTGGATCCCCTTGTCCTAATCCTCTTAAGGGTTCGAAAGATTTTGACTCCACACCATTGACCAAAACTAAAATTTTGAATCCTAAGATAAAGGACCAGATCCACTTACAGAAATCTTTGGAGAAGCCCAGCCTATCAAGAATGGCCATGAGGAAATGCCAATCCACTCTATCATACACCTTAGCCATATCTAGCTTAAGAATCATGGCTGGGTTTGTCGCTTTATTGACAGAATGAATGATCTCATGGGTTAAAATTGCACCTTCATTAGTTTCTTTACCTAGGATGAAACCTCCTTGCTCCTCTGAGATGATTTCTGGAAAGAATGAGGCTAGCCTCAAGGCCACTGCTTTGGAGATGATCTTGTAAATATAATTGCAAAGTGAAATATGTCTAAAGTCTTTGAACTTCTGGGGGGCTTTCAATTTCAGAATGAGCATAAGACATGTAGTCTTCATTTCCTTGAGTATGTTCTTGTACTTCCTAGATTCTTCTATAGCCAAATAGATGTCCTTTCCTACTGTATCCCAATAGTTTTGAAAAAAGAGACCAATCCAACCATCTGGACCAGAAGCTTTTTCCCCAGGCATAGAAAAAATTGCTGCCTTAACTTCCTCATGCGTGAAAACCTTCATCAATTCCATATTGTGATGATTTGAAACCAAGGATAGGACAAAAGAGAGGTTCATCCCCCCATCACCTTCGCCAATATCCTTTGAAAACAACTCTTTAAAGAATTTTCTTGCTTCTTTTTAAGGTCCTCCTGATCCGTCAGTAAAGACCCATTTGAAAATTCAATTGAACTTATACAAATGGCTGATCTTGTGACTTTGGAGGTTGTATGGAAGAAAGAAGTATTTTTGTCACCCTCCTTTAACCAGTACTCTCTAGACCATTGTCTCCAAAAAGATTCCTCCCTCTTTAAGATCTCTTCCAACTCCAATTTTAGATTCTTTTCCAAGAGGAAAGAAGTTGCATCCATACCTTCTTTTATCACTTTCTCCTTGAGCTGCCATAAATCTTGCAAAAGTCTAAGCTTTTCTTGAAAAATATTTTTAAAATGGATTCTATTCCAACTCATCACTTTACTCTGGGGGAATTTTAGCTTAGAGATTAACTGAAACATGCGTGAACCATTGACACAGGGGGCCTCCTTTCACCAATTATCAATCATTTGGAGAAAAGAGGGGTCTCTAAACCACATTGATTGAAACTTCAACTTTTTCTTGCCAAGAGAGATATCCATACCTAGTCTTAATCTAATGGGAAAATGGTCAGAGCCAGACAATGGGAGAATATCCGATTCTAGATTGAGCCCATCATCGAAGAAGCACTCAGCCCATAACAAGAATCTATCAAGTCTTTCATCAATTTTGCTAAAATCCTTTTCTCCTATTTGTCCATGTATATTTTCCATTTCTAGGGATGCAATCAACCAAACTATTAGACTCCACAAAGTTTTTGAAGCCCTGTTGTGATCTGGCTGGATGAGTTATCTCCCCAGTCTTCTCCGAGGCATCCATAACTGCATTAAAATCACCCCCTAACAAGATTCTCTCATTTCTTAATGAAATTAGTCTTGATTCTATTTGCGACCAGGCCTGTTGTCTATGCAAGATATTAGTTGGACCATACACACAGAAAACCCAAAGGTCTTTACCTCTAAGCAACTCTGAAAATCTACCTAACAGCCAATGAGGATTAGCCTCAATCACCCCCATACTCAGAAGATGGGTTCTCCAAAGGATCGCCAAACCCCTCGAAGCACCTGTAGCAGCAACAGTTGCAAAGTCCCATCCTTGCCAACTCTTAAAAGCCCCGTCACCCACCTCAAAAAATAACTTAGTCTCTTGAAATAGAATAATGTCACAGTTTTCCCCATTAAGCTGTTGTTTGACGAGGCATCTCTTGTTAGGGGCATTAAAGCCCCTAACATTCCAGCTAAGGATCCTCATGGCTTCCAAGGAGAGCCTTCCACTCTCCTCTTTTTGGCACAAACGATCTGGGTCTTTTTCTATTCTTCCACATCTTCATTAATCTTTCTAAATTTTCTCTGTCTAACACTCTTCCTAATGGAAACCGAAGTTATCTTTCCTTGGACAGCCTTTGAATCAGTCTGTAAGATCCCTAACGTTCTTGACCTTCCAAGTCCTTCATCTTCTACCAGGACTTCAAAAGCAATATCATCAAATAATTTATCCGTTGTTCTAACCAGGATTTCATCAAGCAAGCTCCTTAAAGTCTCATTGTCCTGGAGCAGCCTATCACTGAACATTTTATGACTGTTGTCCCCAGTAACCTTGGCGAGACCAACTTCCTTATTGTCCAGAGACTTCCTATCATTTGAACAGAGGGGGTACCTTCCTTTTCTAGTCTATTCAGATCCTCTGAATTTTCTGGGCTATCATCCTCAAAGTCTAGGCTTCTAGGAAATAAAAAATCCTGCTCAGCCTTCAGGCTAGCTTCAACCTCTGCCATGTTGGGATGTTCAAATATAGGCTGACCATTTTGCAAGTCATAAGCATCATAGGAATCTGGTGCTCGACTCGCTTCACCCTGTCCTTCCTTCTCCTCATCTCCAGCCTCCAAGGGAGAGGAGATTTGCACTTTTAGGCTCACTGTATTTGCATGCAAAGGACTCTCAAAATCTATTTGCCCTAAGCCTGCCATTTTTAAGCCCTCCTTTTTTGATGGATCATTGGGTGTATCTAGTATCACTTCCCCAATGGTAATGTCGTCCATTAGAGAAGAACTTCTTGCCACTTCTTTTTCTCCTCCTCCATGTGTTTCCATACAGTGATTAAGGCCTTCCAATGAGGCATGTCCTAATTCCTCCAAGGCTTTGTCTAAAGATTTCTTTGGGGACTCCTTTCCTAGTATTTTGTTTATTCTATCAAGGTCCGTAGAATCAAAACTATCTTCTAAGAAAATTTCTTGAGACCACTGACTTGAATCTGTGCTGAGTATGATGCTTTGAGGCATGAGCTCCTTGGATTCAAAGATAATACACAATCTAACCGACGAAGACCTGAGGGGGTCTTCGGAGATTTCAAACACCTGAAAGATGCCTAAAGAATTTGCAATGGTTGTTAAGGACTTTAGATTTCTATATTCCATTGGCAAAAGTGGGAGGGAAATCCAGAAGGGAAGAAGAGGGATTTGTTCCTTAATTAGGTTTCCAGGGCAGACAGAAAATGGCCGTCCTTTCAAACTTCCAAAGCTTTTTGTGCAGAACAGAGTCTCTACTAGCCTTATCTTGGAAGGTGAAAGAAAAAAAATCATTACCCAATACTCCAAACTCCTTGACCTCCGGCCAATTTTCGAAAGTCCAGGAAATGAAATCATAAACTGAGAAATGTGGTGATAACAACTTACCAATAATAGCAATTTCCTGTAGATGAGAAATTCTTTTCAATAAGCTTTCGGTCTTAAGGGAGTTTCCAGGCTTTTGCAACTCTTCCTTTCTTAAAACCTTCTTCGGAATGGGTTTCACCACCCAAGTCTTCTTCTGCATTGACTCGCGCTGAGGTGGTGATGGCCTATCTGGGCTCCGCTGGAACTGATGCTTCCTTCTTTTCCCATATCTCCTATCATGCCTCTGAGATCTTTGCCTGAAAAATGACTTCCATTTGGCTTGAGGCCCATGAGTACCTTTATGGTTTATGGCCCTCTCTTGGTGCTCTCTGAAAGCTTCATATTGAGGGGTCAACGGTACTCTGTATGGAGGCTTGCCCCTCCATGTCGACCTCGAAGATCCTTGCCTCTGAATCTAAAGTCGTTTTCATTAATCCGACGATTTCTGTTAGGAATTTTGTGCATCGTAGGTGAAAAAAAATCTTTGCATTCTTCCAGACTCTGTGGGAAGGATCTGTACGCCATTATTCAGTACCAGATTTTAGTCCTTTTTCATCTCCACAAGCTATCTCTATTTTACCCTTCAGTAATCGCAAGGCAAGCAGTTTTCAACCTCTGAGGATTCTTCCTTCGCAGGAAATCCAAACCTACGTAGAACTCCTTGGGTTGGTGGGAAAGGCAGCCCAGAAGAATTACCTAATAGAGGGTCAGGGGCAGAGGCAGAGGAAAAAGATGATGAAATGGACAGATGGTGGGCAGTGGCAGTGGGACTGAGTTATGGGGTGGGATTCGCTACTGTAATTGCAGTGTTGTGCTTCCATATAAAATGGAGAAACCAATAGCAGTGATTCATGCTCTTATTTAAAAGAAAATTTAGTTGCAACTTAGAATTTGTCTGCAATGCACCCTTTCCGTTATTGCATTGTTGTTTGAACAATATGTAAAAGTAGTAATCTTTCCCAGCCAAGGGAGAAAAATCCTCCCACTCGAAAGAGAGCTTCCATGGAGATTTGCGTTTGATAACACTGCCACCATCATTCTGAGATGTGGGCATTTTTCCTGCAGAAGGGCGATTCAATGGCTTCTGTTTGTAAAGCTTGTGCATTGCATGGATTCTGTCTACCAGAGCGAAAAATTCTTGGACTTCATCTTCATTGTCATCTTGTACTGGACGTTTCCTGCACTTCTCTCCGTCACATTGATTTTTCTTATGCTCTGCACAACTTGGTAACTTGGGCTCTGGTCCCTTGCATTCCATCTTAATAACTAGCAGAAGCCTTAAAGCTCTTGGGAAGTGGCTGGCAGTTCACATCACACCCTCACACCATATTTTCAGCTAGGGTATAGACGATTTACAGGTGCAGCTTTATAGATTCAAACCTAGTGACCCAAAACAAAAAAAAAAAGACGAACAGAAGACTTAAAAAGAAAAGTGTAGAGGAAAATTAGATCCAGGCCTTCATCCCACCTCAAACCCACAACACAAAGAAGTATCACCATTGCATGACATGAAACTCATGCACAAAATTCATGATATACAAACTATTTATATAGAAAGCGGGGATGAAAAGATTATATGGAAATTAATTTTATTAAAAAATCCAACACATTAAGGAAAATCATCTATCACATGCAGGCGAACAATTTGCCGCTCAAAACAACGGTGTCACTGTCACATCGCGTCATCGAATTCAGTAGGTCTAAATTAAATTAAAGCTAACAAAGCGGGCATTCACATTTGGTATAAATTAAAATCTCTCGACAAATTTCTCACGCGTGGTCCACGATATTTTCGAAATCAAAATTTGGAGAGATATACTACTTTATGCTTGCCTTCAAAATTTCCGCGTTATATTTGTGGTAATATCCGTATTATAGACGAGAAATACTTCATACAGTAAGCTGTAAATCTAAAGCGATAAGATAAATTTCGTAATGCGAGCAGTTTTGCTTTTCCCACGACAATGACAGCACAGCATCAGGAATAATGCAAGGACAATGATTCAAATCATGTTAAACATAAGTTCACAAAGAAAGAGCCCAAAACGTGAACCTCACACTTCCAAAACCAAACCCTCGGGAGTCCGTAATAATACAATCGAAATCAAGACTCAAAATCTATTAGATCTTCAATTCAAAATTTTCGCCGAGTCAAATTACAGTGGAGAAATGAGCAGAGAGTTGAATTTCACAGGGCAAATGAAAAATAACTCTTATTTCAAAGGTAAATTTTTCAGAAACCAGTTTTCACCGTTAAATTCTTTGGAATCTCAAATGAAGCCAAAAAATCTCATAAAAATCGTTAAGTCCAACCACAAACAACTCAATGTACTCACATTTCATTGTAAACTCGTGACATTTTTTAACTCTTGCAGAAAAATCGCACAAGTAGGTAAAATGGAGACGAATTACCTAGTAAATGACCGCCTTCTTGCAATTTACTGAAGAAAAACTACAGTAGCCACAAATCCTTAAAAAAGCTCAAATCTTAAAAAAAACTTTCCAAGAAAAAAATAATCCTAAATATTTTGAATAAAATTTTGAAAATTTACTCTACTAGATAAATATACAAGTTGTCCTTCATTCTAAAATAACATTGCAATCTAATGAGAGCACGTCATCGAATATTGCGAGGGCCAGTCAGACTTCTATAACCCTGTTTAAGAGAATATTGACCAGAGGTGTGCGCTGTCCAAATCAGCTCATCCTAGGGGGAAGAGAAAAAAACTACCCTCTTCTTTAGGATCTTCATTGTTGGAAAAAGTAATCTTGACCCCCAACTAACAGCATTTAATGTTGCATCAGTAGAGATCTAGTTTGGATCGTTCCCTCCTTGCTGTGTCTAACATCCTTGCTGTCCCAGTTAATGTTTTTGGCAACAATTTAATTCTGGTGGTTTTGAGAAAGGTAAGAAAGACAAAAAGGAAGAATAGAATGTTGTGTGTGTGAGACAGATAAGGGAATGTTCAGTAGAGAAGAACATAAGAAGAAGTCAGTAGACAGAGAGGAAGAAGAAGAACCTGTAGCAGTAGAGGATATTGCAGAGCTCCAGTGCTCCGAAAATTTGAAACAACAACACACAGTAGCGCACAGAAAGCTCCGTTGTGCCGTAATCTGGGTAGTTTGTTGTATGAAGGAAATACAGAGCCATAGCTCTGATTTTTGCCTGTAAACCTTTTTTAATGTAATTTTTGTGTATGATTGAAATAGAAAATATTAGTTTGCCTCTTTGTCATGTGTCTCCTTGGTCTTTGTGTTTTCATCTTTTCCCACTTGAGTTAGGATTCCTTTTTTTTTCCCCAACAATTTGGTATCAGAACCGTGTTTTAAAGCCCTAGCTCTTTCCTAAGCATGCAATGATTGAAACCTAGCTTCTAGGTATTTAGGAAAGCCCTAGGTTTTATCTGGGTATTAGTGTTTTCCCCCTTTTTAGCAAAATGGTAGGTGGAGATAATAGGAGTTGGCAGTAGCCACCTATGTTTGATGGTAAAAACTATGACGTCTGGGAAAAGAAAATGAAAATCTTTTTAGTTGCAAATGATTTGTGTGAGTTAGTAGCAAATGGGTTCACAGATATGACTGACCCAAATGCATATACAACATTGAGCAATGCTCAAAAGAATCGGTTGAAGGAGACAAGGAAAAATGATGCAAAAGCCCTCAGTTTGATTGAGGCAACGTTAACAGAGGCTATTTTCCCCCGAATAGCAATAGCTAGTTATGCAAAAGAAACATGAGAAATATTGCAAAATAGTTACAAGCAAACTGACAAAGTGAGATTAGTGAAACTCCAGCTACTTAGGAGAGATTTTGAGACCCTGTAGATGAAGGACAGTGAGTCTATTTTAGATTTTCACACAAGAGTTTCCACCTTGGTTAATCAGTTGAGGATAAATGGAGAAACCATGGATGAGTAGAGGATTATAGAAAAAATCCTTCGAAGTTTGCCCCTAGATTTGACCCAATAGTTATTACCATAGAAGAGACCAAAGACCTCTAAAAAATGACACTTTATTTGTTGATGGGTTCTCTTCATACCCATAAGCAGTGGCTAAACAAATATGCTCCTTCCCTAGAGCAAGCATTCAAAGCACAAAGAAATGTGAGAGGCAGGGGAAGAGGAAGAAATGGTAGAGGAAGAGGTCAAAGGGGCAGAGGTAGAAGCAACTCTAGAAGAGTAGGCTCAAACAGTCAAGAGGAGGCTAGCACCTCCCAATCAAACTTCCAAAACAAAAAGAATAGTAGCTCAAATCAAAGGTATGATAAGAGCAATGTGCAGTGTTACTATTGTCATAAGTATGGTCACTATGCAAGTGAATGTAGGAAGAAACAACGTGACCAAGGGAGTCAAAATGCTAATGTGGCAAATGACAACAAGGCTGAAAATAAAAAACAGGCACAAGTGTTTATTGCATGCAATCCTGCAGAACAAGGCAGCGCTGAAATTTGGTATTTGGACAGTGCCTGTAGCAACTACATGAGTGGTAAAAAAAATTTATTTACCTCCATAGACAATAGCATCAAGTTTGAAATCAAAATGGGGAACAATGAGAAGGTTCTAGTCATGGGCAGAGGCATAGTGTGCATACAAACCAAACATGGTGAAGAAAGACAAATCAATGACGTCCTTTATGCCCCAGGCATGAAACACAACCTGTTGAGCATTGGACAGATGGTCCAAAATGGCTATAGAGTGCTGATGGAGAAAGGGGAATGCATCATCTATGACAAGGATGGAAGCAAGAAAGTTGTTGCAGCGATTCAAATGACAAAGAACATGATGTTTCCCCTCAAAATGTAAATCCCAACATAGTCAACAAGCCTGTAGCAGCCATTTAAGGTATGGGCATTAAGCTATTCTAGTTTAAGTCTTTTAGCTAAAAAAGACATGGTTAGGGGCTTACCAACAATCGTAGAGCCCGATGGAAAGTGTGAAGCATGCATCTTAGGAAAACAACATAGGTAGCCCTTTCAATCAGGGTATTCTAGGAGAGCAAGAGCACCATTAGAGTTGGTGCATTCAAATTTGTGTGGTCCCATGAAGACTCCAACCCTAGGTGGCAATATTTATTTCATGATATTCATTGATGACTATAGCAGAAAAACTTGGGTGTATTTTTTGAAGAACAAATCAGAAGCCTTTAAAAGGTTTAAGGAGTTTAAGGCCTTGGATGAGAAGCAAAGCTGCCACTATATTAAAGTCCTCAGAATGGACAGAGGGGGAGAGTACATCTCAAAAGAGTTTATGGACTTTTGCATATGAAGGTATTTAGAAACAATTCATAGCCCAGTATACTCCACAACAAAATGGAGTGCCTGAAAGGAAAAATAGAACCATCATGGAGATGGCAGCAAGCATACTGAAGGCAAAAGGTTTGAGAAATAATTATTGGGGTGAAGCTATAGCAACAATAGTCCACATATTGAATAGGTGCCCCACAAAGGCTGTTCGTGACAAGATTCTACAAGAAGCGTAGACAAATTGCAAATGGAGTGTTGAGCATTTGAGAATATTTGGCTGTGTAGTATATGCACTCGTGCCAAAAGGAAAGAGGTAGAAATTTGATGACAAAGGAGAAAAATATATCTTCATAGGCTATAGTGAAGAGTCAAAAGCCTACAGATTGTATAATCCCATCACCAAGAAAGTGGTGATCAGCTATAGTGAAGAGTCAAAAGTTTTAGAACCTTTGCTCCAGAAAGACATTGCTCCAGAAATTTTTCTCTAAAAATTTTGAGCAGTGATAGAATACAGAAAGGCTCAAGATTAAGGGGAAGTGTTGGAAAAAGTAATATTGACCCCAACCAACTGGATTTAATGTTGCGTCAAAAGAGATCCATTTTTTATTGTTCCCTCCTTGCCGTGTCTGACATCCTTGTTGTCCCAGTTAATGTTTCTAGTAGTAATTTAATTCTGGTGGTTGAATTTGAAAATGAGCGGTAATTTTTGGGAAAGGCAAGAAAGACAAAAAGGAAGAATAGAATGTTGTGTGTGTGAGACAAATAAGGGAATGTTCAACAGACAAGAACAGAAGAAGAAGTCAGCAGACAAAGAGGGAGAAGAAGAACTTGCAGCAGCAGAGGATATTACAGAGCTCCAGTGCTCTAGAAATTTAGAACAACACACAGTAGTGCACAGAAAACTCTATTGCACCAGAATCTGGGTAGTTTGTTGTATGAAGTAAATACAAAGCCATAGCTCTAATTTTTGTATGTAAACTTTTTGGAATGTAATTTTTGTGTATGATTGAAATAGAAAATATTATTCTGCCTCCTTGTCTTCTATCTCCTTGGTCTTTGTGTTTTCATCTTCGCGCACTTGAGTTGGGATTCCTTTTTTTTTCCAACATTCATAAGAAGTCATTTTTGGTCATAAGGAAAGTCGTAGTTCTCCATATTCTTCCAAATCACTTTGAGGGGGGGGGGGGGGACCGATAGACCAAGGCATTAATCTCTCACCTTGTGTCCCCAATGTAGCTCCAAATAAGCTCTAGCCTCTTTCAAGTCATCTCTGTCAGCTAATTTAGGCTAGTCATTCCATGAGTCAGTCCAAAAATTTGCATTCTCTCCATTCTCGATTTGCTAAGAAAGAAGAGGAAGGATAACCTCTCTACTTCTAGAAATAAATTTGCAAATTAAAGATCCATTAGGAGGATTCTGTACTATGAAAATTCTCTCTTTGTCCTCACTATCCAAGTACAGGAAAGCTAGATCACAATCTAATCAGAGCACGTCATGTAAGGATAGCTCTCATTAGATTGTGATCTAGCTTGCTTGTACAACCTCTTTTATGACTCTTCATTCTGGGCCTTAGTTTGGAGCCCTTGGCGTCAGGTGACCATCTTTCATTCATTTCTAATGTGACTTGCCTTAATTCCTCAAGATTTCATGAGGTTACATTTGTTATGAAGGCTCTTTTCTCTATCTTGTCATTAACAGGCAATATCTGAACACTGTTGAGTTGGCAGATGTTATTTCCTAGTGCGGATATCTGATATGAGTTAATTCAACTACCTAAAGATTTATTTGGAGCTGCGCCCCTACTTGCCTATTAATAGTGTCCTATAGTTTAGTGTTATTTGTTGTGATTGATATTGCTTCCTATTTCTTCCTATCATGTCATTTCTGTTGCTTCGCTTAGGGCATCTACTTCCCTTGGGGCCTTATTTTCCTTGTCTGGTTTGGTATGAGAATTTTTATGGAGGGTGAGTTTACCAATCAGCGAATCCTTTTCCAACCCTTTCTGTGGGAGCCTGTAATCAGGGGTAGGGTGAGTATTGCAGATTTGCCCCTAAATTTTGAGATTGATTGCATGCTATCCCAATTTGTAGTTAGGAACATCTACAACCAAAAGTGGCTCAATGGCTGATTGGTGTGGGAGTTAAGGTAGTTGGATGTTTTGTTTATATTCCTCTCTAACCTAATGGACATTACTCTAGATGCTAACTATGTTCTTCCCATTGCTATGGGAACAATCAATAAACGTCTCTTTAGTGTGGAGCGATGGAATGCTGCAATCCCGAATTATGATATCATGACAGGAGATGCATTGATTGGAGGTCTTTTTCTGTTGCACCACCTTGTCACAGTTCAGGCTTTTGAGTGCATTTATAAGACTATGTAGAGGGGCCTAATTTGTGGTTGTATTAATGAGCTTGAAAGAGCTCTCAAGGGGCATTGTTTCATAGTGTCGAAGGCTATGAGATCCTGCTGCAAAGATGTTTTTATTACTATAAGATATCTCTGCATGCATGCCCCTGACCATGAACCTCATCTCTCGAAGAACCCAGATGCTACGGATGATGAATCAGACATGGAAGAGGACTCAAAGCATCATGAGTCTGATGAACTGGTGGCAAAGGTGATTACATAGGTTGGTTCAGTGGATTAGGGTGGTGGTCTTGGCAGTGCTGGATGCTTCGATGTTGGTTTTCCCGTGTCTTGTTTTCCCCATGTTACTTGTTTTGATGTTTTCCTCCTATTGCTTGCGATGTCATGTATGAAGAGAACTAGTGTATCGAATTACTATTTGGAACCTCATTTTTCAGTCGTTGGTGTTGTTCATATGAATCACATGATCAAGAGTTCATTGAACCGTTCAGGAGTTCATCAGGTTCAAAGGTGCAACGTGAACAGTCATCGGGTTGACTTTCACTATCGGCGGAAGTGTGGAGTCATTAGCCGATATGAAATGTTTCATCAATGACATATGTCTATCGACATAAGAGCTTCTTTCAGCCAGACTTTGTTAAGTCCCTCCAATGCTAACTATCTCACCGATGGTGGTTTCTCTGAACAATCGGCGAGAAGATGTTCATCGGTGCAACTTAAATCCTTTGGACCGATGGCAGAGGTCACTCCGATGGAGGGTGAAGGTTGTTGGCGTCAGCATGAGGATTGTTGTCGATCTGAGTTCGGGATGTCCCTCTGATGTTAATTGTCACTTCGATGGAGACTGAAGGGTTGGACATCGACAGGAAAAGAACCTTCGGTGCAGTTTGGAGATATCACTCTGATTGCTAGAGTCTTCCCGATGGATGGTGAATGGTAGACTTGTTGGTTGTGCTGGCATAAGTGTCAACAGTTAACATTCTTGTGGTCATGTATTTAAACCTGGATATTTAATGTGAACTGGTGAATGTGGGACTAAACATCTCAAATGAATGTGAATAGTTGCGACAGTTGAAAGACCGCGATGCTGAGTTTGTTGGAATGAATAGTTAGGGTAGAAGTTCAAATGGTTTTGCTCTCAAAGATTGTGGAATATACAGATTTGGGACATCATCTGTGGATGATTGGTTAAGAGATTCGATTATACAGTTTATTCTGTAGATGTACAGATGAAGTGAACGGTTTCGTATAATTGTAGAGAATCAATACCTAAGCAAAAGAGCTGTGATCTTTATTGTAACTATTAAGTTTATTGTAATAAAGATAGTCTCTCTTGTGGTGGTGGGTTTTTTACCCGAAAGGGCTTTCCCACGTAAATCTGGTGTCATTCTTTGTTGTCTTGAATGTTTATTCTATTTTTCTGGTGTGTTCATCTTTGTATTTGAATTGAAAGTTACTTGTCTGCATTATCCCCTTTGAATTGACATTAGGGAAGCTGTATTCTGTACCTCTGCTTTCCTTACAATGTATAGCCGGCTTTTGTATCTAGTATTTTTTGGTTTCTCGTTCTGGTTTTGGCCTTGTTGTAATTTTATTTTTATTAATATATATATGTCTAAGCCCCCCCTCTTTCTCTTAAAAAAATATTGTAATTTGTACCTAATTTTTTCCGTTAGTTAGAAATATATCTAAAGCACTTTACTTAAACATCATCCAGCTCAGTTGTCAAACGTTCAATAAAATTTTTACACCTCATCCATAATAAAATGTGGTAAATATTTGTCCTATATTATTGATCAGATTTGACCTTTGAGTGTTGAACTAGATGATATTTAAGAATAACAGCCTCTTTGAAGGATTATTGGAAGTTCTTATACAAGGTGGATTGATCATTGTTTAGAGTCAAATTTTCTTAGAACCAAAATTAAATAGGATTGGGAACATAGTGTTTATATATACTAGTTTGCCTATCTTCCACTCTTGCATTATTAACACACTTATTTTAATGTAAATTCAGGTATTTTTTTAGGTTACCACTAAACACAATATTAATTTAAATGTATGAAATACTGTTTATAAAAGTTTATAAGAGGATTGTTTTTCTATTTATCTTAATATAGTGTTCAATAAAGATTCATACATACCTTCACCACGAGGGTCACTCAAACTATAATATTTAATATAAGTATATAAATAACATATTTAATATATTTTTTCATATGTTAGTCATGCAAATCATGTTTTCCTTACTAACATTACAAATGATTGAAAAGCACCATTAACCATTAAATTTAAAGAAAAACTAAAAGACAAACACAAATTTATAATTATTTCATTGATTTAGTAGTCTACAAGGAAACTTCTCGTGATGTGGTCCATTATTGATTGTTCTACCATGTATAATTATTTTTTCCTTTTTGGTATTTCATTTTATGTATAGCCAAAACATTGTTAGAGAACATATATGAATTAAATAACCACGTTATTTGGGTTGTTGAAGATTGATCATGTAGCTCTTTGATCAATAAAACCTTAAGATACTCTTCTAGAGATCACCACCTGAAGATATCATTATTATCAACTCTTCTAATACCTTTGAATACATTGTTAATTTACTTAAAATAGATGCGATCACAAGCATACATGTTCAATTATCATGCCAACATAAAATAAAACCCAAAGTAGAGATAGATACCAACAATGACTCTAGTAGATAACATAACCTAGAAACACCCTTAATTAGAGAAAACTTTAGCAAGAGTTAGAAAAAATGCTCCTTATTTCAATATAATCAATTACAAATGTGTTACAATGTATCTCCCTCCTTTTAGGGTATTGGCATTGCAACAAATTCACTCCTCACACATAAAATGTATCTGTACAACTCAAAAAGCCTTTTCTTACACTTAAATAATCATGAAATAAATGTAAGAATATGAGAGCCATCCCTACAAACTTTATGTTTAAATATTATATGACACTACTCTATCATCCCATGGCACAAACATTAAAGAACAAGCATCAGGAGAATCAATTCAAATGAAATAACCCTTTGTATTCTATGTTTTGTTTACATAGTGATGAAAATACCACTTTAGACTCAGAGCATAAAAAAATTGTCATATTCATAGAAAATCATCATGGTATTTTCTTCTTCATTTTGAAGCCTACACCTATGTTTTGAGTATTCTCCAAGATGCTCTAGATCACCTTAAACACTCCCTTGAAATGAACATAGTACTTTTTTTCTCCATATTATAGTAAACTATAATGAAATCTTCGCTCTAAGATACTTTGACAACATTCTCAATTGCATTAGATCTCCTTGACCTTAATGTTCCAACATTTTTACGTTATTTTCAGATCACCTGTACCACATTAGAATACTTTTGAATCCCTAAAGATTAAGAACTAATAAATATGGGAGTTTTTCGTCCACACATTATCCTTGGGATACCATTTTGCTTTGCTTTGAACTGGACCTTTTAACTTGTCAACCATGTGTCATGCTCACCTCTTATTATTCTCCTCACCCTCTTTTCTAGAACCACATCATCTTCTAGCTCCTCTTATCCACTTATATCTAAACCATCTAGTGAGGATAACATAATATCTTCTTATTTGTCGAATATAGGAGGACATTTACATATAAAATGGGACTCTTAAGAATGAAATCATAAATATAATGAACTAACTAAAATCACTTAAAATATGACATCATTTGTTATGATGACATCATCCAAAATAAAAACATAATCTTTTTTTATTAATTTAACTTATTAAAATCTAATGAACTAACTCACTAAGGTGAATTTAAGTCAATCATTTTTCTTTTTTGTTGTTGTTTAGATTTATCAAACTTTGAGTTCTATTGTAGAAATTATTGTATTTTGCCCACGTATAAATATTCTTTCATTCTTTAGAAAAAAATCTAAATAATATTTCAACAAACCCCTTCTTTTGTTTTTTCCATAAAAAAACATTTTTTTATTCTTTAGGAAAAAAATAAAGAACATTTCAACAAATATTTTCACAAAAAAGTTGTAGAGCCAAGAGAATGGTAAGTGTCATTGAAGGTTTTTAAATGCCTAATTGAAAGCTCAACATTCAAAGAATAAGACAACACTATTAGGAAGTTGAGAATATTTTTATTTTAAGATTATTTTATAACTACAAGTATACAAGGTTTTGGCCATATCTATCTTCAAGATTTATTAAATTTTAGGATTTGTGTCTAAAAGATATCTAAACATCTTATCATGTCCATTCAAAGTCACCTCATGGAAAGTTGTCCTCTCGATAATTTACAAGAAAAGTGTCATTATAGAATCTAGGCAATTATAGGTATAATTAAATCTATATTAGTTTTCTTAGATTTACCAAAATTGTACATTTATTCGAGAAAAATAGTTGTAGACCTATCCTCTATGCATGGCATGGTAGGGGTTTTAAGGCTAGTCAACCAAAAGACAAATGATAAGGTAGCAACGAGAGTTGCAAGACTAGTCAATCGAAAGATGAACGATAATGTAAAAGTGCTAAGTAGGTAGAATTAAGAAACCAAGTTAAGTTCCAGATTGAAAAATCCATGCAAAGGAAATAAGAGTGTTTATCAAGAAATGGACACTTTAAGAAAGCTTTACTTGAACAATATTTGTAAGGACCACTATCACCATCGATCAACTTAATTATGAATCTACAAAATTTTAATTAGATTTTAATATAAAGGGAGATTGATTTGAGAAAACTACTTGTATGCAAATTCTCAATATGCATGGAAGGACATAAGTTACAAGAATGATGTAAAATCCTTATTGATAAATAAATAAACCTAAGAAACCACTCAATGGGTTGAAAATTTCTAGTATTAAACTAAAAAAGGTTTTGCAAGAAGTGGAGACTATGTGAAAGTTTATCTTGAACAAGGATTGTAGGCATACCTTTCCTTACAAATCTCATCACTGGAAGATATTAAAGGAATTGCTAGAATTAGAAATGATCATATTGGTGGATTTCTTTAATAATGGGTTTTTATACATCCAGCTCTAAATAATGAATAGATTAAGTAGAGGAATCAACACAATAATACTAATACTAACTTAGGGCCAAAACCTAGTGCCACATGTACACTATTTGATAAAGGCCTTTTATGCATGATAAGTTGAAATGTTCTTGATAATATGCCTTTTATATGAAATAAATTGATACATACTCAAGAAAATGTAATGATATGTCATGCAATATATCTCACTCTCAAGGATATGGTCTTGGCGGTGATTTAAATATCCTTACTAGTGTAAAAATGAATCCACATATAAAAAGTAAAAATGAATGTTATGATTAAAGAACCTAAATATCATTTAGTAATGGAAATCTTGTAATCAAGTACAAAATTGTTAACATTGTAATATAATACAATTTCCATATCAAGCTATTTAAAGAATACACGCGAAATGTCCACTACTTCATGGTATTAATGCATCTTCATTTCTCCATGCATTTTGTGGATTAAATCCACCTAACAGTTACTTATTAGCTATTAGCTCATTCTATTGTAATGTACTCCTTTCTAACATAAGTCTAAATCTAATTTAAGAGTGTAAACAACTAAAAATAAAAATTAATAAATTTTAATATATTTGACATTTTACTAATTCATAGGCAAATGTTTTCTAAGAGGCAATTATCATTTGGAAATGCAACTTATGTAATTCTACCCTTTTTTCATTTGCCATAGGACACATTTTTTGGTTCAAAATTGCCACATAATATGGAAAGATGCACAATATTATGCATCATTTGATACCTCTTAATTTCTTCATATAATTATTGGCTCATATCAACCTCACATGTTTCATTTGTAGGGTTGAATTCTTGGTGGTAAGTTAATCTACATGTATTGCATTAATAGTAACACCTATTCAATAGACATATTAACTTTATGATTCCCTATTATGATCTATCCAAATATAGGCACATCATATGTTTCTTGAATATCTACCATAAAATGTGCTTAAGGTTCATTGGGTAGTTGCAAACAATAACATGAATCTTCTATATAAGGATTCACTCACCCACTTGATTAGGGAGCAACAACAAATGAATTTTATTGAGCATATTTTAGATATCAAAATAAATATTTTTTCTTGTTTCATGTTTATGTTATTGAAGATACTATCAAGGAAATCCTAGGTTAGGAACTTAGTAGAAAGGTTAGAGTGTCATTGGGTGAATTGAGATAGCTCATCCACGTTGGTATTTAACATTTTGGTGATTACACAAGATAAGGAAATGGAGAAGGCCTTGAAAAAATTCTATATCTGGGAGAAGCATTGGAAATAATTAGAGGTTGCGATTGTGATGCAACAATAATTTAGGGTATCCATTAGTTGTGTATGTAAGATTGAGGAACATCTCCTAGCACTAGAAAAGGAGGTGGCTCCATGTAAGGGTTTCTAATATCAAGAAAGGATTATGTGTTGCAAAAATGGATGCCATGGAACTATTTGTGTTACTAAAAAAGTATTACAGAATGAATGTTTTAATGTGGAAAAGGTAGAAAATGCCATCAAATTCTTACTTTGATGCATTAGGTTAATCAAAATGATTGATGGTTCATATGGCTCAAAGGCACAATATATTATTGATGTCTCTCTACATAAAAGTATACATAATTTTGTCACTATTATATTATTGTTGTCTCTCTACGTAAAAGTATACATAATTTGGTCATTGTTTGGTGTATTGGTTAAATCTACCATTTATATAAAAGATGTAAGATAAAAAATGTTTTTAGTTTTGAAGTGTCTCAGCCTATATTTTCAATCTTTTTTATATCTATCTATAGTCAAACATATGAGGGTAAAAACCCCCTCGATAATAGGGGCAAATCACTAATCACATATGTAAAGATTTCTTGATATTACATATATAAAATGAGGAAGGGCTTTTGATAGTATATATTAATTTCTTTTATAATTGTGTTTTGTGCTTCTTTGTAAATTTTTGAGATAAAAGTTAACTTTGTGTCCTAAGCATGGAAATGAACTATAAAGTATACTTTATAATTAAAATAATGTCATGAGTTGTTCAATCCCTTCTAAAGTAAATATTCTATGAATTCTCAAAACAAAGAAAACATGGCTAATTATATTGGATTGGATAAGATATGGTAGTAACCATGATTATATGGAGGTAGTTAAGAAATTCCCATAGACAAGTGTAGGTGGATTCTTACTATAAGATATATTATATAGAAATTATGGTCAAAGGATCTAGCATTGACAACTATCAAAGGCAATAGGAGCCATCCAAGTCTCTAATTACTTGTGTTCCATTTCACCAATTAAGTTTATGCATTGTAATTATTCTAGTTATAATTTTGAGCAATTTTTACTTGAGAAAAGCACTTAGTTCTTTTCCATAGGGTGGTTGTAAAAAACTCACTGAATCAAATCTATTATGGTGGGGGCCCTAACTCTAATATTTATTTATATGAAATATAACAAGACACATAAAAAAATAGAGTAAGTGTATCGAAATGGAGGACAAAATAGGGGTCAAAAGTGGCAATCATTTTCTTGAAATAATCTAAACCTAAACTTGGATGAGTAATTCAATATGTGTACACTCAACATTTGAAGGTATGATAAGAACAAAAATTGTAGTACTCCAAATCTAATTTCTCAACTACTAATTTTTTTTTTAGTAGTGGTTATGTTTGAGATGGTGAAATATTGAACACACAAAAGTGTTCATATTTTAATTACTAAAATATAATGTAGTGTTTGGTGTGCACCCCCCTACTTTTTTCATTCCATTAGTTATTTTTGAGGACTAGTTGGCAGAAATATAGCCAAAAGTGAGTACTAGACAAGTTGTTTATTTTTTTATATTTTTAACTGAATATTTTTTTTGTGATTTTTTCAAGTGGATGCATCTTGAAAACTGCATCACTAAGAAAGCACACCACATAACTTGCACAATTATATATATATATTGAAGTGTAGAATAGTCCTATATGTTTTTTTTTAAATTTTGATAAGGAGATCAAAAGTTAGAAAGAAAAATCAAAACACGTGCATTTGAAGAATATGAAGACATGGTTCATAGGAAATAATAA
Source organism: Cunninghamia lanceolata (assembly GCA_027924645.1). NCBI lineage: Eukaryota > Viridiplantae > Streptophyta > Pinopsida > Cupressales > Cupressaceae > Cunninghamia > Cunninghamia lanceolata. The sequence goes on along the minus strand of BSBN01000130.1, from coordinate 11,000,730 downwards.
TAAATACTTTAACTTATTAAAAATATTAAAAAAAATTAAGGCTAGAAATGTAAGAGGTAGTTCATCTTTTTCATGGTGGTTTCATAAAATTTTATTGTAAAACACATAATGATAATGAGGATGAAGTTTGAATTCATTATTTTATGTTGAAAACATGTATTTAAGAGCCAAAAGGGAGGTCCAACCATTAAGCTTGGAAATCCAAGCCTAATGAGTGAGATTATTAAAAAATTGAATTTGGGGTATTAAATATGTGTATGCACTATATAACACATATGCATTGTGTTTTACAATAAAATATTGCAAAATTAAATGTGCTCATGTTTGTTTTACATTGATTTTTGTAAAATGTAAATTGCATGCATTATAATGGTAAACATTATGGCTTGGATCTAATCCAAGCCATAACACATAGACATTATAGTAAATATGTGTCATGGCCAATATTTATTTTACATATAGTGTACATATTTTGCATAAAATCCCCCTTTTGATGACTAAATTATCCCCCTTCTTGGTGAACTTACACAATACATTTTATAAAATGTACAACAAGACTATAAGCTAAAGAGGGAGAAAAATAACATATCCATGACACATAATATTGTTTACTCGCTAAGTGGTTTCTCAACCCAACATGGAGTAAACAAAACTATAAAGTAATAACTATAAAGCATAAGGTTCATACCAAAATTACATAGAATAAAGCATTATTTACATTCATGGAGTATATTAGTATAATTACATCACAATATCACAATGTTGAGTCCCCAACTATAAAGTATTGAACCAATATATAACTAGCCAAAGTTGGTTGAGATACCAACGGTCGACAATGATTACCCAACTACCCAACTATCAGGGTTAATTCCTAATAACACTTATAATAAAATAACTGTGCACAAGTATTATTTAATTCATTATTATTTACTTGGCCAAATAAGACTATAGCCGACTACAACTCTAACTGACTATGGCTGACTACATCATAGCCCCTACAAAACAAGTCATTTTCCAAACGATGCTAAAACATGAAGCATCCAGTAAGTAACATATTCTACACTTGTGATGGCACTAATCAAGACAACTTTTGTCTACTAGGTTTTATTCCCAGAATACGTCTACAATCAATTGCATCACAATAACATTGTTGATTGGTGCCCAATGGAATAAATTGATAATCATATGTGACAAATTCCCCTTTCCTTATCTCACTCTTAGCAAACACCCAAATTCTGGTCTCGCCATCATTCTGCCATTTCTACAGGTTAGTATTGGGCTAGCTTCTATGATTGATATATCGTGATTTATTTGCTTTGAGTTGCATCCATGACCATTTCATGACTAATCTCACACAAATAGAAATTAATTTCACTCCGCTCTTTCATCTTCCATAGTTTTTCTTCACAAGTTTTGTCATCAATAACTTCTGCAACATGTGCTATCAAGATGTTTATTTGATCTATCTGAGTATAAAAACATATGCCTTTTTCCGTTGATGCCTTTCCATTTTGTATGACCTGATCGTATAATTATGATGAGGGGGTTCAATAGAAGAATTCCTTTCATTGCACAAGGTTCTTTTGCTTTGCCTTCCTAATGATTGGCTTTGTCAATTATCACTTATTTTAGTCTTTATAATATTTTATTCTCTGCCCGAGGTCGTACAGCTATAGCTGTATGATAGGGAAAACTTCAATCTTTTGTGGTAGATTGATGTTGGTTGGTTAATGGTCGGCTTCTCTTCTATATGTATCTTTGGTATATGCCTGACCATGACAAATTCCTCTTTCATCTTAGGCCTATACTCTGGTAGAAAGGAAAGTTTGGAAACTTCTAAGAACTTGCACACCTCCTTAGAATTCACAATATCTCAATTGTCTAGAAAATGATTGAGGTATCCTTGCATTGCAGCCTTAGCTTTATCTGTAATAGACTCTAAGCGTCCCAATGCTGACAAATGAATGGTAATGTTGCACTGAAAGGAACATCTCTACTTTTGCTTGTATATATTTCCTCTTGGTGTGAGTATACTAGGTCATCATCATGTTCATCTTCATCATGCCCTTCAATCACTTTAGTTGTCTATGCCCTAATTCCAAAACTTTGGTTCCATTCTTTTGCATGCTCTTGTTTCTCATGAAGCTCCTTGATAATTGCATGTTTCTTCAAAGAAAAATGCAAATAGAAAACTTGAGAGGCTTTCATTACAACCCACCATTTAAACTCCTTGTGCTCAGTTTGAATGATGTAGATGAGCTGAATATAGTTAATGTCGTCCGATTCAAGGCAAGTGACGTCAACCATTGTTGTGCAGGGCAATTCCTCAAAAAATTGGATCCACTCATGTTCTTCCCTTGTATGTCAAATATATTTTCTTCTTATGAAGGCTTATCTATTCCTCCCTCAGCACCAATCGTACGGTTTTCTTTTTGCCAACTAAGGCTTATGTCTATTGAGATCTTTTATTCACCAGGACTGCCTTGCATTTCCTGTATAACAAATATTTTCAAACTTCATGTCGATTCAAAAATCCTGACAATTACAGTTTGGTATGTCTAAAGTCGTACAACAATCAAACAATTCTATTCACCCTTGAACCCTATTGATTGCTCTTTCCCTTATTGATGAGACCTCATACCGTACTGCATTGACCAAGGAATGTGAATAGTGACTAGAGATTGCAATCAATTATTCTGACTCCCTCTGAGGTCGACTGCAATGCCTAGCGTGCGGTTCTCTGCTTGTCGAATCATACTCGTATGGCTCCCTGCATGCAAGATAACTTTCCAACTCCTATGTCAATCCTCTATATGGAAAGAAAATTTACTTCTCTGTCGATTAGATTTCACTCATCCAAATTTTCCCAAGTTCCCTTTAGATTTCCGTATCGATTGAAGGACTTTCACTTCCCTATCATTTCAAGAATGAATTTTTTTTGGTTTGTCGATGTAATCTTAAATAGTGGGTTGTATGACTACCAATCGAATGACTCATAGTCATACGACAATAGTTGTACATTTTTAATTTTTTTCCTTTTTAATTTTTTTTTCAACTTTTCTAATTTTCAAATTTTCAAAGTTATTTTAATTTTTCCAATTTTTTTCAAATTTTTTTGACATTTCTACTATTTTTTCAACTTTTCTATTTTTTCCATTTTTCCCAATTTTCCATCCATAGCCAACTGAATCGAGTTTGTATATTTCTCTCTGATAGGGTCCACCTGTTATCTGCCTCTTCGACTATAACAATTTCTTGTCTCGTGATATTTTTCCCTTCTCCAAAATTTGGTTGTGAGGGTGATTTGACTGTGTGACAAGTAGTTGTATGCTCCAAATTAAATAGTTTAATTTTATTACTTGGAGATGTACCTTTATTAGTTTCTTGAACTATTATCTTTTGCAAACCGTATACTACGTTTTGCACACATAAACTGTCTAACTTTTTACAATCATCTATTCTCTATTGCTTTTCACCAATCACCCTAACTTCAAAAAAATTCTAGTTTGCAAAGATACTGCATAATCCTTTTTCATTCGGTATGGTCTCTTTCTCCCTGGTCTTGCTCCTTATACCCATGGTATTCTATGTATACACAATTTAGGAGGTACACCTTTCAGGTCCTTGTATGTCCATGTGAAGGTGTCTTTGTATTCTATAAAAATCTTGAATGTTGTTGTCTTCAACACTAGATTCCAATTGTTTCCAACCAAGATCATATGATGATTATCTTCTTCTCCCAAGTTGACTTTCTTCATGTTTAGTTCCTTGTACTTGATCACCTAGTCTCTTTCGAAGTGGTGTGCTAGTGTGTCATCTATTCTAGCCACTCCTGCCTTATATTCTCTGTAGTCTGGAGGGAACATCTGACTCATCGACACTCCGTCTTCTTCTTCCCCTTCAGTTTCTTTGATTTACAACATATTACAGTCTTGCTGGAATATCTCATAGTCCTCCGTCTGCTAGTGGAATAATCTATTTAGTGAAATTGTCTCATCCTCTGAGCATTCATGGAGGTCTCAAATACCTTCGTCATTTGGTTCTATAGTTCCCCTTTCTTTCTCCATTTCGAATCCACCTTTAGATTTTGAATCTGATGATGCCAGTTCTTCGCTGACTATTTGATTTATTAGGTCAATCACATACTTCCTTCTATTGCTCTCTATGGACATCATGTTTCTTTTCCAGTTATAGTTTGCTCTAGATACCACTAGCCATCCTCTTTTGAGCAATGTGTTGTATACCTTTTTCTGCACCAGGATGACTATGAAGTATAGAAAACATGGCTATGTCCCGATCATCACCTTCTGTGCCATCAATGTTCCCAATGGCTTGATGCCATACTGGTCGGCATTCACCAATTGTAATTTTGGTGGCCAGAGTGTAGGTTTCCCAAGACTCTTCTATGTGTCTTCGATTAGTATGTTGACTGTCGACCCTCCATCAATGACCATGTTTGTTAGGATTTTCCCTCCAATCTCCATTTGTATGATCGCCAACCTCTTCCTGATGCTTACCATCAGCAACATTGGGTCGATGGCTTGTTCACCTTGTGGTGGTGGTTCTGCCATTAACTCCTTCCTTTGGCCTTTTTGTCACTGTCGTTGGTCATCATCGACTACATTCATGCTTGCCATTCCAAGTTGTGGCATAAACGGGAGAAGGTTAGTCACCTTGATGGGTACAGTGGTTTGCAGTATCTATCCTATGATACTATTTTCTAATTCTGACTACCAGGAGGTACTTTGAGTTTCTAGAGTGGTCTTTTGTTCCTTTGTCATCGCCTGCTCCACTTCTACTTTTTCTTATTTCATTCTTTTCTTTTTCGCATGTGGATATGGGTAGACGCCCTTCTTTGTTTGCACTCTTGTGGTGAATGCCAGTACTTCTTGGCTCTGCTCCTCCACATTTAACATATTGAGGCCTTTTTGTTTGGGGTAGTCATTGTCTTCATGATCACCCGGTTCACACCATTTGCATAGTCTTCCCCTTGAATTTTGATCATTCTAACATTCCCTAGCAAAGTGGTCCCATTCGCTGCACTTCCAACATTGTATCATGGAGCTCCCTTTACTATCATATTGTATTTTGTTTCTAGGACTATTGTTGTTACTTATTCTATTATTCTGATATCCTCTTGGGCATGCATTGGAGTTTTTCTGACATTTCGGTGGTGTGTTTGGCTGGGTTGACTATTCTCCTTGTGTGAAGAGCACTTGTGTACTCCTTTTTTTTTGGTTGTATGGGCATTCCTTGATGGAATGTCCCATCACTTGGCAGATATCAAAAAATAGCTTCTTTAGGTAATTTTCTTTTGTGTGTCCTTCCCTAGTATAGTCAGTGCACCATAATTCTCTATCTTCCTTCATACTTTATTTTTCAGCCTTCAATTCCTTCATCATCTACATCATGTCTTTCCTTAGTGCTTGGACAGTTTTTTACTCACCCTCACTACTATCGTCCGTACTCTCCTCATTGTCTGTCTTCCTCTTCCCTCAGGCAGATGTTTTGTTTTCACTTTCTATATTCATCACTCGATTGTACGCTTTGGCATATGATGACGGAGGTATGACTTTCATTTTCTTCCTCAACGATGAGAGCAACCCTTTGATGAACCATCATTTATTCAGACCATCGGCTGACTAAGTCTCTAGTTTCACCAACTCCTTGAGCCTGCGATTATAGGCTCACACGTTCTCATGCTTTCCTTGCTTCGTGTTGTAGATCTCCACTACAATTTCATTGTCATCTCTGAGAAGTTTGAATTCATTCTTGAATGCCTTCTTCAATACTTGCCATGAGGCTTTACATGCTACTTCAAGTTTAGTGTACTAGTCTATGGCTATGCCCCTCAGTGTCGCTGGGAACTTTCTCAGCTAATAGTCTTCATCTTACTGCCCAGTGGCTATCCATATCATCTTGCAAGTTTTACAATGTCGTTGTGGATCCTCTAACCCATTTCCCATGAACCTTGGTAGCTTCTACCAATTGTTGGCTAGTGGAGTCAACATGTTTCTTCCCTGACACCCTCCCTATGCATTAGATTTGATTGGACTAGCTCTCGCATGACGTTCTAGTGCATCTATTACACTCTCAGCCATGTACGAATCTTCTCCACATCCCTTCTCAGCGTCCTCTGCACTTCAAGTCTCCTGGAGTTCATTCTGGTACTCCCTCTGCCTGGGGGTCTTTGGTTCAGGTCCTCCAATCCTTAGCCCTTCGTCCTTTGATATGGAAACTCTTAGATGCAGTGTATGTTTTTTTTGAGCTCTTCTATCAATTTATTTTCTTTATTGTTCACCTGTGTCCTAAAAGTTCCTTCGTCAATTTCCTCAACGAGTTTTTGGTGCAACTCAGGAGTATCTTGATTTATTTCATGAAGATCTTCATTCACTTCCTCAACAATTTGTTTCAATCTCCTTCTTCAATTCTCTTCTTCCTTTAATCTTAGTGATCTTCGTACTTTTTCCTTAGGTGTTTCTTGACCCTGATCTAGCCATCTGTACTTGTTTGACTGTAAGGGCCCATTAATTGTAAGGCATATGATGGTGGTTAGCATCATGCTTCTCTTCTTCACATTTCATAAGTTCTTCATATCTCTATAATATTTGTTGTTGATGCTACTTCCTATCCCTTTCTTTGTGGAGGTCTTGTAGAATTAAGAAATTTTGTGCCAAAAGTTTGGGCATGCGATCGTGATTAACTTCTAGGTTTTCTACAATTATCTCTTCTGTGAAATTTTTTTGTGGTTAGCTTCATTTCTCATGTGTTGTATTACCACTAAGCTCCACAAATATACGAGGTCTTGTGTTAGATCATCTTCCTGATCATTTTCTTCTCGCTCGTTGTCTTCACTGCCACATTCTATATGCTGCACTTCTATTTCTTCTTCTATTCTTTCTACTTCTCTTATGGATTGTGGTTCTTCGCTGGATTGAATAGGCTAACCCATTATGATTCTATCATCATTGTCTCCCCCACTTGTCACCGACTTCAATTTGGCTAATGATTCAACTCATCATTGACTAGTCACCGATGACTCAATTCGTCATCCATTCCTTGTCACCTTCCAACCCAACTCTGAATCGGTAACGGCACCAAATGTTTACTCATTAATTCGTTTCTCAACCAAACATGGAGTAAAAGGCAATATAAAGTAACAACTATAAAGCATAAGATTCATACTAGAATTGCACAGAATAAAGCACTATTTCTATTCATTGAATATATCAGTATAACATCACAATATCACAATGTCGAGTGCTCGACTACAATGTATTGAACCAATATATAACTGGTCAAAGTTGGTTGAGATACCAACCATCGGCAACAATTACACAACTACCTAACTGTCAGGGTTAATTCTCGATAACACTTATAATAAACTAACTGTGCACAAGTATTATTTAATTCATTATTATTTACTTGGCCAAATAAGACTATTGCCAAATACAACTCTAACCGACTATGGCCGACTACATATAGTGTACATATTTTGCATAAAATCTCCCTTTTGATGACTAAATTTTCCTCCTCCTTGGTGAACTTACCCAATACATTTTATAAAATGTACAACAAGACTACAAGCTAAAGAAGTAGAAAAATAACATATCCATGACACATAATATTAGACCTTAAAGGTATTTGTTTAATCTGATGTAATGTCAAATTTTATAATAATCTATGAATTTATCTAAGGACTTTTGATAATTTAGTTCCTATGGAAACTTAGATAGCCTCTAAAGTTTCAAAAATCAGAGGGTCTTGGTTAATTGATGGGATTCATATGTAGTAACATTGCAAATGCCTTAACTGAAAAATAGAGGATGTATATTCTTTGATTACATCTAAAGTTATGTCCTAAATAAAAAACTATTCCAAGTAAATGCTTTCATAATTGAATCAAATTGATTAAGGGTGCATTTCTTTATTCATTGGTATATCACTGCATGTTAGATTGATAATAGAGGAGGTAGAACTTGTTTACTAACATAATAGTGCATAAGAACTTTAAGTATGATTGGAAGTGTGGATATTTTAAGGTCTTTTTAATATTTTACTATGAATCAACTATTAGTGTAGATATCTATTATTACTTATTTAAGTAATTATGCATGTATTTATCTACACATGTCATAAGTCATCTTAAGTGGCTTTATGAGCCAACTTGGAGAGTTTGTCAAAACTCTTCCAAGGTATGTGGCATGTTCTCTCCTCATTTGGAGGAACAAACTAACCACCTTGTGTTGAGCACTCCTAGAGTGACTCAAACTCCGTACTCTATATGTAGAAGCTTATTTGACTATCAATCCACTTCAAATTGGTAATGAGCATTTGCTTATTGATTCTTGGTTTCTAATATGGGATTAGAGCAGACTTAAGTTCGTTTGCTTGTTTGTTTGAAGGCAAAGGTGATTCTCTAAAGCATTGTGCCCAAGCTGTGTGTTTGGAAGTGACGATTGAGGTCAATCTACCTGAGCGACGGTTGATTGGGGATTACTTGAAATGCTGGCACTATTTGGTTGCCTCTGTTTAGTTTGCCTCAGCTAGCTCTGGAGGCACGATTTGGCAAAGTTCGCCCTTGTTTCGGTTAAAAGAGGCATTGAAGCCCTCATTCCGCAAAGAGATTCAACCCTCATTCCGTAGAGAGGAGGCCATTTCGGCACGTTGAAGTCTTGATTCCATAGAAAGGAGGTCGATTCAGTTGAAGCAAGCGCGACAATGTTGTGAAAGGCATATTAAGAATTGGAGGAGTAGATTGGGGAATTTTTGAAATGTCGGCTCTGTCAAAGGCCTTTGCTTTATTCGCCCCAGTTGATACACATCCAGTATGTTCACAGATTTCGGGAATGAAGGAGGCATGGATGTCTTTTCCTGCCAACGCCTAAAACTCCAAATAGGTGCATCCTCTCTGCTGTGCAGTCACGTACCTTGCCAGACTACACACTCCTCACGAAGGTTTTTGAATTCCATCATTCAGGGATTTCAACGCACTCAATGCCCCTCAACGCACTCATGGTGTGCCTCATGCCTTGCAATGGGCATACTCCACCTTTGCTGAGTGCCATACTTGGCATCTTTCAGACAGGAGAGGTAGTAACAGGGAGCAACTGCCTAAAATTCGCCTGATTCTCTTTTCTGGAGCTTTTCTGAGCACGGGACAGGTTGAGACCTCCAGAGTGGAGGCCACACAAAAACCATTTCGACCACGATAGCCTGCAGTGACATTATTCACTCTGGCACACTTCTTTTGGGGATGGGACGGGCATACATGCCTTCGAGCCTGCATTGAGGCACCCCTAAATACATGCCTTCAAACCTCCATTGAGGCCACCATTTCCCATCTAGAGACCGCTCATGCCCCTGCACATAGGTGACGACGGAAGAGCTTAACCAACCGGTGCATTGTAAGCGACCGGCTGGTCGACATGTGGTACGGCAGATAGAAGGAGTCGAAAACTGGTGTACGGCAGACTGAATATTGGTTGAGGTCAAAAAATTGAATGCAGAGATTAATTAAGTTTAATCGACTGCTCCTGTCGACTGGATTACCGTGCAGTCGGTGAGTTACAACTCACTGGTTGTTTACAGTGGGCAGGTGACGACCTACATTTATCCACCATTGTTCAAACCTGGCTGCCCTTGCTTCCATTGTGAAGTGTTTTTTTGTCCTCTTTACCCTAATTTTGTGGGCAAGGAACAATACAAATAGGTAATGGATACATCAATAATGTCTTATTCATTCGTGAGTTGACAAAAAATCTCTTTCTATATATCAACTCACTTGTTCAAATAAGACAGTTGAGTTTACATCCACTTCCGCATTGATTTGAGATTCTCATAGTAGATAAATTGTTGCAATTGGGAAGATTTTCCACTTCTCCCGTAACTTCACACTTTCTCACTTTACATCTGGTGGGGATGATGCTCCTATTACAACTTCAGATATTAGTGTTACTTCTATGAGAATTTCCATTGGTTCTGTGCAGTAGGATCATTGAACTATTTTCTACTGAAAATTTCTTGTTTGAACAATTCTTCCTTTTTTGTTCTAGATTGCACTGTGCATGTTGCTACTTGAGAGTTATGTGTTGCTTCTTCATGAAATTCTAGTAATTTTTTACAATAGACTCATCTTACACTTCTAATAGTACCTACATTTCTTGCTACATGAGATTCCAGAAATGCTCCACAAGAGAGCATCCAAAGATTCTTTCTAGCAGTTGTTCTTGCTTCTTTCCTACATGAGATTCCAAAGATGTTTCACAAAGAGCATCCATAGATTCTTTCTAGCAGGACATCATCTGGAGTAGTTGGTCAACATTCAGAGAGTTCATCCTCTTCGGGGATGCCTTCTAGTTCTTTCTTTTCTCTCTTTTGGAGGGTAGTTTTTCCCATAGGGTTTTCTACCTTATCTCCACTTCATGAGAGATGTTTTTGTATATGGGTACTTGATCAGGCCTAGTTGTCGTGACCCATCCATCTTTGTGCTCACCTAAGGTGAGCTTAAGGGGGTGTTAATGTAGATATCTATTATTACTTATTTAAGTAATTATGCATGTACTTATGTACACATGTCATAAGTCATCTTAGGTGGCTTTATGAGCCGACTTGGAGAGTTTGTCAAAACTCTTCCAAGGTATGTGGTGGTATGTGGCATGTTCTCTCCTCATTTGGAGGAAAAAACTAACCACCTTGTATTGTACACTCCTAGAGTGACTCAAACTCCGTACTCTAGATGTACAAGCTTATTTGACTATTAATCCACTTCAAATTGGTAATCAACATTGGCTTATTGATTCTTGATTTCTAATATCAACACATCAAGGGCCAACAATAGAAAAATTGGGTTCATCTTTGTGTATTTAAACGCTTGTTCACTTGTGGATATTCTCAAAAGAATTGACTAAAAGTTTATGATTCTCTTAAAATCTTCTCAATGATCCTTAATCTTAGCCAATAGTTTCTTCCAAAATGATGTTGACAATCTATTGTATCATCAAATCAACATTTAAGACCATATTTGTATGCATTCATCACATCTTATAGGGACACCCACCTAAGCCTTGCAAATCTTAAAGTGTAAGAAAGATGACCTTCTCTCATTGTTGGGTTTGTTCATACAACCATTCTTATCATAGAAACTTATATAGACTCTAAAACTGATGAAAATCTCTAGAGGTTATAGTTCAATTATTTAATGAGCTTTTTAGGAAATATTGAAAATACTTAAGAATTATAGAAAATACTTAAACCATTAATTTCATAAATCCCCAATAGTTGGTGCCATTTGTAGGAAAGAATTTAGAATTGTTTAAAACATGTTACGGAATTTGTCTTTTAGGAATAGCTAAAACCTTTTAAATACTATGAGATCTTTACCAAGACTATTTGAATTTACCTTTCACATGTCTATTCTTAAAATTTTAAGACACCCTTTGCATATCTAAAAAGAATTGATTGTTATATTTGCATTAGACTTGGGAATTCATATAAAGATTCATTGTTATGGTGCGTTTGAATGATTGTGTATATAAATATTTTGCTGAGAGACTAATTTTTTTTTTTACCGGAAAAAGGTGGTGGAGCACCCATAGATTAGGATTAAAGCAATTCATACATAAAAGAAAAACATATGATAGTCTGAGCGAAAAGCCAGAAAAATTACATATTAGGGCCCAAACATGGCCAGATGAAACAAGAAGTAGAGAAGATCCAAAAAATTAGAGGGAAACAAAAAGTCTACCCCCGAAACACAACCGCCGAACATAGAGTTGTAGAAAACTACCAAAAACAACATCAAACACCAACACCCATCCACCGCAATAGAACCATCCAAACGCCACCGAGAGCATCAGCAAAAGGACCCAACCAAGCACCACCACATTAAATAGACAACACCGCGAAAGGCACCATCGCACAGCACCGGAAACACATCGCTACAACAACATGTCAAAACACCACCCACCAACAAGACTGTCACTGACACACCACCACCTCTAGCCACCCACCCAGGATGCCAAAAATGCTACCGACACTGTCACTTCATCACGCCGCTGACGGATCTGCCGGTAGATTCTATTCATCTAGCTCCATTGACGCAGATGACTAAGCTCCTTCGTCAGGAACCTCCAGAGCATACCGAGGAATTCCTGGAGCTAGGTCGGAGGAATGAATCCTTAGGAAATGGATGGCCGTAAACACATCCTTGATCCTCTCAGTTTTTTTCTTGGTAAACAGAAAATAATGAGACCACAGTGCTTCATCAATTTCACCGCTGCTCGAAGATTTGATACTGGCTTGCAAGGCCCTATAGATTGCTTGCTGCAAGGGAGAGGTACGCATAGCCGCAAGATTGAAAAGCCCACCAATTAGGGCATCACCCTGATCCATTCTATAAGTAGACACCGTCGTTTCCCACCTTTCAACAGTGTAAATGTTTTTGAAGAACAATCCTGCCATTAAGGCATGCATGTACTCACCATCCATTGCCAGATCCATAATGTTGGATAATAGTTGTGAAACCACATCTGAGTAGTTGAGCACACACCCCTCGTAACCTCTAATCCAAGCGTGGCCGACTATAAAATACACATCTAACTTTGCTAATCTTCATGAAGTTATTTAAGAACTGGTTGCTGCTTTGATGATTTACAAGATGTATCCTTAAAGGTAGGGATAAATTATTGAAACTCTGATCAATTTGCTTTTTCAAAATGGTAACCGACTAACTAAAAGTTTTATTTGTGCATCTTTGTTCCTGTACAAATTTTATTCTCCTCCAAAGGTGGAGTGGCGATTCCATTAAATAACCTAGAGAGACTGCGAAACAGATGGGAGGAGATCCGTCTTAAAATAAAACCCCTACTTCAGCAAATATAGCATAACGATGAGTACTTACACACAGTACGCTGTAAATCGAACTATTGCCGCTTAGCTTGCGAATAACGAAGCCGACAAAGTTAAAACAAAACGTACAAAATCTGAAGCGATGAGATAATTTTCGTAACGTACAGCAAATTGCAAACAATTCTGTTGTCGAGAATGTGCGGACAATCGCAGGCACATTGGGAGCAATTTTGCTTTTTCCACGACAATAACAGCACAACACCAGGAATAATGCAATGACAATAATTCAAATACAGAAGTTTACAATGAAACTGAAACCATCGAAAGAGCTCAAAACATTTAAAGTTCTGCATAAAACGTCAAACATTTTTATTGTAATAGGTGTACATCGTTATTTGAGTTACTATCTTATGAAGGATTTACCATGTTTGGGGCAATCTTTATAATAAGATGGATAGATCTAATTTTCTGTTAAGTGTTGAAACCAAATTAGAAGTTGTGAATAGACAGAATCAATGATATAGTGTCGTGTAGTCGATATTATGTTTAGGAGTTGAATTACTCATTTACGCTCGTTGCATTTGATATATGATGTCAATAGTAATAAATAGTATCATTTTGGCTTAAAATGAATTCTTGGTTTTTGTGAATATTGCTCATGTTGATTGGAACTTGGAAAACATAGCAAATGTTTCTAACACAAGTCTAAATTCAATTTAAGAGTGTAAACAACTAAATAAAAATTAAGAAATTTATATACTTTTGACATTTTACTAATTCATAGGGAAATGTTTTCAAAGAGGCAATTATTGTGTTGCAAAAAATGATTGTGTTGCAAAAATGTAAGGATTTCTAATATCAAAAAATGATTGTGTTGCAAAAATGGATGCCATGGAACTATTTGTGTTACTCAAAAAGTATTAGAGAATGAATGTTTTTATGTGGAAAAGGAAGAAAATGCCATCAAATTCTTACTTTGATGCATTGGGTTAATCAAATGGCTTGATGGTTCATATGGCTGGAAGGTACAATATATTATTGTTGTCTCTCTACATAAAAGTATACATAATTTTGTCACTATTATATTATTGTTCTCTCTCGACATAAAAGTATACATAAATTTGTCACTATTCAGTGTATTGGTTAATTCTACCATTTATAGAAAAGGTGTAAGATAAAAATGTTTTTAGTTTAAAGTGTCTCAGCCTATAGTTTCAATCCTTTTTTTAATCTATCTATAGTCAAACGTATGAAGGTAAAAATACCCCTTGATAATAGCGGCAATTCACTAATCACATATGTAAAACTTTCTTGATGTAGGACTTTTGATATTATATATTAATTTCTTTTATAATTGTGTTTTGTGCTTCTTTCTAAATTTTTAAGATAAAAGTTAAATTCGTTTCCTAAGCATGGAAATGAACTATAAAGTATAATTAAAATAATGTCATGTGATTGTATTCTATCAATTCAAAAAAAAAGAAGACATGGCTAATTACATTGCATTGGGTAAGATATGGTAGTAACCATTATTATATGGAGGTAGTTAAGAAATTCCCAAAGACAAGTGTAGGTGGATTCTTACTATAAGATATATCATATAGGAGCCTATAAAGTGTTTTCAATTCATAATTTGTACAAAGTATGGTAAAAGGATATAGCACTGACAACTATCAGAGGCAATGTGATGCAGGGCATCCAGGGCAAATATGCGATCCTGCATCCACCAAAAAGATGATATTTCAGTTTTGGATTGAGTTGTCACATTTTGGTATTTCAGTTTGGTTTTGTTGTCACGAATATCTTCATGTTTGGAAATTTGAAGTCTCATGATAATTATTTGGTGAAATATTCACAAACATTACTTTAGAAAAGTCTTCATAGATTGAATACATTCTTATGGGGGTTGACAGTATGTTTGATTTGATTCATTAAAATCCAAATTATCTAAATTGTGATGTGTCCATGTGAAGAAGGAAAGCATGCATTTGTAAAACCATGAAAAATAAATGCTAAATATATGTCTTCATTGCTGTGGCGGTTGTGGGAAACTGAGGAAATTGGAAATTAGTGAAGTCTTTTATTTGATTTCCAGCCAAAGCTCATTGGTGGTTATAGGTATATATTTTATTTGAAAACTTTCTTTTTATTGAATAAATCTGCAATATGCAATGCCTCATATGCTATGATATAGTGATAAGGGAAGTCGATCAGATAGTAAAGTTTGACATTAGACAGTTGAGGCCATATTATAATGATTTTATATGATTCCACCATTATATTGAAATGGGTTGAGTCAAAAATTTCTCGATACTACCTTGCTGGGAACTCCAAAGGGATCACGTTGCCTATGTGGATAAAATTAACCATTGGCTATTATCAAACAAGAGTCATTTGACTCATCTCCATTCCACATGGGCATATGTCTCTTCTCATTCCATGAGATCAAAAACAATTAGATTAGTATTGTTGTTGGTAAGAGTTTAGATGTTGAGGAAGATGATGCAACCTCTTAAAGGAAGAGGGCAATTTTTGACTAGCAACGTCTCCTCATAAAGACTAGTGATGAAAATCTTTTAAAAATTTAACTGCTTGGGCGTCCCCTCATCTGGGGAAAGCGATTGACATTCAGGACACACCTTTCTATCAATAGAGAAGATACATATGATAGTGGGGAAGAGGAAAAGGCGTGGAAGGAGAGGGAACATGGTTAAAGAAGAATATAAAAAAAATAAAAGAGGGACCCTGGCAGTAACAGGTATAGAGGAAGGATATACAGGACAAAGGTGGTTGTCAGAGAGGAAAAGAGGAGTTCTCTAATATAGTAGTGAATAAGATATAGTTGTTTATAGAATAGAGGGAGAGAGTAGATTGATATGTATGTGAAAGAGGTCATTGGGGCTAGAAATGAAAATTTTTGTTGCAGATTAGTTTCATCTTCATTTGAATAAGAGAATTGAAATCTTGTTGCTAGCAATCCATGTTTTAGCATGTTATGTTGTAAATTGAATTTACAAAATTGTGTGAAATTTTGTAATGAGAGAGAGAGGGGTACCATGAGGTGTTTCCTTTGTGCCAATGATCTTGAGCATGTGAACAGAGCACCAAATGTGAGGCAGTTTGTACCAAGACTTGTAGGTAGATCAGAGGGGTGCGGTGAAGCGGAGCTCATGTGGGCTGTTGCAGGTATGAGAGAGAAGTTCTAAGAAGCTAGGAGCTGAAGAGCCACAAAGATTCATAGATTGCAAAGAGTGTGATGAGGACTGCGAAAGTTTGTAGCAAGTGAGATGAGTATAGTCATAAGGAAGAAGCATGTGATTTGGGAAGCATGGAGATGGTATGAAGGAAACAAGACATGGAGGATGATCAAAAATTTAAGCAAGTGATTGGATAAGCTAGAGAAATTGGAGGCATAGTTGAGTGAACAAAAAGAGGATGAGGATGGAGTGAAGAGTGAAGAGCCTACAAAAGAGTTAGTTAAAAAGGAGAAACATGAAGATGTGGAGATGGAATACGAAGAGGTTGCAGTGAAAGATGGGGAAGAGGATGACTTATTGCAGATTTTGGTAGTGGAGAATGAGTGGCTAGAGAAAATTGCAGCAATTGAGGACAAGAAGATAAGCATTGCACTGAAGAGAGTAGAAGATAATGATGCAGTCGATGGTAAATTCATAGCAGTGAATGAAGAGGTAAATCTTGTTCCATAGTTGGATGATGCTTTTGTACTTAAATTTAATGTGGATAGGGTTGAAGAGTGTGGAGAAGAACCTATGGAAATCTTCAATTTCCATAAGATATTCAATGAAGATTTATATTCTATAGGTTGTATGCGTCACATGATAGTTTGTTGGAAGAGGCCGGTTACTAGTGGGTTGGATCCCACAAAGGAAATGAGAGGAGAGCTAATTTGGTAGAGGAGGACGACACATGATGGATGTGAATCCATGAGAGGGGACAAGAGTGGTGAATGGAGTTATGGGAGGAAGATGACAGTTGTTCCGGCATGCTGCTGGAAGAAGAGGAAGAAGAATTGATCATGTGCATATTTTCCTAGCGATTGAGTTCACTGTAGATTGGTTGTAACCTGGAAGGGTAGTTCAAATACTCAACTCCGCTTTGTGAGCCTATGTTCACAAACTTTTTACATGGCGTGTCTAATGCAAGAGCATCCCGAGTGAATATGTGATCCTGCATCCACCAAAAAGATGATATTTCAGTTTTGGATTGAGTGGTCACATTTTGGTATTTCAGTTTGCTTTTATTATCGTTGATATCTTCATGTTTGACAAATTGAAGTTTTGTAATAATTATTCGGTGAAATGTTCACAAGCATTATTTTAGGAAAGTCTTCGCAGATTGAATACATTCCTACGGAGGTTGATGGTATGTTTGATTTGAATCATTAAAAGCTAATTTATCTAAATTATGATGCATCCATGTGAAGAAGGAAAGCATATATTTGTAAAACCATTAAAAAGAAATGTTAAATATATGTCTTCATTGTTGTGAGGGCCATGGGAAATTGAGGAAATTGTAAATTAGTGAAGTCTTTTATTAGCCAAAGCTCATTGGTGGTTATAGGTATACATTTGATTTGAAGACTTTCTTTTTATTGAATAAATCTACAATATGCAATGCCTCATATTCTATGATATAGCGATAAGGGAAGTCGATCGGATAGTAAAGTTACACATTAGATAGTTGAGGCCATATTATAAACTTTTTATATGATTCCACCATCATATTGAAGTGTGTTGAGTCAAAATTTTCTCGATGCTGCCTTGCTGGGAACTCCAAAGGGATCGCGCTGCCTATGTGGAGAAAATTAACCATTGGCTATTATCAAACAAGAGTCATTTGACTCATCTCCATTCCACATGTGCATGTGCCTCTTCTCATTCCATGAGATAAAAAATAATCAGATTAGTATTGTTGTTGGTAAGAGTTTAGATGTTGAGGAAGATGATGTGACCTCTTAACGGAAGAGGGCAATTTTTGACTGGCAATGCCTCCTCATAAAGACTGGTGATGAAAATCTTTTAAAAATTTAACTTGTTGGGCATCGCCTCATCTGGGGAAAGTGATTAGCATTCAGGCCACACCTTTCTATCAATAGAGAAGATACATATGATAGTGGCGAAGAGGAAAAGATGTGGAAGGAGAGAGAACATGGTTAAAGAAGAATATAATTGAAAATAAAAGAGGGAGGTGGCCAGTAACATGTATAGAGGAAGGATATAGAGGACAAAGGTGGTTGTCAGAGAGGAAAAGAGGAGTTCTTTGCTACATTAGTGAATAAAATATAGTTGTTTATAGAATAGAGGGAGAGAGCAGATTGATATGTATGTGAAAGAGGTCATTGGGGCTAGAAATGAAAATTTTGTTGCAGATTAGTTTCATCTTCATTTGAATAAGAGAATTGAAATCTTGTTGCTAGCAAATTGAAGTTTTGTAATAGTTATTTGGTGAAATTTTCACAAGCATTATTTTAGCAAAGTCTTCACAGATTGAATACATTCCTATGGAGGTCGATGGTATGTTTGATTTGAATCATTAAAAGCTAAATTATCTAAGTTGTGATGCATCCATGTGAAGAAGGAAAGCATATATTTGTAAAACCATGAAAAAGAAATGTTAAATATATGTCTTCATTGCTGTGGCGGCCATGGGAAACTGAGGAAATTGGAAATTAGTGAAGTCTTTTATTAACCAAAGCTCATTGGTGGTTATAGGTATATATTTTATTTGAAGACTTTCTTTGTATTAATTAAATATGTAATATACAATGCCTCATATTCTATGATATAGTGATAAGGGAAGTTGATCAAATAGTAAAGTTTGAAATTAGACAACTGAGGCCATATTATAAGCTTTTTATATGATTCTACCATCGTATTGAAGTGGGTTGAGTCAAAATTTGCTCCATGCTATCTTGTTGGATACTCCAAAGGGATCATGCTATCTATGTGGAGAAAATTAACCATTGGCTATTAACAAACAAGAGTCATTTGAGTCATCTCCATTCCATGTGGGCATGTGCCTCTTCTCATTCCATGAGATCAAAGACAGTCAGATTAATATTGATGTTGGTAAGAGTTTATACATTGAGGAAGATGATGTGACCTCTTAAAGGAAGAGGTGGAATTTTGACTGGCAACATCTCCTCATAAGGATTGGTGATGAAAATCTTTTAAAAATTTAACTTCTTGGGCATCGCCTCATCTAGGGAAGGCAATTGGAATTCAAGCCACACCTTTCTATTAATAGAGAAGATACATATGATAGTGGAAAAGAGGAAAAGGTGTGGAAGGAGAGGGAACATGGTTAAGGAAGAATATAACAAAAAAATAAAAGAGGGAGGCTACCAGTAATAGGTATAAAGGAAGCATATAGAGGACAAAGGCATGATTACCAAAGAGGAAAAGAGGAGTTCTCTGCTACAGTAGTGGATAAAATATAGTTGTTTATAGAATAGAGGGATAGAGCATATTGATATGTACATGAAAGAGGCCATTGGGGCTAGAAATGAAACTTCAATTGGAAAAGAGGGTCTAGAGCCCTTTAACAAAATAGCTCCTAGGGAATTAGGCCTTCAACGAGCTAGAAACAACAGATGAACTATATAGTAACAACAGATCAAAAAATGACTAACCAAAAACCACCGAAACAACAACAACAAAAAACAATAGAAATGAGGAACTATGGGCTATCAGTCGCCCCAAACTTAGCAAGGAAGTCCACCATCTCCTTGTAGTCACCCAAGCTATCTATTCCCACTTGTTTGACCTTATCATCCATGTCCTTGACCGCGGTGAAGATGGAAGTAGCTTGATGAAGAGCTTTGGCTACAAATTTAGCCATAACCCTCCAATTTTTCTACATAGAATCCATTATCTTCTAGAAGCTCTGAATATCCTCCATTTTCTTGTCATGCAAAGCATAGCTCCCCTTTTGACACAATCCATAGCATCCTTCACAGTGTCTTTACCAGCAGTAGCCCTCACAGTATCCTCTTGACCCTCTGAGTTAGTTTCATTCATCGAGGCAAAGTGATTGGTGCCCTCAGCTTTATGCACAGACTCCATGGGGGTTTCATCCCTGCCTTCCTCCATCGTCTCTTCCAAAAACTTAGGTTCTTCAGAAACCTCCACACCTGGAGTATTCACAGTGGTTTCCTAGCAATCTGTTTCGAGTGACTAATGCTTAGGAGAGAAGTCTCTCCACCTTCAATGCTATTATTTAGTTACAGCCCAGTATCCACTTCCACAATCCTCATAGGAGCATCCACATCAAAACCACCCTTGCCTTATGTTTTTTCTTTAGGGTAGTTTCCATTTCCTCAACCTCCACCCTATCCCTTTTGGCATTCTTCCTTTCTGTCTCCAAGGTAGTTTGCTTCTTTTTCTTGTTTTTAACAGTAATAAGGGTTTGAACAAGGTTTCCTTCCATTGTACAGGGGTCACCTTTAATTTTGGAGGTCCCTCTACAAATCTTCACTTTGCCTTTACCCCCATGGGAAGTGGTCAGTTCTGGGTCCTCAAGGATCTTAACTTGGATTGGCTTACATGGACACAAGGCAAGAATGGAAGTGATACAACCTCAAAATAAGACTTTGGTGAATAGGAATAAGAGGGTGGTTGGCATTCTTAGCCTTGAGCTCCCTAACAGTCTTCACAGAATTGTCCAAAGAGGAAAGCAAAAAGAAAGGAAAGCTAATCTCAACCTTATTCCTGAAATGATTTAGAAGAGCAAAGTGGTAGTGATAGTATACCCAGAATCTTCCCTCCACCATCAAAAATTTCATTATCATTAGGCATATTTGACCCCATGGCTCCGACAGCTTCTCCCTCTCAAACCCTCCATGAAGTTTCACAGGTACCTCGGCCTCATGGAAGAAAAGATTCATATGCTCAGGATCAGGGACTCTGCTTCTCCTTGAATTCTTTTTTCCTTTCATAGGTAAACCCATGGATTTCCCAATAACCTCTTCTAAAACTTGGAAGACAATTTTCCCAATTCTGACCTCTCTAGTTTCCTCATCCCAGGTTTTCGTGAACTGTCATGACAGGTTTCCATCATGTCCTGCCATTCCTTTGAGAAAAGGCACCACCTCTCCTTCCTGAATTAGATGCCAAATGAGAGGGTCTTGTTTGAATTCCTCCACTGAGATAGGTTTAATTTTAACAATGTCCCCTCCCACCTCACCAGTCTGAGAATAGCAGAAGCAACTGGGTTGGAACCGTTCAGAATGGTAATGCTAGCAAGAGGCAGTCTTGGAATTACCAGGGGGATCATCAAAATGGTAATTTTATTGTGTAAGGGTAATGATGGCATCGTAATTATTGTTATGAAATGCCTTGAGTTTGCCACCTAGATACATCTCATCAAGGGCAGTCTTTAGCCCCCACTTCGTGTGAAGATACGTAACGCCAACCGTAGGCCTAACCCAACCATAATAAATCATGAAGATATCTATCCCATCTGTCCTCTGTATTCCTTCCACATAACCACGCGTCATCCTTTTTGAGCTGTAGAATCCAATACCCAGATCTCCACCAATACCAATGTCCTTATGGCTTTTAGCATGCCAACCAGGCTTTCCCATCAATCTCCACTTAGTACGATTAGCAATGTCATTCCCTATATCCACGTGGACCCCTCTACTTTGTCTCTTTCTAATAAGATGTTGTCAACTACACTGTGGCCTATCCACCTCACCTTCAAAGATGACCTTAACAATCCTGCCAAGAATAATTTGAAAATTTAAAATATTGGTCCCACCTCCTCTGAGGTTATCACAGAAATCTCTGGCCCCCTATCAACCTGGTAACACTAGAGGGTAACCATCAACACAAACCACTTATGCTTCATGGCCACTTCCATCTATCACAATAAGGTTGCAGATCTCTTGAGACAGACTGGAAGCATTTTTCCAACACCGCCACCCATTCTTGTCGTTACTCGCATTAGCCAGGGCACTGGCCATAACATTTCCTTCTCTGTAAATATGGGTAATCATGTATTCCTCTAGACCATTAAGGAGGATCTTAATATCCCCCATCATGTCCTCCAGATTCCACTTGATCTGAGATAGGCCTAGAGTGGAATTGACAAGAAGCTGAGAGTCCTCTTCGATACGCAGTCTTTGTATATTCATTGAGAAAGAAAGCTTGATTCCCCAGAGCATAGCCATGGCTTCCACTTCATTATTGCTCTTAATACCAATCCCTCAAGAGTAAGCAGTGACACACACCCTATCGTCAGTTCTTATAATACCTCCACCACTAGCAGCACCTGGGTTTCCTTTGGCTGCGCCATCAAAATTAAGCTTGAAACACCCTTGCTGTGGTGGAGTCCATTTGGTCCTTGCCCGTGCTAACTTTCTGGTAGTGTCCACCTAGTAGGAATCAATATTCCAATTCTTTATCATACTTTGCTCTTCTCTTCCTGGGGGGCTATCCATAGCTTTAAACCTACAGGAATTAATGTTCTCAATCAGCAGCTTGAAGAAACATTGAAAAACTTGCAACGGAGTTCTACTCTTCTCTGTGAAGATTCTATTATTCTGTTCTTTCCATCGGCTCTAGGCTAAATGTGGGGGAATTTGATTCCAGAGTTCTTCTAAAATTGGTAGCACCAGGCTGCAGGGGAGCTTCCATTCCCAAACCACCATTTCAATGCTAGCATTCAATAACCAATTTAAATTCAACTTTTGGAGGGTTAACCCCCAAACCTCCCAAGCAAAGCTATAGTGAAGAAAGAGATGAGCTGACGACTCCTCCTCCGATCTGCAAAGAATGCATCTGGTTGGCATTTGAAATCTCCTTTTTTCAGATTATCTAGAGTCAACACTTTATTATGCATTAGGGTCCACCAAAATAAGTTGACCTTGGGAAGAAGTTTGGGGATCCAGATTTCTGTCCACACACCAGCACCCCCAAGGTCTAACAATAGATTATAAGCACTTTTGATATTAAACAATCTATTTTTATGTTTATCCCAAACCATCTTATCTCTCTTGGAAAAAAGTGAGAGTCTGTAACCTTCATCCCCTAGCTACCATCATGAGTATAGACATAAACCTCCTTCCAGCTCCCGAGCCCTCCACATATCCTTATATAATAAGTAACTTTGAAGCCAAGGGCCTCACTAAGCCTACCCACTATCCTACCATATTCTAAATTGATCAGAGCTTTATCCTTCAGCCACCAATCCTTCCAAAAATCAACCTCCTTGCCATCACCAATCCTCCATCTTAAACCTTGTCAAATAAGGCTCCTTATTTTTATAGTCCCATTCCATATAACCGAGCCTTTGGGGAGACTCACCTCTAATAGAAACCTTCTACCTTGATCTCCATTAAGATATTTGGCCCTCATGATTTCCCCCCAATCAGTACTTCCTTAAACTAGGTTCCACCCAATTTTAGCTAGAAGCACTCTATTCATCCAATGGATTCTTCTAAGGCCTAGACCTCCTTGTCCTTTAGGGGTACAAACTTTATCACAACTCACAAGAGCCATTCTTTTTTTCTCTTCCACCCCAGTCCAAAGAAACCATTTTTTAATCTATTCAATCTTATCCACAACATTCTTAGGGATTTTAAAGAGACTTAGCACATAATTGGGCATCCCCTAAAGAGAGGTTGAGAAGCTGAAACTTCCTAGCTTGACTCAGAAGGGCTCCCTTCCACCCAGCCAGTTTTCTCTAATTCTTTCCACCAACCCCTTCTAGAATTCCATAGAAACTTTGGTAGTGGTGAGGGTAAGGCCCAAATAAATGGCAGGAAGCCTTTCACTTAAATAGCCCAATATTCTTGTAATTTTCTACTGAAAATCCTCTTGAGTGTTCAAGAAATAGATGTGGCTTTTTTCTCAAAGTTGATGCTCTAACCTAAACCTCTTTCATAGTTGTTTAGAAGATCCTTCCACCTTCTAGCTTCCACCACCAAGGCCAACCCGAACAAAATAGTGTCGTCCACAAATTGTTGGATAACTAAATTCTGTGTTGTTGAAACTGGTTTGATCCCATGGAGAGTCCGCTGTATTAATAGATTACAAGAATTTCTCCCCAAGACCTCGACAATCAGAATTAATAGGTGAAGGTGATAGGGGGTCACCTTGTCTAATGCCTCTTCTAGTAGGAAAAAAACCTTTGGGGGATCCATTAACTAGAACCTAGAATCTAGCCATAGATATGCATTCTTTGATGATGTTAATAATTTTTTCATTCAATCCAAATGTTTTGAGAACTATTAAGAGAAAGTCCTAGTTAACCTTGTCATAAGCTTTAGAAATATCTAATTTGAATATCATACCTAGAGTGTTGCTCTTATGAATAGAATGGATAATTTCATGAGTGGTGATAGTCACATCCAGAATCTACCTGCCCGGGATGAAATCCTTCTGATTAGGAGCAATGAGTTTGTCTAGTAGAGGATGTAACCTGAGGACCAAAATTTTAGTGAAGACTTTGTAGACTAGGTTGCAAAGACTGGTGCATCTAAAGTCTATCATAGTCTTGGCCTCAGTCTTCTTTGAAATGATGGAAATAAAGGTGTTGTTCAGTTGCCGTAGGAGTCTCCCTGTCCTAAAGAAATCTTGAGCCACCAAAAAGACATCATTACCAACAATCTCCTAGAAATACTGAAAGAAAGCTGGGGGAAACCCATTTGGGCCTGAGGCTTTGAAGGCACCCATTGAGAAAAATGTAGCTTTGACCTCTTCCAGAGTAATAGGTTTTTTCATTAAGTAATTATCATCCTTAGAGAGAATGGTAGGAATCACTTCCAAGAGGGAGTTCATGTCCGCCTCAGGAATATTTGACTGTTTTCCCATGAACAAAGTCTCAAAGAACTTAGTCGCCATGTCTCCCAACTCTTCTTCCTCCTCAATCAATCTCCCTTGGTCATCCCTAAGCGAAGTGATGATATTTCTCTTCCTATGCCTTAGAGTTGATTGATGGAAAAAGGAGGTATTCCTATCCCCCTCCCTAAGCCATTGAACTCTAGACTTCTGCTTCCAGTAGACTTCCTCTTCCTTGATTGTTTGTGTCCATTCCTTAGAGAGATTCTTCTCCAGAGATTGTAGGTCCTCCGATATGTCTCCCCATTCAATTTTGCTTTGAACATCTTTTATATTTTCCATAATTCTTTTCTTCCTACTCAAAGATAATTGAATAAGAGAATTAGTTTCATGTTGATTTGAATAAGAGAATTGAAATCTTGTTGCTAGCAATCCATGTTTTAGCATGTTATGTTTTAATTTGAATTTACAAAATTGTGTGAAATTTGGTAATGAGAGAGAGAGGGGTACCACGAGGTGTTTCCTTTGCATCACAATGGGAGCAATCCAAGTCTCTAATTATTGTAATTATTGTAGTTATAATTTTGAGTGATTTTTACTTGATAAAAGCGCTTAGTTCTTTTCCTTATGGTGGTTGTAAAAAACTCACTAAATCATATATATTATGGTGAGGGCCCCAAGTCTAATATTTATTTATATGAAATATAACAAGACACATCAAAAGAAAATAGGGTAAGTGTATCGAAATGGGGTCAAAAGTGGCAATCATTTTCTTGAAATCATCTAAACCTAAACTTAGATGAGTAATTCAATATGTGTACACTCAAAATTTGAAAGTATGATAGCAACAAAAATTGTAATACTCCAAATCTAATTTCTAAACTACTAATTTTTTTAATAATGGTTATGTTTGAGATGGTGAAATGTTGAACACACACAAAAGTGTTCTTATTTTTATTACTAAAATATAATGTAGTGTTTGGTGTGTGCCCCCCTACTTTTTTATTCCATTATATATTTTTCAAGACTAGTTGGTAGAAATATAGCCAAGAGTGAGTACTACAAGTTTATTTTTTATAGTTTTAATGGAATATTTTTTTGTGATTTTTTCAAGTGGACGCATCTTTAAAACTGCAGCACTAAGCATGAACACCACATAACTTGCACAATTATATATATTGAAGTGTAGAATAGTTCTATATAATTTTTTTCAAATTTTGATAAGCAAATCAAAAGATAGAAAGAAAAATCAATACATATGCATTTGAAGAATATGAAGACACTATTCATAGAAAATAAAAATAAATACTTTAACTTATTAAAAATATTAAAAAAATGTAAGGCTAGAAATGTAAGAGGTAGTTCATCTTTTTGCTAGTGGTTTCATAAAATTTTATTGTAAAACACATAATGATGATAAGGATGAAGTTTGAATTCATTGTTTTATGTTGAAAACATGTACTTAAGAGCCAAAAGAGAGGTCTAACATTAAGCTTGGAAATCCAAGCCTAAAGTGTGAGATTATTAAAAAATTGAATTTGGGGTATTAAAATTTTTTATGTAGTATATAACACATATGCCTTATGTTTTACAATAAATAATGCAAAATCAAATGTGCTCATGTTTTGTTTTACATTGATTTTGGTAAAATCTAACTTGTATGCATTATAATGGTAAATGTTATGGCTTCAATCTAATCCAAGCCATAACACATAGACATTATAGTAAATATGTGTTATGGCCAATACTTGTTTTACATATAGTGTACATATTATGCATAAAATCTCCCTTTTGATGACTAAGTTATCCCCCTTCTTGGCGAACATACCCAATACATTTTATAAAATGTACAACAAGAGTACAAGCTAAAGAAGTAGAAAAATAACATATCCATGACACATAATATTGTTTACTTGCTAAGTGGTTTCTCAACCAAACATGGAGTAAACGGAAATATAAAGAAACAAAGTTCCATAAAGCATAAGATTCATACCAAAATTGCACAAAATAAAGCATTATTTCCATTCATTGAGTATATCAGTATTACATCACAATATCACAATGTCAGGTCCCCAACTATAAAGTATTGAACTAATATATAACTTGCAGAAGTTGGTTGAGATACCAACTGTCAACAACGATTACACAACTACCCAACTATTGGGGTTAATTCCTGATAACACTATAATAAACTAACTGTGCACAATTATTATTTAATTTATTATTATTTACTTGGCCAAATAAGAGTACGACTGACTACAACTCTAATCGACTATGGCTAACTACATCATCCCCCCCACAAAACAAGTTAGATTCCAAATGATGGGAAAACATGAAGCATCTAGTAAGTAAGATATTCCAAACTGCTGATGACAATACTGAAGAGAACTTTTATCTACTAGATTTTATTCCCAAAAATCCTCTACAATTGGTTGCACCACAATAACATTATTAATCAGTGCCTAATGGAATAAATTGATAATCATATGTCAGAAATTCCCCTTTCATTATCTCACTCTTAGCCAACACCCCAATTCTAATCTCACCATCATTTTGCCATTTTTGAAGCTTAGTATTGGGCTAGTAGCTATGATTGATATATTGCGATTTGTTAACTTTGTGTGTTCCATCGATGACCATTTCACTACTAATCTCACACAAATAGAAATTGGTTTCACCCCACTCCATCTTCTATAGTGTCTCTTCACATGTTTTGTCATCAATAACTTCTCCAACATATGCTATCAAGATGTCTATTTGATCTATCTGAGTATAACAACATATGCATTTTTCCGTCGATGCCTTCCTATTTTGTATGACCTTATCATATGATTATGATGAGGTGGGTCAATAGAAGAATTCCCTTCATCGCACAAGGTTCTTTTGTTTTGCCTTCCTAACGATTATCTTTGTTAATTATCACTTATTTTGGTATTTGCAATGTCTTATTCTCTGCCTAAGGTTGTACAAATATAGTCATACGATGAGGAAAACTTTAATCTTATGCAACAGAATGATGTTGGTTGGTTAATGGTTAGCTTCTCCTCTGCATGTATCTTTGGCAGATGGCTAACCATGACAAACTCTTCTTTTATCTTAGGCACATACTCTGGTAGAAAGGAAAGTTTGGAAAATTCTAAGAACTTGCACACCTCCTTAGAATTCACAATATCCAGATGGTCTAGAAAATGATTGAGGTATCATTTCATTGTACACTTAGCTTTATCTATAATAGGTCCTCTAAGTGTCCCAATGCTGGCGAATGAATGGCAATGTTGCACTCGAAGGAACATATCTACTTTTGTTTGTATAGATTTCCTCTTGGTGTGAGTATTCCAGGTCATCATCATGTTCATCTTCATCATGCCATTCAACCACTTCAGTTGTCTACTCCCCAATTCAAATACTTTGGAGCCATTCTTTTCTGTGCTCTTGTTTCTCGTGAAACTGCTCGATAATTGCATGTTTCTTCAAAGAAAAATGCAAATAGAAAAATTGAGAGGCTTTCTTTACAACTCACCATTTAAACTCCTTGTACTTAATTTGAATGATTTAGATGAGAGGAATATGGCTAATGTCGTTTGATTCGGGGCGAGTGACATCAACCACCATTGCGCGGGACAATTCCTCAAAAATTAGGATCTGCTCCTGGTCTGCCCTTGTATGTCAATTGTCTTTTCTCCTTATGAAGACTTATCTACTCCTCCCTTAGCACCAATCGTACAAGTTTCCTTTTTCTAGTAGAGGCTTATGTCTATTTAGATATTTTAATCACCAGGACTACCTTGCATTTCCTATATAAAAAATATTTTCAAACTTCATGTTGATTCAGAAATCCTGACAATTACAATTCAGTATGCCTAAAGTCTTATGGGAATCGTACAATTCTATTCACCCTTGAACCTGTCAGTTGTTCTATCCCTTGTAGATGAGAGCTCCTGTCATACTGTGTCAACCAAGGAATATGACAAGTGAGTAGAGATTGCAATCAATTGTTATGACTCCCTCTGAGGTCGATTGCAAGGCCTGGCATGCGGTTCTCTGCTTGTCCAATCATACTCGTACGACTCCCTGTATGTAAGAAAACTTTCCAAATCCTATGTCAATCCTCTATATGGAAAGAAAATTTACTTCTCTATCGATTAGATTTCAATCATCCAAAATTTCCCTAGTTCCTTTCAGATTTCCTTATCGATTGAATGGCTTTCAATTCCTTGTCATTTCAAGAATGAATAATTTCTTTTTGTCTGTTGATCTAGAATTTTAAAGAGTGGGTCATACAACTACGAATCGAATGATGCATAGTCATATGCTATAGTCCTACGACTATAGTCATACATTTTTTATTTTTTCCCTTTTTCATTTTTTTCAACTTTTTCTCAATTTTTTTTTCAATTTTTCTAATTTTCAATGTTTTTTTCATTTTTTCCATTTTTTTTCAATTTTTTTTCCAACTTTTCTATTTTTTCCAATTTTCCATCCATAACCAACTGAATCAAGTTTTTCTATTTCTCTCCGGTGGTGTCCACCTGTTAGTTGCATCTCTGATTGTAACAATTTATTGTCTCGTAATATTTTTTACTTCTCTGAAATGTCTCTTGATATTTTTCTCTTCTCCAAAATTTTGCTGTGAGGGTGATTTGATTCTGCAACAAGTAGTTGTATGCTCCAAATTAAATATTTTAATTTGATTACTTAGAGACATACCTTTATTAATTTCTTGAACTATTGTCTTTTGCAAGCCGTGTACTACATTCCACACACATAAAATGTCTAACTTTTTACAATCATCTTTTCTCTATTGCTTTTCACTGATCCCCCTAACATCAAAAAAATTCTAGTTTGATAGATATACTACATAATCCTTTTTCATTCAGTATGGTCTCTTTCTCCATGGTCTTGCTCCTTATACCCATGGTATTCTATGTACGTACAATTCAGGAGGTACGCCTTTCAGGTCCTTATATGTCTATGCGAAGGCATCTTTGTATTCTATGAAAATCTTGAATGCTATTGCCTTTAATACTGGATTCTGATCATCTCCAACCAAGATCATATGAGCATTATCTTTTTCTCCCAAGTTGACTTTCTTCATGTTCAGTTCCTCGTACTTGACCACCTAGTCTCTTTCAAAGTGGTGTACTGGTGTGTCATCTATTCTGGCCACTCCTTCCTTATATTCTCCATATTCTGGAGGAAATATCTGACTTGTCGAGGCTCCGTCTTCTTCTTCCCCTTCAGTTTCTTTGATTTACAACATGTTATAGTCTTGTTGGAATACCTCATAGTCCTCCATCTTCTAGTGGAATAATCAGTTTAGTGAACTAGTCTCGTCCTTCGAGCCTTCATGGATGTTCTAGAATACCTTCGTCATTTGGTTCTATAGTTCCCCTTTCTTCCTCCATTTTACATCCACCTTTAGATTCTGAATCTGACGATGCCAGTTCTTTGCTGACTATTTGATTTAGAAGGTCAATCACATACTTTCTTCTATTTCTCTCTATGGACAGTGTGTTTATTTTCTAGTTATGATATACTCTGGCTGCCACTAGCCATCCTCTTTTGAGCAACATGCCATATGCTTTTTTTGCACTGGGATGACTACAAAGTTTAGCAAGAATGGCTGTCCTGATCATCACCTTCTACGACATCAGTGTTCCCTATGGCTTGATGCCATGTTGGTTGGCACCCACCAATAGGAATGTTGGTGGCCAGAGTGTAGGTTTGCCAAGAATCTTACATGTGTCTTCGATTAGTACGTTGACTATCAACCCTCCATCAATGATCATGTTTGTTAGGATTTTCCCTCCAATCTCTATTTGTATGATCACCGACCTCTTCCCAATGCTTACCATCAGTAACATTGGGTTGTTGGCTTGTTCACCTTGTGGTGTTGGTTTTGCCATTAACTCCTTCCTTCGACCTTCCTATCACTATATTTGGGCATCACCGACTATGTTCATGATTGCCATTCCAAGTTGTGGCATAGCTCAAAAAAGGTCGGTCACCTTGATGGGTATGGTGGTTTGTAGTACCTACCCTATGATATTATTTTTTGCTTCTAACCACTAGGAGGTACTTGGGGTTTCTAGAGCAGTCTTTTGTTCCTTTGTCATCACCCGTTCTGCTTCTACTTTTATTTCTTTCATTCCTTTCTTTTCTGTACGTGGATATGGATAGACATCCTTCTTTGTTTGCGCTCTGGTGGCAACCAATAGTACTTCTTGGCTCTACTCCTCTACATTTAACATATTGATGTCTTTATGTTTGGGGCAGTCATTGTCTTCATGATCACCCAGTCCACACCATTTGCATAGTCTTCCCCCTAAACTTTGACCATTATGGCATTCCCTAGCAAAGTGGCCCCATTTGTTGCACTTCCATCATTGTATCATGGGCCTCCCTTTTCTATCATATTGTATTTTGTTTCTAGGACTATTGTTTTTACTTCTTCTATTATTTTGATATCTTAAAGTGGACACATTGGAGTTGTTTTAGGGTTTTGGTGGTGTGTTCAACGGGGTTGACTACTCTCCTTGTGTGAAGAGCACTTGCATACTCCTTTTTTTTAGGTTGTATGGGAATTCCTTGATGGAATGTCAAATCACTTGGCAGATATCAAAAAAATAGCTTGTTCGGGCAATTTTGTTTTGTGTGTGCTTCCCCATTTCTTTGTCATCCTTAAATTCCTTCATCATTTGTATCATGTCTTTCCTTAGTACTTGGATGGTTTTTGGCTCACCCTTGCTATTGTCATCCGTACTCCTCATTGTCTATCTTCCTCTTCCCTCGAGAAGATGTTTTGTTTCCACTTTCTATATCCATCGCTCAATTGTACGCTTCAACGTACAATGATGGAGGTATGACTTTCATTTTCTTCCTCAACGATGAGAGCAACCCTTTGATGAACCATTGTTTCTTCAAACCATTACGTGGCTGAGTCCCTAGTTTCACCAACAACTCCATGAGCTTGTGATTATAGGCTCACACATTTTCGTGCTTTCCTTGCTTCATGTTGTAGATGTATGCTACAATTTCATTGTCATTTCTGAGATGTTTGAATTCATTCTTGAATGCCTTCTTCAGTAGTTTCCATGAGGCTTTATGTGTTACTTCAAGTTTAGTGTACTAGTCTATGGCTATGTCCCTCAGCATCACTAGGAACACTCTCAGCCAATGGTCTTCATCTTCCTACCCATTGGCTATCCATATCATCTTGCAAGTCTTGTAATGTCATATTGTATCCTCTGACTCGTTCCCCATGATCTTCGAGATCTTATGCCTCTCATTGGTTGATGAAGTAACCATGTTTCTTCCCCGATGCCCTCCCTGTGTGTTAGACCTGATTGGATTGGTTCTCCCACAATGTTCCAGTGCCTCTCTTCCTCTCTCAGCCACGTACGGGTCTTCTCCATGTGTGCTCTACACTTCAAGTCTCCTAGAGTTTGTTCTAATACTTTCTCTGCCTAGGAGTCTTGCGTTCAGGTTCTCCAATCCTTGGCCCTTCATCCTCTAATATGGACATCACTCAAATGCAACATATGCTTTTTTCGAGCTCTTTTGTCAATTTATTTTTATTATTTTATTTTCTTTCTTTATTTGACACTAGCATCCTAAAAGTTCCTTCATCAGTTTCCTTGACGAGTTTTCGGTGCAACTCAGCAGTATCTTGATTTATCTCATGAAGATCTTCATTTGTTTCCTCAACAATTCATTTCAGTATCCTTCTTTGGTTCTCTTCTTCCTTTAATATCAGTGATCTTTATACTTTTTCCTCAGGTGCTTCTTGACCCTAATCCAGACATATGTACTTGTTCGGTTGTAAGGGCGTTAATTGTATGGCATACGATAGCGGTTAGCATCGCGCTCCTCTTCTATGCATTTCATATGTTCTTTATATCTCTGTAATATTTGTTTTTGATGCTACTCCCTATCCCTTTCTTCATGGAGGTCTTGTAGAATTAACTGGTTTCGTGCCAAAACTCTGGGCATGTGATTGAAACAGTTTTCAACCACCCTATTAACTTCTAGGTTTTCTTCAATTATCTCTTCTGGGATGTTTCTATGGTTAGCTTTGTTTCTCTATTGTTGTGTTCACACTAAGCTCCATAGATATAAGAGGTATTGTATTAGATCTGAAAGACAAGGCTGAGAAAGCTGTGTTTATTTGATGAAAAATGTAGATACAACCCACAGATATAAATTGTGGTGAAGTTGGTTAAAAAATAATGGTTATGCCCAACTAACATAACCAACGTAATAGATGTACTTACGTATAAAACAATGTAATATATTATGCTAACATTCCCCCCTTATTACATTGTTCTTTCAAATGGAGCCCCGAAACAATTCAAATTTGATCTTACCAAGAGACTTGGTGAAGATATCTGCTATGTGAGTCTATAGGGCAGTACTAGAGCTAGATGTGGTGGTTCAGAACTTGGTCCTAAATGTAATGGCATTCGACCTCAATATGCTTGGTTCGCTCATGGAAAACTAGATTCTTCACAAGCTTGAACACACCCTGATTATCGCAATAAGGAATGGGTGACTTCTCTTTAGAAATGTCCATGTTTGCCAGAATGTGATGTAACCAAATTGCTTCGTACACAGCTCCTCGTGCGGTGCGATATTAGCCTCAGTGGATGAAAGAGAAACAACAGTTTGCTTCTTACTAACCCATGAAATAGGCCTAGATCTGAGATGAAAAACATAACTTGAGGTTGATTTCCTATCATCTACAGATCCTGCATAATCCGAGTCTGTATATCCCTATAAGAAGAACTGGTTGTTCTTCTTATATTCTAGACCATAATCAACTGTGCCTTAGATATATCTCAACACATGTTTTGCTGCAATCCAATGACACTTCTTTGGCTCCTGCATGAATCTAGAGAGATAGCTAATAGCAAAACATAAGTATGGTCTGGTGTATGTCAAGTAGATGAGGCTCCAAACCAGAGAGAGTCGTCTACTTTAGGTGAATCTTAGAAGCGAGATAGTTGTAAGCCTTTCTCCATTGGACTGGAAATAGGCTTACAGCTAACCATTCTATACTTCTCTAGGAGAGTCTTGGCATATTTCATCTGGGAGATGAATATGTGGTTCTTCTTCTACCATATCTCCAACCCAAGACAATAATGAAGTAGCCCCAAATCTATCATGTCAAAGGACTTCTTTAGATCATTCTTTACATCATCAATGAGACTATCTAAGCTGCAAGTGAGAATAAGATCATCCGCATACAAAACTAAAATGACACTCATTCTTCTTAATATACAAATTAGGATATGAGGGGCTACGAGTGAATCCATGCTGTAATAGGTGACCATCGATTTTAATGTACCATGCCCTACGAGCTTTCTTAAGGCCATAAAGTGACTTGATGAGATGACATACCTTGTGTGGATGTTTTTCATCAACAAAACCTTATGGTTGGGTCATGTACACTTCTTCTTTTAGATCACCATTTAAGAAAGCACTCTTTACATCCATCTGCTGAAGCTTTCAGCCCTTCTGTGTTGCCAATGCACAAACCATTCTAACTATTTTGATCTTCACAGTGGGTGCAAAGGTCTCCTCATAATCAATGCCCTCTTGTTGAGCATATCCCTTTTCTACAAGTCGTGCTTTATATTTGTCGATAGATTCATCTGCCTTGTACTTTGTTTTGAAGATCCATTTGCAGCCAATGGGTTTCTTTCCTTCAAGTAGCTCAACAAGTTCCCATGTATGATTTTGCATTAGGGAATTATACTCTGCATCCATAGCCTTCTTCCACTGAGGTTGTCTTATTACCTCTTGAACTGTGTCAGGTTCGGTGCTGTCAACAACAATACTCATGAGCACAAGATTTACTTCATTTCTTGTCTGGCTCCTAGTTTTGATTCCTGATGAAGTGTTTGGAAGAGTATGCAGGTTTGAATTCTTGATTGCACTTTAGACCCACTTCGGAGGTGGACTGTGCTATTGCTAGTGTGTAATGTTTTCTAGATGGTCCAAATCAACAAACAACTCTTCTTGTAGCTCACTTTCTCCGTGAGAGTCTTCTACATGCTCATCATCTAATTGTGAGAGCAATCTATGAGAGGTAGGAGGTTGTTTCTCTTCTTTTTGTGTTCATGAATCAAATGATGATTCATCACATACCACATCTCGACTCTCATATATCTTCTTTGTCTTAGGATCTATTAGACGATATGCTTTTGATGGAGTTCTGTATCCCAACAATATACACTGGAGTGTCTTAGGATCAGTCTTCTTTCTCTTATTGCCAGGGACATGCATGTATGTTGTGCAACCAAATACCCTTATATGAGAAATTGAAGGCTTTTGTCCACTCTATACCTCTTCAGGTGTCTTGTTTTGCAAGATCTTTGTTGGTGCCCTGTTAATTCGGTATACAGCTGCCTGCACTACTTCTGCCCAAAATATTTTCTGAAACTTAGTTGTGGAGAGCATGCATCGATCCATTTCCATGACAGTCTGACTGCGACATTCTGTAACTCCATTTTGTTGGGGTGTATAGGGAGCAGTCAGGTTCTTCTTGATGCCATTATGCTTCAGGTATTCCACGAAATCCTTGGAGGTGAAATCCCCCCATCGATCTAAGTAGAGGACAAGAAGAGACAGGCATGTTTCTTTGATAACCCGCTTGTGAAAGTCTTGAAAGTTGGCAAAGGATTCATGCTTCTTGTTGAGAAAGTACACCCATGTTTTTTGAGAGAAGACATCCACCAACAATTGAAAGTACTTATGTCATAAAAATGAGGTAGGCATGGGTCTGTACAGACCGGTATGTACCACCTCAAGGTGATGTTTTGCATGGAAGCTACTAGCCTCGAATGGATCTCTGTGTTGTTTACCTGCAAGGCATCCAGGACATAGAGGTAATGAATTTGAAATTTGAGGAAGTCCTCTTACCATTTGTTTGGAGCTGAGTTGATGCAAGGAGCTGACTAAAAGGTGCCCATAGCGATAGTGCCAGAGTGCAGTAGATTCCATCATTGAAGCTGATAGAGCTACTATAGGGGAGGAGACAACATCTAATGCAAATAGTTTATCCTTCATAAATGCTCTAGCAAGTATAGTACCCTCTCCTTAGATTAGATAGGTCTGGATCCTGTCCTTTACTTGGAACTCCACTTTCAGTTTGTTGTTCAGAAGTTGACTGACAGATAATAGGTTTGTTGTCAAACCAGGAACATACAACACCTTGGCAAGGGTACAACAACTTGTCCCAAGAGGAATGATGACCTTTCCAATTCCCTCTGCAACATACTCCTTGTTGTCAGCAATTTGAACTCTATCTCCAATAGGTTGTTCTGTCAGTGCATCAAATAACTCGCGATTGCCTGTCATATGCTTGCTGGCACCTGAGTCTATCAACCAAATATCCCTCATGGGCTGTGAGGTTTGGGAGACTAGGATGAGATTGTGATAAGTGCCATAGTTGGCTATTTCTGGTTCATCTTCTTCTAATGCATCATCCTATTGGGCCGCTACATTGCCTTTGTGCTTTCTACGACAATGACGATGCTTGGATTGCTAAGTATCACTAGAACCAGAAAAGCCTTCTTTACTTGAATTGCCTTGTGTTAAGGCATTGTACCAATAGTTGATAGTGTCATGATTGCTTTTGTTGCATATAGGACACCATTAGTTTGCCTTTAGAGGCCTCAACTGTTGATGTTCTTGTTGTTTCTGTGGATGCTTTTTAATAGACTTCTGACCTTTTGACTATCTATAAATCAAGGCCTTGTCCTCAAGTTCACCTTGGACTGATTGGATGGCTTCTTCTTCCTGCAATAGATTCACCAATTCTTCAAATGATACCTCTTGCTTTGTGATGTTCAGCATGGTGACAAAGATTTTGAACTGAGATGGCAGAGCTCTCAGCATAATTTGGATAAGTAATTTGTCCTCCAACTTTTCTCCAAGTGCAACAAGCTTAGCTCGTAGTTCAGATACCCGCCATAAGAATTCCTCAACTTTCTCACTAGCTTGCATATAAAGAGTATGTAGCTTTGACTGTAGATGGAGGATCTTCGTCTGATTCTTTGCTTGGTAGATTGTGAAGATAGAGTCCCATGCCGCCTTTGATGTTTCCACATCCTAAATGTGAGGTTGGACTTCATCGGTGATGCTGAGTGTTATCCACATCAATGCTTTAGCATCGGCATTGTCAAACTTTTGCCTTTCATCTGCGTCATTCGGTTGGGTTATGTCACCAGTGATGATTTCCCATAGCTCCTCAAAAATGAGAATTGTTCGCATTTTTGTCTTCCATGCGACATAATTTGGCCCTTTCAAGAGATGAGCATCAGAGAGAAGCAATTTTGGCACTGACATTGTTCAACATAAATAAAGAAAAACTAGTCCACACAACAATTTTATTATTAAATTTATTTGTCAATACATTCTCTAAGAAGAAATTGTAGCATGGAGATGAGCATGATAGGCCTGTGCTCTAAGACGTGGGTGCTTGTGAGTGCATTCTACCTCATCTTCGTCATTAGCATCATAACCTTCATCAAGTTTCGCTCTAATCTTCCTTGCTTGACATTGTACATCAAATAGAAAGTAATCTAACAATCCTTGCCTAAACAATTCATCGAATTGAAGATTACTTGAGTTTTGTAGTGCATCTAAAAGAGAAAAATACAACCCTGAGCTCTCTGAAACTGCACGTTCACCTCATGGTGGCTCATTTTCCTATTACTGGCCACACTATTAGCATCGAGTGCAGTGGACATCTAATTTTATCTGATTGCGCGGTTCTGCAGACAAATCTTCCTCCTTGTTTCTTCACGTAGGGTTCACCATTGGCATGTTAGGTCTCATGTCTCCTTTTAGCCTCCAAGTCTTCTTCACATGGGGAGATAGGCTATAGACACCAAAAGTTATTTCTTCCTGAACACTTTTAGCACCTAAATCCTCCACGGTCAGCGACAGACTTGAATCTTCAGTGCTCTGATACCATTTGAAACATGAGATAGAGAAAGTTGTGTTTATTTGTTGAAAAATGTAGATACAACCCATAGATATATACTGTGGTGAAGTTGGTTGAAAACAATAGTTATGCCCAAGTAACATAACCAATGTAATAGATGTAGTTACGTATAAAAATAATGTAATATATTATTCTAACAAGATCATCTTCCCAATCATTTTCTTCTCGCTCGTTGTCCTCACTGCCACTTTCTATACGTTGCTCTTGTATTTCTTCTTCTATTAGTTCTACTTCTCTTATGGGTTGTGGTTCTTCACTGGATTGTATAGGTTGACCCATTATGATGCCATCATAATTGTCTCCCCCACTCATCACCGACTATTGGATTTGTCATCGATGACTCAATTCGTCATCAACCTGACTTTGAATTAGCAATGGCACCAAATGTTTACTCACTAAGTGGTTTCTCAACCAAACATGGAGTAAATAGAAATATAAAGTAACAACTATAAAGCATAATGTTCATACTAGAATGGCACAGAATAAAGTATTATTTCCATTCATTGAATATATCAGTATTACACCACAATAACACAATGTCGGGTCCCTAACTACAAAGTATTGAACCAATATATATCTGGCTAAAGTTGGTTGAGATACCAACCGTTAGCAATAATTACACAACTACCCAACCATCGGGGTTCATTCCCAATAACACTTATAATAAACTAGTTGTGCACAAGTATTATTTAATGTAGTATTATTTACTTGGCCAAATACGACTACAGTTGACTACAACTCTAACTGACTATGGCCGACTGCATATAGTGTACATATTTTGCATAAAATCTCCCTTTGATGACTAAATTATCCCCTTTCTTGGTGAACTTACCCAATACATTTTATAGAATGTACAACAGGACTACAAGCTAAAGAAGTTGAAAAGTAACATATCCATGACACATAATATTAGACCTTAAAGGTATTTGTTTCATCGTATGTAATGCCAATTTTTTTAATAAACTATGAATTTATCTAAGGACTTTTTATAATTTAGTTCCTATGGAAACTTAGATATCCTCTCAAGTTTGAAAAATCAGAGGGTCTTGGTTAATTGATGGGATTCATATGTATTAACATTGCAAATGCCTTAACTGAAAATAAGGGGATGTATATTCTTTGATTAGATCTAACGTTATGACCTAAATAAAAAACTATTCCATGTAAATACTTTCATAATTGAATCAAATTAATAAAGGATGTATTTCTTTATTCATTGGTATATCACTGCATGTTGGATTGATAATAGAGGAGGGAGAACTTGATTACTAACATAATAGTGTATAAGAACATTAAATATGATTGGGAGTGTGGATATCTTAAGGTCTTTTTAATATTTTACTATGAATCAACTGTTAGTGTAGATATCTATTATTACTTATTTAAGTAATTATGCATGTACCTAAATACACATGTCATAAGTCATCTTAGGTGGCTTTGTGAGCCGACTTGGAGAGTTTGTCAAAACTCTTCCAAGGTATGTGTTCATTTGTAGGAACAAACCAACCACCTTGAGTTGAGCACTCTTAGAGTGACTCAAACTCCATACTCTATATGTACAAGCTTATTTGACTATCAGTCCACTTCAAATTAGTAATCAACATTGGCTTATTGATTCTTGGTTTCTAATATCAACACATCAAGTGCCAACGATAGACAAATTGGGTCCATCTTTGTGTATTTAAAGGCTTGTTCACTTGTAGATATTCTCAAAAGAATTGACTAAAATTTCATGATTCTCTTAAAATCTTCTCAATGAACCTTAATTTTAGCCAATAGTTTCTTCTAAAATGATGTTGACCATCTATTGTATCATCAAATCAACATTTAGGACCATATTTGTATGCATTCATGACATCTTATAGGGACACCCACCTAAGCCTTGCAAATCTTAAAGCGTAAGAAAGAGGACCTTCTCTCTTTGTTGGGTTTGTTCATACAACCATTATGATCATAGAAACTTATATAGCCTCTAAAATTGGTGAAAATCTCTAGAGGATATAGTGAAAATCTCTAAAATTTGCTGCTGGATTGCT
Source organism: Cunninghamia lanceolata (assembly GCA_027924645.1). Lineage (NCBI taxonomy): Eukaryota > Viridiplantae > Streptophyta > Pinopsida > Cupressales > Cupressaceae > Cunninghamia > Cunninghamia lanceolata. The sequence goes on along the minus strand of BSBN01000130.1, from coordinate 10,961,029 downwards.
CTCCCACTGAGCTACTGGCCCCTCTTGGGCCAGTTCATCATCGGTCGGGGTATGGCTTATTTCCAACACCAACACCCCCCTTAAGCCACACCTCTTGTGTGCTTGTGGCTCCTAGCCTGGGCCTAGCTCTGATACCATGTTAGTTTTTAGGATCATAAATGTAAGCAATCAGAAAATGCAACACATAAGACAATAAACATAGCAGGTACCATGGGAAAACCCTCCTACTCGAGGGAGAAAAACTCAACAAATATATCTCTTATATATTGAAGGAATAAGAGTAGAAATTTGCTTACAACTCAAGCCCAACACAAGGCCAAATTTGATACAATGAATAATAGCACCTCTCCTAGATGCAAAGATACAAATGAATATGTTTCTCCTTGAAATCTGCTCTGCTGCTAAAGGAATGATAGAACTTCTGCTAGAGGTGTAAATGAAGTGATTGAATTGAAGTATATATACAAATCAAGGTGACTTTTCATATGCATCGGCATCTCTTCATATGCTTTGGTGTCTCTTCATATGCTTTGGTGTCTCTTCATATGTGACTTCTCACTATTTAGATTTGGGAGAAGGATATCTCCTGCCACTAAAACATCAACACTCCCTCTTAGCTAGGGAGGTATCCTTCTAGATATCCATTTCATGGAGTCTCTCAACATGACATCCACAATGGCTACACCCATTAGTGAGAAGAATTTATCATAGAATCACTCAATGTGATATCATCATGGAGTCACTCAACATGATGTTCACCATGGCTACTCCCATGTGTGGAAAGGAACATGTGCATAAGTGCCCATCACAGAGTCACTCAACGTGATGTCATCATGGAGTCTCTGAACATGACCTCCACCATGGCTACTCCTAGAGGGTGGAAAGAAACATGTGTACAAGTGCCCATCACTGAGTCACTCAACGTGATGTCTTCATGGAGTCTCTCAACATGACATCCACCATGGCTACTCCCAGAGGGTGCATAAACACAAGTACAAGAGAATCATCATGGAGCCTCTCAACATGATGTCCACAATGGCTACTCCCATTAGTGGAAAAAATACATCGTCATGGAGTCACTCAACATGACGTCCACCATGGCTACTCCCAGAGGGTGGAAAGAACCACATCTCCATCTCAGAGATGGACAAGGGCTTGCACCTCATATTTCCCCATCACAGAGAATATACACTACAAGGGCTTTCACCTCATACTTCTCTATCATAGAGAAATATACACTACAAGGGCTTTCACCTCATACTTCTCCATCATAGAGAAATATACATTGCAAGGGCTTTCACCTCATACTTCTCTGTCATAGAGAAATATACACTACAAGGGCTTTCACCTCATATTTCTCTATCATAGAGAAATATACATTGAAACAAATCTTCATGATGATGTTACTCCCTCTGAAGCTCCAAGTACTTGCATCAACCTTCTAGCCTCCTCGTCCAAGATTGCCTACAATGCTTGTCTTAGAGGAACGGTTTTCAACGCACGCCTCTAGCACTACTGACTTGTGAGAGTTTAGGACTATCCTCCTTGATCTCATCCTAGATCACCCTATTATGAATACGTTTGGGGAGCTGCCAATGTCAAATTCGGATTGATAGTCTTGTTCAATTCTATTCTTAGCAGCTGAAGAGGTCTTCCAAGCACTGCAAACTTCACTTCTTCTTAGTGAGTCACAAAACTCCCTCTTGATCCCTACCTCAGAGATTGCAAGGAAATCCTCTAGAAGTGAACTCCCCTCCATTGACTGATATCAGAGCCTTATTCCTTTTCCCCAACATGCTCTCAACTCATGCCTTGAATTCTCAGAATTTAACTTCTTCTGAATGTCATTTCCTCCTCTTCAAAGTATCTAATCGCAATGACAATCTGTAAGGATTCTCCATTGTTTAGTGTCTTCATCTTTCTCAATCTTCTTTGCTAACCCAACCTTGTGCCCTCCAGAGATGTCTCCAGTGAAGTTATGTGCCACCAACTCAGTTTGATGGCTGCAAGCTATGACTCCATGATTGTTCATTTCTCCAGCCGGCATGCCTTCCTCACAGGATGCCTCAAGATCTTCCTCCCTTTGAATTCTTTATGTAGTCTCTCATCATCCTTTTGCTCCTCAATCCATCCTGGAAGCATTTTAGAGAGATTACTAATAGTTCATAGAATCAAACTACCCCAAAGAGAAATATTCAGACCAATGCTAGAAGCATACTATTCCCAATGTTAGTGCATGAATTAGCTACATCATTATTCAAAGGTACACACATAAAATACTTATCTCTTTATTGTGACGCTCTTTTCACTTCATCTTCATCCGCTGCCTTTGTTGCATCTGTCCACCTATTGGCTGCAACATATACATTTGACAACAACACATAATTTTTCCTGTAATTTCTTTCCAATTGCTTCCAATGTCTTCTTCTAAACCATGCATACAAGCAAGATTTTTTTCTTTTAAGATCAGTTGTGGGTGTCACCAATACATGAACATTCTTCCCAACCACAGTCATTATGTCCATTGTGTTCTCAGGATTTGATAGTTGTGTTGTGTTGAAAAAATGAAGCATTTTTAGAGAAAATGGGGTGGAATACCCCAAGAAGCCCTTCCCGAGACTGATCCTACACAACGTATTGCAGACAAGTAGTAGTGAGAATGAGTCTTCTTCCATTTGCCTTGTGCGGTGGCCAAAATGAAGTAATCTAGCCCTGCTAGGAGAGGGTGACCTTCTGTGTCTAGTAAAATGTCATTGTCATTATCTCCACTCGATGGCACTGTCCTTGAAGTAGCCAAAGACAAGAGGATCACTAGTGAATGGCCATTGTGAATGTGGCTTCTAACAAATTTATCTTCGCAACTATTTCAAAAATACTCTTTTTACTATAAGCCTACAGTTTGTGAGTTTTGCCTAGGCATTTCATTATCCAAGAAATTCCACAAACAATTCACATACCTTCTCTATCATTCAGGCTGCACCTATTTCTTTGGCATTGTGTCAAACAACTCACATGGTTTGTTGATGCTTCACTGGCATGGCATTTCAAAAATTTCACATACTTATCTTTCTTTGGCTTTGAATAACTTGTGAGTCGTAATCTTGCAAAGAACACATTTTTAATCTGTGAGAAGAACGACATTCATCTTGAGCAAGACCATGTGACGGCATGCATCAAAGACTTTTGTGTCCTCTGAAAAAGTCAGTGCCCTTGACAATCTCAGTCTCCTAACAGTCCTCTCACCTTGTGGATATTGTTGTATGAGTTATCTGCAATACATCTATGTAGGCTACAACAAATCCATCTTTATCAACAATTGGAAGATGCAAAAGATTTCACATCATGCATGATGTGCAGTGCATCAACAATTGTTGTGTCTATAGTTGCACACTCTGGATTTCGAGTCATTACCTTATCTACAAGAGTCGACTTTGCAGAAAGGTTTAGTACAACAACCCATTCACCATCTTCTTTTTCTGCACAAATTCTCCTTCAAAGATCTGCCCTTAGGTCCGAAAAGTTGACTTGACTCCTTAAACAAATCTGATTAGATCTTTTCTTAGACCTACTCTGATACCATGTTGAGACATGGACCAGCTAGGACTCAAACCTAGGACCTTCCATTTGCTGCTAGAGTGCTCTACCACTGAGCTACTGGCCCCTCTTGGACCAGTCCATCGTCGGTCTGGGTGTGGCTTATTTCCAACACCAACAAAAGGTAGGGATAAATCATTAAAAATCTGATCGATTTACTTCTTCAAAGTGGTAGCCCGAGTAACTAAAGGTTTTATTTGTGCATCTTTGTTCTTGTACAAATTTTATTCTCCTCCAAAGGTGGAGTGGCGACTCCATTAAATAACCTAGAAAGAAATTGCAAAATAGTTGGGAGAAGATCGGTCTTCAAAAATAATCCAACTTGAACCTAACCCTCGAGTTGGAACGAAGAGCAAATACAGCATAACGATGAATACTTACACACTGTACCCTGTAAATCGAACGATTGCCACCTATCTTGCGAATAACGAAGCCGACAATGTTAAAAGAATAACGTACAAAATCTGAAGCGATGAGATAAGTTTCGTTACGTACAGCAAGTTGCAAACAGTTCTGTTGTCGAGAATGTGCGGACAACCCTTTATAAGCAATCGCAGCCACATTGGGTGCAGTTTTGCTTTTTCGACGACAATAACAGCATAACACCAGGAATAATGCAAGGACAATGATTCAAATACAGAAGTTTACAATGAAACTGAAACCATCGAAAGAGCTCAAAACATTTAAAATTCTGCATAAAACGTGAAACATTTATATTGTAATAGGTGTATATCGTTAGTTGAGTTATTTTTGGTTACTATCTTATGAAGGATTTAGCATGTTTGGGGCAATCTTGATAATAAGATTCACTAAGTATAGAACGAAAATTAGATGTTGTGAATAGACAGAATCAATGATATAGTGTCGTGTAGTCGACATTATGTTTAGGAGTTGAATTATTTATTTAGGCTCGTTGTATTTAGCTGGGCTTAAACAACACACACTAAGCTTTGACTTGCTTAGGTGGCTGGTGGGCCCTTTCTCTTACTCTGTTTTGTTAATGTGTTAATAAGAGAAGGGGCCCACCAGCCACCTAAGCACGTCAAAGCTTAGTGTGTGCTGTTTAAGCCCAGCCATTGCATTTGATGTATGATGCTGATACTAGTGAATAGTATCATTTTGGCTTAAAATAAATTCTTGGTTTTTGTGAATATTTGTCATGTTGATTGGAACAAGGAAAACATAGCAAATGTTTGGTTCATTCCATTTTTAAACAGAACTTTTATAGAGGTTGTTATACCTTGGTTGGTGATGAGCTTGCGATAAGCTCATTTTGGCCTAGCCCTCCATTTGTCTTGGTTTGCATGACCTTGTCTCTTGCCTTATAAAGTTGGAACATAGTGCTTAGGGTTATTCATGTTTGCAGGCATGTCAAGGATACCTTGGTTAGCTCAAAAATCAAATCTGAATTTCATGTTTGTAGGCATGTCAGGGATCCCTTAGTTAGCCGACAATCAAATTTGGAACCTTCGGGACCCTAAGATTCAAAAACTAGGTTGCTTGCTCTGGTAGGTCACTATTTTACTTTGGATGACTTGACCTGGAATAAGGGGTGATTTGGGGCTCACTTATTTTACCAGGAGCAACCCTAGGGGTGACCTAGACTAGTGAAAGGGGCAACTTAGACTAATGAAAGCGGCGACCCTTAGACAATGGGCATTTCCTAAATTCTTTTGGGAAAACTTTCTAAGTTAAAGTTGATCTTTCATATGTCTAGCTTTACTTCCTACCATCTCATTTTCTAGATGTATGAGTTACTTTCTAATTTACTCACTCCTTTGTGTTGGTATGTATGCCTTTGTCTTAAAGAAACTAGTCAACAATTTAATTGGTTGAGGTTTTGGATCTCTCAATTGACCTACCTCTTGTGTAGGTAATCCTAGTGTTTAAATGTCACTCCCACATCCTTTTGGATGTTGGTTGTGTCATCTTGGGATGTGTAATGAAGCGGTGTGTCGTTCTCATTATCATCCTTATGTTCATGAGAGAATGAGATTGTGGAGTAGAGTCTAAGTTCCAATGTTAGAGGAAACTATATCCTCTTGTAGGGTCATTATGGTGAAGTTGCCACACAACATGGTTAAGGATTCTACTTCAGTTGCCATTCTTCACGTGGATTGGTATATCATACTTTGAGTGTCATTGTAGTTTTTCATGCAATCTCGAGTGTGTAGATGTGTAATGTGGCTTATTGATGTCATATTTAGATAATAATAAAATGTTTATCTATCATTTGACCACTCATGTCTTGGGAATAAACTTCAAGCATCACATTTGGTATTAGAGCTCATGTTGCAACACTAGGAGCTGTAGATTATGTTGTGTTTGTGTGTGGGTCTTGTGCATGTTTAGTGGAGCTTTCATGTGTCCTCGCTACCTAATTACTCGAGGATCCTTGAGTCAAATTATGATGGCTCAACTAGAGAGCAATTTCCTTAGATGATAGCTAAATAAGGATTTTATATCTTAGATGACCTGAGGCAAGTGCTTTAACATATATCACCTCATTTGACCGTATAGTCACACCTAGTGGGGTGTCATCCCATTGGTGGATGTAGTGATGTTCTGATCATGTATATGGCCTTTGTTGATGGTGTCCCTCTACCATCTAGGGTTCTATAGTAAGTGCAAAGGCTTAGGCCTCATTAGGGATCCAAGGGGGTTGAACATAGAGCTTCCAACGGTGATCTTACTCCTCATGGTCAGTTGGAGTTGTTTCTAAACCTTAGTAGGTACCTCCAAGAGGTATGCCTAGTGTTAGTTTTCTCATATTGAGTAAAAAAGACAACATGTCAGAGTGATTTTAGGTATCATTAGCTAGCTAGAGGTTGTCAAGCCATCCCCATTGACATGGGCTACTAGTAGTTGGGTAGATCACAATCTATGTAGACTTGGATTGTTGGACCATGGTATGTTTGTTGTCAAACTAGACTTATTGTTCAATTCTATCAAAACAATCCATCAAAAATTGGTGGTCAAGATAGAATTACATTTCACCCATTTGTGCGCAAGTAATAGTCCATTGGTATTTGTGGATATATTGCTATTTTTTTATTATATGTGGCTACTTGTGTTTTGGATAATGTTACTATCTTTGCGATGCTTGGAGAAAGTATTTACCCTATAACATAGTTTTACTATTTGGATAAAATCTTAATTAATTGATTAATATTAAATATATGTTTTATTAACTAAACTATCACATAGGAATAGCATTATATTTATTTCTTTGTTAAATGATATGGACCATGCAAAATTTATACCCTTTCATAGATCAAGATTTTGATAAAAGGTTAGTGAATTTAATGGGCCATCATATTTCATTTTGATTTTGCATTAATTCAATTTATGAAATGAAGGTAAAAAAAACATTGAAATTGAAACTAAAATTATAAAATTAACATTGCAAATCATATAGAATGCTAAAATATTTTAATGAACATTCATGCCCTCATGGCTAGACCTTTTACCTTCTCAGAGAAAAAAATTGGCGTTGCATCAATGGAAGAAATGTAAAGGTTGTTAGTGTGATGGCTCTTATTTTCCCAAATAAGGAAAGACAAAGGCCTTAAAGCACAACTCTCTATTGGCTACTGCCTCTATGTCCCTTTGTTTTCCTTGCAACCAAATAAGACACTTTGTGATTTGATATCCATATTTAATATCTTTGAAAGACTTTCAAATATGTGATATTTTTAAATGACCTCACATGACCTAATGGAATCTATTCTAAATTTTTTGTTGGGCATTGTAGTGGATTTTCCACTACAGGTGCCTAATATTTATTTAGCCTTACTCTTATATATGTTGTTTGCATACTTATAATCTTTTATTCTTTAAAAAAAATATTGTATTTAATCTATTGTGGGTGGCATTTAGATTATAAGGCTAGCGATATTAGCTTCCCCATGTGCCGTTTGATTTGTCAGTTCATAGATTTCATGGATAATGGTTTATGACGTTTGCAATGAAAGAGTCAAGTAGAAAAGTTTTAGACCCTTGCCAAAGTTGTCCCAAGTTTCAAGTGGGGCCTGTGAGACCTTCAAGAAAAAATGAAGATAGTGTGCTAAACCATGTGGTGTCATTGTAGGAGTTTATAAAAGATTAAGAGATGTTAACATCATGCTTCTCCATGCATAGTCTAATTCACTAACTTGTGAATTTCATCCAATAGCCCACCTAGCCATATGGTTGCAAATGGTTGAGTAAATATAAATACCCCTCAATAGAGCTAATTAATTCTAGATCCTTTTATCATGATGCATGATTCAAAGATAGTACAATCAGGATTAATAATAACAATGATAAATATCTACTTCTATTCAATTCCTAGATTCCCTATAATCAAATATCCTACTCACCAAATATTGCTACTATAAATCATAGGTGGTGTGAGACATTATTGTGGCCCCTCAAATGTGCCAAGAGATCATTCACAACAAATGAATTAAAGAAGTCACAACCTACATTGAGGATGGTGGACATCATGATAATTGATTTTAATGTCCTTAAGGCAGATATTTTGAGAGGATGATGAATCAACACTTAGATCTTAATTGATTCCTTTTTGAAAAGATAATATTTTGTAGCTGGGCCTATTGGCCTAATGTATTAGCTTCTCTTTTTTCATGTTTAGCACTAGACGACCTTTGTATATATTTTATTGTGAGAAACTATTTCCTATCATTATGATCTTAAATAGAATTAATGTAATAATCAGTTTATGAGATTGTTATTCCACAAATTATGACTCCTCACTATTCTGCATGAAATATTGTGGTTACTATTATGTTGTAAATTATGCTTCTTGGTTGTGCAATCACAATTTCACTATGTGTAGCCCCTCCCTTTAGTGATCCCAAGCCTACTCCATTTTTAGGTCTACCCTAAAGTCATGATTTGGTCCTGATTTCATTGGAATGTCACAATTCTAGTTAAAGTTTGGTCGTGACCCAAAAACTAATTGTAAATTTGGAGTAACTAGCTCTATATAAAATGTTGTCTTGTAACTTAATTTTCCCAAAGAGCCTAGGGCTCTTAGAGCCTTGGTCCCTCCCATGTTTTTAAGGAGGCAAATTAAGTCCACAAGTTAGCCTTTGTGTTGGTTAAGCTTGCCCTAGACTCAAATTTGGTTTTTGGTGTGTGTTGTCAGTTATTTAATTTGAATTATTCATTTCTAGCACCTTGTATATAAGCAAGTGACCTGTTCACTTAAAACTAGATGTGATCTGCATTTGATATTGGAATACAATCTCTCTATGCACTATTATGCTCTTGGAAGGATTTGTGAAGGCTAGGAAGTGAGATCTTGAGTCTATCTCATCGTTCCTAGGTTGAAGCACTTTACATGATTGGGAGAAGGGTTGGAACCACCAAGTAGAGCTTGGCTTGAGTACCCTCCTAGGGTATGGCTGCATTACCTTCTTATTCAGCAAACCTTCTGTGAATCCTCATCCTTGAGGTGATGTTATATGTTTCCTTGAGTGGAAGATCTATTTGATCATCCTATCATATTTTCTTGTCATCTAGGGTTAGTGTTTGATATATTTGATTAGATCTAGCATGTTACTACTCACACTTAGGGTTTCTAAGCACACAAAACATCTTTTTCTAATCTTGGCTATCCATGAGGTAGGAACAACGAAACGATGGCTTGACTGATGCAATCTCCTATATAGCCACAACACTTTTTACCTTGTTTTGTGTGTGCAGGTTGATTTTACAGGTTTCAAAAGATACCAAATGGAGAGAAGATTGATTTTATAGTTACAGGTTGGGTGAAGTTCCATGTTTTTGCAAAACCCTCATTAGGGTCTAGGGCACCCAGCGCCATGGTACCCCTAATTTTAGGGCCCAGATTCTTATTCTCCTCTATCTCTTGATCTCTACTATCATTTCAAAATCTCTATTTCTATTTCTGACAGTCATTTATTGGTTAATGTTCCTCAATTAGGGTTTTAGGTATTGCCCTAGTTTGGTTGGTTTGAATTTGGCTAACACTCCTTTATACAACAAAGGGACAGAACACCTATAGTTTGGCTCTCCTTCAAATGTAGAAGCCAAATTCAGTTCATGTTCCAATGTTGATAGAAGGGGGTTTTACCTAGTTTAACCTTTTAGGCTAAGTCTCCATTTTCCATCAAATATTTTGGTGAACCTGATGCATCTTACACTCTTACATCCTTCTTCATTTAATTAAAATTTATTTTCTATCATAGATCTAATCAGGATTGACTATATTCATCATTCACATACTTGCATACCTTGCATTTTGCATTTGATCCATTATTAGGGTTACAAAAAACTTTCCATTCCATGAAAATCTAGCTGGTCTTGAACCTAGAATTTGTAGATTAGTGCCTTGTTTAGATCTAAATTTGTTGATTAAATTTATTTCATTTGCTTTACCTTATCATTATTTGTGTTTATAGCATTCTTGCATCTTGACATTGGAAATTAGAAAATCAAGCATTTGATTTAGGTTTACAAAAAAAAATATATTTTTCACATTGTCTATATTTCACAAATTTAGATCATCATAGAATGATAGAAATTTCTGATTTTATGCCTTAGATATGATTACTATTAAGTTTAGTAATCATTTCTCAATTATTCATCTTGTGTTCATGTATATACATTGATTAGTGTTATAAAAAATCTCATTTGTTGATAATTTTTAGTTTGGAAATTGTAAAATCTTGATTATGTGTTAGCTATTCATTGGATAACATAATTAAGTCATTTCTATTCATAACTTAGTTATATCATTTTGTAACTTAAAAAAATTTCATTTCATTCTTCTCCTTTATATCATTTGCATAAGGATTGAATAAGTAGAGCATGCGACAATGTCAGACTTCTTTCTTCAACACTTTGATGCATTTGATGAGGCATTTAGTAGTGATCATTTTGACATGTTGGATGAAGCCCATATGACTTCATCTCTATAGAACCATCCTCTATGAATCATAAACTATCTTTATGACAATGATTCATAAAGACAATTTATGTTTTCAGTTCCCAAAAAGAACTAGAGAAACCCAAAATTCTTGTTTGCCTTTGTAATGATGCTTATCAATCACAATCTAAACCAATTCTCACAATATGAGGTACTCTATAAAATCCTAGACCTCCTTGTTACATATTAAACTATGCAATTTAACAAATCATTGAAAACAATCAACACAACTCAAATGTATCACAACAAACCATTCATCATAAGGTTGTTCACACGTATAACACAAGAAACAATAAACAAAGGAAACAAATAACATTTGTTCCATCTTTTTTTCCACCTTCTCATCCTATTCATCCTCGAGCATTTCATATTCCTCCACATACTAGTAGCGATTATGATCGTGTTGAGTAGCTTCGCACTACTCCTTCAAATATCTCTCTATGGGAATCGATACAAACATTTCGTACATACCACATAATGCTCCAAGAAGATTTAAAAAAGGTGATTGTTCTTCCTGCTGTTAAGTCGAATGATGCAACATTCCTATTAGATTGTATGCATGTGACAAAAATGGACATAAATTTTCAACAACATGAATTACCTCCCATAGAAATTCAAAACCAATATGAGCCTCTTATGATATTCGTCATCATTAATAAGATTGATGGTGGATAAGGTCTCAATGTTTGTGGCATAGACTCAATTTACATAAAATAAATGTTGATACCTCTCTAATTAAACTAGATAAACTCAACATTCATGGTTTTGATAACATTGGTAGACAATCATTGGGTATTGTCACCTTACTTGTTAAGACTAGCCATATGACATTGCCTACCCTTATCCATGTCATGCCTAAATCTCTTTCATACTATCTTCTTCTTGGTAGAACCTCAATTCATGCCATGGGGTTTGTCTCATCTACCCTTCATCAATCAATCAAGTTTTTTTATGACAATAAACTACAAATAATTGAAGTTGATCCAATTTTAGAAAGTTGTCTCCAAACCGAAGCTAAAAATCAACAATATTTCAAACCTCTTACTCTAATTTCTCCTCATTCTAAAATTAAATCATCTCCCCATATGGATGTTATTGTAGAAGAACCTAATTCAGCTTTGAATACATTTTCGGTAATGATTAGGGTTTGTTAGACTTTACACCTACCTTTGTTGTTGAATATAAAGTCTCACCTTCAAAGCCAAAAAATTCTAAGGTTGCTTGAATTTCTTCTCCTAGTTCTACTCATGAGAAGCCTAAGATCTCTTTCAAAATCAATGATGATAACAATTACTCTTATACTACACAATATGAGACCTATGAGGCACCTCTTTCCTCTTCATAAATGACATCTATCTATGGTCATGGTTTTTAAATTCTTTCTCAATACTTATACAATGACAATGGTTGTGGTATAAAGGAACAAGGTATTAAAGTCCCCTAAGAGGCTAATCCACATTACTCTTTGTATGGTCTTGGGTACCATCCTTTATAGCCCACTAAATCTACTCATTGTCCTAATCTAAATGTAAATACATTTTCATCATCTACAGATCATATTTCGACACTTAATTGGGTATATCTAGAATTAATCGACACAAGTTGTGATTCTAGAAAAATTCCCTTGCATAGTTTTCCAATGGATGAAGCTTTGAGTAAATTCCTAGAATCTTATGATCATTTTCCTCATTACCATCATGATTGTGGTTTTCCTTATTATTTAAATGTGGAAGCATACTTTGGGAAATAGACTTGTTTATTTGATGATACTTTGGCCTCTAAAGAAGCACCTAAGGAATCCCTTCATCCTCCTGATGTCCTAGACCGCAGTAGTTTCCTCAATGGAAAAACTGTCAATCTCTTGATAGACAATGATGATCTTGGAAAAATTATCCCTATTGGAAATTGTCTAAATCCTAAAGAAAAACAAGAACTTCTCTTTTACATGATTATCTTGACCTCTTTGCTTGGACATACTCTAACATGCCCGACATTGAGCCTATGATGGTAACACATAATATCATCATTCATCTTGATGCTAAATCTATAAAACAAAAGATTTGCAAGATGAATCCTAAGGTTGCATTATTAGTCAAATTTGCGACAAAGAACCTTTTACAAGAAGGCTTTATCTTCCCTATTGACTACTCACCTTGGATCTTGAATATTGTGGTTGTGTCTAAAACTAGCAACTGTATTCAAATTTGTAATGATTTTTGAGATTGAAATAAAGCATCTTTATTAGATGATTTTCCTCTTCCTAATATTGATATGATTGTTGATTCCACTACAGGCCATGCCTTACTTTCATTTATGGATGGTTTCTTTGATTATAATCAAATATTCATCAATCCTCAAGATCAATATAAAACATCATTTATAACTCCATGGGGAACATTTTGTTGGGTTGTCATGCCATTCAGATTAAAGAACATTGGTGTGGCTTATCAACATGCTATGACACTCATCTTTTATGATTTCATCCATAACATTTTAGAGGATTATGTCCATGACATTCTGGCCAAGTCCATTTTGTGCCAGGATAACGTTAAAATTCTCTATCAAATCTTTTAGCGTATATGTAAATACAACTTGTGACTGAATCCTCATAAATGTATCTTTGGCATTGATATGGTAAGCTATTGGGATTCATTGTTTTAGATCATGCTATTGAGGTGGATAGGAAAAATATTGATGCTATTTTCAATATGCCACCTCCTAAAAACATTTCACAACTTCATAGTTTACAAGGGAAGATACAAGCCATTTGTTAATTTGTCTCACAACTTGTGGATAGGTCTCACCCTTTCACACAACTACTAAAGAAAGAATCTAACATTAATTGGGATAAGCATTACAAGAAAGATTTTGATGATCTAAAAATTTACTTAGGTAATCCTCTTATAGTACAACCTATCGTCTTTGGATGACCCTTTATCCTCTACACATCTACATCTACCCATGCTCTCACGGCATTGTTGGCACAACATGATGATGATGGCAAGGAGCACATTCTATATTACATTAGTTAAATCTTGATCAATTATGAAGTGTGATATTCTATGATAGAAAAGCAGTGCCTCACTCTTGTTTTTGTAACACAAAAATTGAGATATTATCTCTTAAATGCTGAAATTAATGTGATTGTAAAATTTGAGCCTTTGAAACATCTCTTTGCTAAAACAAAATCTTTGAGGACATTTAGCAAAGTGAGTTATGTTTTTAACAAAATTTGATCTTAAATTTGTCTCTCAAGAAGAAATTAAGGGTCAAGCATTGATTGACCACTTAGTTGAAGCTCCTTTACCATTCTCTATGCCAAATCAAGAATCATTCCCTAACGATCAAATCCTTTTGTTAGATGTTGATGACAAGTGGAAGTTATTCTTTGACGGTTCTAGATGTCAAACTAGCTTTGGTGCTGGTGTTATACTAGCACCACTGTTAGGAAAGTTGATTCCTTTATCTTATCGTCTCAACTTTCTATGTACCAACAACATTGTAGAGTACGAATCCCTTATTGTTGGCTTGTGTTTCACTTTGTCTCTCAACATTAAACACATTTGTATATTTCATGATTCTCAATTGATCATAAGACAAGTCACTAGATTTTATCAAGCAAAGCAAGATAAGTTATCTTAGTACCATGACATGGTCTCGTCGTTACTGAAAAATTTCTCATCATTTACAATCGATACAATTCCATGAAAAGATAATCGAGATGTTGATGCAATGGCAAGTGTTGCTTCCCTTATATCCCTTGACAATTCTTTGATGAATTATATTTTTATCATTCATAATCTCAAAACACCTTCAATGTCTGGAATATCCAATATTGCCTTTTGTGATAACATAGATTTAGATGAATGGTACTACCATGTATTGCAATATTTGTGTGATGGTATCTTTCCTAATCTAGCATCCAAAAGTGCCTTAACTCACATATGCAAGCTTGTGGCATGCTATATCATCTTATCAAATATACTATATTGATGAATCTATAAGGGTCTTCTCCTTCATTACCTTAATAAATCTAAGATCTTGATTGCCTTGGAAGAGGCACATTCAAGTGTTTGTGGAGGACATTTCAGTGGGAAATCTCTAGTTCAAAAATTACTTCATAGGGGTTACTATTGGCAAAACATGGAACGAGATTCCTTTTCCTTTATCAAAAAGTTCCTACAATGTCAACAACATAACAATTTCATTTGAGTTCCTACCTATTGTGCCATGCACACTCGCCCCATTTTTCCAAATGGAGACCCCCCTCCTCTATTTCACTTTTAGCTTGGTCCAGGTCTTAGCAGTTTTGCTTGAGAGAAGATGATGTCTTGATGATTTCATCCCTTTGCATATTCTTGAGTGAAATTGGATAAGTTTGGGTAAGTTTGACCACATTGACCCCCTTGGATGATTAGACTAGAATGACTGAAGTGCACTGAGCCTCAAAATTGCTTTCTTGAGTGCATTTTGCACTAAAAATTGCCTTTACTTCAATTTGTGCTAATATCCTGTCTTACCAGATATTAGCGCTGACCACTTTATATGCCATTTGGCACTAAAATCCTTATCAACTAGATTTGTGCTAAAACTGACCTCATAGGATATATTCTGAATCACCAAAAAGCCTTATTTTTCTCATCAAAATCCTGAAAGTTCGTGACAGGCTGTCTAAGGACATTGCATTTATGGAAAATTTTAGGGGAGTATAAATGGTTTGAACCCTTCAGTTTTCATCATTCAGATTCAAAATTTCTTCAGCGATTGATCTCAAAGTTTGCCATCTATCTTGCCAATGATTTGTCGGCTACTTGCATTAATTGAGAGCATATTCATTGGCGGTGAGTTGAATTCCTTCACTGCGACCTTGCATCTAGAGGTAGGAAGGTCTTTGTCTCTTTTCCTTGGCATTAGATTTATAAACTCACTTTCCTTTTGATTTTGAAATGGGAAATGTAGTAGATTGTGTGAAAGAATGACTACGGATACGCTAAGGATCTTAGGGTTTGGGGTGTTGTTCGAAATATAGATCAATTTCTCCATAGATACCATCCCTTAGGTTTTCAAAATGTAGGTTTTATCGAAGTAGGAGGAAAATATGTGTCACCTTTAGTAATTTTGACCATTATATTATTATCTTAGATTATCCCCCTCTTCGAAGAGTCAGAATCAACCCTCTAAGTTTTGCTGCCAAAGTTGATTGACTTTAAACTATTGAAAACCATCGTTTGTACTAAATTCTCATCCAACCAGATATATCTGGCATGCAAGATTTTCTCCACTAGATCCTTCTAAAGTGTTTGCGCTAAAAAGGCTCAGAGGCAGATATATCCTAAACATTCAAAAAATCTTGCTATCCATCATCCATCAAATTCCCCTCAGATAAGATTTTAAAACATCTGTCAGGGTTTTACGCTAAAAAATGCATCCATAGGATATACCCAATAGACCTCAACAATTGTACTATCCGGTTACCTTCAATATCCCCACTAAGTTACCAATCCATCGATGTTACATGCCAGCACTAAAACAATGACCTTTTGCATATGTCTAGTAGGAGTAGAAACCCCCGCAAATCCTGTTGGCCTCAAAATGCCCGTTTTTTCCTCCAAATGAACTTTAAGAGTATTTTAAAAGTATTATGGAGACTTAATGAATGAAATTAAGTTTATTTGTGTGTTATTTTGTCTTGTTCATCTGATTACTCATGAATTGAATGAATTTGTGCATCATATTAATATTAATTTTGGTATTTTCTATAACATGCATAGTGGGGTAAAAGCCCGCTAGGCTATTTCACTCCATTTTAACCCATAGTTTGGATTGATGAAGCATTAAGGAATAAAATTGAATGGACATTTTATATTTCCTTAAATAAAGATAATGGATCCTAAGTTGAAAATCAAGGATTCATTGGGCATTTTTGGCCATACATCCTGCAAGGGGATAAATCCCCACTTTTTGGTCTAGGAGATTGATTTGAAGCACACATTAAATACATGCAAAATGATGCATGTTTCTTAGCATCTATAAAGTACTTAACAACATGAAACATAGGTCTAGACCAGTAGGATAGCAACTTTAAAAGGTTATTCATTAGGTTTATGTCCTGCAGGATAGATGACTTCCCCATAAACAAACATGAAGTACAAGTTTAAAGGGATCACTCCTGTCAACAAAATCACATCTATATGGAAGATCATGGGGGACATAGATCTTGGCCACATTGACATATAGGAATTCAGATTGAGGATCTTTGGCCCTAATCCTACGAATTGGGCTCAAAAGATTAGGTATAATGGCATTGCTCAAGCTGCTACCTTTCTAACTTTTGTTCAATGTCTAGAGTTAATTGTAGCTTGTGTAGAAAGATATTATCAACCATCAAGGATAGTGGTCACTCAAGATGGTTGGGTATTGGAAAATTTTAGTACATTGGCTTAGGCTGAGGATTTTGACATCCCCCTTTCCTAACTTTGTTAATATTGAAGAAGGATGACAATTAGAAGATGTATGATCAAGACTATGAGACTTGTAGAAAGATAATAAAGGATAGATGGACAAAGAACAAAAGGGCTACTCTATCCAAACATCCTCATGTACTTTATAGGAGTGATTTCGAGGAGGAGATAGGAGAGTTGGTCACTCTCTTGAGTAGAATTATGGGATTGCCCTCTGCCTCCACCTTTTATGGTTGGGTGTTTGCATATGTTGAAGAGATATTACATGGGGATAAGAAAATCTACTAGGCCCAAATTTTAAGTGATAACATTCATGTGGCTTTTGTGGATTTCAATAATGAGAATATATTTAGATTGACCTCTTATGTAGTATACATGTTAGAAAAAATATTTCTTTATCCTAGCTTATCTAAACTAGGAGAAGTCGATAATGTTGAAGGGGAGTACAATTTGTATGAATGCTATCCTCAACTAGAGATTACTCAATGATTGGTGTATTTCAGAAGAGTTATTGATGCATTTACTATGCACATTACAAGGCTACTGCAAGGAGATATGTTAAGAAGATTATCTCTGGAGGCTGCTAATGTGGTACAAACTTATGGCAGATGGTACATTTAGTTTCCAAAGTTCACTTATCTCAGTATTCAAGATTTCATTGGGGCACCTTATAAGTTGCCAAGGTATCCAACTGACAAGGTAGTGCTTCTTGAATTGACAAGACAACTATATACTTGTGCTGAGAAGCTAAAACATCTACATAGAGCCTCTATCAAATTTCCCATTCTTCTGGGAAGAGGTGCCTTTTGTTGTGTCACTCTTGGATCAGTTGAATATTCAGACACTGAGCTTCAATTGTTCAATCTAAATTTTTATCAAAGAAGAAATCATTTTGATCCCTTTAGAGTGATTGAAAGGCATATTAGCAAAAATTTGTTCCATAAAGAACACCTTGAGGACTTTTGGGCTAATTTCTTAGATGAGAATGAAGTCATGAGGATGAAATATTCTAGGTTGTCTTTAGATTTCATAAAGAGATCTAACATTACTGTAGTACTTGATCATCTAGTGGATGATAACAATGTGGTACAATGAGGACCATGGGAGGAACTTTTTGGGATAGCCTATCCCTCTGGCAAATTGGGCAGATGTAGAAGAGAGCTTATTGGATGAAGTTATGAAGTAACCCATTAGATTTCGTAGACATTGGGTCAGAAACTAGATTTCATCAATGCCAGAAGCAGGAGTGGTTCCCACCTATACTCACCAGTTGCAAGATAGAGCTAGTGATGATGAATTAGATGAGCCTATAGAGGCAAAAGAAGTGGAGCAAGAGGTCACAAGAGGAGATGTTCTAGAAGTGGATAGTGAAGCAACAGAGGAAGATCTCCCTCTTGGTGGTAAATGAAAAACTAAAGTGGTTAGGAAGCCTCCTAAGCAATAGAAGAAAGATGATCCCTCTGTAGTTAGAGCCATATATTCAAGAAAGAGGGATATGCCCAATGGAAAAGGAGAGTCTTCCATATCTATGAAGTTAAAGAAGAAACAGAGTGCAACTACACCCATTTCTTCCATAACTACTACAACACCTCATGTTATTTCTACTGCCTCAGACCAAACTGTTGATGTTAGTACCTCCTCCTCTTCCATGTCAAGCATTGCACCTCATATTTCTTCTGATATCCCTATAATGTCCTTTCCCTTTGTGTCTGAGATAGTTGTATATTCCTTCCTTCTTCTATCCATTACATCTTCTACCAGTCCATCCATCTCTTATTTACCATCCTTGTCCTTCATTTCCATGCCTTCCATCTCTTCCACCTTATCCTCTCCTTATATCTTTTCATCTATTACTCATTCTTCCATATTCATCCACTTTCTCTTCCTTATCTCCCATTTCTACCATCTTGTCACAAGATTTTTTCTTGCCAGCTCTTAATCTAACCACCCCTCCTGCCATTTCTTCTACTCTTTTCTCTCCTATTCCTTCCTCCCTAGGTTATGCACCATTTGCAAACCTATTCTGAATACATTTTCCTCTTTCTTCCATTCATTATTTTTCCATCATTAACAGTTCACTAGCTTGTCCATTTAATGATTCCAAAGAAGTGCCTATACCAAATCCTCAAGCCCCCCTACTACAAGGAATTGAGAAAGTATGTGTCAAACTGAACATTGTATCATAAAAGGAGGTTGTAATATAACACACGACCCTCCTACAAATCCCAATACCATAGAGGTAGTAAACATGGAAGATAGTCTAGTACAAGAAAACACAGATGATACTGCATTTGGTGCAATTGGGATAGGGATGACAAAAGATCTGCAACAACTAGTAACCCCAGAGTCTCCCATCTAGACAAATATGGTGGTTAATATGGAGCTTCAGGTTAACAAAGGTAAAGATGCAGGTAATGTGGAGGATATTCATTCCGATCCCTTGAATAAGGAGGACAACCACATTGGCTCCCTGAAGCATTCTTTGGTAGCTCTTGAGTGGCTACAACAGAGATTGAATAATGAACCTTCAGAGGTGGAGGTAGTTGAGTTGAATTTCGATAACATTTTTCATGAGAATCGAGAAACATAAGAAGTAGAAGAAGGCAAAGGTTTAATCAAGGATATACAAAGATGCTTCTGCTTCTTGTATTGCAGAGGTAGTTGTTCCTCCAAGGTATTCTAACAAAGAAGACACTAGACCTGAAGAATACACTGTCACAACTCTAAACTTAGGTCTAGTATCCAAGGGCCAAGTTTTAGAAGAATTCAAAGACTCAGTGTCAAACATTTTAGATAGAATAAGTAAAGATGAGCTCACAAAACAATAGTTGAAACAACAGAATCAGTAACTAAGGGCCTGTATTAGATATTTACTCAAGCCTTCCCATTTTGACAATGGAGCATCTACAACACCTTCTATCATTTTAAAAGAAGGGTTTGAAGATGTTGACAACATCAAGGCTGTTGTCTCAGCAGTAGGGAAATGGTACAATAAAGTATATGAAGAAGGATGTGAAGTGATTAATGACATTGCTGAAGTGCATAAAGAGTTTTTTGCATTAAAAATAGAGTGGAATGAGGCCATTGATGATTGTAACACTTATGATGAATATTATTCTCATATCCATCAGCTAGTTTTGGCCATAAGCAAGCTTCCAGATGACATTTTGATTAAAGAGAAGATTTGACTAAGCAAGAACTGCATATGCTTGAGCATTGGATTGAGATGATAAAGCTGATGAAAGAATTCTTTGATAAAGCTAGAGGCGAATTAGATCCAGCTAAGAGTCTTCTACTGGAGGTAATTTATAATCTAAATGATACACTCTAAGCCTACACTAACATTTATCTACATGACACTACCCTTGTTGACACTCAGGATTGTAAAGAGAAGTTTAATCTATTTATTCAAGGGGAATCACCACCATGTCAAGGGAAAGATTTGGAAAGAATCAATGACCTGAGGGCACTATTTAGGGAATTCAAAAAGAATAAATGATCTAGGTCATCTATATACCATAAAATTTCTAGTAAAGTGGACAAAGTAAAATTTAGAATTGATTTTGTGAAAGATCCAGATCGAGCTGAAATTAATCCAGCATTGTCAGCATTCGTGGCATATCGAAACAAGGAAGCAGAAAATAATAAGGTTGAATTAGATGAGGACAAGTAGTAGGATGGTCTAGTCAGCACATGAAATCTCATCCTGTTGTGTAGGCACTTATTTCTATATGTTACGTGACCTTCTTTTGAGTTCTTTTTGCATTGGGAATTGATTCTTCCTTTGAAACAGCCAAATGGGTGTTCATTTTATCCAAATTCAATGTATTTGAAAGCTTTATTTTGTCTTTTTCTATTAAGACAAAGGGTAAATCTAAGAATGTAACAAACTGGTGGTCAAAATTAAATACAATGTAATCTAGATTGTTGGTGTTGAAATAATCTCCACCATCCATGAAAAACTCATTATGATTGTTCCTCTATATAAAGGATAGTCATTTTCTCTCTTGTAAGTAAGATTTGATAGTGAATTGCTAAGACTACCAAAATTTGATCAATACAAAGCAAGTTTTGCAGGTTGCTAGAAATTTGTCTTCCTATGTTGTCTTATTTTGGAATTCATGGTTCATTTCAATTTGAAATTAGTTAATGTGCAAATGTAATGATGGATAAATGCTTGGATATGTGATGAATGTTCTAGTTGATACCATTTGTGCTTGTTGATTATAAGTTGCTTTGTATGGTTAGTCTGAACTCCACTAATGAATTAAGTTTGATTGCATTTTCATAGTTAAACTACACCATCAACTGATGTTTACTATATGAATGCAATTTAAAAATCATAAGATTCCTTTGAAGATTGCATCATTTTCTATAGCATTGTGGTTTGTTGACCTGGTTAAATAGAAAGTAGTTTATTAAGGATATTTCATCTATCTATAGAATAGGATCAACTTGTGATTTGTCACATAGGTTTCAATCTCTCTTTCAAACCTTCACCTTTTGCATTGTCTTTAGAATAACTTTGTTAGTGTTAGGTCCTAAGCAACATTTACATTATTAATCCGTTGGAACTTTCTGACATGTAATCTACATTATCAAAGGGTTGCTACACACTTTGTTATCATAGTTTCATACACTCTCCCTTTGCATGTAAGTCCCCTTGGTTGGAACATTCAAATACATATCCACTGAGTTATCCTGCGAGCTAAGACCTAGCTATATAAACCTTGGGGTAGTCCTCTTCAAAAGATTTGGGATATGATTCCTTTCAAAAGAGGTGAGATACCTTTGTGTCTTACCTACGTTGTTGTGTGCTAAAAACACCATCAACCGAATTGGCACTAGAAGGAGGGATTTTGAACATCACATAAACCCTTCTTTTCCAGACAAGTTAGGTTGAGGACTACACAGAGGCACACTAGATCTAGTTCAACTGGAGAAGATTTGTGGTCCTTAACTCAGTTTAGAAGAATAAGGAGAGATTAAGGTGTACCAAGGATGCCAAGAGCAAGGTCTATTCCCATAAATCCAATAGTAGTACAAGTTAATTTCTTCAACATGGCCTTCTTCAGTACAAATCCATCTCCTATTCAATTTTCCAACTATTATGACATGCCAAAGAATCTTGATAAGTATTCTCAAAGTTTTAGCCTAACAACCCCGAAAGAACTGCTGATGAACATGTAAAGATTTTCGAAGGCAATATGTACATGCTATGAGTTGAGCATGAGGATGTGGTCTATAGGTTATTTCCATACTCACTATAGGATGAAGCATATTACTAGTTTGCCAACCTCTCTTTAGTTTCAATTAATTCATGCTAAACATTGAAGGATGCATTCCTAAACCAATTCCGGATGCCTACCATGTAGGAGTTCGGACAACACTAAGAGGGGGGGTGAATCAGTGTTGTATTAATTTTCAAACATTTTACAACTTTTTGTAAGCTTTCTCTTATAGAACAGATGGAAAGGAGTACATTAATGATTTGTTGAGTTTATATGCACAAGACTTACAATAATAGTGTAAACAAAACATGATCAAACCAATAATATGCACACACATAGAAGAAATCAAGACACAACCTTTTTACAGAGTGGAAAACCCTCAGGGGTAAAAAAACCACTCATGAAGTGCCTCACTGGCTTAACTAAAAAACATGCCTCACTGGCAATACAAATTGTCTCACTG
Source organism: Cunninghamia lanceolata (assembly GCA_027924645.1). NCBI lineage: Eukaryota > Viridiplantae > Streptophyta > Pinopsida > Cupressales > Cupressaceae > Cunninghamia > Cunninghamia lanceolata. The sequence goes on along the minus strand of BSBN01000130.1, from coordinate 10,938,322 downwards.
ACAAATATTAAGGTCACACTGACCTACAAGCCTCACTGGCATACTGTTTAGAAGCACCAGCTTCAAGGAGCACCAACCCCTATTATAGAACAAACTGAAAACACAAATTCAGAGGGTTTCTCTGTTTCAATACAGAACATTTATTCTCTCTCATGTGTCTGTCAAATGGCCATTCTATTCAAAATCAATCCTTCATCTAGATATGCTCAACAACACTACTTTTCTCTGTATGTTTCATCTCTGCCTTACCAGTCATACAATCAATGCACCTGATTATCATTGCAATTGCATATTGTCTTTCTGATCACCTTGTCAATCTCTGTATCTGTATTTGATCCCTGTCAGTTCATCATAGATCTACACAACATCACTCACATCATCTTGTTAATCCACACAACTCTATAATCAAAAGCATCTTTTTTATATCATTAAATAAAATCTGAATATATTTTCACAACCCAACACAATGCACTTTCAAAAACCCTTCATATTCTCTTCTCTATTTTTAAAAACAAAATATCTTCCCGTCAATTCTATGCATTAAAAAAACTTTTGATCTTCCTCTTCTCTATACATGATCCTTCACATTCTTTGACATTTCAATTTGGACAATTTCTGTATTCAATATTATCCCTGCAAATAAAATCTTCAATTTGATTTTCTCACAAGACAAAAACATCATTCAATCCTGTTGATCTTCCTCAAAAATATCTTCATGAAAAATAATAAAAAATCTGAACAAAATCTTAGATAATCTTCCATCTCTGCATTTTCAAAAATCAAATCCCTTTCATTTTCTTTTCATCTTCCTGAAAAATTATTTCCAAACAAAATAGGATATCCATCTGTAAAATCTTTTCATATTCTTTCAATAATTTATTCTTCTTCTCTGCAAATAAAATTTTCAACAAAATTAATTCATCTCTGAAAAAAAACAATCTCCAAAAACACTTCATATTTGCTTTGTTTTTCAAATCATCTGCAACAAAAAAAATATATTTCTGCCAAAAATTTCTCTGCTCATTTGTATGTCCTTTCATCTGCTAAGAGAAATGATCTATTTCTTTTCTTCAATCAAATCATTTCACATTTCTTTTTCCAAAAACTCATAAGAAAAATTTGTCTTCCAAAATCATTTTTGTTTTTAAAAAAAGATCTAAAAGAAATAATCAACTCCTCAATAATCTCAACTGCCCCGGGAGTGAATAGAAAGAAAAAAAACTTTCTTAAAAAAAAACTGAAGCAAATCTGCCTTTTAAAATCTTTTACCATAAACTACAATTTTTAAAAAGAAATTCTAATAATATCTCTTTAAAAACATGCAGTGGCATTCATATGCACGTCAAATATTGTGGTTGCAGCAGAAAACACAGTTTAAATAGCATTCGTTGATCTTTAAATTCACGCCCACCAAAGTTTAAGTATTTACCATTGATGCTGTTTTGGCGCCCGAGCGCTCATTGCCAATAGTTTGCTGTCGGTACTCCTAGGAGATGTGACCGGTCACACCAACGACTAAAAACCCTCCAAACGGTGCATATTAAGTTATCAACCTGCTATAATAAGTCAACAATGTTTTATAACATAAAGAGCATGTTTGGTTGACGGGCAGAGAGGAGCACAAAAAATGTGTTATATAAACAACACATTTGAGTTTAATGTTTCAACTAGGAAAACAAAACAAGAAGATTTTCCAACATATGTCAATAGAATCTGAGTAAATTTCTTTGCAACTATCCATAGATGAAATAACACCTGCTGTCATAAAGCAGAGATCACATCTTGCATGAATGAGAATAAACTCTAAAGATAATCTTATTTTCAAAAGAGAGCTTAGGATGTAGATTTTAGATCTCCACATAACTTTAATACTTTAGAATAGTTGATGAATGAAAACATCCATTTCTTAATCTCTGCCTCTGTCATAATGAAATCTACTACAAACAAAGTACATCAATGCATCCCTGTTGTCCTTTGAAGCATGTGAACACTTTAAAGGAACCTTTGAAGCATGTGAACACTTTAAAGGAACCTGTGAACCAAGTCACCATATGACAACCAATTTTGACAACCACACACCATGTAAATCTAAATGATAAGCTTGTTCCTTTTGAAACATGATTATGATATGAACAAGGACCATCATCTGAAAACATCATTGAATATTCGAAACCAACAACCTTGCCTTGATGAACACAACTTCTAAGCATACTCTAAATTTCTTGAGATCAACCTCCTGTCCTCCTGTGGGTAAGACAATAAACTCCAACAATATGAACTTATGAAGGTCATGATTTCACACTGCATAACCATGGATGATGAATATTTGTCAATACTTGACAACTCCAAACAAATCACCTTATGACTTCACTTACCAAAGGACATATGAAGACATCATTGAATGCCAAACCTGATCAAACAAGTCCTCATGACATCAAACGAACTGAGGACACCTTTTTGACATCAATGACAACCTATCACCATCATACCACCCCTACTGATCATTACCGGTCCTTTGTGGAATTTCCCAAAATTGAAAGAGAATTGATAAGTTCATTTAACAATAGATTCCACAAGGTGTATTATTGTCTGTAGGCAGCCTTTAACCTTTCTCAAGCGGCTTCTTTACCCATTTATTATGCAGGATTAGATAAACCAACATCTATGTTTGTTAGAAGGACCAATCCAGCTCCAACCACTTTGGCGCAAGCATATGCTAAGCTTGTTAAGGTGAATTCAGAGTTAGGACATGCTACAATGGGTCCACTTAATCATCTTAGTCCTGCAGCCATGCCAAATTAGATACCATTGATCAATCATGCCTTAGCCAACCGTACTCCATTGTTAAACCCCATCCCAGCACCTGCTGCAACATTGGCTTTGGTTGTTCATCCTGGAGCACCCATTATAGAGTTACCTCATGCACAATTACCTTTCCTCTAGTCAGCTGAAACCACAAAAGTTATGGATGACAAGGATGACATCAGAGAGTTAGCAGAACAGATGAAAAAACTCACAACTGAGGTGACACACTTGAGAAATCAGAATGCTTACTTACAGTAGAGAAGTCAGGGTCAGAATCAGTACCAAAATTAGAATTACCAAAGACAAAACATGACATTGAATACTAGACCTAATAATGGAGGGGTCCCATCACCTTTAGAGGCTCAAAATGTAGAAAATCATCCTCCCGGGCGAGTAATGTTGGTTGAAGCAACATTGTCTTCATGGTGTAGGATTCACAACACAAATACTCATTTGGAATTAGGCTATCATGAGTTTCAAATTGTATCTAGTATCTTTCAGAGAGAAGTCCAAAATGCTGATGCATAAGAGACTTTACCTCCAATGGGATACAAACTAGTACCTACTCAAAGGTATGATACTGCCTTAGTTTTAGAAAGCTATGTTTTCCCTTTTCAAGGTGATAATCAGCCTGAAGAGGAGGAGACCGATGAGGTGCATGCTTACTAGTAGAACAATAGGACCCCATATAATCTCAAGAGTAACAAACCTAAGGGGCCCTTTACCACTTCCACTCCTCCAAACAACTATCAAGTTCCTCCTGATCCTATGGCTTCCAATAATCCTTACTCTCCTAAGGTTGTACCTCAAAATCTAAGTCAAAACCAACTAGCTGAATCATCGAGGAAATTAGAGGTAGCTAAATCAGGCTAGTATGTAGTAGATGAACTCAAGAAGTTGAAAGTTAGCTTGTCAATATTTGAATTGACGAAAGTCCCAAAAGTTAGGAAAACCTTCCTTCAGGACATTGGGGTGCAATCTAAGACCAATCCTTCCCCAAAAGATATCCCACAAAAGGATATTTTCAATAAAGTTAAGGATAGATTTCATGTCATAGATGTAGACCAATAGGTAGCATTATACAAAGAGAAGAGAGAGTCACCTCACTTCTTGCTGACTCTTAGGATATTTGGCAAAAACCTTCACAATTGCTTAGTAGACTTAGGGACTTCCACTAATGTTATGCCTCTATCTGTTTGCAAGGCACTGGATCTAAACCCTACCAAGTCTTCTAGGAAGGTTACTCAATTGGATAAGGATGAAGTCAATGCCATAGGGGAGATAAACTAGATGTTAGATTCAGGACAGACAACTGAGAGGGGGAGTGAATCAGTTGTCCAAAACTTTCTTCCAATTAAACATTAAAATCCACTTTGTAATTCAGTAGCATAATAATAAATCAATCATGGAAACGTAATGCATTAAACCAAGAGAAGAAACACATCAACACATAAGACACAAATATTTTGACGTGGAAAACCCAGTTAAGGGAAAACCCATGGGGTGATTAACCCAAGATTGTATTCTCTATTAGAAGAATAGAAAGAAAAAAATGGCACATGCCAATTAGGGCTCACTGCCCGAGCACACTGCTCACAAGAGGCTCACTGTCTACAAGAGACACACTGTCTACACAATAATAAGTATCACATACTTGAACTGGAGAATAACATCTACACCATGCTTGAGTCAGTTCCATTTAAGCTCAATACTTTTGCTCTACTTTTCGCTCTCCTCTTTGCTACCACACACTCATCTTCTCAAGATCACTATGAAATGACTTTAAAATTCCTTATTTATACAAGACATCGACTTAGGAATGATCATCTAAGTCAACAAACATTACAGAGCAAATACATAAATACATCATGACTAATTACAAAAGACTTCATGTAGAACAACACACTATCGGCCACACAGATCTGAGACTTCAATCTTCTTCTAGGAACATGCCAATCTTCACATAACATCTTCAAGATCATCCGTAGGATGTGTAACTCATCCGGTCAGCTAGACTTAGGAAGACCACCATCATCCAGAAGTAATTCTTCAATTGTGAGCTCAAACTCCAATGCGGACCACCAACATGAACTAGACACGATCCAAAGCCCTCCACAAGCTTGCCTGAATTACCAGGAACATCCACACTAGATCTGCTTACTGAAATCCTTATCTCCTTCATCTGGAACCTTGAGAACACAGTCTGTCATCACTATCACAATGGAGTAGATGCTTGCGGACCTCCAGACCATGAACCAATTGAGTTGTCAATTTGCATTGACTTCCTAAACATTCCCTCAAATCCGTTGAACAGGATATTGCATTTCTGGATCTCACCGGACCTATCTGTGTCACTCTGTCACCTCTGAATACCTGCCAGAACCAGTTTTACTTGAGCGACCACAACTTCTTCAGATCTTTATTTGAACCTCTGAAATCTTTACTGGATCACCTTAAGACACATATCTACAAACCCTTTGATGCACATCCTCTGATCTTCATCTTAGCTAGGATCTTGAGCTTACTATTTTCACTATTCTTCTTTGTTCCTGATTAGGACTAATTTTCTCAATATCCTCAACACATAGCTCATCCAATCCTTATCATCAATGCAACAACAGTATGTTGACATCAATGACAACACCAGTTAGGCCCATACTTGCAACAATCTCCCCCTTTGTCATTGATGGCAACATATGATGTGAAAAACTATTTTAATCATCAAGACAAGAACTTCTCTTCATTGTCACAACTTCTCTTCCTTTCCTTCTCCCCCTTTGATCAGCAACCACTTGTTTTTCACATGTCTTCTCTCCCCCTTTGACATCAATGGCAAAGGGCACATACTTGCAACTGCACCACTTCAGAATCATACCAGCTGCTCCACCTGAGTAGAAGCTCCCCATCATCAATCTGGACCACAAGATATGACTGTGATATCCACAAGATTGATGTACATCAGTGCACCTTAGTTCATCACTGGAGGGGAAATAGCCCCTAACTTCTCCCTGAGATACTCAAAAGAGTCCTTAGGTAGAGGTTTGGTAAAGATATCTACAATCGGATCCTTGGAAGGCACAAACTCTAATCTAACTTCATTCTTGTTCACTTGCTCTCTCAAAAAGTGAAACTTGATGGATATATGTTTAGTCTTTGAATGCAACACCGGATTCTTAAATATATTTATTGCACTTGAATTATCATAGAAGATTGTGATAGGCTCATCATACTCCACTCTTGTGTCTCTTAGAATTTTCTTCATCCACAAAACTTGAGTGCAACTACCTGCTACTGCAATATATTCTGCTTCTGCAATGGACAAAGATATTGCCTCTTATTTCTTGCTTAGCCAAGAAACTAATCTTTTCCCCAAAAAGAATGCTCCACCACTGGTACTCTTCCGGTCATCCACATCTCTTGCCCAATCCGCATCTGTATATGCATGAAGAGAGAAATTATGATCTCTAGGATACCACAAACCATACTCAACTATCCCTTTTAGATACCTAAAAATCCTCTTGATTACCATAACATGAGATTCTGTAGGATCAGCTTGGAATCTAGTTGTTGATGCTCAGAATTGCACTATTTCCAACACCAACATGGGAAACTCTAAGACGTGGGAATGCTCCTCAGAATAACCTCTAGATTTTAAAGAAGCTGGCTCTTCTTTATCTCAACAAGGTTTTGGGAAAAGGGATAGAAGTAAACAGAATCACAAATGCAACTAACAAAGGAAACTAAACTATGGAAATGCACCTGAATGTGATTTTGTTTCTCAACACTGAGCACAGTGAAACTACTTTTAGGATTCAGTCACATTAAAGAGCAAACAATGCATGATTAATGTAAAATATGCAAAACAAATAGGATCAAAGGCTCACAACTTAGAAGATTTTGCAATAACACAGAAAATATCAGCAAAGGCACAGAACTCCGTCTTTTATTAATTTTTCAGTCACATAAAAGGCACAAAATCATGCACAGTTATACAAACTCTCTGAATCAAGAAAACATAACAAAGGCAAATGATATTACTGGCCACTACAAAAGATCTTCAAACTTCTCTAACAATCTGTAATGCAGAAAAAATCTCTATATCTCTAATGTTATCTTCTTTTTCATCTCATATATCCTTAAAACTATGATCTGAACCTATATTTATAGCATAAAACTGGCCCCAAGATTGCATGCATGATCAAATCTCATCGGTCTAACTGAACTGGGACTTAACTGGAAGTGTCTGTCAGAAAATATATTTCGGTTCTGAAATGGTTAGCCACTCTGCCAGTTCATTGGCTGAAACATATTCATGTAACTCCACCTTCTTTGAATCGGGTAGGAACGCGTGGCAGCTTCTGATAATCTTTGCGACTATAAACCCTTGGAACAACTGGCATTCATACGCGCCTCTCTCTTGAAACTCATTCATCTTTCTAGAACAATAAGAAACTAACACATGACATCCTCCGCGTGACTTGCTTGATAAACTGTTTCATTACTTGGGAGACACCAGAAATTGACACTTGGTAGCATCCGCGGACCCTGCAAAAGATACGTGGTGATGCCCACTTTATTTTGAGTCTTTACTGTGGCTTATACTAAGAGTGCTCAGGCTTTGCCATCTCTCATGGTCCGCTGCACTGAAACTTTAAGAAACATTAAAAATGGGACCCACTAACAGTCCGTGCATGAGTAGCTTCAAAAAGAAAAAGGGAATAGGTGGCGCTTTCTGCAGATCTAAGAAACATATACGTGGCAGCCTCTGCTGCATTTAGAGAGACTTAAAAACATTCACAGGGTCTCGTGGAAGATGACACATGGCAGCTTCCGCTGCTTTGGGAACTTAATTAGCACTTGAACAAAACCTCCGCGGACGTTGCCACTTGGCACTTTCTGCGCTCATTCTGAGAAACTTTGTAGAAACATTAGAGACTCATAAGAATCATGCGGATGGCAACACTTGTCGCACTCCACTGAAACTATAGAAACATTAACAGGGCCCACCATACCTCTTTACTTAGCGATGAAACCAAAAGGGAACCCGCGGATGTTGACACTTGGAGCTCTCTGTTGAAACTTCAAGGGACATGCGGCACCTTCCGCATAACTTTAAGAAACTTTAAAGTCACTCTCCGCATCTACCACTTGGCGCTTTCCGCATTCACTGAAGCTTTTAAAAGGGGCCCGCCATATACGGGAAACATTCAAAAGGAACGTTTGAAACTTAGAAGAAACTGAAACAGGTGCCGACACTTGGCGTTCTCCGTTGAAACTTTAAGATACGTGGCACTCTCCGCGGACACTTTAATCAACTTTAAAATGTGTCTCGGCTGTTGACACATGGTGGCTTCCGTTGCACTGAAGGAACTTAGGCAAAATTTACAAAATGAAACCCTGCGCGCCCGCGCTTTGTGTCAAAACCTCACTGCCAAAACTGAAGCGCAGAGAACAAAACTGGAACTTGCCCAACTAAAACTCAAAAATCAAAATGTAGAGTATTTTGCTCTACAATTCTTGGTGACCCTGAGGACTTTTGAGCCTGCTCAAAAAGAATCCAAAAAGGTGCATCTATACAGCAAAATTTACAAATTTTGCAAGGCCGTTTGATATACAGACCACTCGGCATCAGATAATCCTTGTTTGTTCTGCAAATCTTGGAAGGCTAAATCTAGGTTGATCATGTCCTTAGGCGAAAAGCTTTGCAAAACATGGACTGCAGCTTTCAACTGGAAATCAAGCTGGGCCATGGGAATCAAAACAGCTTCCACTTCTGACACTGATGAGGTGTTTGTTAGACCTTGGAAGACTGATTGGTCATTTTTTCTAGCTAGCAACAGAGGCTTGATTTCATCAACCATTAATACAGTGTTGCTATCAGGAAAAGGGGAAGGAAGGCCCAATTGCACCAGGTCTTCAATATGTTTCTTCATGTCCTTCACTCCCTCTTTGACCACATCTAGGAGCTCCTGGCAAGTAATTCTAGTAGAGTTGCAACTGAGAACCTCATTGACCTATTTGGCAGCAATCATTCTATCACTGATCCCTGCTGCTGATAATGTTTCATCAGATGTGTCATAAAGTTTCCCCAGTAGCAGTTGAGAATCAAAAACTCTCATGGAAATAGTGGACAAAGTGGCCTGAACTGAGGTCTCCACCTTTTCACATAATTGCTGTGCATGTAGCAGGAAGGTTAAAGAGGGTTTGAACTGGATAATCTCTTCAGAGATTCTTTCCCACACTGATGCATATAACTCCTTGACCAGGTTCAACACTCCTGCATTTTGAGGCCTATTTGCCAACTCAAGGGTCAATTGTTTTGCTGTTTGTTGCTCGGCCTGAAGTTGAGCCTGTATGGCAGCAACGTTATTCTGTTCTTTCAACAGCTACTGTTGAAATTGTGTGGCTTGCTGAGAGGAATCCTGATGCCTCTTCTGCAATGTGGCCCTTTCCTGCTTTAGGGTAGTCACAACAAACTTCACTTGGATCAATTCTTCTTTCAAGGAAGCATTTTGGCTCTGTATAGCCTGATGGATCTGACATGAAACAATATTTTGCAACTGTTTAGTGAGATCTTCTATTTCATCATTTTTTGATTTGAGCTCAACAGTCAGGGTCTCACTATGTGTCCTTTCTTGAGTCAGATCAGCCTCCACCTTCTGCAACTTCCTTGATAACTTCAAATAGTCGGTGGCTACGGCAGAAGTGGTTTCATTTAGCAGCTCTACCCTATCTTGTGGCCTAAAAAGTGACATGTCCATCGCTACTGCACTTATGGTATAATCTTGGGCTGCATCTGCTCATTAGGTCTAACTACATTTGGTGACAAATGGGTCACAGTTAGCTACTACTGGATTGGGTCAAATAACGACCTCATATGTGGGACAGCCTCAGCTTTATTTTCCTTCTTTATCTTTTTGTCCATTCGGGCTTCCCTAGCCTTCTTAGCAGTGTCTGCTTGAGCTTGGAAGGTAGGGGGAGAGGTAATATACCTGCCCACAAAAGGATGACCTTGTGACAAGCCATAAGGGATAGCCAAATGTTGTCTAGGAGGGATCTGAGGAGGTAATCTTCTGGGAAAAGAAGGAGAAAAGGGAGGTAATGATGTGGCCTGTGATGACATGGCCTATGTAGTGACAGGTGGGGAAAAATGAGAAATTGGCACAGCAGAGGTGGCAGGGGATACTATTTGGCCAGTTGGGATTGCCACCCCTATTGAAGAAGAAAAAGACTGAGAAGAAGAAGGAGAAGAAGCACGTACCTGAGGAGCAACAGATATACTCGGTGGTGGCTGTAATAAAGGTTCTACCTCCTCATCTGAATCAGGTTGAAGCTTTAGCTTCTTATGTTTCCTTGGCCTCTCTTCTTCTTGCTGTGTTTCTTTCTCCTCAACGTTTACCACTGTTAATAGTGGTGTTTACACAAAACTGGAAGCCCCACTCATTGAAACTGATGGGGTCCCTCTAGGTGGTGATGACATCACACTCTTTTGCTTCTCTATAGCACTGAGGGATTGGGGCAAGGTAGTTACAGCAGCTGCAGATGATGTTTGTCCTGGGGCCTGCATTGTGTGAGTGGATTCAGGTTCTTCTTCAGACTCCTCACCCCTTTTATGGAGTTTGCTTGTATCAAGGCTAGAGACTGGAGAAGGATGCCATTCGTCCCAAATGGACTCCCATTTCTCATCTATATCAGCCTTGCCAAAGGAGTGGGTTGTTTCAGATATCTCCTGCCTATATTTCCAATAGGCCTTTATCTTCTCAGCCTTCCACTCTCTATCTCTTATCAAATTTTTCTTTAATCCAGTGCCCATTTTAAGCTTAGGGTCATAGGCCTTTTCCTTTTTATAAAATACCTCCCATGGCCTGGGTCCCTCAAAGGGCAAATCTGTCAATTCTGCATATAAATCAGGGATGTCCTCCTTAGGGTTTCTTCTATCTTCCCAAAAGGGGTGGCCCTCGTGCACAATTTTGGCACCAACCTTATTATTGTTGACCCACAAGGTTATGAAACTGATTGGGTCATACCTCCATTTATCTTCAATTAAAAGAAAACCCAGGACAACCAACTTTCTTAGCAATAAATGCTCAGCATCCCTGACCAATAGGGTCGTGTTTTTCTTCACCCATGGGATATCATACATTTTCTTTTTCTTCTTCCCAGTGCCATAATCATTATCAACCACAAACACTTGCCGCGTGATCTCTAAGAAGGCTAGCCTAGGAGTTAAAACCTTGGGTAGCAACACTGGTTCTCCATTAAAACCATGGACCCTAATAATAGTATGATGAGACCCAAAGAAATAATCACAAGGAATGGGGGAATTTGCCATAAGGCCTCTGACACTTAATGTTAATCTATTTTCAACAGGCTCTGGGCTTAGGTGGCTAAAAGCAGGGGCTACAAAAAATTCCCAAAATTCGTAAGGGTCAGATGATTCAGATAAGACATGTGTCCATGCGGACACAGGAATAGTTCTATTGGGATCAAAACTTGGGTCAAACATGTTCAGATGCATATATTAGGAAAAGATGGCATAGTTTTGGTATGACATAAGGTGAAACAGATAAGAAGAATACCTGAAAACCCCTGTTGATTTGAAATTGGTGAGTTGTTCGGCCATTGAGTAGGCAATCTGCTCTGAGAAATCCAGCTGAAACTCCTGAGACTTATCCACGGTCTTCATTCTGAATAAGATGGCGAGTTGCCAATCATAGACAATGATGTCTTCCTTCATTCTGAAGATAAATACCATCATAGATAGTGCTTCCTGACTGGCTTGTGTGAATTGTGCCCTTCCTGTTGGTAGCGCTGGCATTTGGGTATTTTCATCTCCCAGCTGCATCTCTAAATTAAGAAACCTTAATTGAAACTTGACGTTTGCCCATGTCTTCTGCATTTTGGCAATGGTGGGAAACGTGGCTGTGCTATCATAGTATAGGGCCAACATGTCTCTGATGGCCTTTGGTGTGATTTGCACCATGAAGGGTCCCTTTTGAATGGTGCAAGAGGGTGCATGAAACAATTCTGCGCATACCTCAATCAGGTCGGGGCATAAATGCACGCTCGGGACCACAAATTTTGCTAATTGAGAGGTCCATATCTGCATGCCAAATGTTTCAAATTGTTTAGCCTTGGCCTTTAAGAGACATCTTTGGTGTGCTCCTTCTCACAGGGCTTTGCCAGACTTTTGTAGGGCTGGTTTAGTAATACTGTCTGCAAAATCCTGCACCTTAGCTGGGTCAACTGCATAACCAACTTCAGGAACCCTAGTCCTTGGATAGGTCTTTAAAGGTTGTGCAGGGGTCGAAGTGTATGATTTGCTGGCGAGGAGCTTGTCAATACACTCGTAAATCCCAAGCCCTTGCTATGAAGACTGTGCCTCCGCCATCTCTATGTTTGCTGGAAACTGTAGAACTTGTAACAAGGATGGAAACTTTGCAACAGGGATGACACACTTAGGAAGTAGGTTTTGCAAATGAAAACGCAACAACAGAGAAGACACTTTAGCAAAAATGGCAACAAATGAAACTCGGTTAAGCTTTAACTCATGCTGTTGGGGCATTTTAATGATGCATCAAGTCTCATAAATGGCATTAAAAATAGAAAACTGTTATAAAAGCTTGAGAGATCTGAGTGGGATAGAGTGTCAGACACGTCATAAAAAGTGGCTACGCTAGGTACTTTTAGGAATTTTGGGGATTTGAGAGGTCTAATGAATGCGAGAATTTCAAGACTTTAAAGAGACTTGAGCTATGGCCACGTGTTTATAAAAACACTTATTCAAAGCAAAAGCGGGAAAAACAAAGCGGGAAAAAACAAAGCAACAACAAAAGGGAACTAACTAACTATAATACATAGGAAAGACACTGTCTAATTGAAATGCTTCAAGTAGATCCCATTGACAGGAATCTCTTCAGGCTCACCCTCCATCGTTTCAAGCTCGAAAGAATTCTGTTGTTTACAGGAACGAATTTTATAAGGTCTAGTCCATAATGACTCAAATTTACTATGTCGACCCGGCTTGGCAGCCCTCTCATCCCATTTCAAGACAATTGATCCTACTTCAAAATGAAGGTTTGAAGTTTTCTTATCAAAATAGTCTTTAATTATTTTCTAATGTTTCAATAATGATTCATGTGCTGAATCTCTCTTTTCTTGAACTTCCAGGAGCTCAGCAAGTCTGACCTGCATGGGGCCATTTTCCTCAATCTCAATCTGTTTCAATAACTGGAGAGCAGGAATCTCCAAGCTCAGGGGCATCACAACAGGTTTACCATAGACAATTCATATGGGGACATTTTTGTCACTTGTTTCGGTATAATCCTATCCACCCATAGTGCTATATTAAGCACTTTATGCCACTCTTTGTGATGATCAACCCCTATTCTTTTAATAAGTCTGATCAGATTCTTGTTAGTTGATTCTGCCAAACCATTACCTTGAGGATAATAATTTGAGGAGGTTTTCAGGTAGATTCCATACTTTAGTGCAAAGTTAGATATCTTTGCCCCCAAAAATGCCTTAGCATTATCTGAAATTATAGTACGAGGAGGCCCAAAACGAGTAGTGATACCCTCCAGAAAGTCTAGAATCACCTTTTCTATTGCTTCTTTTAGTGGGACTGCCTCACTCCATCTGGTAAAATAATCTGTGGCAGTTAGGATCCATTTGTGCCCCATACTTGATGCTAGATTGATCATTCCAATGAAGTCTAGACCCCATTGGGCAAAAGGTTCATCAACAATTATAGGACTAAGGGGCATTGCTGCATTCCTTCTCTTCCCTACATAGTACTGACAAGATTGACATTCTTTAACCAGTTGATAATAGTCTGTGAATAAAGTGGGCCAGAAGTAACCTACCTGACTTATCTTTATAGTTGTGGTTCTTGTAGAAAAGTGTCTAACTGACACTCCATGGTGTATTTCATGCAGGATTCTTTGGGCCTCATCTCTCTCTATACATCTTAAAAGTATGCCATCAGAATTTCTTCTGAAAAGAACTTGGTCAATTAAAACAAAATGAACTCCCTGTTACCTTTAGTACCTCTTCTTATCCTAAGAGAGCTCCTTTGGGAAAATCCCATGTTTCATAAACTAGATCCTATTCGTGACCCAAGAATTCTGATCAACTTCTTGTATTCTCAATACATTTTCTTCCTCTGTTTCTTCAGTTATCATTTTTTCCATATCTTGAACCATATACTGGCACAAACCCTTGCCTCTGACAAGTTTAGTTGGTCTAACCTCCACATCATATTCAAGAATTTTTGTTATCCAGTTTGCCCTTTTTTTAGTGATTTCTCCTTCCATAATATATTCTCTGACACTTGGATGAGCCACTAGTATCAGAATCTTACTACCTGTGACCATGTGTCTGAATTTCTTGAGGGCTTTAACCATGGCATATGCCTGTTTCTATACAAAGTTATACCTGGCTTCATATTCCCTAAGAGTTCTTGAGAAAAAGGCTATTGGATGCTCTCCCTCTTGTTGATCATCAATCTGTGTTAGGACAGCGGCAACACTGAATTCTCCTCCATAGACATACATTATAAAAGACTTAGAGAAGTCAGGGTTCCTCAATACTGGGGCTATTGATATTGCTTTCTTGACCTCTTAAAAGCCTATCTCCCTTCTGTAGTCCATTTGAATACTAGATCTTTCTTTAGTAGTAGTGTAATTGGTCTTATTAGGCTTGCAAAATCTGATATGAACCTACTGACAAAATTAATCTTTCCCAAGAAGGACTGAACTACTTTCTTATTAACAGGCAGAGACAGGTTCATGATGGCAGTGACTCTTTCTGGATCTATAGAGACTCCTTCTTTAGACACTATATGCCCTAATAGTTTACCTTGAGGTACTGCAAAAATGCATTTCTTAGGATTTAGAGATATTCCAAACTCTTGGCATTTCTTAAAAATTGCTTCTAGATGGTCAAAATGATCTACAACATTTTTAGAGAAAACAGTGAGGTCATCTAGGTAAATTAGAATGATTTTATTGATAATCTCTCCAAATGCTACATCCATTGCCCACTGAAATGTAGCTCTAGCATTTGAAAGACCAAAAGGCATCTTTGCATAGGCAAATGTTCCCCATTTTGTGGTGAAAGCAGTCTTATGTTGGTCCTCATTAGCCAACCAAATCTGATTGTACCCAGAGAAACCATCTAGCAGGGAAAATCTCTCTGATCCAGCCACAGTTTGTAAAATTTGTTCCATAGAGGGCAAGGGGTAGTGATCCTTCAAGGAGGCCCTATTTAGATCTCTGAAATCTACATAGAGTCTTATGTCCCCATTCTTTTTCCTGACTGGTACTAGGTTGGATACCCAAGTTGAGTGTTTGATTGGGAAAATGATCTTTGATTCCAATAGTTTCTACAACTCATCCACCATCAGAGGTTCAATCCTAGGGTTTATTGGCCTCTGTTTCTGTCTAACTGGTTTAGATCCTTCAATCAGCTCTATAGTGTGTTGAATGATATTTCTATCATAACCATGGAGATCTTCATAGGTCCAGGCTATGACCCTATCATACTTCTCACATAAATCAATTAACCTTTTTCTTTCTTGATGAGTGGCAGAATTCCCAACCTTCAGTCTTCTCCCTTCACTAACCTGAATCTCAGAGTAGTCTTCTTTGTTTGCTTGAAATCTCTTCTTTTCTACACTAGCATCTTCAGGATCAAACAAGTTTTCTAGAGTAATTAGTCCTTTAGGGAGCTTATTTGACTTCAGTTGAATGATCTGATCACCATATGCTTCTTCAATTTTTGGTTGTAACTGATTAGCAAATTCTCCTGACTGTTGCAAAAATGAGAGTACTTGAAAATCATTTTCAAAAACTTGCCAATTTTCATCATTGTCTGGGATGGTTGGCCTCACAATAACTTTGATTGACTCATTATTGACCATTAGATCAGTTATTGGATCAAACTGTGAACCAATTTGTGCCATCCTATCTGCCTCAGAATTTTGGGGTCTAGGGACTACCTCTATATTAAAGGCTTCAAAACTTTCTATTAAGTCCCAAATTCTGTGCCTATAGGATCTCATTCTTACATTTTTGGCTATTGCCTTCTCCCTTATTTGTTTCACCACTAGTTCTGAATCTCCTTTGACTATCAGATTCTTTACTCCTTTCCTTTTTGCCAATATAAGTCCATGCACTAAAGATTCATACTCAACATCATTATTAGTACAGGCAAAATGAAAGCGAATGGCTATTAAAATCTTTTCACCATTAGGGGCAGTAAGACAAATTCCTGCTCCAGCTCCATTTTTGCTTCTAGCCCCATCAAAATTTAGGGTCCAAATTCTTGAGTCATTTATGGATTCTTGGGTCTGAGAGGATTCATTTCTTAAGACATTAGGGATCTCCTGGTCTTCCTCAAATATAACATAAGTGCCCAACCCTGTTGAGTCATAGTTTCCAAAGGGATCACTCTGCATCATGGTTAACAACTAGTTATCTTCTTCTTGTTGATCATATTCAGTCCAATCCCCTATTTCTTCAACAAAAACTCTTTCCTCTTTGTTTAGCATGGCAGGGGCTGCTTCTAACTTTGGGGTTGGTTCATTAGTGATATGGTCCTTTGACAACGGTTCTGATAGTACCTTCATTTTAGTCCCATATTTGGTTCTTATGATGAGGTGAGACCAATCAAGTGACATATAACCTCCTATCTTGGCTGTGAAATCTCTAGATAGGCATAACCCAAAAACAGGAGGAATATCTATGACTACAACATCTTGATTAACAATTATATTGGGGCAGGTATACAACTGTAGTGGAAGTTGCTTAATTTTCCCTATTGTTTGCATAGACTTCCCATCTAACTGCATAACTCCTTTTGCAAGTGGCTCATATTTTATTTTCAAAGCATCTGCTATTTGCTTTGGCATCACTGTGGTGCTAGCCCTAGAGTCTACCATTGCATTGTGCAATAGTTTCTTCCCAACTATTAAAGTTAAATAAAAGGGATCTGGCTTGGATTTACTTACCTTTGGTGCATTGTTCAAAAGAGCTGTGGTCTACAGAGGAACAGTGTCTTTGAGCTTTTCTTTATCAGTAGGTCCTCCTTTGGCAATAGTTTGTTTAGGCACAGCTTGGCTCTGTAAAGCTTCTTGCAATAGTGTCTTTTGCTCAGGAATGGCTAACATATCCCATATTGACACGTGTGGTGGAGTCCTCTTCAATTGATCCACCACATTCACAGGTCCTAGTGCTTGTGTTTCGGGATAATAAGGGTAGCTTGCTTTTTCTTGAACTTGTCTAGAAACTACTTGGTTCTGCACTGGCTAAGATATTTCTTGTCTAGCTGCTGTATTTTGATGATCTTGAAATGGTGGAATTCCCATAATTTGATTATTTGTGATTCTAGGCTGTTCCATCATCCTTCTCTTGGCTCTAGTATAGTAGTCTGATTGTACCAATGGCTTCTTAGAAGTTGAAGCTTCATTTAAGAATACTGACTCTTCATCTTCAATCCATGAGAAAAGAGCATGCTCAGGGGCTATTTCTTCTTCTTGCTGTAAGGACATTCCTTGCATCTGAGCCACTAGAACTAAATTTTGCATACCAGGGGATTGGTAGGGTTGAGTGTCAGAAGTATTTGAAAATTGTCCATCCACTCTTCTTTGCTCTGCTATCTTTTGCTGTAGATTACCTCTGGGATAGTCTCTGGGCATATGTGCATTATTACAAGGGAAACACCAGGCATTGGTGCCATCTGCATAATTATTCTGTCCTAGGACAATCTCTCTGTTTGGATTGGGAGGAACAGTCTACAAGGGTGTAGGAACTGTAACCAATTGGTTTGATGGCTAAGGGTTAGTTTGCCTTTGGGGGCCCTGATACTGATTTGACTGTGGAGGAGGTCTATTCCCTTGATAGCCTTGATATTGGGGTCTGGGGTAAGGATTCTGCTATCTTTTTAGGTTAATTATTTCATTGAAAAATGTTCTTAGGATGTTCTTGACATCATCCATCTCTGAGGACTGGGCAGGGACAGCAGTTTTAGTAGGTTGTTGGGGAAACGTATACATGGACACAGGTGGGGTTATAGGGTTAGGAGCTTCTTGAGGCAATGGTAGGGTAATCTCTGGAAACATAGGCATGGGGGGCCTTGGGGGCAATTTTCCAGCATCTATTAAATTGTTCTCAGCTCTGACTGCATAGTCATAGGCTTCCGGCAGGGTCTGGCCTCCAAGTGATTGAATCATTACTGCTATATCCGAATTTAGGGCCTTAAGATAAAATACTATAGCCATACCTGGTAATGGTCTTGCTATAGCAGGAATCCTTTCCCAAGTCTTCTGAAATCTAGAATTGAAGTCAGTCATTGCTTCTTGTGGTGCCCTCTTGATGGTAATCAGTTGCTGTAATAGAGAAGATTTATCACCCTTCTCTTTGAATCTTGCAAAGAAAGCATCTCCAAGCTGATCCCATGTAGCTATTGAATTTGGGGTCAAAGATCTGTACCAGTCTAGAGCCTTTCCCTTAAAAGAAGCTGCTAAGAGTCTTATAGCCACGTTCTGCTGTGTGATCACATGTATTGCACAGACATCAGACACATCTTGTAGATGCTCTTCAGGCGTTTTGAAATCCTCCCCATTGAATTTGGGCAGAGCCTTCAGGGCATTTGCTGGAATAGGATCCCAAGTCGTTGGTGGTACTGGCAGAATCAGAGCACTGCCAGTGTTCCAATTTGATAATTCCTTGGGGCTACAGGTGCTCCCATGTTTGCACTTAGTGTTGCTGTAGGCTGATTTACCCTTCTTCTTGGATTAGTTATCAATGGTGATAAAAGAATACCTGGGTTCACCGAAGATTGAGCTCTTGTCACAGGTCCACAGATCTGACTCCTCGTGACTCTCTGGTTCATACAGTCTTGAAAGAAACTTCAAGAAAATGTCCCACCGGGCATGCCAAAAATTGTTGATGCTCAGAATTGCACTGTTTCCAACACCAACATGGGAAACTCTGAGACATGGGAATGCTCCTCAGAATAACCTCTAGATTTTAAAGAAGCTGGCTCTTCTTTATCTCAACAATGTTTTGGGAAAAGGGATAGAACTAAATAGAATCACAAATGCAACTAAAAAAGGAAACTAAACTATGGTGATGCGCCTAAATGTGATTTTATTTCTCAACACTGAGCACAGTGTAACTACTTTTAGGATTCAGTCACATTAAAGAGCAAACAATGCATGATTAATGTAAAAGATGCAAAACAAATAGGATCAAAGGCTCACAACTTAGAAGATTTTGCAATAACACAAAAAATATCAGCAAAAGGCATAGAACTCCGTCTTTTATTAATTTTCCAGTCACATAAAAGGCATAGAATCATGCACAATTATACAAACTCTCTGAATCAAGAAAACAGAACAAAGGCAAATGATATTACTGGCCACTACAAAAGATCTTCAAACTTCTCTAACAATCTGTAATGCAGAAAAAATCTCTATATCTCTAATGTTATCTTCTTTTTCATCTCATATATCCTTCAAACTGTGATCTAAACCTATATTTATAGCATAGAACTGGCCCCAAGATTGCATGCATGATCAAATCTCATCGGTCTAACTAAACTGGGACTTAACTGGAAGTGTCTGTCAGAAAATATATTTCAGATCTGAAACGGTTAGCCACTCTACCAGTTCATTGGCTGAAACAGATTCATGTAACTCCACCTTCTTTGAATCGGATAGGAACGCGTGGCAGCTTCTGATAATCTTTGCGACTATAAACCCTTGGAATAGCTGGCATTTATATGTGCCTCTTTCTTGAAACTCCTTCATCTTTCCAGAACAATAAGAAACTAACACATGGCATCCTCCGTGTGACTTGCTTGATAAACTGTTTCATTACTTAGGAGACACTAGAAATTGACACTTGGCAGCATCCGCGGCCACTGCAAAAGATACGTGGTGATGTCTTCTTTACTTTGAGTCTTTACTGTGGCTTATACTAGGAGTGCTTAGGCTTTGCCATCTGTCACAATTCGCTGCACTGAAACTTTAAGAAACATTAAAAATGGGACCCACCAACAGTCTGTGCCTGAGTAGCTTCAAAAAGAAAAAGGGAACAGGTGGCGCTTTCCGCAGATCTGAGAAACATATACGTGGCAGCCTCCGTTGCATTTAGAGAGACTTAAAAACATTCACAGGGTCCCGCGGAAGATGACACATGGCGGCATCTGCTGCTTTGGGAACTTAATTAGCACTTGAACAAAACCTCCATGGATGTTGCAACTTGGCGCTTTCCGCGCTCATTCTAAGAAACTTTCTAGTAACATTAGAGACTCATAAGAATCACATGGATGGCAACACTTGTCGCACTTTGCTAAAACTATAGAAATATTAACGGGGCCCACCATACCTCTTTACTTAGCGATGAAACCAAAATGGAACCCGTGGATGTTGACACTTGGAGCTCTCTGCTAAAACTTCAAGGGACACGCGGCACCTTCCGCGTAACTTTAAGAAACTTTAAAGTCACTCTCCGCATCTGCCACTTGGCACTTTCCACGTTCACTGAAGCTTTTAAAAGGGGCCCGCCATATACGAGAAACATTCAAAAGAAACATTTGAAACTTAGAAGAAACTGAAATTGGTGCCGACACTTGGCATTCTCTGCTGAAACTTTAAGATACGTGGCACTCTCCACAGATACTTTAAGCATCTTTAAAATGTGTCTTGGCTGTTGACACATGGCGACTTCCGTTGCACTGAAGGAACTTAGGCAAAATTTACAAAATGAAACCCCGCGCACCCGCGCTCTGTGTCAAAACCTCACTGCCAAAATTGAAGTACAGAGAACAAAACTGGAACTCGCCCAACTGAAACTCAAAAATCAAAATGTAGAGTATTTTGCTCTACACTAGCAAGAAGACCAATAGCATTCATAATATCAGGTCTAGTTTGAGTGAGATACAACAATCCTCCAATCATTAACCTATACTTTTTCTGATCAGTCTTAGAACAATCATCAGCTTTGCTCAATTTACATCCAGTTTCCATGGGAGTACTCATTGGTTTTGACTCTTCCATCCCAAATTTCTTCAACAATTCTTTCACATATTTGGTCTGAGAAATGAAGATTCCTTTCTTAGTTTGAATGATTTGCAGACCCAAGAAGAAATTCATTTCCCCAAGCATGGACATCTCAAATTCACTTTTCATTTGATTTGCAAAAGTTTTGCACATACTATCTCTTCCTCCGAAAATGATATCATCAACAAATACTTCAATAATCAAGATTTTTTCATGATCAATTTTGAAGTACAAATTACTATCACCAGTACCTTTGTTAAAACCAATCTTCAAAAGATGCTTATCTAATCTTTCATACTAGGCTCTTGGGGCTTACTTGAGTCCATACAGTGCTTTCTTCAACTTGCAGACCATATCACCATGATCAGACAATTCAAATATATCCGGTTGTTCAATGTATACTTCTTCTACCAAGTGACCATTCAAGAAGGCAGACTTGACATCCATCTTATACACTTTGAAATCCTTGAACGCAGCAAAAGCAAGAAATAATCTGACTGCTTCAATTCTTGCTAATGGAGAAAAAGTTTCTTCAGAATCAACTCCTATTTGAGAGTAACCCTTGCAGACCAATCTAGCTTTATTTCTGATTACTTCACCAACTTCATTCAGTTTATTCCGGAAGACCCATTTGGTTCCAATAACATTCTTGTTTTTAGGTTTGGGAACAAGATCCGATGTGTGATTCTTCTCAATTTGCATTAGTTCTTCCTCCATTGCCTTAGTCCAGTTTTCATCATTGCAAGCTTCATTCACTGTCCTAGGTTCAACTTTTGAAATTAGACAATACTCTTCTGAATCTTGAGCAATCCTTCTTGTTTGTACACCTTTTCTTTTATCACCTATAATATGATCTTCAGAGTGATTCAGTCTTACATACCTGGGAACTTTGGGAGTTTCATGCACTTCTGATTCTTGAATAGGTTCATTCAAACTTATCTCTTCTTCCTGATTTACTGGATTAATTTGAATCTAAATTTCATAGGGAACTTGGACTTCTTGAACAAAAACATCATTTTGATCATCTTCATCATATTCATAAAACCTTGAGGGTTTTTCAATTCTGTCATCAACCTTCACATTTGTACTTTCCACAATCTTCCATAATCTCATGTTATAACACCGGTATGCTTTGCTTTGAGTAGAATAACCCAAGAATATTCCTTCATCACTTCTAGCATCAAATTTTCCTAGATCTTCATCTCTTTTAATGTAACATTTGCTACCATAGACTCTGAAATACCTCAGAGTAGGAGTGATGCCAAACCAAAGTTCATAAGGAGTATTACCAGTATTGCTTATGATTTGTACTTGATTGAGAGTATAAACTGTAGTGCTGACAACTTCTCTCCAATAGATCTGAGGAACATTTGTTTCCATCATCATGGTCCTAGATGCTTCCTGGATGGTTTGGTTTTTTCTCTCCACTACTCCATTCTGTTGTGGAGTCCTAGGAGCAGACAACTATCTCTTTATCCCATGTTTCTCACAGAATTCTATGAACTCACTAGATGTGAATTCTCCACCTCTATCAGACCTCAGACATTTTAATTTTAATTCAGTTTCATTCTCTACCATAGCCTTGAATATTTTGAATTTCTCAAGAGCTTATGATTTCTCTTTCAGAAAAGTAACCCACATCATATGGGAATGGTCATCAATCAATAACATGAAGTATCTATCACCTTGCACACTCTTTATTCTTGCTAGACCACATAAATCAGTATGAACTAAGTCCAATAATCCGGTAGAAGATTGTTCCTTGCTTTTGAATGAGACTCTGCTTTGTTTCCCCAATTGACATTCTTTGCACAAACTATTTGTAGGTTTCACCAGTTTTGGAAGATCTCTTACAGCCTAAGTGTTGCTTATCTTGATGATATTATTAAAATTCACATGACACATCCTCCTATGCCATAGCCAACTCTGATCAATTTGGACAAATAGACAACTTTTACCAGTACCAACTAAATGGAAGATATTACCTTTTGTTTGAGTACCGGATGTAATCTTTGTTCTAGAACTTTCAAAGATCTTGTATTTTCCATTCTTGAATCAGAGATCATAGCCTTTGTCCACCAACTGTCCAACACTTAGAAGATTGTGCTTCAATCCTTCAACATACAGTACATTACCAGTTTTGTTCTTTCCATCAAAAGAAATAGTTCCTCTACCTCTAATTCTACCAGTAGAATTATCACCAAACTTTACCACTCCTCCTTCATACCTTTCCAAATCTATGAACTTATTTTTGTCACCTGTCATATGGTGAGAGCATCCACTGTCAATGACCCAATCATCCTTTTCTTCAACTTGGGCAGCCAGAGCTCTTTCTACAACTTTATGATTGACAGATTCAGAAGGCATTGGATCTTCTTCCTTGATGGAAATAAACACCCAATCACTTCTGGATTTGTTTCCTATCTCTAATTCATCATTTGTTACTCCTTCATTATCATCCTCTTCATGAACATAGTAACAATTCTTTTGGAACCTTGATCTATTAGGATTTGGCCTTGAAAATCTTTCCGAACACCTTGAGGAAAAATGACCAATCTTATTGTAGTTAAAACACTTAAAAGGCAATTTCCCTTCATACTTACCAGATCCTCTTAGCAGTCTTTTTGCAATAAGGGCTTCAAGTTGAGTAATTTTTGCTTCTTCTTCTTCCAGGTCGTTTCTTGCTTTTTCATACCATGATAGTTTCCTTGAAGAGTTCTCTCCCAGATCAAACCTTTGTTTACCTTTTACAAAGGCATTGGCTTTGAATGCAGATTCAGTCTTGGGGGGCATCTCTAAACTCGGTCAATTCAAATACAGCCAATTTACCAACCAATTGATCTCTTGTGACACCTGAATGGGCTCTGAATTCTTCGATGGTAGCAACCTTGTATTTATAAGAAGCAGGAAGGGATATGAGAACTTTACTAACAATCTCATCTTCATCCAAGACTCCACCAGCACATCTAATGCCACAAACAATCTCATTTACTCTTGGCATAAAAGTAGTGATATTTTCATCTTCTCTCATCTTCAGATTTTTGAATTTTCCTTTCAGACTCTGTAGCCTTGCACATTTAACATACTTGTCTCCTTCATGTAGAAGTTCCACTTTTTCCCAAATCTCAAAACCAGTTTGTAGGTCAACAACATTTGTCAGCTCTGAATCAGACAAGGCACTTAGAAGAGCTTCTTTAGTCTACAGATTGTTTTCAACATCTGTGATCTCATTTGTGGTTTTTAGGCCATTCTGTGGAGGAGTATACTTCGTTGAAGCCATGGTCTAGTACTACATTCCCATATATTGTAAGTGACATTGCATGTGACTTTTCCAAAGATTAAAATTGGTTCCATCAAACTTCGGACTAGCCTTCTTGTAGGACGACATCCTTGATCTCCTCAAGTGGTTAAGCTCTTTTTAGAGGAAATTGGCTCTAATACCAATTGATAGATTCAAGACAGACAACTGAGAGGGGGGGTGAATTAGTTGTCCAAAACTTTCTTCTAATTAAACACTAAAATCCACTTTGTAATTCAGTAGCATAATAATAAATCAATCATGGAAACGTAATGCATTAAACCAAGAGTAGAAACACATCAACACATAAGACACCAAGATTTTGACGTGGAAAACTCAGTTAAGGGTAAAACCACGGGGCGATTAACCGAAGATTGTATTCTCTGTTAGAAGAATAGAAAGAACAAAATGGCACATGCCAATTAGGGCTCACTTCTTGAGTACACTGCTCACAAGAGGCTCACTGCCTACTAGAGACACACTGTCTACAAAATAATAAGTATCACATACTTGAACTAGAGAATAGCATCTTCACCATACTTGAGTCAATTCCATTTAAGGCCAATACTTCTGCTCTGCTTTTCGCTCTCCTCTTTGCTACCACCCACTCATCTTCTCAAGATCACTATGAAATGACTTTACAATTCCTTATTTATACAAGACATCGACTTAGGAATGATCATCTAAGCCGGCAAATATTACAGAGAAAATACATAAATACATCATGACTAATTACAAAAGACTTCATATGGAACAAGACACTATCAGCCACATAGATTTAAGACTTCAATCTTCTTCTAGGAACACGCCAATCTTCACATAACATCTTCAAGATCATCCGCAGGATGTGTAACTCATCCGATCAGCCAGACTTAGGAAGAACACCATCATCCAAAAGTAATTCTTCAATTACGAGCTCAAACTCTAATGTGGACCACCAACATGAACTAGACATGATCCAAAGACCTCCACAGACTTTTCTGAATTACCAGGAACATCCACACTACATCTGCTTACTAAAATCCTTATCTCCTTCATCTGGAACCTCAAGAACACAGTCTGTCATCACTGTCACAATGGTGTAGATGCTTGCGGACCTCCAGACCACAAACCAATTGAGTTGTTAACTCAAATTGACTTCCTAAACATTCCCTCAAATCCGTAGAATAGGATATTGCATTTCCGGATCTCACCGGACCTATCTGTGTCACTTTGTCGCCTCTGAATACCTGCTGAAACCAGTTTTACTTAAGCAGTCACAACTTCTTCAGATCTTCATGCGGACCTCTGAAATCTTTACTGGATCACCTTAAGACACAATCTACAAACCCTTTGATGCACGTCCTCTGATCTTCATCTTAGCTAGGATCTTTAGCTTAGTATCTTCACTGTTCTTCTCTGTTCCTTATTAGGACTAATTTTCTCAATATCCTCAGCACACAACTCATCCAATCCTTATCATCAATGCAACAGGAGTATGTTGACATCAATGACAACACTGGTTAGGCACATACTTGCAACACTAGATTCATATGTAGTTGGCATCAAACCCACGGGTACAATAATATGTAGACATACAAGTGGTGGTTATCCCTGATGCCTATGGTATGTTTCTTAGTAGAGACTGGTATAAAACATTAAATGGCTACATGTCTACTAACTTCTCTCATCTATGGTTAGCATGGAGAGGACTTTCTAATCAGATTCACATTGAGAGGGAGCCAAAGATGAAACACATGATCGCAAAGTATAACATGAGAAATGAAATCCTATACTCAGAGGTGGATTTAGGGGATTATCTATCTCAGATAAATAAGGTAGAAGAAGTACTCATGTTGAATTATAGTAGGTACCTTGATCTAGCACTTACCAAACATCAAGAAAGCATAGAAGTTTGTGTTCAGTTAGACCAAAAGTCTTCTTCTAATGACTAGCCTATAATCTTTGAAGGATTTAGAAACTTGTTAGCCAAGTTCATGTGTGATCAACTGGCTATTGGACAGAAGATACATATGGAAGAATTGTTGTTGCCTAACTGGTGTCACATCCATAATGCATCCCATTCAGAGTTTACATGTTCTTTACACTAGCAGGCAGTATATCAAGTCCAAAAGCATTTGGAATAGTCATCTATTAGAGATGAAGCCTAGAATAAGCCACTACCTACAACTAATCCATGGATTAGATCACTAGGTAGACAAGATATGAATCTTAAAAGGAAAGCTGTGATTACTCAAATTTGGACATTAAGGTTTGATGGGTCTAGATCCAAGCAAGTCTCAGGTGCAGGATTTGAATTGCTTAGTCCTATAGGAGAATCCTATTTGGCTACATATAGACTGTAATTTCCTTGTACTAACAATGTTGACAAATAGGAACCATTAGTGCATGAGCTATTGACTTCTATTAAAAAAAAGTTAAGATAATTCAAGTGTTTGGTGATTTTGAGTTGGTAGTTAAGCAAGTGAGAAAATAGTATTCTTGTCATGACAAACAATTGAACCGTTATGGGAACTGAGTCTGGCATCTCGTTGAATGTTTTGATGGCTTTAATATTCAATTGATTCTGAGAAAACAGAACCATGTCGCTAACGCCTTGGTACAAGTTGCTAGCTCTTTGGAACCACCTGCCATGTATGATTTGAAGAAGTTCACTATAGAGTTGGTTCCCACTCCTTCTGTGCCAGACAATATTACTCACTTCTAGGTTTTCAAAGATGATAAGCATATCATCGATTTCCTCACATGCTCATATGTGTTTGCTGCCCAAATAATTGATGAAGAAGATTTGGAACCAGCTGAGATAGATTTGGAAGGTGTCCTAAATCTAAAAAAAAATACCATTCCCCGAGGGATGGTGGAACTAGAAATATTGTTTGATCGAGATCAGCTAGGTACCCAAAAGAAGCAAGTTGATTCTATTGGAGGTAAGTGTGACTCACATAACTTGGGGACTGAAGACAATGTCAAAAATGTTTTCATCGGTAAGGTTTGCACCCCTGAAGAAAAGGTAGGAATCATTCATTCTTTGACGTATTATCATGATGTCATTGTATGGAGTTATGAAGACCTTAAGACTTTTGACACTTCTATCATAACCCACACTATATCTTTGAACCCTGGAGTTAAGCCATTTTGGTAGAGACAGAGGCCAGTTAATTCTCTTTTAGAGCCTCTAATTTTTTAAGAAGTCCAAAAGCTACTATCGGCAAGAATTATATTTCCGATGAGACATTCTACTTGGGTGGCGAACTTGGTTCTATTATGAAAAAAGAATGGTGAGATCAGGCTATGCGTTGACTTTAGAAACCTCAATAGAGCATGCAAGAAAGACAATTACCTGCTACCATCTCTTGATGAGGTACTACAAATAGTTAAGGGATCACAGATGATGTCATTTCTAGTTGGATATTCAAGATACAATCAAGTAATAGTTGAATATGCTGACAAATTAAAGACTGCTTTTACTTGCAAATGGGGTATATATGCATATCAGAGAATGCCATTCAGTCTGATTAATCTAGGAGCAACATTTCAACGTGCTATAGACATCACTTTTAAAGGATTGGTAGGAAAATACATCATTATTTACATGGATGATTTAACCATATTCTCTAAGAGAAGGGAGAATCATATCTTTGATTTGAGGAAAGTGCTTCAATGATGTAGAGAATACAGTATTTCATTGAATCCCAAGAAGTACTTTTTTGGCATCACTGAAGGAAAACTATTAGGACATGTGATCTCAAAAGAAGGTATATCTATAGACCCTTCTAGAGTCCAAGCCATTCTCAAGATCTAACCTCTAGAGAGCAAGACAGAATTAAAGTCCTATTTTGGTAAGATCAACTTTGTCCAGAAGTTTATTACTGGTTTTGTTGAGATTGTCTGGCCATTGAATGCAGTGTTGAAACAAGATGCTAAGATTGAATGGACATAGGAATCCAAGACAACTTTTGCAGAAATTAAACAAGAAATAGAAAATGCCCTAGTATTAGTAAGTCCTGATTACACTCTCCCATTTTGCATATACTCCTTTGCTTCTGAACATACATGTGCAGCCGTGTTGACCCAGAAAAGGGGTGTTGATGATAAACATTCTATTGCTTTCATGAGTGCACCATTAAAGAATTAGAACTTAGATATCCAAATGTGGAGAGGCAAGATTATGCACTGGTTAAGGTAGTGAAGAAATTTTGTTACTATATCTTGAGGAGCTAAGTAATTACTATAGTCCCAGATGTTGCAGTGAAGGCATTGTTGATGCATAATGAGCTAAGTGAAAGAAGAGGAAAGTGGGTCACAATACAGCAAGAGTTTGATACAGAGATACAGCCTATGAAGATAGTAAGGGGACAAGCACTTACCAAAACTATGGCAAAGACTTACCTAGGACTAGTACCTCAACAATATGTACTGGAGGATATCACACAAGATGAGTGGTATGGTGACATCTTATTTTATATCCTTAACCAACAATTTCTGCCTCATTTGAATTCAACTCTGAGGAGAGTATTGAGGCTAAAGAGTAGTAGTTTTATGGTCAAAGGATTAGTTTTATACAAGAAAAATTATGAAGGGATCTATCTGAGGTGCTTAGACAAAATAGAAGTAGCACAAGTTTTGATTAGTTTTCATGAGAAGTTTGGGACAGGCCATGGTTCTGGGAACTCTATTGCAAATCAGATTCTTTAGGCTGGATATTACTGACCTACCTTGTTTAAGGATGCTCATGCACATGTCTGAATCTTCCATATTTTCTAGACTGCTACCTCAAGAGAGAGAAATGTTGTTATACCTTTGCAACTCGTGGTGGAGGTACGCCCATTCGCACAATAGGGAGTTAATTTCATTAGTATGATCAATCCACCTTCCTCTATAGGCCATAGGTATATTTTGACTTCTACTGACTATTGTACTAGATGGTCTAAAGCTTAGGATTCTAAGCAATGCACAACTACTAGGTAGTAATCAAAATTTTTGAACATATCATCACAAGGTTTAGTTGTCCTTTTTTCTCATGTCTTTGATAATGGTCTGGCATTTGCATCTTTACACTTCTCAAACTAGGCATTTGATTATGGTATTGTGCTAAAGTTTTCATCCATTTATTACCCTCAAGGTAATGGAGTTGTTGAGGCTATCAATAAAAACTTGCTTGAGGTAATCAAAAGACTACTTGACAAAAATCCCAAAGAGTGGCATACCTAACTTAGGTTTGCCTTGTGGGCAGACAGGATCAGACATAAGGCTACCTTAGGAACCTCACCCTACCATTTGGTTTATGGTCTAGAACATATGTT
The DNA here is from genome assembly GCA_027924645.1 of Cunninghamia lanceolata. NCBI lineage: Eukaryota > Viridiplantae > Streptophyta > Pinopsida > Cupressales > Cupressaceae > Cunninghamia > Cunninghamia lanceolata. The sequence continues at coordinate 10,908,849 of BSBN01000130.1, read as the reverse complement.
CCCTATCCACTTTCAGATCCCTGTGCTATAGTTCATGCAAGACTATCTAGAGCCTGATGATAGAACCTCAGCCCACTTGACCCAACTACTGTATTTGGAAGAAAAATGTGATGCTGCAATTGAAAACTTTGCTAAACATGAAGGTATAGTGAAATGATGGTTTGACAAGAGGGCCAAAGTGAATGTCTTCCGTATTTCAGATTTGGTGCTATATTGGGATAAGGCTCATGAGAAGAAAGGTGAACATGGAAAGTTTGACAATCTCTGATTAGGTCCCTACCAAATAGCTGAAATTTTAGGAGACAACATGTATAGATTGAAGACTCTTATTGGTGAGGAACTCTCATTGCCTATTAATGGGCAGTTCCTAAAGCACTACTTTCAGGATTAGGAGGCATCTCTGCCTTCTTTTGTGTACACAAAGGGTCTTTTTTGTTCTTGCTTGTTCTTGTTTTACTTTTGGTTAGAGTAGTTTCCTCTATTAGGTTAGTTGTTTTCTACTTGCTTTGCCTTTGCTCTCTTTTGCTCTTGTTTTGCTAAGGTTCTCCATTGCCCGAATAAGGTGGCAGCTGTGTAGTCCTCCAAAAGGTCCTCTTTGGCTCAAATAATTTCAGGATTCCATTGAGAAACATTAGTTTCTCACTTACAATCTTATTGTGGAATCTATTGTTATTACTAGGTGGTATGATGCTTCTTTGTAGGAAAGAAGTCATTGATTTGGTTCACTTGAAGTACTTTCTAGTCCAATATCTCTCACATTTTAAAGAATCCTGAAGCTTTTGAAGGAACCTAGGTGATCTTGGGTTAAGTGAAAAATCTACAGGATCACCTTTGCCGCCACTATGATTCCTAGCCCAGCAAAGTTGAACCAATTTGTAGCCCATGTGATATTTATCATGTGCTGCAAGGGTATGCAGTACTATTTAGTACTCATATCATAAGTCAAGTTAACTGAATAATCTATAAGCAATATATCAAAAGTGGTACTTTGTAGTACTCCCATAAAATGTTCAATCAGCTGGAGGATTCAAGCAACTCCATCAGGGTCTATGGACAACTAATGGGTAGTAGAGCAATGTTTGAGCGGAATCATAGAGACAACCTCGTTGAGGCTATAGACGCTTGACTGGTAGCGATGCAATGTCCAAGGTAGTTCAAAAGGTGAGTATCATTACATAGCTTAATGCAATTGAGCCTTGATGATCTTAGTTGTAGAATGATGGGAATGAATGCAATTTCACACACTTAGACTTTTAGGATATGGATGTTTTTGCTGAGTTAGTGATCTATGCTCCTTTGATCCTCTATTATGTTGTCTAGTTTAATAAGTGGGAAACATAGAGATTTTGGGTTTGAAACTGATGTTTATCTTAGAAATCTTCTAGAGCATTTCCCCAATAGAGTTGCCATTTGTTGTGTTATGCATGCATGCCCCATTTTCCCAAATGGAGAGCCCCCTCCTCTATTTCGCTTTTGGCTTGGTCTAGGTCTTAGTAATTTTACTTGAGAGAAGATGATGTCTTGATGATGTGATCCCTTTGCATATGATTGAGTGAAATTGGATAAGTTTGGGTAAGTTTGACCCCATTGACCCCCTTTGATGACTAGACTGGAATGACTAAAGAGCACTGAGCCTCAAAATTGGTTTATTGAGTGAGTTTTGCGCTAAAAATTGTCTTTACTACAATTTGTGCTAATATCCTAGATCTTATTAGATATTAGCGTTGACCACTTTATATGTCATTAAGCACTAAAATTTGTATCAACCAGATTTGTGCTAAAACTGACCTCAACAGGATATATCCTGAAGACCTAAAAAGCCCTAATTTTCCCATTAGTGGTCAAAATCCCACAAGTGCGACACAGGCTGTCTAAGGACACTACATTTATGGCAAATTTTAGGGGAGTATAAATGGTTTGAACCCTTCAATTTTCATCATTTACATTTAAAATTTCTTCAACGATTGAGCTCAGAGTTTCCCATCTATCCTGCTAAAGATTTCTTGGCTGCTTGCATCGATTGAGAGTGTATTCGTTGGTGGTGAGTTGAATTTCTTCACTGCGACCTTGCATCCATAGGTAGGAGGGTCTCTATCTCTTTTCCTTGGCATTATATTTATAATCTCTCTTTTGTTTTTCTTTTGAAATGGGAAATATAGTAGATTGTATGAAAGCATGACTACATGTACACTAAGGATCTTAGGATTTGGGGTGTTGTTCAAAATATAGATCAATTTCTCCATAGATTCCATCCCTTAGGGTTTCAAAATGTAGGTTTTGTCGAAGTAGGAGGAAAATATGTGTCGCCTTTAGTAATTTTGACTATTATATTACTAGCTTAGATTTTCCTCGTCTTCGAAGAATCAGAATTGACCCTCTATGTTTTGTTTCCAAATTTGATTGACTTCAAACCATCAAAAACCATCGCTTGTGCTAAATTTTCATCCAACCAGACATATCTGGCATACAACATTTTCTCCGCTAGATCCTTCTAAAGTATTTTTGCTAAAAAGGCTTGAAGGCTGATATATCCTGAATGTTCAAAAAATCTTGCTATCCATCGTCCATCAAATTCCCTACTGATAAGGTTTTAAAATGTTTGTCAGGGTTTTACTCTAAAAAACACATCCATAGGATATATCTGATGTAGATTGATTATTATTGATGTCAAAAGGGTCCTTGGAGTTTCCAGTTTTGTTTTAGGATGATGATTATACAAGAGTTTAAGCAATGATGATGCAGGACATGAACATCATCCTATGTAATGGATGCTTTCAGTTTCAAGCATAGATGATCATGATTCTTGATTTGAAGAGAGTTGACATCGGTGCTCAAAGTTGGTTTGTTTTCCATTAAGAATAATGGTTGGATGCTCAGGAAGATCAATAATGACATAACAAGATCTTTCTAAAAGATGCAAGGTTCATTATCAAAGGTGTTGGTTCATTTTTTGTGGAGGTTTATTATCAAGGTTAACAATGTGAAGAGGTCATCAGTCTATTACTTGGTTATAAATGGAGTTGTGCCTTGTATCAGTTCACTTGTGTTTATCTATGTTGCAAAGATAATATCAGTAAAGGTATTATGCTATGTTGGGGCATGTTTAGTGGCAGAGATTAAGATATTCTTGGCAGATGCCAGTATAGTGTTATAGTGTTGGCAGATGCTAGAGATCTAAGCTCTGTAATGAAGTGTCTTGAATTTCTTAAATTCTAATAATACATTTTTAGATGTCCTAATTCTCTATTCTCTGTCTGTCACCTTATTAGTTTCTTTTTTATCTAATTGTTTGGTAACCTATTAGCGTAAGTCATATAACTTAAAACGACCTACTAATGGGGTGTTAAAACATTATGGGGACCGGCCCCTCCACCTAGTATAACCTACTACACCGGTCTCCTCATAAAGAGCTTGAGTGGGTAATGCAAATCAAAGGTCTTGTTTGAAATCACAATGGGCGCAAATATTATGATCAATGGATAGTATTTAAACTAAGACCTCGGCTATTTCGCATTACTTTTGATGGTCATTAGAACCTCATACATACTATGACTACATAGATAAGCATTTTAAAAGCTAATTTTAGTATATTTACAAAGGTAGTTTTTGTAGAGTTTTAAGGACATTTTTTAGGTGAGTTATTTCTATTTTTTGATTTTGTTCAAGACATTGAAGGCAAATAGAATGGTGTTTTATTTTTTTTAAAAGGCATTTTTTTGGTGAAATATTTAATGCCTCTTGCAACTAAGGAGGTTTTATTTTCTTTCTATTTTCACTCTTCATATAGATGTTCTTTTTTAAGTTGTGAGTCCGAAGATAATCAAAGAAGAATTTTATTTTTTACGGCAGTTGGATTAAAAACATTGTTGAAGATTTCTTGTGGAAGAAGAAAAATATAGAGTGAAGATGAAAGTGAATGTGTAAAGAAAGAAAAATATGAAGGGTCATTTGATAACAAAGATTTTTCAGATTGAAAGAGAAGATGAATGCAGAGAGGAAAATGAAAAGACTTCATCCAGATGATTTTTACAGATTGAAAAATATTGTTGAAAGGAGATGGAATTTTTTTATGAAAGGGAAATTAAATCAAGAAGAATGTGAATTGTTTTACAAGATTATGATCTTATTTTGTTTCGCAGGTTCTTCATAGATGGAGAGAAGAAATATATTTCATTGTATTTTTATAGATACATTGTGAATAAGATTTTCTACTTGCAGATGGATTAGTGTTTGGTCTGAAGATATTTTATCATAGAATGATTATATTTCATTGAAGATTTATTCTTTTTGTGAAAATGAATGAGAAAAGAATATGAAAAGACATTCAAATTTCTATAGAATGTTTTTGCAGGTGCATTAATGGATTAATTTTTAGAGTGAATCAAAATGTTGTGGTGAAGACATTTCTATGAAGATATCTTTGAAGAGAAAATATAGATGGATTAGATGATTCTTATGTGATCTATGAGATCATGCTTTTGCACATAGGTTGAAGACATCATGCAATAAACTTTCAGATTGAACCATGAAGACAATATGCAATTTATTGTGTTTCAAGTGAATTGGTAATGAGACTGACATTCAGATTGGATTGAGTGTGACTGAAAAGAGATATGCAAATTCAGAGAAGACAGGTTATGTAATGGTGCAAATCAAATTGAGTTGCAATCATTTCTTGCACACCTTGCAGTATGTTTTGATGGTGGTTGAATTTCCCAGTGAGGCTTTGCATGGTCAGTGAGACCTTAGTGTATGCTAGTGAGGCATTTTGTAAAGCCAGTGAAGCTTCATTGGTCAGTGAGACCTATTTGTAACTAGTGAGGTTTTTAATAAGCCAGTGAGATAATTTTGAGAGGTTTTTCTACCCCAGAAGAGTTTTCCTCTCATATAATCTTTTGTGTCTTGGTCTCATGTCTTGTGTTAAATTCATACTTTTACATATGTGTTTATCAAATTATTGATGTCCTCATCTCTCTTTGTCTTGTAAATTTAAAAGTTGCAAAAAGTTAAAAGTTTTCACAACACTGATTCACCCCCCACTCTCAGTGTTGTCCTGGACTCCAACAAGTGGTATCAGAGCCTAGGCTCCCTATCTAGGTCTAATCAGCTTGGGTAGGTCTTGACGGTGGAGTACCATGGGTAAGTACAAAAGAAATAAGAACATGAGAAATGTCAAGTCTCATTCTGATCAAATGGTATCAAATTCAGATTTTGGTATACAATCAATTGATATACAAAATGTTTCACAAGATGTTCCTTTCTTTGATGGTTCAGACTTCTCTGTTTGGTACTTTAGGATGCAAGCCTATCTTTTTTCTTTAGGATATGGTGTATGGATGTCTGTTGAGAATGGTTATTTTATTTCCTCTCTATCACCTAATGATACAAGTAATAAAGAGGCTTTTGAATACAATGGCACTAGAAAGAAGGCTATTTTATCTGGATTATCTAATCAAGTTTCTTGCAAAGTTATGAATTGTGATACAACTTAGGGTATGCGGGGGAAATTCATTAGAATATATCAAGGTGATGCATTTGAAATTGAAGGAGAGGATAGCTTGTTATCTCAGAAGAGTGACAATGATAGAAGACATTCACATGAAGGAGTTGAGGTCCACTCTATCTCACAAGAAGCTAATATTATAAGTGATAATGATCAGGAATATGATGAACATGAATATGAGGTTGATATAGAAGGAGAGCTCATATGTGCTCTGAGTGAACTCAAGAAATATAAGAAGGAGAAATAGAAATTAAAGTTGCCGCTACAAAAAGAAAAAGAATTAAAAAATAGAGCACTTTTAGACCTTAAAGATGCTAGAAATTTGATTATAGATTTGAGAAAACAAGTAGGTGAATTAGATAAATTAATTATCAGTCTAAAGATAGAGGTTGAGGAATCTAAGAGAATAGTTGATGTAATAAAGTTTGAGTTGAAATCTAAAATAGTTGAATGTTAAAAGCTCGAAGGAGAAATAATCTCTTTAAGAAAAAATCTTGAGGATGCTAAGAAGTAGTTGGAAAAGAATCTGAAATTTGAAGAGAGCACACGCAAGTTACATGAGATGTTGGATAAACAAAAACAACATAGAGACACTACTAGACTTGGTAATGAAGAAGGAGAGTGTTCCAAAGTTAGAGAGATTTCCAGAAGGAAAATTGATTTAAGTCATCATGTAGCTGCTCTTGAAGGTAAAAATAAGAGTGAAGCTGAGGAGAAAACCAGAGATGAGTTTGTAAAAATGCACAATCAAAAAAGAAATTTTAGAAGAACTCCTCAAGTAAGACAAGCATATATGTATAGGTATAATTATTCATTTAATGGTTATTGTTATACCTGTGATCATTTTGGACACAAAGCAGTTGATTGCAGAAGGAATACTAATCTTGTATGTTACAAGTGCAATAATGTTGGTCACATAGAAAGAAATTGTAAAATGCATAGAAGGTATGATCCTGCATGGAAGCATAACATAAATGCTCAAGGGATGTCAAAAAGGTATTATCAATCATTTGATTATGATTACAATATAGTTTGTTATATATGCTACTCTCTTGGTTATAAAGCACATAGTTGTAGAAAATGATCACTTGATTTGAAAGGGTGGAAAAGGAAAGAAGCTGAAAAAGTTTGGAGGAAGAAAGAATTTGTGAAAGTGTGGAAGCAGAAACGAAGTCAAAAGAAGATAGATCCTAAACTTGCACATCTTGTACAAGTCACTTCATTAGTGACATAACATATGGCATGAAGGTAGGGGGAGTTGTTCATGTCCTATCAATTATCCCCAAGAAGTTTCAAGAGGAGATTATTTGGTCTTGTTTTGTTTTTGGATTCATGTCTGATAATTTTTGCTAAGATGCTATTCATATCAGTTTTGTGAAATGAAATTCATAATGGTGTTAATAACTATGTTACTCTTCAGTATATGACAGTTATGCAGGTGATCAGTGGTTCATGTTGTCATTATGCATACAATGTGTTGATAAGATGTTTAGGGGTTCAATGCACAAAATGTTGGATGATGTTGGGTGACTTGATTTGTGAATGATCTTGTTCATATCATGTTGATACTTACAAAGGTTGAATTTTCATGATGTTGCAGTTCAAAGTGTTCTTGATCTGTGTTGTTGTAGGAAGAATTTTCTGGTGTAGTTAGTTTGTTGATGTGCATACTTGAAGGGTTGATTTGAATCATGTTTGATAGGATCTTGAGTATACTCAAGGAGTTCTCATCATATGTTAGCATATATTGGATGAGGAGGTTGATAATCGAAGAAGTTAATTCATAGAATATGTCTCTGCATTTGGATTTGTGAAGGTATTGATAGTGGTTTTGTATATATTAGATTTGACATGATGTTGTAAAAAGTGTCGTGCAGGAATAGGAGGATGGTCTTCATCAAGGTAGTCTTCATTCTTTACAAGATGATCTTTATTCTTTATCATTCCAAGAAGTGTGTCCAGGAGTAGATTAGTTGTAGATTGATTGTCCATCTTGGAAGAGATATTGGAGATGTGTCATTCAAGTCAAAATGAATTGATGATTGTGAAAGAATTGTTTTTCATGAAATTTGTTTTGCAATCACAAGTGATGTCATCAGGAGTTTGTATTTGATAGTAGAAATATGGCATCCTTTACCTTTTCAAAAGAAATGATCAGACGATCTCAATGATGTTAGTTTTTTGTTTCATATTGATGTTGTGATAAGAAGTGATATTGTGTTGAGATAGAGAATGGTACATTCTATGGGCAGTTTATAACAGGTGGTTTGATGATATGTTTGGTATGCCTCACATAATGTTGCTCTCAATTTTTTTTTGTGATTCAGGATGTATGTCTTCAAATGTGTGCTACATGGTGATTTGTTACTTTCAAGTTGAAGAATTGTTTCAGGGTTTGTCAACATGGTTTGTCATATGCTTGCATCAGGATTGTTATTTTTGTCATCATAGATCATCACACATTCAAAGGGGAAGATAATAGGATAACAGGAGTTTATGTCTTCAAAATCAGTCTCATAATAAAATGTGAGTGTACATGTTATGATCAAGCTTTAACATTTTTTTGTGGAGCTAAATGATAGGGGGGGCATCTTATCCTTTGTCATCCAATGTCAAAAAGGGGGAGAGAAAGAAAACACATCATGTAGTTTTGCCATCAATGACAAAGGGGGAGATTGATGGAGATTGATTGTCATTGATGTCAAAAAGGCCCTTGGAGTTTCCAGTTTTGTTTTAGGATGATGATCATACAGGAGTTTAAGCAATGATGATGAAGGACATCAAGATCACCCTATGTAATGGTTGCTTTTAGTTTTAAGCACAGATGATCATGATTATTTATTTGAAGAGAGTTGACATGGGTACTCAAAGTTGGTTTGTTTGCCATTAAGAATAATGATTGGATGCTCAGGATGATCAATGTTGACATAACAAGATCTTTCTAAAAGATGCAAGGTTCATTATCAAAGGTATTGGCTCATTTTGGATGGAGGCTTGTTATCAAGGTTAACAATGTGAAGAGGTCATCAGTCTATTACTTGGTTATAAATGGAGTTGTGCCTTGTATCAGTTCACTTGTGTTTATCTATGTTGCAAAGATAATATTAGTAAAGGTATAATGCTATGTTGGGGCATGTTCAGTGGGAGAGATTAAGATATTCTTGCCAAATGGCAGTATAGTTTTATAGTGTTAGCAGATGGTAGAGATCTAAGCTCTGTAATGAAGTGTTTTGAATTTCTCAAATTCTAATTTAATACATTTCTAAATGTCCTAATTCTCTATTCTCCACCCATCACCTTATTAGTTTCTTTTTGATCTAGTTGGTCAGTGACCTGTAGCGCGGTTCATATAACTTAAATCAACATGCTAATGGGGTGTTAAAACATTATGGGGACCGGCCCCTCCACCTAGTATAACCTGCTACACTAGTCTCCTCATAAAGAGCTCGAGCGGGTAATGCAAATCAAAGGTCTTGTTTGAAATGACAATGGGTGTGAATATTATGATCAATGGATAGTATTTAAACTAAGACCCCAACACTTTTGTATTACTTTTGATGGTCATCAAAATGTCATACATACTATGACTGTATAGATAAGCCTTTTAAAAGATAATTTTAGTATATTTACAAAGGCAGATTTTGTAGACTTTTAAGGATATTTTTTAGGTGAGTTATTTCTATTTTTTGAATTCATTCAAGATATTGAAGGCAAATAGAATGGTGTTTTATTTTTTTTAAAAGGCATCTTTTTGGTGAAAGATTTAATGCCTTTTGCAACTAAGGAGGTTTTATTTTCTTTCTATTTTCACTCTTCATACAGATTTTTTTTTTAAGTTGTGAGTCTGAAGATAATCAAAGAAGAATTTTATTTTTTAAGGCAGTTAGATTAAAAACATTGTTGAAGTTTTTTTGTGGAAGAAGAAAAAATACAGAGTGAAGATGAAAGTGAATGTGTAAAGAAAGAAAAATATGAAGGGTCATTTGGAAAGAAAGATTTTCAAATTGAAAGAGAAGATGAATGCAGAGAGGAAAATGAAAAGACTTCATCTAGATGATTTTTACAGATTGAAAAATATTATTGAAAGGAGATGGAAATTTTTTATGAAAGGGAAATTGAATCAAGAAGAATGTGAATGGTTTTGCAAGATTATGATCTTATTTTGTTTTACAGGTTCTTCATAGATGGAGAGAAGAAATATATTTGATTTTATTTTTGCATATACATTGTGAATAAGATTTTCTTCTTGTAGATGGATTGGTGTTTGGTCTAAAGATATTTGATCACAAACGGATTATATTTCATTGAAGATTTATTCTTTTTGTGAAAATAAAAATGAATGAGAGAAGAATATGAAAAGACATTCAGATTTCTATATAATGTTTTTCAGGTGCATTAATGGATTAATTTTTAGAGTGAATCAAAATGCTATGGTGAAGACATTTCTAGGAAGATATCTTTGAAGAGAAAATACAGATGGATTAGATGATTCTTGTATGTGATGTATGAGATCATGTTTTTGCACATAGGTTGAAGACATCATGCAATAAACTTTTAGATTGAACCATGAAGACTATATGTAGTTGATTGTGTTTTAGGTGAATTGGTTGTAAATTGGTAATGAGACTGACATTCAGATTGGATTGAGTGTGATTGAAAAGAGATATGCAAATTCAGAGAAGATAGGTTATGTAATGGTGCAAATCAGATTGAGTTGCAATCATTTCTTGCACACCTTGTAGTATATTTTGATGGTGGTTGAATTTGCCGGTGAGGCTTTGTATGCCAGTGAGGCTTTGCATGGTCAGTGAGACCTTAGTGTATGCCATAGAGGCATTTTGTAAAGCTAGTGAAGCTTCCTTGGTTAGTGAGACCTATTTGTAACCAGTGAGGCAATTTTGACAAGTTTTTAAATCCTAGAAGGGTTTTCATCTCGTATAATCTTTTGTGTCTTGGTCTCATGTCTTGTGTTAAATTCATACATGTACATATGTGTTTAACAAATTATTGATGTCCTCATCTCTCTTTGTCTTATAAATTTAAAAGTTGCAAAAAGTTAAAAGTTTTCACAACACTAATTCACCCTCCCTCTCAGTGTTGTTGTAGACTCCAACAATATCTGACAGACCTAAAAAATTGTGCTATCCAGTTGCCTTCAATATCCCTATAAAGTTAACAATCCATTGATGTTACACATTAGTGCTAAAACAATGACCTTTTACATATGTCTAGTAGGAGCAAAAACCCCTGCAAATCCTCTTGGCCTCAAAATGCTTGCTTTTTCCTCCAAATGAACTTGAAGAGTATTTTAAAAGCATTCGGGAGATTTAAACAATGAACTTAAGTTTTTTGTGTGTTATTTTGTCTTGTTCATTTGATTACTCATGAATTGAAGGAATTTGTGCATCAATTTGATATTAATTTTTGTATTTACTATAACATGCAATAGTGGGGTAAATCTCGCTAGGCTATTTCACTTTGTATTAACCCATTGTTTGGATTGATGAAGCATTAAGGAATAGAATTTAATGGACATTTTTTATTTCCTTAAATAAAGATAATGGATCCTAAGTTGAAAAGCAAGGATTCGTTGGGCATTTTGGCCATACATCCTGTAGGGGATAAATCCCCACTTTTTGGTCTAGGAGCCCAATTTGAAGCACACATTGAATACACACAAATGATGCATGTTTCTTAGAATTTCTAAACTACTTAACAACATGGAACATAGGTCTAGACTAGTAGGATAGAAAATTTAAAAGGTTATTCATTAGGTTTTTGTCTTGCAAGATAGATGACTTGTCAGGCAACAAACATGAAGTACGAGTTTAAAGGGATCCCTCCTGTCAGCAAAATCACATCTATATGGAAGAACATAGGGGACATGGATCTTGGCCATGTTGACATAGAGGAATTTAGATTGAGGATCTTTGGACCTAATCCTATGAATTGGGCTCAAAATATTAGGGATAATGTCATTGCTCAAGCTGTAGCCTTTCCAACTTTTGGTCAATGTCCAGAGTTAATTGTAGCTTGTGTAGAAAGATATCATCAACCATCAAGGATAGTGGTCACTCAGGATGGCCGAGTATTGGAAAATTTTAGTACAATGGCTATGGTTGAGGCTTTTGACATCCCCCTTTCCCAACTTTGTTAATATTAAAGAAGGATGACAATCAGAAGATGTATGATCAAGACCGTGAGGCTTACAGAAAGATAATAAATGACAGATGGATGAAGAAAAAAAGGGCTGCTATATCCAGACTTCCTCATGTACTTTATAGGAGTAATTTCAAGGAGAAGATAAGAGATTTGGTCACTCTCTTGAGTATAATTATGGGATTGCCTTCTGCCTCCACCTTTGAGGGTTAGATGTTTGCATATGTTGAAGAGATATTACATGGGTATAAGAAAATCCACTAGGCCCAAATTTTAAGTCATAACATTCATGAGGCTTTTGTGGGTTTCAACAATGAGAAGATATTTAGATGGAACTTTTATGTAGTATACATGTTAGCAAGAAGCTTTGTTTATCCTCTCTTATCTAAACTATGAGAAGTTGGTAATGCTGAAGGGGAGTACAAGGTGTATGAATGCTATCCTTAGCTAGAGATTACTCAATCATTGGTGCATTTCAGAAGAGTTAATGATGCATTTACTATGCACATTTCAAGGATATTGCAAGGAGATATGTCAAGAAGATTATCTCTGGAGGCTACTAATGTGGTATAAACTTATGGTAGATGGTACATTCAGTTTCCAAAGTTCACTTATCTCAGGATTCAAGGTTTCACTGGGGCACCTTATAAGTTGCCAAGGTATCCAACTAACAAGGTAGTGCTTCTAGAATTGACAAGACAACTGTATACTTGTGCTGAGAAGATGAAACATCTACACAGAGCCTTTATCAAATTTCCCATACTTTTGGTAAGAGGAGTATTTTCTTGTGTCACAGCTGAATATTCAAACACTAAGTTTCAATTGTTGAATCTGAATTTCTATCAGAGAAGAAGTCATTTTGATCCCTTTGGAGTGATTGAAAGGCATATTAGCAAAATGTTGTTCCACAAAGAACACCTTGAGGACTTTTGGGCTAATTGCTCACATGAGCATGAAGTCGTGAGGAGGAAATATTCAAAGTTGTCTTTAGATTTCATAAAGAGGTTTAACATTATTGCAATACTTGATTAGCTAGTGGATGATAACATTGTGGTACAACGAGGACCATGGGAGGCACATTTTGGATAGCCTATCCCTCTACCAAATTGGGCAGATGGAGAAGAGAGCTCATTAGATGAATTTATGAAGCAACCCATTAGATTTAGTAGAAATTGGGTTAGAAACTAGGTTGCAACAATGACACAAGCAGGATTGGTTCACACCTATACTCACCAACTGCAAGATAGAGCTAGTGATGATGAATCAAATGAGCCTATAGAGGTAGAAGAAGAAGTGGAGCAAGAGGTCACAAGAGGAGATGTTCTAGAAGTGGATAGTGAAGCAACAGAGGAAGATCTCCCTCTTGGTGGTAAAGGAAAAACTAAAGTGGATAGGTAGCCTCCTAAGGAGAAGAAGAAAGATAATCCACTTGTAGTTAGAACTAGATATTTAAGAAAGAGAGATATGCCCAGTGGAAAAGGAGAGTCTTCCAAGTATAAGAAGGTAAAGAAGCAATAGAGTTCAACTGCACCCATTTCTTCCACAACTAGTACAACACCTCCTATTATTTATGTTGCCTTGGATCAAACTATTGATGCCACTACCTCTTCCTCTGCCATGTCAAGCATCACACCTCCTATTTCTTCCATTATCCTTGTAATGGCCTATCCCTCTGTGTCTAAGATAGTTGTATCTTCCTTCCTTCCTCTATCCATTACATCCTCTACCACTCCATCCACCTCTTCTTTGCCATCCTTGGTCTCCATTTCTATTCCTTCCATCTCTTCCACCTTATCCTCTCCTTATGCCTTTTCATCCATTAGTCTCTCTTCCATCTTCATCCACTTTCTCTTCCTTATCTTCCATTTCTACCATATTGGCACCACCTTCTTTTTCCTAACCACCTCTTAATCTGACCAACCCTCCTGCCATTTCTTCTACTCTTTTCTCTCCTTCTATTCCTTCCTCCCTAGGTTTTGCATCATTTGCAAACCTATCCTAGATACATTTGCCTCTTTCTACCACTAGTTCTTTTTCCATCATTAACAATAGACTACCCTATCCATTTAATGATTCCAAAGAAGTGGCTATATCAGCTCCTCATCAAGTCCCCATACTACAAGGAATTGTGAAAGTATGTGGACCAAACTCAATATTGTATCAAAAAAGGAGGTTGTAATTGAAGATATAACACATGACCATCCTATAAATCCCAATATCATAGAGGTAGTAAATGTGGAAGATAGAACATTAGAAGAAAACATAGATGATACTACATTTGATGCAATTGGGATAGGGATAACAAAAGATCTGCAATAGCTAGAAACTCTAGCGTCTCCCATCAAGACAGATATAGTGGTTACAGAGATTTAGGTTAACAAAGGTAAAGATGTAGGTAATGTGTAGAATATTCATTCAGATCCATTGAATAAGGAGGACAGCCACATTGGCTCCCCAAAACATTCTTCAGTAGCTCTTTAGTGGCTCCAACATAGATTGAATAATCAACCTTCAAAGGTGGAGGTAGTTGAGTTGAATTTGGATAACTTTTTAGTGAGAATCAAGAAACCTAAGAAACAAAAGAAGGCAAAGGTTCAATCAAGGTTATACAAAGAGGCTTCTGGTTCTCGTATTGTAGAGGTAGTTGTTCCTCTAGGGTAGGCCAACAAAGAAGACACTAGACCTGAAGACTACACTATCACAACTCTCAACTTAGGTCCAGTATCAAAGGCCCAATTCGTAGAAGAATTCAAAGACTCAGTGTCTAACATTCTCAACAGAATAAGTAAAGATGAGCTCACTAAACAGTAGCTGAAACAATGGAATGAGGAACTAAGAGCCTGTATCAGATATTTACTCAAGCCTTCCCATTCTGACAATGGAGCATCTGCAGTACCTTCTCTCCTTTCAAAAGAAGAGTTAGAAGATTTTGATAACATCAAGGTTGTTGCTTCAGCAGCAGACAAATGGTACCATAAAGTATATGCAGAAGTATGTGAAGTGATTGCTGACATTGCTGAAGTGCAAAAAGCATTTTTTGCATTGAAAATAGAGTGGGATGAGGTCAGTGAAAATTGTAATAGTTATGATGAATATTATTCTCATATCCATCCCCAAGTTTTGGCCATAAGTAAGCTTTGAGATGAAGTTTTGATTAAAGAGAATATTTTGACTAAGGAAGAACTACATATGCTTGAGCATTGGCTTGAGATGATAAAGCTAAGGAAAGAATTATTTGATAAAGCCAGAGGTGAAGCAGAGCTAGCTAAGACTTGGATACTAGAGGTAACTTATATTCTAAATGATACACTCCAAGCCTGGACTAACATATATCTGGATAACACTTACCCTATTGACACTCAAGATTGTAAAGAGAAGTTTAATCTACTTATGTAAGGGGAATTGCCACCATGTCAAGTGAAAGATATGGAAAGAATCAGTGACCTAAGGGTACTATTCAAGGAATTCAAAAAGAATAAATGGTCTAGGTCAACTTTATACCATAAATTTTCTAGTAAAGTGGACACAGTACAATCCAGAATTGATTTTGTGAAAGATCTAGATCTAGTTGAAATTAGCATTCATGGCATATAGAAATAAGGAAGTGGAAAAGAATAAGGTTGACTTATATGAGGACAAGCAGTAGGATGATCCAGTCAGCACATGAAATCCCATCCTATTGTGTAGGAAATTATTTCTATATGTTAGGTGACCTTATTTTGCCTTGGGAATTGATTCTTCTTTGTAAACAACCAAATGGGTGTTCATTTTGTCCAAATTCATTGTATTTGAAAATTGTATTTTGTCTTTTTCTATTAAGACAAAGGGTAATCTGAGAATGTAACAAACTGGTGGTCAAAATTAAATACAATGTAATCTAGACCATTGGTGTTGAAATAATCTCCACCATCTATGAAAAACATAGTATGACTATTCTTCTATATAAAGGATAGTCATTTTCTCTCTTGTAACTAAGATTTGATAGTGAATTGCTGAGACTCTGCTAAAATTTGATCAATACAAAGCAAGTTTGGTAGGTTGTTGGAAATTTGTATTCCTGCGTTGTCTTATTTTGGAATTCATGGTTCATTTCAATCTAAAATTAGTTAATGTGCAAATGCAATGATGGATAAATTCTTAGATATGTGATGAATGCTCTAGTTCACACCATTTGTGCTTGTTGATTGTAAGTTTCTTTGTATGGTTAGTCTAACCTTTGTTAATGAATTAAGTTTGATTGCATTTCTATAGTTAAACTATGCCATCAAATGTGTGTTTAATGTATGAATTCAATTTGAAAATCATAAGATTCCTTTGAAGATCACATCATTTTCTGTAGCATTGTGGTTTATTTGCCTGGTTAAATAGAAAGTGGTTAAGGGTATTTCATCTATTTGCATCATAGGATCCACTTGTGATTTGTCACATAGATTTCAATCTCTCTTTCAACCCTTCATCTTTTTTGAATTTCTTTAGAATAACTTTGTTAGTGTTAGGTCCTAAGCAACATTTACATTGTTAATCCGCTAGAAATTTCAAACTTGTAATCTGCATTATCAAAGGGCTTCCGCACACTTTACTGTCATAGTTTCTTAAACTCTCCCTTTCCATGTAAGTCCCTTGGTTGGAACATTCGAATACATATCCACTGAGTTATCCTACGAGCTAAGACTTAGCTGTATAAACCTTAGGGTAGTCATGTTCTAAAGATTTGGGATAGGATTCCTTTCAAGAGAAGGTGAGATACCTTTGTGTCTTACCTATGTTGTTGCATGCTAAAAACACCATCAACACTGCTCAAGAACTTCATGCTCAAGTTTCACCTTGGCCATTTTCTATGTGGGGCTCAGATCTTATTGGAAAAATTTCACCTCCTTCTCACTACCATTGACTACTTCATGAAATGCGTCGAAGCAGTTCCTCTCTGATCCATGACTATTGAAGTAATTTGTCATTTCATCCAAGACAACCTAATCTCTCAAATTGACATTCCTTTCACTTTGGTTTTTAACAATGGTGATTCATTTAAGAAGAAAGACGTTAAGAAATTCTTCAAAAAATATCATATTCAACATTGATTCTCTACTCCATATTATCCACATTCAAATGGCTAGGTAGAAGCTTCTAAAAAAATATTTGCATAAATTCTTTGAAAAAATATTAACAAACATCAAAAGGATTGGCATACTCAACTATCTTATCCATTATGGTCTTATTGAATAAGTGCTTGTATGGCTATGGGTACTACCGCTTTGGAGTTAGAAATTTCTTCATTGCGAGTTTCTCTTAATGGCATTCTCGATGAAAATACTCAAAGAGAACTAGGACATCAATATCTTGAGATGCTTAATGAACAACACATACACGCTCTCAAACATCTCCAAGCCCATCAAAAGATCATTCAATGCTCATACAATGAATGTGTTATTCACCATTTGTTTGAGATTGGAGATCTTGTACTCTATGAAAATCAACACAATGTCAATGCACCTCTGGGAGAAAGAGTGAAATTTAGCTTAAATTGGCTAGATCCTTAGATCATCACCAAATTCTTTCGATAAGGAGCATATAGATTAGCCGATATGCATGCTATGCCTCCTAAAGAGCCTATTAATGCTATGCATTTGCATGGATATTATACCTAAATCTTTAAATTAATTCATATGCTAACACTTTCTTCTAAAGAAAATGATTGTTAGATAGTAATTTAAATTTCCTATGCTATGTTATTCGCTTTAATCTTAACAAAACATGCAATTTGTCTTGATTCATTAAAGTATTTTCTTAGCTTAGAAAATTACTTAGTTGTTAGCGTATAGTGTATTAAGTGTATACCATGTTTGATAATCATTGTCATATCTAATTGAAACAATGTTACAATTTCATTTTATTAGATCACAGTTGAATTATTTCAACATGTATATACCTTAATAATGTCTAATCAAATATATGTGTGTTTATTAAATTCTTCAATCACAATTACATGTATCTATTAAATCATTGTTGCATTTGTGAAACAATTACATATAGTTGTTTACATAAATCACAATTGGATTTAATTTTGACATACATTTCAATTTAATTAGATCTTTATTGCATTAACATGATAAGTAAATCACATATAACATCTAATTTTAAGTCAAATCATAACACAATAGCTAGCAATCAAAATCTTATATACACGTATCATAAGAGTTTGAGTACATGATAATAAAAAATCCACCACTACATCAAAATGTGGTGTATCATAATACAATGCATAAGATCTCATAAAGGTATTGGACCATGGCATCCAGACCCCTTAGGACCTGGTATTGCCTAAGTGACAGAGGGTTGTCTATATGAGGCTACTGACTATGAGTAACTCCTAGAGTTACTCCATGATCGTATGCCCCTAATATCACCTCTAGTCTCTCCCACCTCCAATGTGGAATATGTATGAAGTTGATGTAGTCAATATCTCTTATCTTGTAGCCAGTCCAACTCCACCTGTAAATAGTGTGTAAAACCATGATTTCTCTCATATATCACTACTGCTCTATACTGATCTAGTTGTATCTGAAGTGCATCACGTACCTCCTCAGCGCCTGCTACTCTCTAGATCACCTAGTCTCTCTCGACCTCTAAGTAATCTTACTCCACTTGTCTCTCCTCATAGACTGCTCTCATCCAGGTGACAGGATCAAATATCTCTACATGTCAACCCACCGTGTGTGGTGGCCTATAGCAAGCCTACAATGGCTACTTAGTTGACTCAATGGGTACCATATCTGCTATGACTCGACGCACAAGGTCCCACCATGCCCTAGTACTAACTGCAATATATAAAATAAAATCATATCAATATCTCAACAAAAATCATGACATATAAACACAAATACAATTGTGAATGTAAAATTGCATACAAAGACTAACTAAAGACAATAAACCAAATAACAGTTATACCTTCCTTTGCAAGTAGGTTTACCTAACTGATTGAGTGTATCAAAGTGTACTCCAGCTCCGATGGATTTGCTCCTTCGATTCAAGTATGTATGTGGATTGCTTAACTTAATAGCATAACCTTGATGAGTGAAAATCGAGGAATGATTTCAACAGCATAAGTTTGCATCTGATGAAGTCACTCATTTGGTTTAGACTCATTTGGTTTAGAGAAGGGCTTATTTATAGATTTTTTATGATAGAAAGATAAGGATTTGATTTTGGAGACACAGATTTGTTTTTTTCTTTATTTGATAAAAGAGGAAATAAATCTAGAAGATAAGATAAGAAGAAATAAAAAGAAATAAATTGAGAAAAAGATAAGATGAGAGATGAGGGGATAATTGATGAAATTATCTAATTAATTGAATTAATTAGATTCACATGAGTTAAAAAATGAAAGAAATCAAGAAGAGGATGTGATTTGGATTTTATTAATTAAATAAATATTTGATTTATTCAATTAATGTTGGATGATGATTTTATTAATTAAATAGTAAATTATTTAATTAACTTTAGAAAATAGAATGTATTAATTAAATAATTGTAAGTTATTTAATTAATGTGCAAGACTAAGGTTGAATGATTGAAATTAATTAAATAATTAAGAATAATTTAATTAATGAAAAGAATAATCAAGTCAAAAAGTGAGGTGAATTTAAGGTGTCTACAATTATTTCATTTGAATTGATTTTCTTGATATTTTTTCATTAGTGTTGGTTCCATGTGAGGATATACGAATGTCATATAATATTTAAACATATCACTCATTCTTACATTTATTTCATGATTATTCAAGTCTAAGAAAATGGCTTTTTGAGTTTTATTTCATGATTATTCAAGTCTAAGAAAATGGCTTTTTGAGTTGTATAGGTACATTGCATTGATGAGGAGTGAATTTGTTACTATGTCAAGACTCTAAAATGCCCTAGAGGCATTGTAACACATTTTTCTAACTCTTGCTAGAGTTTTCAATGATTAAGGGTTTCTCTAGGTTATTTTATCTAGAAGAGTAATTGTTAGTGTCTCATTACATTTTTCTATCTTGATTTTGGGTTTTCTTTTATGTTGGCATGATAAATAAACATGTATGGTTGTGATCACATTTATTTTAAGTAATTTAACAATGTATTCAAAGGTATTATAAGAGTTGATAATAAGTATATCTATAGGTGGTGATCTCTAGAGTAGTATCTTCAAGGTTTTATTGATTAGAGAGCTACATGATCAATCCTCAATGGACCAAATAACATGGTTATTAAATTGGTTTATGTTCTCTTAACAATGTTTCGACTCTACATAAAATGAAGTACTAAATAAGAATAAATAATTATACATGGTAGAATAATCAACTATAGATGACATCAAAGAAGCTTCATTCTAGACTACTAAATCAACAAAATAATTATAAAGTTGTGTCTGTCTTTTAGTGCTCCTTTTTGTTGTCTGTTTATGCTTGTTGGGATGGTGATTTTCTCTTGGCCACATATTATTTTTTGTTTAGATAGTCAACTTTTTTTTGCTAAATCTAGCCAGACTTGGGCCTATGTGTAGATAATCTTTGGACATGATGTTATTTTGGCTTTCCACTATTTCTCTGTGTATTAAGATAGAGGATCATAATGAAAGGTCACAATAAATACACCACTAAACCTACCACTCTCAAAGATGTTTTTGCTATTTTTAACCAAAATGCAAATATTCTAGCTGCGAGTAATTTAAAAAATACGTACATAGACAAAAGAGGGTGCAAATATTCTAGCTGCAAGTAATTTACTAGTATATTTATATTTAAAAAAATATGTACATAGACAAAAGAGGGTACAAATATTATCCTATACTAGTATATTTCTTTTAAAAAATATGCACATAGACAAAAGAGGGTACAAATATTATCCTATACTAGTATATTTCTTATTCTTGGCAGGTACAAATATTATCCTATATTAGTATAATTCTTATTTTTGGCATTTATAAATTATTGGCACCTAGAATATTTATATTTTGGTTTAAAATAGCAAAATCATATTTAAGAGAGTGCTGTGAGATTTAGTGGTGTATTTATTAAGATATCTCTTTACTTATTGTAGATATATTTTTTTAAATATAAATATATGAAATGTGAGTATATTGAGTTGTTTGTGGTTGGAATCTTGGATTGAACGATTTTTATGAGAATTTTTGGCTTCGTTTGAGAATCCAAAGAATTTAACGGTGAAATGTAAACTTATGTTTAACATGATTTGAATCATTGTCCTTGCATTATTCCTGATGCTGTGCTGTCATTGTCATGGGAAAAGCCAAACTGCTCCCAATGCGGCAGCGATTGCCAGATAAAGGATTGTACGTTACGAAATTTATCTCGTCGCTTCAGATTTTGTAGGGGCTTTTTTAACTTTGACGCTTCGTTATTCGCAAGCTAAGAGGCAATCGTTCGATTTACAGCTTACTGTGTGTAAGTATTCGTCGTCTATAATACGGAAATTTCAAAGCGAAGCATAAATTAGTATTTCTCTCAAAATATTACTTTGGAAAATATCATGTATTTTGTGCATGAGTTACATGTTATGCAATGGGGATACTACTTTGTGTTGTGGGTTTGAGGTGAGATGAAGGCCTGGATCTAAATTTCCTCTACCCTTTTCTTTTTAAGTCTTCTGTTCGTCATTTTTTATTTTTGCTTACAGAGGTAATCGGTAACTGCCGCACATAGGTTTGAATCTGTAAAGCTGCACCTGTAAATCGTCCATACTTTAGCTGAAAATATGGCGTGAGGGTGTGATGTGAACTGGCAGGCAGTCCCCAAGAGCTTTAAGCATTCTTTCTAAATATGTTGTACTATTTACTGTTCTTAATGGCAATGATGACGATTCATAGTGGCCTCTTTACTTTATTAAAAAACATTAATAAATTTAAAAAAACATTAATAAGCTGCCTGGTGGAATAAAAATGGTAAGTGGGCTACCCAATCAAATACTGAGTAGAAAAATGATTACAAATTTCATAGGTATATTTAAGGTAAACATTAGAGTAATTTAGTTTAATGGATTGTAAAATTTAATATAATTTAAAAAAACATTTCTCTTCTTCTTTGAGTTATTTCTAACGAGTTAATATAGAAGTGGAAAGTATGAGTTAGATTTTAGCATTATATTTATTATAGGATTTGTTTAAAGTGGAAAAGGTTGTTTAAAGGGTTGAATATAATTAGTTAGTGCATTATGTTCTCATTGTGGTAATCAAAATTTTAAATCCATATAGAAACATTTAATGTGGAATCTTAAGTGATGACTCTTGGTCTTCCATAGTTGGTTTCTAAATAAAGTGGATTCCTAATAGTAACTCTTGATTAGGTTACTACAAAAGTACATTATATATAACAATATATCAACTCTGTCTATCAAGTTATTTTTTGTGACAATCATCCATTTATAATTTTCTTTCAAATGTGAATATCATTTGATAAGTACTATCATAATAGGAGTTAGTTTATAATAAGTTATGTAATACTAAAAAATAGATAAATGTATAGTTTTTTATTAAGGTGAAAAGGTAAGATTTTGAAATGGCCCAAACCCTTGTACAAGGAAAAAGATAAAGTATTTAAGATGAACACAACTACAAATAGAAACCACAAGAAACCAATGTCACAACTCCTACACTACAATAGAAAGTGACTAACAAAGGGACATAACAAACCACGACAAGTGACCAACCCAAAGTGAGGGGCAGGGTGGTTTGAAGCCAAATTCCTCCAAAGATGATGAAGGGGGTAAATCATAAAACACACAACAACAAAAATTGCACACAAAAGATAGAATGTTCTTTTATTGATTTGGACAATCCATTACATTACAGAAGCTCAAATACAATCAGAGGATGAATTCTCCACAAGTTACAACACATTACAGCTTCCTATCTCTAGACTCTGGAACCTTCTGCCTTCTGTAACCCCAAATCAACTAGGGATTCTATTTTCTTGCCTCTACTTGACTCTACACTTTCCCCCCTTATCTCTACTACTATAAAGGATTCCCAATGATGGTCATAAATAGCTCTTTTTGGTGGCCACCAGCCAAATTTTAAAATTTGCATCTCCCTCCAAAAATAGGTAGACTTCCAGGAGCCATAACTTTTGATCTAAGTGTCCGATTGATCCACCTAAAGCGTTGGAAAGCTCGCCAAGTGTTCTACACGCTAAGAGCCTGCCATGTTGATTCCGCCCATTTTTGGGGTTGTACGGGGCCATTTAGTGCTTCAAACCTGAATTTGAATAATTTTTAGGGTGTTTTAAGAAATAGAAACGTTAATATCTTTTAGCTCACAAATAATCTTTGCCTGGTTCCTTCGCCAAAGGTCTTATATTTTATTTACGAAGCTTCCTATAAATTTTTGCTTCTATCCATGCCTAAATGCAAACATTTTAGAAATAACAGTTTGCTATTTTTAGTGGTTTAGAAAAACTGAAAGTCCTACATCATTATTCAAGCAATTATGGAACTAGAAATACTAATAATAGAAAGAAATGAAAACATCTTCAATAATTTTGAATCAACATCTTTTTGGATGATGCAAGATTGCCCTTATATCACTAGATGCTCCTGTATTAGACACCAAGGGTAATGTGAGAAGTGAACCTATCACGTCTCAGGTGTTTGTTTGAGGAAAACTGAAACGATCAACCTCTGCCTTAGACAACCAAGAAAAATCTTCAATAGGGCTTCCTTTCTATTTCACTAGATATTCTTCATATTTTATATTCTGAGTACTTCTTCCCACATGGCTATCCAAGATCTCTTCTATCTCCTCCATTGAAGTACATATCAGAATACTCCACTATTCTTCTGTTGGTCTATCCTTTGTACCACCTTCATGATATTCTGTTAAATCAACAATGTTGAACATAGGGGAAATATTGATCCCACTTGGCAGCTCTACCTCATATGCATTTCCTGAATCATGTTTCTTCAGAATCCTGCATGGTCCATATTTCTTCATTTTTAACTTATTATATGTTCCAATTGGGAACCTTTCTTTTCTCAGGTGAAGCATGACTTCATCTCCAACATGGAATTCGTTATCTCTCCTATTCTGATCCACCTTAGCCTTGTATTAAATATTCATCTTATTAATGTGCTTCCTCACCTCTTCATGCAAATTCTTCAGATGTTCTACAAAGTCTTCAGCTTCAGCACTTATCTTTTCTCCTTTATCCAGCTTCCTTAACTCTTAAGCATTTCTTGGACTATTGCCATATACAATCTGGAATGTTGATTTACCAGTACTCCTATTGAGAGAATTGTTGTAAGCAAATTCATCCTGTGCTAAAATCAAATCCCATCCCTTGGGCTTATCTCCCACTAAGCATCGTAGCAGGTTACCCCAACTCCTATTCACCACTTTCATCTATCTATCAGTCTATAGATGGTGTGCTAAACTAAACTTTAAATTTGTCTTCAACTTCTTCCACAGTGTCCTCCAAAAATAACCAACAAACTAGGTTTCTTGATCTAAAACTATGCTCTTAGGTCGACCATGTAGTCCCACCACCTCCTTGAAAAATAACTCTGCAATATGAATAACATCATTAGTCTTCTTACAAGGAATAAAATATGTCATCTTCGAGAATCTGTCCACCACTACAAAAATGGAATTGTGTCCTCTCTGTGTCCTTAGCAAACCAAAAACAAAATCCATACTAATATCATCCCATGGCTTCTCTAGTACAGGTAATGGCTGATATAGCCCTATATTCTGACTTGTTCCTTTTGCCATCTAACACACTTTGCAACTCTACACAAATTTCCTAATGAAGAGGGTAAATCATAAAACAGACAACATAAATATAATATAGAAAATAGAATATTTCTTTATTGATCTAGGCAACTCATTACATTACAGAAGCTCAATTACACTATGAGGAATCAATCCTCCATAGGCTGCAACACACTACTGCTACACTTCCCCAGGCTCTAGAATCTTCTGCCTTCTATAACCCCAAATTAGCTAGGGTTTATGTTTTCTTGCCTATTCTTGACTCCACACTTGTCCCCTTAACTCTACTCTTGCCTAGGGTTCCCAAAATAGTCATAAATAGCACTTTTTGGTGGCCTCCAGCTAAATTTTAAAATTTGCAACTCCCTCCAAAAGTAGGTCAACTTCCGAGAAGCATAACTTTTGATCCAGGTGTCTGATTGTCAAACCATTTTAAGCGCCAGAAAGTTTATGATGTGAACTATCATGTTGGAAATCTATAAATGGATTTCTGTCAACTTTTCAGGATGTTATGGGATGTTTTAATGCCTCATATCCCATTTCAAAAATTTTCAGCGGCTTTTCAAAAAATAAAAACTTTAATATCTTTCAGCTCACAAATGATCTTTGCTTGATTCCTTTGCCAAAGGTCTTATATTTTCATGATGTAACTTTTTGTAAGTTTTTGCTTCAATCCATGCCCAAATGCAAACTTTCCTAAAATGGCAGGTACACTTTCCAAAACAGGTAGGGTGCTAGTTTTAGCAGTTTTGGAAAAACTAAAAGTTCTACATCATTATTCTAGATATTATGGAATCATAAACACTAATTATGGAAAGAAATGAAAAAAACTACAATGATTTTGAATTAACTTATTTTTGGGTGATGCAAGATTGCCCTTACACCACTAGATGCTCCCACATCAGACACCCGGGGTAATTTGAGAAGTGACCCTGTTACGTCTCAGATGTTTGTGTGAGGAAAATTCAAACAATCAACGTCTGCCTTAGACAACCAAGATGAATCTTCAATAGGCCTTCCTTTCCATTTTACCAGATATAGTTCATATTGCTTTTCCGAGTACTTCTTCCCACATGACTATCCAAGATCTCTTCTATCTCCTCCATTGAAGTAGATGCAGGAATACTCCACTGTGCTTCTATTGGTCCATCCTCTGTTCCACCTTCATGATATTCTGGTAAATTAGCAATGTTAAAAAAAGGGGAAATATTGATTCCACTTGGCAGCTATAACTCATATGCATTTCTTGAATCATGCTTCTTCAAGATTCTGCACGGTCCAAATTTCTTTATTTTTAACTTATTGTATGTTCCAATTGGGAACCTTTCTTTTCTCAAGTGAACTATGACTTCATCTCCTACCTGGAACTCCTTATACCTCCTCTTTTGATCTGCCTTAGCCTTGTACTGAATATTCATCTTATTAATGTGCATTCTCACCTCTTCATGCAAATTCTTCAGATGTTCTGCAAAGTGTTCAGCTTCAGTACTTGTCTTTTCTCCTTTGTCCAGCTTCCTTAACTCAGAAGCATTTCTTGGGCTATTGCTATATACAATCTGGAATGGTGATTTACTAGTACTCCTACTGATAGAATTGTTGTAAGTAAATTTTGCCTGTGGTAAAATCAAATCCCATCCCTTGGGCTTATCTCCTACTAAGCATTGTAGCAGGTTTCCCAAACTCCTATTCACCACTTCTATTTGTCCATCAGTCTGTGGATGGTGTGTAGAAATGAACTTCAAATATGTCTTCAACTTCTTCCATAATGTCCACCAGAAATAACCAACAAACTTGGTATCTTGATCTAAAACTTTACTCTTTGGTAGACCGTGTAATCTCACCACCTCCCTGAAAAATAACTCTACAATATGAATAACATCATTAGTCTTCTTGCAAGGAATAAAATGTACCATCTTTGAGAATCTATCCACCACCACAAAAATGGAATCATGTCTTCTTTGTGTCCTTGGTAAACCAAGAACAAAATCTATACTAATATCATCCCATGGCTTCTCTGGTATAGGTAATGGCTGATATAGCCTTGTATTCTGACTGGTTCCTTTTGCCATTTGACACACTCTGCAACTCTACACAAATTTCCTCACATCCTGTTGCAACTATGGCCAATAATAATTTTCACCAACAATAGCAATGGTCTTATCTCGACCAAAGTGTCTAGCCAATCCCCCACTATGCTTCTCCTTAATTAGGTTCTCTCTCATGGAACTCCTTGGAATGCACAACTGGCTTCCTCTAAACAACATGCCATCTTGGACAATGAAATCCAACCATTTTGTCCTGTCCAAAGTATTATGTTCCAAACAAGCTTTCCAAGCCTTTGCAAAATTTGGATCTTCTGGATACAAACTCTTGAACTCATCAAACCCAACAACCTCTATCTTCATTTCTGTCAACAAATTTTGCCTTCTGCTCAAGGCATCTACAACTCTGTTGGACTTCCCACTCCTGTGCTTCAAAACAAAAGTATAGCTCTACAAAAACTCAACCCATTTTAAGTGCCTTTAATTTAACTTTCCTTGACTATTAAGATACTACAAAGCCTGATGATCAATATATAAAACAAACTCCTTTGGCAACAAATAATGCCTCCAAATCTTCAAAGCCTAAACTATTGCATAAAACTTCTGATCATAAACAAAATACTTTTTCTTGTCATCATTAAGCTTCTCACTAAAATAGGCAATGGGCTTACCTTCTTGGCTCAAAACAACTTCTATACCACTACCACTAGCATCACAATCTACCTAAAATGAAAGGAACCTAGGTGTGCGGAAATGCTTCATACACTAATCGATTGAGGAGAGGGCTATGCATATTTAACTTTATCCTAACTATTACAATAATGTTAAACCATTAAAATGAGATATAGCAGCAAAACACAAGAACCAGAAAGTAGATAGAAGAAGAGAGACAAAGATTTACGGTGGGGAAGACCATTATCGAGTGAAAAACCCCACACTCAGAAACCTGTAAAATCTATTAACAAATCTGAAAGAATGTTTACAATACACTTGCAATGCAAGCTTCAATGGTCTTCGACACTCATGTCTGGAGTCAATCTGACAGCATAACAGTACCTATAAACCTGTGATACAAACTCCATCTCTAAGCACCTGTTTAAATAGAATATACAAGGCAATTTTGGACCTTTCTTGGAATGGGTGTCCAATATGGCATCTTCAACCAAAACCCACGCCAAGGGACACTTGGTCAACATTGTAGAATATGTCTGACACTTGTCCATAGCTCCCATCCAAAAGAGGTCACCTATTTCTAAAATGGACTATGACAGATGCTCTTACGACACTTATGACCGTCATAGAATCTGTCATAGCAGTTACAACTTACAGCTGTAAGAGAATCTATCATACACATACTATAAATAGCATATTCTCTTCCAATGCATCATATTCCACCTTGGGGCACCCAAATGTGCCTCATTCAAAGATGCTACATGACACATGTCATCACCTGTCTTACAACCTTCTATTCTCGACTCTTACATGTCATAGATTTATCATAGGAATCCGTCATAACCGTTTCGGTCAAACATTCCTTACACAACATAGAAGATGCTGACACATGGTAGAATATTCATACCACTAAGTGGGACACCTATCTCCTCATGTGAGGACAAAATAACAAGTTGTCATATTCCATGTAGGATTGACACATCACCGTGCCACATCCCAGAATATGACAAAGTGAAATTTCCAATTATTTACAACATAGGCAATTAAATAATAAATACAAACATTACAAATGCAGAGAATTACCAAGGTTGAGACACCTTAATTCCCAACATTCTCCCACTTGTCGAACACCTTGTAAGAGCCAATAGAAAAATAAGATTTAATTGCTATAGGCCGAGAGGCCGATAGACTCCGAACACCATCTGAACTTGTTTGTGCCCACTGGTTTCATCAATGCATCTACAACATTCTTCAAAGTATCTACCTTCTCCAAATTTACCTTTCCATCCTCAACCATGTCCCTCACAAAGTGAAACTGAACATCAATGTGCTTGGTTCTAGCATGGAAAGTTGGATTCTTTGCAAGGCAAATTACACTCTGACTGTCACAACTGATCGTGATCTGACCTGGATCAACACCAATATCAGAACATAATCTCTTAAGCCAAATGGCTTCCTTACAAGCATGAGTTGCTGCCATATACTCAGTTTCTATCGAGGACAAAGCAACAACATGTTTTCACTTACTCATCCAACTAATAGCACCACCAAATAGTGTAAAAACATAAGCACTGGTGGATCTCCTACTATCAATGTCACCTGCCCAATCTGAATCCACAAATCCATGAATATCAACAAAATGCGGAGGCCCTGAAACATTACCATCATAAAAAATGGAATACTCAGAAGTACCCCTCAAATATATGGACACTTGCTTAACTGCATCCAAATGAACCCGTCCAGGATTAGCCATAAATCGACTAAGGACTCCAACTGCTTGGGCAATGTCTGGTCTTGTGCAGACCATAGCATACATCAAACTGCCAATACCACTAGCATAAGGTAGTCTGCTCATGTCCTCCACCTCACTAGGAGATTTTGGACAATCCTCAATAGACAACTTTGTCCCCAAAGAAACGGGAACACACAACGGTCTACAATCTGCCATGTTGAATCTATCCAACATGGAATTCACATACTTACTCTGGCTTAACCAAAGTTTTCTATTGGTTCTGTCTCTTCTGATTTCCATTCCTAGAATGTACCTGGCTGCCCCTAAATCTTTCATTTCAAACTAAACTGACAACTAAGATTTAAAATCAAAAATCATATTCTTACCCTTCCCAATGAGCAACATATCATCAACATATAGTGCAACAATGAGAATACAATCACCATCAAACTTATAATCAACACAGTGATCCAATTTCAATCTCACAAATCCAATTAACAACACAAAGGTATCAAAGTTCAAGTACCATCTCCTAGGGGATTGCTTCAAACCATA
The DNA here is from genome assembly GCA_027924645.1 of Cunninghamia lanceolata. Lineage (NCBI taxonomy): Eukaryota > Viridiplantae > Streptophyta > Pinopsida > Cupressales > Cupressaceae > Cunninghamia > Cunninghamia lanceolata. The sequence goes on along the minus strand of BSBN01000130.1, from coordinate 10,879,430 downwards.
CAAAGACTTCTTAAGTTTGCAAACTAAATTTTCTTTACCTTTTACCATGTAATTCTCTGGTTGTGACATGTAGATCTCTTCTTCCAAGTCACCATGAAGAAAAGTTGTCTTCACATCCATTTGTTCTACCTCCAAGTCATAAACTGCTACGAGTGACAACAGGAATCAAATGGATGTCAGCTTTGCAATGGAAGAGAAGATCTCACCATAATCTATACCCTCCACTTGTGAATACCCCTTCGCAACCAATCTGGCCTTATACTTCTCAATACTACCATCTGTACGAATCTTCTTCTTGAACACCCATTTGCATCCAACGGGTTTTCGTCCAGGAGGCAAAGGCACCAAGTCCCAAGTTTGATTCTTTTCCAAAGAAGCCATTTCTTCCTCCATGGCCTCCTTCCAGGAACCTGCATCCTTCATATCCAAAGCCTCTACAGTTCTAGGTTCATCACTATTAGTGATTAAAGCATAAGCACAACTAGAATCAAGCAATGTAAAACCAAACCTTTCAGGTTGCTTTCTTATCTGTGTAGACCTCCTCAAGAGCTGAGGTTGAGGTTCATCTTCTTCCTCTAAGCTTTCAAAGCTTCTAGAGCTCTCCTCATCATCAGGTCCAACATTGTCTTTCTATTTAGTCTTCTCAGGGGTGAGAGGAAACTAAACAACATCCTCTTTCTTTCCTTTTTCTTCTGGCTGCAAAATAGTGGAAGAAGGTGTAATCTCTCTGAAGATGACACTTCTGCCTATATAACACTTTTTCAGCCACGGGGTCCCAAAGCTTGTATCCTTTCACACTAACACCATAGCTGATGAAGATACACTTAACAACTTTGTTCTCCAACTTTGACCGCTTCTCCCTAGGCACATGTGTCCATGGGTGTCTTTCCAACAAGAGCTGATGTAGGAGATCTGTTTACCAGATAGCAAGCAGTGGCAATAGCTTCAACCCAAAACTTTTGTTCTAGACCAGCTCCACTAAGCATACTCCTAGCCTTCTCCATCAGTGTCATGTTCATCCTCTCTGCAACTCCATTTTGCTGCGGTGTGTATGGAGTTGTCTTATGTCTTTCAATCCCAAGTTCCTTGTAATACTTATCGAATTCTAAAGAACAGAACTCACCACCATTGTCAGTTCTCAAATATTTAATCTTTTTACCAGTGTAATTTTCAGCAAAAGCTTTAAACTCCTTAAACTTGCTATAGACTTTAGATTTGCTTCTAAGAAAATAAATCCATGTCCTTCTACTGTAATCATCTATAAAAGATACAAAGTATACAGATTTTGATAATGAAGGAACATTAATAGGACCAAACACATTAGAATGAATAAGGTCCAACACACTAGAAGACTTATGAGAACTCGAGTAAAACTGAACACGATTTTATTTTCCATAAATGCAATGTTCACAAAAGTCAAACTCAAGATTACAATCATCTAACCCCTCAAAGAGGTTCTTATTTTTTAGGGTATGCAGACCCTTCTCACCAATGTGGCCAAATCTCTTATGCCATAACATTGTCTTTTCTCCAGGAAGTTTAACTTCCAATGCATGATTACAACCATCAAGACTAGAAACAACAAATTTCTTCACTGCTCGTTCAGATGGTGGGGATGAAGTGACTGCTACCCTCTTCCTTGAGTCAAAAGAACTATTGCATTGTGCAATGCATGCTTCTAGCTGAAATAGAGTACCTCTCCGAGTACCCTTAGCAAGCACCATAGATCCTCTAGTCATCTTGCATCCTTCTTTCGAAAGGACAACCTGCACACTTGCATCATTCAAACTACTTACATAAAGCAGGTTCCGTGCTAAGCCTGGGATGTGCATAACCGCAAAGATCCCCTTCACTCGACCATCAGGGAATCAGATAGAGACTCTTCCACGACCAACGATCTTTAGATGAGAGTCGTCACCTAGATAGACCTTTCCACCATCGAACTCCTCATACTTAGTGAACCAGTCTCAATGCAAGGTCATGTGGAATGATGCACTAGAGTCGATCAGCCACACATCATCAGATGCATGGGCTACCAGGGCTGCGATGAAAGCATCACCGTCATCTTGTGATTTGTCAGAATCTAAATTAGGAGCTTTCTTCTTTTTCTTCTTCTCCTCTTTGCATTCCTTTCAGAAATGCCTGGTCTTGCCATAGTTCCAACAAAGAGCCTTGGACTTTCTAGGAGATTTGGATCTCCCACAAGATTTGGGTCTACCCTTCTTAGCTTTCTTGTCCTTCTTCTTCCCTTTCTCCTTGGGTCTTCCACGAACTGCAAGGGCTTCTTTGGCTACCTCAGAAGACTTTCTCTGCATCTCTTCAAACAATAGTGAAGAAACCACTTCTTCCATTTTGAATGTGGATGTGGTGCTTCCGATTGCGATGACAAGATGATCCCATGAGTCCGGTAGAGAACAAAGCAGCGTCATACACCGATCCTCCTCCTCCATTTTTACACCAATAGATATTAATTATGCAACTAGCATATTAAGGGCATTCATATACTCAGTCACAGATCCTCCGTCCTCCATTCAAAGAGAATACAACTTCTTTCTCAAGATGAGTTTATTAACTAGGCATTTAGCTTGATACACATCCCCCAACTTCTTCCAAAGGAGTTTTACAGTAGCCTCCTCATGGACATTTAACAACATAGAATCGACAAGACTAAGTCTTATGAGACCCTTAGCCTTCTGATCCTTGAGATCCCACCCATCTAGAGTCATTGTAACTGGTTTAGTTCTATTCACACTTTACCAAAGGTCTCGGTCAACTAACATGTCTTCCATTTTGAGCTTCCACAGCTTGAAATTACTGCCATTGAACTTGTCTACTTCAAACCTTCCTGATGTGCCTGCCATCTCCTTGCTATAATAAGATACAGAATGCTCTACACAGACTCCCCCTCAACCTAAGATTAGCTCAAAAAACCCCTACCCTACAACTAGGACCAAAGGTGATCAAGCTCTGATACTAACTGAAAGGAAGCTAGGTGTGCGGAAACGCTTCCTACACTAATCTATTGAGGAGAGGGCTATGCAAATTCACCTTTATCCTAACTATTACAGCAATGTTAAACCATTAACATGAGATATAGAAAAAAAAAACACAAGAACTAGAAAGTAGACAGAAGAAGAGAGACAAAGATTTACGGTGGGGAAAACCCTTATCAGGTGAAAAACTCCACATTCAGAAACCTGCACAATTTATTAACAAATCTGAAAGAATGTTTAAAATACACTTGCAATGCAAGCTTCAATGGTCTTCAACACTCATGTCTAGAGTTAATTCGGTAGCATAACAGTACCTGTAAACCTGTGATACAAATTCCATCTCCAAGCACCTATTTAAATAGAACATACAAGGCAATTTTAGACCTTTCTTGGAATGGGCATCCAATATGGCATCTTGGACCAAAACCCACGCCTAGGGACACTTGGTCAACATTGTAGAATATGTCTGACACTTGTCCACAGTTCCCATCCCAAAGAGGTCACCTATTTCCAAAATGGGCTATGACAAATGCTCTTACGACACTTACAACAGTCATAGAATCTGTCATAGCAATTACAACTTACAGTTGTAAGAGAATCTATCATACACATGCTATAAATAGCATATTCTCTTACAACACATCATATTCCACCTTGGGGTGCCCAAATATGCCTCATTCAAAGATGCTACATGACACATGTCATTACCTATCTTACAACCTTCTATTCTTGACTCTTACATGTCATAGATTTGTCATAGGAATCTGTCACAACCGTTTCGGTCAAATATTCCTTACACAACATAGAAGATGCTGACACATGGCAGAATATTCATACCACTAAGTGGGACGCCGATCTCCTCATGTGAGAACAAAATAACAAGTTGTCATAATCCATGTAGGATTGACACATCACCGTGCCACATCCCACAATATGACAAAATGGAATTTTCAATTATTTACAACATAGGCAATTGAATAATAAATACAAACATTACAAATGTAGAGAATTACCAAGGTTGAGACACCTTAATTCCCAACATGAAATACCTTATTGAAATCTGGAAGTGCCAAAACAGGTTGTTCTATGACTTTCTGCTTCAATGTATTAAAGCTCTTGTCTGCTCCTTTAGTCCATCTAAACTCTTTTCTATCCCCTCTCATTGTCTCAGTTAGGGGTGCACAAATGCTACCAAAATTCCTGATAAGCTTTCTATAAAAACTTGCCAAACCATGAAAAGATTTTACCTCTGTTGCACTCCTTAGCATAGGCCATTCAATGATAGCCCTTACTTTTTCTAGGTCCATCTTAAGACCTTCCTCTGAGACAAAAAATCCCAAGCATACCAACTCCTTTACAAAACTACATTTCTTTAGATTAATCAGCAACTTCTCCTTCCTCTGCTTCTCTAGAACTCTTTTGGTATGCATCAGATGCTCATCCCAAGTCTTACTGAAAATCAAAATATCATCTAAATAAACAATAACAAAACTTCCCAAAAATTCTTTCAGTACCTCGTTCTGAGCTACATGAATGTGCTTGGTGCATTGGTTAGCCCAAATGGCATGACAAACCACTCATACAAACCTTCCTTTGTGTTGAAGGCTGTCTTCCATTCATCTCTTTCTTTGATACGGATCTAGTGATACCCACTCTTCAGGTCAATCTTCATGAAGTACTTGGCTCCACTCAAACAATCCATGATGTATCCATTCTTGGCAATAAAAATCTATACTTGATCATTATCTTATTGATGGCTCGAGAGTCTATATACATCCTCCATTCTCCATCTTTCTTTGGTTCTAGTACTGTAGGTACCACACATGGACTTAGGCTCTCCCTTATCAATCCCTTCCACAACAACTCCTAAACTTGTCTGTTCAGCTCTTCATTCTCTATAGGGGTCATTCTATGGGCTGCCTTATTCAGCAAACTGGCTCCTGGTATCAAATCCATTTGATGACTTATCTTTTTTACTAGTGGTAAACCTTCTAGTATATTATTAGAGATAATATCTTGAAATTCTTCCAACATCTCTGAGACTTCAGCTGGTACATCTTCACATTTCTTTTGACTAATCTTAGGAATCAATGCATAGCAATAATGCTCATGCTTCATACCCTCCAAAACTTTTCTACCATCTACCAAGAAAATTCAGGCAGTACTACATACCTTTTCTTTCACCTCCTTCAAGGGCTTCAACTTATGGCAAACTCCATCCTTTGTTAGGGAATATGTGTTTGCACAACCATCATGGACAGCGCTCCTATCATACTGCCATGGCCTCCCCAATAACATATGACATGCATCCATCAGTATGATATCACATAGTACCTCATCATGGTAGTCTCCAATCTTGGACTTCATTAAACACTGTTCATTGACCAAAGCTTGGTGGTCCTTCTGCAACCATGCAATCTTATATGGATGTGGATGCTTTCTTCTTGTCAACTTCAACTTGTCAACCATCTCCTCTGAAACAAGATTGTTAGTACTTCCACTGTCAATAATGTCACAACACTTACCTTCACATTTGCACTTTGTGTGGAATAAACTCTTCCTCTAATTGGGTTCTTTCTCCTCATTCAGCAAAGTTCTTCTGACAACTAGGGTTTCTCCCCTTTCAACATCTTCAGAATGCTCCGATTTCACATCTTCATCTACATGTGCAACTTGTGCATTACCTTTAGGTCTTCTATTTGTGCTTCCTTGATGTTGAGGACACTCATATGCTCGATGCCCTTCTTCTCCACATTGGAAATAGGTTCCTCTGAAACCTCCTCTTCCAGGTCCTTGCCCAGGTGTACCTCTTCCTCTTTGCTTACCATTGTTCTAGTCACGAGGGCGGTAGATATTATCTCCTCTCTGATTTCGACTGGTGCTAGCTTCTTCACTTTTCTTTACATCTTCATTTCGTCCCCCATAGTGTCTTCCACTAGTCCTTCTACCTTGACCTCTTCCCCTTTACTTGCTATCAAATCTTTTATTCAGCTTCTCTTCCACCTTCAGGGAAAACTGGTACACATCTTCTATGGTGGTCATTCTGACCAGGCTCAACTCCTCTTGAATACTCGACGCCAACCCATTAATGTAATGGGCTACCTTCTCCTTGTTGGGCTCTACATGGCCTATCTTGATAGTAATTTGATAAAACTCTTCTGTATACTCCTTGACAGACTTGTTGCCTTGCTTCAATCCTTTCAGCTTCTTCGGCAACTCCATTTCATAGTCCACAAGAATGAACTGCTTCTTTAGTTTCTCTGCCATCTGATCCCATCTGGTGATCTTTCCTTTTCCTCTTCTATTCCTTTCTAATTAGACCTCCTTCCACCAAATACTGGCGTGGCCCTTCAACTTTGTTTTTGCAAACTTGACCCAATCTGGGTCCTCCACATCTTCATATTCGAAATACTCCTCCATGTCATTGATCCAATCAATAAGCTGTTCCAAATTCAAATCTCCATAATATGTAGAAACCTTGATCCTGGGCCTTTTTCTAATCTTTGAAATGACCATCAACAACCTAACTTCTGTAGGATCTCCTCCAACTTCTTGTTCTTCCTCGGATAGCTCTTCTTCAGCTTCATCCTCACTTTCTTCTCTTGTTCTCAGATCAAATCCACTTCATAGCTCCTCTTGCAATGCATTGATTTGCCTTTGGAGGGCTCTAAAACCCTCTTCCGTCAAAGCATTCCTCCCAATATGATTTTTTCATGGAGGCATCTTGATCTCTGTAGAAAACCCACAACCTCAAGTCCTGGTGCAAACTGCCTCATGGTCAGTGATCTGTCTACACACTCAGGAACCCTTGCTTTGATACCACTTAATGAAAGGAGTAAATCATAAAACAGACAACATGAAATAGAATATAGAAAATAGAATATTTCTTTATTGATCTGGGCAACTCATTACATTACAGAAGCTCAATTACAATCTGAGGAATCAATCCTCCACAGGCTGCAACACACTACTGCTACACCTCCCCAGGCTCTGGAATCTTTTGCCTTCTGTAACCCCAAATCAACTAGGGTTTATGTTTTCCCACCTATTCTTGACTCCACACTTGCTCCCTTAACTCTACTCCCACCTAGGGTTCCCAAAATAGTCATAAATAGCACTTTTTGGCAACCTCCAGCTAAATTTCAAAATTTGTAACTCCCTCCAAAAGTAGGTCCACTTCCGGGAAGCATAACTTTTGATCTGGGTGTCCGATTGATGAACTGTTTTAAGTACCAGAAAGCTCGCGATGTGAACTATCATGCTAGAAATCTATAAATAGATTTTTGTCAACTTTTTAGGATGTTATGGGATGTTTTAGTTCCTCATATCTCATTTTAAAAATTTTGAGGGGCTTTTCAGAAAACAAAAACTTTAATATGTTTCAGCTCACAAATGATCTTTTCTTGATTCCTTCACCAAAGGTCTTATATTTCCATTATGTAACTTTCTGTAAGTTTTCACTTCAATCCATGTCCAAATGCAAACTTTCCTAAAATGGCAGGTACACTTTCCAAAATAGGCCGAGTGCTATTTTTAGTAGTTTTGGAAAAACTAAAAGTCCTACATCATTATTCGGGATATTATGGAATTAGAAACACTAATTATGGAAAGAAATGAAAACAACTACAATGATTTTGAATTAACTTTTTTTTGGGTGATGCAAGATTGCCCTTACACCACTGTATGCTCCTGCATCATTTTCTCACATCCTGCTACAACTGTGGCCAATAATAATTCTCACTAACAATAGAAATGGTCTTATCTTGATAAAAATGTCCAGCTAATCCCCTGCTATACTTCTCCTTAATCAAGTTATGTCTCATGGAACTCAGTGGGATGCATAACTGGCTTCCCCTAAACAACATGCCATCTTGGATTATGAAATCCAACCATTTTGTCCTATCCAAAGTAATAGGTTCCAAACAAGATTTCTAAGCCTCTTCAAAATCTAGATCTTCAAGATACAAATTTTTGATCTCTTTGAACCCAACAACCTCTATCTTCATTTTTGTCAACAAATTTTACCTTCTGCTCAAGGCATCTACAACTATGTTGGATTTCCCACTTCTGTACTTGAAAACAAAAGTATAACTTTGCAAAAACTCAACCCATTTTAAGTGCCTTTTGTTGAACTTTTCTTGACTATTAAGATACTACAAAGCCTAATCACTAGTATATAAAATAAACTCTTTTGGCAACAAATTTACATTAAAATGAGTGTTAATAATGCAAGAGTTGAAGATAGACAAACTAGTATATTTAAACACTATGTTCTAAATCCTATTTAACTTTGGTTCTAAGAAATTTTAACTCTAAACAATGATCAATCCACCTTGTATAAGAACTTGAATAATCCTTCAAAGAGACTGTTATTCATAAATATCATCCAATTCAACACTCAAAAGTCAAGTTTGATCAATAAGATAGGACAAATATTTACCATATTTTAGTGTGGATGAGGTTTAAAATTTTTATTGACTGTTTGACAATTGAACGGGATGATGTTTAAGTAGAGTGCTTCATATATGTTTCTATCTAACAAAAAATACTAGGTATAAATTGCAATATTATTTAGAATGAAGGACAACTTGTATATTTATCTACTAGAGTAAATTTTAAAACATTTATTCAAAATATCTAGGATTATATTTTTGTTCGAAGGTTTTTTAAGATTTGAGGTTTTTGAAGGATTTCTGGCTACTGTGGTTTTTAGATTCAGTGGTTATTTAACTACTTTGTGTGATTTTTCTCCAAGAGTTAAAAAATGTCATGAGTTTACAATGAAATGTGAGTATATTATTTTTAAACTAGAAAAAGGTGATAGAGCACCCATAGTTTAATAAAAAGAGGTAATACAGAAAGTATAAAGGACATTGAGTCCAGCAGACATAGATAAATATTACAAAAAAGAGGCCCCTTAATGGCTGGAAAATGTAGTTTAGACACGAGAGGCGGCCATTAATAGATCAAAAAAGCAATTAACTACATAGTCAAAGAAACATGCTATGGCCACCCTAGGAGAAAACAAAAACTAAGGCTAACCCACACCTGTATAGTTCTAACGCCCACTAAGGGCAGTGATCATGGAGTAGTATGAGAAACTACTGCGTTATCCACCTCAACATCTAATTGCCTTTAACACTTCCATAATATGCAAAGCTTTCTTCTTAGTGAAAGAGAAACTATATGTGCTCAGTTCTTTCTCCAGCTCACTGCTGCATAGGGATTTAATATTATGTTGTAGAGCCCTATATACAGCTTGATTGTGCAGAGTGTTGTGCAGTGATTGAATATTGAATAGGCCTCCAATAAGGGCATCCCCCTGAAGCATATCATACCCCTTCTTCGCTGCAATACCTCTCTCCAATCTGTAAATGTTGTTATAGAAGAGGCTTGTTACCAACTTATGGATGAATTCCTAGTCCTGTACCAGATCCATAATGTTAGAGAGAACTTGAGACACAATATCTATGTAGAAGAGGACTATGCCCCTATACCCTTTTATCCAATTATGCCATCCAATGTTCCTCACCAAGAATGCATTAAAGTGCAGTCATGGTTGATGAGGGTTATCTGGTCTACCACCTTAACTTTGCCTTTCACCTACGGCTCCCAAGGTAGAGGTGGGATGAAAATCCTTTAATTCAGTCGAATATCCACCATTGAAGCCAAACTAGAAGAACCAGACCAGAAGAACTGCTAAGACCAAATAGCTGGTAGGTGGAGCGAAAATGAATACTAATAATACATTTTGAAAAGAGTTGTGCCCGCCATAAAACCAAGTGAAAATCCATTCTTACAAAGGTTACTTCATTCGTCCTAGGCTGATCCTGAGGCAATCCACTTTCGGTGATGAGGTAGGCTTCATACTTGCTATCTTGGTGGCTTTTGGGGCCGGTAAGGAAGATCATCATCTTCGTACAGACATTCCTTAATTGTACCCTGTACCTTTGAAGTGACGTATAAGGGAAAAATAGCTCCCAAAGAAGGTTAGAATCCTATTAGCTCATCTACCATGCATGGCCATTATACTTTAAGAGGGAGGATGGCCTTGTCATGATTATGTATTAAAGAGGCCTGAAAGGATAAGGCCTAAAACAAGACATGGAAAAAATATGGGAGCCATTTAAAATCCTTATCCTTTCATAAAAAATGATGAGATCTTCTTCCCTCGTGCTCAAAGAAAGAAGAGCTCCTCTCCTATTATACAAACTTAAAATAATCTTAAACCTTTCCACCTATCACAAGGAACCTGAACTACAGACGTTAGGAGAAGAGAGTGGACCTGAGATTTGGAGTTGTCCTGTCACCTGAAAGTCCTTTCTATTAATTGTTGTCCATGTCATTTCCTAGCCAAGTCACTAGCTGACAAGGTAGATTAGACTAGATTAGACTATCTTTTTACCTTTAAGATCCTTCGTCTTCCATCAATAAATGATGGGATCCTCTCCCCTCATGCTCAATAAAAGAAGAGCTCCTCTCCTATCGAACAAACTTGAAACAGTCGTAAAGCCTTCCAACTATAACAAGGGGCTCGTACTAGAGATGTTAGGAGAAGAGGGGGGACCTAAGATTTGAAGTTGTCCTGTCACCTGAAAATCTTTTTAGGCTTGAGTGTTGTCCATGTCATTATCCAACCAAGTCACCAGTTGATGAGGTAAATTAGGTTGTCCTTGTAGGAAAACTACATAGTCTATGTCTTGGTCAATTACCATGTTAGCTAGCCCATCTGCCACCATATTCCCTTCTCTGTATGTATGAGAAATGTGGAAGTTATTGAAACCATCCAATAGTGAGACCGCCTATTACAGAATGCAATTAATCTTCCAATTATCTGATCCTTTTAATTTTGAAGCATTTAGGATTACTTGTGAATCTCCTTCTATCCAAATGTATTTAATGTCAAGACTAATCACCAGCTTAAGGCCATGTACTAATGCCCAAGCCTCCACTCCATTGTTCGTGCCCTTTGCAATCTTGGTCACCTGAGCTACTACTAGAGATCCATCCTCTCACCTTATAACACAGCTTGTCCCTGATAAGCCCAGATTCCCTCTGCATGCCCTGTCAAAGATCAGTTTGCTAAAAGATCTTGTACAAGGTGTCCACTTGAGTTGATCTCTGGCTAAAACCTTGCCATTAATCTCACCATTCCCTCTTGAACCCAGATTGCCGAAATAGCTCCAATTCTTCACCAATTCAACATCCCATTTAGACCAACTAGGTGTTCTAATTCCTTTCTTGTTAACATTGGCCCTATGTTACTAGAAACGAGAAACAGAAACAGAAACGTGACGAGAAATGGAAACGGCAATGGCAATGGCAACGTGATGAGAAATGAGATATTTAGAGGTTGTGTATAAGAAATGGATTTTAACATATATTTTTTCAAAATTTTAGATTTATTATAAAGTCTTATCCCATGTTAATAAAGATGCATACAAATTAAAGTTTGTGAAATTAAACACAAAATAAAAGTAAAAAACTAAGAATATTCTATATTACTTCAAAATAATTTAAAATATTTTTAATTCAAAAAACAAAATAAAATTATCATAATTGTTTGTAATAATGTCTATACATAACATTGAAAGATATCATCAAATATTAGTTAAATTGTTCAGTATCTCTTTCGATCCTTGATGTTGAAGGAGCAGTTTTGCTTGTTTGACCTTTCTCCATTCCAACTCCAGTTAAGCATGCCTGTGCATTCTCTTGAAGTACTTCAATTGGTAATTCACCATTCCCATCATCCATTGAGCCACCATAATCCCACATCCTATGAGGCCCTGATATGTAATCACTAGAAGCTCGAGATAAAAGACGAAGATTTGAATGTACATACACAAGATTTTCTGCCTTTTTGCTACCTAGTCTATTGTGCTTCACAGAATGGATGAAGGCATACTGACTCCAATTTCGCTCACATGTAGAAGCACTAGAGACATGTTTATGTAAAATGAAAATAAACTAATATTAAATTTCAAAATAATTAATAATAAAATAAATTTATAAATCAACTATTATATGACAAAATATCTAAAATTTTACCTAAGATAACACATAGATTGTAGTGTCCCTTAGCAATGGTGTATTTGTTCCATAATCCTCCCAAAATATTTTGGGTTCAACATTCAATCGATCAAATGGAACATCTTTGTGAGAAAAATTATCTACTCCATTGATGTATTTTGACATCTCTTCCATGATTCTAGTACGGTCCTCTCTTATCGGATAAACTCTATCCATATAGGTTGTTCACCCCATGGAAACCTCATCATCCAACCATAGTTTTTTGTGAAACCATTTTGGATTAAGTAGAAATCCAATAGAATGAAGAGGACTATGAAACATCTTCCACCTTTTTAAACTATATTCCCAACCTACATCTTGTGTCTCTTGATCAAATGATGGTGCCCCAACACTAAAAATATCTTGTAGTCTCTCCCTCATCTGATCTAACTTCTCAAACACATCTCCCATGCATGGTTTGTCACTATCAAAAAGGTGGAGAACTTCACAAATAGGCCAAGAAAGTGTCAAAAGATCATGTGCATGTTGCCAGAATAAAATTGATCCACTACCAATAATGAGATTAGAAATTTCATCACATGATAAGGTGCTACTACTTGGTCTATCCCCCCATCTCTCCCATTCAATGGACACCACCATTTCCCTTAATGATTGCTTTACCTTCACAATCCGATCAACCATGATAAAATTAGAAGTAAATCATGTATCTGCACATCTAAGTAACTGTAAAGAAGCATATTTCCTATAGATTGCATGTGACATAGAGTGATTCACAATAAAATATTGTATTTTTTTTGTATCTGCAACTACCTCACTGATCCAAGGAAGCTTATTGTGCAAATCTTTAAGAAGTAAATTCATGCAATGAACTGCACATGGTGTCTAGAAAATATTTGGATATTCATCTTCAATTCTCCCTCCTGCTAACACATTACTTGAAGCATTGCTAGTTATGATTTGTACAACATTGTTTCTCCCTACCTACTCAATTACTTCTTGAAAAAGACCTGCCAAATACTGTGCATCTTTCACATGACCTGAAGTATCATGTGACTTGATCAACATTGTACCTTTAGATGAAAAAACAAGAATCTTAATTAAAGGCCTACGTGCAATATCAGTCCAACCATCTAAAACTATAGAGACACCTGTATATGATCAACTATTTTTAATGTCTTTTAGCCTTTCCTCGATGTGTTTCTTCTCATCATCTAAAACAACAGTGCGAAGTTTTTCAAAACTTTGAGGCACATAACCTCTAGGAGCATTGTTGACCATCCTTATAGCCTCTTTCCACAAAGGAGACCTAGCTATGTTAAATGGCATTCCACAACCAAAGAAAAGTCTTCCAATTGTAGCATCTACATTCTTTCTGTCAGTAGCATCAAACATTTTTCCAATTTGAGATTCAGAAATGGAGCTAGAAGTACCTGAAAGAGGTGGCCTCCCTAAATGGACTCCAAGATTAGATTGAGACTCTTTTGATTGCTCCTGTGGTGATTCAGTAGATTTCAAAGACTCTACCATATTAAACTCCTTGATCAAATCATGTTTTTCTCCCTTTGGAATTTTATTGCACACAACTATCTGTTCTTTCTTTCCTATTCCCAACAAATGATATCGGACTCATGCAATTGAACTAGATTTATTTGTTTTGCAATGTGGGCAAGTCCATTGCCTACTTCCAGAACTACCATAATTTTCTGATGAATAATTTCTAGTTACTATGACAATTTTCCACAACCTTTACTCAAATTCTCTCTTTGCTTTGTTATACTCTGTGAGGTTTGTGGATTGACTTCTTTGTGGTGCTAATCCAGAAGGGTTTGAAGAAGCATCATCCATTTCCTTAATGCTGTTTAAAAATACATAAATTTTCAACATAAATAAATAAATTAATATATATGTTTCAAATATATAAAAAGTAAACTCTTTCCACAATCAATTTTTGTTCTAATTTATTCTTTCATATAAACAAAAATAATGATTTATAAATTAACGTATGAAAGAAATCAACATACCTAGAATATGATTTTGCAAACAAAGTTCTTAATTCTCCTCTTCTTTTCAATCTTTCAATCAACTTCTCTTTGCAAATTTTGTCTCATAAATTCATATCAATCTTTCAATCGTATGAAAGTCATGTATTTATCTTTTTTAATGAAGTTTGTTTTGAAAAAAAAAACTACTTTGCTTTTAAAAGCAACATGTATTTTTTTTTAGTGAAGTTCCTAAAATAAACTTCACTAAAAAAAATACATGTTGTCTTATAAAATTTATTTTATAGAAAATACTTATCATTTAAAAAAAAACAAAAAACTAAATGTATGAAATTTGTTTTATTAAAAAAATTTTAGTTGTCAAACCATTGTTTTGTAATTTAAAAAAATATTATAAAACTTACTTTTTAATAAAATTTGTTTTAACAAAAAAAACTACAATATCACTAAAGCTTATTAGAAAAAACTCAGTTTTATTCCTATATAAAACTACTTTAAAAAAAACTCAATTTTATTCCTATATAAAACTGCTTAAAAAAAAACTCAGTTTTATTCCTATATACCAAAAAATTCAGGAAAGCTTTAAAAAAGTCACAAAAGCTTCTAAAAATAACGAAAGCTTAAAAAAAGTCACAAAAGCTTTTAAAAATAATGAAAGCTTTTAATACAAATCACCTCCCTTGAAAAATTTTGATTAAAAGAAATGAAAATTGTGCATAAGCTTCACGGGAGAAGGCAAAGAGGAAGGCAACGCAGAAGAAATGGAAGGAAGACCGGGAAACGGCCGTTCGCTACGGCATTTCTGCCATCCAAAATGGAAACACGGCCTTCCCATTGCGTTTCTGGTAACATAGCATTGGCCACCACCAATTCTGAAATAGCCTCTTCCAATTTGTTACAAACTTCAATCCAAGAATTAGATACTAGTGAACACCAATTCAATTTCCTCATGAACCAAAGCTAGCATTGTCTGCTGAATAGGCAAAGTAGGAAGAGATGATCCATTGATTCTTTAGCTACTCCACAAAAAACACAAGGAAATTTCAGTCCTAGCCCTAGCCTTTTGATCCTATCACCTGTTAAAACTTTGTAATGTAGTGCCAACCAGGTAAAAGCTCCTGTTTTGGGGAGGATAACGTTGTTCCAGCACAGGTTGACTGGCAAATCAATCTTTGCTTTAACCGTGGCACTCCTATAAGCTTCCTTGGCTAGATATGCTCCTGTTTTGGACTCCGGCCAGATCAATTTATCCTCTTTACTGGAGAAAATAACTACTCTATTTACCAGGATCTTCTTCAATAACACTTTTTGTTGTGTAGGAAAGTTACAAAGCCGAGTACTTTTCCAATTTATAGATAGACATTCAAGATTGCCATTAACACACCAATAGTCTTTCACATTATTGCCCCAGTTCTTTTCAAAAAGGCCATGGCCTCCCTGAGATCTTCCTTCCCTCAAAGCTTAGGCTCCCCACACCATGAATCCTCCCAGAAATCTGCCTTCTCCCCAATATGGATCACCCATGATAAATTTGGTAATATAATTTCTCTACTTTTCACAATGAAGTTTGAGAGCGCAGAGCCCCTAGGGGGATTTTTCACCGTAAAAATTCTTTTGCAGTCATTAACATCCAGATATTTGTGACTCATCAGCCTGGCCCATTTTGCATCTGGCTTTTTATAAAATATCCCATGCTAATTTTGCGTCCAACGCTTGATTTTGAATGCTTAAGTCTAAAATAACTGCCCCTCCATGAGATTTTGGTTTGCAGATTTTGTCCCACGCCATGAAGTGGATTTTCTTCTCCTTCGACGGACCTTGCCAGAGGAACTCTTTGCAGATCTTGTCTATTTTCATAAGCACCCCTTTAGGAATTTTAAATAATGCGAGTATATTGAGTTGTTTGTGGTTGGATTGGACGATTTTTATGAGAAATTTTGGCTTCATTTGAGAATCCAAAGAATATAACGGTGAAAACTGGTTTCTGAAAAATTTACCTTTGAAATGCGATTTATTTTTCATTTGCCCTGTGAAATTCAACTCTGTGCTCATTTCTCCACCGTAATTTGACTTCGCGAAAATTTTGAATTGAAGATCTAATAGATTTGGAGTCGTTTGATTTCGATTGTATTATCATGGACGGTTTGGTTTTGGAAATGTGAGGTTCACGTTTTGTGCTCTTTCTTTGTAAACTTATGTTTAACATGATTTCAATCATTGACCTTGCACTATTCCTGGTGCTGTGCTGTCACTGCTTTATCTCATCTCTTTAGATTTTGTAGGTTTTTTTTTAACTTTGACGCTTTACAGCTAAGTGGCAATCGTTCGATTTACAGCTATAACGCAGAAATTTTAAAGGCAACTTGCAAGCATCAAGTAGTATTTCTCTCCAAATTTTGCTTTAAAAAAATATCATGGACCACAGGTGAGAAATTTCTCGAGAGATTTTAATTTAGACCTAATGTGAATGCCCGCTTTGTTAGCTTAAAATTCTCCCGCTGTTCGCGCATTGCCAACATGAGATGCATGACGTATTTCATATCGAATTTCATGACAGCGATGTGACACATTGCAAACAGCAAAGTGAAATCTACACCGTTGCTTTCAGCGTTATATTGTTCGCCTGCATGTAATAGATGATTTTCCTTAATGTGTTGATTTTTTTAATAAAATCAATTTCCATATAATCTTTTCATCCCCGCTTTCTATATAAATAGGGTGTATATCATGAATTTTGTACATGAGCTTCATGTCATGCAATGGTGATACTTCTTTGTGTTGTGGGTTTGAGGTGAGATGAAGGCCTGGATCTAATTTTCAAATACCCTTTTCTTTTCAAGTCTTTTGTTCCTTTTTGTGTTTTGAGTCTTAGTTGATCTATACGAGTTCTAGCTCAACATTATAGAGCCAATCCATAACTACTACGGAACATAGGTTTGAATCTATAAAGCTGCACCTGTAAATCGTCTATACTCTAGCTGAAAATATGGTGTGAGGGTGTGATGTGAACTGCCAGCCACTCCCCAAGAGTTTTAAGGCTTCTGCTAGTTATTATCATGGAATGCAAGGGAGCAGAGCGCAAGTTACCAAGTTGTGCAGAGCATGAGAACAATCAATGTGACGGAGAGAAGTGCAGGAAACGTCCAGCACAAGATGACAATGAAGATGAAGTCCAGCAATTTTTCGCTCTGGTAGACAGAATCCATGCGATGCACAAGCTCTATAAACAGAAGCCATTGAATCGCCCTTCTGCAGGAGAAATACGCACATCTCAGAATGATGGTGGCAATGTCATCAAACGAAAATCTCCATGGAAGCCCTCTTTCGAGTGGGAGGATTTTTCTCCGTTGGCCGGGAAAGATACTACTTTTACTTGTTGTCCAAACAACAATGCAATTACATCGCTGGGGTTTGAAAAACCATGTATAGGAACTCGTCAAAACCTGGTTGTTGGGAATTTTGATCTCAATGTGGAGGCCACCGCAGAAGGGTAGATTTCTGCAGCAGCATTACGATTTTCTGCATTCTTTCTAAATATGTTGTACTATTTACTGTTCTTAATGGCAATGAATATGATGACGATTCATAGTGGCCCCTTTACTTTATTAAAAAACATTAGTAAGCTGCCTGGTGGAATAAAAATGGTAAGTGGGCTACCCAATCAAACGCTGACTAGAAAATAATTGCAAATTTCATACATCTATTTGAGATAAACTTTAGAGTACTTTTGTTTGATGGATTGTAAAATTTCATATAATTTTTAAAAACATTTTTATTGTTTTTGATTATGGTAAGCTACAAAATGAGGGTGTAGATCTCTATTACAAAACAGTCCGGAGGGCAACAAAGGCCACACACAGGCCAGAAATAGTGCTTCAACAGGGGACGGACAGCGAAGCCCAAAAGGCTAAGCGACAAGAGGTCCACAAGATTGCAAAGAAAAAAACATTTTAATTGTTATTTGAGTTATTTCTAACGAGTTAATATAGAAAACTATTTTATTTCGGTGTGGAAAGTGTATGGTGACATTTGAGTTAGATTTTAGCATTATATTTATTATCAATGCAAATGGGCTACAACAATGCTTCTTTTCCTACTACTTTATCCAATAACAAAAATACCTTCCCTAAATGTATATAGTAATTATTTATACATTGCATGCTCTCAACCAGCTTTTTATGCATTCTACAGGCACCAAGTTCACACATCAATGCCTTTAAAATTTTTATCTTTGAACCCTTATATTGATCTAGGATCTTTAATTAGTAATTGGCAAACTGTTAATGAACAAATTTGTCACCACCTTCGTGATATAACTCCCTTCGTATGATGAGGTTTTATAATTTTTTGGTACTCTTTTAACCTGAAAGTGGGGAAAGGAAGGTTTTCCACGATTATAAAGTTGTAAGAAAAACCACAATACACACTACACTGTGGGCAAGAATTTAACTCATAATAACCAAACTCACCAAACTTTATTTCCAAACATATGAATGAAAGAAGACTAATAGATAAATCACAATAACTGAATCATCATTTCTGCATCAAATTCTAACATACGAAAGAAGACACTCTCATGGCAATGTGATTTGAAAGGAAGCAGGTTATCAATATTTCATATAGAGAAATGTATATATCATATATTCAATACACTGTAAATCCAACATATGAAGAATAAATAGAAATTTACATGTAAAGATAATAGACCCACTATCAATCTTCCCCTATATTAATGAATAAAGAAGATCAAAATACTCTGTTATTCCTAAAATGATATTATATTTGCTGTAGAAAATATTCCCCTTTCTTCCTCAGATTAAAATTGTTACATCCCCAACTTGTGATTTAGTTAAATCTTACTTTTGTATGGTAATCATGATGATTAGTTAAGAGTTGAATGATTAGCTATTGTGGAAAATGTCAGATTAATCATTGTTTATGATGAAACTAACTTATGCTAGTTAGATATGAGATTTCAAGATTTAAATAACTATTTAATTATTATGATTTATTGATCATATGATGATACACTAATCATGATTTTCTGGAGGTGAGTTTGATCAGGAAAGTAATCATTCTTCAAAGATGGGAGAAGAGTATTATCCAGGAGGAAGAGATAGATGTCAAGAAAAAAAGGTTAAACAACTATTTGAGTATAAAACTTTGTCCTTTGAATCTTTTCTTTAGGGTGATTTTTATCTCCTGAGTTAGTCTTTTATTTACTCTCTATTCAACTGGTCAACTAGACTTTTATCGACATCTTTAATGTCGATTTGTCAACATGATGATGGTCGCAAGAACGTCTTGTTGAGTCATTTATCAAGTTCAGCAAAATTGTCGAGGACCTTTTTGGTCTCATGTTCTTTTACTGCATTAGGTTTTGTGACTATTTTTCTTATGTAATTAGGTATGTCATTCCGTGAATGATGCTTTCTAGGGGAGCAATGCTCGACCCCATAATCGCATCGTATGAACACGTCCTTATCTTATAGCATTGATATTACTGCACCTTCGACATTTATAATCCTTAAACCTTTATAAGGAAGTATACTTATATCCATATAAGTTATATTTATTCATATAAGTTGTACTTGTTCTAATCCTCCATGAGGCTGAACATATATAATAATTATGTTATTATTTTATTCAAAAGATGTTTATGTGTTGATAGGGGCATTTGGCCAGCCACCACCCATGAAGTGGGGGGAAGAAGAGAGTTGCGACTGCCCTATATCCATGCCATAATCCCTACCAACCTTATGCTTAGTGGAAAACTATTCTTGACCTTGCATGCATGCAAAGAATCAGTTATACCAATTGGTAAGAGTCTTGTTTTGCTTTTCATTTGAAGGCATTGGATGTTATGTTATGTTATGTTTCTAGAGGTGAATCTTGAGTAGAGACATATAGGAAGTAGAGAAAGTGATCTTGCAAGATATCGCTGCTACAACAAAGACTTGGGAAGTCGGTTATGACTGTGCTTACATTGCGCCTAGACTGCTACCATCAACTAAGCTCTTGCTGCAGGTATGAGCTATAGATCAACATTTTAAACTCAATGATCACATTAGTTATGAGTCTTCGATTGCTTTTGAGTGGGTGTCGACTTTGTCGACCCACATTATGGATATATATTGTTATTCAATGACCTATGAAGCCAACTCATACTTATGGTTTGATACTGTATATTCTTGTTATGATAACTGTTATCATTAACTTACTACATCTATTTACTATTTTTGTGTTTAGGTAAGTTTGAATTTTCACATTCACTTAGTGTGAATTAAAAAGTCATATGTTGACTTATGTTTAGTTTTGTGTGTGTGTGCTTGAACTTTAGAATTCACTTTTTGTGTGTGAGAGTGTTTGAACTAATTTTGGCATTCACTTTGTATGAAGTGTGTTTGAATTTTAGCTTTCACTTATAATTATTTTTCTTATTATGTGTCTGTGTGTGTGAGTGAACTTTCACATTCATTGTGTAAAGAGTGTACTAACTTTGACATTCACTACATGCTTGAACTTTGGTATGTTTGAACTTTAGTGTTTAACTTATATATGTATGAAATGTGTTTTTTTGAACAAACTATGTGTGAAATGACTAAACTAACTTTGTGTGAAGAGTGTGTTTTAACTCTAACATTTACTTCCATAAAACAACCATTACAAAGTTCTCCTCAAGCCTCCAATTTATAGACTCCTGGCATCTAGGAAACCATTTGTGGTTTATCAAAACCATGTGTTAAACCTCCCATGAGGTGTGGTGCCCAAGATATGCAAGATTCTAGTCTATAATTAGGCTATCACATCCAAAGTAAATTCTCCTATTTTTGACCCTTACAGTTGTCATAGAATCCGTCATAACATTCTTAAAAATATGTTTTCCATAATATACTACTAAGTGGACATCTTTTAACAACTAATATACCAATTTTCAAGGCACCAACATGTGGCAAAAGTGCCAACTAAAAAACAAACACCCCATTTTGATGGAGCACACATATTTAATGCCAAAACATTAGGTGAAAATATTAAATAAGAAATAAACTTAAAAATTGTCAAGGTTGAGAGACCTTAACTGGATGCTTTATGGAACTAGTCATTATTTTTCTTTTAAAAACACACTTCTCAAAGACATGTAGACAAGTGAACCTTCAATTCAATTATTCTATATTGAGGATTTTAAATTGAACCTTGATTATTTGAACAATTTTAAATAACTGAATATTTGGATGTTTATTTATGACTTTGCCATCCTCATCACATCCCTTGATCATGAAAGCTATGTTTCTAATTTGTTTTTCGTGACTCTAACTCTGTCTAGATAAATTGGATGACCTAATTTTCTAGATTAATACTAAATTCAAATTCCTCTATACGATAGTTTTGCTATGACATAGTCATACCATAGAATATGCTTCTGCTTACTTCATTTGTCATTATTGAGTTTGATAGAATAAATTAACATACAATGATCATTCCTTCAGATGTTTGGTTTAGTTTGCATAAACAAATTTGTCTATCATTCTATAGATACCATGAAAATGCTTAATAATACATTTACCTAAATTAAAATTTTTACATTTTATTGGGATAAATAATTTTTGAAGTTACAATAGAACTTTTAAAAAGATTTTTTTTAAAATTTTCTTTATTAAAAATATTAAATAAAAAATTTATTAGTAATTTAAGTGGGCCTCTAATATCTTTGGGAAGTTTCAAGGAAATATTGGAAAACTACATGGCTGCTTCTGGTCAAGAGGTTAGTAGAGAAAAATTAGAGGTTTTCTTCTTCTTTACAGATCCTAGGTTAGAGAATCAGATCATTAGAGTGGTAGACTTCAAGAAAGGAACCTTCCGAACTAAATACTTAGGACTACCCTTAGCCACTGGTCTTCAATCAGGTAAATTATGGGACTCCCTAATTTATAAGATAGACAAGAAGTTAGCCACCTGGAAAGGCCGATGGATTTCATGGGCCGGTAGAACTTTGATGCTAAAGCTAGTGATTGCTGCAATCCTTGTTCATATGATGTTATGCCTTCCTCTCCCATTTAGTGCATGCAAAAGAATTAATCAAAGAATGAGGATTTTCTTGTGGCAAGGAGAATCAGAAAAAAATAAATTCCCCCTCATAAGCCAGGAAAAAAATTGTAAATCAAAGATGGAAAAAGGAGTGGGCCTAAGAAACATGGCACTTGAGAAGAAGGCTTTAGGGGAAAAAATAGTTTCAAACATCTATTCAAACCTGGGTCTCAAATGGGTGAAAATAGTAAAGGCCAAATACTTAGATGAAGGGGATTTGAGCATCTTCTCTTCTAGAACTCTTCCAGCAGGCTCTAGAATCTAGAATTTTTTAAAAAACTGTAGAGATCTGATTACTAATCATTTGACTTGGGATATCAGAGATGGGGTTCAAGCCTTGTTTTTGGAGGATTCTTGGGGAGGATTTCCCAAATTGGCAAACAGAAATGAGCTAAATGCAATCAAAGAGAGGACCAAGTAAGTTTGGCGAGACAAAGTGAGGGATTATCTTCAGATTTCCTTCTTCAATGGAGGTTTTAAGGGGTAGTGGAAGGATGTGATAACTTTAGGTATCTCCAATCAGGAAGTAATAGTCTATGAGGAGGTCTTGAATAATAGGAACATTTTCATTAGAGAAGGAAGGGATACTCTAAGATGGAATGGCTCTAAAACAGGATCCTACAAAGAAAAAGAAGGATACAAGATTTTGGTGCAGCACATGGAAGAAGCTTCTAACCTCCCTCTCAACGTTTGTTGGGATAAGAATTGCATTCCCAAGGCAGGGATCTTCACTTGGTCAATGTTGCAAAATAGAATCCTAACTACAGACAGGTTTCTAAAGATGGGTTATTACGGTCCTTCTAGATGTGTTTTGTGCAAACAAAAGGAGGAATCAGGAAACCACCTTTTCCTACAATGCCCCTTCACAAACAGATGTTGGACTTGGCTTTGTGCTAATTTAAATTAGAAATTTGTCCTCCCTTAGGACATTCTAAGCCTTTTCAAGGCTTGGCCATTTCTAAATAGATCAGCCTTATTCTCAATCTTCTAGACAATCTCTCACTCTTTGTTAGTCTGGGAGATCTCTAAAGAATGAAACCAAAGACTATTCAAAGAAAAATAGATGCCCCTAGTCTCCTTGCTCAATATAGTAGAAGTTGTCAACACGAGAATGAGTGAGCAAACTCAAAAGAATTCAAATTTTACAGAGTGGGATGCAATCAGGTGGGCAAATTTGCATGGTTTGAGGGTTCCTTCCATTGTAGGAGAACAAGGTAAGAAATCAAAAATAGATATAAGCCAAGTTGTATGCCTTCCCCAAAAATCAAGATGGTTTAATTTGAACTTTGACGGGGTGGCTAGATGCAACCCGTGCATTTCAAGGGCAGGTTACATCATTCGAGATTGGCAAGGAAGGGTGTTAGGGAGATTGGCTAAGTCCCTTTCTATAAGAAACTAATAATATAGCTAAGATGCAATCCTTAATTCTTGGCTTGGATTTATGTATAGATCTCAAACTCAAGAAGGTAATTATTGAAGGAGATTCGACATTAATCATCAATGCTTTGAGAACAGGGAAAATGGTGAACTGGCAATTGGGTGCAATGTTAGAAACAACTTCTCTTCATCGAAAAGAGTTTGAACTGCACAGAGTCATTCATACTTACTAAGAAGGTAATTTGGAACCAGATTCTCTTTCAAATAGTGGTGTTGATGGCTAGAAAATAAAGGAAATAGATGCTTATATACTGTCACATATTTTAGCTCCCTGGGACCAAAGGGGTCAAGAATAGAGAAAGGATAACAATTCATATATTCTATTTAGAATGGAATCTAAGGGACGTAAGATCAAAGAATGAGTATCTAAGATCTGATTCGAAAGAACAGATTCTGGGATATTAGTGGGCCCTCTTGAATCTACCTTTTTCATAAAAGGATAGGCCATCTCGATTGGGCAAGTGAGCTAGAGTTTCTTTAGCCAGCGAAGAGACATGTATTCATTATGGGGCTGCCACTAGGATTTAAGCACTTATTGATAGGTTAGCATGGTAGTGTGATGTCATTCTCCTTTTGCAATTAGATGCAATGATTATCCTTTGAGGGATGAAGGCATTTTTTTAGATAGGACCTCTAAAGAGTGGTGATAGGATCAGATAGAAGGCTCACATGAGGGAAATCATTTGATGAAGTGATAAAGCATTCTTGACAGGACCTCCATACTTCCTACTAATTTTAGCAAGTAAATTCTCATTCCCTAGATCTCTTGATATGTGCCAAACATAGAAAAAGTTTGGAACTGAGGTAGAAACAAATGAAAGGGTGGCTTTACATGAGCCTTGCTATTTAAGATTTTAGAGCCAACAAAAGGAAGTATTATAGATTGGCTGGTAGATTTGTTTAGAGTTCATAAATTCATATCTCTGCCATAGATAGGTAAATGGCTAGAGCTTCTAAGTTTGTATTTTACCTATCGACAGAGAGCTTAGTGTGTGGAGGAATGGACTCACCCATTTGTTTAACCAGCATAGTTAGGAAGATGGCCTTTCTGGGCAATGTTACAGATCAATGCCTAAGAAGGGTTCTGTAGAAGAATGACACCTTCATGGTAGGAGCTACAAAACTCATTCTAGGCAGGTCCTTTATGGAAGGAGGCAAACAATACAGAGTCGACTCGGATATAGCTTCTTGATTAATAGCCTCCCTGATGGACTTGAATGCTACCAAGGCTGAAGTCAATACCCTCACACACCTTATGTTCAAGGCAGAGAATCTCAAAGGGTTGGAGGAGGTTATGGAGAAAGCAATCTATGGTGTCAGTTTGCCGACACCGAGGAATCTTGGGAAAATAGAATTGCTTGATGAAGTTGTTAAATATTTCCCCTTTCTGTTAGACCTAAGGGGAGGCGACATGCTTGTTCACCTTATCAGAGCTCACGAGGGTTGTAAATTCCTAAAAAAGATGCTGCAATTGGTCGTGATCGAGGACTTTCCTTGGGTGACAGAGTTTAAGGCTTACCTAGATGAGAAAGGTGAAATATAATTGGGTAATCTAAGTTCTTCTCTGTGTTTTTGTTCTAAGCTCAATCTCTAGATATACTCTAGGTCACTAGATATGTGCATAGCTATATGGGTATGAGACAATAGTCTCCTCTGAATAATATTACAAATAGATGTTTGGGATAGTCTACCTTGAATGGCATTTTGAGAAGTGTTGACCCTGCATGGTCTTTTTGAATAGATAACAGTCATATGAAGTAGGGGGTCTCAATTAGAATACAGTAACAATAACAAACAATATAAACTTTGTCTCTAACAAAGAAAGATGTAATTTTCTCTCAGATATAATATAATACAATCTCTCTTATGCAACAAAAAAAATAATATTTAAAAACTAATTTAATTTAATATATTATAATAATAATAATTTTACATTCAAATCAAAAGAAAAATAATAAATTTAGTTACGCCAGAAATTGTTACGAAACGTTCAAAATTATAACCTTACATGTATGCTCGAAAATCTTCTTCCTTACCTGAGAGAATAGTGGCATTGTGGGAAGAGAGAATAATGGCTTCGTGGGTAGTTATGTTTGAAAAGAACTAAGCATCGTGGGAGGAGACAATAATGGTGTCATGGGCAGTTACTCGCCATTATTAGATTTTTAGTTTCTAGTTCAACTTGCAAGTTTTGAGGCCACCGTGAATAATTTCCTACTTTCAAGTTTTAATTTGCAAGTTCTTCTAGTGAGCTTGAATAGAAATTGTTACAAAACAGTCAAACTTATTACCTTACATGTATGCTCCATAATCTTCTTCCTTGCCTAAAAGAATAGTGGCATCGTGGGAGGAGAGAGTAATGGCTCTGTGGGCAGTTAGGTTTGAAAAGCACTGAGTGTTGTAGGAGACAATAATGGTGTCATGGGGAGTACTTGTCATTATCAGATTTCTAGTTTCTAGTTTCCACTTGCAAGTTTTGATGCTACCGTGAACAATTTCCTACTTTCTAGTTTTAAGTTACAAGTTCTTCTAGTGAGATTGAACAAAAATTGAAAGAATCCCCTTTGCCTTCCTACATCTTTGAGAATCCATTACAGGTATTTGCATTAGTTAAAAATAAACATCTTTTTGTTGCAATTTCATTAGGCACAGGAAAATAATTATACTTTCACTGTTGAACATTAGTGCAAGTTAAATTGGTATTCTCCTTAAGTTGAAAGGCTTGCAAGAGAATAGTGGTGGACTAAAGTGTAGTTAATGGTATTTCCAATATTTCCTCTTTTCCAATTATTATTATAAGTTTACTAGAGGTACGTCATGTAGAACTGCAATGATCTGACAAAGTATCTTCTCAATCTTCTCAATCACTCTTTGAAATAATCTATGCATTATTAATGTGACATAAGTTTTGATTTGATCATCAGTGTTGTGAATGAATCAAAATGTGTACCAAGTTTTTCTCTGCCTAATGATGATAAAAAATATACACAGCTTTATACCAGAAGTGTTACAATTCATTACATGGATGCTATAAATATCATACAATCTTCACTGTTGCAAGAATATCATACCCCAACTCTAATAAACTTGAAGTGAAAACATGTACATAAGAGGGACACTGTGTCATTAGAATGTGATAGATTTGTTGACTAAAAGCCTATCCTAAATATGTGATCAGGAAAAAAAATAGTACAACATGCCAACAACTTTTTACATTGCAAAAAGAGTCAATCAACAAACCATATGTCCAATATCTGGAATAATGCAGCAATTTTGATGCTTTTGTAGCTCAGAGTTCTAACATTTGTTAACTAGTCTTTAATTGTCATTTCCTTATATAAACTGTTGACTCTAACAAATGATTAGAAAATGTAGCATATTACTGAATCACTGACAATGTCCAACATCTGAACTAATGCATGCAACAATTTTGATGCTTCTGTAATGCAACATTTGCTAACATGTTTGATGTCCAACATCTGGAGTAATGCAACACATGGAGTAATGCAACAATACTTGTAGACTAGCCTTTAACTAAAATTTACTTACACAATTGTTCTCTAACAAATGTATTCTCTTGGTTTGCAAGAAGTACGAACGACTACAGATTGCTGGAATATGATTCACCAGGTTGATATGGACAGCGATGGGAAGGTTAATTACACCGAGTTTAAGGAGATGAAGGCATTGTCTGATGGTGGGCTTGATTTTTCTTCTTCGTTGAATGGTCTGGTGGGCACTTGTTCTAGCCCATGACTTGACAACTTGACCAAGGTGTTGTATAATGAAGATGAAGGGTTTTTTGCCAGGTTTAGGGACTATCATGCCATGGAACCACAGACCAAGTTTGCACAGTGTCTTGATAAATGATTTGTTGGTACTATTGAGAGAGGCAAGCCAAGGGATAGGCCTGTGGAGATTTCAAAGTAATGATAGGAATGGAAATGCAAGGGATAATATTGTTCGTAGTAGCAGATGTTGGGTTTCAAGTGGGAGATTGTTGAATGTGAAATGCAATAGTCAATTGGTTTTTCCCTCCAATGACTCTTCACTCTTCACATTCTATTATGTTTTCTTATATAAATCATGTTTTTGTATTGTGATGTATCAAATTGGAGAGATTGTGAATAATATATTGCCCTGCTTGGAGAGTGGATGTAGCCTTTATGGTGAACCACTGTAAATTTGTGTTGTTGTGTTCTTGTTTCTAAATTTCTATGTTTATTTTTATCTACCATTTATTGTTTAACATTACTACCTTGTAAAAGCAATCAAGCATCTAACATCTAGAGTAATGCAACAATTCTGTGCCTAGAAATCAAATTTTTTTTGCATTTGCAAGAATAGTCTTACCAGCCATTTCCGTAGAAGATCTATTGGGCATAACAAATGTTTGGAAAATTCAGCATGTTAGTGAATTATTGATAATCAATTACTACCCTATAAAAGCAAAAAGAATATGTCAAGCATCTAACATCTTGAATTATGACACAATTTTTCTATGGGTGCAAATCAGAAAGTTTTTGCATTTGTAGAATAGTCTTACCTGCCATTTCCTTCAAAGATGTGTTCGACCTAACAATTGTTTGGAAAATTCAGTATATTGCCATAACACTCATATCTTTGTAATAATTTGGTTGTACATCCCTTTTTAGAAAGGTTAAAAAAACATTCCAGAGAAATTTCCATCAAATCATTCTTTATACAAGCCACCAACAATTTTTATTTTTCTGTGGATAGGAGGCTTCCTTTATTTTTCTAGCCTTACTCAATGTGTTGTAAGTAAGTATACAAGGAAAGTACCATTTTTTTAAGCCTAGGTATTTGTGTGAAAAATCATCTATTCTTAACATCTTATTCAGACTCACAAACAAGTGTATGGATTTGATAATATTTAGAAGACAATAACCATGATGGGGTCATTTTTGGTGGTTTGATTAATCAAAATATTAAAATACTTGTAAATGGGCAAGGCTTTAATCCTTTTTAAAGCATCAAAATGGTTGGCTTTACTCTAAAGGTTATTTACATGTGTACTGATTGACACATTTTACAAGAAAAAAATGTTGGCAGACTCATCCCTCATTGATGGAGAGGGTGCAATTGTTAACCAAACTCGGTAGTACACCTGTAGTGATCTCAAAACCTACCTTCTCTAATCTTCTGAATCACTCTTTAAAATACTCTATGCATCTTTGTTGTGACAAAAGTATTGATTTGATCATCATTGTTGTGACAATATATTTGATCTTACCCAAGCATTGAAACTTTAATAAACTTGTAGTGAAAGCTTAAGGCATAGTTGATATCACGTACATCGTACACATCTTTAGAATGTAATAGATTCTTCACTGAAAAGTTGTCTTGAATTTGTGATCAGGACCATTCTTAAAAACAACATGCAAGATACCACATGAACATAAAAGACCCTAGGCATCGAGGAAATTTTTAGCCTCCCATTTCTAAGAATGAACTTTACATGATATTTAACTATTAAAGGAAAATGGATAGCCTACAAAGAATAGGAACTAAATATTGTTGATTAACCTTATTAAGATCTATATTTGAAGCAAGATATGCTCATTGGATTACCAAGATAATTAGTGATAAAGACACTACTAAAAGCTTTCCCCTAGGCTATATTCACAAGACAAATCTATGTGCATTCATTTTGCACAAATGTTTCTAGAGTACAAGCTAATAGTTAAACCCTACTAGACTCTCATATTTGAATCAAAACCACAATAGAAAAAAGAAAGAAAAGAGTCCAATTTATCTAACTATATGTT
The DNA here is from genome assembly GCA_027924645.1 of Cunninghamia lanceolata. Lineage (NCBI taxonomy): Eukaryota > Viridiplantae > Streptophyta > Pinopsida > Cupressales > Cupressaceae > Cunninghamia > Cunninghamia lanceolata. Next base: position 10,850,093 of record BSBN01000130.1, on the reverse strand, counting down.
TATTTAAGAAATCAACCAAGTGTCACTAGAGGAGTCAACTAGATCCATATAGAAAGTGATAAAATATTCATCTATTTGAAATAAAACAAGTAACAATTTTCATTTTTCTGTGGATAGTAAGCTTCCTTTATTTTTCCAGCCTTACTCAAGGTGTTGTAAGTAAGGAAATGAGGAAACTACCATTTTGTTTTAAGCCTAGGTATTTTTGTGAAATATCATCTATTCTTAACATCTTGTACAAACTCACAAACAAGTGTATGGATTTGCTAATATTTAGAAGACAATAACCATGATGAGGTCACATTTGGTGGTTTGATTAATCAAAATATTAAAATACTTTAAAATACTTGTCAATGGGTGAGGCTTTAATCCTTTTTTAAAGCATTAAAATGGTTGGCTTTACTCCAAAGGTTATTTACATGTGTACTAATTGACACATTTTGCAAGGAAAAAATATCGGCAGACTCATCCTTCATTGATGGAGAGGGTGCAATTGTTGACCAAACTTGGTAGTACACCTACAGTGATCTCAAAAAGTACCTTCTCCAATCTTTTGAATCACTCTTTGAAATACTCTGTACATCTTTTCTATGATAAAAGTATTGATCTAATCATCATTGTTGTGACAAGATATTTGATCTTACTCAAGAGTTGAAAAATTAATAAACTCATAGTGTAGGCATAAGGCATAGTTCATGACATGTACACACCTTACGCATCATTATAATGCAATAGATTCTTCATTGAAAACATGTCTTGAATATGTGATCAGGACCATTCTTAAAAACACAACATGCATTAATAGGTACAAGTTTAAAACAACTAAATTTAAATTGGTTTATAACTTCAAAGCAAGCATCAACTAAAAGCTAATAGTATCACTTAAACAGTGTTATGGCAAAGATTGTTGTTCATGCATACCTATGGTAAAATGAATGCTACGATGGATAGGTCATCCAACCTAGGTGATGAGACTGAGAACAAAAAATTAAGCATTACATAATATGTATAATTACCCTTTATTGACAAGTTAAGTCATTAACAAATCTTAAGACAAAACTCAGATTTTACTGCTACATAGGTGCCAAAGCATAGAAGATTAGAAAGTAAAAATGCTTTAAGTAGAAAGTATTGATTTGATTACTTCTCTATTAGAGCTCATCAGTCAAGATAACAATGGAGAAGCTAAGGCTCATAGACATTACCTGTGTTACTTGACATCTAGAAGAAACAATGTTGTGCTTTTTGTGGTGAAAAAGAGATAAAACCTTTTAGGTTGCAATGGAAAACAACACTAGGAGAAGAAATATGGAGGATTGGAGACCAAAAGAGGCAAATGCCAAACTATACATTTTTTTTTGCATACAGAAGACTTTAATCAAATATTTGAGAGAGAATTCTTCTTTGCTCTTACATAAACTTGATGATTTAAGGATAGACCTGCCAAACCATATATCATGTCTAGAATTTATTCTAAAAGGATGTTGAATCTTTGTAATTGATGCAAAAGCAGAGATGCTAGCTCTATTTGTGTGTCAGAAGATGATCTTTCAAATGTAAGACCCCTATTTTCGTTTAATAACATAGACACATGGTTTGTGAAAAGAATGTAATAATATCAAAATCATATTGGTACCTAATTGTACCACTGATCCCTAACCAAGTAACCAACAATGTGAGAGGATGTACCCACCTAGGAAACAAAGTTGTTTGTCAATTATTCAACACAATCTTTTAAATTTTTTAGTCATTTTATGTCACACCAATCCCTTGCCTTATGACATTTGGTCTTTAAAGTATGAGAGCTACTCCAAGAGTCCAAACTGATAATAATTGCCTGATTGAAATTAAAAGTATAAGAGCTAGTATAATGGCATAAAACTATGAAGATATATGTTGTATATGCGATGGTTTCTAGAGCTATTTTCACATAGAGTGAATAGTAGAGACTGGACCATCTTCATGTGTTAAACTTAGTACATTCTGATTCACAAATGTGTTATTGCAAAGATTGTTGCTCATGCATAACTACGCTAAATTGAATGCTAAGGTGGACATGTCATTAAACTTGGGTGATGAGACTGAGAACAGAAAATTAAGGATTATATAATATGTATAATTACTCATTTTTGACCAGTTGAGTCATTAACAAATCCTAAGACTAAACTCAAAATTTCCTATCTTGTGGTGCCATTTAACTGTAAACAACTCCTAAACTTAGAAATATCTACTAACAAATATCAAGAAGCCTCCTCCATAGGAAATTGAAGTTAATTTAAGCAAATGTAGAGATATTGATGGTTACAGTACCTAACTTTATATTATTGGCAGCAATTCTATGAATAGTTCATGCTAATTTATGGAGAGTGACACATTACAATCTCTTCCTACATAAATCCAACCCAAAATTGATAGTTTCAGTTTGGGTTTTCATATGTCATCCTTCTATGTATGACACCTAATAATTTGAAAAATCTTTATACATAACCATATCCACTCAAGGGTAGATTTATAGTCTAACTTTAGTATGTACAATTAAAAAGCAATAGCTAATATCTTTTGTTGTTAGCATATTTGAGATAACAATATTTATCTACATAATATAAATAATTGTCATAAGGCACATCTACCACATAGGAACCATTTGCTTGTGATGCTTCTTGAGACATTTCTATATGATTTCTCCTTCTTGTGTTGTTCTTCTTTATTCACTAAAATATTTTCACCATTTTTGTGCATATTGCATGTGTATGTAGAAATAGACATATATCATGGATATCATGGATTTGGGCTTTACACTTGCCAATTGCATTTGCTTGTATGTTTGTAAAGTATTTTCATCCAATAAATTCTCTACATATCATGCAATCATTGCATTCCATTACTATGGCAGCATTTAAATATCTTCATCAGCATTACTATGTTTATAGTCATTTGTAGCTATGAGAGATGGATGAGTTTTAAGACCCTTTACAAAGTGCATCTATTTCTTTATATCATTTTTCTAAAATTGTTATCTTTTTAAATAGTTGATTACCTAATGTACGATTTCATGTAGCATGTTGTCAGAATTTATTTTTGTATCACATGCCATGTGAACATAATACAACTTGAAGAATCCCAGTATAGATAAACTAATATGGTTGGTCTAATGGGTGAGTAGGGAACAAGAATTTAACAAAAACTAGTTAGTACTTCTGATCATGTGAAGCTTTTTCTTCAGATGTAAAGAAAGAATGTCTGAATCCCTAATCCAGTTGATCCCTCGCCACACACAATGACATGAAGGCCATAATATGATATGGGTAATGCACCCACCTCTTGGTTTCAAATAAAACAATACAAAACTAAAGCAAAAAGAAAAGAATGGGGCTAGTCACTTGTATTATATTGTGAACTTGATTGTATCTCACCTTAGAGATCTCTATTTTGATGAGAAAGGATCACCTACCAATTTTAAGTATCTATATATTCTTATAATTGTACCAATGTAATAATAATAATAAGCAAATCGTTTAAAACTATAACACAAAGTAATCCTTTATGACAGGATTATTAATGTTGTCCATAGACATCAATAAAAATAGCATTGTAATATTCCAAGCTAAAATGTGTGGGGACATTTCATATAGCACCATACAAATTTTATGATTTGTAAGGTACTTGTGCATAGGTAACATTTATTATTAATCTTTATTAATTGAAACCTATATGCAGCCTAGTTATTTCCAATCTTTGATACCTGATTCTACTCAACAACTTCCAACTTCATTTCAAAGAGCTTTTTCTAGTAAGATATTATTACACTCAATTATCACTCAGTTAATTTGTAATTTAATTGCAACTCATTCAATAAAATTTCAATACTTAAAAAAAAAAGTAAAATATAATTAAAAATGAAAAGAATTTGCATTTATTTTTATTTAAATTAACCTATATGAATATTTTCTTATAAACTTAAATATTTCATTCATAAATGTGAGAAAAAATTCCATTTTCTTCAATATTTTTCATAAACTTCTATATATATATTAATTTTTTTAATTTAGCAAATAATTTAAAATATGGATGTTACACAAAATAAATCAGAAATGTCTATTACAAGCCCACTTATGTCAAATGAATTTGCAAATTCAAACAGGTTTGTTGAAACACCTATTGAAAAATTAACAAAATCTCTTTCCGACCAATGCAACAAAATCAAATTACACAAATTGAAGACACCGCCTTATAGGCTGTAGCAATTGAAGAAGAAATTTTACAGATGGAAGAGATTGCAGAAAAATTTAAGGAAACATAAAAAAAAGTAGTTACATTTTGTATCTTTTTAAAAGAAATATATCGTGATGAACAACGTGGCTAAGGAGATTCACTTCTCATTATTAAAAAATTTCAAATGTGTCTAAACAATATGTAGTATTATAATATAATTTTGCAACTCCTATGTATATTCCTCCTTGAATACTTTTTTGTGTCAGTTCTTTAACAATTATCAAGTAGGCTTTAGGTTTTATCTCAACTATGTAAATTCAATGGACAACAAAATAAAAAATAGTTTTTTATCTATATTCTATATTATATATAGGTTTACTATATTCCTGCTCATAGTTCTTTAAAATCTGATCAAAATAATGCTCAATGTATATAAATGAAACATATCAATATAATTTAGTATTCTTTCATTATAATATTAAATTACGATACATTTCAAATATTTATAATAAAATCTTTGAAATATTGTTTATTTTCTAGCTATGGCATGAAGGAAAAGGAGTTTCGAATTGGATGAGCAAAGGAGGTAATATCAAAGAGAGTATCAAAGAGAATATCATAGACAACAATGAGAATAAATTATAAATGTTCAAAGAGAAGAACGAGAATAAATTATAATTGATTTTTTTTTTTGATAAACATCAAATTAAACACTATACTCTCAAACGCGCTCTCTGCTTCCCATGGCTGTTTAGGGTTTTTTAGGGTTTTTCTTTGACTACTTTTGGTGCCAATGGAGGCGGCTACCTTGGGCAGTGCCTCTGGGACTGTGATAGAGGATGCTCCTTCCAACGGATGGAAACAACTGGTAATAGGGGAACAGATGGGGTCTTCTAAATGCATGACGGGTCTGCCTGTCAAGAAAGCTTCTGCAGATAGAACAACTCTGGATATTCTGGATGGTCTGATTGAAGAAATTGTGGCAACCATGGATCTTGCTCTAGTGGGTAAATTCTTTTCCTTCCGTCCCATATTGAGATGGTCCGAAAATGGGTATCATCTCGGTGGAGAATCAAGGGTAGTGTTTCGGTCATTGCTATGGCAAGAGGTTTATTCCTTTTTAAATTCACCAATAGGGAGGATATGATTGCTACTCTTGCTGGGGGACCCTGGCTTTATGGGTCACACTCGCTTGCTTTGTGCCAATGGAAACCTGGGTTTGACCCTAGCTCGGATCTCAACAAGTCTGCTCCTGTTTGGGTTCGATTACCTGGGTTTCCCTTGGAATTCTGGGATGAAATTTTTTTTCTGCTATTGGTAACTCTTTTGGCCAGTTTGTTACTATGGACCATACTACCCGTACTCAATCCCACTGTATTTTTGGTCATTTTTGTGTCAATGTGGAGATAAACCAAACCCTTCCTGTGTCCATTGAGTTAAACTCTAAATATGGGATTTGGACTTAGCCAATCCTTTATGAAAATGCCACCACTTTCTGTCAGATATGCAAGAAGAAGGGCCATATAATGACTCAATGTAAGGCAAAGCAAACGGGTTGAAAGACTAACCCCCATAATGAGGTTGAGGACCACTTACAAAAAGCTGTTACCCCTGACCATCAGGGAATGGGGGGTAATGCAAAACATGTTTTCCAAGATGACCATACTAAACAGGCTAAGGACAAGCATAGTCAGATAGCTGCGGGTAATAAGGATAATGCTTATCTAGAGGAGAATACTGAACCGATTCTAGACATAGTTTGTTAGAATGGAGTTTTAAGCACCGTTAGTCATGTGGTTCAACAGACTTCTAGTGGGTTTAAGGAGGGAGAGATACAGGATCGATTGATTGATGGGGCTGTTGAAGATGATAAAGCCCTTGATCCACAGGCTTTATCAGCTGTTCCCTTAGGTGCTAAAGATCTTGAGTCAACCAGGAACCATGTGCTGGAATTAGGTGATTATATTGCTGATCCTTCATTGACAGTTGAAATTGGCCCAAGTGGTAGTGGGAATGACCAAAAGGGATGGATTACCCCTAAGAAGAAGACTCGTAAAGGTAAAAAGACTGCTGATGTTGGCACTAACTCCAAACAAGGGAGACCAACCCTATGGGAAACTCGGCAAAGAGAGATTGCTAGGGAAATTACCAGTGGTAAGCAGAAAACACTGGAGGTCCCTTCCCTCAAACCTTTGAAATGAGGATTTTATCCTGGAATCTGAGGGGTTTCAATAGCCCCTCAAAACAGTTTGAGGTCAAAAACTATATTCTGGAAAATAAATTAGACATTTTGCTTCTGCAGGAGGTCAAGATGACTGAGGAAAACTTTAAGAAGATTGCTGATTACATATGGCCTAAGGCTGTGTTTTGTATTAGTCCTGCTATATGGGCTTCTAGCGGGATTGTTAAAATGTGGAACAGTGCAAAAATTTAGGGTTCCTTTGTGGCTTCTGACAAGCATTTCCTGGTTATCAATTTCTCCTTGCCCTCTCTCAACTGGTATTTAATCAATATTTATGCTCCTAATACTAGAGTTCAGAACCAATCTTTATGGACTGATTTGAGTAGTACCCTGACCAAGTCCCCACGCTCTAGATGGATGTTGGCTAGTGACTTCAACACTCCTTTGTATCCCTCTAAGAAATATGGTGGGAGCCTTGATTACTCTAACAGCATGTTTGACTTTGCCGAGTTTATTAATGTCTAGGGATTGCTTGATGTGGAGCTGCAAAATCAGATTTTTACTTGGTCCAACAGGAGACGAGGGGACCATATGATCCAGGTTAAATTAGACAGGGTCCTTATATCAAGTAACTGGGACAATCATCATAATATGCAATTGCAGGCTTTTCCTAGAACCATATATGATCACTGCCCTATTTTCCTTCATTGGCATGATCAATGTCATCGGGGTCCTTTCCCTTTCTGATTTGAAGCTATGTGGATTGAGCATAAGGATTTCAGACAACTGGTGACCCAATGGTGGCAAATTCCTATCCAGGGTACTCCTATGTTCAGATTAGTTAAGAAGCTTCTGCATATCAAACAGGAGGTTCATGGATGGAATAGATACAGTTTTGGTCATGTGTTTTGGCAAAAGAAAACTTTAGCTGGACAACTTGAGAATATTCAGCAGCGGATTGCTCAGGGTGATGTTTCAGAAGATACTTCTAAGAAAAAACAAGATCTGATTTCGGATTGGAAGAATCTTATGTGCCGTGAAGAGGTCTTTTGGAAGCAAAAATCTAGGATTCAGTGGCTTAAGGAGGGAGATCGCAATACTACTTTTTTTCATATTTCTGCCATGAAACATAGGAAGGCTAACTCCATCACAAAACTGTGTTTGGACAATGGTGATGTTATCACTGAGGACAATGAGATTGGGGAACAAGCTGTGTTATTTTTTCAGAATTTGTTGACTGAATCTGGCACTGGTGTTGATAATGACAGGGCTACTAATCAATTTATTGACAAGATCCCCTATCTCATAACTAAGGAAGATAATCTAGAAATGCTGAGGCCTATTTCTGAGGAGGAGGTTCATGCTATTTTATTCTCTATGGGTCCTTTTAAAGCTCCGGGTCTGGATGGCTTCCCTCCTATCTTTTTTCAGGAATATTGGGATATTGTGGGGGCTGATCTCACTATTGCGGTTCGTGATTTTTTCAAGACTGGTAAGCTTTTAAAGGAGATCAATAACACCTTTATTGTCCTTGTCCCTAAAAAGCTGAAACCCACCAATCTTTCTGATTTCAGACCTACTAGCTTGTGTAATACTGTCTATAAGCTTTGCACCAAAGCCCTTGTCATGAGACTTTAACCTTTTCTTGATAAAATTATTTCTCCTTCTTAAAAAGGTTTTATCCCAGGGCGTCAAATTTTGGATGCTGTGATCTCCACCCATGAAACTATTCATTCCATGGAGAAGAGTAGAATTCCTGGTATGGCTCTCAAGTTGGATATCTCTAAAGCCTATGATAGGGTCTCATGAGATTTTCTGTTTCAAGTTCTTAGAAAATTTGGGTTTAATGACAAAATTCATCTCCTCATCTGGACGGCCATCTCTTCCGCCAGATTTTCTATCTTGGTCAATGGGATTCCTAGGGGTTTCTTCTCCTCCTCACGCAGACTCTGGCAGGGGGACCCCCTTTCTCCTTACTTGTTCATCATTATGGCCGAGGCTCTTGGGATATACATTCAAGCTAATGTGGCCTCTAAGAATCTTGTGGGCATTAAACATGCTTCCTCCCTTGCCCCTATGTCTGTGCAGCAATTTGTTGATGATACCCTTCTATTTGGCATCTCTTCGGTGCTTGAAGCTAGGAGATGGAAGAATATTTTAAACCTTTATGCCATAGCCTCTAGGCAAAACATCAATTTCCATAAGAGTAATGTGTATTTTTTTAATACTCCCACTACTCTTCGTCAAAAAATCATCCATATTCTGGACTGTGCTGAAGATGTTCTTCCTGCTATCTATCTGGGTCTCCCCTTTATGGTTAAAGAAGTTTCTCAAAATTTCTAGAACAACCTGTTGAAAAGAACTCAACGGAAGCTAATTGGTTGGAAGGGAAAAGTCCTCAGTAGTGTTGGTAGATTGTAGCTTCTTCGGGCCTCCTTGCAAGGTATACCCACTTATTTCCTTTCTCTTTTTAAAATTCCTACTTCTTTTGCTGACAAGCTGGAACAGATTCAAAGAATTTTTTTATGGATGGGAGCTGAAGATAAATAGCGAATGTCCCTAGTTAGCTGGGAAAAAGTGTGTCTCCCTAGATCCCATGGAGGTCTCAATATTAGAACCATACGTAATATGAATAAAGCCCTGCTCTCTAAAATCAATTGGAACCTGATTCATCATCCTAAAGATTGGGGAGAAATCATGCAAGCCAAATATTTGCATGTCACTGATTGGTCTAACTTCCTCCAGCAAGAAGGTCTTCCTAAGAGATCTGTTATCTGGAATAAAATGTTGAAATCTAGAAGTCTGCTCATGTAAGGGATTAGATGGAAATTGGGTAGTGGTATGGCTATCAAGTTTTGGACTGATATTTGGATAAAAGATAAGGCTCTCATCACTTAGAGGGATCTGGGTGAGATTACTGGCATTGCTACTCAGTTTTTCGGTGATAAGGTCAGTGATTACATGTTAAACAATAATGGTCACAGGAGCTGGAGAAATTTGTTGGATTGCTATACTCATTGCCTTGATCTTGCCTCTAAAGCCCAGATGGGTCAAAAGTTGATTCAAGAAGTTAGAATCCCTCTCTTCCCTAGTGAAGATGAGCAGTTTTGGTGGCCGAACAAAAATGGTTGATTCTCTGTTAAGTCTGCCTATCACTTATTGGTCCCTGAGGTTCATAGAAAGGAGATATGGAGAAAAGTCTGGAACCACAATATGGTCCCAAAAATTAACATGTTCTGGTGGGCCTCTGTTCATAACAAAATTCTGACCCAAGATAATTTGCAAAAGAGAGGTTTTACATTGGTCAACAAATGCTATTTGTGCTGTGAAAAGGAGGAAATAGTTTCTCATTTATTCTTCCATTGTGACTTTGCTAGGGAAATCTGGAACTTAATCCTTAGCAATTTTGGTATTTAGTTGGCTTGCAATTCTGATATCTTGGAAGTTATTAGCAGTTGGTATCCTCCCTTTTCCCACCCCTAGCTTGTTGAGTTATGGAATCATACTCTGCCATGTTTGAGCTGGACTTTGTGGAAAGAGCGCAATCATCAGATTTTTAGGGATATTGGTAGAGATGCCTCCCAGGTCTCTCATACTTTCATTAAGACTCTCCTAGAGAGTGTCACTACGGCCCATATCTGTACCGCAGAGAAACCTCTGACCCAGGAGGAAGAACAAATTGCAGCAAACTGGAAGATTCTCAACCATATTCCTGCTCATAACAATACCAAATTGTTGCAGAGGCTTAATACTAGATGGAGGCCTCTAATTTCTAACTGGATAAAACTCAACTTTGATGGGGCTTCTAAGATTGATGGTATAGCTAGTGGCAGAGGGATCATCAGAGATAATAAAGGGTGGATGTTTGCTGTCTATGCTAGAGGTCTGGGCTGTCACAGCAATAACTATGCTGAGGCTATGGCTCTTCTTTGGGGGATTAAATTGGCCATATCCCTTGGTATTAGGAATTTGGATATCCAGGGAGATTCTAAAATGGTCATTGATGCCGTTACCAATGTGTCGAATGTTGGCATTCAGTTGAAAGACATTATTGGGGATATACAGCTTCTCTTGCAGATGATTACTAATGTGAATATTTCACATATTTATCGTGATGGCAATGGAGTTGCAGATGCCTATGCTGAACTTGGACAACGGTATTCAAATTGGAGGGTTTGGTGCCAATTTGATCATATCCCTTTAAATCTTAAGGCTCTCATTCTTAAGGACGTGGTCGGGTCTTGATGAGTCAGATGTGTTCAAAAGATAGCTCATATTGTCAGTTCCTTGGGAGGGGGCTGATGTGTCTCTAGAAGTACGAGTCCTCTCGTACCTTCTCTACTATCAACTCTGCTCCATTCTCTCATAAGGTGAGCAGATAGCCAGATCATCATGGTGTGTGCCGGGCAATTATAGTTAAGCATGGGATTGGCATTTGTAAGGCTTCCCATATTTATGATAATGTGTACGATGTTATTGCCTACATTATTAGCCTCGTTCATGTTAGTAATTCTCCTGTAAAGATGACTGAGGAGATTTGGGTTTCTGTGGCATGCGCTGTAATTCCACCATGGGAGGGGATAGAATTAGAACCGAACCCGTCTCTTGCTATGAATTCAAAGACAATCTGGTGGTTTGGCATTATTGCAAAGAGGGTGGGATTAGTCCCTATTTGGAGAGGCTTAATGGGTACAATGAAGCTATTTCTGAACAATTCGCGCGGTCTTGGCAGAACAGATGGGTTTCAGTGGGTGGAATCAGCTTTGAAGTTTCTGAACGTGTGATTGCTATGGCCACTAGTATGTCTGCTCAGGGTGTGAAGCTACAGAGGAAAACTAAAATTGCAAACCTTTCCAGTCAGAAGCTCTTTCCTGGAGATGGCGAGGAATTAGTCCCTTACTAGGGAGGATTTGATAGAGCTAAGTTGCCTGAGCCATGGGACGCTATGTGTTTTCTCCTCATGAAGAATTTCACCTTGGAGGGGTACTTCACCAGGTTTTATAACTACCATCTCCCCCTTTTAAATCATTTCCATTGCAATGCTCAAATTGGCTTTCTGTTTTATCAGCTTTCTTCCCTTGAACATTCCGTCCTTAGGGTTAGGGCGAAACTAGCTAAAAACCCTGCTAAGAAGCCTATCCCTCTTCATCAGGGCCTTATTCTCTATCTTTATAATCACCATCTTGCCCTCAAACCCTCTAAGTCCATTCAAATTAATAGTGGCGAAGGGGAACCCTCCTCTAACCCTAAGGATATTCCTAATGTTGATGAACCTGGGCCCTCCCTTGTTCCTATCAAGACTAAAGAAGTTTCCTTTTGCACTCGTGAGGAAATTCTTGTTGATACTCTGGGCCCTACTGCCACTATGAAGGGTAAAAAGCAAAAGATTATTGGTGAAATAAGCACTGGGAAGGCTGTGGTTGGGACCCCTAAAACACTTGGTAGGACCCTGGTGGTCCAGAGAAGTCAGTCTAATTCTTCTGTGAAGGTTTGTAGGGATAGTCTTTCCTCTGGAGTTCGGCGGTCAGGGCGTATTGCTAGCAAACCGGCTCCTCAAGCAAAGCTCATTGACTATTCTGAGAGCGGTTCGGATGAATCCACCCAGAGGGATGACGACAGGGATATGGAGATTCATGACATATCTGGTGATGATGAAGGTAAGCAGGAGACTCATGATATGGGGGCTACCACTGAGGATGTTGCTGACTCTGCTGGAAATGCTGACAAAGCGGGTGAGATGTTCGTGGAAGAGGCTGAGGATGCTATGGATACTGATGATGGTCTAGGGGCTGAACTTGCAGGCCTGCGTGTTCGCATTGCGAAGCTGGAATAGAATCTCTCCATTGTGCTCAGGACCTCTATTCTCCTCAACCTCTCTGTGCTGAAGAATCTGGGGGTGACTGTGAATGCTGACAATGATGATCTGGCTAAGAATGTGGATGATATTATTAAATCTATGGTCTAGTAAGGAGAGATGTTGCCTCCTTAGTTTTTGTTGTTATACTGCTGATACTCTGTTACTCTATTTTCATGATATTAGTTTATAATGGCTGGTTTTGCTAGTTATGCTGGGATATCTGTAATTGATGTATCTACTGTATCTAACTTAAGGCACTAGTTGTGCTTGCTGCCTTTTTGGCCTCTCTATTTTTTGTAAGGGTTCGGCCCCTTGTTTAGCTGCCTTATATTATCAAAAACAAAGAAGAAGAGTTAATGAATCTGATAGACAAAAGAGGGCTATAAGAAAGGTAGAAGTCAGATTAAAAGAATTAGACATGAAGAAAATATCAATAGAAATAGTTGTCACCGAATATATGAACAAGTCTCTCATTCCGAAAGAGAAGAAAGAAATACACGCAATCTTCAATCAAGTGGGAGGTACAGTCATCCAAGTGATGAAAATATTGAGGTGAATGTTGAAAACAAAAATTAAAGATGAATACAACATGTACCAGCAATAGTTCAGAACGCAACTAAAAATGATATGAATTTATTTGTAGAAGGCAATGTACAAAATTTACAAAACCCCAATGGAATACTTCAAATTGATTTCAAATGATTCTAGATGCAATTTCAATAGCAACTAGATAGTTTTAAAATGACAAACACATGATATATGTGTCAAGAATGTTATCTTGGTATCAAAGTATATCGCACCTCTCAAGGTCCTGTATGCAATAGATGTCGACTAGAAAAAGGAAATAATAGATTTTTAGCTTCAAATAATATGGATCCCAGGTTGCAACTAGAAGAGCTTGCAAGATTGACTCAAGTTGAAGAAATGTTGATTGTACAGGTCAGACCAATACTACAAGTTACACATGCAATAGGTGGTCAATATAAATATAGAGGACATGCCATAAGTTTCCAACAAAATATAGAAAATGTTGCAAAAATTTTGCCACATTCAATACAACATATGCTAGTCATTATTGTTCAAAGAAGGGATCAACGTGACACAAATTATAACTTTAAATTCAATAGGGATCATGTCTATAAAGAACTTAAATACAAAGTGGAGAATGATAAGTTTTACGTAGATGTAAAAATTGATGAAAATGCTCTCAATGATATATCAAGAAATTGTGATGAAAATATTTTCAACAAATTAAAGATAGAGTGTATGGAATTTGATTATGATACAAATGAATTCATGTTTGTGGTTCCACCCATCGAGATAGATGAAAGTAATATAATCTAACACACACCATTAATGGCTTCTAGACCACCTAATGTACAAAGAGAAATGGATTTGATCCATGCATGAGTTAATAACCCTAATGCAAATCTAATGACATTGATTGATTGGCCAAGAATCATGTACATCTACTATAAATGAATATCTCACAATAGGATTAATTGATATGACATTTCTAACACTGTTTCCTAATGGTAAATGCGACTAGTTAGAAGCATGATTAAGGCGAGTGGATCTGCATGGATTTGTAAAGCATCTATTGTAGTATAGAGATCATCATTTTTCTCAACATCCAAGATTCAAATACTTTGTGATGAATATAAAAATGACACCATGAACAAAAGTTATCTACACTATTTGTAAAAAGAAGTTTTCAAGACATGTCGATCACCATCAATGACTTGCATGACCATATGGAAAACATGCCACTCCCATCTAGCTGATAGGTTGATGTGGTTCAGAACAACATTGAGGGGTACAAGGTCATACTAGACTAAATGTCATGCAGAATTTAAAGACATGCTTCATCAAATTGGATCTCCTACAATATTCTTCACATTGAGTGTTGCGAATCTATATTGGCCTGATTTACATGCATTAATACCAGGAACACAATGAACAACTCCACAGGAAGCTCAAAATTAATGGAAATAGAATGTTATAGACTATCCACATATAGTCACACACTACATGCACTTAAGACATTCAATATTTAGAAAAGAAATTCTAGAAAAAGGAATGAATATTAAAGGTTATTGGTCTAGATATGAGTGGCAACATAGGGAGTCACTATATGTGTATGGATTGTTATGGATTAATGGAGCACAAAATATGGACAACATTGATTGGTCAAATGAGGATCAACGAAAAATTACTGAGATATATTTCCATTCTATTGTTATGAATGCATGGAATCCTAGAAAAGATTGACATCAACGAATATGCAAGCATGTTTATAACTATTTACACATGTATATATAATATATTAAAAACTATTTATATCTAATAATAATATAACTAATACAGTTGTTTGTATTTTCAATTGTAGGCATTCCAAAATTTTCTTCAACATCCATGTCTAAGAAACACAAGACAACTTGCAGAGATAAATATTGAGCATGACTATGAAGAAATATTAAATATTGTAGAATGACACATAGTTTGTAGGGAAGGGGCATGCCTATGAAAAAAAAAGAGGAACAATGAGTTTGCAAGTAACTATTTCATTAAATACAAATTTATGTATTGAAATTAAATATAATTTATTAACAAGGTAATATAATATACAACTTGTTCATATTTATTATATGTATAATACTCCTTGGCCATTGAATTTAAGAGGATCAAAATTATATGAAGACATAGAAATAGGTGAAAAAAAATTGAGCTAGAAAGAAATGATAGACTAAATTCACGTAATCACTACATACTACAAGTATAGAGAGCAAATATACATTGGCAACTTGTTCTTTCAAAACATGTGGTGATCAAATATATTGCAAAGTATGTAGCAAAAGTAGAGAAAAGCTTAGAATCATACCACCAAATGTTGATGCACCTTGCAAACATAGAAAACCTTGATGATTTAGTTTCATGAGCATATAGAAGGCGTCTAACTAAGACACTTATAGAAAGAGACATTGGAGCTCAAGAAGCATGTCACATGTTGTTAGAACTTCTATTGGTAGAGAGCAGTAGAAGATTTGTCAATCGAAATGTATCACGTGAGGTGTTCAAGCCTGTAACTGTAAGTAATGAGGAGAATAATGAAGAACAAACAAAAAATCTCATTGATGGTTATAAAAATACACATTTTGCTATGGAACCTATCACACTAATTAATGTAGCCACATCATGGATATATAATCCTAAATGAAGAAGAGACAAGCAGTGGGAGCCAAGGCAAAGAGTAGTAGCTATTGTCAAAGTATTTCCTAGCTTTTTATCCATTCCTTCACATGAGTCAAATAAATGGATTGACTTCTATTTCTAAGAGTTATTATTATACAAACCATTCTATGACATAGAGAGATATATTGGTCACAATAAGGACTCCATAATAACAAACTGGGAGTCATTCAATTGTAATTCTTAGCATGTGGAACAAACATCGATTATAGAAAATGTTGAAAATATCAGTGATTCTAAAATTGAAGGTAATCAATTTGTTCAAGGTAATACCATAGAGCATGAATGGGAAATTATATCTAGACTACATCATGGTCAAAATATGCAAGTTTTAGAAATAGATATGTTGGGGAGGAGAGACATTGATAAACAAATAGATTGGTCTAATGAATATCAAGGTGAAGAGTACACAGCTCCAACAATCAATTTCATAAGAAGAATGAGAGATCATAGATATCTCATACATGATGATATACCACAATGCATCAACTATGCAACACTCGGTGATAAATAGAACAAGGCAATTGACATAATTATGGCACACTACCAAAAAAATTAGAATGGACAACCATTGTTCATGATAATTTAAGGAACAAAAAGTACATGAAAGTCATATCCAATTGATGCCATAAGTCAAGGTCTTGAAAATGTAGCATTTCCTAGTAGTTCTCCCCTTCTATTACTTGCACCAACAAGAGTTACAACATTCAATATAGGAGCCTCTACAATACATTCCAAATTAAGAATCACAATACAAGATTTTTCTCAGCTTGAAGGAAGAAGATTGACAAATTTTCAAGAAGAAATAGGACATATCAAATACATTTTTATTGATGAAATGAGCTTCATCGATCAAAACTTACTAGAAAATATAAATTCAAGACTCTGACAAGGATTCCCACAAAGTGCAAACATGAGCTTTGCAGGTATACATTTTAATATGATTCATCAAGACACTGATTATATTTTGTCATACATGTCACTCATATGTAGTAAACTTTTATAATAATAATATATAGTTTTGGAAATAATTTTTATCATTTATCTTTTAGGTATATCCATGATTTTGGTTGGATAATTTTCCCAGTTGCCTCTAGTTAGTGATAGACCGGCATATGATAGTAATAGATTGGCCAAATTTTTGTGGGAAGAATTTAAAATTGTTGTTACTTTAGATAAAATTTTTAGACAAGATGGAGAAAACACCCAACAAAAAAGATTTTGATAGCTTTTCACAAATCTAAGAGATGCAAACCCAACAATTGATGACAAGAAACTGCTTATGACAAGAACTGGTGTTAACATAGATGTTGCAAGCAATTATGAGTTTGACAATGATGTTCATTTATTCTCTACAAATGATAATGTTCATAATCATAATAAAAAAATGTTATATTCATTGAAACATCCTGTTGCACGTAGTGTTAGAACAAATGCAAGAAGTGCTAATATAGCAGAAGGAGATCCTAATGAACAACTTGATGTGGAATTATTGATCAGTAAGAATGTAAGGATAATGTTGACTTCAAATCTTTGGATACAAGCAGGTCTTGTAAATGGTTTTCTAGGATATGTTCGAAAGATTATAAACAAACCTAGAAGTGCTCCACCAGAACCACCAATTTATGTAATGGTTGAGTTTGATAGTTATTTAGGAATACCATTTTAAGACCATCATCCAAACACAATTCAAGTTACAACAATATAGAGGGGCAATAGAGTTCAATTACCATTAAGATTGGCATGGGCATTAACAATACATAAATCATAGGGATTAACTCTTTCAAAATCCACTATTGATATAGGACCAAGAGAATGAACATGATTGACTTTTGTGGCCATATCTCGTGTAAAGTCACTAGAAGGCCTAAGAATAATACCACCATTCACCTACAACCATTATGAAAAAATGAAAAAGGGTAGACAACTTGAGAAGCAAAAGGCTGAAGAAAATAGATTAAAATTTTTAGAAGATAATTTCATGTAATATATTATGTTCAAAATTGCTTCAATGATTATTAAGTGTTTTGACAAACTATTTTAAATTAGCTTTAATGACTATTGTTGTCAATCAGGATTGTGCCACTAGTCAAGTCAAGCTTTACTGTCCTGTTGAAACATGGAAACCCTCTCAAATTGTGGGTGTTGTATTTTGAGAGGGAATCTCCAGAGTGAGCTGGTTCTCCTTATGATTGTTTCCTAATCGAATGACTTATCTAGGAAAAGGGATGAGAGAGGATAAACTAAAGTAAATAACTAAAAATGAAATCTAAGGTGATGCACCAGTACTAAAATCCTATCAGATCTTACTCACAATTAGACTACAGAGCATTGATCTTCACAACACTTCATTTTCACCTAATTCATAAATATTTCACATGAAGGTTTGATTAAACACAACTTGTAACCTGCATTAAGTTAAATAACTATATAACCTATCACAAAACTAAGACAAAAATAGAGGATAAATGTTTAACATAGTGTCATATCAAATCAGTTCTGCAAAAGAGAGGCAAGAAATGAAGGAAATCTTCTACTCTATAACTGAAGGAATAATGAATACATAGACTAAATACAACACTCTTGATGTGAGAGGAAAACTATGGGATCTCTACACTTTGATCTCTACTCTATGCTGTAAAAACTCTAACTAGAACTGGAACTGGAAAAAGAAAAGAATCTTTGTCATATATCCTCTGAAATCAATCTCTCCCTAAAAGCTGGAAAAAAGCTCCCAAAAATAGACCTCCAAGGCATTTTCGACCTCCTCAAAAAAACACAAATAAAAGAACTCAAAATGAGTCCAAACTGTGAAAGCATGATGCCAAAGGATCCCCTCATGTGACCCCACCACAAATCTGCTTTCCTCTGCCCATGAGATCTCAAATTTTGTTTTTATCTACCTCTAAAAAAAAGAAATAGAGAAAAGAATATTTGATTTGTCTTATTAGCTTTAACTATCTAAAAATAGTTTAAGTTTTAAAGCAATTTACAAATGATTGCTTGAAAACTAACTTTACAACACTTGGCAGTTCTATACTATCCCCGATTCGATTTGAATGAAAAGATACAAGGCTTTACATCTTGCTTACTTTGCCAAGTACATTGCAATTACAAATATTTGATTTTTCAATAAAAAATCATAAAAATAATATCAAGGCATCATATGATATGTGGAAAAAATATAAGCCTGATGGCTTATCTGCATATGACCTGCCTCTCACCTTTTGTCTTCATGTTTCCTTGCAAGATAAAACTCCATAATTGCATCTTACATGCATCATAAGATATAAGAATATTCCCTTATGACTCCATTACATTTGCAAAAGAAGACAATATCTAGTTGCATTACATATGCATATCCATCTACCCTCATATTAGATTCATTCATAATCCTTTTTGGTACTTTGCATTTGACCTTACTCATATCCTTATGCTTGACCCTGTCCTTATTCGTGCATTGTCCATATAACCATATGAGAGGAAACTTGGACTTTTGACTTGATTTGGATATGTTATAAGGTACATTTGACCTTGACTTGTCAACCTCCATGAGATAAAGGAAATAAAAAAAATATAAGGCATCAAGCCTTACCCTTTAATGATTTAGGTCTTTTGACTTTAGTAGAATCAAAAGAAATAAAAGGAAATAATTCCCTTGGCCCACGGGCCCCTCCTTAGCATAATGATTAGGCACAACAAGACTAAAGTTTTAACCCTGATCTAGATAATACAAATGATTTGGTTTTATTTTTTAAGTCAAAACATGAAGAAACGAAAGATACCATCAAGCAAAAAGGAAGACACAAACCCTAAAATAGTTGTCATTTCTTTTGTTCACTTTTCTTTCTTTTTTCTCTGCAACCTCAAACTGGCCTCTGTTAGGGTTTGAAATGAAACAAACTTTTCTCATGCTCTTTCTTTGTCATTTTCAGTAGATTTTATGACATTTGATACTGGAAAGAAAGGTGAGAATGTTCTGTGCATGATAATGAATCTTTCTTTGATTTCTTCTATGGTTTTTGTTCATTTGGCTGCGGCTATGGTGATTGTGTGCTAAGCTTTCTTTAAAAAACTTCTGAACAAGTCTTTTCTCTTTCTCTATGTTGACTTCATCTGCAACCATATCTTTATATTTTGAGAAGCTTTAACCAATGAAGTCGTGGCCTATAGAGCTCTCCATACAAGAAATATGAGGTGAGTTTCTTGCTATTCATCTTTCCTGTATCTCATTTTCCTTTTAACTTGTGTCTACAAAATGATAAGGGTTTCAAAATTTTCATATGGGTTTTATCCTCTCAAAGAGATAGACTTTTTTCAGCCATGGCCATTCCATTATCTTGTATCTATATCTCTTTCTTGACTTTGTAGATATAAAAATTAAACAAGGGTTTCTTGGGACAAAAATGTGAAATGGGTTTTGTTATCTCTGTTCAGAATGGCTGTTATGCTGTAATCGCCTGCTTCATTTTTTTGACCTTTCCATATATGAAAATATGTAAGAATTTCAAATAGAGCATTCCATTTCTTTGAAAAATAAGGCCTTCCAGATTCAGCCGGTTGTATCTTCATCTATATCTCCTCTGTAGCATTTACTTTGACTGTATACAAGAATGATACAGGGGTTTGATAGATTTGCAACATGGGTTTTGAATTTTTTCTTTTGAAAGATTCTTGGCCTATCTGTCATGACCATGATAACATGTTGCATTCTGTATTTCTCTTAGGATGTATACAAAAAAAAGACATAAGGTTTCACATATGTAATGGGTTTTGAATTTAACAAAAAATGTTCATTTCCTTGGCATACTCTATAGCCTTTATCATTCATTTACCACTTCTTGTATGATATGATCACTTAGAATTACTGTAACTTTTGCAACAGGTGATTGTCCCTCATTATATGATATGAACTTGACATGATATGTCTTTTACTTGAACTATCTCCTGTAGTTTCATACGTATCCATAAATTGATCAATATGGCATAAGTATGCAATGGTGACATAATGCTTTAGTTGGTGGCATGGCTGTACTTAGTGGCTTATAAATGGTCTTTCAGGCTCATTGTACCCTCTTATAACCATGTTAGCTTCTCTTAACATGATGTGATTGTCCACTGTGACTCAGTTGATAGCCTAATGAACTTCTGTAGCAAAGACATTGTACCTTTTGTATATTAAAAATACACATTTTATAATGGCTCTTGTAGCCTTCACTTCATGTGGAGGAGCATTCTATGAGGCTTCTATTTGATCAACTTTTTGATAGTCTTGGCATATCCTTCTCAATTGATTCTTTATTTATCACAAGATTGTTCCATATTACACTTGTGTAATTTTTAGGACATCTCAAGATTTGATTTTTCATGATGTTTGACCTACCTAGATGACATCCCATATCTATGGCATAAATATGAACAGAAAAAAGACATTCCAATGATGATAGAAATAAATAAGAATACATTCTCATGACTGTACTTCTGTATTCCGCATATTGACAACTTGATTCGGAATCACGACTTCTCTTAAGTGGGCATAGTTTATAGAAGCAATTGCTCCTTTTCACTTTTATCATGATGACTTCACTCTTTTTGAAAGTTGAATGTTTATGATGCACAATATCTTCCTGAATAATGCATTCTGCCTTTTTTGCAATCTAATATCCTTTTGAAATGAATAAAAAAGGAAAACAGGCTAGGCTCAACCCTTGTGGGAGCCACATTTTCTCCACATGTTTTAATGTCTTCAAATAAGCAACATTACTTTTCCTATACATGCACATGCAACAAACATATTAGTTTAAAAATAATGATACTTGATGATGCTTCATTTTCCTCTCTTATAACTGATGAATATTATACTTTTCGATCTTAACTATCTCATACAATCTGTTATGTATTTTGTTCGTACTGATATAGTGTATGAATGAGATGATCTCACGAGTTGTAAGCCCCTCTTCTCTCTCCTCTAATACAGGTTATGACATTTTTGGAGCTCAGCAATGAATGGAGTAGCTGTAACATGATCAACCAATTGTAAATTTAGGCAATGATTGACACCCTCTCCTTCATATGCTTTGTCAGTTCCTTTTTTCCCTTTTACAGTTGCATAACATATTGTATTAGATATTCAGATCCATCTACTCCCACGGCTTGTGCGGGACCAACTATTGCTCTCTTTTGTTCTTTATTCAGTGCAACATGATCCATTTATGTATTTCTCGTCTGATGATATGAATGTAATACTAAAATACATTATGAGGCATCTTTCAAACAATGATAAGCACTTGAAATAGCAATGAATGTCAACTGATTTGTACTTTCTTTTGCATAACCATAGCTAATAAAAATGAATCAATTTGTATGATAACTTACACAACTAGTGCCACCATAAATACTATGAATTTGTACTTTAAGATAATGAACTATAATGCATTAACTCTACCAATTTGAGTAGGGAAGAAAAATTGTTAACATTTCTGGTGACTTCTGCTATATACTTGCCTGCTAAGCATCATATCAGTTGCCTTGAATATCCATTGGGCATGGAGTCTAGCTCTATTTATTCTAAACTCAGAAAACTAAAAATTTGTACTCAAATCCACTCCAAACAGTAGTAGCAAATAAAACAAAAAAAATCTAGAAACAAACTAACAAGTCCTTGTGGCCAAAAAACATGTGCAATAGCACTTAGGGAAAAGAAAACTAACTAAAAAGAAATGTTTGTGAGCACTTATTAATTGTAACACTAACCTAACCCTACTCTAACTAGCCAAGGAAGATGGTCAAACAAAACCATTAACTGATTGAGTAAAATAACTCCCCCTTCTAACCAACTGAGGATGCCTCTCATGCTTGCAAACTAATAATATGTAGTGAAAAACAAGAACACTCATTATAAATTGTTGTATTGCAACCTGAAGAGCACAACCAAAGGTTTGAATTTCTTGATCTATTCAAACATACCTCTTATTAGCCATGAGTGAGCAAGTTTTATCTGTTTTTCCTCGATTGCAGTCTCTTTCCTAGGGGCATTGAAAATCCCTTGAAGCTTGTTGGCCACTTTGTTGGCTATATGTCTAATGGGGCAGCCTTTGGAAAGGATGAAACTTGAATTCTCATTGTTGGTTTCATTCTTATTGGTTGTCTCCTCAACCACATCTGCTTCTTGCTTTGGCTGAATCATGACTTCAACTTTGTGCTCCTTCACAACCAAGTTGTCTTCATTTAATTACTCGTGAACCAGTCTTTTGTCTAAATGGCCTTCATCATACTATTTCTAAGAACTTGATAACATTGTTAGTTCATATGTATCTTCTTCATTAATACCAACAATCAAAGGAAAATCAGCAACTAAAATAGTCAAACCCTGAGTTCCAACACTGTCTTCTACCTCTTTATCATGTTGTTCTACACATTCCCCCTCAAAAGATGTTAGCATAACATCTAAGCACGAGCAGAAAAGCTTAATTTTAGCTTGAAATATATCCTCATTAGCCGAAATCGGTTTGCTTTCATATATTTGTTCATGAATCGACACGTTATCTGAATATTTTACAACACTTGGATGGTCAAAACCTAGCATAGATGTGTTGTTTTCATCCTCGACATCAGATTTAGAAAGCTCATCAAGCAGACTAACTTAAACCTTTTCCACATTATCTAAAATTGCAACAATATCATCATGGTCATCCCAAAACGCACTTCTATCATGATCATCTTGATTTTCTGATGAAAGGGGACTAGTTTTTACCTCATGGCAGCTCTTAGTCAGCTATGTAAGTTGCATGATAGGCTCTCTTTCAAGCTCCTCTACATGATCTAAAACCTCCTTATCAAATTGCTTATCTTCAAACAATAGCTCACCAGATGGTTGAGGATCCTCATGTTTATCCAAAACAACTACTTCTGTTATGAGCATATACTCTTCATCTGGTTCTACAAAACTAGGTAACTGATCAAACAAGGTTACTAGATCTTCTTCATGATGTAATGCCCTGTCGGATGAGACTTGGGTTTTCAGTCTTTGCAATTGAAGGCTCTCACCCTACTTTCATGCATCTTATGAACAACATCAGAAAAATTTTCAAATGAATCAAAATGTAAAGGGTTTAGTATCATATTTGAATCAACTTGCTCTTCACAAACATCAGTAGCCTTTTGACGTCAATCAACATTTTCCACCAGTTGATTTTCCAAAAAAATTTAATATCTTTTTCAATACAATTAAGCTCTTTGGTGTGAACATCAACGGGTTCATCGAAAGGAATCATCTCTTGCTCAATCCTTTTCTACTCTAACCGGTATTGCTCCAAAGCTATATGTAGTAAATTCACCAGCCTAGCCCCCTTCTAATGGTTGATGGACTAGCCTCGAATGTCGACAGGCTCCTCAGCAAAGTCAAATCCTTCAAGACTTGGGATTTTGACTTTCTAAGGAGTCTGTTTGCATTCAAGACTAAATTCTTGGTAGGAAGAGGATTCTCTAGGTGGCTTGAAACTTAGAATTTCTACTTTAGGGGCATTAAGAGGCTTATCTTGTCTGAAACATGGAAAGTAATACTTACATAGCTCTTCTTGAGTAATCTATTCTGGGACAGCAGGGGCTGCTTGGGCTTCAGCAAGTAAGAGCTTGGTTTTTACAGTTGCTTCTCTCTCAAAATTCTCTTCAAATTGTCTCTTTTGTGTCTCCCACTCCTAATCAGAAATAAAGATCTCACAAGGTGTCTACTCTGACTATTGAAGATAAACTTGGTGATTCAACTCTTGTAGTTGCAAATCAGATTCTTCATATGGCCTTGCTTGAAATCCCCATTCTTGTTGTTATTGATAACTCTTCATGCTAGCAATTTCTTGCTCATATTGTGTCCTTTATGCCTCCAATTCTCTCTCATGTAGATAGGCTTGATAAGCCAACTCCTTCTAGTGTTGTTTATACTCTTGTTCCCTCTTAATCTCTTCCATCTGCTTAGTAAAGTCTAACAGAATATCATTAAACATATTTTTAAGCTCCATTATTTTAGACTATTTTAACTTGCAAGAAGGGTGATTAGGATTTTGGGTAGGGGTAAGCATGCGGTAAGCATCTTGGGTATTTGGACTAAAACCAGTATTATGGCTGCTTGTATACAACTGGTAAGGAAGCTAAGTAGAAGTGGGTGGGTGGTAATTATTCTATGCAAGTCGGCTTTGCAGGGCCATAGAATTGGAAACAACAACTTGATTGGTCTGATATGGCTAATAAGGGGCCCTATGAACAACATTTTCATAGTATGGTGGTGGATATTCATACTATGTATGAAATTCTGACATTTCTACTCATATGCAATCTGGAAGATGGAATGAAAAGGTGAATTTTATAACATAACATCACTTGATCATACTGAAACCAGTAGATTCAAACTCAAATTTGCCAGATGTGCTTGATTTTTGGCCTCCAAAGGCTAAGATCACTAATACACACAACAATATAAGTGATAGATTAACATGCTATTGGACTAAAACAGTCCAATCCGTCCCCCCAAGCATGCCAAAAACTGTTGTCAATCAGGATTGTGCCACTAGTCAAGTCAAGCTTGACCGTCCTATTGAAACATGGAAACCCTCTCAGATTGTGGGTGATCTATTTTGAGAGGGAATCTCTAGAGTTAGTTGGTTCCCCTTATGATTTTTTCCTAATCTAATGACTTATCTGGGAAAATGGATGAGAGAGGATAAACTAAAGTAAATAACTGAAAATGAAATCTATGGTGATCCACCAAAACTAAAATCCCCTTAGATCTTACTCATAATTAGACTACAGAGCATTGATCTTCACAACACTTTGATTTCACCCAATTCATAAATATTTCACATGAAGGTTTGATTAAACAAAAAATGTAACCTGAATTAAGAAAAATAACTACATAACCTATCACAAAACCAAGACAAAAATAGAAGATAAATGTTTATCACAGTGTCATATCAAATCAGTTCTATAAAAGAGAGCCAAGAAATTAAGGAAATCTTCTACTCTATAACTGAAGGAATAATGAATACATAGACTAAATACAACACTCTCAATGTGAGAGGAAGACTATGGGATCTCTGCACTTTGATCTTTACTCTATACTGTAAAAACTCAAACTGTTACTGGAATTGGAGAAAGAAAAGAATCTCTACCATAAATCCTCTAAAATTTACCTCTCCCTGAAAGATGGAAAAAAGATCCCGAAAATAGACGTCCAAGAAATTTTTGAGCTCCTCAGAAAAGCACAATTAAAAGAACTCAAAATGAGCCCAAACTATGAAAGCATGATGCCAAAAGATCCCCTAATGTGACCCCACCACAAATTTGCTTTCATCTACCCATGAGATCTCAAATTTTATCTTTATCTGCATCCAAATAAAACAAATCGAGAAAGGAATATTTGATTTGACTTATTAGCTTTAACTGCCTAAAAATAGTTTAAGTTTTAAAGCAATTTATAAGTGATTGCTTTAAAACTAACTTTATAACACTTGGTAGTTTTATTCTATCCCCTATTTGATTTGAAAGCAAAGATACAAGGCTTTACATTTTGCTTAGTTTTCCAAGTACATTGCAATTACAAATATTTGATTTTTCAATAAAAATCATTAAAATAATATCAAGACATTATATGATATGTAGAAAAAATATAAGCCTGATGGCTTATCTACATATGACTTGCCTCTCACCTTTTGTCTTCATGTCTCCATGCAAGATAAAACTCCATAACTGCATCTTACATGCATCATAAGATATAAGAATATTCCTTTATCACTCCATTACTTTTACAAAAGAGGACAATATCTAGTTGCATTACATATGCATATCTATCTTCCCTCATATTATATTCATTCATAATACATTTTGCCAATTTGCATTTGACCTTATTCATATCCTTATGTTTGACCCTATCCTTATTCATGCATTGTCCATATAACCATATGAGAGGAAACTTTGACTTTCGACCTAATTTACTTATGTTATAAGGTACATTCGACCTTGACTTGTTGACCTCCATGAGATAAAGGAAAAAAAAAAAAAAACCTAAGGCATCAATCCTTACCCTTTAATGATTTAGGTCTTTTGACTTTAGCAGAATCAAAAGAAATAAAAGGAAATAATTCCCTTTGCCCACAAGCCCCTCCTTAGCATAATGATTAGGCACAACAAGACCGAAGTTTTAAGCCTGATCTGCATAATACAAATGATTTGGTTTTATTTGCTAAGTCAAAACATGAAGAAAAGAAAGATACCATTGAGCAAAAGGGAAGACATGAACCCAAAAACAATTGTCTTTTCTTTTGTTCACTTTTCTTGCTTTTTGCTTTGCAACCTTAAACTAGCCGTTGCTAGGGTTTGAATGGAAACAAGCTTTTCTCATGCTCTTTCTTTGTCATTTTCAGTCAATTTTATAGTATTTGATACTAGAAAGAAATGTGAGAATGTTTTGTGCATGATAAGGTATCTTTCTTTGATTTCTTCTATGGTTTTTGTTCATTTGGCTGCAACTATGGTGATTGTGTGCTAAGCTTTCTTTAAAAAACTTCTTAACAAGTGTTTTGTCTTTCTCTGTGTTGACTTCATTTGCAACCATATCTTTATATTTTGAGAAGATTTAACCAATGAAGTCATGGCTTGTAGAGCTTTCCATACAAGAAATATGAGGTGAGTTTCTTTCTATTCATCTTTCTTGTATCTCACTTTCCTTTTAACTTGTGTCTACAAAATGATAAGGGTTTCAAAACTTTCATATGGGTTTTATCCTCTCAAAGAGATAGGTTGTTTTTGTCCATGGCCATTCCATTATCTTGTATCTATATCTCTTTCTTGACTCTGCAAATATAAAAATGAAACAAGGGTTTCATGGAACAAAAATCTGAAATGGGTTTTGTTATCTCTGTTTAGAGTAGCCTTTTTCCTGTAATGTCCTGCTCCATTTTATTGACCTTTCTATAAATGAAAATATGTAAGAATTTCAAATAGAGCATTCCATTTCTTTGAAAAATAATGCCTTTCAGATTCATCCTATTGTATCTTCATCTATATCTTCTTTGTAGCATTTACTTTAATTGTATACAAGAATGATACAGGGGTTTGATAGATTTCCAACATGGGTTTTGAATTTTTTCTTTGGAAAGATTCTTGGCCTCTCTGTGATGGCCATGATAACTTGTTGCATTCTATATTTCTTTTACATTATATATAAAAAAATGACATAATGGTTTCACATATGATATGTTTTTTTAATTTAACAAAAAATGTTCATTTCTTTGGCATACTCTGTAGCCTTTATCATTCATTTACCACTTCTTGTATGCTATGATCACTTAGGATTACTGTAACTTCTGTAACAGGTGATTGTCCCTCATTACATTATATGAACTTGACATGATATGTCTTTTACTTGAACTATCTCTTGTAGTTTCATACATATCCAGAAATTGATCAATATGGCATAAGTATGCAATGGTGACATAATGCTTCAATCGCTGGCATGGCTATACTTAGTGGCTTATAAATGGTCTTTGATGCACACTATACCCTCTTGTAACCATGTTAGCTACTCTGAACATGATGTGTTTGTCCACTGTGACTCAGTTGATAGCATAATGAACTTCTATACCAATGACATTGTACCTTTTTTTATATTGAAAATACACGACAGTTTGTCATTTTATAATGGCTCTTGTAGCCTTCACTTCATGTGGAGGAGCATTCTATGAGGCTTCTATTTGATCAACTTTATGACAGTCTTCCCATATCCTTCTCAGTTGATTCTTTATTTATCACAAGATTGTTCCACATTGCACTTGTGTACTTTTTAGGACATCTTAAGATTTGATTTTTCATGATGTTTGACCTACCGAGATGACTTCCCATATCTATGGCATAAATATGAATAGAAGAAAAACATTCCAATGATGATAGAAATAAAGATGAATACCTTCTCATGAATGTACTTTTGTATTCTGCATATTGACAACTTGATTTAGAATCACCGCTTCTCTTAAGTGGGCATAGTTTATAGGAGCAACTGCTCCTTTTCACTTTTATCATGATGACTTCACTCTTTTTGCAAGTTGAATGTTTATGATGCATAATATCTTCTTGAATAATGTATTCTTTCTTTCTTTGGAATCTGATATCCTTTTGAAATGAATAAAAAAGGAAAACATGCTAGGCTCAACCCTTATGGGAGCCACATTTTCTCCACATGTTTTAGTGTATTCAAATCAACAACATTACTTTTCCTATACCTGCACATGCAACAAACATATTAGTTTAAAAAACAATGATAATTGGTTATGCTTCATTTTTTTTTTACTTTCTGATATTCACTATCTCTTACAATCTTATATGTATTTTGTTCATACTAATATAGTTTATGGATGAGACAATGTCATGAGTTCTAAGCCCCTCTTCTCTCTCCTCTAATGCAAGTTATGACATTTTCAGAGCTCTACAATGAATGGAGCATTTGCAACATGATCAATCGACTCTAAATTTAGGCAATGATTAGTACCCTCTCCTTCATATGCTTTGTCAGTTTCTATTTTTCCTTTCACAACTACATAACATATTGTATTAGATATTCAGAACCAGCTACTCCCATGGCTTGTGTGGGACCAATTATTTCTCTCTTTTGTTTTTTATTCACTGCAACATGATCCATTTATGTATATCTCATCTGATGATATGAATGTAATACTGAAATACATTATGAGATAGCTTTCAAACAATGATAAGCACTTGAAACAGAAATGAATGTCAACTAATTTGTACTTTCTTTTGCATAACCATAGCTAGTAAATCTGAATCAATCTGTATGACAACCTACACAATTGGTGCCACCATAAATGCTATGAATTTTCATTTTAAAATAATGCACTGTGATGCATCAGATCTGCTAATTTGAGCTGGGAAGAAAAATTGGTAACAACTATTAATTGTTTCAATATATTACATTGAAATTTGCTTCAATGACTATTAAGTGTTTTAAGACTTTCTAAGTATAGTTACGTCAATGTCTACATATGTGTAATTATTTGTTTAATTTGTATACTTCTGTCTACTTTAATATACATAAAAAAAGGTTGTGTTAATTTACCAACCTCAAATTTTCTTAATTGTGAGAACAAATAATACTTCCATTACAAATATTCTTAGTTTATTTTGATGACATATATTTGGTCAACATTTAGTAGCATATATGTGGTTTTCCAAAATGTGTGACATATCATTTGATATAATAAAAATAAGTAAACTAATAATTATTTTGATGCAAATGAGCAAGATGTCACATCATGTAGATAATTAAATGTTATGAAACTCAAATAATTATACTTTAAAATAATTATTCTAATTTAAATTAAATATTCTGATTTAAAATAAACATGTATACTAAAATAGTAATAATATAAATATAATATTAGGATGTATACTAATATTATATTGTATAATTATGATTTAAAATTATTAAAGTATAAAATAATTACAGTTATAGTTTAAATTAAATTGATTAAAAGGCACCTCGAGAAGAATATCTCTCAAACATAGGTATACTAGTTATTACACTAGACAGCTCATTAATTTTTTTCAATAAAGTAAAGCAGCCACCATGAATCATCATCATTGCAATTAAGAACAGTAAATAGTACAGCATATTTAGAAAGAATGCAGAAAATCATAATGTTGCTGAAGAAATCTACTCTAAAATTTAGCTTGCGACAATCTGAAGCGAGAAATACTAGTTTATGCTTGCCTCTAAACTTTCTGCTTTATAATTGTGGTAATATCCGTATTATAGACGATGAATACTTCACACAATAAGCTGTAAATCGAACGATTGCCACTTAGCTTGTGACAATCTGAAGCGGACAAGCCTTGGGAGCAGTTTTGCTTTCCTCACGACAGTGACAACACAGCACCAGGAATAGTACATGGACAATGATTCAAACCATGTTAAACATTAGTTTACAAAGAAAGAGCTCAAAACGTGAACCTCACACTTCCAAAACCAAACCGTCCGTAATAATACAATCGAAATCAAAAGACTCAAAATCTATTAGATCTTCACTTCAAAATTTTCTCCAGTCAAATTACAATGGGGAAATG
The DNA here is from genome assembly GCA_027924645.1 of Cunninghamia lanceolata. Taxonomy (NCBI): domain Eukaryota; kingdom Viridiplantae; phylum Streptophyta; class Pinopsida; order Cupressales; family Cupressaceae; genus Cunninghamia; species Cunninghamia lanceolata. The sequence continues at coordinate 10,819,470 of BSBN01000130.1, read as the reverse complement.
GGCACATAGTTGAATTTCACAGGGCAAATGAAAAATATCTCACATTTCAAAGGTAATTTTTTTTCAGAATCCAGCTTTCACCGTTATATTCTTTGGATTCTCAAATGAAGCCAAATTTTTTTATAAAAATTGTTCAATCCAACCACAAGTCCTTCAAAAAGCTCACAAAAAAACACTCAATCCAACCACAAATCCTTCAAAAAGTTCAAATCTTAAAAAACCTTCGAACAAAAATATAACCCTAAATATTTTGAATGAAAATTTGAAAATTTATTCTACTAGATAGATATACAAGTTGTCCTCCATTCTAAAATAATATTGCAATTTATACTTAGTTTTTTTTTGCTGGTTAGAAATATATATGAAGTAGTCTACCTAAACATCATCCCTTTCAATTGTCAACAGTCAATACAAATTTTAAATTTCATCTACACTAAAATGAGGTAAATATTTGTCTTATTTTTATTGGTCAAACTTGACCTTTGAGTGTTGAAGAGGATGATATTTAAGAAGAACAACCTCTCTCAAGGGTTATTGGAAGTTCTTATACAAGGTGGATTGATCATTCTTTAGAGCCAATTTTTTCTTAGAACCAAAATTAAATAGGATTTGAAACATAGTCTTTAAATATACTAGTTTGTCTATCTTTCACTCTTGTATTATTAACAGACTCATTTTAATGTAAATTTAGGGAGTTTTTTAGGTTATTACTAAACACAACATTAATTTGAATGTATGAAATCCTTTTTATAAAAGTTCATAAGGGGATTGTTTTTCTATTTATCTTAATATAGTGTTCAACAAGAATTCAAGCATACCTTCAACATGAGGGTCACTCAAACTATACTATTTTTTATAGGAATATAAATAAAATATTAAATATATTTTTTTAGCAGATGCTAGTCATGCACGCCATATTTTCTTTACAAACACTACAAATGATTAACAATCATAGGTAACCATTAAATTTAAAGGAAAACTAAAAGACAAACATGACTTTATAATTATCATTTTGATTTAGTAGTCTACAAGGAAGCTTCTCATGAAGTGGTCCATATTTGATTGTTCTACCATGTATAATTATAATTATTTTTCTTTTTTAGTACTTCATTTTATGTATAGTCAAAAGATTTTTAGAGAACATAAACCAATTATCATGTAGCTCTTTGATCTGTAAAACCTTGAAGATATTGCTCTAGAGATCACCACCTACATATATCATTATTATAAACTCTTCTAATACCTTGGATACATTGTTAGTTTACTTAAAATAGATATGATCACAAGTATACATGTTCACTTGTCATGCCAACATAAAAGAAAACACAAAATAGAGATATAAAAATACAATGAGAACACTAAGAATGACTCAAGTAGATAACATAACCTAGAGAAACCCTTAAAACTCTAGCAAGAGTTAGAAAAAATACTCCTCATTTCACTATAATCAATTACAAATGTGTTACACTGCCTTTCCCTCTCAGTGATTTTTTTAGTGGTGAATCTTCACCAATTGGTGAATAGTTTATATTCACAAATTTAAATTGGGTGAATATATTACAACCAACAAGTGATGTAGGAGCATATGGGCTCATAGGCAATCCTGCATGACCAAAAAAGAAAATATTTTTATGTTCAGATTTCAACATTTTTGGTGTAGGTTTGAGCTTCAGGAGCAACTTGTGAAGTGTTGCGAAAATAAAAAGAATTCATTTATGAGGAATTGGATTTCATTTCAAATATCAAAGAAAGCCAATATATTCAATGTGATTTTTAAAATTAGTATATTAAACAAATTCAAGGTGCTAGGCATTGAAGAGGTTTATTTACGCTGATAGAAGGGGCGTATGAAGAAAAAATAAAATAAATTTATTTTATTTACTCAATTTAAACACCTTGGGAACTGTGAAAATAATATTTTATTGTTAGTTTTCCCTCAATTGCAATTTAATATTGCATTTATTCATTTGGGTGGCTAAAATGGAGGAAAAAGCTAGTGATTTTTGGGCAAACAATGAGCGATTCTTCAATTTTCAATTTAGGTGGATAAAGATGGATTCATTTCTTATTTAATCTATTTTTAAAAGGCATCTATAGAAGCAAGATGTTGAAGAGGGAGCTGAAACTTTGAATGGCACATTTGGAAGCAATAAATTAAGACTTCATTTTTCTACAGGAATTTCAAAGGACAATTTGGGGAAAATAAAAGAATAGATTTGGGCACCACATTTTGGTGCTTCATGAGGGTTTTGAATTCAGTAAAATGTAGCCATTAATGGTGTTAAAAGGCAACAATCAATATCAGCAATGTTGAAGAAAGAAAATTGCAGGTTGCTCAAGACAATGGCATGAAGAGATGCACAAATTAGCTTGCTAAAAGAGAAGAAGGAAATAAGAAGAGAAAAAGAGATTTGCAAGTGTTCATGGAAGCCAAGAGAGTTGTTGGATGAAGGAAAAAAATTATATTTGAAAAGCTGAGTGGAGCCAAGGAAGTGTGAAGGTATGAGGGTTTGAAGATTTGAAGGCATGAAGTGCCCGAAAAACCCATGAAATTTCTAAATTTTATTTTCATTTAAATCTTGAATGCGTGTAATTGATTCTAGAAGGATTTGTTAAATACATATGAGGGTTTGAAATAAGATGTGTTTTAAGATTTTTATTATCAAGAGTTTTGTTGATTTGTGTGCAAAAGTGTGGGTCATGATTTTTGGCTACAAGATTGGGGAGTTTGATAAAACCCCAAGATATTGTCTGCATCAAATGGTATCAAAGATAGAGTTCCTGAGTGCATAGGTAAAGCACCAAAAATGAGGCAGCCTATGCCAGGACTTGTAAGTAGAAGAAGAGAGTGAAGCGGTTGTGAATAGTTCAAAAGATTGTTGCAGGTAGAGAGGAGTCTTGAGCAAGTGAGAGTTGGGAAGTCATGAAAAGATTTTTCTTTGTAGATTGTAGAGCATGGGAAGTGATGGTGAAAGATTGCAGTAGTAGATGAAATGGGGATAGTGTTGAGGAAGAAGCCTATGATATGGGAGGGCTAAATGTGGTATGAGAAGAGAAATATTTTGGCAATGATGATTGACATTAATTTGAGAGTGGATAGTTTGGAATCATGGAAGTGTGAAGAAATTATCAAGCATGACAAAGGAAATAATGATAAGTTTGCAGTGAAAGTATGCAATGAGGAAGGCGTGAAAGGAAAGGGTGAGGAAGATGAAGAGTTGTGCACAATAGTAGTTGAAAATGAAGAGGTGGGCAACGACAATGAAGAGGATAAAGATGCAATGATGGAATACGAAGAGGTTGCACAATAGTAGAGCATGGCCAAAATGATGATATTTTAGTACTTGTGGTGATTGAAGAAGAGTGGATGTCGAAGCTTATTATAGCAACAGAGGGAGAAAAACAAAAAGTTGCAACTAAAGAGGATGTGGAAGATGTCGGAGTGAAAATTGATCTTGTAGCTGAGGTAAATTTATTTTATGATGATGATATTTTGTTTTCAGATAAGATGGTAGAATAAGAGATGGATAGAGAACAAAAGTATGTTGTAGATTATGCATATTTTCTTGTAGAGATTGTGGACGATGATGTAGGTGGATTTTGTGGAGGTGGTGAGTTTGCAGTGGGTTGGATCCAATGAAGGAGGATAAGACAGTAGGGAATATTTGGTGAAGGATGATGGTACATAGTGGATGTGAATCTATGAGAGGAGGGAAGAGTGGTGAGCAGAGTTGTTGGAGGAAGATGACAAATTTTCCAGCTAGATGTTGGAAGAGGAGAAAAAAGAAATGACCTTTGTGCACATGACTTAGTGATGGAGTCTGTTGTCGGTTGGTTCCAACCTAAAAGGGTAGTTCAACTACTCAACTCCACCTTTGTGAGCCAATTCTCACAAAATTTCTACTCGGTGTGTCTGATGCAGGAGCATCTAGACTCACAAGCAATCCTACATCACCAAAAAAATATTTTATTATTATGTTCATATTTCAACATTTTTGTGTAGATTTGAGCTTCAGGAGCAACTTGTGAAGTGTTGGGAATATAAAATTCTTCATTTATGAGGAATTATCTTTCATTTAAAATATCAAAGACAACCAATATAATCAATATGATTTTTAAAATTATTATATTTCACAAATCCAAGATCCCAGTCATTGAAGGAGTCATTTAGTATGATAGAAGAGGCTTATGAAGAAACAACAAAATAAATTCATTTTATTTACTTAAATTGAACACCTTGGGAAGTGTGAAATAATATTTTATTTTTAGTATTCCCTCATTTGCAATTTAATATTACATTTATTCATTTGGGTGGCTAAAATGGAGGAAAAAGCTAGTAATTTTTGGGCAAACAATGAGTGACTCTTCAATTTCCAATTTTGGGTGGATAAAGATGGATTTATTTCTTATTTTATTTATGTTTCAAAATAATCTACAGTAGTAAGATGTTGAGGAGGGAGAAACAACTTTGAATGGCACATTTGGAAGCAATAAATTAAGATTTCTTCATTTTTCTAAAAGAATTTCAAACGACAATTTGGGGGAAATGAAAGAACAGATTTGGGGGCTAAATTTTGGTGCTTCATGAGGGTTTTGAATTCAATAAAATGTATCCATTAATGGTGCTAATAGGCAGCTATCAACATCAGCAAGGTTGAAGAAAGAAAATTTCAGGTTGCTCAAGGTAATGGCATGAAGAGATACACAAATTAGACTGTTGAAAGAGAGGAAGGAAATAAGAAGAGAAGAAGAGATTTGTAGGTGTTCAAGGTAGACAAGAGAGTTGTAGGGTGAAGGAAAAAAATCATATTTGAAAAGAGGAGTGAATCCAAGAAAGTGTGAAGGTATGAGGATTTGAAGATTTGAAGGTATGAAGTGCCTGAAAAACCCTTGAAATTTTTAAATTTAATTTTCATTTAAATATTGACTGCATGTAACTTATTCTAGAAGGATTTGTTAAATACATATGAGGGTTTTAAAATAAGATGTTTTATCATATTCTTATTATCAAGTTTTGTTGATTTGTGTGCAAAAGTGTGGGTCATGATTCTTTGGCTGTAAGATTGGGTAGTTTGATAAAACCCCCTGATCTTGTCTGCATCAACAGGGGACCAAATCACTCAGGTTTTATGAATTATCAATCAAATACATTTCAATTTGCAACCAATTGGTTTTATGAGGCATTTGTAACTAATATTTTCCCCACACTAAGCTACACGTTTCTAACAGTGATTTGCCTGGAATTTCGGAGGCATGTTTTAACTTACCCACATATTTGCCAATCACATAAAAAGTTCACTGTGTATGAGGACCCATTTTTTCAACAACATTATAACTCCATGCTAATTTGTGAGCCATTATCACCTTAAAAATTACAACATATGTGTTTTATCGAGGTTTGATTCACCCAACATTTATATGTACCATTTTATAATCACATGAAATTCTCCAAATTATTACTATACCATTTAAAAATCCCATGGAATTCATCAAATATGGATTGATATAAATACAATCAAAACTTTGATTAATCTTTTACACATTTTGTTATGTTTAAAGCTCTCAATTCAAATCATAGGCATGGTACAACTACAGGCATTAGTGAGTTAGTGAAACCTAAAGGTATGTGATAATTTCTTTATAATGCTATAATATTATTTATCTCTTTATCAGTTGTGGGAAGAATTTAAAATTGTTGTTAGTTTAGATAAATTTTTTAGACAAGATGGAGAAAACACCCAACAAAAAAGATTTTGATAGCTTTTTACAAATCTAAGAGATGCAAACCCAACAATTGATAACAAGAAACTGCTTATGACAAGAACTGGTGTTAACATAGATGTTGCAAGCAATTATAAGTTCGATAATGATGCTCATTTATTCTCTACAAATGATAATGTTCATAATCATAATAAAAAAATGTTATATTCATTGAAACATTTTCTTGCACGTAGTGTTAGAACAAAATGCAAGAAGTGTTAATATAGCAGAAGGAGATCCTAATGAACAACCTAATGTGGAATTATTGATCAGTAAGAATGCAAGGATAATGTTGACTTCAAATCTTTGGATACAAGCAGGTCTTGTAAATGGTTTTCTAGGATATGTTTGAAAGATTATATACAAACCTAGAAGTGTTCCACCAGAATCACCAACTTATGTAATGGTTGAGTTTGACAGTTATTTAGGAATACCATTTTAAGATCATCATCGAAACACAATTCAAGTTACAACAATACGGAGGGGCAATACAGTTCAATTACCATTAAGATTGGCATGGGCATTAACAATACATAAATCATAGGGTTTAACTCTTTCAAAATCCACTATTGATATAGGACCAAGAGAACAAACATGATTGACTTTTGTGGCCATATCTTGTGTAAACTCACTAGAAGGCCTAAGAATAATACCACCATTCACCTATGACCATTATGAAAAAATGAAAAAGGGTAGACAACTTGAGAAGCAAAAGGCTGAAGAAAACAGATTGAAATTTTTAGAAGATAATTTCATGTAATATATTATGTTCAAAATTACTTCAATGATTATTAAGTGTTTTGACAAACTATTTCAAATTAGCTTCAATGACTACTGTTGTCAATCAGGATTGTGCCACTAGTCAAGTCAAGCTTTACTGTCCTCTTGAAACATGGAAACCCTCTCAAATTGTGGGTGTTCTATTTTGAGAGGGAATCTCCAGAGTGAGCTGGTTCTCCTTATGATTATTTCCTAATCTAATGACTTATTTAGGAAAAGGGATGAGAGAGGATAAACTGAAGTAAATAACTAAAAATGAAATCTAAGGTGATGCACCAATACTAAAATCCTATCAGATCTTACTCACAATCAAACTACAGAGCATTGATCTTCACACACTTCATTTTCACCCAATTCATAAATATTTCATGTGAAGGTTTGATTAAACACAACTTGTAACCTGCATTAAGTTAAATAACTACATAACCTATCACAAAACTAAGACAAAAATAGAGGATAAAATGTTTAACATAGTGTCATATCAAATCAATTCTGCAAAAGAGAGGAAAGAAATGAAGGAAATCTTCTACTCTATAACTAAAGGAATAATGAATACATAGACTAAATACAACACTCTCGATGTGAGAGGAAGACTATGGGATCTCTGGACTCTGATCTCTACTCTATGCTGTAAAAACTCTAACTAGAACTAGAACTAGAAAAAGAAAAGAACCTTTGTCATATATCCTCTGAAATCAATCTCTCCTTGAAAGCTAGAAAAAAGCTCGCAAAAATAGACCTCCAAAACATTTTCGACCTCCTCAAAAAAATACAAATAAAAGAACTCAAAATGAGTCCAAACTGTGAAAGCATGATGCCAAAGTATCCCGTCATGTGACCCCACCACAAATTTGCTTTCCTCTGCCCATGAGATCTCAAATTTTGTTTTTATCTGCCTCCAAATAAAACAAATCGAGAAAGGAACATTTGATTTGTCTTATTAGCTTTAACTATCTAAAAATAGTTTAAGTTTTAAAGCAATTTACAAATGATTGCTTGAAAACTAACTTTACAACACTTGGCAGTTTTATTCTATCCCTGATTCGATTTGAATGAAAAGATACAAGGCTTTACATCTTGCTTACTTTGCCAAGTAGATTGCAATTACAAATAGTTGATTTTTCAATAAAAAATCATAAAAATAATATCAAGACATTATATGATATGTGGAAAAAATATAAGCCTAATGGCTTATATGCATATGACCTGCCTCTCACCTTTTGTCTTCATGTCTCCTTGCAAGATAAAACTCCATAATTGTATCTTACATGCATCATAAGATATAAGTGATGGTAAGAGTTGTCATTGATGTCAAAAGCTTGTTCAGATGATGATGTAAAGTTGTCATAGTTGTTGCAGGACATCAGGAGGAGCAGGAGTTCACATCATCCTGTGTAGAGTTTACGTCATCTTGTGTGTTCTTTCTGTTATCATATGGTAAGGTTTTGTGTTTATCTTGTTATCATGTTGCAGCTTGGTCAGTGTGAATGCCTGGTCATCGAGGTTGGAACAAGGATGAGTTGATTACAAAATATCAAGACAGAGTTGATCTTTGTTTCAAGTGATCTATATGGATGCAATTGATCTACATTTGATATTGTGTGATCTCAGTATTCAGTAGCATAGTCTTCATTTGATCTCAGTTGCAGTTGAGATTTGATCTTCATGCAATCAGTGTTTACTTCACAGTGTTTGTTCCATGATAGTATTCAGTAGCATAGTCTTCATTTGATCTTAGTTGCAGTTGAGAGTTGATCTTCATGCAATCAGTGTTTACTTCATAGTGTTTGTTCCATGATAGTATATTCATGTTTGCAATCTTTATTCCCATGATGGTATGCTTATGTTTGCAAGTGATGAGTAGCCTTCATGTTGGTATTCTCAGGATCTTACTTGTTGAGTTTATCTTTTATCAGGAGATTTGCATCTTAATGATATTCTCATGAAATCAAAGGTATGGTGTTGTTGGTAAGAGATCATTGGATTTGATAATATCTTGAAGATAATACTGTTATGCATATCATATTACTGGTTGGCATTTCATGCCTACTGTGCTCCATGCCCATTGCCTATTGGTGCTCCTTGTTAAGGAGGTATGGTTGAAAGTCATGTTTGAAGTCTTAAAAGATAATGCAAACTATACATTCTCTGCCCGTCTAGTGCATATTACACTTTTCTTATGTTTGAAAGGTGACTTACAATGGAGGGTTTATAACTTAAAAAGACACCGCTTGGAGGGTTTAAGACCATAGGGCAACCGGCCCCCTTCCTCGTTTTTACCAATGGAGCAAGTCTTCTAAATGGGTGGTATGTCAATGTTTTTGAATTTAAAATTATCACCGCCAAAAGGTTAAGAGGGCACGGGTTTGTGTGAGCCCGATGCATTAAGGAAAATGCTATTTTTTTCTTCCTTGAAAATTTGTGAGGAGTTTAGAAACTTTTGAAACCCGATTCAAGATAAATAGTTTGCTTTTTAAAATTTAGTAATTTCCTTCTAAATCTTTTTGGTCGGTCCTTTTTGTCATGAATGTAAGGAGTTTTTTTCTAATAAGAAGATTTTTATTTTTTTAAATGAGAAAAATCTTTATGAAGAGATTTTTTGAGGATATTGGAAGTAAAGAGATAAACATCAAGATTTTTTTTTTAGGAGATTTTTTTTAAGAAAAATTGGTAAATTTTTTATTCTTGAAGGATATGAAAGGTCATTGGTTTTTCAGATTGAAAGAAATTTGATGCAGAGATGGAAGATGGATATTTTATTTACAGGGCATTGAAAGAGAAGATCAAGAGATTTGTTGAGAAGAGGATCTGGAGATATTTTGTGTGAGAAATTTATTGAAGAGAAGGTGAAAAGTTTTATTTCAAGAGATTAATTTTATTTTTACATCTGAAGATGAAATTGTCCTTGCAGATAAAGATAATGTTTGAAAGAGATTTTATTCTCTTCAAGTGCAAATTTTTTATTGCAGAGAAGTTTGATTTATTCTTTGTAGATTGATAATTTGGTGAAGAGTTAATTTTACAGATTGAATTTGAAGGGGTTATTGAAGAATTGAAAATGCACAGAGAAATATGAAAAGATTTTTTTTCAGAGGAAAAGAATATGAAAAGATATTCAGAGTTTGTATATAATGTTTTAACAAGTACATTGACGGTGTGTGTGTGGAACTGTATACAGAAATGAAGACATTTTTCTATGACATCCTCTTGAATTATATAGATTGAATTAATTAAGAAGATAATATGAAATTGAATATGCAGGAATGAATTGTTTGAGCATCAGATGTAGGATTGGAGACATACACATGGAGAAATCACAAATGGAGGTTGTATTATGTAGAGATGAAATATTGAATTGAATGGAAACAGAGTGTCCCTCTAATCTTGTTTATTATATCTGTTGGTGATTTGGTTTGCCAGTGAGGCCTTGTATTAGCCAGTGAGGCTTGTTGGTCAGTGAGACCTATTTGTTTACCAGTGAGGTATATCAGTGTTGCAAGCGGGTGTTTCTGTTTGGTATTGGAGTTGGTGCTCCATAAGGAGTTGGTGCTCCTTGATACATATTGTAGCTAGTGAGGCATGTTTTCAGTTAAGCCAGTGAGGTAGTTTAGAGTGGTTTTTCTACCCAGAGAGGGTTTTCCACTCCAGTAATTCTTGTGGTAATGATATGCTTCTATGTGTGTTTTTGCTTATATGTTAAGATTTATCTCTATGTGGTCCTGTTCATAATTTTTATTATCAAACTTGTACATATATGTGTAATAGTTTATTGATGACTTTCTCTTTCTGAGTGTTGTAAATTAAAAGTTTTAATAAGTTGCAAAAATCTACACAACACTGATTCACCCCCCCTCTCAGTGTTGTCCGGACTCCTACAATTGGTATCAGAGCCAGGCTCCCTCTTTTGAAGTCTAATAGGCTTGGGTAAGTCCTGGTAGTGGAGTTGAATGGGTAAGTGCAGAAGAAATAAGAACATTAGAAATGTCAAGTTTCTTTCTGGTCAAAAGACATAGAAGACATCATCCATATCAAACTTAGGTGTTAATGTTCAATCAGTTGATAAAGATGCTTCACAAGTTGAATCAATGAAAGAGTTTTTTGGAGTTCCTCTATTTAATGGTTCAGACTTTTTAGTTTGGTGTATGAGAATGCAAGTCTATTTATCCTCTTTAGGATATGATATATGGATGACTATTGAGAATGGATATTCTAACTTTGCAAATAACAAAGAAGCTCTTAAATGCAATCATATAGCCAAGAAGGTTATTTTATCTGGTTTATCTAATGATATTTCTTGTAAGGTTGTGCAGTGTGAAACAGCTCAGGATATCTGGAAAGAACTCATAAGACTTTATCAAGGTAATGATAAAGAAGAGAACAATTTGGTGTCTAATGAAAGTGGCCATGAAATAAGACAATCACAATCAGATTCAAAAAAAGTTAACATCACAAGTGATGATGATCAAGAAGATGATGAACAAGACTGTGAGATTGATTTGGAAGGAGAGCTCATATATGCTCTAACTGAACTCAAGAATTATAAGAAGGAGAACAAGAAATTAATGTTGCAATTACAGCAAGAAAGAGATTTAAAAGACAAAGTACTATTTGACCTTGAAGATACTAGAAGTCTGATTATGGATTTGAGGAATCAAGTTAGTGAATTAGATAAATTAATTATTAGTCTAAAGATGGAGATTTAGGAAGCTAAGAGGATTGTTGATATAACAAAGGTTGAATTGGAAGATAAATCAGTTGATTACCAAAAACTTGAAGGAGAAATAGTTTCTTTGAGAAAAAATCTTGAGGATGTTAAGAAGCAATTAGAAAAGAATCTAAAATTTGAAGAGAGCACAAGCAGGTTAAATAAGATGCTTGGTAAACAAAAACTATATGGAGACACTACTGGACTTGGTTATGAAGAAGGAGAATGTTCAAAAGCTAGAGAGACTCCCAGAAAGAAGATTGATTTGAATGTTGCCACTAAAAACAAAATGCATAATCAAAGAAGAAGAAATTTCAAAAGAAATGCTCCTGTTAGACAAGCATACATGTATAGGTATAACTATTCTTTTAATGGTTATTGTTATACTTGTAATCAATTTGGGCACAAATTAGTTAATTGCAAAAGGAATACTAACATTATTTGTTACAAGTGCAAAAATATTGGACATATACAAAGAAATTGTAAAAGGTATGATTCTGCATGGAAGCTTAATATGAGTGCTCAAAGATATTATCAGTCATTTGGTTATGATTACAACAGAATTTGTTATAATTGCAACTCTCTTGGTCATAAAGCTCATAGTTGCAAGAAAGCTCCACCTGATTTGAAAAAGTTGAAATGGAAAGAGGGAGAAAAGGTTTGGAGAAAGAAAGCACTTGTAAAAGTATGGAAGCAAAAACAGAGTCATGAGAAGGTAAATCCCAAACTTGTGCATCCAGCACAAGTTACATCATCAGTTGCATAACAGATAGCATGATGTGAGGGGGAGTTGTTCTTGTTCTATCTTTTATCCCCAAGAAGTTATAGGAGGAGATCAATTGATCTGATGCTGTGTATGTCAGTGACATGTTTAATGGTTGCTAAGTTACTATTCATATAATTGATGATGGTGATAGTGGTACAGGTGATCTTTGGTTCAATATGTATACATGTTGTTGATAAAGTGTTTTAGAAGCTCTCTGCACAAAGAGATTGATGTTGTTGTGACTTGATATCATGTTGGTACTTAAAAATTGTGTTGCAGTTTTGTGTGATCTTGCTTGTCAAGGCAAAGAGCTTAAGATGCTCTCAAGAAGCTCTTATCAGAAAATTAGCATGTGTTGGCTAAGGTGGCTGAAAATGAAAATTCAATTCATAGCAATTATCTCTATTTTTGTTTTGTGCAAAGTGTTGTTACAGGAAGAATTTGTTTGTTGTTGTTTGAATGACAAAGTCAAGAGGTAGAAGTTCTTGTTGGTTGCAGAATGTAGTTATGTATATATCAGATTTGACAGTATGTTGTGAAAGGTGTCAGAATAGTTTGGTTGTAGGATGATAGTTCATTTGATAGTCATATCAACTACCTTGTTGTGTAATGTTTTTATGGCATATGCTTGCATAAGTATTGAAAATTTTTAGATGATTTGGAGATAGTGTTTCACTTGTTTCATTGATGATCTTCCATGTTTTAGATAGAGTTCTTCAAGCTATGACATTGTTGGTGATATCCTGCATTTCATCAGAGGAAGTTAAAATCAGCAATAGCAGATGGTAATGTTCAAAAAGGTTTGTCATATGTTAGCTTCAGGATTGTTATCATCATAAATCATTACTTGTTCAAAGGTTAACAAGAGTTTATGCCTTCAAAGTGTTCATAATTCAATATGATTATAATGATTATGATCATGCTATAACATCTTTAAGTGGAGTTGTTCTCAGGGGGAGTTAATCAGAGGATTGAGTTGTCACTATCATGGGAAATTTGAAAAGAGATATGTTTTCTTCATCCTCATTTTGGTATTGTGTCAAAAAGTGATATTATATTGAAATTGACATATAAGTTTCATTATGTCAGACAGCGGTTTGTGTTGGTTATTCTTGTCAGTAATTGCCAGTAATTGCCAGTGGTATTCAACATAGGGGGAGCAAATAGTTTTTGAATCTTTGTCATCAGATGTCAAAAAGGGGGAGAAAGAGAAAATGTTTCATAAAGTTTTGCCATCAATGAAAAAGGGGGAGATTGATGGTAAGAGTTGTCATTGATGTCAAAAGCTTTTTCAGATGATGATGTAAATTTGTCATAGTTGTTGCAGGACATCAGGAGGAGCAGGAGTTCACATCATCCTGTGTAGAGTTTACATCATCTTGTGTGTTCTTTCTGTTATCATATGGTAAGGTTTTGTGTTTATCTTGTTATCATGTTGCAGCTTGGTCAGTGTGAATACTTGGTCATCAAGGTTGGAACAAGGATGAGTTGATTACAAAATATCAATACAGAGTTGATCTTTGTTTGAAGTGATCTATACGGATGCAATTGATCTACATTTGATATTGTGTGATCTCAGTATTTAGTAGCATAGTCTTCATTTGATCTCAGTTGCAGTTGAGAGTTGATATTCATGCAATCAGTGTTTACTTCACAGTGTTTGTTCCATGATAGTATTCAGTAGCATAGTCTTCATTTGATCTTAGTTGCAGTTGAGAGTTGATCTTCATGCAATCAGTGTTTACTTCACAGTGTTTGTTCCATGATAGTATATTCATGTTTGCAATCTTTATTCCCATGATGGTATGCTTGTGATTGCAAGTGATGAGTAGCCTTCATGTTGGTATTCTCAGGATCTTACTTGTTGAGTTTATCTTTTATCAGGAGATTTGCATCTTAATGATATTCTCATGAAATCAAAGGTATGGTGTTGTTGGTAAGAGATAATTGGATTTGATAATATCTTGAAGATAATACTATTATGCATATCATATTACTGATTGGCATTTCATGCCTACTGTGCTCCATGCCCATTGCCTATTGGTGCTCCTTGTTAAGGAGGTATGGTTGAAAGTCATGTTTGAAGTCTTAAAAGATAATGCAAACTATACATTCTTTGCCCATCTAGTGCATATTACACTTTTCTTATGTTTGAAAGGTGACTTACGATGGAGGGTTTATAACTTAAAAAGACACCGCTTGGAGGGTTTAAGACCATAGGGCAACTGACCCCCTTCCTCATTTTTACCGATGGAGCAAGTCTTCTAAATGGGCGGGATGTCAATGTTTTTGAATTTAAAATTATCACCGCCAAAAGGTTAATAGGGCACGGGTTTGTGTGAGCCCGATGCATTAAGGAAAATGCTATTTTTTTCTTCCTTGAAAATTTGTGAGGAGTTTAGAAACTTTTGAAGCCCGATTCAAGATAAATAGTTTCCTTTTTAAAATTTAGTAATTTCCTTCTAAATCTTTTTGGTCAATCCTTTTTGTCATGAATGTAAGGAGTTTTTTTCTAATAAGGAGATTTTTATTTTTTTAAATGAGAAAAATCTTTATGAAGAGATTTTTTGAGGATATTGGAAGTAAAGAGATAAACATCAAGATTTTTTTCTGAGGAGATTTTTTTTAAGAAAAATTGGTAAATTTTTTATTCTTGAAGGATATGAAAGGTCATTGGTTTTTCAGATTGAAAGAAATTTGATGCAGAGATGGAAGATGGATATTTTATTTACAGGGCATTGAAAGAGAAGATCAAGAGATTTGTTGAGAAGAGGATCTGAAGATATTTTGTGTGAGAAGTTTATTGAAGAGAAGGTGAAAAGTTTTATTTCAAGAGATTAGTTTTATTTTTACATCTAAAGATGAAATTGTCCTTGCAGATAAAGATAATGTTTGAAAGAGATTTTATTCTCTTCAAGTGCAAATTTTTTATTGCAGAGAAGTTTCATTTATTCTTTGTAGATTGACAATTTGGTGAAGAGTTAATTTTACAGATTGAATTTAAAGGGGTTTTTGAAGAATTGAAAATGCACAGAGAAATATGAAAAGATTTTTTTCAGAGGAAAAGGATATGAAAAGATATTCAGAATTTGTATATAATGTTTTAACAAGTACATTGACGGTGTGTGTGTGGAACTGTATACAAAAATGAAGACATTGTTCTATGACATCCTCTTGAATTATATAGATTGAATTAAGCAAGAAGATAATATGAAATTGAATATGCAGGAATGAATTGTTTGAGCATCAGATGCAGGATTGGAGACATACACATGGAGAAATCACAAATGGAGGTTGTATTATGCAGAGATGAAATATTGAATTGAATGGAAACAGATTGTCCCTCTGATCTTGTTTATTATCTCTGTTGGTGATTTGGTTTGCCAGTGAGGCCTTGTATTAGCTAGTGAGGCTTGTTGGTCAGTGAGACCTATTTGTTTACCAGTGAGGTATATCAGTGTTGGAAGTGGGTGTTTCCGTTTGGTATTGGAGTAGGTGCTCCATAAGGAGTTGGTGCTCCTTGATACATATTGTAGCCAGCGAGGTAGTTTTGAGTGGTTTTTCTACCCAGAGAGGGTTTTCCACTCCAGTAATTCTTGTGTTAATGATACGCTTCTATGTGTGTTTTTGCTTCTATGTTAAGATTTATCTCTATGCGGTCCTATTCATAATTTTCATTATCAAACTTGTACATATATGTGTAATAGTTTATTGATGACTTTCTCTTTCCGAGTCTTGTAAATTAAAAGTTTTAATAAGATGCAAAAATCTACACAACACTGATTCACCCCCCCTCTCAGTGTTGTCCGGACTCCTACAATAAGAATATTCCCTTATCACTCCATTACATTTGCAAAAGAAGACAGTATCTATTTGCATTACGTATGCATATCCATCTACCCTCATATTAGATTCATTCATAATTCTTTTTGCTACTTTGAATTTGACCTTACTCATATCCTTATGTTTGACCCTGTCCTTATTCGTGCATTGTCCATATAACCATATGAGAGGAAACTTGGACTTTCGACTTGATTTGCATATGTTATATGGTAAATTTGACCCTGACTTGTCGACCTCCATGAGATAAAGGAAATAAAAAGAATATAAGGCATCAAGCCCTACCCTTTAATGATTTAGGTCTTTTGACTCTAGCAGAATCAAAAGAAATAAAAGGAAATAATTCCCTTAGCCCACGGGCCCCTCCATAGTATAATTATTAGGCACAACAAGACTGAAGTTTTAACACCGATTTGGATAATACAAATGATTTGGTTTTATTTTTTAAGTCAAAACATGAAGAAACAAAAGATACCATCAAGCAAAAAGGAAGACACGAACCCTAAAATAGTTGTCATTTCTTTTGTTCACTTTTTTTTCTTTTTTCTCTGCAAGCTCAAACTAGCCGCTACTAGGGTTTGAAATGAAACAAACTTTTCTCATGCTCTTTCTTTGTCATTTTCAGTAGATTTTATGGCATTTGATACCAGAAAGAAAGTTGAGAATGTTCTATGCATGATAATGAATCTTTCTTTGATTTCTTCTATGGTTTTTGTTCATTTGGCTGCAGCTATGGTGATTGTGTGCTAAGCTTTCTTTAAAAAACTTCTCAACAAGTCTTTTGTCTTTCTCTATGTTGACTTCATCTACAACCATATCTTTATATTCTGAGAAGATTTAACTAATGAAGTCGTGGCCTATAGAGCTTTCCATACAAGAAATATGAGGTGAGTTTCTTTCTATATTCAGCTTTCTTGTATCTCACTTTCCTTTTAACCTGTGTCTACAAAATGATAAGGGTTTCAAAATTTTCATATGGGTTTTATCTTCTCAAAGAGATAGGATTTTTTCAGCCATGGCCATTCCATTATCTTGTATCTATATCTCTTTCTTGACTCTGTAGATATAAAAATGAAACAAGGGTTTCTTGGGACAAAAATGCGAAATGGGTTTTGTTATCTTTGTTCAGAATGATTGTTATGCTGTAATCGCCTACTCCATTTTATTGACCTTTCTATATATGAAAATATGTAAGAATTTCAAATAGAGCTTTCCATTTCTTTGAAAAATAAGGCTTTCCAGATTCAGCCTGTTGTATCTTCATCTATATCTTCTCTGTAGCATTTACTTTGACTGTATACAAGAATGATACAGGGGTTTGATAGATTTGTAACACGGGTTTTGAATTTTTTCTTTTGAAAGATTCTTGGCCTATCTGTCACGACCATGATAACATGTTGCATTCTGTATTTCTTTTAGGCTGTATACAAAAAAATGACATAATGTTTCACATATGCAATGGGTTTTGAATTTAACAAAAAATGTTCATTTCCTTGGCATACTCTATAGCCTTTATCATTGATTTACAACTTCTTGTATGATATGATCACTCAGAATTACTGTAACTTTTGCAACAGGTGATTGTCCCTCATTACATGATATGTCTTTTACTTGAACTCTCCTGTAGTTTCATACGTATCCAGAAATTGATCAATATGGCATAAGTATGCAATGGTGACATAATGCTTCAGTCGGTGGCATGGCTGTAATTAGTGGCTTATAAATGGTCTTTCATGCTCATTGTACCCTCTTATAACCATGTTAGCTGCTCTAGACATGATGTGATTGTCCACTGTGGCTCAGTTGATAGCATAATGAACTTCTGTAGCAAAGACATTGTACCTTTTGTATATTAAAAATACACGACAATTTGTCATTTTATAATGGCTCTTGTAGCCTTCACTTCATGTGGAGGAGCATTCTATGAGGCTTCTATTTGATCAACTTTTTGATAGTCTTGGCATATCGTTCTCAGTTGATTCTTTATTTATCACAAGATTGTTCCATATTACAATTGTGTAATTTTTAGGACATCTCAAGATTTGATTTTCATGATGTTTGACCTACCTAGATGACTTCCCATATCTATGGCATAAATATGAACAGAAAAAAGACATTCAAATGATGATAGAAATAAATAAGAATACCTTCTCATGACTATACTTTATAGAAGCAACTGCTGCTTTTTACTTTTATTATGATGACTTCACTCTTTTTGAAAGTTGAATGTCTATGATGCACAATATCTTCCTGAATAGAGAATTCTTCCTTTTTTGCAATCTAATATCCTTTTGAAATGAATAAAAAAGGAAAACATGCTAGGCTCAACCCTTGTGGGAGCCACATTTTCTCCACATGTTTTAATGTGTTTAAAAATAATGATACTTGATGATGCTTCATTTTCCTCTCTTGTAACTGATGAATATTATACTTTCCGATCTTAGCTATCTCATACAATCTGTTATGTATTTTGTTCATACTAATATAGTGTATGAATGAGATGATCTCACGAGTTGTAAGCCCCTCTTCTCTCTCCTCTAATACAGGTTATGACATTTTTGGAGCTCAGCAATGAATGGAGCAGCTGTAACATGATCAACCAACTCTAAATTCAGGCAATGATTGACACCCTCTCCTTCATATACTTTGTCAGTTCCTTTTTTTCCTTTTACAGTTGCATAACATATTGTATTAGATATTCAGATCCATCTACTCCCATGGCTTGTGCGGGACCAACTATTGCTCTCTTTTGTTCTTTATTCATTGCAACATGATCCATTTATGTATATCTCATCTGATGATATGAATGTAATACTAAAATACATTATGAGACATCTTTCAAACAATGATAAGCACTTGAAACATCAATGAATGTCAACTGATTTGTACTTTCTTTTGCATAACCATAGCTAATAAAACTGAATCAATTTGTACGATAACTTACACAACTGGTGCCACCATAAATGCTATGAATTTGCACTTTAAGATAATGAACTGTAATGCATTAACTCTACCAATTTGAGCAAGGAAGAAAAATTGTTAACATTTCTGGTGACTTTTGCTATATACTTGTTTGCTAAGCATCAGATCAATTCCCTTGAATATCCATTGGGCATGGAGTCTAGCTCTATTTATTCTAAACTCAGAAAACTAAAACTTTGTACTCAAATCCACTCCAAACAGCCACAGCAAACAAAACAAAAAAAATTTGGAGACAAACTAACAGGCCCTTGTGGCCAAAAAACTTGTGTAGTAGCACTTAGGGAAAAGAAAACTAACTAAAAAGAAATGTTTGTGAGCACTTATTAACTATAAGACTAACCTAACCCTACTCTAACTAGCGAAGGAAGATGGTCAAACAAAACTGTTCACTGATTGAGTAAAATAACTCCCCCTACTAACCAACTGAGGATGCCTCTCATGCTTGCAAACTAACAATATGTAGTGAAAAACAAGAACACTCATTATAAATTGTTGTATTGCAACCTGAAGAGCATAGCCAAAGGTTTGAATTTCTTGACTCTATTCAAACATACCTCTTATCAACCATGAGTGAGCAAGTTTTATCTATTTTTCCTTGATTGCAGTCTCTTTCCTAGGGGCATTGAAAATCCCTTGAAGCTTGTTGGCCACTTTGTTGGCTAACTGTCTAATGGGGCATCCTCTGGAAAGGATGAAACTTGAATTCTCATTGTTGGTTTCATTCTTATTGGTTGTCTCCTCAACCACATCTGCTTCTTGCTTTGGCTGAATCACGACTTCAACTTTGTGCTCCTTCACAACTGAGTTGTCTTCATTTAATTACTCATGAACCAGTCTTTTGTCTAAATGGCCTTCATCATACTATTTCTTAGAACTTGATAACATTGTTAGCTCATATGTATCTTCTTCATTAATACCAACAATCAAAGGAAAATCAGCAACTAAAATAGTCAAACCCTAAGTTCTAACACTATCTTCTACCTCTTTATCATGTTGTTCTACACATTCCCTCTCAAAAGATGTTAGCATAACATCTAACCATGAGTAGAAAAGCTCAATTTTAGCTTGAAATATATCCTCATTAGCTGAAATTGGTTTGCTTTCATATACTTGTTCATGAATCAACACGTTATCTGAATATTCTGCAATACTTGGATGGTCAAAACCTAGCATAGAAGTGTTGTTTTCATCCTTGACATTAGAGTTAGAAATCTCATCAAGTAGACTAACTAAAATCTTTTCCACATTATCTAAAATTGCAACAAAATCATCATGGTCATCCCAAAACGCACTTTCATCATGATCATCTTGATTTTCTGATGAAAGGGGACTAGTTTTTACCTCGTGGCAGCTCTTAGTCAGCTATGTAAGTTGCATGATAGGCTCTCTTTCAAGCTCCTCTACATGATCTAAAACCTCCTTACCAAATTGTTGATCTTCAAACAGTAGCTCACCAGATGGTTGAGGATCCTCATGTTTATCCAAAACAACTACTTCTGTTATGAGCATATACTCTTCATCTGGTTCTACAAAACTAGGTAACTGATCAAACAAGGTTACTAGATCTTCTTCATGATCTAGTGCCCTCTTAGATGAGAATTGGGTTTTCAATTTTTGCAATTGAAGGCTCTCACCCTACTTTCATGCATCTTATCAACAACATCAGAAAATTTTTCAAATGAATCAAAATGTAAAGGGTTTAGTATCATATTTGAATCAACTTGCTCTTCACAAACATCAGTAGCCTTTTGAAGTGAATCAGCCTTTTCCACCAGTTGATTTTCTGAAAAAATTTAATATCTTTTTCAACACAATTAAGCTCTTTGGTGCGAACATCAACAGGTTCATCGAAAGGAATCTTCTCTTGCTCAATCCTTTTCTACTCTAACCGGTAGTGCTCCAATGCTATATGTAGTAAATTCACCAGCCTAGCTCCCTTCTAATGGTTGATGGACTGGCCTCAAATGTCGACAGGCTCCTCCGCAAAATCAAATTCTTCAAGACTTGGGATTTTGACTTTTTAAGGAGTCTGTTTGCATTCAAGACTAAATTCTTGGTAGGAAGAGGATTCTCTAGGTGGCTTGAAACTTAGAATTTCTACTTTAGGGGCATTAAGAGGCTTATCTTGTCTGAAACATGAAAATTTATACTTACATAGCTCTTCTTGAGTAATCTATTCTGGGATAGCAGGGGCTGCTTGGGCTTGAGCAAGTAAGAGCTTGGTTTGTGCAGTTGCTTCTCTCTCAAAATTCTCTTCAAATTGTCTCTTTTGTGTCTCCCACTCCTGATCAGAAATAAAGATCTCACAAGGTGGCTACTTTGACTATTGAAGATAAACTTGGTGATTCAAGTCTTGTAGTTGCAAATTAGATTCTTCATATGGCCTTGCTTGAAATCCCCATTCTTGTTGTTATTGATAACTCTTCATGCTAGCAATTTCTTGCTCATATTGTGTCCTTTATGCCTCCAATTCTCCCTCATGTAGATAGGCCTGATAAGCCAACTCCTTCTAGTGTTGTTTATACTCTTGTTCCCTCTTAATCTCTTCCATCTGCTTATTAAAGTCTAACAGACTATCATTAAGCATATTTTTAAGCTCCATTATTTTAGACTATTTTAACTTGCAAGAAGGGTGATTAGGATTTTGGGTAGGGGTAAGCATGCGGTAAGCATCTTGGGTATTTGGACTAAAACCAGTATTATGGCTGCTTGTGTACAACTGGTAAGGAAGCTAAGTAGAAGTGGGTGGGTGGTAATTATTCTATGCAAGTCGGCTTTGCAGGGCCATAGAATTGGAAACAACAACTTGATTGGTCTGATATGGCTGATAAGGGGCCCTATGAACAACATTTTCATAGTATGGTGGTGGATATTCATACTATCTATGAAAATCTGACATTTCTACTCATATGCAAGCTGGAAGATGGAATGAAAAGGTGAATTTATAACATAACATCACTTGATCATACTGAAACTAGTAGATTCAAACTCAAATTCGCCAGATGTGCTTGATTTTCAGCCTCCAAAGGCTAAGATCACTAGTAGACACAACAATATAAGTGATAGATTAACATGCTATTGGACTAAAACAATCCAATCCATCCCACTAGGCATGCCAAAAACTGTTGTCAATCAGGATTGCACCACTAGTCAAGTCAAGCTTGACTGTCCTATTGAAACATGGAAACCCTCTCAGATTCTAGGTGATCTATTTTGAGAGGGAATCTCCAGAGTTAGTTGGTTCCCCTTATGATTTTTTCCTAATCTAATGACTTATCTAGGAAAATGGCTGAGAGAGGATAAACTAAAGTAAATAACTGAAAATGAAATCTATGGTGATCCACCAACACTAAAATCCCCTTAGATCTTACTCACAATTAGACTATAGAGCATTGATCTTCACAACACTTTGATTTCACCCAATTCATAAATATTTCACATGAAGGTTTGATTAAACAAAAAATGTAACCTGAATTAAGAAAAATAACTGCATAACCTATCACAAAACCAAGACAAAAATAGAGGATAAATGTTTATCACAGTGTCATATCAAATCAGTTCTGTAAAAGAGAGCTAAGAAATTAAAGAAATCTTCTACTCTATAACTGAAGGAATAATGAATACATAGACTAAATACAACACTCTCGATGTGAGAGGAAGACTATGGGATCTCTGCACTCTGATCTCTACTCTATGCTGTAAAAACTCAAACTATAACTAGAATTAGAAAAAGAATAGAATCTCTGCCATAAATCCTCTAAAATTAACCTCTCCCTGAAAGATGGAGAAAAGATCCCGAAAATAGACCTCCAAGAAATTTTTGAGCTCCTCAGAAAAGCACAAATAAAAGAACTCAAAATGAGTCCAAACTATGAAAGCATGATGCCAAAAGATCCCCTCATGTGACCCCACCACAAATTTGCTTTCCTCTACCCATGAGATCTCAAATTTTATCTTTATCTGCATCCAAATAAAACAAATCGAGAAAGGAATATTTGATTTGACTTATTAGCTTTAACTTCCTAAAAATAGTTTAAGTTTTAAAGCAATTTATAAGTGATTGCTTTAAAACTAACTTTACAACACTTGGCAGTTTTATTCTATCCCCTATTTTATTTGAAAGCAAAGATACAAGGCTTTACATTTTGCTTAGTTTTCCATGTACATTGCAATTACAAATATTTGATTTTTCAATAAAAATCATTAAAATAATATCAAGGCATTATATGATATGTGGAAAAAATGTAAGCCTGATGGCTTATCTACATATGACCTACCTCTCACCTTTTGTCTTCATTTCTCCATGCAAGATAAAACTCCATAATTGCATCTTACATGCATCATAAGATATAAGAATATTCCCTTATCACTCCATTACTTTTGCAAAAGAAGACAATATCTGGTTGCATTACATAGGCATATCTATCTTCCCTCATATTATATTCATTCATAATGCATTTTTCCAATTTGCATTTGACCTTATTCATGCATTATCCATATAACCATATGAGAGGAAACTTGGACTTTTGACCTAATTTGCATATGTTATAAGGTACATTCGACCCTGACTTGTTGACCTCCATGAGATAAAGGAAATTAAAAAAAAACCTAAGGCATTAATCCTTACCCTTTAATGATTTAGGTCTTTTGACTCTAGCAGAATCAAAAGAAATAAAAGGAAATAATTCCCTTGGCCCATAGGCCCATCCTTAGCATAATGATTAGGCACAACAAGACCAAAGTTTTAACCCTGATCTGGATAATATAAATGATTTGGTTTTATTTGCTAAGTCAAAACATGAAGAAAAGAAAGATACCATTGAGCAAAAGGGAAGACTGGAACCCTAACACAATTGTCATTTCTTTTATTCACTATTCTTGCTTTTTGCTCTGCAACCTTAAACTAGCTGCTGCTAGGGTTTGAAAGGAAACAAGCTTTTCTCATGCTCTTTCTTTGTCATTTTCAGTCAATTTTATAGCATTTGATATTATAAAGAAAGGTGAGAATGTTATGTGCATGATAAGGTATCTTTCTTTGATTTCTTCTATGGTTTTTGTTCATTTGGCTATAACTATGGTGATTGTGTGCTAAGCTTTCTTTAAAAAACTTCTTAACAAGTCTTTTGTCTTTCTCTGTGTTGACTTCATTTGTAACCATATCTTTATATTCTGAGAAGATTTAACTAATGAAGTCGTGGCCTATAGAGCTTTCCATACAAGAAATATGAGGTGAGTTTCTTTCTATATTCAGCTTTCTTGTATCTCACTTTCCTTTTAACCTGTGTCTACAAAATGATAAGGGTTTCAAAATTTTCATATGGGTTTTATCCTCTCAAAGAGATAGGCTTTTTTCAGCCATGGCCATTCCATTATCTTGTATCTATATCTCTTTCTTGACTCTGTAGATATAAAAATGAAACAAGGGTTTCTTGGGACAAAAATGCGAAATGGGTTTTGTTATCTCTGTTTAGAGTAGCCTTTTTCCTGTAATGGCCTCCTCCATTTTATTGACCTTTCTGTAAATGAAAATATGTAAGAATTTCAAATAGAGCATTCCATTTCTTTGAAAAATAATGCCTTTCAAATTCATCCTATTGTATCTTCATCTATATCTTCTTTGTAGCATTTACTTTAACTATATAGAAGAATGATACAGGGATTTGATAGATTTGCAACATGGTTTTGAATTTTTTCTTTGGCAAGATTCTTGGCCTCTCTGTGACGGCCATGATAACTTGTTGCATTCTATATTTCTTTTACATTGTATATAAAAAAATGACATAATGGTTTCACATATGAAATGTTTTTTGAATTTAACAAAAAAATGTTCATTTCTTTGGCATACTCTGTAGCCTTTATCATTCATTTACCACTTCTTGTATGATCTGATCACTCAGAATTACTGTAACTTCTGCAACATGTGATTGTCCCTCATTACATTATATGAACTTGACATGATATGTCTTTTACTTGAAATATTTCTTGTAGTTTCATACATATCTAGAAATTGATCAATATGGCATAAGTATGCAAGGGTGACATAATGCTTCAGTCAGTGGCATCGCTATATGTAGTGGCTTATAAATGATCTTTCATGCTCACTATATCGTCTTGTAACCATGTTAGCTACTTTGAACATGATGTGTTTGTCCACTGTGACTCAGTTGATAACATAATGAACTTCTATACCAATGACATTGTACCTTTTTTTATATTGAAAATACACGATAGTTTGTCATTTTATAATGGCTCTTGTAGCCTTCACTTCATGTGGAGGAGCATTCTATGAGGCTTATATTTGATCAACTTTATGACAGTCTTGGCATATCCTTCTCAGTTGATTCTTTATTTATCACAAGATTGTTGCACATTGCACTTGTGTACTTTTTAGGACATCTTAAGATTAGATTTTTCATGATGTTTGACCTATCTAGATGACTTCCCGTATCTATGGCATAAATATGAATAGCAAAAAAACATTCCAATGATGATAGAAATAAAGAAGAATACCTTCTCATGACTGTACTTTTGTATTCTGCATATTGACAACTTGATTTAGAATCACCGCTTCTCTTAGGTGGGCATAGTTTATGGGAGCAACTACTCCTTTTCACTTTTATCATGATGAATTCACTCTTTTTGCAAGTTGAATGTTTATGATGCATAATATCTTCCTGAATAATGCATTCTTTCTTTTTTTGCAATCTGATATCCTTTTGAAATGAATAAAAAAAGAAAACATGCTAGGCTCAACCCTTGTGGGAGCCACATTTTCTCCACATGTTTTAGTGTATTCAAATCAACAACATTACTTTTCCTATACCTGTACATGCAACAAACATATTAGTTTAAAAAATAATGATAATTGATGATGCTTCATTTTCCTCTCTTGTAATTGATGAATATTGTACTTTCTGATCTTCACTATCTCTTACAATCTTTTATGTATTTTGTTCATACTGATATAGTGTATGGATGAGACAATGTCATGAGCTCTATGCCCCTCTTCTCTCTCCTCTAATGTAGGTTATGACATTTTCAGAGCTCTACAATGAATGGAGCAATTGCAACATGATCAATCGACTCTGAATTTAGGCAATGATTGGTACCCTCTCCTTCATATGCTTTGTTAGTTTCTATTTTTCCTTTCACAACTACATAACACATTATATTAGATATTCAGAACCACCTACTCCCATGGCTTGTGTGGGACCAATTATTTCTCTCTTTTGTTTTCTATTCACTGCAACATGATCCATTTATGTATATCTCATCTGATGATATGAATGTAATACTGAAATACATTATGAGACAACTTTCAAACAATGATAAGCACTTGAAACAGAAATGAATGTCAACTAATTTGTACTTTCTTTTGCATAACCATAGCTAATAAAATTGAATCAATTTGTATGATAACTTACACAACTGGTGCCACCATAAATGCTATTAATTTTCATTTTAACATAATGAACTGTAATGCATCAGATCTACCAATTTGAGCTGGGAAGAAAAATTGGTAACAACTATTAATTGTTTCAATATATTACATTCAAATTTGCTTCAATGACTATTAAGTGTTTTAAGACTTTCTAAGTATAGTTACGTGAATGTCTACATATGTGTAATTATTTGTTTAATTTGTATACTTCTCTCTACTGTAATATACATAAAAAAAGGTTGTGTTAATTTATCAACCTCAAATTTTCTTAATTGTGAGAACAAATAATACTTCCATTACAAATATTCTTAGATAATTTTGATGACATATATTTGGTCAACATTTAGTAGCATATATGTGATTTTCTAAAATGTGTGACATATCATTTTATATAATAAAAATAAGTAAAGTAATAATTATTTTGATGCAAATGAGCAAGATGTCACATCATGTAGATACATGAGTGTCATCTTGTTGTCCAACTATCATCGATATCTTCCATGGAATGTCCTCCTTCGTATAGAGGAATTGAGTATTCATTATTAGTTGAGAATTAAAATGGTTGACAGAATTAAGTTAAATAAACCAAGGACCAATAAAATGAAATTTAGAAATTATGCAGAGTATTTTAACTTCCTTTATGAATCCAAGTCCCAATGAGCTTGGATGTTGTTAGTAAATAGATTTGCACTATAACATATGGATGATTATGTTGACTCTTTGCCTAGAAAAACACATAGTGAAAATAAGTACCAACAGTTGGTAAAGTTGTAGTTTTTCTATCAACTTACCTCTGCGTGTAGAGGGGCAGCTCCCTCGTTTCATAAATTATAGGTTTAAAGGATATTTGAGAATGAAATGCAATTAAAGAAAGGTTTGGAAGATGAAGACAATAGGCTTACAAACATTGACTCATCCTGCATGCATAAAGTTCAACAATCCCACCAAAATGAGTGTAGTATTAGAAAGCAGAAATGATTCAAGAGATATTCAACATATGTTGAAACATTATCTAATAATCAATTCCTTCAAGACTAGTTGTTATTCCACATTGCAGATGCAAAATTATGTAAAGAAAACATCATCCATCAACATAAGAGGAATGAATAATGTTAAGAAGATATTTGAGATCACACAATCCAAAATGCTTCTTATCTCTCCACACTGAGTTGTACAACTCTGTCCCTTATAACATCCTTATAAATGTGAAAGCCAAAAAGTCCCTATTACAAACACCAAGCCTTGTATATATAGGCTTGTCTTAGTAACCAACTGTATAACTACCTTATAACTACTTCCCATAACTACCCAAAATATTTTCATGAAAATAGAGGTGCACTTTAATTAACCTTTATATAATGTTTCAAAAGTCCTTAAAATAATAAAATGCACTTTCTACCTTAATTACAAAAGAGTGACATAAAGTCACTTTAATAGAAAGAGAACTAAAACCTATCATTTGTAAACTTTGAAAAGTAGACCAATAAGATGGATCTCATGAGAGATTATCAAGTTTTTTCCTCGCCATGTTTGACACCATCTGAAGATGTTTCTTCTGCTCCAAATTGTTGTGAAGGGAGGGAAGACTTTGTTTTGTATACTCTGAACATCCTCACTACTGCAGCTATCAGCTTATTTTTGGGAACAATTACTCCGGTCATGCGAAGCTTCCACTCTGATTGATCTTTATGGACATCATTCAAATTATGTCGATAAATTGATATGTGATCAATGCCATAATTGACAGCCACAAAGATGAGGTTTAATTTATCCATAAGTCCTTCATTGAAAACTTGTTTGTTGAACAACCCTGTGTTAATCATGTCTTCAAAGCTTCTTTTGATAGCTTGGGCTTCCAAAACTGAAAATTTATCTGTCTCAATTATATCAGGATTGATTGCCAATAAATCAGCCCAAATATTCTTCTCCACCTGCTCACAATTTTCCAAGAGCTTTTCTTGGGCTGCCAACACTTGTCTTATATTAGACAGTTTCCATTCAACTGAACATAGCCAAGAACTAGATTGGTTCTCTTCAATGTTTTGAAAGACTTTTTCAGCAAGTAATATCTCATTATCAATTTTGATCATCTCACTGAGGTCTTTGGATATTCCCTACCATAACAATTCCTCTTTTTGGATACCTCTCATTTCATTATCAATCTCTTCCCTCTTTTTTTCTGCTTCATCAAATAGACTCCTTGCATGCTCAAAGAAACTAAAAACTTTTGATTTCATATGTTCAACCCACTTTTCAGCCACCTTTCCATACAACTGATATTTGCCAACACTCAATAATTTATTTTTGAACATTACTTTCAAGGGAGAAATTAGTGGAGGTAGAAGAAGCCTCAAGAGGCAAAGCTGATGTATCTATGATGGCTTTGAGATAAGATGTCAAAACTTACACCTGTTGCTTTAGTTGCTCTTTCATGTGTCTTTCCTTCTCTATTCTTTTTATTAACTGGGCAGCCGATACTTGAAAGTTTTGCATGTCACCCTCATATGTAGATGGACCAAGATCTATTTTAGTGATAATAAAATCACTTTCTGTAGCCTCATTCAAATTCTTTTCTAAAACAGGTTGTGCAACCTCAACACAGACATTGCCTGATGAAAAATCCACTTCCATCCTTGATGTGACCTTGATCTTTTTAGATTTGGGAGACCTTTGCAGAAAATTGGAGACTGTATCAAAATCCGGCATGATTAATTGAGCACTATTTCTTTTTCTTGACAAACTTTGTTGCAACCAAGAAGAAGAAGGATTATGTGAGGATTATGGAATATTCATGGAAAGAGGTACTATGTTTGAGGGAAGAATATGCTCACTAAATAAATTCAAAGGTGGCGGGAGTGAAAATTGTAATGCATGAGGTGAACAAGGTGCTTCATGAGAAGGAGAGGCAACAAGGGGTAAAGGAGGGACATTCAAATGCTCAACATTTTGATAGGTTCCTTCAGGACTTGTAGACTTGTTTACCTCAACTATTTCCTGTATGGAAGGCAATGCATTATCCTTCATTTTTGTTTTCCCTCTTTTCTATTTTTCATCATTTTCACAGATGCTCTTAGTACCCTTTCTTCTTGATGGATCTTCTCCGTCATCTCCTCCTTGAGTACTCTTATGGGAACCACTTCTTAAAGATGGAGAATGAGAACGAAAAGAGGAAGAAGAAGAATTCAAATGCTTATCTTTTCTACTTGATGATAAAGCATTATTACTTGTTGGTTTAGTAGTTGTTGCCTCAGTAGTCTTTTTATTTACCCAAGCTTTAGTCCTTTGAATGATATGTGCAGTTCTTGTAGCTAAATCTTTGATCTCCTGATTAACCTAATTGATAGGTGGTAAAGACTATGTTTCAATTTCATCAAAATACACAGGATCAATTAATTCTGAGCCATCTTCCTCAATTCCATCTGTATTGCAATCTAGTTTGAATTCTCTGATCTAGGGAATGGTCATCCTCACCCAGTCTCGTTTACGTACCTAATAATCATTTTCACAATCTTCCCAAAAGTCTTCCAGTTCTGGGAAGTGACAGTATCCTGCACCAAGCCATAGATTATCTCTGACATATCCTTTGCTATCAAAAGGGAATCTCATAGTATAGGCATACAAGCTAATTTTTATCCGAGATCTCTCTATGTTTTGAGCATCTGTGGAAGATGTACAGCTGTAGTGACTAAGGCCAATGGGAAATGGGACTCCAGGTTTCGTCTTGTCTTTGCATTTCCTGTTAAGTGAACCAATTTCCCTGCATAGTTCTATCACATATCTAGGTAACTTATATGGATATCCATCAAACCCGCCAACTCTCAAATAGGTAAATCTAGGATATTGGATGAAGTAACTCCCATATATTTTAATTAATCTGGTAGCTTCTGATGATATCTAGAGTGCAGTGTTACCTTGAAGTTCTCTTACTGTTAACATTGTGAAAGCATCGTTTACTCTACGGTAGTGCTTGTAACTTTGTTCCAGTTGCAACTGAGGATAATGATCATAGATCTGTGTCGTGTTATCTTAATTTCCTTTAGTAGCAAGACCTAGCCATGATTTCATGCATGCAATTGCATAAAATAAGTAAGAGGACATGTAGAAATGTTCATTCAATTCAAAATTGGTCAACTAATAATGCAAATTGTCACTAATAATGCTGCCCCAATCAATAAACTGATTTCCTGCACAAATAACATTCACAAAGAGAAACATCCACATTTCAAAATTTGCTACTTTTTCATCTCCCATCACTCTATGAAGTAGAACAATCATATTTGAAATATCCTCTATGAAACATGATCTGTGAAGGACTTTAGGCAACTGTGATTTTCCTCCTTTCGGTGTATGTAACCAATGTTTTGCAATGGTGTTGAGACATTGATGTTTTCTTTCGGTGAAATATTGTTGAGCAAGCTTCTTGTCTATGTTCACAAACTGATCCCTTACAGGTAACCTGAAAGCTATACCAATTGAAACACTGTCTAACCTGACAATAAGTTTGTCGTCAATGGTTTTGATCTCTCTAGTTTCTGGTTTGTAATGCTTCATACATTCTAGAACCAAGTCTGTGCATTGGACTGCCACAGGAAAACCAGTTGCTTGGGCCAATCCAATATCAAACAACTTCTGAGTCATCGGTGATTTCTTCTCTTGTTTCATTGTCTCCCAAAAATCTGTCAAGCTGATGTGCCCCAGAGAGGTATCTGATATTTCTAGAAGAGTGGATTCAAGGACTGAGAGAAACTTGAATCCTCGGTATCTGAATTTCATGATTAAATGTTTGCAATAAGATGTGAAATTTTTTTGTGTTTCTCTCTCAAAGTTTTACTAGACTTTTTTAGGAGGTCTTTGTTTTGACAGTTTGCAAATTGTTACAATGGATTTCAAGAGAGGAATTGAAAAGTGCATTATTCAAATAAGAACGTAGTAGGTGGCTGTACCCGGGCATTTGTATGAAGCATAGAATTCTTTTGGAGGTTGCTTACGTGCGTAGTTTCTGCATTCCTGCATAGGCTTATAGTTTCACATTTTCCATCTATATTTGCCAACACTCGCACTCATAGGAGTTTTAATAAACAGACTAGTAAGTCTGTAGGAGTCAAAGACAACACTGAGAGGGGGGGTGAATCAGTGTAGTATAAATTTTAACTTTTTACAAACTTTATCTTACAAGACAAATACAAAGGAGAACATTAATGATTTGTAAAGTTTATATGCACAAGACTTATGATAACAGATATGAACAAAATAGGATCAAACCATTAATATGCACACACAGAAGAAAACAATGAGAAGCATGACACAAGCTTTTTGCCGAGTGGAAAACCCTCAGGGGTAGAAAAACCACTCATGAAGTGCCTCACTGGCTTAACCTTACAAACTTCTTACAAATCCTCACTGGCTGAATATTTTGTCTCACTGACAAATACAGAGGTCTTCACTGACCACAAGCCTCACTGGCATACTGTGCCTCACTAGCAAACACAATCACTATTAACAAAACATCAATCTTTGTGTGCAAGACATGATTGCTGTTCTATCAGATTTGCACCATTGTATATTCTGTGTTTCATCGTACAACCTTATACCTCCTGTTTGATTTTTCAAGTCAAGACCATTTTCTTTTACACAATTCTGCAAACAAGCTCCATATACAAATCTCTATCAACAATTTTCTCTATCTCTATCAATTTTTCATCAATCACTGTAATCAAAGCTTGATTCAATATTTCTTCTATTCTATAAATTGGTCATCTGTATCATCAAATTATTTTCATCATTACTCTGTATAACCTTGACACACACTATATGTATTCAATTTCTCATCATCTGTATATATATTTCATCTCTGTCTCCCAAGATATCTCTGCAATGCACCTGAAAAAAAAAAACTATTATATGTAAATTGGATGTCTTTTCACCTTTCACATTCTGCACAGTCATCTTTCATCTTCTCTTTTTTTTAATGTCTTCAAAAATAAAAATCTTATCTTGTCGCTTGCAAAAACAAAAGAACAAATATCTAATCCTCAAAACCAAAATCCCATTCATATTCCCTCTTAGAGATGAAAGAAGACCTTTCAACTTCTTTCTCATAAAGAACCTGCAATAAATCCTGAACCAAATAAAATCAATTTCTTTTCAATTTACATCTTGCATATTCCTTTTGTATTCTCCAATCTGCAAAGAATAAATCATGAAAATCTTGTTCAAAAATCTTCAACACTTTCTCCTTCTCTGCACAAAGGTTATATAAAAATCTTCTTGAAAATCTTTCACCTTCTCTGATAATCAATTTTGTCATAAAAAAAATAATCTTCAATTAGGATGAAAAACCCCTAAAAACTTTCCAACTTGGATCTCATGCCTTTTAAAATAGAAATTAAAAATAATTTCTAAACTTTTAATTACATAGCCTTTTATGGCTAATCCACATACTTAAAAAGGAACTTTCAAAACTTTATAAATCTTATAGAAAATCATCCCACACGTAGGGAATAGAAAGGATGCCTTTTTTAAAAATCATCCCACTTTAGAAGGTTTTTAAAAACTATAAACTATGATAAAAACAATTCGATGCTCCATTTAGATTTTAAACTCTCCTTTGAAAAAGCATCGGGCTATATAGCATCCACTTTAGCCTTTTTCTATAAATCATAAAAAAACTGCAAGAAAATCGGGCTCCTCTAAGTAAGGTAATTCTATGCTTTTCATAATAAAATGGAGATTTTCGGGCTTAAAAAAACTTATTTGGTTTCCATATATCGAGCTCCCCTTTTTATTTAAAAGGCATAAATAATGTGCTTTTGTTTTATGCATAAAGCACTTTCATAGAAAATGGGCTCCAATGAATTCCTAACCTTTGAATTACTTTCAAAATTATAATGCTTATTCAAACAATTTCAAATAAAGGTCTTTGAATTATTTTACTCCCCTTTGAGTATGCTTTGTGCCCTTTATAAAATGATACGATGCTTTTTCAATAAAGCACCTTCATAAAAAAACTTTCGTTCTCTCCATAAGATTTTTAAATGATGTTTATACTTCCCTTCAAATATATTTAATATTCTATTTTCATGCTCTTTTTCTAATATGACTTTGTATATGAAATTCACCTTTTAATGTCATAAAGATATGACATATAGGAATTGAAAAATACAAGGTTCTAATATTAAAGCACAGTCATATGCCAACAACAATCAACTAAACCAACCAACTGTACCTGTGTCAAATGTTGACACCAACCAACCTTGTGCCAAGTAAGTCATCATGCCAACTGAAGTATATTAAGCCCAACATCAACCATCCAATCAAATTATCAAACTTACTGTAAGAACAATGACATCCCAAAGAACCAAATTGCTCCTATCAATCTATAATGTGTAGATACCACAAAGAAGATCTTTTGATGTGTAACAACAATCCTGCATCATCATCACTTGTAACAACAATTCTTGTATGAACAACATAGATGAGCACATCCTGAGATGACTTCTAAGTATATTCTGTCCAAACATATTCTAAATTTCTTGAGATCAACCTCCTATGAGTAAGACAATAAACTCCAACAACATGAACTTATGAAGATCATCGTTTCACATTACATTCCCATGGATGATGAACATTTGTCAACACTCGACAACCCCAAACAAATCAACTTGTGACTTCACTTACCAAAGAACATATGAAGACATCATTGAAGGCAAAACCTGATCAAACAAGTCCTGTGATTAATCATAAACCAACACCAAACATCAAGTGTATTCATGTGATCCTGTAAGCACTTGAAACACCAATATAGTGAGCATGAATGTTATCAAACACTTGTAATATTATCATCCATTTATCAAGTCAATCCCACTGACAACATCCTTCAACACTATGTGAATAACTGTGAAATACATGATCATGAACAACTTTTGTCAATAGTACAAGTGATCCACAAATGACCTGTAGCCTGATGATACTTTGCACAACTCAACTTTCTCAATACCTTTTGACATCAATGACAAACTATCACCATCAAGATCAACTGGAGGACTTAGGAAATTCCTCAGAGCAAATCTTTACAAGACAAATTTCTAAGCCTGTAATGTTCTATAAAAAGCATCTGTTGACTGAATTTTGAGGTTTATGGGCAGATAATTCCATAGAGTAGGCAAGAGAGAACATAGTCATCCACAAAGCCAAATTTGTTATACTCTTGGATATCTGGAGAAAACTACATAGTGCAATGTCGTCTCTAAAGAGAAAATGTCACTGGAATAAAACAACATCCTGTTGAATCATGTTTACCACAGATGCTCATGAAATCTAATGTATTAGCCTTTGTCTGTGAAATTTCAACCATTAACCATTTGTCGGCAAACTGAAGGAACCATATATAACTCAAAAACTTTCATCATGTTGCCTACTTCTGGAAATATTCCCACCGTGAATGATGTAAAGCTGATTGTATCACTAAATGAGTTCCATGTTTTGATTCTGGCGTTGAAACGTGGCAGCCTCCTTAAGATCACGCACCTTTTAAATAGAGAATATTCTTATTTGTCAGTTCAATACGTTCTTTCTGCTTGCAGCATTTTGGAAGAGAGAAGATTGCAAAATACACCCTTCTATTCGCTTGTTGGTTCCTTGTTCATACCGGAGGTGCAGGAGTGAACTCTTTTCCTTCAAACAAGCTTTGAACAATTAATCTGCAACATCTATGGTGTAATCATAAGAAGATCGTTGAGAAGAGTTTCTCAACCCACAACATTCTTTGCACTGTGGAAACATTGAAGGTGTTCAAAAACCTTCTCCTTCACAACAGCAATACCACAGATAGGAAAAGCCATGGGCACCTGTTCAATCATTGATGATATCCTGATGCCAATAAAGGATCAATGATAGGTGTTGTAAGTAAGGAGGCGACGAATAATAGTTGTAGATTGCAGGTTACAAGGAGTGAGCGGGAGCACCACTGGTTGTAGAGATTTGGGCGCAAATGTTGTGAAAATGGCAATGGATGCAATTGAATATTTTGCAAGCAGGTTGTCAATTCAGGTGCCTTCCAACCTTTGTGCCATTATTAGAGGCTTCCTTCCTGCTGATGCCGATGCTCTTTCTTAGAGTTCTACCGATTTTTAATCCATTCGAGCTTCTCTTTCGGCATGTAGATGATAACGTCCTTAACAATAATGTGCCATGACAGCTGAAATGATGATGTCCCCTGACAGCTCTTTGCAAAGAGTTCATTGTTTTGCCTTGTTAATGGAACAATTTTTCTTTAATTTGTCGACTATGGGGCTCTTCTTTCGGCATGTAACTGTTCCCATGAGGTAGAACTCATGAGATAGTTCAACGACAAACGTTTATGGTGTCGACATTCGATGATCATTTCATGATTGTAGGATGTGTCCACCTTATGACTAGAAGAAGGATGTTCAATAGCTAGCCTTTGCACAGGAGGAGGAAGCCTAGGAGGCTTGTTCTACTGGTAAGGTACATAATTTCTCCTTGGTATATCTTGATATAGTAGAGGTGGATTATGCGGAAGCTATTTCTTGAGCAGGAGTAAATCATTAGCTAGCTTCTGAATCATCAGGTCTATAGTGGATGGATTAGAAGACTGTGCCTTCCCCTTCTGCAAGTCTTTGTTCCATTTCCCAGCAGTCAACAAATCATCCTTGATCTTAATGGCCATAGTTTGTGCCACTTGTAAATCAACCACTCGAGCTCTTCTCAAATGGAAACTTATATCTGGAGGTTGCGCATTTAGAAAGTAACATTTTTTATTTTCCATAGTTGGCATTTTAGCATTTTCGATTCTATTCATCAACTTGTTAAATTGTGCCACAAACTCCTGCATTGGCTCATGAATGTCTTTCTGCATTTGAGTAAGTTGTGCTAATAATGCATGTTCATCTTCAACACTTTTGAAATGGTCTTCAAATCTTTGGCGCATAATTGCCCATGAGTTTATAGTTCCGGCAGGCAAATGGTGAAACCATTCTGCTACTCCTTTAGTTAGAGATTCAACAAAGAATTGGACAGAAACATCTTCATGCATGACGCCTAGAACACCGCATGCGGAAAAGAAGGCATTAATATGCTCGTCTGTAGAAACTTTTCCATCTCCAGTGAACTTGGGCAAAACTTTTCTAGATCCATGAGGTAATTCATGCAACTGATTACCTAAGGCAAGGGGGCCAATAGCTACTCCCCAAGGCATAGGTTGAGCCATTTGCAGTGGTGGGTTTGGTTGAATATTTATAACAATAGGAACTGCAGTCCCATGCAAGGTTAATGCTTGGTAAATGGAAGAGGAGGCAGAGGTTCTAGTAGGACTTCTTGCGGGTGAAGGAGGCCTACTTAAAGATTTAATATTCCTCCTTAAGGGAAGAAAAGATTGAGAAAAATCAAGAATGGTAGCTTTTCAAAATCGGGATCCAGGATGCCTTTTTCACGGTCTCCTCTGGTGTACCTCTTAGCGACTAGGTTGATTTTGAGGAGGATTCACAAGGCAATATTCTTGAACAGGTCAGATAGGAGGACCAACTTCTCTATCTCTTCTTGGAG
Source organism: Cunninghamia lanceolata (assembly GCA_027924645.1). Classification (NCBI taxonomy): domain Eukaryota; kingdom Viridiplantae; phylum Streptophyta; class Pinopsida; order Cupressales; family Cupressaceae; genus Cunninghamia; species Cunninghamia lanceolata. The sequence continues at coordinate 10,782,633 of BSBN01000130.1, read as the reverse complement.
CTACTTGAAAAGGAAAACACCTGTTAGCTCTTTCCAAATCTTCTTCTACGATGCCTTGAGCTATTAACCAGGCATGAACACGAATTTATGTTCCTATGTCTTCTTCTTCATCAAGCACTGCATCTATTTCTTGATATTACCGATTTGACCTCCTATATCTCCAAGCCAATACTCGCGAACCAGTAATTATATCTTCTTGCTCAAGGTCCAACCAATTGACATTAGGTTGTAAAACAGGTCCAGCTCTACGTTGCAGCACCATATTTAGTAATCAAAAAGATTTGCTTTGAACACATTAAGGTGACTTTTTCCAAACAAAAGAGGTATGCTTGAATCCGGTCCCCAGTAGAGTTGCCAAAAATCTGTTGGTAAACAGATTTGCACTATAACATATGGATGATTATATTGACTCTTTGTCCAAAAAAACACATAGTGAAAATAAGTACCAACAGCTGGTAAAGTTGTAGTTTTTCTATCTATAAGGGTAAAATGGTGATCAATCTAATGAATTAAACATGACCCAAACATCAACAGAATAGAGAAACAAGAAGGATTCAATAAACAAAGCAATGAACAAACATAGTGCAAACCTCTCCCGTTTCAAAACTTCTGTTGTTTGCCTATCACAAATCATCCTTTTGCAGATGAGATGAGCCCTCAGAGAGTGCAATCTTTTTAGCTGTTTTAGGAAGTCGATGGTGAATGGCTATGGTGATATGCAATGAAGATGAGCTCCAATGCAAGTATGTGATCTCAAGCTTGTGGATGACAAAAGGGTGCCAAAGGCGCACTGGTGATATTTCTACAGAGTAACGATGTCAAAAGCCTAGATGATTAGAATGGAGGGATGAAGCTTCATTTATAGACTTGGAAGAATGGGAATCAACAGTTGAGAGGAGATATGAAGATCGACGGCTGAGGATGGTTGAGAAATGTGCAACCAGTGGACATGTGACAAGTGTCCCAGCTCCATCATGAAAGGGGGGATGTGACAAAACTGATTGGAGAGTTAACTCCATTGACTGGTCTATTAACAAACTTGATTGATCAGTTGGAAGAATAAATCGTGGAACGGACTGAATTGATTGAGGATTTGACTCAATTGATAGGTTAGTTAACTTTTTTGATTGATTAGTTAACTAATCTCTAATTTGAGAAGAAATAGGCCATGTGGGTGAGGGAAAATAAGATAATTAAATATTAAATATATTTAATTACATGTGCAACCTGATGAGGTGGACAAGGTGAGGTGGAAAAGGTGAGGTGTAAAGGTGATGTGGATTTTTTAATTTAGAACTTAGGATAGAGGAATTTGGATTAATTAAATAATTTATGATTATTTAATTGTGTAGAACATTTAGAAGAATTTTAATTAAATAAATTGAATTTATTTAATTATGGAACAGTGAATCGATTAAATAAATTTAGAATATTTATTTAATTAATAGATGAAGGGAATAAATATTTAGAATATTTATTTAGGATGAATTGTGCCATTTTTAGGCATATACATTTTGCCGCTCTTTGACGCAATGCAGTTTACAGCGTTGCTTCAAAAAAATCGATAGTCTGAATGATGATACATGCCCTAGTTTGCCCCTGGTACAGGTTTAATGACGATAGGATGCCCCCTCGGGAGATTGGACGGGAAAAGGGCAAAAGATTCGGAGACGGACAATCTCACGAAGACGAAGGGGTAAGGATAGGTTGGAGGAAAAGGGACGTGGTCAGGGATGTGGGAAGAAAATGGGAAGAAAAATGGGCACGGGAAGTAGTCACAGTCATCACCTAGCTAGAATTAGGGTTTGGAGGCTATAAATAGGAGCTGGGTCCACAACAATAGTCATTTGTACACTTTTTTACTCTGGATTGGAGTGAGAGAGCCTAGAGCAACTTGGAGCAGCATGGCAGCCAGAGCAGCAGACATTCCACGCGAGGAGCACCGGTTCAAGCGAGTCCGTCGATTCGGGCGGCCAGCAGAGGCAGGACCCCCGGTATGTGTTTCAAAAAATTTCTCCTAGGGTTGATTTAGGACGCAATAAATGCACTTAGAAAATAGGTCAAATGCATGCGCTGAAATGTAGAACGGCGCATATGCCTCGTGAAGCGGCGCATTTGTCGTTGCACGGCACATATGCCAGTTTCGGCAGTGCATACATGAAAGCTGCGCATCTGTGCAATGTAGCGGCGCTTTTGTGATTTGGCGGCGCATGTGTAGTTAAGCCGCACATATGTTGAAAGTAGCGGCGCATCTGTTGATGCTGCGCATATGTCGACTTTAGCGGTGCTTGCATAATATGCCAGTGCATATGCCTAATTTGGCGGCGCATCTGTCGGATCTGCGCATACGTGCAATTTGGCGGTGCATTTGTGTGAAGTGGCGCATATGCTGATTTTAGCGGCGCATATACCAAAAAATGGTGCATTTACCACCTGTAGTGGCGCATTTGCTGTGAATAGCAAAGGACTTAGCCAAATTGACTCGATTAGCGTCCTGTTTGACGCGGTAATCGATGAGCTATCTCCAAGATTGTAGAAATCTAGTCAAGAGATGTAGTGTGCTGTTTTGATCAATTTGAAATGCTAAGTTTAGTTGATATAGTTCAGTAGGTATGTTGAGTATGGTATATGTCGCTTGAGATTGATGCTTTGCCTTGCTTGCTTGCAGGAGGAGATTCGGGACACACTGCAGTCGAGGGAGACGTTTCCCATGCCCTTATTGTAGAGATATATGCTGACGGAGACTGACAGAGTGGCGCTTGGTGCCATGGGATTGGATTATGTATGCTTTATGCTCGAGGTGCGGGTGAACCGTGGACTGCTGATAGCTGCCATGGAGAGATTCCACAGTGAGGACGGGACCTTCCACTTCCTGACAAGAGAGATGACGGTGACCTTGGAGGACGTCTACCAGATACTGCACTTGCCTGTGGTAGGCAAGCTAGTGGAGTATGATGCACAGCGGGACGTGGGACTCGCCGAGTGTCAGCGGGTGTTTGATGATCCCGAGCTAGCTGGATAGGTTATCCCATGGCAGGATATATATGACTATTATGACTACTTCCCTGGGATTGTGGCAGGACTGATCGGGGGCGTTGTATGCCCGGACAGAAGATCGCATGGGTTCCCCATTGGATGGGGCAGGATCATGGAGCGGATGCTGACTGAGGGCACCCGATATGCATGGGGATTCTGCGTACTGGCCCACTTGTACCACGACATGCATCAGGTGGTGTACCACCACAGCACGAGTCTATCGGCTGGGGTGCTACTGTTATAGTTCTGGTTGTGGGAGCACATAGCGGTGACTAGGCCGATATGTGTCTTTGCGAGGCAGCGAGGAGAGCCATACAGTTATGGCTATGCAGGAGTGATTTCCCAGCACAGGCTGGGGAAGCTAGAGTACTGGAGACACTTTGGACGGAGTGGATGTGGTCATCTAGCGACCATATCTAGACTGCGAGCCCTAGGACAATGAGGGAGATGAGCTGCCATACTGCTTTCAGACCAGGTGGCTGATAGGCCAGACATGGCACATCTTGGAGAGACAGATGGTGGGCAGGGTGCAGCGACAGTTTGGGTGGAGACAGGGTATGCCACAGGGGCAGGCCATGTTCGCACGGATGCACGCAGAGAGGGTCCGATGGGGGCCAATGGCTTCGTATGAGGAGGCTCTGGTAGAGTTCCAGCAGACGCCGTATGTGGCATAAGACATGCAGAGAGAGATAGCCGATGCAGGGGTGACACAGGAGTACGAGGATTGGATCACTGCACATCCTTTCCCGAGATATTCAGGACCTGGCATGCCGGTGCCTCGTATTGATGAGGCAGACTCAGAGGAGGAGGGAGAGGCTGGCCCAGGGTGGAGGACAGTTAGAGGAGGACGAGGATGACGGGGTGGCAGGGCCGGAGAGAGGCCGAGGCAGTGGAGGAGGATAGCTCAGGCTGAGCAGGCAGTGCCAGGGCAGGCAGAGGCACAACAACAGATACCTCAGCAGGCACAGATGCCACCACCCCAGCAGGTACCACAGTAGCAGGTGCCCCAGCCACAGGGGCCAGTACAGGGAGAGGCTCACGAGAGGACCATAGCCGGCTTGAGGGGACAGGTGCGAGAGCTGCAGGCACAGCTGAGGAGGGTAGAGCGGAGGTGAGAGACAGATGCAGTGGTGATCGCTGGGTTGACTTGCGAGAGAGATATGGCCGACGCACGGGTACGGATTATCCGTGTAGAGCGGGACACTGCTGTGGCTGCTATGGGGACAGATGTAGCGAGTTCTTTTTTGGTTGGGCAGGTGCAGCAGGTACAGGCGCAGGTTGGCCAGTTGCAGACGTAGTTAGTACAGGCACAGACAGATCTAGCCAGAGCACAGTCCTAGGTGCAGTATTACCGAGGGTTATACCATGTTGCCGTGGCATCGAGCCAGAGGGTAGGGAGCTTCAGGAGTCAGTCTGGGGCGACTCATAGAGCAGGTCCATCATAGTCAGGGGCCTCCGTGATGGGTCCTCAGCAGTCAGGAGAGGGCAGTGGTGGCCCACAGCAGCAGGGATAGACAGAGACTGGATTGTGGACATTTTGGGACATGTATCACCATCCATTTGGATGCATATTGTATATGACATTTTTATTCCAGAGATAGATGACGATTTTGTACATTTTGGACCTCTTTTGTATGATAGTATATATGATGATGCAGCTTTGTGTATCTATGGCATGTACTATGTGATGAAGATGTACTTCTATTATATGATGTGATGTATGTGCCTAGTTAGATGGTCTATCTGATGCTATATGATGTCTATGTGATTTAATGTTTTCAAATGAATGCAAAATGTAATATGATTTCTATGTGATGATGCAACTGTGTAATGGGAGGTGTATATGTTCTAATGTAAATGTATGTATATGTGTTATGATTTCTATGTGATGGTGCAACTGTGTTATGGGACGTCTATATAATCTAATGCAAATGTATGTATATGTGTTTTGATTTTGATGTGATGATCTGTGCGTTAAGATGTGATGTGATGCAAATGTATTGATGACCTAATGCATTGGATGGTGTATTCTACGAACCTAAGCTTGTGCATGACTAGTCCTACGAATGATATGATATGCTCCTATATGCTTTGTTTTTGTGAAGTCTAAATGTACTTGATCGACACAAGAATGACATGATAGACAGATAGAGGAATGGTTGTGATAAGATGACTTAGAAACTTTACTTGATATCGTTACTCTGCATAGTTTGGATAATGAGGATTGCATGGATGTATATGTGGATATAGGATGGATGCTTTGCTTTTAGAGTGCTTTATTTCATCATTGGGCATATTTTTGTGGTACATTTTCTAAAATGTTGTAAGTGAATACAAGCATCGAGGTATAATTGAACCGAGATGACCTGAGTATCGCGTACATGGATTTGGATTTAGCAAGTTAATACAAGCATCTAGTCAAAATTGAATCTAGATGACCTGAGTACTTCCTGTATTTCAACAAGCAAGGATTGCCCCCATTCATGTTAGACCTTTGATGTCCTCGATGATCTTTTGCCGATCATGTCCTTAGACAAGGCTTCCCATTACCAAAGTTGAATCCACAAATAGCAAACAAAGAAAATAATCATGCCCCCATCATAGCATCTCTAGCTTTTGGCATCCTAGAGTAGCGTAGAAATACATGATAACAAAAATCCAGACTCTGTAACTTAACCATGGTTCCAATCCACAAAACATTCGCGTAGTTAGATGTGAGTTTCTTGCCATAATTTAGATAAAATCAGTTAGAAGACCTAGGGTATTTGCTTTGCTTTGGATAGGTTAAGATGTTCATTGTCAAGATTTTTGCTTGAAGCACAGGTTCTGCTTGCATTTGTTTGCTTGGTGAGAAGATTGCACAATCCTTATTGGGGAGACGGACCCTAAGGGACTGACCTAGTGCCTTGGGGGCTCATTGCTAAAATGGCCTTGCCTACGTGACGACGCAGAGGCAACGTAGTTCAGGATAAACCCTAATGGACCATGGATGGACTAGAAGAAAGACGACAAGAATGAAGACAAGAAAAGGGGATGAATGGGACCACAGAAGAAATAGGAGCCTCGGGGGCGCATTAGAATAATGGCCTTGCCTACGTGATGGCGCAGAGGCAACGTAGTTCATGGACTTGGACCATGGGCACCAACAAGAGACACTATACTAGGCTCACATTGAGGAGACGGTATGGGACAAAACCTTGGTTGACAAGGCCACAAGGAAAGTATCAAGCCATGATAGGTAACTGTCAAGTGTTTACTGCATGGTAGATATGGGTCGAATGGAAAATGAGCGAAGGAAGAATGGACTCAAGGTGATTGGTTTCTCAAAGATGGAGAAGGCGATTTATCACAAGTAATGCCTGTTTACTAGGTTTTCATCACTTGCTTTTATTTGCACAAGAAGCTAGAAAGTAAACATGATGCCTGTTTGCCAGGTTCTCATCACGATACCTATCCAAGGTGCCTATTTCCCAGGTTTTCACCAAAGGACGATTTTTTTTTGTATGCTTTCTATTTTTTTCTAATTTTTCTCTTTTCAACTTTTTTTGTATTTTCTCTTTTCAACTTTTTTTTTTTTTGACTTTTTTGATTTTATTGTGCCCCCTTGCATTGGGATTCTCCTAGGTATAGAACCGGCGAAGATGCATGCTATTGATTAGATCATCTAACAACTCACCCTCTGATGTGGCCAACTGATATGCCCCTGATCCGTAAGTAGCTACAATCACATAGGGCCCAACCTAGTTAGGCTCGAACTTACCTTTCTTTTCTCTATCCTGCTGATTGCGAGGGTTCTCTTTTAGAACGAGGTCCCCAACCTTGAAGCATCTTGGTCTAACCTTGTGGTTGTAGCTTCTAGACATCATCTGTTGATAGGCCTTGAGATGGTCAAAAGCTTTCTGGCGCCTTTCCTCTAGCAGCTCTAGTTCTTGTAGCCTGGAGACTCTGTATTCTTCATCTGATATGAGACCTTTCAACGACACCCTGAGGGATGGAAGTTCGACCTCAATGGGAAGGATGGCTTCAGAAAAATAGACAAGGGCGTAGGGTGTAGCACCTATGGGAGTGCGTATACTGGTTCTGTAGGCCCATAGAGCAGGATTGAGTTGGACGTGCCAATCGTGACCAGCTTCATTGATAGTCTTCTTTAGGATTTTCAGAATGGTTTTATTTGATGCCTCAGCTTGGCCGTTACCTTGGGGGTAGTATGGGGTGGAGAAACGATGTTGGATTTTGAAACGCTCACAAAGTTCCTGGACATCCTGATTTTTGAAAGGTCTCCCATTATCCGTTATGATGGATGAAGGGATGCCGTATCGGCAGATAATGTAATTCAAAATGAACGAGGAAATTTGCTTTCCTGTGACGGTGGTTAGGGGAACGGCTTCGATCCACTTGGTGAAGTACTCAGTGGCGGTTATGATAAATTTATGGCCGTTGGAAGAAGGTGGATGAATCTTTCCCACAAGGTTAAGTCCCCACTGGCAAAAGGGCTAGGGTGTCATGAGAGGTCTCAACTCCTGAGCAGGTGCATGAATCAAGTTCCTGTGTATCTGGCACTATTTGCATTTTTTGACGAACTGATATGAATCCATTTCCATATTGGGCCAGTAATATCCCAAATGCATGAGCTTCTTAGCTAAGGAAGGACCACTGGAGTGTGTTCCACAGATCCCTTCGTGTATGTCTCGCAAGGCCGTTACGGATTCTTCTTGTTCTAGACAATGGAGTAAAGTACCATCCAGACCACGTCGGTAAAGGGTATTAGCTATGATGGTGTAACGGGAGGATTGTCGGATGAAAGTCCGTTTTTAGTTGGAAGAGAGGTCGGGTGGAAGAATACTGTCCTTGAGGTAAGTGTAGGTCTTACCATACCAAGGTGAATAAGATCCTACTAGGAGGCAAATGGAATGGGTTTCGAGGAGATCATAAGCCGGTTGCCGAATGGTTTCTACTAAGAACTCATACCGTGACTCGTATTCAGGTATTTCAAGAAGAGAGGCTATGGTAGCCATTGCATCTGCTACTTTGTTCTCGATCCTAGGTATTTGTTCAAAGGAGATGGTCCCAAAGTGTCCTTTGAGGTCGTCGACCATCTGTTTGTATGGGATGAGCTTCTCATCTTTGGTTTGATATTCATCGTTGACCTGATTAATGATAAGCTAAGAATCACCGTAGACACATAGTGCTTGGATTTTCCACTCAGTGGCCATCTTGAGACCAATTACCAAGGCTTCATATTCCGCTATATTGTTAGTGCATGGAAATAACAACCTGTAGGACTTTGGAATTGTGTCGCCTTGGGCAGTGATAAATAGGATACCTGCCCCCGATCCATGGTTGGTGTAAGACCCGTCGAAGTAGAGTTTCCAAGGAGATGTTGACAGGGTGAATAAAGACTCATCGGGAAACTCAAACTGCATTGGTGAAGTGTCCTGTAATGGTGCCTTGGCCAGTTGGTCAGCTATGATTTGCCCTTTGATGGCTTTTCTGTCCACATATTCTATATCATATTCACTAAGAAGCATAACCCATTTTGCTAGTCGACCTGTGAGAGCTACTTTGCTGAGAAGATACTTTAGTGGGTCAATTTTGGCAATGAGTTTGACAGGATGTGCCAACATGTAGTGTCAGAGTTTTTGTGAAGCAAAAACTACCGCAAGGCATGATCGTTCTACCTGTGAGTATTGTAACTCATAGCCCACTAAGGTTCGATTGATGTAGTATACAGCTCTTTCCTTGTTCTCATAGTCTTGCTGCGCTAAGAGAGCCCCAAGAGCAGTAGGTGTAGCAGAAATGTAGAGGATCAAAGGTTTTCCTTGGATCGGAGGCATGAGTATAGGAGGGTTCATAAGATACTCCTTTATCTTGTTAAATGCCTCTTCGCACCGCTCATCCCATTTAAATGGAATATTCTTATGTAGGAGGTGGCTGAAAGGTTGGCACTTGTCTGCCAACTGTGAGATGAACCTTCGGATGGCCTGCAGCTTGCCCTGTAAGGATCTCAACTGTGTTAGAGTTTTGGGCGGTGGCATGTCCATTATTGCTTTGACTTTGGCCGGGTCGACCTCTATCCCGTTTGCTGACACGATGAAGCCTAGCAGCTTGCCCGATGTTACCCCAAACACACATTTCTTTAGGTTCAATTTAACTTGAAATCGGTCCAACCGTTGGAAGACTTTCTCTAGAATATCCAGGTGTGAGTCCCTCATGAGAGATTTTGCTAAGATATCGTCAACATAATCCTCCATGGTCACATGCATCATGTCATGGAATATGGTTGTCATGGCCCGCTGATATGTAGCCCCTGCATTTTTCAGCCCAAAAGCCATGACATTCTAGCAAAAGGTACCCCATGGACAAGTGAGAGCTATTTTGTGTTGGTCCTTCGGTGCTATTTTGATTTGGTTATACCTGGAGAACCCGTCCATGAGCGATAGCATTGTATGCCCTGCAGTAAGGTCGACTATGATGTCAATGTTTGGTAACGGAAAGTCATCCTTGCGGAATGCTTTGTTTAAGTCTCTAAAATCGTTGCATAGTCGAACCCTGCCATCTGGTTTAGACACTGGCACAATGTTTGATATCCATTCGGGGTAATCTATGGCTCTGATGAACCCCACATCTAGCAATTTCTTGAGTTCCTCCTTGACCAAAAGGGCTATATGAGGATGCATCTTTCGCAGTTTCTTCTTTACGGGCTTCACCCCTGGATCCAATGGCAGATGATGCAGAATCAGGTTCGAGTCTAGACCTGGCATGTCAGCATATGACCAAGCAAAGCTGCCTCTCTTCTTCTTAAAGAATGGTACAAACCTAGTTTTCTCAGGTGGTGTGAGAGATTTTGCGAAGTGGATAATCTTGGGCTACTCTTCGGTGCCAATATTCACTCGCTCTGTTGGCTCCACCACAATCTGTGACCGTTCCTGGTACATATCACTAGGGAGGGTGTCAAGCATTCCATCGTCAGGTGCCACAGTTGGGTTTTCACCTTTGGATACATCCTTTCTTTTTACTATTTTATGATCTGACACTGCTGCACGGCGGTTTTCACTGTCAGATCCATTTTTGATTTTAATATTTTTGCGACTAGAAGGCTTGGCACCCTCCCCGAAGTAAGCTACGGTATTAAGTTTGATAGCGAAACCAGCTTTATGATCTCCTTTTGGTAAGTGATTTCTAAGTTCCATATAGTCAATGTAAGCCTCATCATTCTGGAACACATCTAATTGAGGGGTCCCTTGCAGGTCCCAGTCAATAAGCTCAAGGTGTAAGAGGGGAAGGGAGTCAGATGAGAGATTTGATTCATTAATGTTGTGAATGGAAATGTTATGGGCACTGGCGGGGGTAGTGTTCTGGGTGGTACTCTCCTCCAGGTTGTTTATTGCAATGGAATTGAAACTTTCCTCGAAAGCCATAATCTCAGGGAGGGGCAAATCAGACTCTAGTGGTCTATCTCGTTATATTTGTCCCTCATGGTAGGGGCTGAGAGTTTGGATGGTGTCAATCTCCTTGTCATCGTAGGAGTGCTCTGTTAGCTCGTCCCACTCATACTCATTCGACTCATCTGAATCTGCGTCACTATCCACTTGGAGTGTTTGAATTGTCTCCACTAGGCAGGCATTTTCTTTGGCTTTACCTTTACCTTTGTACCCTAGGCCAGTTGTGTTTCTAGCCGAAGAGGATGAAGAGGGTTGGATAGGTTCAACGATTCCTTCTTTTCTAAGGCCTATGGGGCCTTGTCCTTCATACCCCATCCGGTGCAAGATAGTTTCACCCCGTCCATAGAGTTCTGTAGGGAGTCTAGGCAGCTCTTGGGATGTGTTTTCCTCTTCAGCGTAAAGCCATTGCAGGAGATCTCACTCCTCTGTCTCATCAGATAAGGTCCCCCATTTTACAAAGGGATTTGCGGGAGTGATAGGAGGAGCAGATGGCTTTGGAAAATGCCTAGGTTGATGCTTGGGTTTGCCAAAGGAGCAAGGAGACAAAGGCATGGTGGCAAGGTTGAGGCTGTGCTCAATGGAGTACTCCCCCACGCCATTTTCTTTGATGGTAAGTTTCAGCAGTTTGGGCCTCGAGGAGGAAGCTTCGGTAGTATGGTCTTGTGGCGGAGTAGGGGAAATGTAGGCTCGGTTATTGGGAATGACGCATTCAGATTTTGCTTGGAATGAATTGCAATGTTGGTAGGGGTCGGGGTCACCTTGTATGGTGACTTGCTTGCCATCGTGTGGGAACTTTATGCATTGATGGTAGGTGGAGGGGACAACCTTCATGGCGTGGATCCATGGTCTCCCCAGTAGAATATTGTAAACAAGCTCCCGATCAAGGACTTGGCACACCACATCTTTAATTACCGGTCCCACTTGAATGGGTAGGACAACTGTGCCCTTTGTGGTTCGTTCCTCCTCGTCATAGGCTTTGATAGTAATTTTCCGTCTTGGGTCTACTACCTGTTCGGAGAACCCCAGTGCAAGGACTAGCTTCAACGTGCAAATATTTAGACCGGCGCCCCCATCAATGAGAACCCTCTTGATGCGGTGCTTGTGCATGAATGCGACAATGTGTAGAGGAGTGTTGTGGGGTTGAGATATGGAAAGGTCATCTTGCTCTGTAAACGAGAATGAAGTGGAGGATGTCAAATTACCCACCATGGTTTGAAATTTTTCTTGGGCTAGGTTAGTGGGGATAGTAGTTTCCACTAAGGCTTTCTCAAGAATCTCCTTATGAGAAGGAGATAGACGCAAGAGCTCCAATATAGAAATGTGAGCCGGAGTTTTTTGCAATTGGTCGATGACATTATATGGGCGGGAGTTGGATGGAGATGGTGATGACCTTGGAGGAGTGGTGTTGATTGTGACTCTTCCACTGCGGGTAATTATACTACAACCAGTTTTGTTAGGTCCTAGTTGTTGGTTGGGGGATATGACGTTGACTTGCGGAACATGCTCAGAAATGCAGTTAATGGTGTACTCAAAGGGAACGCTTGCATAGTTAGCATTACTCGACCCACTGTTCTGGTTTGGCCTATTGCGATTGTTGTCATTATTGTTATGGCCATTGGAGTTGTTGCCGTTGTGACCATCGTTGCTGTTGTGGCCATTGTTGCGATTATTGTTATACGGCCAGTTGTGGTTTAGAAGAGGATCCCGGTAGGCCACATGAGATTCATTGGAGGTATGCTGTTGTGTCCCTCCTTGATTTTGATCCAGTATATCCTGTATGACATTCTTGAGGTGGATGCAATTGTTAGTCGTGTGCCCCCGTCCTCGATGATACAATAATCTATGTCCTTCCAATAGGGAGGTTTGACGATAGGCTCATAGTCACTTGTTGGTGGTAGAGAAATTTCATTGTTAGCCAACAACTTCCTGAGAGCAGACTCTTGAGATTCCCCCAACGGTGTGAATTTTCTCCTTGGATTTGAATTGAACCAAGGTCTAGGTTCCCGAGGGGGTGGCTTGTTGAGTGCACCGGTATTTGCTTCTCCCTTAAGAGTGAATATAGGTTGTTGCTTAGGGGCTGCCGCCTTGGCATCCACTACTCCATCGTTGACCACATTCTTGTTCTTGGTCCAAAACTTTGATTTATCTGTTGTATAATTGGAAGGAGGTGTGTCCTTGTAGAGCTTGAGAGTTCCTTTAGTGATCATAGCTTTTTCAATGAAGAGGCCCATTTCAATGACTTTGGCGAATGAGGTAGGGCATTGTATCTGAATCTGATAGCTAAGATCAGTGTTTAGGTTGTGGACAAACATTTCTAATAGCTGCTTCTCAGGCATGTCATAAGAACACTTACTAGCTAGCTGTCTCCATCGTTGTAGGAAGGCGGCGAATGACTCACCACCCTTCTGTTTGGTGTTGCATAGATCTAGCATAGATACCTCGTGTTCTATGTTGTAAGAGAAGTGCGTTATAAATTTATTGACAAGTTCATCAAAAGTTTTGATTCCTGGTGGGAGACGCGAGAACCACTCCATAGCTTGACCACCTAAAGATCGCGGGAATAGTCTCATTAAGTAGGTCTCGTTGTGAGCTACTTCTAAACATGCTGCAGTGAATTCCCTGATATGATCTCTAGGGTCCCCCTTCCCTTTATATTTGTCAAATTTTGGAACTCCGAACTAATAGGGGAATGGTTTCATGATCAAATTTCTGTCAAAGGGGTATGGTGCTATATCTTCCAAAGAGTAGTTCTTAGAACTTGTACCAATCTTAAGGTTGGATATCTCAAGCTTTAGTCTTTCGATTTGTTGTCTCACGTCTGCCATAGGAGTAGTTGGATCTACGGGTTGCTTTCCTCTCTCATTTGTATGAGGAACCATGTCATTTGTACCTCTCTCATGCACATGTGGGACTGTGTCATTTGTTCCCCTCTCATGATCATTGTCTGCATTTTCCATGATGGAGCTAATGTCAAAGTCTACGGGGAGTTTGATTCCGAGACTAGCAAGATGATGGAAATACTTATGGGGATCTTCAAGGATCATCTTCTCTACGACGCGTTGGAATTTTCTATCTTGCATGTGCGCCACTAATTCTTCATGAGAAATCTCTTCTTCACCATCACGTGGTGGGAGAAGGTGATCAGATGAGTCAGCCATTTCGATTTGTTTGTTGTATTGTGATCGAGTAAGAACCATGCAAGGTGACGCGGGATGGAGGGGGTGAGGACTAGAAATTCTGGCAAGGTGCCGACTGAGACTATTATGAATGGGATACCTAGGATAAGACTTGGACAACGGATTCTCTCGCTCAATGACTTCAAGTAAGACGGTTGACACAAGACTTTAGCCACTAGCAAGGGTAGTCGATACCAGTCTTACTGTGTAGGGCTTAGTCGTTCAACAAGACTACTAGCAAAGGTGCTGTGACCTACTAGACTTACGTGAATTCACTAATGAAATGAAAAAGAACTTATGCCGAATTGATATGGGATAGGCTGACTTTGAGACAAGAGTGATTTGGGACAGAAGGTGAATGCGACAATGGATGAAAGAGAAAGAGTTGGGAGAAACGGATGGAGATTGACTGCAAGGTTGACTCTGATCTCAGAAAGTGAAACTAGGCTGAAATGGGTGCTCTAATCAAGTGAAATTTTCTCCTCAAAAATAGGGCAAGTGCTCACTGTCGCATATGTGCAGAAACAGATGCGCAGCAGAAATGGACAAATGCGCAGCAAGTCGCAGTAAATGTGCCGGTCTGGTGAACTATATATGCGTAGCAAAAAGGTATATGCGCAGTAAGTCGCTACAAAAGCGCAGCAAGTCTCTGTGTATGCGCAGCAGAAATATATAAATGCGCAGCTCTGAAGTTTTTGCAAAATTTTTCAGTTTTTCTTCTGTTTTTGGTATTTTTTGGCTAGAAAAGGTCTTCCTGATCTGATATTATGAATTTAATAGCAAGAAAACACAGCAAGCACAAAGAATATTTTGTAGTTTTTCATTGTTTTTGTAAATTTTCTGACTCTATTTTGGACAAAAGCAAGCACAAAATCTTAGGCAAGAAATGGATTATAAGGGATTTGGGCCACTAAAATAGGAGGTATTTAATTCAGGCAACCGTTCAAGTGGTTACACGTGTGGTGGTGCTACTCTCCGTTATGGAGTCTCCCAGCCTCACAGGGTTGCGCCTGAGAGAGTTTTGGGGGAGGTTGGTCGTCGATGTAACATAACAGCACTTGTTGCAGGAAGTTTTCACCTCAAGCACAATTTATTTTATGTGGCTTGGTAGGGCTTGGCGTTAGCCTGTTACCACTCAGGGTCGTTCCCACTTGGACAAGCGTGCATCCAAGGGCATGCCCCTCCTAAAGTTTAAACAGATAGAATGACAAGTCTGGCACTCTGATCACCCAGAAGAGGGGAGAGCATAAGCCTATTGTCATTCGCAAGAACAGAATACACTGATTAATCCACCCTAGTTAAAAGTGAAAAATTAAATGGGCTAATCTACTCAAACAGAACTTTGAAGTGATTTAGCAATATAGCAGTGGTTTAGTTTTAAATCCCAAAAAGCAGTAGTGAGTTCAATTCTTAAACCGCGTAGCACGAGTTTGTTAACTTTAAAATTCAGGTCTCACGATATAGCAATGGTTCATTTTAACTTCAGAAAGCAGTAGTGAGTTCAATTCTTAAACTGTGTAGCACGAGTTTGTTAACTTTGAAATTCAGGTCTCACGATATAGCAATGGTTTATTTTAACTTCAGATCATTGATGAGTTCAATTTTAACCTTTAGATAGCAATAACTTGGAAGGTGTTTGCAATGCAAGCAAGAAATAAATCCAGTTACTTCCTCCCTAATTAGAACTAGATGAAGATTTGAATGAACATTAATTTTTACTTTCCCTTTGAAGACAAAATGTGAACTAATTAGATGCAACTACATGGAACTAAACCTGCACCTATCCTGCAAAACCACTCCAGCAAACACCTGCGGAAAGGTTAGTGTTAGCAACTTCACCTAGAAAAGTACTAAAACTTCAGCCAGTTACAAATGCACAGCTTCAGTGATCAGATGCACAGAAATGATCAACAGAAGCACAGCTTTAATAAAAGCGCTGCAATATTAAACATATGCGTAGTTAAAAGTAATGAATGCGTAGTATTAACGTATGCGCAATAACAGTCTACAAAAGCGCAACAGAAATGCACATATGCACAGAAACACAAAAGCACCATAACAGTGTGTAGAAGCGCAGTGAAAATACACAGATGCGCAGGATAAACAAAAGCACCGTAACAGTGTTTATATGCACCGTGGAAATGAACAGATGCGCCGAAGTAATCTGTGCGTGACTCTGCGTGACCTGTACGGAACCTGCCTTCGAAAAAGCTCAGAAACGGTAAAATAAAGGGGCAAATGGCCTCACGATGGGCGCCAAAAATGTAAGGGTAAAATGGTGATCAATCTAATGAATTAAACATAACCCAAACATCAACAGAATAGAGAAACAAGAAGGATTCAATAAGCAAAGCAATGAACAAACATAGTGCAAACCTCTCTCGTTTCAAAACTTCTGTTGTTCACCTATCACAAATCGTCCTTTTACAGATGAGATGAGCCCTCAGAGAGTGCAATTTTTTTAGCTATTTTAGGAAGTCGATGGTGAATGGCTATGGTGATATGCAATGAAGATGAGCTCCAATGCAAGTATGTGATCTCAAGCTTGTGGATGACAAAAGGGTGCCAAAGGCACACTGGTGATATTTCTGTAGAGTAACGATGTCAAAAGCCTGGATGATTAGAATGGAGGGATGAAGCTTCATTTATAGACTTGGAAGAATGGGAATCAACGGTTGAGAGGAGATATGAAGATCGACGGCTGAGGATGGTTGAGAAATATGCAACCAGTGGAAATGTGACAAGTGTCCCAGCTCCATCATGAAAGGGGGGATGTGACAAAACTGATTGGAGAGTTAACTCCATTGACTGGTCTGTTAACAGACTTGATTGATCAGTTGGAAGAATAAGTCATGGAACTAACTGAATTGATTGAGGATTTGAATCAATTGACATGTTAGTTAACTTTTTTGATTGATTAGTTAACTAATCTCTGATTTGAGAAGAAATAGGCCATGTGGGTGAGGGAAAATAAGATAATTAAATATTAAATATATTTAATTACAAGTGCAACCTGATGAGGTGGACAAGGTGAGGTGGAAAAGGTGAGGTGTAAAGGTGATGTGGATTTTTGAATTTAGAACTTAGGATAGAGGAATTTGGAGTAATTAAATAATTTATGATTATTAAATTGTGTAGGGCATTTAGAAGAATTTTAATTAAATAAATTGAATTTATTTAATTATGGAATAGTGAATCGATTAAATAAATTTAGAATATTTATTTAATTAATAGAAGAAGGGAATAAATATTTAGAATATTTATTTAGGATGAATTGTGTCATTTTTAGGTGTATACACTATCAACTTACCTCTGCGTGTAGAGGGGCAGCTCCCTCATTTGATAAATTATAGGTTTAAAGGATATTTGAGAATGAAATGCAATTAAAGAAAGGTTTGGAAGATGAAGACAATAGGCTTATGAACATTGACTCATCCCGCATGCATAAAGTTCAACAATCCCACCAAAATGAGTGTAGTATTAGAAAGTAGAAATGATTCAGGAGATATTCAACATACATTGAAACATTATCTAATAATCAATTCCTTCAAGACTAGATGTTATTCCACATTGCAGATGCAAAATTATGTAGAGAAAACATCATCCATCAACATAAGAGGAATGAGTAATGTTAAGAAGATATTTGAGATCACACAATCCAAAATGCTTCTTATTTATCCACACTGAGTTGTACAACTCTGTCCCTTATAACATCCTTATAAATGTTAAAGCCAAAAAGTCCCTATTACAAACACCAAGCCTTGTATATATAGGCTTGTCTTAGTAACCAACTGCATAACTACCTTATAACTACTTCCTGTAACTACCCAAAATATTTTCATGAAAATAGAGGTGCACTTTAATTAACCTTTATATAATGTTTCAAAAGTCCTTAAAATAATAAAATGCACTTTCTACCTTAATTACAAAAGAGTGACATAAAGTCACTTTCATAGAAAGAGAACTAAAACCTATCATTTGTAAACTTTGAAAAGTAGACCAATAAGATGGATCTGATGAGAGATTATCAGGTTTTGTCCTCGCCATGTTTGACACCATCTGAAGATGTTTTTACTGCTCCAAATTGTTGTGAACAGAGGGAAGACTTTGTTTTGTATACTCTGAACATTCTCATTGCTGCAGCTATCAGCTTATTTTTGGGAACAATTACTCCTGTCATGCGAAGCTTCCACTCTGATTGATCTTTATGGACATCATCGACACTCTCAATAATTTATTTTCAACTTTACTTTCAAGGGAGAAATTAGTGGAGGCAGAAGAAGCCTCAAGAGGCAAAGCTAATGTATCTATGATGGCTTTGAGATAAGATGTCAAAACTTGCACCTGTTGCTTTAGTTGCTCTTTCGTGTGTCTTTCCTTCTCTGTTCTTTTTATTAACTAGGCAGCTGATACTTAAAAGTTTTGCATGTCACCCTCATATGTAGATGGACCAAGATCTATTTTAGTGATATTAAAATCACTTTCTGTAGCCTCATTCAAATTCTTTTTTGAAACAAGTTGTGCAACCTCAACACAGACATTGCCTAATGAAGAATCCACTACCATCCTTGATGTGACCTTGATCTTTTTAGATTTGGGAGACCTTTACAGTAAATTGGAGACTGTATCAAAATCTGGCATGATTAATTGAGCAGTATTTCTTTTTCTTGACAAACTTTGTTGCAACTAGGAAGAAGGATTATGTGAGGATTTTGGAATATTCGTGGAAAGAGGTACTATGTTTGAGGGAAGAATATGCTCACTGAATATATTCATAGGTGGCGGCTATGAAAATTGTAATGCATGAGGTGAACAAGGTGCTTCATGAGAAGGAGAGGCAACAAAGTGTAAAGGAGAGACATTCAAATGCTCAACATTTTGATGGGTTCCTTCAGGACTTGTAGACTTGTTTACCTCAACTATTTCCTATATGGAAGGCAATGCATTATCCTTCAATTTTGTTTTCCCTCTTTTCTATTTTTCATGATTTTCATAGATGCTCTTAGTACCCTTTCTTCTTGATGGTTCTTCTCCATCATCTCCTCCTTGAGTACTCTTATGGGAACTACTTCTTAAAGATGGAGAATGAGAACGGAAAGAGGAAGAAGAAGAATTTGAATGCTTACCTTTTCTACTTGATGATAAAGCATTATTACTTGTTGGTTTAGTAGTTGTTGCCTCAGTAGTCTTTTTCTTTACCCAAGCTTTAGTCCTTTGAATGATATGTGCAGTTCTTGTAGCCAAATCTTTGATCTCCTCATTAGCCCAATTGATAGGTAGTAAAGACTGTGTTTCAATTTTATCAAAATATACTGGATCAATTAATTCTGAACCATCTTCGTCAATTCCATCTGTATTGCAATCTAGTTTGAATTCTCTGATCTATGGAATGGTCATCCTCACCCAGTCCCATTTACGTACCTCATAATTATTTTCACAATCTTCCCAAAAGTCTTCTAGTTATAGGAAGTAACAATATCCTGCACCAAGCCATAGATTATCTTTGACATATCCTTTGCTGTCAAAAGGGAATCTCATAGTATAGGCATACAAGCTGATTTTTATCAGAGATCTCTCTATGTTTTGAGCATCTGTGGAAGATTTGCAGCTATAGTGACTAAGGCCAATGGGAAATGGGACTCCAGGTTTCCTCTTGTCTTTACATTTCCTGTTAAGTGAACCAATTTGCCTGCATAGTTCTATCAATATCATCTTGTCATCTACATATCTAGGTAACTTATATGGATATCCATCAAACCCGCCAACTCTCAGATATGTAAATCTAGGATATTGGATGAAGTAACTCCCATATATTTTGATTAAACTGGCAGCTTCTGGTGATATCCGGAGTGTAGTGTTACCTTGAAGTTCTCTTTCGGCATGTAGATGATAATGTCCTTGACAATAATGTGCCACAATAGCTGAAATGATGATGTCCCCTGACAGCTCTTTGCAAAGAGTTCGCTGCTTTGCTATCATGCCCACATTGTCCTTGTGGTCACAACACACATCACACGTATCATAGCCACATCTGTCATGTGGTTATGACACGAGATATGAAAAACTTTTCTCACACTGCACTAAAAGCCCCCTCGCATGCGTAAGCATGCTCGGTGGTGTTCTCTCAAGGCGAAAACACTACAGTTTTCGGCGGGATATAAGTACAATTGCGTGCAACCAGACGCAAATAGACCAACAAGAAGGTCTCTACGACGCCGTTAACGTCATTGCAAGAGTGAGATTACCAAGGTTCCTAAATCTAAATCTCGGCAAATTTTCGGTAGCATAACGTCTTACGGCGTTAGTGGGAATTACTCAACACTATTTTACGCACGTGGTTCGCTGATAGATTAACAACTTCCCACAACACCTTGTTCTGACTAAACCGACTCGTGATCTCCCTATTTAGTCATTTTTCAGCAAGGCACGGTTGTCTGTCTCCTCTCTTGCTTCTTGAAACATACTCCTCCTACGACTTGGCATTCTCAACAAGGCGGTTTGTTTGCTCTCTCTTCCCTTTTCTCTGGGTCTTAATTTTGATTGTATTTTTATCGCACTTACCTTAACTATTTCTCTGATAATTTAGTTTATTTATATTTCGGTCTCTCTCTCTTTCATTTTCCTTTCTTCATATTGGGCATCAATCAGGGTTATCACTATTTCTATTGTTAATATTAAACCTAACTTCTGGATGATCCAGGTCACATAGGCTGGTTTACTACTTCGCTGGACTCAGTCTCCTAGTCTTCTCCGATCTAGGTTTCTTCTCTTGTATGTATTAATTAAACTTGTTCCTAAGCAAATTTTTGGCTGGAGGGTCCATCGACTTAGTTCTCTTATCCCATGTGGGAATTGTCGCACATTTTCTCCTCTGTGTTTTTCCAATGTTACTTTTTCTTCTTCTGACTCTCTTACAGGTTTACTTATATGGACGTTTACTACAGTTGAGATTAAAATGGCCTCACATGGAATGTCTGTGATGACTCCTTAAGTTTATTTCTAGTGACCTTTTAAGCAAGGTGACGTGTAATTTTCCTCTTCATTTTCCCGGTTATTGAACCGCGTTGATAGTGAAACTTCCGAGAAACTCTTCCCGGAGTAACACAGTAAATTCCTTTATGCTCTCTTTAAATTATAATTTTATTTTCTCTTAATTATAATTACTATTGTTATTATTACTAATAATTAATATTAATACTCTTTGTTGTAAATCCTATATCATTGTTAATATATGTAGGAGGTTCTCCTCTTTATAAAACCCTGATCAAGGAAGCATAAATTCTTTGGTTGTTTTGTTCAACACTTAATAAAACCTAACTGTGAATATATATTTTTTGTTTTATTTTAATTTGCAAATCTCCTTGTTACGAATTATAGAGAGGGCCTCATAAAATGGTCCATGAAACCTCTTCTATGTATATATATCCCATATATATAAATATATATATGTAATATATATACATATAGAACTATATATATAATTATATCTATATTGATTTACAATTCCCTTTCAAAACATAAGGTATAAATAGAGATAATTATATATATATATATATATATATATATATATATATATATATATATATATATATATATATATATATATATATATATATATATATATATATATATATATATATATATATATATATATATATATATATATATATATATATATAAGACATATATTATGCCAACCAAGTGGAATATCCACAAACAAAACATATATATATTTTTTTGTTATTTAAATGAACCAATGCATATATGTTAGGGCTAAATAGCCCTAACTTTTTTTTTTATGCTTAACATTTTATATTTTTGCTGTGACAGGGGACTGGCGGTAGGGGTCGGGCCGCACAGAGGGACGGAGGCTGCAAGAAACAGCGGCGACGAAGCGCTGCTGTGGAGCGGAGTTAAGAGCTCCATGGGGTCGAAGGGGTGGAGGGATGTGGGGAGCTCCCACATCCCACGATGTGGGGTGTGGGTGGGGCTCCGCCCCTCCCCACACCTCTAATAAAACAAATGGAGACTGCGGTGGGGATTACTCCCCACCGCCCACCGTGCAAGCTTTGACTGTGTTTTACACAGCGATTTCTAATTTCGCTTATATTTTGGCGGCCATAAATTTTAATACAAGTTTATTATTATTCAATGATAATTACATATCAATTTATATATATATTTTAGTTTTTAGAATATCTCATAATTCTGTCAAAATGATAATTAAATAACAACTGTTATATATATATAGATATATATATATATATATTTATATTTATATCTATATTTCATAATTTTCTCAAATTAAACACTTTATTTAGTTTCTTTTAGTCAATTAAAATGATCAGGTAATAAAGGTTATATATATATACTTAAGAAAATGAAGTTTTTTTTTTATCAGTTTATTTCAGCAATTAATACATGTCCATTTCAACTTTTGGGACAAACAGAAGTAATTATATAATAGATTTTCTTTAAAACTTACAAAATAACTGAATCGATTACTTATGAAGAAGAAAACTTAATCATTTATAAACTATCTTTTCCATTAGAACAATGAACCATAAAACTGACCTTTTAATTAGTTTAGCAGTTCTATTCTTCTAATTACATAAACAAACTCAGATTAGATTGCAAATAAGAAATGAACTCTTCCTTTCAAAAGGTTTACAAAGCAACATAACTTGAAAATTTAAGGTATTTGTTTACCACATTCATATTACAAAAAAGTTAACTCTTCCACTACAAATAGCAAGAGAATTTGAAACCATGGATACATACAACTAACTTCTCAGATATGAACTTCCTTCTCCCAACAATATACAACTGATAGCTTGTGACAACCAAGTAAAAGTCCATCAATAACAAGATCAGGGAGGTGATTTACTTCACTCCCAGGGTAACAATAAATGACAACAATAACAAGAGAGGTGCTCTCTCTTCAAATCTAATGAAATGAACCTGGCCTAATTCTCATGACAAAGAAGAATAAGCTGTTTCTTCATAAATATCCAACCAGAACCTCCAAGAGAAAACCTGCGTATCAAAGATAAACAAAGAAGAAAACACCACTCATCTAGCTCTCCTCCCTTCCATAGACCCGCAAGAGGGTCACCCCCGAGCTAGGGAGACCATACTCACACCTCGGTAACTCAAGCACTCCACTTCACAACAGTAACAACAACAATCCCAAAGCACACAAACACCCGTGGGTAATTTACACAACACGGAAACTCAACTACAGTGAGTTTCATAAGGGGCAGGAGAGTGGACACACTCGACTCCAGAGTGTCACCCTTACAGATAAGTTAACCAATACAATTTCTCTTGGTCTCAAACCAAGTTTGATCACAAATTTTTAAGAAAATCTGTATTTGACTCTCAAGTCAAAGATACAGTCATAGATACATGCCCTCAAGGCTTTCAACATCCCAAAAGATGGAAACAGGTATGCACCCGAGGAGGATCTCTCCTCCCCTACCCCAAACTTGATGAGCATTTCTCCCAAGTGGGAGAAGCTCCGTCAAATAACCCGACAACAAACCCCACAGAAAACAAATCTAAACACAAATTCACACACTTTACATACACATTCAGCTATACGAAATAAAGGTAAAAATCAAACCAACCTTACAAAGCCCTCCTGGAATGAAACTGTTGCAGAGCCCACAGAGTTATCTTCCAACCTTAGCCACCAACTCCCTCTCCCTTCTCTCTCCTGCAAGCTAACTTTTCTATTTTTTTGCAAAATAAGAATGAAATTCTCCCCAAAATTCAACTCACTCTCTCTCATCCCAAAATTGGAAACAAATAACCCCAAATTCTTTTTAGTTTTGAGGAATGGGGAGGTGACACTTGTCACCTCCTCACTCTCCCCCAAAACCACTATTCTGTCTTGGTGGCTTATGTCACTCACCCTTCCCAAGAGTACTCCTTATTCCTCCCCTCATGTCATTCCTCTTACGCATGGGAGAAATAAAAGGAGTTAATGGGGAAAAAGACAGGTGACCCATGCCCCTTCTTCCCTCCTTCACATGGGTGTCCCCACAGCACATGGGGGAATCTCACTAATGGAGGGGGTGACTTCAAGTCAATCCTTCAATAATGGATGGGCTTGTAGTCATCTCTTACCTTGGGGATTGTAGAGGGATGGGTTGGGTGTTGGTACAACCCATCATGTCCCCTCCATACCTCCAATTTTCGCCACTTAACTTCAGGGGGAAGTTAAGATGACTAGATGGAGGTTACTCAAGGGTTACCCATGCCAAATGGGCCCCTGGACCCATGGGGTATAACCCAGGGTCAACTTTAACCCATACAAGACACCCCTGGTCAAGGTAAAGCACAAGAAAAGGCCTCATAAATTTAAATAAAATAAGGAAATTCAAATTCAATCTTTTTTTTACAACACAAATTATAAAATAATGTTACATGAGGGTAACCTAACCCACCCGACCATACAAAAGACCACATTACATCATCACATCAAACACAGAGATCTTGGTTCCTCGTGGAACCAAATCGGCTTAACAGGGAATAACAAATAACGAGGTGCGGAATGATCTCCGAAATCTGTGGTTCGATTAGTAATTCCTACACACTAAATTACAAGATTAGTAACCACATAAAATCATCATAGCCGAAGCAACTTAAAAACATGCATTATCATGACATAGTTCTAATTAACATAAATGAAATCATATTACAATTTTCCATCATCACCTATTTAACTTTTCTGAAATGTAAACTTATCCAAACATCACCCAATTAGTTTTTCCGAAATCATAATAAAGTTTAATAGTTTGACAATTCCGGGAACTGCTATCCCATAAACATAAAAAAGTAACAATAACAGTAATGTAAATAGTCATAACAACATAAGTAAAAAGGGTGGTCCTCACATCCTCTCCCCCTAAGACGGTACTTCCTCCTGGAAGTCGTCAAAAAGGTGAGGATAAAGGGTCTTCAGTCTCTCTGCATCTTCCCATGTCACTGTGACTTCGTCGTATAGGTCCCACTGGACTCTAACCTGGTCCAGCTCTCGACCTCGAAGGGCCAGCATCTGACTAGCCAATATGCGAATTAGCTCCAACACCAGCTGTCCGTCTGCCTCTACCTGAAGAGCACTCCAATCCAACACGTGAGATAAGTCAGAAATATATTGACGTAAAATTGATACATGAAATACATCGTGGATACGTGACAGGCTAGGTGGCAAGGCTAGATGATAGGCTACTGGTCCTATCCGCTCCAAAATTTTGAAAGGTCCTACAAATCGAGGTGCGAGCTTAGAGCCTTTTCCGTAACGAATTGGACTCTTGTGCGGCCGCACCCTCAAAAATACTCTTTCCCCCACAGAGAAGCTTTGGTCTGTCCTCTTAGCATCGGCATACTTTTTCTGCCTATCCTGTGCTTCCTGAAGTCTCTGTCTAATCTGTCTGACCTGCTGTTCCATATTCTGAACTATCTCTAGACCGATGACCGTTCTGTCCTCTATTTGATCCCAACTCAAAGGTGTTCTGCAAGGTCTGCCATATAACGCCTGGAAAGGAGGCATACCCAATGAGCTATGATACCCATTATTGTAGGCGAACTCAACTAGATATAGGTACTCCTCCCATCTAGACTGATGGTCCATCACATACATGCGAAGCATGTCTTCTAACACCTGGTTAACTCTCTCTATTTGTCCGTCAGTTTTCGGATGATAGGCTGAACTGAAGTTGAGTTGTGTGCCCAACGCCTGATGTAAGGCTCTCTAGAACGATGAAGTAAATATGGAGTCTCTGTCAGATATAATGCAGCAAGGTACCCCATGAAGTCTAACAATCTGATCCAGAAACACCTTTGCCACTGATGGTGCATTGTATGTTGTGCATATTGGTGAAAAATGCGCCACTTTGGTCAGCTTGTCAACTGTCACCATAATAGCATCATGGCGACGTGATGACATAGGTAGACCAACGATAAAATCCATAGAAATGGTGTCCCATTTCCATTCGGGTATCTCGTGAGGGTACAACAGTCCCACTGGATGCTGGTGTTCGGCCTTGACCCTCTGACATTCCAGGCAACGAGCAACAAATTCGGCAATGTCACGCCTCATCCCAGCCCAATGATAGAGCTGTCGTAAGTTAGCATGCATCTTCTTTGCTCCTGGGTGTGCTGCATAGGGTGCTCTATGAGCCTCTGATAGGATTACTGTATGAAGATTACCCACATGGGGTACATAGATGCGCTGCCGATGTCGAAGCATACCATCAAACTCAAGGGTATATCCTGTAAATTTGCCCTCAAGGGCCTTCTGATTTAGTAATGCCTGCTGCACCTCAAGAAACCATTCGTCCTCCGGTAAATGCTGTAAGATGCAATCTTTCAAGTCCACCGTCAAGGTCAGGGTTAGGATCTCGTGGCGCCTTCGACTCAACGCATCAGCGACCACGTTCTCCTTCCCCTTGATGTAGTGGACATCGAAGTCGTATTCGCATAGGAATTCCATCCAACGTCATTGGCGGGCATTCAAATTGGGCTGTGTAAAAATATACTGCAAACTATGATGATCCGAATGGAGTTCAAAGCGTCGACCTAGGAGAAAGTGTCTCCAGCGGACCAAAGCATGAACAACTGCTGCGAGCTCTAAGTCATGAGTAGGATAGTTTAACTCATGTGTCTTTAGTTTCCGCGATTCGTATGCGATCGCTCGACCATCCTGCATAAGCACGGCTCCCAAACCTTCTAATGATGCATCTGTACAAACTACAAACTCCTCTGTAGGATCTGGGACCGCTAAAATAGGAGCACGAGTAAGACGCTCCTTGAGGACGCCAAAAGCCTTTTCACACTGCTCGGTCTGAATGAAACCCTTCCCTTTTCACTGAAGGGAAGTGATGGGATGTGCTATCCTGGAGAAGCCCTCGACAAACCGATGATAATACCTGGCTAACCCCATAAAGCTTCAGACCTCTGTCACGTTAGTGGGTGCCGGCCATTCCTGGATTGCTCTAATTTTAGATGGATCTACGGAGATGCCATCGCCTGATAAAATGTGTCCCAAATACTGCACCTCTGTCCTGAAGAAGGCACACTTCGCCAAGTTGCCATAAAGCTGCTGCTCTCGTAATTGCTGCAAAACTTGACACAAGTGCTCCACATGCTCCTCCTCAGTCCATGAATAAATCAAAATGTCATCTAGGAATATTATCACGAACCGATCTAGGTACGTGCGGAACACCCCGTTCATGAGACTCATGAATACTGCAGGAGTGTTTGTCAACCCGAAGCATACCACTATGAATTTGTAATGGCCATATCTGGTTCGAAAAGTAGTTTTATGAATATCTACCTCCGTGATGCGCAATTGGTGATACCCAGATTTTAGATCAATTTTTGAGAACACTCTGGCTCCCTGCATCTAATAAAAAAGGTCGTCAATCCTAGGCAGAGGATAACGGTTCTTCACCGTCACCTTGTTCAACTGTCTGTAGTCCATACATAAACGAAGAGACCCATCCTTCTTCTTCACGAAGATAACCGGTGCGCCCCATGGCGAAATGCTAGGTCGGATGTGCCCCTTCTCAAGTAATTCCTCTAACTGCAGCTTAAGTTCGGTGAGTTCATGTGTAGTCATCCTATAGGGTGCACGGGATATCGGTTCTGCACCCGGCACTAAGTCGATGTGAAAGTCCACTTCTCTGCGTGGAGGCATACCTGGTAATTCCGGCAGAAATACATCGGCAAACTCTCTAAGGACAGGGTGATCATCTAAAGTAGCCTCAGGTTCTTCCTCTGCTCTATCACTAACCGTGATGGCAAACATCTGGTATCCCTTCCGCATACAACGCTTAAGCTGCTGAGCGGATATCATACTAACAGCCGTGGGCTTTTGAATGCCCACTATTTCAACCGACGAACCATGATCGTCTAAACAACTAATCATCCTCTGGCGGCAGTCAAGGTTGGCCCTATGTGCCGCAAGCCAATCCATACCCAGAACTAATCTGTAAGATCCTAATGGCATAATCCTAAGGTCACATGTTGTGGTGAATGATCCCAATGTGATCTCACAATCTCTAACCAAGGAATCTACTGACATCCTGGCCCCTGAGGCCAACTCAACTTCCCACCTAATGTCTTGCCTAGAAGCCACCAGCCTGCAACGCTCCACTAACGATGTAGACAAAAAGAAGTCAGTAGCTCCTAAGTCAAAAAGGATCGAGATGGGAAAGTCTCTGATCGTACCTGCTGCCTCTATGACTGAGGCCTGGAAATCGGCCTGGTGGTTATCAACCGCTGCAAACATGTGGTGGGATCTGCCCACGTCACCTACGGTCTGCTCAGATCCTCTTGATCAAGGCTGTCCCCCCGCAGTAAATCCCTGCGGGCACTCTCTAGCCAGATGCCCTGCCCCACCACACACATAACATGGTCCTCTAACCTGTAACTGCCCTAACTGTGTTCTGCCTGATTGTTGTTGCCCAGTCCATCCAGTGGATCCCTGTGAGTCTTTGTAAGACTGCTGGGACCTCGCGGGTCCTGCCGATGAACCCTGCTGTCTTTGATCTCTGCGTGAACCCTGCTGCTACCATCCAGGGTTCTGTCCTCCCTGACCCCTCTGTTGAAATTTGGATTTTTGCTGATGTTGCTGCTGCTATGGAGGCCTAGGAGGTAATGACGAAGGATTATATCCTCCTCTCTGTGTTGTGTTTTGAGGCCTTCGAAAGTTTTGCTGTTGTTGGGGATTACGTTCCTGGTACTGTGGGCGTGAATTCTACCCTCGTCCCTGAATTTCCTCTGATATAAGGGCCTTTTCAACAGCCTCGCTCATGGTCTAGGGATTTGCCATACGAATTGGTCCTGTTATCCCGTGATTTAGCCCTCTGATGAATTTGTGTATTAAAATTTTCTCGTCATGGAGGTATTCCGCGTAACGAGAAAGCTCAATGAATCGACTCTCATACTGAGTAACAGTGAGTCCCCTCTGCTGTAAATCATGGAACTCATCAATCCTGCGCTGTCTGTAATGTTCTGACAAATATCACGCATTAAAGCACTCTATGAAAGTGTCCCATGTGAGTGTCTCTACGGAAAGTCAGCGCTTACACTCATCTGTGCGCCACCAGGTAGCTGCAGCATCCCTTAGAAGGTGGACTGCCACTCATGCTTTCATGTTGCTTCCATATGGTCGCAACGCGAAACACCTGTCTAAACTAATCAACCAAGCCTCGGCCACAGCTCCCTCTATAGCACCTGCGAAGGTGGGTGGGTTGAGCCTAAGTAGATCTCTGATGGGGTCTCCTCTGTCTCTAAGTCTCACAACTGGCTCTTCCACACCATCCTCATACAATCCATGATGAACCTATTCTGCCCTCTGGTTCTCATCTCGTCTCAAAGGTCTCGGAGGACTCCTGCTCCGTGCACGGAAAGCTGACCCTACCTCCTCTACTGTTGTGTCGGGAATCTCAACGAAGGGCTCCACACGTGGCACCTCTAGTGGATCAACGTGGGGCTCCTCACGTGGCTCAATACGTGACTCGGCACGTGGCTCCTCTCGCGGATCAACACGAGGCTCTACACGTGGCTCAGGAATCACTGGCGGTAACCTATCTAACATAGCCTGTAGTATCTGTAAGATCTGTGGACCTATATCCAATACTGGTGTCGCCTGTGGTACTAGTGGTGCTTGTGGTACAGGTGGTGCAGGTGGTGCTGCTGTAACTACGGGTGCCAGTCCCTCAGCTGAGGAATCGCTATGCACCTCGACTGACGCTGTGTGGTGTGATCGTGCTCGTCGAACACGTCAGGGAGGCATCCTACAAAACAAGGTAGAAACTAATTAGCCAAAGTTGCAGAATAATAACGTGCCCAAATACGCCCAGTGTTTAAACCCTGCTCTGATACCAAATGTCATGCCCACATTGTCCTTGTGGTCACAACACACATCACACGTGTCATAGCCACATCTGTCATGTGGTTATGACATGAGATATGAAAAACTTTTCTCACACTGCCCTAAAAGCCCCCTCGCATGCGTAAGCATGCTCGGCGGTGTTCTCTCAAGGCGAAAACACTACAGTTTTCGGCGGGATATAAGTAGAATTGCGTGCAACCAGACGCAAACAGACCAACAAGAAGGTCTCTACGACGCCGTTAACATCATTGCAAGAGTGAGATTACCAAGGTTCCTAAATCTAAATCTCGGCAAATTTCTGGCAGCATAACGCCTTACGGCGTTAGTGGGAATTACTCAACACTATTTTACGCACGTGGTTCGCTGATAGATTAACAACTTCCCACGACGCCTTGTTCTGACTAAACCGACTCGTGATCTCCCTATTTAATCATTTTTTAGCAAGGCACGGTTCTCCTCTCTTGCTTCCTGAAACATACTCCTCCTACGACTTGGCATTCTCAACAAGGCGGTTTGTAGTGGAAGAGTTAGTGGAGCTTAAATTCTTTGGTTGTTTTGTTCAACACTTAATAAAACCTAACTGGGAATATATATTTTTTGTTTTATTTTAATTTGCAAATCTCCTTGTTATGAATTATAGAGAGGGCCTCATAAAATTGTTTCAAATTCTCTTGCTATTTGTAGTGGAAGAGTTACCTTTTCTGTAATATGAATGTGGTAAACAAATACCTTAAATTTTCAAGTTATGTTGCTTTGTAAACCTTTTGAAAGGAAGAGTTCATTTCTTATTTACAATCTAATCTGAGTTTGTTTATGTACTTAGAAGAATAGAACTGCTAAACTAATTAAAAGGTCCGTTTTATGGTTCATTGTTCTAATGGAAAAGATAGTTTATAAATGATTAAGTTTTCTTCTTCATAAGTAATGGATTCAGTTATTTTGTAAGTTTTAAAGAAAATCTATTATATAATTACTTCTGTTTGTCCCAAAAGTTGAAATGGACATGTATTAATTGCCGAAATAAACTGATAAAAAAAAAGCTTCATTTTCTTAAGTATATATATAATCTTTATTACCTGATCATTTTAATTGACTAAAAGAAACTGAATAAAGTGTTTAATTTGAGAAAATTATGAAATATAGATATAAATATAAATATATCTATATATATATATAAATATATATATATATATATAATAGTTGTTATTTAATTATCATTTTGACAGAATTATGAGATATTCTGCAAACTGAAATATATATATATATCTATATATATATATATATTAATTGATCTGTAATTATCATTGAATAATAATAAACTCGTATTAAAATTTATGGCCGCCGAAATAAAAGCGAAATTAGAAATCGCTGTGTAAAACACAGTCAAAGCTTGCACGGTGGGCGGTGGGGAGTAATCCCCACCGCAGTCTCCATTTGTTTTATTAGAGGTGTGGGGAGGGGCGGAGCCCCACCCACACCCCACATCGTGGGATGTGGGAGCTCCCCACATCCCTCCACCCCTTCGACCCCGCGGAGCTCTTAACTCTGCTCCACAGCAGTGCTTCACCGCCGCTCTTTCTTGCGGCCTCCGTCCCTCTGTGCGGCCCGACCCCTGCCGCCAGTCCCCTGTCATAGCAAAAATATTGTTCATATTTCGGTCTCTCTCTCTTTCATTTTCCTTTCTTCATATTGGGCATCAATCAGGGTTATCACTGTTTCAATTGTTAATATTAAACCTAACTTCTGGATGATCCAGGTCACATAGGCTGGTTTACTACTTCGCTGGACTTGGTCTCCTAGTCTTCTCCGATCTAGGTTTCTTCTCTTGTATGTATTAATTAAACTTGTTCCTAAGCAAATTTTTGGCTGGAGGGTCCAGCGACTTAGTTCTCTTATCCCATGTGGGAATTGTCGCGCATTTTCTCCTCTGTGTTTTTCCAATGTTACTTTTTCTTCTTCTGACTCTCTTACAGGTTTACTTATATGGACGTTTACTACAGTTGAGATTAAAATGGCCTCACATGGAATGTCTATGATGACTCCGTAAGTTTATTTCTAGTGACCTTTTAAGCAAGGTGACGTGTAATTTTCCTCTTCATTTTCCTGGTTATTGAACCGCGTTGATAGTGAAACTTCCGAGAAACTCTTCCCGGAGTAACACAGTAAATTCTTTTATGCTCTCTTGAAATTATAATTTTATTTTCTCTTAATTATAATTACTGTTGTTATTATTACTAATAATTAATATTAATACTCTTCTGACCTGGTGGCTTATGTCACTCACCCTTCCCAAGAGTACTCCTTATTCCTCTCCTCATGTCATTCCTCTTACGCATGGGAGAAATAAAAGGAGTTAATGGGGAAAAAGACAGGTGACCCATGCCCCTTCTTCCCTCCTTCACATGGGGGAATCTCACTAATGGAGGGGGTGACTTCAAGTCAATCCTTCAATAATGGATGGGCTTGTAGTCATCTCTTACCTTGGGGATTGTAGAGGGATGGGTTGGGTGTTGGTACAACCCATCATGTCGCCTCCATACCTCAAATTTTCGCCACTTAACTTCAGGGGGAAGTTAAGATGACTAGATGGAGGTTACTCAAGGGTTACCCATGCCAAATGGGCCCCTGGACCCATGGGGTATAACCCAGGGTCAACTTTAACCCATACAAGACACCCCTGGTCAAGGTAAAGCACAAGAAAAGGCCTCATAAATTTAAATAAAATAAGGAAATTCAAATTCAATCTTTTTTTACAACACAAATTATAAAATAATGTTACATGAGGGTAACCTAACCCACCTGACCATACAAAAGACCACATTACATCATCACATCAAACACAAAGAGATCTTGGTTCCTCGTGGAACCAGATCGGCATAACAGAGAATAACAAATAACGAGGTGCGGAATGATCTCCGAAATCTATGGTTCGATTAGTAATTCCTACACACTAAATTACAAGATCAGTAACCACATAAAATCATCATAGCCGAAGCAACTTAAAAACATGTATTATCATGACATAGTTCTAATTAACATAAATGAAATCATATTACAATTTTAATAGTTTGACAATTCCGGGAACTGCTATCCCACAAACATAAAAAAACTAATAATAACAGTAATGTAATAGTCATAACAACATAAGTAAAAAGGGTGGTCCTCACATCCTCACAGAATAGTGGTTTTGGGGGCGAGTGAGGAGGTGACAAGTGTCACCTCCCCATTCCTCAAAACTGAAAAGAATTTGGGGTTATTTGTTTCCAATTTTGGGATGAGAGGGAGTGAGTTGAATTTTGGGGCAAATTTCATTCTTATTTTGCAAAAAAATAGAAAAGTTAGCTTGCCGGAGAGAGAAGGGAGAGGGAGTTGGTGGATAAGGTTTGAAGAGAACTCTGTGGGCTCTGCAACAGTTTCATTCCAGGAGGGCTTTGTAAGGTTGGTTTGATTTTTACCTTTATTTCGTATAGCTGAATGTGTATGTAAAGTGTGTGAATTTGTGTTTAGATTTGTTTTCTGTGGGGTTTGTTGTTAGGTTGTTTGACAGAGCTTCTTCCACTTGGGAGAAATGCTCATCAAGTTTGGGGTAGGGGAGGAGAGATCCTCCTCGGGTGCATACCTGTTTCCATCTTTTGGGATGTTGAAAGCCTTGAGGGCATGTATCTGTGACTGTATCTTTGACTTGAGAGTCAAATACAGATTTTCTTAAAAATTTGTGATCAAACTTGGTTTGAGACCAAGAGAAATTGTATTGGTTAACTTATCTGTAAGGGTGACACTCTGGAGTAAAGTGTGTCCACTCTCCTGCCCCTTATGAAACTCATTGTAGTTGAGTTTTTGTGTTGTGTAAATTACCCAGGGGTGTTTGTGTGCTTTGGGATTGTTGTTGTTACTGTTGTGAAGTGGAGTGCTTGAGTTACCCAGATGTGAGTATGGTCTCCCTAGCTCGGGGGTGACCCTCTTGCGGGTCTACGGAAGGGAGGAGAGCTAGATGAGTGGTGTTTTCTTCTTTGTTTGTCTTTGATACGCAGGTTTTCTCTTGGAGCTTCTGGTTGGATATTTATAAAGAAACAGCTTATTCTTCTTTGTCATGAGAATTAGGCTAGGTTCATTTCATTAGATTTGAAGAGAGAGCACCTCCCTTGTTATTGTTGTCATTTATTGTTACCCTGGGCGTGAAGGAAATCACCTCCCTGATCTTGTTATTGATGGACTTTTACTTGGTTGTCACAAGCTATCAGTTGTATATTGTTGGGAGAAGGAAGTTCATATCTGGGAAGTTAGTTGTATGTATCCATGGTTTCAAATTCTCTTGCTATTTGTAGTGGAAGAGTTAACTTTTCTGTAATATGAATGTGGTAAACAAATACCTTAAATTTTCAAGTTATGTTGCTTTGTAAACCTTTTGAAAGGAAGAGTTCATTTCTTATTTGCTAATCTGAGTTTGTTTATGTAATTAGAAGAATAGAACTGCTAAACTAATTAAAAGGTCAGTTTTATGGTTCATTGTTCTAATCGAAAAGATAGTTTATAAATGATTGCATTTTCTTCTTCATAAGTAATGGATTCAGTTATTTTGTAAGTTTTAAAGAAAATCTATTATATAATTACTCCTGTTTGTCCCAAAAGTTGAAATGGACATGTATTAATTGCTGAAATAAACTGATAAAAAAAACTTCATTTTCTTAAGTATATATATATAATCTTTATTACTTGATCATTTTAATTGACTAAAAGAAACTGAATAAAGTGTTTAATTTGAGAAAATTATGAAATATAGATATAAATATAAATATATATATATATATAAATATATATATATATCTATATATATATATATAACAGTTGTTATTTAATTATCATTTTGACAGAATTATGAGATATTCTAAAAACTGAAATATATATATATATATATATATATATTAATTGATATGTAATTATCATTGAATAATAATAAACTCGTATTAAAATTTATGGCCGGCGAAATAAAAGCGAAATTAGAAATCATTGTGTAAAACACAGTCAAAGCTTGCACAGTGGGCGGTGGGGAGTAATCCCCACCGCAGTCTCCATTTGTTTTATTAGAGGTGTGGGGAGGGGCGGAGCCCCACCCACACCCCACATCGTGGGATGTGGGAGCTCCCCACATCCCTCCACCCCTTCGACCCCGCGGAGCTCTTAACTCCGCTCCATAGCAGCGCTTCACCACTGCTATTTCTTGCGGCCTCCGTCCCTCTGTGCGGCCCGACCCCTGCCGCCAGTCCCCTGTCACAGCAAAAATATAAAATGTTAAGCATAACAAAAAAAGTTAGGGCTATTTAGCCCTAACATATATGCATTGGTTCATTTAAATAACAAAAATATATATATATATGTTTTGTTTGTGGATATTCCACTTGGTTGGCATAATATATGTCTTATATATATATCATATATATATAGATAGATATATATAGATATAATTATCTCTATTTCTACCTTATGTTTTGAAAGGTAATTGTAAATCAATATAGATATAATTATATATATAGTTCTATATGTATATATATTACATATATATATTTATATATATGGGATATATATAGATAGAAGAGGTTTCATGGACCATTTTATGAGGCCCTCTCTATAATTCATAACAAGGAGATTTGCAAATTAAAATAAAACAAAAAATATATATTCACAGTTAGGTTTTATTAAGTGTTAAACAAAACAACCAAAGAATTTATGCTTCCTTGATCCGGGTTTTATAAAGAGGAGAACCTATGATCAAACTTGGTTTGAGACCAAGAGAAATTGTATTGGTTAACTTATCTGTAAGGGTGACACTCTGGAGTCGAGTGTGTCCACTCTCCTACCCCTTATGAAACTCACTGTAGTTGAGTTTCCGTGTTGTGTAAATTATCCACGGGTGTTTGTGTGCTTTGGGATTGTTGTTGTTACTATTGTGAAGTGGAGTGCTTGAGTTACCCAGGTGTGAGTATGGTCTCCCTAGCTTGGGGGTGACCCTCTTGCGGGTCTACGGAAGGGAGGAGAGCTAGATGAGTGGTGTTTTCTTCTTTGTTTGTCTTTGATACGCAGGTTTTCTCTTGGAGCTTCTGGTTGGATATTTATGAAGAAACAACTTATTCTTCTTTGTCATGAGAATTAGGCCAGGTTCATTTCATTAGATTTGAAGAGAGAGCACCTCTCTTGTTATTGTTGTCATTTATTGTTACGCTGGGAGTGAAGGAAATCACCTCCCTGATCTTGTTATTGATGGACTTTTATTTGGTTGTCACAAGCTATCAGTTGTATATTGTTGGGAGAAGGAAGTTCATATCTGAGAAGTTAGTTGTATGTTGCCCACATTGTCCTTGTGGTCACAACACACATCACACGAGTCATAGCCACATCTGTCATGTGGTTATGACACGAGATATGAAAAACTTTTCTCACACTGCCCTAAAAGCCCCCTCGCATGCGTAAGCATGCTCGGCGGTGTTCTCTCAAGGTGAAAACACTACAGTTTTTGGCGGGATATAAGTACAATTGCATGCAACCAGATGCAAACAGACCAACAAGAAGGTCTCTACGACGCCGTTAACGTCATTGCAAGAGTGAGATTACCAAGGTTCCTAAATCTAAATCTCGGCAAATTTTCGGCAGCGTAACGCCTTACGGCGTTAGTGGGAATTACTCAACACTATTTTACGCACGTGGTTCGCTGATAGATTAACAACTTCTCACGACGCCTTGTTCCGACTAAACTGATGCGTGATCTCCCTATTTAGGCATTTTTCAGCAAGGCACGGTTGTTTGTCTCCTCTCTTGCTTCCTGAAACATACTCCTCCTACGACTTGGCATTCTCAACAAGGTGGTTTGTTTGCTCTCTCTTCCCTTTTCTCTGGGTCTTAATTTTGATTGTATTTTTATCGCACTTACCTTAACTATTTCTCTGATAATTTAGTTTGTTTATATTTTGGTCTCTCTCTCTCTCATTTTCCTTTCTTCATATTGGGCATCAATCAGGGTTATCACTGTTTCTATTGTTAATATTAAACCTAACTTCTGGATGATCCAGGTCACATAGGCTGGTTTACTACTTCGCTGGACTCGGTCTCCTAGTCTTCTCCGATCTAGGTTTCTTCTCTTGTATGTATTAATTAAACTTGTTCCTAAGCAAATTTTTGGCTGGAGGGTCCATCGACTTAGTTCTCTTATCCCATGTGGGAATTGTCGCGCATTTTCTCCTCTGTGTTTTTCCAATGTTACTTTTTCTTCTTCTGACTCTCTTACAGGTTTACTTATATGGATGTTTACTACAGTTGAGATTAAAATGGCCTCACATGGAATGTCCGTGATGACTCCTTAAGTTTATTTCCAGTGACCTTTTAAGCAAGGTGACGTGTAATTTTCCTCTTCATTTTCCCGGTTATTGAACCGCGTTGATAGTGAAACTTCCGAGAAACTCTTCCCGGAGTAACACAGTAAATTCCTTTATGCTCTCTTTAAATTATAATTTTATTTTCTCTTAATTATAATTACTGTTGTTATTATTACTAATAATTAATATTAATACTCTTTATTGTAAATCCTATATCATTGTTAATATATGTAGGAGGTTCTCCTCTTTATAAAACCCTGATTAAGGAAGCATAAATTCTTTGGTTGTTTTGTTCAACACTTAATAAAACCTAACTGTGAATATATATTTTTTGTTTTATTTTAATTTGCAAATCTCCTTGTTATGAATTATAGAGAGGGCCTCATAAAATGGTCCATGAAACCTCTTCTATGTATATATATCCCATATATATAAATATATATATGTAATATATATACATATAAAACTATATATATAATTATATCTATATTGATTTACAATTCCCTTTCAAAACATAAGGTATAAATAGAGATAATTATATATATATATATAAAAGACATATATTATGCCAACCAAGTGGAATATTCACAAACAAAACATATATATATTTTTTTGTTATTTAAATGAACCAATGCATATATGTTAGGGCTAAATAGCCCTAACTTTTTTTTTTATGCTTAACATTTTATATTTTTGCTGTGACAGGGGACTGGAGGCAGGGGTCGGGCCGCACAGAGGGACAGAGGCCGCAAGAAACAGCGGCGGCGAAGCGCTGCTGTGGAGTGGAGTTAAGAGCTCCGCGGGGTCGAAGGGGTGGAGAGATTTGGGGAGCTCCCACATCCCATGATGTGGGGTGTGGGTGGGGCTCTGCCCCTCCCCACACCTCTAATAAAACAGATGGAGACTGCGGTGGGGATTACTCCCCACCGCCCACCGTGTAAGCTTTGACTGTGTTTTACACAGCGATTTCTAATTTCGCTTTTATTTCGGCGGCCATAAATTTTAATACGAGTTTATTATTATTCAATGATAATTACATATCAATTAATATATATATATATATATATATATATATATATATATATATATATATATTAGTTTTCAGAATATCTCATAATTCTGTCAAAATGATAATTAAATAACAACTGTTATATATATATATAGATATATATATATATATATATTTATATATATATATATAGATATATATATATTTATATATATATAGATATATATATATTTATATATATATATATATTTATATTTATATCTATATTTCATAATTTTCTCAAATTAAACACTTTATTCAGTTTCTTTTCGTCAATTAAAATGATCAGGTAATAAAGATTATATATATATACTTCAGAAAATGAAGTTTTTTTTTTATCAGTTTATTTCGGCAATTAATACATGTCCATTTCAACTTTTGGGACAAACAGAAGTAATTATATAATAGATTTTCTTTAAAACTTACAAAATAACTGAATCCATTACTTATGAAGAAGAAAACTTAATCATTTATAAACTATCTTTTCCATTAGAACAATGAACCATAAAACTGACCTTTTAATTAGTTTAGCAGTTCTATTCTTCTAATTACATAAACAAACTCAGATTAGATTGCAAATAAGAAATGAACTCTTCCTTCACTCCCAGGGTAACAATAAATGACAACAATAACAAGAGAGGTGCTCTCTCTTCAAATGTAATGAAATGAACCTGGCCTAATTCTCATGACAAAGAAGAATAAGTTGTTTCTTCATAAATATCCAACCAGAAGCTCCAAGAGAAAACCTGCGTATCAAAGACAAACAAAGAAGAAAACACCACTCATCTAGCTCTCCTCCCTTCCATAGACCCGCAAGAGGGTCACCCCCGAGCTAGGGAGACCATACTCACACCTGGGTAACTCAAGCACTCCACTTCACAACAGTAACAACAACAATCCCAAAGCACACAAACACCCGTGGGTAATTTACACAACACAGAAACTCAACTACAGTGAGTTTCATAAGGGGCAGGAGAGTGGACACACTTGACTCCAGAGTGTCACCCTTACAGATAAGTTAACCAATACAATTTCTCTTGGTCTCAAACCAAGTTTGATCAAAAATTTTTAAGAAAATCTGTATTTGACTCTCAAGTCAAAGATACAGTCACAGATACATGCCCTCAAGGCTTTCAACATCCCAAAAGATGGAAACAGGTATGCACCCGAGGAGGATCTCTCCTCCCCTACCCCAAACTTGATGAGCATTTCTCCAAAGTGGGAGAAGCTCTGTCAAACAACCTGACAACAAACCCCACAGAAAACAAATCTAAACACAAATTCACACACTTTACATACACATTCAGCTATACGAAATAAAGGTAAAAATCAAACCAACCTTACAAAGCCCTCCTGGAATGAAACTGTTGCAGAGCCCACAGAGTTCTCTTCCAGCCTTAGCCACCAACTCCCTCTCCCTTCTCTCTCCTGCAAGCTAACTTTTCTATTTTTTTGCAAAATAAGAATGAAATTCTCCCCAAAATTCAACTCACTCTCTCTCATCCCAAAATTGGAAACAAATAACCCTAAATTCTTTTCAGTTTTGAGGAATGGGGAGGTGACACTTGTCACCTTCTCACTCTCCCCCAAAACCACTATTCTGTCCTGGTGGCTTATGTCACTCACCCTTCCCAAGAGTACTCCTTATTCCTCTCCTCATGTCATTCCTCTTACGCATGGGAGAAATAAAAGGAGTTAATGGGGAAAAAGACAGGTGACCCATGCCCCTTCTTCCCTCCTTCACATGGGGGAATCTCACTAATGGAGGGGGTGACTTCAAGTCAATCCTTCAATAATGGATGGGCTTGTAGTCATCTCTTACCTTGGGGATTGTAGAGGGATGGGTTGGGTGTTGGTACAACCCATCATGTCGCCTCCATACCTCCAATTTTCGCCACTTAACTTCAGGGGGAAGTTAAGATGACTAGATGGAGGTTACTCAAGGGTTACCCATGCCAAATGGGCCCCTGGACCCATGGGGTATAACCCAGAGACAAACTTTAACCCATACAAGACACCCCTGGTCAAGGTAAAGCACAAGAAAAGGCCTCATAAATTTAAATAAAATAAGGAAATTCAAATTCAATCTTTTTTTTACAACACAAATTATAAAATAATGTTACATGAGGGTAACTTAACCCACCCGACCATACAAAAGACCACATTACATCATCACATCAAACACAAAGAGATCTTGGTTCCTCGTGGAACCAGATCGGCTTAACAAGGAATAACAAATAACGAGGTGCGGAATGATCTCTGAAATCTGTGGTTCGATTAGTAATTCCTGCACACTAAATTACAAGATCAGTAACCACATAAAATCATCATAGCCGAAGCAACTTAAAAACATGCATTATCATGACATAGTTCTAATTAACATAAATGAAATCATATTACAATTTTCCATCATCACCTATTTAACTTTTCTAAAATGTAAACTTATCCAAACATCACCCAATTAGTTTTTCTGAAATCATAATAAAGTTTAATAGTTTGACAATTCCGGGAACTGCTATCCCACAAACATAAAAAAAATAACAATAACAGTAATGTAAATAGTCATAACAACATAAGTAAAAAGGGTGGTCCTCACATTTGCCTTGTTAACGAAATAGTTTTTCTTTAATTTGTCAACTATGGGGCTCTTCTTTCAGCATGTAACTGTTCACATGAGGTAGAACTCATGAGATAGTTCAATGACAAACGTTTATGGTGTCGACATTCGATGATGATTGCATGATTGTAGGATGTGTCCACCTTTTTCTTTATTCCCATTTGGTAATTAAAGAAACTGTTGTATTTTAACAAATGAAAGTGAATTTCACTTAGCCTTCACTTGAGTACAGTTTAAAACTTTGCATGACATTTAAAGGAAAACAACGTGCTCAAAAAGAGAAAAATAAAAAAAAAAACTTTAATTCTTGGTTGCATGTAAACTCGTGGACATACAACCGGGCACGTAAAAAATTATGTAAAAATGGGAAAACGTGGATGTAACCACAAGTGAGTGAAAACTTTATTATCTCCCCGAACCCATGCCATTGGTTAAAATGAAAGTGTACTACTTAAGAAAACTCACAAGTTGCGCATATTTAGCGAAAAGTGGAAATTCGTGCGAGTTTTGCGAGGATCACAATCAAATGCAAGATGGACTTAGTGAGAACCAAAAATTAACGTGGACTTAGTCCGAACAGAAAATAGACGCAAAGTAAAATATTACTAAGCCGTGAGTTTTGCCTTGGCATGAAAATTGCTTTGAAGCTTAAAATGGAGAGAAAATGAGACGAGGGAAAATGCCGTGATAATGAGTTATCAACATGATTTAAAAGTATGCAACGCAACCCCAAATGTATTTGAAACAAAAAATATGACTTCACACAGAGGATTAATTTTTTTTTTTTTTTGCAAGAAAGTTTTATACTTTGGATAGAAAGATTGGGGCAAATAGATGTTAAATTTAATAATCTACAAATAGAGATTAGAGACTTTCTTGATTAGTGTTGCTCTATACCATGAACTTCGAGATCTTTATATTTCTGGATGTATTTGGATGGTCACTATTAGGAAAACAGTGATCATCAACAAGCAAAATCTTTATAATGAGCTTAGTATGAAATTCATTAGATTCTTTAAGGGACAATCACAAATTAGTTATCACATGGGACCAGTTGAGGAATGGTTGCTCACTATTTTAAAGTTCAAGTACTCCATCAGATTCCAAGTGCATAAAGTCATTCCATCATTCAAGTTGTTACATGTACACTACGGTATCCCTACCTTGTATGTCGTGAAGTCTAATGTGACTATCAAAGTTAGACAAAATCTTTATGAAACTTATAACAAATAGTTGTTACCATTGCATAAATGGCTCACTAGGTGAAAGTGTTTATGAACTATTTTGTAATGGCACCAAATATATATGAAATATTTTTTGAGAAATGTTTAGAGACTATTTAGACATTGTATCCAGTGCTAATTTCAAATTTTAAATATTCTTTATAAATGTTCTAACTGTACTAATGCGTATGATAGCATTTTTTAAAATTTTCTTATCACATAATCAATGTCATTAAATCACGCAATCATGCCATTAATTTTTGGAATTAAATGTTATGAAACTCTAAAATAATTATACTTTAAAATAATTATTCTAATTTAAATTAAATATTCTGATTTAAAATAAACATGTATACTAAAATAGTAATAATATAAATATAATATTAGGATGTATACTAATATAGTTTAAATTAAATTGATTAAAAGGCACCTCGAGAAGAATATCTCTCAAATATAAGTATACTAATTATTACACCAGACAGCTCATTAATTTTTTTCAATAAAGTAAAGCAGCCACCATGAATCATCATCATTGCAATTAAGAACAGTAGATAGTACAGCATATTTAGAAAGAATGCTGAAAATCATAATATTGCTGAGGAAATCTACTCTAAAATTTAGCTTGCGACAATCTGAAGCGAGTAATACTAGTTTATGCTTGCCTCTAAACTTTCCGCTTTATAATTGTGGTAATATCCGTATTATAGACGATGAATACTTCACACAATAAGCTGTAAATCGAACGATTGCCACTTAGCTTGCGACAATCTGAAGCGGACAAGCCTTGGGAGCAGTTTTGCTTTCCTCACGACAGTGACAACACAGCACCAGGAATAGTACATGGACAATGATTCAAACCATGTTAAACATTAGTTTACAAAGAAAGAGCTCAAAACGTGAACCTCACACTTCCAAAACCAAACCGTCCGTAATAATACAATCGAAATCAAAAGACTCAAAATCTATTAGATCTTCAATTCAAAATTTTCTCCAGTCAAATTACAATGGGAAATGGGCACATAGTTGAATTTCACAGGGCAAATGAAAAATATCTCGCATTTCAAAGGTAATTTTTTTTCAGAATCCAGCTTTCACCGTTATATTCTTTGGATTCTCAAATGAAGCCAAAAATTTTTATAAAAATTGTTCAATCCAACCACAAGTCCTTCAAAAAGCTCACAAAAAAACACTCAATCCAACCACAAATCCTTCAAAAAGTTCAAATCTTAAAAAAACCTTCGAACAAAAATATAACCCTAAATATTTTGAATGAAAATTTGAAAATTTATTCTACTATATAGATAAAGTTGTCCTCCATTCTAAAATAATATTGCAATTTATACTTAGTTTTTTTTCGCTGGTTAGAAATATATCTGAAGTAGTCTACTTAAACATCATCCCTTTCAATTGTCAACAGTCAATACAAATTTTAAATTTCATCTACACTAAAATGAGGTAAATATTTGTCTTATTTTTATTGGTCAAACTTGACCTTGAGTGTTGAAGAGGATGATATTTAAGAAGAACAACCTCTCTAAAGGATTATTGGAAGTTCTTATACAAGGTGGATTGATCATTCTTTAGAGCCAATTTTTTCTTAGAACCAAAATTAAAT
This sequence comes from Cunninghamia lanceolata, assembly GCA_027924645.1. Taxonomy (NCBI): domain Eukaryota; kingdom Viridiplantae; phylum Streptophyta; class Pinopsida; order Cupressales; family Cupressaceae; genus Cunninghamia; species Cunninghamia lanceolata. The sequence goes on along the minus strand of BSBN01000130.1, from coordinate 10,739,205 downwards.
AGGATTTGAAACATAGTGTTTAAATATACTAGTTTGTCTATCTTTCACTCTTGTATTATTAACAGACTCATTTTAATGTAAATTCAGGGAGTTTTTTAGGTTATTACTAAACACAACATTAATTTAAATGTATGAAATCCTTTTTATAAAAGTTCATAAGGGGATTGTTTTTCTATTTATCTTAATATAGTGGTCAACAAGGATTCAAGCATACCTTCAACATGAAGGTCACTCAAACTATACTATTTTATATAGGAATATAAATAAAATATTAAATATATATTTTTTTAGCAGATGTTAGTCATGCACACCATATTTTCTTTACAAACACTACAAATGATTAACAATCATAGGTAGCCATTAAATTTAAAGGAAAACTAAAAGACAAACACAACTTTATAATTATCATTTGGATTTAGTAGTCTAGAAGGAAGCTTCTCATGAAGTTGTCCATATTTGATTGTTCTACCATGTATAATTATAATTATTTTTCTTTTTTAGTACTTCATTTTATGTATAGTCAAAAGATTTTTAAAGAACATAAAGCAATTATCATGTAGCTCTTTGATCTGTAAAACCTTGAAGATATTGCTCTAGAGATCACCACCTACATATATCATTATTATAAACTCTTCTAATACCTTGGATACATTGTTAGTTTACTTAAAATAGATATGATCACAAGTATACATGTTCACTTGTCATGCCAACATAAAAGAAAACACAAAATAGAGATATAAAAATGCAATGAGAACACTAAGAATGACTCAAGTAGATAACATAACCTAGAGAAACTCTTAAAACTCTAGCAAGAGTTAGAAAAAATACTCCTCATTTCACTATAATCAATTACAAATGTGTTACACTGCCTTTCCCTCCCAAGGATTTTTTTAGTGGTGAATCTTCACCAATTGGTGAATAGTTTATATTCACGAATTTAAATTTGGTGAATATATTACAACCAACAAGTGATGTAGGAGCATATGGGCTTATAGGCAATCCTGCATGACCAAAAAAGAAAATATTTTTATGTTCAGATTTCAACATTTTTGGTGTAGGTTTGAGCTTCAGGAGCAACTTGTGAAGTGTTGGGAAAATAAAAAGAATTCATTTATGAGGAATTGGATTTCATTTCAAATATCAAAGAAAGCCAATATATTCAATGTGATTTTTAAAATTAGTATATTAAACAAATTCAACATCCTAGGCATTGAAGAGGTTTATTTACGCTGATAGAAGGGGCTTATGAAGAAAAACTAAAATAAATTTATTTTATTTACTCAATTTGAACACATTGGGAACTATGAAAATAATATTTTATTGTTAGTTTTCCCTCAATTGCAATTTAATATTGCATTTATTCATTTGGGTGGCTAAAATGGAGGAAAAAGCTAATGATTTTTGGGCAAACAATGAGCGACTCTTCAATTTCCAATTTAGGTGGATAAAGATAGATTTATTTCTTATTTAATTTATTTTTTAAAGGCATCTATAGAAGCAAGATGTTGAAGAGGGAGCTGAAACTTTGAATGGCACATTTGGAAGCAATAAATTAAACTTCTTCATTTTTCTACAGGAATTTCAAAGGACAATTTGGGGAAAATGAAAGAATAGATTTGGGCACCACATTTTGGTGCTTCGTGAGGGTTTTGAATTCAATAAAATGTAGCCATTAATGGTGTTAAAAGGCAACAATCAATATCAACAATGTTGAAGAAAGAAAATTGCAAGTTGCTCAAGACAATGGCATGAAGAGATGCACAAATTAGCTTGCTAAAAGAGAAGAAGGAAATAAGAAGAGAAAAAGAGATTTGTAAGTGTTCATGGAAGCCAAGAGAGTTGTAGGATGAAGGAAAAAAATTATATTTGAAAAGCTGAGTGGAGCCAAGGAAGTGTGAAGGTATGAGGGTTTGAAGATTTGAAGGCATGAAGTGCCTGAAAAACCCATGAAATTTCTAAATTTTATTTTCATTTAAATCTTGAATGCATGTAATTGATTCTAGAAGGATTTGTTAAATACATATGAGGGTTTGAAATAAGATGTGTTTTAAGATTTTATTATCAAAAGTTTTGTTGATTTGTGTGCAAAAGTGTGGGTCATGATTTTTGGCTACAAGATTGGGGAGTTTGATAAAACCCCAAGATATTGTTTGCATCAAATGGTATCAGAGATAGAGTTCTTGAGTGCATAGGCAAAGCACCAAAAATGAGGCAGCTTATGCTAGGACTTGCAAGTAGAAGAAGAGAGTGAAGCGGTTGTGAATAGTTAAAAAGATTATTCCAGGTAGAGAGGAGTCTTGAGCAAGTGAGAGTTGGGAAGCCGTGAAAAGATTTTTCTTTGTAGATTGTAGAGCATGGGAAGTGATGGTGAAAGATTGCAATAGTAGATGAAATGGGGATAGTGTTGAGGAAGAAGCCTATGATATGGGAGGGTTAAATGTGGTATGAGAAGAGGAATATTTTGGCAATGATGATTGACATTAATTTGAGAGTGGATAGTTTGGAATCATGGAAGTGTGAAGAAATTATCAAGCATGACAAAGGAAATAATGATAAGTTTGCAGTGAAAGTATGCAATGAGGAAGGCATGAAAGGAAAGGGTGAGGAAGATGAAGAGTTGTACATAGTAGTAGTTGAAAATGAAGAGGTGGCCAACGAGAATGAAGAGGATAAAGATGCAATGATGGAATACGAAGATGTTGCACAATAGTAGAGTATGGCAAAAATGATGATATTTTAGCACTTGTGGTGATTGAAGAAGAGTGGATGTCGAAGCTCAATATAGCAACGGAGGGAGAAAAATAAAAAGTTGCAACTGAAGAGGATGTGGAAGATGTTAGAGTGAAAATTGATCTTGTAGCTGAGGTAAATTTATTTTATGATGATGATATTTTGTTTTCAGATAAGATGGTAGAAGAAGAGATGGATAGAGAACAAAAGTATGTTGTAGATGATGCATATTTTCTTGTAGAGATTGTGGAGGATGATGTAGGTGGATTTTGTGGAGGTGGTGAGTTTGCAATGGGTTGGATCCAATGAAGGAGGATAAGAGAGTAGGGAATATTTGGTGAAGGATGATGGTACATGGTGGATGTGAATCTATGAGAGGAGGGAAGAGTGGTGAGCAGAGTTGTTGGAGGAAGATCACAAATTTTCCAGCTAGATGTTGGAAGAGGAGAAAAAAGAAATGACCTTTGTGCACATGACTTAGTGATGGAGTCTGTTGTCAGTTGGTTCCAACCTAAAAGGGTAGTTCAACTACTCAACTCTACCTTTGTGAGCCAATTCTCACAAAATTTTTACTCAGTGTGTCTGATGCAGGAGCATCTAGACTCACAAGCAATCCTACATCACCAAAAAAATATTTTATTGTTATGTTCATATTTCAACATTTTTGTGTAGATTTGAGCTTCAAGAGCAACTTGTGAAGTGTTGGGAAGATAAAATTCTTCATTTATGAGGAATTATCTTTCATTTAAAATATCGAAGACAACCAATATAATCCATGTGATTTTTAAAATTATTATATTTCACAAATCCAAGATCCTAGTCATTAAAGGAGTCATTTAGTATGATAGAAGAGGCTTATGAAGAAACAACAAAATAAATTCATTTTATTTACTCAAATTGAAGACCTTGGGAAGTGTGAAATAATATTTTATTTTTAGTATTCCCTCATTTGCAATTTAATATTACATTTATTCATTTCAGTGGCTAAAATGGAGGAAAAAGATAGTGATTTTTGGGCAAACAATGAGTAGTAAGATGGATTTATTTCTTATTTTATTTATGTTTCAAAATAATCTACAGTAGTAAGATGTTGAAGAGGGAGCAACAACTTTGAATGGCACATTTGGAAGCAACAAATTAAGATTTCTTCATTTTTCTAAAAGAATTTCGAAGGACAATTTTGGGGAAATGAAAGAACAGATTTGGGGGCTAAATTTTGGTGCTTCATGAGGGTTTTGAATTCAATAAAATGTATCCATTAATGGTGCTAATAGGTAGCAATCAACATCAGCAAGGTTGAAGAAAGAAAATTGCAGGTTGCTCAAGGCAATGGCATGAAGAGATACACAAATTAGATTGTTGAAAGAGAGGAAGGAAATAAGAAGAGAAGAAGAGATTTGTAGGTGTTCAAGGTAGACAAGGGAGTTGTAGGGTGAAGGAAAAAAATCATATTTGAAAAGAGGAGTGAATCCAAGAAAATGTGAAGGTATGAGGATTTGAAGATTTGAAGGCATGAAGTGCCTAAAAAACCCTTGAAATTTCTAAATTTAATTTTCATTTAAATATTGAGTGCATGTAATTTATTCTAGAAGGATTTGTTAAATACATATGAGGGTTTTAAATAAGATGTTTTATCATATTCTTATTATCAAGTTTTGTTGATTTGTGTGCAAAAGTGTGGGTCATGATTCTTTGGCTACAAGATTGGGTAGTTTGATAAAACCCCCTGATCTTGTCTGCATCAACAAGGGACGAAATCACTCAGGTTTTATGAATTATCGATCAAATACATTTCAATTTGCAACCAATTGGTTTTATGAGGCATTTGTAACTAATATTTTCCCCACACTAAGCTACAGGTTTCTAACAGTGATTTGCCTGGAATTTCGGAGGCATGTTTTAATTTACCCACATATTTGCCAATCGCATACTGTGTATGAGGACCCATTTTTTCCACAACATTATAACTCCATGCTAATCTAAGGGCCATTATCACCTTAAAAATTACAACGTATGTGTTTTATCGAGGTTTGATTCACCCAACATTTATATGTACCATTTTATAATCACATGAAATTCTCCAAATTATTACTATACCATTTAAAAATCCCATGGAATTCATCAAATATGGATTGATATAAATACAATCAAAACATTGATTAATCTTTTACACATTTTGTTTTGTTTAAAGCACTCAATTCAAATCATAGGCATGGTACAACTACAGGCATTAGTGAGTCAGTGAAACCTAAAGGTATGTGATAATTTCTTTATAATGCTATAATATTATTTATCTCTTTATCAGTTGTGGGAAGAATTTAAAATTGTTGTTACTTTAGATAAATTTTTTAGACAAGATGGAGAAAACACCCAACAAAAAAGATTTTGATAGCTTTTCACAAATCTAAGAGATGCAAACCCAACAATTGATGACAAGAAACTGCTTATGACAAGAACTGGTGTTAACATAGATGTTGCAAGCAATTATGAGTTTGACAATGATGCTCATTTATTCTCTACAAATGATAATGTTCATAATCATAATAAAAAAATGTTATATTCATTGAAACATCCTCTTGCACGTAGTGTTAGAACAAATGCAAGAAGTGTTAATATAGCAGAAGGAGATCCTAATGAACAACTTGATGTGGAATTATTGATCAGTAAGAATGCAAGGATAATGTTGACTTCAAATCTTTGGATACAAGTAGGTCTTGTAAATGGTTTTCTAGGATATGTTCGAAAGATTATATACAAACCTAGAAGTGCTCCACCAAAACCACCAACTTATGTAATGGTTGAGTTTGATAGTTATTTAGGAATACCCTTTTAAGATCATCATCCAAACATAATTCAAGTTACAACAATACAGAGGGGCAATACAGTTTAATTACCATTAAGATTGGCATGGGCATTAACAATACATAAATCATAGGGTTTAACTCTTTCAAAATCCACTATTGATATAGGACCAAGAGAACGAACATGATTGACTTTTGTGGCCATATCTCGTGTAAAGTCACTAGAAGGCCTAAGAATAATACCACCATTCACCTACGACCGCTATGAAAAAATGAAAAAGGGTAGACAACTTGAGAAGCAAAACGCTGAAGAAAACAGATTGAAATTTTTAGAAGATAATTTCATGTAATATATTATGTTCAAAATTACTTCAATTGTGGGTGTTCTATTTTGAGAGGGAATCTCCAGAGTGAGCTGGTTCTCCTTATGATTGTTTCCTAATCTAATGACTTATCTAGGAAAAGGGATGAGAGAGGATAAACTAAAGTAAATAACTAAAAAAGAAATCTAAGGTGATGCACCAATACTAAAATCCTATCAGATCTTACTCACAATCAGACTACAGAGCATTGATCTTCACAACACTTCATTTTCACCCAATTCATAAATATTTCATGTGAAGGTTTGATTAAACACAACTTGTAACCTACATTAAGTTAAATAACTACATAACCTATCATAAAACTAAGACAAAAAAAGAGGATAAATGTTTAACATAGTGTCATATCAAATTAGTTCTGCAAAAGAGAGGCAAGAAATGAAGGAAATCTTCTACTCTATAACTAAAGGAATAATGAATACATAGACTAAATACAACACTCTCGATGTGAGAGGAAGACTATGGGATCTCTGCACTCTGATCTCTACTCTGCTGTAAAAACTCTAACTAGAACTAGAACTGGAAAAAGAAAAGAATCTTTGTCATATATCCTCTGAAATCAATCTCTCCCTGAAAGTTGGAAAAAAGCTCCCAAAAATAGACCTCCAAAACATTTTTGACCTCCTCAAAAAAGCACAAATAAAAGAACTCAAAATGAGTCCAAACTATGAAAGCATGATGCCAAAGGATCCCCTCATGTGACCCCACCACAAATCTGCTTTCCTCTGCCCATGAGATCTCAAATTTTATTTTTATCTGCCTCCAATTAAAACAAATCGAGAAAGGAATATTTGATTTGTCTTATTAGCTTTAACTACCTAAAAATAGTTTAAGTTTTAAAGCAATTTACAAATGATTGCTTGAAAACTAACTTTACAACACTTGGCAGTTTTATTCTATCCCCGATTCGATTTGAATGAAAAGATACAAGGCTTTACATCTTGCTTACTTTGCCAAGTAGATTGCAATTACAAATATTTGATTTTTCAATAAAAAATCATAAAAATAATATCAAGGCATTATATGATATGTGGAAAAAATATAAGCCTGATGGCTTATCTGCATATGACCTGCCTCTCACCTTTTGTCTTCATGTCTCCTTGCATGATAAAACTCCATAATTGTATCTTACATGCATCATAAAAAATAAGAATATTCCCTTATCACTCCATTACATTTGCAAAAGAAGACAGTATCTAGTTGCATTACGTATGCATATCCATCTACCCTCATATTAGATTCATTCATAATCCTTTTTGCTACTTTGCATTTGACCTTACTCATATCCTTATGTTTGACCCTGTCCTTATTCGTGCATTGTCCATATAACCATATGAGAGGAAACTTGGACTTTCGACTTGATTTGCATATGTTATAAGGTAAATTTGACCCTGACTTGTCGACCTCCATGAGATAAAGGAAATAAAAAAAATATAAGGCATCAAGCCTTACCCTTTAATGATTTAGGTCTTTTGACTTTAGCAGAATCAAAAGAAATAAAAGGAAATAATTCCCTTAGCCCATGGGCCCCTCCTTAGCATAATTATTAGGCACAACAAGACTGAAGTTTTAACCCCAATCTAGATAATACAAATGATTTGGTTTTATTTTTTAAGTCAAAACATGAAGAAACAAAAGATACCATCAAGCAAAAAGGAAGACACAAACCCTAAAATAGTTGTCATTTCTTTTGTTCACTTTTCTTTCTTTTTTCTCTGCAACCTCAAACTAGTTGCTGCTAGGGTTTGAAATGAAACAAGCTTTTCTTATGCTCTTTGTTTATCATTTTCAGTAGATTTTATGGCATTTGATACTGGAAAGAAAGGTGAGAATGTTCTGTGCATGATAATGAATCTTTCTTTGATTTCTTCTATGGTTTTTGTTCATTTGGCCGCAGCTATGGTGATTGTGTGCTAAGCTTTCTTTAAAAAACTTCTCAACAAGTCTTTTGTCTTTCTCTATGTTGACTTCATCTGCAACCATATCTTTATATTCTAAGAAGCTTTAACCAATGAAGTCGTGGCCTGTAGAGCTCTCCATACAAGAAATATGAGGTGAGTTTCTTGCTATTCAGCTTTCATCTATCTCACTTTCTTTTTAACCTATGTCTACATAATGATAAGGGTTTTAAAATTTTCATATGGGTTTTATCCTCTCAAAGAGATAGGCTTTTTTCAGCCATGGCCATTCCATTATCTTGTATCTATAGCTCTTTCTTGACTCTGCAGATATAAAAATTAAACAAGGGTTTCTTGGGACAAAAATGTGAAATCAGTTTTGTTATCTTTGTTCAGAATGGTTGTTATGCTGTAATCACCTACTCCATTTTATTGACCTTTCCGTATATGAAAATATGTAAGAATTTCAAATAGAGCTTTCCATTTCTTTAAAAAATAAGGCCTTCCAGATTTAGCCTGTTGTATCTTCATCTATATCTTCTCTATAGCATTTACTTTGACTGTATACAAGAATGATACAGGGGTTTGATAGATTTGTAACATGGGTTTTGAATTTTTTCTTTTGAAAGATTCTTGGCCTATTTGTCACGACCATGATAACATGTTGCATTTTTGTATTTCTTTTAGGTTGTATACAAAAAAATGACATAAGGTTTCACATATGCAATGGGTTTTGAATTTAACAAAAAATGTTCATTTCCTTGGCATACTCTATAGCCTTTATCATTCATTTACCACTTCTTGTATGATATGATCACTCAGAATTACTGTAACTTTTGCAATAGATGATTGTCCCTCATTACATGATATGTCTTTTACTTGAACTATCTCCTGTAGTTTCATACGTATCCAAAAATTGATCAATATGGCATCAGTATGCAATGGTGACATAATGCTTCAGTTGGTGGCATGGCTGTACTTACTGGCTTATAAATGGTCTTTCATGCTCATTGTACCCTCTTATAACCATGTTAGCTGCTCTGAACATGATGTGATTGTCCACTGTGACTCAGTTGATAGCATAATGAACTTCTGTAGCAAAGACATTGTACCTTTTGTATATTAAAAATACACATGACAATTTGTCATTTTATAATGGCTCTTGTAGCCTTCACTTCATGTGGAGGAGAATTCTATGAGGCTTCTATTTGATCAACTTTTTGATAGTCTTGGCATATCCTTCTCAGTTGATTCTTTATTTATCACAAGATTGTTCCATATTACACTTGTGTAATTTTTAGGACATCTTAAGATTTGATTTTTCATGATGTTTGACCTACCTAGATGACTTCCCATATCTATGGCATAAATATGAATAGAAAAAAGACATTCCAATGATGATAGAAATAAATAAGAATACCTTCTCATGACTGTACTTTATAGAAGCAACTGCTGCTTTTCACTTTTATCATGATGACTTCACTCTTTTTGAAAGTTGAATGTTTATGATGCACAATATCTTCCTGAATAATGTATTCTTCCTTTTTTGCAATCTAATATCCTTTTGAAATGAATAAAAAAGGAAAACATGCTAGGCTCAACCCTTGTGGGAGCCACATTTTCTCCACATGTTTTAATGTCTTCACATCAGCAACATTACTTTTCCTATACCTGCACATGCAACAAACATATTAGTTTAAAAATAATGATACTTGATGATGCTTCATTTTCCTCTCTTATAACTGATGAATATTATACTTTCTAATCTTAACTATCTCATACAATCTGTTATGTATTTTGTTCGTACTGATATAGTGTATGAATGAGATGATCTCACGAGCTGTAAGCCCCTCTTAACTCTCCTCTAATACAGGTTATGACATTTTTGGAGCTCAGCAATGAATGAAGCAGCTGCAACATGATCAACCAACTCTAAATTTAGGCAATGATTGACACCCTCTCCTTCATATGCTTTGTCAGTTACTTTTTTTCCTTTTACAGTTACATAACATATTGTATTAGATATTCAGATCCATCTACTCCCACGGCTTGTGCAGGACCAACTATTGCTCTCTTTTGTTCTTTATTCATTGCAACATGATCCATTTATGCATATCTCATCTGATGATATGAATGTAATACTAAAATACATTATGAGACATCTTTCAAACAATGATAAGCACTTGAAACAACAATGAATGTCAACTGATTTGTACTTTCTTTTGCATAACCATAGCTAATAAAACTAAATCAATTTGTATGATAACTTACACAACTGGTGCCACCATAAATGCTATGAATTTATGCTTTAAGATAATGAACTATAATGCATTAACTCTACCAATTTGAGCAGGGAAGAAAAATTGCTAACATTTCTTGTGACTTCTGCTATATACTTGCCTACTAAGCATCACATCAGTTGCCTTGAATATCCATTGGGTATGGAGTCTAGCTCTATTTATTCTAAACTTAGAAAACTAAAACTTTCTACTCAAATCCACTCCAAAGAAGCACAAACGAAACAAAAAAAATCTGGAAACAAACTAATAGGCCCTTGTGGCCAAAAAACTTGTGCAGCAGCACTTAGGGAAAAGAAAACTAACTAAAAAGAAATGTTTGTGAGCACTTATTAATTGTAACACTAACCTAACCCTACTCTAAATAGCCAAGGAAGATGGTCAAACAAAACCATTCATTGATTGAGTAAAATAACTCCCCCTTCTAACCAACTGAGGATGCCTCTCATGCTTGCAAACTAACAATATGTAGTGAAAACCAAGAACACTCATTATAAATTGTTGTATTACAACCTGAAGAGCACAGCCAAAGGTTTGAATTTCTTGACTCTATTCAAACATATCTCTTATTAGCCATGAGTGAGCAAGTTTTATCTGTTTTTCCTCGATTGCAATCTCTTTCCTAGGGGCATTGAAAATCCCTTGAAGCTTGTTGGCCACTTTGTTGGCTAAATGTCTAATGGGGCATCCTCTGGAAAGAATGAAACTTGAATTCTCATTGTTGGTTTCATTCTTATTGGTTGTCTCCTCAACCACATCTACTTCTTGCTTTGGCTGAATCATGACTTCAACTTTGTGCTCCTTCACAACTGAGTTGTCTTCATTTAATTACTCGTGGACCAGTCTTTTGTCTAAATGGCCTTCATCATACTATTTCTTAGAACTTGATAACATTGTTAGTTTATATGTATCTTCTTCATTAATACCAACAATCAAAGGAAAATTAGTGACTAAAATAGTCAAACCCTGAGTTCTAACACTGTCTTCTACCTCTTTATCATGTTGTTCTACACATTCCCCCTCAAAAGCTGTTAGCATAACATCTAAGCATGAGTAGAAAAGCTTAATTTTAGCTTGAAATATATCCTCATTAGCCGAAATCGGTTTTCTTTCATATACTTGTTCATGAATCAAAACGTTATCTGAATATTCTGCAATACTTGGATGGTCAAAACCTAGCATAGAAGTGTTGTTTGCATCCTTGACATCAGAGTTAGAAAGCTCATCAAGCATACTAACTGAAACCTTTTCCACATTATCTTAAATTGCAACAAAATCATCATGATCATCTTGATTTTTTGATGAAAGGGGACTAGTTTTTACCTCATGGCAGCTCTTAGTCAGCTATGTAAGTTACATGATATGCTCTCTTTCAAGCTCCTCTACATGATCTAAAACCTCCTTATCAAATTGCTTATCTTCAAACAGTAGCTCACCAGATGGTTGAGGATCCTTATGTTTATCCAAAACAACTACTTCTAGTATGAGCATATACTCTTCATCTGGTTCTACAAAACTAGGTAACTAATCAAACAAGGTTACTAGATCTTCTTCATGATCTAGTGCCCTCTCAGATGACACTTGGGTTTTCAGTCTTTGCAATTGAAGGCTCTCACCCTACTTTCATGCATCTTATCAACAACATCAGAAAAATTTTCAAATGAATCAAAATGTAAAGGGTTTAGTATAATATTTGAATCAACTTGCTCTTCACAAACATCAGTAGCCTTTTGAAGTGAATCAGCCTTTTCCACTAGTTGATTTTCCAAAAAAATTTAATATCTTTTTCAACACAATCAAGCTCTTTGGTGTGAACATTAACAGGTTCATCGAAAGGAATCATCTCTTGCTCAATCCTTTTCTACTCTAACCGGTATTGCTCCAAAGCTATATGTAGTAAATTCACCAGCCTAGCTCCCTTCTAATGGTTGATGGACTGGCCTCAAATGTCAACAGGCTCCTCGGCAAAATGAAATCCTTCAAGACTTGGGATTTTGACTTTCTAAGGAGTTTGTTTGCATTCAAGACTAAATTCTTGGTAGGAAGAGGATTCTCTAGGTGGCTTGAAACTCAAAATTTCTAGTTTAGGGGCATTAAGAGGCTTATCTTGTCTGAAACATGGAAATTTATACTTACATAGCTCTTCTTGAGTAATCTATTCTGGGACAGTAGGGGCTGCTTGGGCTTGAGCAAGTAAGAGCTTGGTTTGTGCAGTTGCTTGTCTCTCAAAATTCTCTTCAAATTGTCTCTTTTGTGTCTCCCACTCCTGATTAGAAATAAAGATCACACAAGGTGGCTACTCTGACTATTGAAGATAAACTTGGTGATTCAAGTCTTGTAGTTGCAAATCAAATTCTTCATATGGCCTTGCTTGAAATCCCCATTCTTGTTGTTATTGATAACTCTTCATGCTAGCAATTTCTTGCTCATATTGTGTCCTTTATGCCTCCAATTCTCGCTCATGTAGATAGGCCTGATAAGCCAACTCCTTCAAGTGTTTTTTATACTCTTGTTCCCTCTTAATCTGTTCCATCTGCTTATTAAAGTCTTACAGAATATCATTAAGCATATTTTTAAGCTTCATTATTTTAGACTATTTTAACTTGCAAGAAGGGTGATTAGGATTTTGGGTAGTGGTAAGCATGCGGTAAGCATCTTGGGTATTTGGACTAAAACCAGTATTATGGCTGCTTGTATAAAACTGGTAAGGAAGCTAAGTAGAAGTGGGTGGGTGGTAATTATTCTATGCAAGTCGGCTTTGCAGGGCCATAGACTTGAAAACAACAACTTGATTGGTCTGATATGGCTGATAAGGGGCCCTATGAACAACATTTTCATAGTATGGTGGTGGATATTCATACTATCTATGAAAATCTAACATTTCTACTCATATGCAAGATGGAAGATGGAATGAAAAGGTGAATTTTATAACATAACATCACTTGATCATATTAAAACCAGTAGATTCAATCTGAAATTCGCCAGATGTGCTTGATTTTCAGCCTTCAAAGGCTAAGATCACTAATACACACAACAATATAAGTGATAGATTAACATGCTATTGGACTAAAATAGTCGAATTCGTCCCGCCAGGCATGCCAAAAACTATTGTCAATTAGGATTGCACCACTAGTCAAGTCAAGCTTGACCGTCCTATTGAAACATGGAAACCCTCTCAGTTTCTGGGTGATTTATTTTCAGAGGGAATGTCCAGAGTTAGTTGGTTCCCCTTATGATTTTTTCCTAATCTAATGACTTATCTAGGAAAATGGATGAGAGAGGATAAACTAAAGTAAATAATTAAAAATGAAATCTATGGTGATCCACCAATACTAAAATCCCCTTAGATCTTACTCACAATTAGACTATAGAGCATTAATCTTCACAACACTTTGATTTCACCCAATTCATAAATATTTCACATGAAGGTTTGATTAAACAAAAAATGTAACCTGAATTAAGAAAAATAATTGCATAACCTATCACAAAACCAAGACAAAAATAGAGGATGAATGTTTATCACATCGTCATATCAAATCAGTTCTATAAAAGAGAGCCAAGAAATTAAGGAAATCTTCTACTGTATAAATGAAGGAATAATGAATACATAAACTAAATACAACACTCTCAATGTGAGAGGATGACTATGGGATCTCTGCACTCTGATCTCTACTCTATGCTATAAAAACTCAAATTGTAATTGGAATTGGAAAAAGAAAAGAATCTCTGCCATAAATCCTCTAAAATTACCTCTCCCTGAAAGATGGAGAAAAGATCCCGAAAATAGACCTCCAAGAAATTTTTGAGCTCCTCAAAAAAGCACAAATAAAAGAACTCAAAATGAGTCCAAACTATGAAAGTATGATGCCAAAAGATCCCCTCATGTGACCCCACCACAAATTTACTTTCCTCTACCCATGAGATCTCAAATTTTATCTTTATCTGCATCCAAATAAAACAAATCGAGAAAGGAATATTTGATTTGACTTATTAGCTTTAACTGCCTAAAAATAGTTTAAGTTTTAAAGCAATTTATAAGTGATTGCTTTAAAACTAACTTTACAACACTTGGCAGTTTTATTCTATCCCCTATTTTATTTGAAAGCAAAGATACAAGGCTTTACATTTTGCTTAGTTTTCCAAGTACATTGCAATTACAAATATTTGTTTTTTTAATAAAAATCATTAAAATAATATCAAGGCATTACAGATATGTGGAAAAAATGTAAGCCTGATGGCTTATCTACATATGACCTGCCTCTCACCTTTTGTCTTCATGTCTCCATGCAAGATAAAACTCTGTAATTGCATCTTACATGCATCATAAGATATAAGAATATTCCCTTATCACTCCATTACTTTTGCAAAAAAAGACAATATCTAGTTGCATTACATAGGCATATCTATCTTCCCTCATATTATATTCATTCATAATGCATTTTTCCAATTTGCATTTGAGCTTATTCATAGCCTTATGTTTGACCCTATCCTTATTCATGCAATGTCCATATAACCATATGAGAGGAAACTTGGACTTTCAACCTAATTTGCATATGTTATAAGGTACATTCGACCCTGACTTGTTGACCTCCATGAGATAAAGGAAATTAAAAAAAAAAAACTAAGGCATTAATCCTTACCCTTTAATGATTTAGGTCTTTTGACTCTAGCAGAATCAAAAGAAATAAAAGGAAATAATTCCCTTGGCCCACAGGCCCCTCCTTAGCATAATGATTAGGCACAACAAGACCGAAGTTTTAACCCTAATCTGGATAATACAAATGATTTGGTTTTATTTGCTAAGTCAAAACATGAAGAAAAGAAAGATACCATCGAGCAAAAGGGAAGACAGGAACCCTAAAACAATTGTCATTTCTTTTATTCACTGTTCTTGCTTTTTGCTCTGCAACCTTAAACTAGCTACTGCTAGGGTTTGAAAGGAAACAAGCTTTTCTCATGCTCTTTCTTTGTCATTTTCAGTCAATTTTATAGTATTTTATACTAGAAAGAAAGGTGAGAATGTTCTGTGCATGATAAGGTATATTTCTTTGATTTCTTCTATGGTTTTTGTTAATTTGGCTGTAACTTTGGTGATTGTGTGCTAAGCTTTCTTTTAAAAACTTCTTAACAAGTCTTTTGTCTTTCTCTGTGTTGACTTCATTTGCAACCATATCTTTATATTCTAAGAAGATTTAACCAATGAAGTCATGGCCTATAGAGCTTTCCATACAAGAAATATGAGGTGAGTTTCTTTCTATTTAGGTTTCTTGTATCTCACTTTCCTTTTAACCTGTGTCTACAAAATGATAAGGGTTTCAAATTTTTCATATGGGTTTTATTCTCTCAAAGAGATAGGTTGTTTTTTTCCATGGCCATTCTATTATCTTGTATCTATATCTCTTTCTTGACTATACAGATATAAAAATGAAACAAGGGTTTCATGGAACAAAAATCCAAAATGGGTTTTGTTATCTCTTTTTAGAGTAACCTTTTTCCTGTAATGGCCTGCTCCATTTTATTGACCTTTCTGTAAATGAAAATATGTAAGAATTTCAAATAGAGCATTCCATTTCTTTGAAAAATAATGCCTTTCAGATTCATCCTGTTGTATCTTAATCTATATCTTCTTTGTAGCATTTACTTTAACTGTATACAAGAATGATACAGGAGTTTGATAGATTTGCAACATGGTTTTGAATTTTTTCTTTGGAAAGATTTTTGGCCTCTCTATGATGGCCATGATAACTTGTTGCATTCTATATTTCTTTTACATTGTATATAAAAAAATGACATAATGGTTTCACATATGAAATGTTTCTTGAATTTAACAAAAAATGTTCATTTCTTTGGCATACTCTGTAGCCTTTATCATTCATTTACCACTTCTTGTATGATATGATCACTTAGAATTACTGTAACTTTTGCAACAGGTGATTGTCCCTCATTACATTATATGAATTTGACATGATATGTCTTTTACTTGAACTATCTCTTGTAGTTTCATACATATCCAGAAATTGATCAATATGGCATAAGTATGCAAGGGTGACATAATGCTTCAGTCAGTGGCATGGCTATACTTAGTGGCTTATAAATGGTCTTTCATGCTCACTATATCGTCTTGTAACCATGTTAGCTGCTCTAAACATGATGTGTTTGTCCACTGTGACTCAGTTGATAACATAATGAACTTCTATACCAATGACATTCACTTTTATCATGATGAATTCACTCTTTTTGCAAGTTGAATGTTTATGATGCATAATATCTTCCTGAATAATGTATTCTTTCTTTTTTTGGAATCTAATTTCCTTTTGAAATGAATAAAAAAGGAAAACATGCTAGGCTCAACCCTTGTGGGAGCCACATTTTTTCCACATGTTTTAGTGTATTCAAATCAACAACATTACTTTTCCTATACCTACACATGCAACAAACATATTAGTTTGAAAAATAATGATAATTGATGATGCTTCATTTTCCTCTCTTGTAACTGATGAATATTGTACTCTTTGATCTTCACTATCTCTTACAATCTTTTATGTATTTTGTTCATACTGATATAGTGTATGGATGAGACAATGTCATGAGCTCTATGCCCCTCTTCTCTCTCCTCTAATGCAGGTTATGACATTTTCAGAGCTCTACAATGAATGGAGCAATTGCAACATGATCAATCGACTCTGAATTTAGGCAATGATTGGTACCCTCTCCTTCATATGCTTTGTTAGTTTCTATTTTTCCTTTCACAACTACATAACATATTGTATTAGATATTCAGAACCAGCTACTCCCATGGCTTGTGTGGGACCAATTATTTCTCTCTTTTGTTTTCTATTCACTGCAACATGATCCATTTATGTATATCTCATCTGATGATATGAATGTAATACTGAAATACATTATGAGACAGCTTTCAAACAATGATAAGCACTTGAAACAGAAATGAATGTCAACTGATTGTACTTTCTTTTGCATAACCATAGCTAATAAAACTGAATCAATCTGTATGATAACATACACAACTGGTGCCACCATAAATGCTATGGATTTTCATTTTAAGATAATGAACTGTAATGCATCAGATCTGCCAATTTGAGCTGGGAAGAAAAATAGGTAACAACTATTAATTATTTCAATATATTACATTCAAATTTGCTTCAATGACTATTAAGTGTTTTAAGACTTTCTAAGTATAGTTACGTGAATGTCTACATATGTGTAATTATTTGTTTAATTTGTATACTTCTCTCTACTTTAATATACATAAAAAAAGGTTGTGTTAATTTACCAAACTCAAATTTTCTTAATTGTGAGAAGAAATAATACTTCCATCACAAATATTCCTAGTTAGTTTTGATGACATATATTTGGTCAACATTTAGTAGCATATATGTGGTTTTCTAAAATGTGTGACATATCATTTGATATAATAAAAATAAGTAAACTAATAATTCTTTTGATGCAAATGAGCAAGATGTCACATCATGTAGATACATGAGTGTCATTTTTTTGTCCAACTATCATTGATATCTTCCATGGAATGTCCTCTTTCATATCGAGGAATTGAGTATTCATTATTAGTTGAGAAATAAAATGGTTAACAGAATTAAGTTAAATAAACCAAGGACCAATAAAATGAAATTTAGAAATTATGTAGAGTATTTTAACTTCCTTTATGAATCGAAGGTCCCAATGAGCTTAGATGTTGTTAGTAAACAAATTTGCACTATAACATATGGTTGATTATATTGACTCTTTGCCCAGAAAAACACATAGTGAAAATAAGTACCAACAGTTGGTAAAGTTGTAGTTTTTCTATCAACTTACCTTTGTGTGTAGAGGGGCAGCTCCCTCGTTTGATAAATTATAGGTTTAAAGGATATTTGAGAATGAGATGCAATTAAAGAAAGGTTTGGAAGATGAAGAGAATAGGCTTACGAACATTGACTCATCTCGCATGCATAAAGTTCAACAATCCCACCAAAATGAGTGTAGTATTAGAAAGCAAAAATGATTCAGGAGATATTCTACATACGTTGAAACATTATCTAATAATCAATTCCTTCAAGACTAGTTGTTATTCCACATTGCAGATGCAAAATTATGTAAAGAAAACATCATCCATCAGCATAATAGGAATGAATAATGTTAAGAAGATATTTGAGATCACACAATCCAAAATGCTTCTTATTTCTCCACACTGAGTTGTACAACTCCGTCCCTTATAACATCCTTATAAATGTGAAAGCCAAAAAGTCCCTATTACAAACACCAAGCCTTGTATATATAGGCTTGTCTTAGTAACCAACTGTATAACTACCTTATAACTTCTTCCCGTAACTACCCAAAATATTTTCATGAAAATAGAGGTGCACTTTAATTAACCTTTATATAATGTTTCAAAAGTCCTTAAAATAATAAAATAAACTTTCTACCTTAATTACAAAAGAGTGACATAAAGTCACTTTAATAGAAAGAGAACTAAAACCTATCATTTGTAAACTTTGAAAAGTAGACCAATAAGATGAATCTCATGAGAAATTATCAGGTTCTGTCCTTGCCATGTTTGACACCATCTGAAGATGTTTCTGCTGCTCCAAATTGTTGTGAAGGGAGGGAAGACTTTGTTTTGTATACTCTGAACATCCTCACTGTTACAACTATCAGCTTATTTTTGGGAACAATTACTCCTGTCATGCGAAGCTTCCACTCTGATTGATATTTATGGACATCATTCAAATTATGTCGATAAATTGATATGTGATCAATGCTAGAATTGACAGCCACAAAGATGAGGTTCAATTTATCCATAAGTCCTTCATTGAAAACCTGTTTGTTGAACAACCCTGTGTTAATCATGTCTTCAAAGCTTCTTTTGATAGCTTGGGCTTCCAAAACTAAAAATTTATCTGTCTCAATTATATCAGGATTGATTGCCAATAAATCAGCCTAAATACTCTTCTCCACCTGCTCACAATTTTCCAAGAGCTTTGCTTGGGCTGCCAACACTTGTCTTATATTAGACAATTTACATTCAACTGAATATAGCCAAGAACTAGATTGGTTCTCTTCAATGTTTTGAAAGACTTTTTCAGCAAGTAATATCTCATTATGAATTTTGATCATCTCACTGAGGTCTTTGGATATTCCCTGCCATAACAATTCCTCTTTTTGGATACCTCTCATTTAATTAGCAATGTCTTCCCTCTTTGTTTCTACTTCATCAAATAGACTCCTTGCATGCTCAAAGAAACTAAAAGCTTTTGATTTCATATGTTTAACCCACTTTTCAGTCACCTTTCCATACAACTAATATTTGCCGACACTCAATTTATTTTTCAACATTACTTTCAAGGGAGAAATTAGTGGAGGTAGAAGAAGCCTCAAGAGGCAAAGCTAATGTATCTATGATGGCTTTGAGATAAGATGTCAAAACTTGCACCTATTGCTTTAGTTGCTCTTTCGCGTGTCTTTCCTTCTCTATTCTTTTTATTAACTGGGCAGCCAATACTTGAAAGTTTTGCATGTCACCCTCATATGTAGATGGACCAAGATCTATTTTAGTGATATTAAAATCACTTTCTGTAGCCTCATTCAAATTCTTTTCTGAAATAGGTTGTACAACCTCAACACAGACATTGCCTGATGAAGAATCCACTACCATCCTTGATGTGACCTTGATCTTTTTAGATTTGGGAGACCTTTGCAGAAAATTGGAGACTGTATCAAAATCTGGCATGATTAATTGAGCAGTATTTCTTTTTCTTGACAAACTTTGTTGCAACCAGGAAGAAGAAGGATTATGTGAGGATTCTGGAATATTCATGGAAAGAGGTACTATGTTTGAGGGAAGAATATGCTCACTAAATATATTCATAGGTGGCGGGAGTGAAAATTGTAATGCATGAGGTGAACAAGGTGCTTCATGAGAAGGAGAGGCAACAAGGGGTAAAGGAGAGACATTCAAATGCTCAACATTTTGATGGGTTCCTTTAGGACTTGTAGACTTGTTTACCTCAACTATTTCCTGTATGGAAGGCAATGCATTATCCTTCATTTTTGTTTTCCCTCTTTTCTATTTTTCATCATTTTCACAGATGCTCTTAGTACCCTTTCTTCTTGATGGATCTTCTCCATCATCTCCTCCTTGAGTACTCTTATGGGAACCACTTCTTAAAGATGGAGAATGAGAACGAAAAGAGGAAGAAGAAGAATTCTAATGCTTATCTTTTCTACTTGATGATAAAGCATTATTACTTGTTGGTTTAGTAGCTGTTGCCTCAGTAGTCTTTTTCTTTACCCAAGCTTTAGTCCTTTGAATGATATGTGCAATTCTTGTAGCTAAATCTTTGATCTCCTCATTAGCCCAATTGATAGGTGGTAAAGACTGTGTTTCAATTTTATCAATATATACAAGATCAATTAATTCTGAACCATCTTCCTCAATTCCATCTGTATTGCAATCTAGTTTGAATTCTCTGATATGTGGAATGGTCATCCTCACACAGTCCCGTTTACGTACCTCATAATTATTTTCACAATCTTCCCAAAAGTCCTCCAGTTCTAGGAAGTGACAGTATCCTGCACCAAGCCATAGATTATCTCTAACATATCCTTTGCTATCAAAAGGGAATCTCATAGTATAGGCATACAAGCTAATTTTTATTACAGATCTCTCTATGTTTTGAGCATCTGTGGAAGATTTACAGCTGTAGTGACTAAGGCCAATGGGAAATGGGACTCCAGGTTTCCTCTTGTCTTTGCATTTCCTATAAAGTAACCTATTTCCCTGCATAGTTCTATCAATATCATCTTGTCATCTACATATCTAAGTAACTAATATGGATATCCATCAAACCCGCCAACTCCCAGATAGGTAAATCTAGGATATTGGATGAAGTAACTCCCATGTATTTTGATTAAACTGGTAGCTTCTGATGATATCCAGAGTACAGTTTTACCTTGAAGTTCTCCTACTATGAACATTGTGAAAGCATCGTTTACTTTGCGGTAGTGCTTGTAACTTTGTTCCAGTTACAACTGAGGATAATGATCATAGATCTGTGTCATGTTATCATAAGTTCGTTTAGTAGCAAGACCTAGCCATGATTTCATGCATGCAATTGCATAAAATAAGTAAGAGGACATGTAGAAATGTTCATTCAAGTCAAAATTGGTCAACTGATAATGCAAATTGTCACTAATAATGCTGCCCCAATCAATAAACTGATTTCTTGCACAAATAACATTCACAAAGAGAAACATCCACATATCAAAATTTGCTGCTTTTTCATCTCCCATCACTCTATGAAGTAGAACAATCATATTTGAAATATCCTCTATGAAACATGATCTGTGAAGGACTTTAGGCAACTGTGATTTTCCTCCTTTCGGTGTATGTAACCAATGTTTTGCAATGGTGTTGAGACATTGATGTTTTCTTTCGGTGAAATATTGATGAGCAAGCTTCTTGTCTATGTTCACAAACTGATCCCTGACAGGTAACCTGAAAGCTATACCAATTGAAACACTGTCTAACCTGACAATAAGTTTGTTGTCAATGGTTTTGATCTCTCTGGTTTCCGTTTTGTAATGCTTCATACATTCTAGAACCAAGTCTGTGCATTGGACTGCCACAGGAAAACCAGCTGCTTGGGCCAATCCACTATCAAACAACTTCTGAGTCATCGGTGATTTCTTCTCTTGTTTCATTGTCTCCCAGAAATATGTCAAGCTGATGTGCCCTAGAGAGGTATCTGATATTTCTGGAATAGTGGATTCAAGGACTGAGAGAAACTCAAACCCCTGGTATCTGAATTTCATGATTAAATGTTTGCAATAAGATGTGAAAATTTTTTGTGTTTCTCTCTCAAAGTTTTACTGGACTATTTTAGGAGGTCTTTATTTTGATAGTTTGGAAATTGTTACAATGGATTTCAAGAGAGGAATTGAAAAGTGTATTATTCAAATAAGAAGGCAGTAGGTGGCCGTACCTGGGCATCTGCATGAAGCATAGATTTCTTTTGGAGGTTGCTTACGTGCGTAGTTTCTGCATTCCTAAATAGGCTTATAGTTTCACATTTTCCATCTATATCTACCAACACTCACACTCATAAGAGTTTTAATAAATAGACTAGTAAGATCAACTAGAGGACTTAGGAAATTCTTCAGAGCAAATCTTTACAAGACAAATTTCTAAGCCTGTAATGTTCTATAAAAAGCATCTGTTGACTGAATTTTGAGGTTTATGGGCAGATAATTCCACAGAGTAGGCAAGAGAGAACATAGTCATCCACAAAGCCAAATTCATGATACTCTTGGATATCTGGAGAAAACTACATAGTGCAATGTCGTCTCTAAAGAGAAAATGTCACTGGAACAAAACAACATCCCGTTGAATCATGTTTACCATAGATGCTCATGAAATCTGATGTATTAGCCTTTGTCTGTGAAATTTCAACCATTAACCATTTGTCGACAAACTGAAGGAACCATATATAACTCAAAAACTTTCATCATGTTGCCTGCTTCTAGAAATATTCCCACCGTGAATGATGTAAAGCTGATTGTATCACTAAATGAGTTCCAAGTTTTGATTCTGGCATCGAAACATGGCAGCCTCCTTAAGATCATGCACCTTTTAAACAGAGAATATTCTTATTTGTCAGTTCAATATGTTCTTTCTGCTTGCAGCATTCTAGAAGAGAGAAGATTACAAAATATGCCATTCTCTTCGCTTATTGGTTCCTTGTTCATATCGGAGGTGCAGGAGTAAACTCTTTTCCTTCAAACAAGCTTTGAACAATTAATCTGTGACATCTATGGTGTAATCATAAGAAGATTGTTGAGAAGAGTTTCTCAACCCACAGCATTCTTTGCACTGTGGAAACATGGAAGGTGTTCAAAAACCTTCTCCTTCACAACAGCAATACCACGGATAGGAAAAGCCATGGGCACTTGTTCAATCATTGATGATATCCCGATGCTAATAAAGGATCGATGCTAGGTGTTGTATGTAAGGAGGTGACGGATAATAGTTGTAGATTGCAGGTTACAAGGAGCGAGTGGGAGCACCACTGGTTGTAGAGATTGGGGTGCAAACATTGTGAAATTGGCAATGGATGCAATCGAATATTTCGCAAGCAGGTTGTCAATTCAAGTGCCTTCCAACCTTTGTGCCATTATTAGAGGCTTCCTTTCTGCTGATGCCGATGCTCTTTCTTGGAGTTCTACCAATTTTTAATCCATTCAAGCTTCACTTTTGGCATGTAGATGATAACGTCCTTGACAATAATGTGCCACGACAGCTGAAATGATGATGTCCCCTGACAGCTCTTTGCAAAGAATTCGCTATTTTGCCTTGTTAATGGAACAATTTTTCTTTAATTTGTCAACTATGGGGCTCTTCTTTCGGCATGTAACTATTCACATGAGGTAGAACTCATGAGATAGTTCAACGGCAAACGTTTATGGTGTCAACATTCGATGATCATTGCATGATTATAGGATGTGTCCACCTTTTTCTTTATTCCTGTTCGGTAATTAAAGAAACTGTTGTATTTTAACAAATGAAAGTGAATTTCACTTAGCCTTCACTCAAGTACACTTTAAAACTTTGGATGACATTTGAAGGAAAACAACGTGCTCAAAAAGAGAAAAAAAAAAACTTTAATTCTTGGCTGCATGTAAACTCGTGGACATACAACCGGGCATGTAAAAAATTATGTAAAAATGGGAAAACGTGTATGTAACTACAAGTGAGTGAAAACTTTATTATCTCCCCGAACCCATGCCATTGGTTAAAACGAAAGTGTACTACTTAGGAAAACTCACAAGTTGCGCATATTTAGCGAAAAGTGGAAATTGGTGCGAGTTTTGTGAGGATCACAAGCAAATGCAAGATGGACTTAGTGAGAACCAAAAATTAACGCGGACTTAGTCAGAATGGAAAATAGACGCAAAGTAAAATATTACTAAGCCATGAGTTTTGCCTTGGCACAAAAATTGCTTTGAAGCTTAAAATGGAGAGAAAATGAGAGGAGGAAAAATGCCATGATAACGAGTTATCAACATGATTTAAAAGTATGCAACGCAACCCCAAATGTATTTGAAATGAAAAATATGCCTTCACATAGAGAATTTTTTTTTTTTTGCAAAAAAGTTTTATACTTTGGATAGAAAGATCGGGCAAATAGCTCACTCTACTTGGGGACAAGAACTACAAGGATGTAGACGAACCCCAGTGTCTTTGACAAGACTAGTGATCTTATGTCAGGGTAAATAGAGTCAGACTAAAAAAGAGATGTACAACACGACAAAAATAAGACAAACAAGGAAACTCACTAGCACAACAAAACTGACCTATATACAAAGAGTTGGGAATAAATCCCACATTACTGATTGTAAATCTTCAGGTGCTGCCCATTGTAGTGCAAGGGCATATGAGTGCCATCAAGATACGCCAAGTAGAATGAATTATCACCACATGCTTTTCTGACTCAGAAAGGTCCTTTCCAGAGAGACTCGAACTTTCCATGTATCCCTTTAGGTTCTTTCCTCTTATATTAGAGTAGAACAAGATCTCCTACAACAAACTGCCTTTGTTTGGTCTTCTTATCAAATAGTTTCTTGACTTTTGCTTGATGTTCTGCTATTCTATCAACTACTTGACTCCTTTGTTCTTCAAGTTTTGTTAGATGGATGATTCTTTTCTCCAGAGAATCTTTAAATTCATTACCTTTGATTACTGTCTGAAGAGAAAGAGCAGAAAGTTCCAGAGGGATTGGGAGGTGAGCATCAACTCCATAAACAAGTTGGAAGGGGGACATGCCGATGCTTCTTTTGTATGTAGTTCTGTCAGCCCATAATGCATGAAATAACCTTTTGTGCCAATTCTTTTGTTTCTCCTCTAGTAGCTTCCGTATGATAGAGATGAGGTTTTTGTTGGTGGACTCTGCTAATCTGTTCCCTTATGGATAATAATCAGAAGAATGTGCAAGTATGATATCATGTTGATAACAGAAATCAGAGATTTCATGAGAGGAGAAATTGGAAGCATTATCTATAACAATTTTCTGAGGTACACCAAATCTTACAAGAATATTCTATTTTAGAAAATCACACACCACCTGGGAGGAAGTTTGACGGACTGGAATAGCTTCAACCCATTTAGTAAAATAATATGTGGGCACCAAGATGTGTGTATGCCCGGCACTAGATGTTGGATGAAGTGGACCAATAAAATCTAGTCCCCATTGGTAAAAAGGTTCTTCAATAATAACAGGTTTCAGTGGTTGCATGGCTAGCTTGACCTTGCCTTTAAATTGTTGACAAGATTCACACTTTTTCACCCATTGGTCTGCATCTTTGAATAGGCCAGGCTAGTAATAATTATGTCTTAGAATCTTATAGGCTGTGACACTGGAAGAGAAATGACAACCACAAGCTTCGTTATGAAAGAATTGAAGCAATTTTTCTTGTTGTTCTTTATCCATGCATTTCAGAAAATTTCCATCAATCCCCTTCTTATATAAACTACCTTCCCAAATAATACATTTTGCAGCTTTCAACTTGATTGCTCTTTTCTGCTTCAGAGTTAAGTGTGAATGACACTCACCATATGTCAAGAAATAAGCAATATCTGAAAACCATTCATCTGTCAATCCTACAAATAATGCTTGAGGTAATTCAGCATTCTCTTCTGGAGATTCTTCAATGATGCGGTTGTCAGCTATAAGTTTACATAAGCCTCTTCCTCATATTAATTTGGTTGGCTTAATATCAATATCATATTCTTGAACTTTCGCAATCCAAGAGGCTCTTTTGTTGACACCTATTTCTTGCTATGTAAGTATGGTTTTGATCGAAGTGTCGGATACAAAGATCTTAGAATGTGAATTGAGGATATAGAATCTGAAATGTTTTACTGCCTTGACAACTGCATAAGCATGCTTCTCCACTAAGGAATAATTCAACTCATGCTTTTTCAGAGGGACACTCATAAATGTGATAGGTGCTTCTATACGATCATCATTTTGCTGAGTCAAGATAGCAGATAAAGTATTCTCCGAAGCATAACAATATATAATGAAATCTTTGGAAAAATCTGGATGAATTAAAACCGGAGCATCCGCAATCGTTGTTTTAATATCTTGAAATGCATGTTTCCATTTTTCAGTCCATTTGAAGACCACCTTATCCCTCATCATGTCTACAATGTGGTGAGTTAATTCAGAGAAATCTGGTATGAATCTCCTTAAGAAATTGATCTAACCAAAGAAAGACCTTACTCCAGCTCTGCTTGATGGTAATGGCAATTTTTCGATGGCATCAACACGTTCAGGATCAATCCGAATCCCATCTTTAGACATAATGTGCCCTAGTAGTTTTCCTTCAGTAACTCTGAAAATGGACTTCTTTGGGTTAAGAGATATCCCCTGCTCATGTCAACACTGTAGGACTATATCTAGATGTTTGATATGATCTTCTCTTTTTCTTGAAAAGACAGTAAGGTCATCCAAGTACACCACAATAATCTTGTTTTTCAAATCTCCAAAAGAGAGATCCATGGCACATTGAAAAGTTACACCAACATTGATCAACCCAAATGGCAGTTGATTGTAAGCCAGGGTTCCCCAAGGCATTGTAAAAGCAGTTTTATGTAGATCCTCTCAAGCAACCTCTATCTGATTATACCCAGAAAACCCATCAAGTAATGACATCATTTCAGATCTAGCCACAATTTGCAAAACGTGATCCATCACAGGCAAAGGGTAGTTGTCTTTTAAAGATGCCTGATTAAGATTGCGGAAATCAACACAAATCCTTATTTCGGCATTCTTTTTCCTCACAGGAACTATATTTGCTACCCAAGTTGAATGATGAATGGGATATATAATTCTAGCCTTTAACATCTTATCAATCTCTACCAAGATAGCTCCAGCAACTTTAGGATTGAATTGCCTCTATTTTTGCCTAAAAGGAGTGGCTTCGGGTTTAAGAGTGATATAATGCTGAAATTTTCCACCCCTGAAACTCTTCAAATCATCATAACACCATGCGAACATGTTCTTGTATTTGACCAAGAGGGTCATGAGCTTCTTTCTTTCTTCTAGAGAACATGCTTTGCCTATGCAAACAATTTTAGGATCATCTTTAGTGCCTATATCGACTTTATCATACTGAGAAGAATTGGGATTTTTCTCTTGATCCTTATTCTTCACATAGCAATCGTGCTTATCAAACAGTTTCTCTAGAGTAATCAAACCCTTTGGAATGGTGTTCCCCTTTAATTGTAGCACTTTGTCTTCTATAGGAGTCTCACTTCCTTCAAATAACAGATTGACAAAAGTACTGGCCTTCTCCAAAAAGGACACAATTTGTCTGTCGTCATCAAAAACTTGCCAATATTTATCATTATCAGGCATGCTAGTTCGGTATACTAATTCAATCTTTATTAAACTCTGGATGTGGAAGTGATGCAGAGGTCAGGTAAGGTTGTACTAGTTCTCTCAACTTCCTTCAAAAGGTTTACAAGGTGTTTGTGTTTACAAGCCTCACAAGGCTATTATAGGAACCCACTTGGCCTAGGATCACCCTCTGGTGCCATCCATTTAGGCTACTCACCACTTACCTTGGGGAGTCAGAACTCCACCCAACTCAGGAACACAATCCACCTTCAAGAACACAACACAACTATTACCAATAACTCTACCAACATAGGTAATCATACACCTATCTTGTGATCAGCATGGGCAAAGGTCTCTGGCCAATAAACTACCATTGTACTCCCAAACACAACAGGGGACAGCAAATTGCATTGTGACTGTTTTAAGACAGCAGTCAATAGTATTTAATATTGTAACATACACAAGGAGTAAATCTACAACACCCTTCCAGGACTTAAAATGACCATCAAGGCTTAATGCCCACTCAACATTTGATGTGAGAAAACCACTAACTTCTTGTGTGCAGGCCCATACAGTGTTTAAAAAGATAGAGGACAGCAAATAATAGGATGACTGCCCTATGACAGTCTTGAAGTTTCCATTGATTCTTATCTCCTGCAAGAAGACTCCAAGCTACAAAAAACTACTCCAATAAAGACCACAACACACATGCAACCAATAGAATAGATCCTTGCTGTTTTTACACTCACCACCGTACTGTACTGTCATAAAAAGTACGGCAGAATTGCTGTTTTTAATTAAACAAGGTTAAAGATTGGGTTTCCTTGCAAACAAACAGACAAATGACACCATATTAGTCATATACTGACCTTTTATAACCTTCATTGGTTGGTGCAAGAACCAAACACAAAATTTGAAATGTTTTAACTTCTATCAGCCCTGCAGGCCGTACTACACCACGTACAAGACAGCAAACAGTCTTTTTTCTGTTATATATTGGTGATTGTCTTCCAAGGGTTGTCTAGCTTAAAATGATGGACAAAAGATGTAACAAGGATTCTTATCTGGAGTGTAGGACTCCTATGCAGACCTGTATCCCTCTTAAAACCAAAAAAAACACTCAATCTTACCAACACTATGACTGTTTCTTATATATTTGCTGTCCCAAAATCTCTTCTCCACTAACTAGTCACTGTTTGACTAGATAGAGACATGCCAATCATTTAGAAAGAAGGAGAACAACTTATCTAACAACAAGAACATGCAAACTAATCTAAATTCCTCCATCCCTTCACAAGATGACTGTTCACCTTCAGAAGACAGAGGAACAAAACTCCATTTTGCCTTAGAACCCTAGACAAAAGAGGTTTTGATACAATCTTTATAAATAGGAGAAGATCCAACCACTCCAATAGTTTCAAAAACTCCAATTACCTGCAAATAGGAGCCACAACACAGAACTTAAAACATTACAAGAGAATTTCTTCACAAGCAGCCGTACTTGGCCGTACCAAGGCTGTTTTAACAGCAAAAAACAGAAAAAACAGTCTTTTCTTCTTTAAAACTCCTTCTTGCTTTTATATATTTAGCATGTTTTTTAACAATTAGAATATATAGGAAGTTCTTAAAAAACTCTTCCTCTTTCCTTGACCATACAACTGCCTAGGAAGGTAGAAAATCAAATTTAAAAGGCAATTTTAAATAAAACAAAAAGTTTCTAAAAAATGGAAAAACCTATAAAATAGGTCTTTCAAATCTTCTAGTGGACTAGTCAAAACAAGTAGACTAAGTCCTTATTACATCACATCAAAAATGGCTTCTAAGCCCTTAGATAAAACCAAAAATTAACAAGGTCATTAAAATATAATATTTGAAAAATAGTTGTAAATTGAAGCTCCTGCACCATACTCCCCCTGTGGGAAAAACTCAAGTCCCTTGAGTTGCCAATTGTTGAAGTGTCATGCCATGCTTCAGAATATCTGCTTCAGTCATCCAGGTGGCCTCTGAGTCAGGGAGATCCTTCCATTTCACTAAGTAGTCCTTATAGACACCCCTCCGAGTCTTCTTGATAACTTTGGAATCCAGAATGCACTCCAACTGTAAAGGTTTACTTGGAGGCAAATCCTTGATCCAATCAGCATCTTCAAGCACCACATCTGATCCACTTTCATCTGGCAATGGAGGTCTGAAAGGAAAAAGATCACAAACATTGAAAATAGGAGAGATACCCAGGCCATCTGGTAGTTCAATCTCATAGGCATTTGGACCGAATTTGTGCACTATCTTGCAAGGTCCAATCTTCTTCATTAGGAGTTTAGTTGGTTGACCCTTTGGCAACCTCTCTTTCCTTAGATATGCCATGACTAAGTCACCAACTTTGAACTGTACTTCTCTTTTCTTCAAATCTGCCTTTTCTTTGTACTTTGTGACTGATTTTTCTAGTTGCAACTTGACTTGATCATGAACTATTTTCATGGAGGTAGCAAACTCTTCACCAAGTGCACTCC
The DNA here is from genome assembly GCA_027924645.1 of Cunninghamia lanceolata. Taxonomy (NCBI): domain Eukaryota; kingdom Viridiplantae; phylum Streptophyta; class Pinopsida; order Cupressales; family Cupressaceae; genus Cunninghamia; species Cunninghamia lanceolata. The sequence continues at coordinate 10,709,181 of BSBN01000130.1, read as the reverse complement.
TTCTATCCCAACCTTGGAGATCCTTCAGCTCAAGTGGCCCTCTTGGATGAAAACCATAAACTATCTCAAAAGGACTTTTACCAGTGCTCCTATTCTTTGAATCATTGTAGGCATATTCAGCCTGACTGATAACCAAGTCCCATGCCAAACCATGCTGCTTTGTAAGGCACCTTAGAAGGTTTCCAAGAGACCTATTAACCACCTCAGTCTGACCATCAGTTTGTGGATGGTAGGCTGATGAAAAAGACAACTGTGTGCCCAGCTTCTTCCACAAGGTCCTCCAGAAGTGACCTACAAACTTAGAATCCCTGTCAGTTACAATGGACAATGGTAAACCATGTATCCTTACTACCTCTCTAAAAAATAGACCTGCAACATGAGATGCATCATTTGTGCATTTACATGGCACAAAATGAGCCATCTTGTTGAACCTATCAACAATGACAAACACACTATACACCCCTCTGGCTGTCCTGGGTAACCCAAGCACAAAATCCATGCTGATACTTTCCCAAGGTCTGTTGGGAATGGGAAGGGGCTGGTATAGACCTGCATTTGAAGACACACCTTTGGCTCTTTGACAGATTGCACAGCTAGATACATATTTTCTCACATCTGATTGCACCTTTGGCCAAAAATAGAACCTTGTGACTTGTTCCAGTGTCTTGTCCAAGCCAAAATGTCCTCCTAAAGAACCATTATGCTTCTCCTTGATAATGTTGTCCCGCATAGAGCACTTAGGGACACACAGCAAATTGCCCTTAAATAAGAGGCCTTCCTACAAAACAAAATCTGCATACTCTCCATGGAATGTTTTAGCCAAGTTCACACAAACATCATAAGCCTCTTTGAAATTAGAATATTCTTTATACAGCTCTTTTAAACAGTCAATAGCCATGCTTTCTAACTAAATTTCCTAAACAAGAAACAACCTCCTACTCAATGCATCAGCTACCTTATTAGAGACACCTTTTTTGTGCTTAATTGTGAAAGTATACACTTGTAACTGTTCCATCCATTTAACATGTCTATGGTTCAATTTTTCTTGACTGTTAAGAAAACTTAAAGCATGATTGTCAGTAAACACAATAAATTCCTTGGGTAGCAAATAATGTCGCCACTTCTTAAGAGCTTGCACCATTGCATAGAGTTCTAAGTCATAGGTAGGATACCTTTGCTTGGCTTCATTCAACTTTTCTTAAAAGAATGCCACTGGATGTCCTTCTTGGCTAAGAACAACACCAATAGCTTGCTGACTTGCATCACACTCAACAACAAATACCTTATCAAAATCAGGGAGTACTAAGGTAGGTAACTCAGCCACCTTTGTTTTCAACAACTCGAAACTATCATCAGCTTCCTTTGTCCACTGGAATTTACATTTGACTCCACCCTTGATGGTGTTGAGGATGGGAGCACTAATGTGACTGAAACCTCTGATAAACTTCCTATAGAAAGTCACCAATCCATGGAAACTTCTCACATTTCCCACTGTTTTTGGGGTAGGCCAACTGAGAATAGCCTCAACCTTAGAGGGATCCATCTTCAAACAGCCATTAGAAATGACAAATCCCAAGTATACAAGTTTAGTTTTCATGAACTCACATTTGTCTAAGTTGATCATCAACTTGTGCTCATGCAGCTTCTCCAACACCTGACCAACATGCTTCACATGGTCTTCCCTTGTCCTGCTGAAGATTAGTATGTCATCAAGATAAACAATAACAAATTTACCAATGAATTCAACTAATACCTCATTCATCAGGCGCATAAATGTACTTGGCGCATTGCTAAGACCAAATGGCATAACAAGCCATTCATAAAGACCTTCATTGATCTTGAAAGCAGTTTTCCATTCATCTCCCTGTCTGATCCGGATTTGATGATATCCAGATTTCAAATCAATCTTTGAGTAATAGCATGATCCTCCCAGGTAATCCAAGAGATCTTCAATCCTTGGCATTGGAAATCTGTATCTTATGGTGATCTTGTTTATGGCCCTGGAATCTATGCATAGCCTCCACTTTCCATCCTTCTTAGGAGCTAGTACACTTGGAACTGCACAGGGGCTTAGACTCTTCCTAATCAGCCCTTTCTCCAGGATATCTTGAATTTGCCTTGCCACCTCTTCATTTTGCTGTGGAGTCAGCTTGTATGCAGCCTTGTTAGGCAATGTAGCACCAGGTATTAAGTCAATTTGATGACTAATATCCCTCATGGCTGGTAAGGAGTTGGGAACTTCCTCTACCACAAGGTCTTGATACTTGTCTAGAAGTTGCTGTACTTCCAATGGAATCTCCTTCTATTTCTGTTCTTGCTGATCTGATCCACTCTTGGGCTTCATGACCAAGGCATACCCTTGGTTGTCATTCTCCTTCAAGATATTTAGGAATTCATTTCCATTCACCAACATAACACTGCTGTTATTTTCCTTTGCCCTGGGCTGTTCCAACAAAGGATCCATTTTGAATGGCCTTCCATTCTTGGTGATGACATAAGTGTTCTTCTGACCATCATGCTGAGCTTTCACATCATACTGCCAGGGATGACCAAGAAGCAGGTGACATGCATCCATGGGAATGATTTCACATAGTACTTTGTCCTTGTAGTCACCAATTGCAAATTCAACCCAAGCTTGTTCCTCCACCATGAAACTTTGGTTCTTGTTCAACCAAGAAATCTTGTGAGGACTGATATGAGGCAGCCTCTTCAATTTGCACTTCTCAACCATCTCAGTGGATACCACATTCTCAATAGACCCTGAATCCACTATGATTTTGCAAAGCTTCCCATAGGCCAGGCCTTGGGTTCTGAAAAGGTTCTTTCTTTGAGGAGGTTCTTGCTTCAATGGCATCTTCAACATAGATCTTTTTATCATCATACTCTCTCCATCTAGAATAGGTGCAGCACTTCCCATCGATGGACTCACATTTTCACATTCATCATCTTTCACCAACTGATTTCTCTTCCCACTGTCATGGGAGCTACTGGCTTTCCCTGGACATTTGTTCATTGTATGGCCAACTTGGTTGCAGCCATAACATCTTCCAGTGAAGACTCCTGGCCCTTTACCACCTCCACCATTTCTGCCTCTACCATTATGATTTCTACCACCTCTGAAACCTCCTCTATGCTCTATTGTTGATTGTGCTTCTTGTTGGCTATTATTTTCAGTTTTGTTAAACTGACCACGGCCAAAATTGCCTCTACCTCTTTGATTTCTGCCACCTCTACCTCTGGCACTTTGATCACCCTTCCTTCTTAGCTTTTCCTCAGCTCTGGAGGCCAACAGGAAACATTCATCCACTGTCTTTGGTAACACCAAACTTATCTCATCTTGCAGATTGTATTTCAGTCCATTCAGGTACCTAGCCACCATCCCTTTTTCATCTTCATTATGATTTGCCCTCATACTGAGTCTATGAAATTCTTCTGTGTAGGCAGCCACATCCATGTCTTTTTGTCTCAAATTCTGAAATCTCCTTATGATTTGAATCTCATAGTCAGGTGGCATGAACTTGCTTCTGAGCATAGCCACCATTCTGCTCCATTTAGTGATGGGACTCTTCCCAATCTTCTCCCTCTCATTCTGCATATAGTTCCACCACACAAGTGCAAAACCTCTTAGCCTTGTTTTGGCAAATTTGACCTTTTTGCTGTCATTGAACTCCTTGTAATCAAAGAAGTTGCACATAGCCTCTATCCAGTCGGTGAGAATATCTCCATCCAACTTGCCATGGAAGGTAGGCACCTCCATCTTAGGATCACCACTTTCACCATGAGCACCCTTAAGTGCATTCAAGAAGGCTTTCTGATCTGCAGACATATCCTGCTCCTGAGGATCTTCTTCTGCCTCTGTTTCTTCATTTGTGTCTGAAGAACTTCCCTCTTCTTTAGTCTTGCCCTTAGACTTCTTCTCTTCCTGCAATTTTGCTTCTTGCAGTCTTGCTTCAACCATCTCTTCCACCAACTTCTTGATGGCATCTTGACTCATTGTCTTGGGAGGCATTGTACTAGCCTCTGTTTCAATTTCCTCTTCTGACATACACTTTCTTCCAATCAGAATATTGGCTCTGATACTAATATGATGCAGAGGTCAGGTAAGGTTGTACTAGTTCTCTCAACTTCCTTCAAAAGGTTTACAAGGTGTTTGTGTTTACAAGCCTCACAAGGCTATTATAGGAACCCACTTGGCCTAGGATCACCCTCTGGTGCCATCTATTTAGGCTACTCACCACTTACCTTGGGGAGTCAGAACTCCACCCAACTCAGGAACACAATCCACCTTCAAGAACACAACACAACTATTACCAATAACTCTACCAACATAGTTAATCATACACCAATCTTGTGATCAGCATCGGCAAAGGTCTCTGACCAATAAACTACCATTCTACTCCCAAACACAACAGGGGACAGCAAATTGCATTGTGACTGTTTTAAGACAGCAGTCAATGGTATTTAATATTGTAACATACACAAGGAGTAAATCTACAACACCCTTCCAGGACTTAAAATGACCATCAAGGCTTAATGCCCACTCAACATTTGATGTGAGAAAACCACTAACTTCTTGTGTGTAGGCCCATACAGTGTTTAAAAAGATAGAGGACAGCAAATAATAGGATGACTGCCCTATGACAGTTTTGAAGTTTCCATTGATTCTTATCTCCTGCAAGAAGACTCCAAGCTACAAAAAACTACTCCAATAAAGATCACAACACACATGCAACCAATAGAATAGATCCTTGCTGTTTTTACACTCACCACCATACTGTACTGTCATAAAAAGTACGGTAGAATTGCTGTTTTTAATTAAACAAGGTTAAAGATTGGGTTTCCTTGCAAACAAACAAACAAATGACACCATATTAGTCATATACTGACCTTTTATAACCTTCATTGGTTGGTGCAAGAACCAAACACAAAATTTGAAATGTTTTAACTTCTATCAGCCCTGCAGGCCGTACTACACCACGTACAAGACAGCAAATAGTCTTTTTTCTGTTATATATTGGTGATTGTCTTCCAAGGGTTGTCTAGCTTAAAATGATGGACAAAAGATGTAAGAAGGATTCTTATCTGGAGTGTAGGACTCCTATGCAGACCTGTATCCCTCTTAAAACCAAAAAAAACACTCAATCTTACCAACACTATGACTGTTTCTTATATATTTGCTGTCCCAAAATCTCTTCTCCACTAACTAGTCACTGTTTGACTAGATAGAGACATGCCAATCATTTAGAAAGAAGGAGAACAACTTATCTAACAACAAGAACATGCAAACTAATCTAAATTCCTCCATCCCTTCACAAGATGACTATTCACCTTCAGAAGACAGAGGAACAAAACTCCATTTTGCCTCAGAACCCTAGACAAAAGAGGTTTTGATACAATCTTTATAAACAGGAGAAGATCCAACCACTCCAATAGTTTCAAAAACTCCAATTACCTGCAAATGGGAGCCACAACACAGAACTTAAAACATTACAAGAGAATTTCTTCACAAGCAGCCGTACTTGGCCGTACCAAGGCTGTTTTAACAGCAAAAAATAGAAAAAACAGTCTTTTCTTCTTTAAAACTCCTTCTTGCTTTTATATATTTAGCATGTTTTTTAACAATTGGAATATATAGGAAGTTCTTAAAAAACTCTTCCTCTTTCCTTGACCGTACAACTGCGTAGGAAGGTAGAAAATCAAATTTAAAAGGCAGTTTTAAATAAAACAAAAAGTTTCTAAAAAATGGAAAAACCTATAAAATAGGTCTTTCAAATCTTCTAGTGGACTAGTCAAAACAAGTAGACTAAGTCCTTATTACATCACATCAAAAATGGCTTCTAAGCCCTTAGATAAAACCAAAAATTAACAAGGTCATTAAAATATAATATTTGAAAAATAGTTGTAAATTGAAGCTCCTGCACCAGGAAGCAAGAAAGCTGCAGAAACTGCAAGGCAGTCAGCTTTAGAATTAAGAGTTCAAGGAATGGCCTCTATAGAGAAAGCATCGAAGAATTCTATTTGATCCCATACTAAGTTTCGGTATCTTCTCAACTTGGTGTTCTTTGTTTGAAACTGATTTCTTACTTGCTTGATAACCAATTCTGCATCTCTGAGAACTCTCAACATTTTGATGCCTTTCTCTTTAGCAACCTCGAGGCCTAAAATGAGCACCTCATACTCTGCCGTATTATTAGTGTTGTCGAAAACCAACTTGAAAGCCATAGGAAACTTCTCCCCTGTAGGTGAAATAAGAAAAAGTCCAGCCCCTGAGCAGGAAGAAGAGCAACTGCCATCAAATTCCATTGTCCAAAGGCTAGAAGCCATGTTAGGAGAGATAACTTTAGGGGTTACCTCTTTCTCCTGCATAAGCATATATGTACCTAGTCCAGTTTCTTCATATAGTATCTCTGCTCTTGGATCATCAGATTTCACTATATACTCCGCTTTGGGTTCTGGATTTAGTCTGACTTTCTTTCCATGGATGGGGACTAAGGCATGAGACCAATCTAGTTGTATTTCTCCACCTAGGTCTTTACAGAAGCTTCTGCTAAGTGGCATGCCATAGCTTGCAGGAATATCAGCAATTAAGATGGTGAGCTTTAGTTTCTTTTTTGGGAAAGCGGCTAAAGCAACTTGCGCGTCTTTAAGTTGACCTACTAATGGGACTAACTTGGACTCCATCAAGTAGACTTTACTTGAAGGTTTATTTAATGACAGGCTGAGGGCATGAGCAACCTTAGTAGGCATGACATTATCAGAAGCGCTAGAATCTATTATGCAATTGCTAAGTTTAGAGCTAGCTATATACAAGGAAACATAGAATGGGTCAGGCTTGTCTGGGAAAATAACATTTACCAGTGGAGTACCTTTTTGTGGAGATTGACCAAGGAGATCATCATGTGAAGGTTCTTCAAGTTGAGAGTCATTTGACTGTTGGTGTACTGAAGAAGTAGGATCTGGTTTTCCTTTGACAACATGCATTAGTCTCTCTAGCTGTTGAGGATTTGACTTCAAGTAATCAAGTTGAGAAATTTGTACCTTTGTTTTCTTGCAATGCTCTATGAAATTGAATGCATCATTAGGTGGGAGAGATGAATCACCGAGAGGGGAACCTTGTGTGCCTTTATCCTTTGTGGCAGTAAGAGGTTGATTCTCCATAGGTTGTTTTCTTGATAGAATCTTCGGGGTATTTTCTGGAATTTTGTGTATAGGTTCAACTTTGGCTTTTCCTTCATTCTTCTGAGATTGATTTCTTGTAAAGATATTACAAGAATGATTGTTAATGTCATGAACTTCTTCTTTTTCCTCATCAGATTCATACTCAAGAAAGTTGATTGTTGGTTGACCATAGGTCTAATTTGTCTCGTCTTCTTGAGAGAAATATTCTTCTATCTTCTCACTCGATAGATTCATCTGCATGAACCTTGCCATTTCAAGACAAGTGCTGCCATCATGGTCAGTAGTAAGATGAAAATCACATGTAGCTGCAGTCTGTTTATGACTGGAAGAAGGATGTTCAATAGCTAGCCTTTGCATAGGAGGAGGAAGCCTAGGAGGCTTGTTTTGCTGGTAAGGTACATAATTTCTCCTTGGTATATCTTGATATAGCGGAGGTGGATTATGCGGAAGCTGTTTCTTGAGCAGGAGTAAATCATTAGCTAGCTTCTGAATCATGGAGTCTATAGTGGATGAATTAGAAGACTGTGCCTTCCCCTTCTGCAAGTCTTTGTTCCATTTCCCGGCAGTCAACAAATCATCCTTGATCTCGATGGCCATAGTTTCTGCCGCTTGTAAATCAGCCACTCGAGCTCTTCTCAAATGGAAACTTATATCTGGAGGTTGCGCATTTAGAAAGAAACATTTTTGATTTTCTACAGTTGGCCTTTTAGCATTTTCGATTCTATTCATCAACTTGTTAAATCATGCCACAAACTCCTGCATTGGCTCATGAATCTCTTTCTTCATTTGAGTAAGTTGTGCTAATAATGCATGTTCATTTTCAGCACTTTTGAAATGGTCTTCAAATCTTTGGTGCATAATCGCCCATGAGTTTATAGTTCCGGCAGGCAAATGGTGAAACCATTCTGCTGCTCCTTCAGTTAGAGATTCAACAAACAATCAGACAGAAACATCTTCATGCATGATGCCTAGAACACCGCATGTGGAAAAGAAGGCATTAATATGCTCTTCTGTAGAAACTTTTCCATCTCCAGTGAACTTGGGCAAAACTTTTCTAGATCCATGAGGTAATTCATGCAACTAATTACCTAAGGTGAGGGGGCCAATAGCTGCTCCCCAAGGCACAGGTTGAGCCATTTGCAGTGGTGGGTTTGGTTGAATATTTATAACAATAGGAACTATAGTCCCGTGCAAGGTTAATGCTTGGTAAGTGGAAGAGGAGGTAGAGGTTCTGGTAGGACTTCTTGCGAGTGAAGGAGGCCTACTTAAAGATTTAATATTCCTCCTTAAGGGAAGAAAAGATTGAGAAAAATCAAGACTTGCTAGCTTTTCAAAATTAGGATCCAGGATGCCTTTTTCACGGTCTCCTCTGGTGTACCTCTTGGCGGCCAGGTTGATTTTGAGGAGGATTCACAGGGTGATATTCTTGAATAGGTCGGATAGGAGGACCAACTTCTCTATCTCTTCTTGGAGCTACTTGAAAAGGAAAACGCCTGTTAGCTCTTTCCAAATCTTCTTCTGTGATGCCTTGAGATATTAACCGGGCATGAACATGAATTTTTGTTCCTATGTCTTCTTCTTCATCAAGCACTGCATCTATTTCTTGATATTGGTGATTTGACCTCCTATATCTCCAAGCCAATACTCGCAAATCAGTAATTATATCTTCTTGCTCAAGGTCCAACCAATTGACATTAGGTTGTAAAACAGGTCTGGCTCTATGTTGCAGCACCATATTTAGTAATCAAAAAGATTTGCTTTGAACACATTAAGGTGACTTTTTCCAAACAAAAGAGGGATGCTTGAATCCAGTCCCCAGTAGAGTCACCAAAAATCTTTTGGTAAATAGATTTGCACTATAACATATGGATGATTATATTGACTCTTTGTCCAGAAAAACACATAGTGAAAATAAGTACCAACAGTTGGTAAAGTTGTAGTTTTTCTATCAACTTACCTCTGCATGTAGAGGGGCAGCTCCCTCATTTGATAAATTATAGGTTTAAAGGATATTTGAGAATGAAATGCAATTAAAGAAAGGTTTGGAAGATGAAGACAATAGGCTTACGAACATTGACTCATCCCGCATGCATAAAGTTCAACAATCCCACCAAAATGAGTGTAGTATTAGAAAGCAAAAATGATTCAGGAGATATTCAACATACGTTGAAACATTATCTAATAATCAATTCCTTCAAGACTAGTTGTTATTCCACATTGCAGATGCAAAATTATGTAAAGAAAACATCATCCATCAACATAAGAGGAATGAATAATGTTAAGAAGATATTTGAGATCACACAATCCAAAATGCTTCTTATTTCTCCACACTGAGTTGTACAACTCTGTCCCTTATAATATCCTTATAAATGTGAAAGCCAAAAAGTCCCTATTACAAACACGAAGCCTTGTATATATAGGTTTGTCTTAGTAACCAACTGTATAACTACCTTATAACTACTTCCCGTAACTACCCAAAATATTTTCATGAAAATAGAGGTGCACTTTAATTAACCTTTATATAAGGTTTCAAAAGTCCTTAAAATAATAAAATGCACTTTCTACCTTAATTACAAAAGAGTGACATAAAGTCACTTTCATAGAAAGAGAACTAAAACCTATCATTTGTAAACTTTGAAAAGTAGACCAATAAGATGGATCTCATGAGAGATTATCAGGTTTTGTCCACACCATGTTTGACACCATCTGAAGATGTTTCTGTTGCTCCAAATTGTTGTGAAGGGAGGGAAGACTTTGTTTTGTATACTCTAAACATCCTCACTACTGCAGCTATCAGCTTATTTTTGGGAACAATTACTCCTGTCATGCGAAGCTTCCACTCTGATTGATCTTTATGGACATCATTCAAATTATGTCGATAAATTGATATGTGATCAATGCCAAAATTGACAGCCACAAAGATGAGGTTCAATTTATCCATAAGTCCTTCATTGAAAACCTGTTTGTTGAACAACCCTATGTTAATCATGTCTTCAAAGCTTCTTTTGATAGCTTGGGCTTCCAAAACTGAAAATTTATCTGTCTCAATTATATCAAGATTGATTGCCAATAAATCAGCTCGAATATTCTTCTTCACCTGCTCACAATTTTCCAAGAGCTTTTCTTGGGCTGCCAACACTTGTCTTATATTAGATAGTTTCCATTCAACCGAACATAGCCAAGAACTAGATTGGTTCTCTTCAATGTTTTGAAAGACTTTTTCAGCAAGTAATATCTCAGTATCAATTTTGATCATCTCACTGAGGTCTTTGGATATTCCCTACCATAACAATTCCTCTTTTTGGATACCTCTCATTTCATTATCAATCTCTTCCCTCTTTGTTTTTGCTTAATCAAATAGACTCCTTGCCTGCTCAAAGAAACTGAAAGATTTTGATTTCATATGTTCAACCCACTTTTCAGTCACCTTTCCATACAACTGATATTTGTCGACACTCTCAATAATTTATTTTTCAACATTACTTTCAAGAGAGAAATTAGTGGAGGTAGAAGAAGCCTCAAGAGGCAAAGATGATGTATCTATGATGGATTTGAGATAAGATGTCAAAACTTGCACCTGTTGCTTTAGTTGCTCTTTCGTGTGTCTTTCCTTCTCTGTTCTTTTTATTAACTGGGCAGCCGATACTTGAAAGTTTTGCATGTCACCCTCATATGTAAATGGAGCAAGATCTATTTTAGTGATATTAAAATCACTTTCTGTAGCCTCATTCAAATTCTTTTCTGAAACAGGTTATGCAGCCTCAACACAGACATTGCCTGATGAAGAATCCACTACCATCCTTGATGTGACCTTGATCTTTTTAGTTTTGGGAGATCTTTACAGTAAATTGGAGACTGTATCAAAATCCAGCATGATTAATTAAGTAGTATTTATTTTTCTTGACAAACTTTGTTGCAACCAGGAAGAAGAAGGATTATGTGAGGATTTTGGAATATTTGTGGAAAGAGGTACTATGTTTGATGGAAGAATATGCTCACTAAATATATTCATAGGTGGCGGGAGTGAAAATTGTAATGCATGAGGTGAACAAGGTGCTTCATGAGAAGGAGAGGCAACAAGGCGTAAAGGAGAGACATTCAAATGCTCAACATTTTGATGGGTTCCTTCAGGACATGTAGACTTGTTTACCTCAACTATTTCCTGTATGGAAGGCAATGCATTATCCTTCATTTTTGTTTTCCCTCTTTTCTATTTTTCATCATTTTCATAGATGCTCTTAGTACCCTTTCTTCTTGATGGATCTTCTCCATCATCTCCTCCTTGAGTACTCTTATGGGAACCACTTCTTAAAGATGGAGAATGAGAATGAAAAAAGGAAGAAGAAGAATTCGAATGCTTATCTTTTCTACTTGATGATAAAGCATTATTACTTGTTGGTTTAGTAGTTGTTGCCTCAGTAGTCTTTTTCTTTACCCAAGGTTTAGGCCTTTGAATGATATGTGTAGTTCTTGTAGCTAAATCTTTGATCTCCTCATTAGCCCAATTGATAGGTGGTAAAGACTGTGTTTCAATTTTATCAAAATATACAGGATCAATTAAATCTGAACCATCTTCCTCAATTCCATCTATATTGCAATCTAGTTTGAATTCTCTGGTCTGTGGAATGGTCATCCTCACCCAGTCCCATTTACGTACCTCATAATCATTTTCTCAATCTTCCCAAAAGTCTTCCAGTTCTGGGAAGTGACAATATCCTGCACCAAGCCATAGATTATCTCTGACATATCCTTTGCTGTCAAAAAGGAATCTCATAGTATAGGCATACAAGCTAATTTTTATCAGAGATCTCTCTATGTTTTGAGCATCTGTGGAAGATTTGCAGCTGTAGTGACTAAGGCCAATGGGAAATGGGACTCCAGGTTTCCTCTTGTTTTTGCATTTCCTGTTAAGTGAACCAATTTCCCTACATAGTTCTATCAATATCATCTTGTCATCTACATATCCAGGTAACTTATATGGATATCCATCAAACCTGCCAACTCTTAGATAGGTAAATCTAGGATATTGGATGAAGTAACTCCCATATATTTTGATTAAATGGAGTGCAGTGTTACCTTGAAGTTCTCTTTCGGCATGTAGATGATAACGTCCTTGACAATAATGTGCCACGACAACTGAAATGATGACATCCCCTGACAACTCTTTGCAAAGAGTTCGTTGTTTTGCCTTGTTAATGGAATAATTTTTCTTTAATTTGTCAACTATGGGGCTCTTCTTTCAGGATGTAACTGTTCACATGAGGTAGAACTCATGAGATAGTTCAACGGCAAACATTTATGGTGTCGACATTCGATGATCATTGCATGATTATAGGATGTGTCAACCTTTTTCTTTATTCCCGTTCGGTAATTAAAGAAACTGCTGTATTTTAACAAATGAAAGTGAATTTCACTTAGCCTTCACTTGAGTATGCTTTAAAACTTTGGATGACATTTGAAGGAAAACAACGTGCTCAAAAAGAGAAAAAAAAAAAAACTTTATTTCTTGGTTGCATGTAAAGTTGCGGACATACAACCGGGCACATAAAAAATTATGTAAAAATGGGAAAACATGGATGTAACCACAAGTGAGTGAAAACTTTATTATCTCCCTGAACCCATGCCATTGGTTAAAGCAAAAGTGTACTACTTAGGAAAACTCACAAGTTGCTCATATTTAGCGAAAAGTGGAAATTGGCGCGAGTTATGCGAGGATCACAAGCAAATGCAAGATGGACCTAGTGAGAACCAAAAATTAACGTGGACTTAGTCAGAACGGAAAATAGACGCAAAGTAAAATATTACTAAGCCATGAGTTTTGCCTTGGCACAAAAATTGCTTTGAAGCTTAAAATGGAGAGAAAATGAGATGAGGGAAAATGCCATGATAACGAGTTATCAACATGATTTATAAGTATGCAATGCAACCCCAAATGTATTTGAACCGAAAAATATGACTTCACACAGAGGATTAACTTTTTTTTTTGCAAGAAAGTTTTATACTTTGGATAGAAAGATCGGGGCAAATAGATGTTAAATTTAATAATCTACAAATAGAGATTAGAGACTTTCTTGATTAGTGTTGCTCTATACCATGAACTTCGAGATCTTTATATTTCTGGATGTATTTGGATGGTCACTATTAGGAAAACAGTGATCATCAACAAGCAAAATCTTTCTAATGAGCTTAGTATGAAATTCATGAGATTCTTTAAGGGACAATCACAAATTAGTTATCACATGGGACCAGTTGAGGAATGGTTGCTCGCTGTTTTAAAGTTCAAGTACTCCATTAGATTCCAAGTGCATAAAGTCATTCCATCATTCAGGTTGTTACATGTACACTGCGGTATCCCTACCTTGTATGTCGTGAAGTCTAACGTGACTATCAAAGTTAGACAAAATCTTTATGAAACTTATAACAAATAGTTGTTACCATTGCATAAATGGCTCACTAGGTGAAATTGTTTATGAACTATTTTGTAATGGCACCAAATATATATGAAATATTTTTTGAGAAATGTTTAGAGACTATTTAAACATTGTATCCAGTGCTAATTTCAAATTTTAAATATTCTTTATAAATGTTCTAACTGTACTAATGCGTATGATAGCATTTTTTAAAATTTTCTTATCACATAATCAATGTCATTAAATCACGCAATCATGCCATTAATTTTTGGAATTAAATGTTATGAAACTCTAAAATAATTATACTTTAAAATAATTATTCTAATTTAAATTAAATATTCTGATTTAAAATAAACATGTATACTAAAATATTGATAATATAAATATAATATTAGAATGTATACTAATATTATATTATATAATTATGATTTAAAATCATTAAAGTATAAAATAATTACAATTATAGTTTAAATTAAATTGATTAAAAGGCACCTCGAGAAGAATATCTCCAGTATAAAATAATTACAATTATACTAGTTATTACAACAGACAGCTCATTAATTTTTTTCAATAAAGTAAAGCAGCCACCATGAATCATCATCATTGCAATTAAGAACGGTAAATAGTACAGCATATTTAGAAAGAATGCAGAAAATCATAATGTTGCTGAAGAAATCTACTCTAAAATATAGCTTACGACAATCTGAAGCGAGAAATACTATTTTATGATTGCCTCTAAACTTTCCGCTTTATAATTGTGGTAATATCCGTATTATAGACGATGAATACTTCTCACAATAAGTTGTAAATCGAACGATTGCCACTTAGCTTGCGACAATCTGAAGCGGACAAGCCTTGGGAGCAGTTTTGCTTTCCTCACGACAGTGACAACACAGCACCAGGAATAGTACATGGACAATGATTCAAACCATGTTAAACATTAGTTTACAAAGAAAGAGCTCAAAACGTGAACCTCACACTTCCAAAACCAAACCGTCCGTAATAATACAATCGAAATCAAAAGACTCAAAATCTATTAGATCTTCAATTCAAAATTTTCTCCAGTCAAATTACAATGGGAAATGGGCACATAGTTGAATTTCACAGGGCAAATGAAAAATATCTCGCATTTCAAAGGTAATTTTTTTTCAGAATCCAGCTTTCACCGTTATATTCTTTGGATTCTCAAATGAAGCCAAAATTTTTTTAAAAAATTGTTCAATCCAACCACAAGTCCTTCAAAAAGCTCAAAAAAAACACTCAATCCAACCACAAATCCTTCAAAAAGTTTAAATCTTAAAAAACCTTCGAACAAAAATATGACCCTAAATATTTTGAATGAAAATTTGAAAATTTATTGTACTATATAGATAAAGTTGTCCTCCATTCTAAAATAATATTGCAATTTATATTTAGTTTTTTTTTGCTGGTTAGAAATATATCTGAAGTAGTCTACTTAAACATCATCCCTTTCAATTGTCAACAGTCAATACAAATTTTAAATTTCATCTAAACTAAAATGAGGTAAATATTTGTCTTATTTTTATTGGTCAAACTTGACCTTTGAGTGTTGAAGAGGATGATATTTAAGAAGAACAACCTCTCTCAAGGGTTATTGGAAGTTCTTATACAAGGTGGATTGATCATTCTTTAGAGCCAATTTTTTCTTAGAACCAAAATTAAATAGGATTTGAAACATAGTCTTTAAATATACTAGTTTGTCTATCTTTCACTCTTGTATTATTAATAGACTCATTTTAATGTAAATTTAGGGAGTTTTTTAGGTTATTACTAAACACAACATTAATTTAAATGTATGAAATCCTTTTTATAAAAGTTCATAAGAGGATTGTTTTTCTATTTATCTTAATATAGTGTTCAACAAGGATTCCTTCAACATGAGGGTCACTCAAACTATACTATTTTATATAGGAATATATATAAAATATTAAATATATTTTTTTAGCAGATGTTAGTCGTGCACACCATATTTTCTTTACAAACACTACAAATGATTAACAATCATAGGTAGCCATTAAATTTAAAGGAAAACTAAAAGACAAACACGACTTTATAATTATCATTTTGATTTAGTAGTCTACAAGGAAGCTTCTCATTAAGTTGTCCATATTTGGTTGTTCTACCATGTATAATTATAATTATTTTTCTTTTTTAGTACTTCATTTTATGTATAGTCAAAAGATTTTTAGAGAACATAAACCAATTATCATGTAGCTATTTGATCTGTAAAACCTTGAAGATATTGCTCTAGAGATCACCACCTACATATATCATTATTATAAACTCTTCTAATACCTTGGATACATTGTTAGTTTACTTAAAATAGATATGATCACAAGTATACATGTTCACTTGTCATGCCAACATAAAAGAAAACACAAAATAGAGATATAAAAATGCAATGAGAACACTAAGAATGACTCAAGTAGATAACATAACCTAGAGAAACCCTTAAAACTCTAGCAAGAGTTAGAAAAAATACTCCTCATTTCACTATAATCAATTACAAATGTGTTACACTGCCTTTCCCTCCCAGTGATTTCTTTAGTAGTGAATCTTCAGCAATTGGTGAATAGTTTATATTCACGAATTTAAATTTGGCGAATATTTTACAACCAACAAGTGATGTAGGAGCATATGGGCTCATAGGCAATCCTGCATGACCAAAAAAGAAAATATTTTTATGTTCAGATTTCAACATTTTTTGTGTAGGTTTGAGCTTCAGGAGCAACTTGTGAAGTGTTGGGAAAATAAAAAGAATTCATTTATGAGGAATTGGATTTCATTTCAAATATCAAAGAAAGCCAATATATTCAATGTGATTTTTAAAATTAGTATATTAAACAAATTCAACGTCCTAGGCATTGAAGAGGTTTATTTACGCTGATAGAAGGGGCTTATGAAGAAAAACTAAAATAAATTTATTTTATTTACTCAATTTGAACACATTGGGAACTATGAAAATAATATTTTAATGTTAGTTTTCCCTCAATTGCAATTTAATATTGCATTTATTCATTTGGGTGGTTAAAATGGAGGAAAAAGCTAGTGATTTTTGGGCAAACAATGAGTGACTCTTCAATTTCTAATCTAGGTGGATAAAGATGGATTTATTTCTTATTTAATTTATTTTTAAAAGGCATCTATAGAAGCAAGATGTTGAAGAGGGAGCTGAAACTTTGAATGGCACATTTGGAAGCAATAAATTAAGACTTCTTCATTTTTCTACAGGAATTTCAAAGGACAATTTGGGGAAAATGAAAGAATAGATTTGGGCACCACATTTTGGTGCTTCATGAGGGTTTTGAATTCAGTAAAATGTATCCATTAATGGTGTTAAAAGGCAACAATCAATATCAGCAATGTTGAAAGAAAATTGCAGGTTGCTCAAGACAATGGCATGAAGAGATGCACAAATTAGCTTGCTGAAAGAGAAAAAGGAAATAAGAAGAGAAAAAGAGATTTGCAAGTGTTCATGGAAGCCAAGAGAGTTGTAGGATGAAGGAAAAAAATTATATTTGAAAAGCTGAGTGGAGCCAAGGAAGTGTGAAGGTATGAGGGTTTCAAGATTTGAAGGCATGAAGTGCCTGAAAAACCCATGAAATTTCTAAATTTTATTTTCATTTAAATCTTGAATGCATGTAATTGATTCTAGAAGGATTTGTTAAATACATATGAGGGTTTGAAATAAGATGTGTTTTAAGATTTTTATTATCAAGAGTTTTGTTGATTTGTGTGCAAAAGTGTGGGTCATTATTTTTGGCTACAAAACTAGGGAGTTTGATAAAACCCCAAGATATTGTCTGCATCAAATGGTATCAGAGATAGAGTTCCTGAGTGCATAGGCAAAGCACCAAAAATGAGGCAGCCTGTGCTAGGACTTGCAAGTAGAAGAAGAGAGTGAAGCAGTTGTGAATAGTTAAAAAGATTGTTGCAAGTAGAGAGGAGTCTTGAGCAAGTGAGAGTTGGGAAGCCGTGAAAAGATTTTTCTTTGTAGATTGTAGAGCATGGGAAGTGATGGTGAAAGATTGCAATAGTAGATGAAATGAGGATAGTGTTGAGGAAGAAGCCTATGATATGGGAGGGCTAAATGTGGTATGAGAAGAGGAATATTTTGGCAATGATGATTGACATTAATTTGAGAGTGGATAGTTTGGAATCATGGAAGTGTGAAGAAATTATCAAGCATGACAAAGGAAATAATGATAAGTTTGCAGTGAAAGTATGCAATGAGGAAGGCATGAAAGGAAAGGGTGAGGAAGATGAAGAGTTGTGCACAGTAGTAGTTGAAAATGAAGAGGTGGGCAACGAGAATGAAGAGGATAAAGATGCAATGATGGAATACGAAGAGGTTGCACAATAGTAGAGCATGGCAAAAATGATGATATTTTAGCACTTGTGGTGATTGAAGAAGAGTGGATGTCGAAGCTCATTATAGCAACGGAGGGAGAAAAACAAAAAGTTGCAACTGAAGAGGATGTGGAAGATGTTAGAGTGAAAATTGATCTTGTAGCTAAGGTAAATTTATTTGATGATGATGATATTTTGTTTTTAGATAAGATGGTAGAAGAAGAGATGGATAGAGACCAAAAGTATGTTGTAGATGATGCATATTTTCTTGTAGAGATTGTGGAGGATGATGTAGGTGGATTTTGTGGAGGTGGTGAGTTTGCAGTGGTTTGGATCCAATGAAGGAGGATAAGAGAGTAGGGAATATTTTGTGAAGGATGATGGTACATGGTGGATGTGAATCTATGAGAGGAGGGAAGAGTGGTGAGAAGAGTTGTTGGAGGAAGATCACAAATTTTCCAGCTAGATGTTGGAAGAGGAGAAAAAAGAATTTAAAATTGTTGTTACTTTAGATAAATTTTTTAGACAAAATGGAGAAAACACCCAACAAAAAAGATTTTGATAGCTTTTCACAAATCTAAGAGATGCAAACCCAACAATTGATGACAAGAAACTGCTTATGACAAGAACTGGTGTTAACATAGATGTTGCAAGCAATTATGAGTTTGACAATGATGCTCATTTATTCTCTACAAATGATAATGTTCATAATCATAATAAAAAATGTTATATTCATTGAAACATCCCCTTGCACATAGTGTTAGAACAAATGCAAGAAGTGTTAATATAGCAGAAGGAGATCTTGATGAACAACTTGATGTGGAATTATTGATCAGTAAGAATGCAAGGATAATGTTGACTTCAAATCTTTGGATACAAGCAGGTCTTGTAAATGGTTTTGCTAGGATATGTTCGAAAGATTATATACAAACCTAGAAGTGCTCCACCAAAACCACCAACTTATGTAATGGTTGAGTTTGACAGTTATTTAGGAATACAATTTTAAGATCATCATCCAAACACAATTCAAGTTACAACAATACAGAGGGGCAATACAGTTCAATTACCATTAAGATTGGCATGGGCATTAACAATACAGAAATCATAGGGTTTAACTCTTTCAAAATCTACTATTGATATAGGACCAAGAGAATGAACATGATTGACTTTTGTGGCCATATCTCGTGTAAAGTCACTAGAAGGCCTAAGAATAATACCACCATTCACCTACGACCGTTATGAAAAAATGAAAAAGGGTAGACAACTTGAGAAGCAAAAGGCTGAAGAAAACAGATTGAAATTTTTAGAAGATAATTTCATGTAATATATTATGTTCAAAATTACTTCAATGATTATTAAGTGTTTTGACAAACTATTTCAAATTAGCTTCAATGACTATTGTTGTCAATCAGGATTGTGCCACTAGTCATGTCAAGCTTTATTGTCCTGTTGAAACATGGAAACCCTCTCAAATTGTGGGTGTTCTATTTTGAGAGGGAATCTCCAGAGTGAGATGGTTCTCCTTATGATTGTTTCCTAATCTAATGACTTATCTAGGAAAAGGGATGAGAGAGGATAAACTAAAGTAAATAACTAAAAATGAAATCTAAGGTGATGCACCAATACTAAAATCCTATCAGATCTTACTCACAATCAGACTACAGAGCATTGATCTTCACAACACTTCATTTTCACCCAATTCATAAATATTTCATGTGAAGGTTTGATTAAACACAACTTGTAACCTACATTAAGTTAAATAACTACATAACCTATCATAAAACTAAGACAAAAATAGAGGATAAATGTTTAACATAGTGTCATATCAAATTAGTTCTACAAAAGAGAGGCAAGAAATGAAGGAATAATGAATACATAGACTAAATACAACACTCTTGATGTGAGAGGAAGACTATGGGATCTCTGCACTCTGATCTCTACTCTGCTGTAAAAACTCTAACGAGAACTAGAACTGGAAAAAGAAAAGAATCTTTGTCATATATCCTCTGAAATCAATCTCTCCCTGAAAGCTGGAAAAAAACTCCCAAAAATAGACCTCCAAAACATTTTCGACCTCCTCAAAAAAACACAAATAAAAGAACTCAAAATGAGTCCAAACTGTGAAAGCATGATGCCAAAGGATCCCCTAATGTGACCCCACCACAAATCTGCTTTCCTCTACCCATGAGATCTCAAATTTTGTTTTTATCTGCCTCCAATTAAAACAAATCGAGAAAGGAATATTTGATTTGTCTTATTAGCTTTAACTATCTAAAAAAAGTTTAAGTTTTAAAGCAATTTACAAATGATTGCTTGAAAACAAACTTTACAACACTTGGCAGTTTTATTCTATCACCGATTTGATTTGAATGAAAAGATACAAGGCTTTACATCTTGCTTACTTTACCAAGTAGATTGCAATTACAAATATTTGATTTTTCAATAAAAAATCATAAAAATAATATCAAGGCATTATATGATATGTGGAAAAAATATAATCCTGATGGCTTATCTGCATACGACCTACCTCTCACCTTTTGTCTTCATGTCTCCTTGCAAGATAAAACTCCATAATTGTATCTTACATGCATCATAAGAAATAAGAATATTCCCTTATCACTCCATTACATTTGCAAAAGAAGACAGTATCTAGTTGCATTACGTATGCATATCCATCTACCCTCATATTAGATTCATTCATAATCCTTTTTGCTACTTTGCATTTGACCTTACTCATATCCTTATGTTTGACCTTGTCCTTATTCGTGCATTGTCCATATAACCATATGAGAGGAAACTTGGACTTTCGACTTGATTTGCATATGTTATAAGGTAATTTTGACCCTAACTTGTCGACCTCCATGAGATAAAGGAAATAAAATATATATATAAGGCATCAAGCCTTACCCTTTAATGATTTAGGTCTTTTGACTTTAGCAGAATCAAAAGAAATAAAAGGAAATAATTCCCTTAGCCCATGGGCCCCTCCTTAGCATAATTATTAGGCACAACAAGACTGAATTTTTAACCCCAATCTGGATAATACAAATGATTTGGTTTTATTTTTTAAGTCAAAACATGAAGAAACAAAAGATACCATCAAGCAAAAAGGAAGACACAAACCCTAAAACAATTGTCATTTCTTTTGTTCACTTTTCTTTCTTTTTTCTCTGCAACATCAAACTAGCTGCTGCTAGGGTTTGAAATGAATCAAACTTTTCTTATGCTCTTTCTTTGTCATTTTTAGTAGATTTTATGTCATTTGATACCAGAAAGAAAGGTGAGAATGTTCTGTGCATGATAATGAATCTTTCTTTGATTTCTTCTATGGTTTTTGTTCATTTGGCTGCAGCTATGGTGATTGTGTGCTAAGCTTTCTTTAAAAAACTTCTCAACAAGTCTTTTGTCTTTCTCTATGTTGACTTCATTTGTAACGATATCTTTATATTCTGAGAAGCTTTAACCAATGAAGTCGTGGCCTATAGAGCTCTCCATACAAGAAATATGAGGTGTGTTTCTTGCTATTTAGCTTTCCTGTATCTCACTTTCCTTTTAACTTGTGTTTGCAAAATGATAAGGGTTTTAAAATTTTCATATGGGTTTTATCCTCTCAAAGAGATAGGCTTTTTTCAGCCATGGCCATTCCATTATCTTGTATCTATATCTCTTTCTTGACTCTGCAAATATAAAAATTAAACAAGGGTTTCTTGGGACAAAAATGTGAAATTGGTTTTGTTATCTTTGTTCAGAATGGTTGTTATGCTGTAATTGCCTACTCCATTTTATTGACCTTTCTATATATGAAAATATGTAAGAATTTCAAATAGTTCTTTCCATTTCTTTGAAAAATAAGGCCTTCTAGATTCAACTTGTTGTATCTTCATCTATATCTTCTCTATAGCATTTACTTTGACTGTATACAAGAATGATATAGGGGTTTGATAGATTTGTAACATAGGTTTTGAATTTTTTCTTTTGAAAGATTATTGGCCTATCTGTCACGACCATGATAACATGTTGCATTCTGTATTTCTTTTAGGCTGTATACAAAAAAATGACATAAGGTTTCACATATGCAATGGGTTTTGAATTTAACAAAAAATGTTCATTTCCTTGGCATACTCTATAGCCTTTATCACTCATTTACCACTTCTTGTATGATATGATCACTCAGAATTACTGTAACTTTTGCAACAGCTGATTGTCCCTCATTACATGATATGTCTTTTACTTGAACTATCTCTTGTAGTTTCATACGTATCCAAAAATTAATCAATATGGCATAAGTATGCAATGGTGACATAATGCTTCAGTCGGTGGCATGGCTGTACTTAGTGGCTTATAAATGGTCTTTCATGCTCATTGTACCCTCTTATAACCATGTTAGCTGCTCTAAACATGATGTGATTGTCCACTGTGACTCAGTTCATAGCATAATGAACTTCTGTAGCAAAGACATTGTACCTTTTGTTTATTAAAAATAGACATGACAATTTGTAATTTTATAATGGCTCTTGTAGCCTTCACTTCATGTGGAGGAGCATTCTATGAGGCTTCTATTTGATCAACTTTTTGATAGTCTTGGCATATCCTTCTCAGTTGATTCTTTATTTATCACAAGATTGTTCCATATTACACTTGTGTAATTTTTAGGACATGTTCAGATTTGATTTTTCATTATGTTTGACCTACCTAGATGACTTCCCATATCTATGGCATAAATATGAACAGAAAAAAGACATTCCAATGATGATAGAAATAAATAAGAATACCTTCTCATGACTGTACTTTATAGAAGCAACTGCTGCTTTTCACTTTTATCATGATGACTTCACTCTTTTTGAAAGTTGAATGTTTATGATGCACAATATCTTCCTGAATAATGCATTCTTCCTTTTTTGCAATCTAATATCCTTTTGAAATGAATAAAAAAGGAAAACATGCTAGGCTCAACCCTTGTGGGAGCCACATTTTCTCCACATGTTTTAATGTCTTCAAATCAGCAACATTACTTTTCCTATACCTGCACATGCAACAAACATATTAGTTTAAAAATAATGATACTTGATGATGCTTCATTTTCCTCTCTTATAACTGATGAATATTATACTTTCTAATCTTAACTATCTCATACAATCTGTTATGTATTTTATTCGTACTGATATAGTGTATGAATGAGATGATCTCATGAGCTGTAAGCCCCTCTTCTCTCTCCTCTAATATAGGTTATGACATTTTTGGAGCTCAGCAATGAATGGAGCAGCTGCAACATGATCAACCAACTCTAAATTCAGGCAATGATTGACACCCTCTCCTTGATATGCTTTGTCAGTTACTTTTTTTCCTTTTACAGTTACATAACATATTGTATTAGATATTCAGATCCATCTACTCCCACGGCTTGTGCGGGACCAACTATTGCTCTCTTTTGTTCTTTATTCATTGCAACATGATCCATTTATGTATATCTCATAAGATGATATGAATGTAATACTAAAATACTTTATGAGACATCTTTCAAACAATGATAAGCACTTGAAACAACAATGAATGTCAACTGATTTGTACTTTCTTTTGCATAACCATAGCTAATAAAACTGAATCAATTTGTATGATAACTTACACAACTGGTGCCACCATAAATGCTATGAATTTGTGCTTTAAGATAATGAACTATAATGCATTAACTCTACCAATTTGAGCAGGGAAGAAAAATTGTTAAAATTTCTGGTGACTTCTGCTATATACTTGCCTACTAAGCATCACATCAGTTGCCTTCAATATCCATTGGGCATGGAGTCTAGCTCTATTTATTCTAAACACAGAAAACTAAAACTTTGTACTCAAATCCACTCCAAACAACAGTAGCAAACGAAACAAAAAAATCTGGAAACAAACTAATAGGCCCTTGTGGCCAAAAAACTTGTGCAGCAGCACTTAGGGAAAAGAAAACTAACTAAAAAGAAATGTTTGTGAGCACTTATTAATTGTAACACTAATCTAACCCTACTCTAACTAGCCAAGGAAGATGGTCAAACAAAACCATTCATTGATTGAGTAAAATAACTCCCCCTTCTAACCAACTGAGGATGCCTCTCATGCTTGCAAACTAACAATATGTAGTGAAAAACCAGAACACTCATTATAAATTGTTGTATTGCAACCTGAAGAGCACAGCCAAAGGTTTGAATTTCTTGACTCTATTCAAACATACCTCTTATTAGCCATGAGTGAGCAAGTTTTATCTGTTTTTCCTCGATTGCAGTCTCTTTCCTAGGGGCATTGAAAATCCCTTGAAGCTTGTTGGCCACTTTGTTGGCTAAATGTCTAATGGGGCATCCTCTAGAAAGGATGAAACTTGAATTCTCATTGTTGGTTTCATTCTTATTGGTTGTCTCCTCAACCACATCTGCTTCTTGCTTTGGCTGAATCATGACTTCAACTTTGTGCTCCTTCACAATTGAGTTGTCTTCATTTAATTACTCGTGAACCAGTGTTTTGTCTAAATGGCCTTCATCATACTATTTCTTAGAACTTGATAACATTGTTAGTTCATATGTATCTTCTTCATTAATACCAACAATCAAAGGAAAATCAGTAACTAAAATAGTCAAACCCTGAGTTCTAACACTATCTTCTACCTCTTTATCATGTTGTTCTACACATTCCCCCTCAAAAGATGTTAGCATAACATCTAAGCATGAGTATAAAAGCTCAATTTTAGCTTGAAATATATCCTCATTAGCCGAAATTGGTTTTCTTTCATATACTTGTTCATGAATCAAAACGTTATCTGAATATTCTGCAATACTTGGATGGTAAAAACCTAGCATAGAAGTGTTGTTTTGATCCTCAACATCAGAGTTAGAAAGCTCATCAAGCATACTAACTGAAACCTTTTCCACATTATCTTAAATTGCAAAAAAATCATCATGGTCATCCCAAAATGCACTTTCATCATGATCATCTTGATTTTCTGATGAAAGGGGACTAGTTTTTACCTCATGGCAGCTCTTAGTTAGCTATGTAAGTTGCATGATAGGCTCTCTTTGAAGCTCCTCTACATGATCTAAAACCTACTTATCAAATTGCTTATCTTCAAATAGTAACTCACCAGATGGTTGAGGATCCTCATGTTTATCCAAAACAACTACTTCTGGTATGAGCATATACTCTTCATCTGGTTCTACAAAACTAGGTAACTGATCAAACAAGGTTACTAGATCTTCTTCATGATCTAGTGCCCTCTCAGATGAGACTTGGGTTTTCAGTCTTTGCAATTGAAGGCTCTCACCCTACTTTCATGCATCTTATCAACAACATCAGAAAATTTTTCAAATGAATCAAAATGTAAAGGGTTTAGTATCATATTTGAATCAACTTGCTCTTCACAAACATCAGTAGCCTTTTGAAGTGAATCAACCTTTTCCACCAGTTGATTTTCCAAAAAAATTTAATAACTTTTTCAACACAATTAATCTCTTTGGTGAGAACATTAACAGGTTCATCGAAAGGAATCTTCTCTTGCTCAATCCTTTTCTACTCTAACCGGTATTGCTCCAAAGCTGTATGTAGTAAATTCACCAGCCTAGCTCCCTTCTAATGGTTGATGGACTGGCCTCAAATGTCAACAGGCTCCTCGACAAAATGAAATCCTTCAAGACTTGGGATTTTGACTTTCTAAGGAGTCTGTTTGCATTCAAGACTAAATTCTTGGTAGGAAGAGGATTCTCTAGGTGGCTTGAAACTTAGAATTTCTACTTTAGGGGCATTAAGAGGCTTATCTTGTCTGAAACATGGAAATTTATACTTACATAGCTCTTCTTGAGTAATCTATCTTGGGACAGTAGGGGCTGCTTGGGCTTGAGCAAGTAAGAGCTTGGTTTGTGCAGTTGCTTGTCTCTCAAAATTATCTTCAAATTGTCTCTTTTGTGTCTCCCACTCCTGATCAGAAATAAATATCGCACAAGGTGGCTACTCTGACTATTGAAGATAAACTTGGTGATTCAAGTCTTGTAGTTGCAAATCAAATTCTTCATATGGCCTTGCTTGAAATCCCCATTCTTGTTGTTATTGATAACTCTTCATGCTAGCAATTTCTTGCTCATATTCTGTCCTTTATGCCTCCAATTCTCGCTCATGTAGATAGGCCTGATAAGCCAACTCCTTCTAGTGTTTTTTATACTCTTGTTCCCTCTTAATCTCTTCCATCTGCTTATTAAAGTCTAACAGAATATCATTAAGCATATTTTTAAGCTTCATTATTTTAGACTATTTTAACTTGCAAGAAGGGTGATTAGGATTTTGGGTAGGGGTAAGCATGCGGTAAGCATCTTGGGTATTTGGACTAAAACCAGTATTATGGCTGCTTGTATACAACTGGTAAGGAAGCTAAGTAGAAGTGGGTGGGTGGTAATTATTCTATGCAAGTCGGCTTTGCAGGGCCATAGAATTGGAAACAACAACTTGATTGGTCTGGTATGGCTGATAAGGGGCCCTATGAACAACATTTTCATAGTATGGTGGTGGATATTCATACTATCTATGAAAATCTAACATTTCTACTCATATGCAAGCTGGAAGATGGAATGAAAAGGTGAATTTTATAACATAACATTAGTTGATCATACTAAAACCAGTAGATTCAAATTCAAATTCGCCAGATGTGCTTGATTTTCAGCCTCCAAAGGCTAAGATCACTAATACACACAACAATATAAGTGATAGATTAACATGCTATTGGACTAAAATAGTCCAATCCATCCCGCCAGGCATGCCAAAAACTATTGTCAATCAGGATTGCACCACTAGTCAAGTCAAGCTTGACTGTCCTATTGAAACATGGAAACCCTCTCAGATTCTGGGTGATTTATTTTGAGAGGGAATGTCCAGAGTTAGTTGGTTCCCCTTATGATTTTTTCCTAATCTAATGACTTATCTAGGAAAATGGATGAGAGAGGATAAACTAAAGTAAATAACTGAAAATGAAATCTATGGTGATCCACCAATACTAAAATCCCCTTAGATCTTACTCACAATTAGACTATAGAGCATTGATCTTCACAACACTTTGATTTCACCCAATTCATAAATATTTCACATGAAGGTTTGATTAAACAAAAAATGTAACCTGAATTAAGAAAAATAATTGCATAACCTATCACAAAACCAAGACAAAAATAGAGGATAAATGTTTATCACATCATCATATCAAATTAGTTTTATGAAAGAGAGCCATGAAATTAAGGAAATCTTCTACTGTATAATTGAAGGAATAATGAATACATAGACTAAATACAACACTCTCAATGTGAGAGGATGACTATGGGATCTCTGCACTCTGATCTCTACTCTATGCTGTAAAAACTCAAATTGTAACTAGAATTGGAAAAAGAAAAGAATCTCTGCCATAAATCCTCTAAAATTTACCTCTCCCTGAAAGATGGAGAAAAGACCCCGAAAATAGACCTCCAAGAAATTTTTGAGCTCCTCAAAAAAGCACAAATAAAAGAACTCAAAATGAGTCCAAACTATGAAAGTATGATGCCAAAAGATCCACTCATGTGACCCCACCACAAATTTGCTTTCCTCTACCCATGAGATCTCAAATTTTATCTTTATCTGCATCCAAATAAAACAAATCGAGAAAGGGATATTTGATTCAACTTATTAGCTTTAACTGCCTAAAAATAGTTTAAGTTTTAAAGCAATTTATAAGTGATTGCTTTAAAACTAACTTTACAACACTTGGCAGTTTTATTCTATCCCCTATTTTATTTGAAAGCAAAGATACAAGGCTTTACATTTTGCTTAGTTTTCCAAGTACATTGCAATTACAAATATTTGATTTTTTAATAAAAATCATTAAAATAATATCAAGGTATTATATGATATGTGGAAAAAATGTAAGCCTGATGGCTTATCTACATATGATCTGCCTCTCACCTTTTATCTTCATGTCTCCATGCAAGATAAAACTCTGTAATTGCATCTTACATGCATCATAAGATATAAGAATATTCCCTTATCACTCCATTACTTTTGCAAAAGAAGACAATATCTAGTTGCATTACATAGGCATATCTATCTTCCCTTATATTATATTCATTCATAATGCATTTTTCCAATTTGCATTTGAGCTTATTCATATCCTTATGTTTGACCCTATCCTTATTCATGCATTGTCCATATAACCATATGAGAGGAAACTTGGACTTTCAACCTAATTTGCATATGTTATAAGGTACATTCAACCCTGAATTTTTGACCTCCATGAGATAAAGGGAAAAAAAAAAAAAAAAAAAAACCTAAGGCATTAATCCTTACCCTTTAATGATTTAGGTCTTTTGACTCTAGTAGAATCAAAAGAAATAAAAGGAAATAATTCCCTTGGCCCACAGGCCCCTCCTTAGCATAATGATTAGGCACAACAAGAACGAAGTTTTAACCCTGATCTAGATAATACAAATGATTTGGTTTTATTTGCTAAGTCAAAACATGAAGAAAAGAAAGATACCATCGAGTAAAAGGGAAGACAGGAACCCTAAAACAATTATCATTTCTTTTATTCACTATTCTTGTTTTTTGCTTTGCAACCTTAAACTAGCCGCTGCTAGGGTTTGAAAGGAAACAAGCTTTTCTCATGCTCTTTCTTTGTCATTTTCAGTCAATTTTATAGCATTTGATACTAGAAAGAAAGGTGAGAATGTTCTGTGCATGATAAGGTATCTTTCTTTGAATTCTTCTATGGTTTTTGTTCATTTGGCTGTAACTATGGTGATTGTGTGCTAAGCTTTCTTTAAAAAACTTCTTAACAAGTCTTTTATCTTTCTCTGTGTTGACTTCATTTGCAACCATATCTTTATATTCTAAGAAGATTTAACCAATGAAGTCATGGCCTCTAGAGCTTTCCATACAAGAAATATGAGGTGAGTTTCTTTTTATTCAGGTTTCTTGTATCTCACTTTCCTCTTAACCTGTGTCTACAAAATGATAAGGGTTTCAAAATTTTCATATGGGTTTTATCCTCTCAAAGAGATAGGTTGTTTTTTTCCATGGCCATTCCATTATCTTGTATCTATATCTCTTTCTTGACTATGCAGATATAAAAATGAAACAAGGGTTTCATGGAACAAAAATCCAAAATGGGTTTTGTTATCTCTTTTTAGAGTAGCCTTTTTCCTGTAATGACCTGCTCCATTTTATTGACCTTTCTGTAAATGAAAATATGTAAGAATTTCAAATAGAGCATTCCATTTCTTTGAAAAATAATGCCTTTCAGATTCGTCCTGTTGTATCTTAATCTATATCTTCTTTGTAACATTTACTTTAATTGTATACAAGAATGATACAGGGGTTTGATAGATTTGCAACATGGTTTTGAATTTTTTCTTTGGAAAGATTCTTGGCCTCTCTGCGATGGCCATGATAACTTGTTGCATTCTATATTTCTTTTATATTGTATATAAAAAAATGACATAATGGTTTCACATATGAAATGTTTTTTGAATTTAACAAAAAATGTTCATTTCTTTGGCATACTCTGTAGCCTTTATCATTCATTTAACACTTCTTGTATGATATGATCACATAGAATTACTGTAACTTCTGCAACAGGTGATTGTCCCTCATTACATTATATGAATTTGACATGATATGTCTTTTACTTGAACTATCTCTTGTAGTTTCATACATATCCAGAAATTGATCAATATGGCATAAGTATGCAAGGGTGACATAATGCTTCAGTCAGTGGCATGGCTATACTTAGTGGCTTATAAATGGTCTTTCATGCTCACTATATCATCTTGTAACCATGTTAGCTGCTCTGAACATGATGTGTTTGTCCACTGTGACTCAGTTGATAACATAATGAACTTCTATACCAATGACATTCACTTTTATCATGATGAATTCACTCTTTTTGCAAGTTGAATGTTTATGATGCATAATATCTTCCTGAATAATGTATTCTTTCTTTTTTTGGAATCTGATATCCTTTTGAAATGAATAAAAAAGGAAAACATGCTAGGCTCAACCCTTGTGGGAGCCACATTTTCTCCACATGTTTTAGTTTATTCAAATCAACAACATTACTTTTCCTATACCTACACATGCAACAAACATATTAGTTTAAAAAATAATGATAATTGATGATGCTTCATTTTCCTCTCTTGTAACTGATGAATATTGTACTTTTTGATCTTCACTATCTCTTACAATCTTTTATGTATTTTGTTCATACTGATATAGTGTATGAATGAGACAATGTCATGAGCTCTATGCCCCTCTTCTCTCTCCTAAAATGCAGGTTATGACATTTTCAGAGCTCTACAATGAATGGAGCAATTGCAACATGATCAATCGACTCTGAATTTAGGCAATGATTGGTACCCTCTCCTTCATATGCTTTGTTAGTTTCTATTTTTCCTTTCACAACTACATAACATATTGTATTAGATATTCAGAACTAGCTACTCCCATGGCTTGTGTGGGACCAATTATTTCTCTCTTTTGTTTTCTATTCATTGCAACATGATCCATTTATGTATATCTCATCTGATGATATGAATGTAATACTGCTATACATTATGAGACAGCTTTCAAACAATGATAAGCACTTGAAACAGAAATGAATGTCAACTGATTTGTACTTTCTTTTGCATAACCATAGCTAATAAAACTAAATCAATCTGTGTGATAACTTACACAATTGGTGCCACCATAAATGCTATGAATTTTCATTTTAAGATAATGAACTGTAATGCATCAGATTTGCCAATTTGAGCTGGGAAGAAAAATTGGTAACAACTATTAATTATTTCAATATATTACATTCAAATTTACTTCAATGACTATTAAGTGTTTTAAGACTTTCTAAGTATAGTTATGTGAATGTCTACATATGTGTAATTATTTGTTTAATTTGTATACTTCTCTCTACTTTAATATACATAAAAAAAGGTTGTGTTAATTTACCAACCTCAAATTTTCTTAATTGTGAGAAGAAATAATACTTCCATCACAAATATTCTTAGTTAGTTTTGATGACATATATTTGGTCAACATTTAGTAGCATATATGTGGTTTTCTAAAATGTGTGACATATCATTTGATATAATAAAAATAAGTAAACTAATAATTATTTTGATGCAAATGAGCAAGATGTCACATCATGTAGATACATGAGTGTCATCTTTTTGTCCAACTATCATCGATATCTTCCATGGAATGTCCTCTTTCATATCGAGGAATTGAGTATTCATTATTAGTTGAGAAATAAAATGGTTAACAGAATCAAGTTAAATAAACCAAGGACCAATAAAATGAAATTTAAAATTATGTAGATTATTTTAACTTCCTTTATGAATCCAAGGTCCCAATGAGCTTAGATGTTGTTAGTAAACAAATTTGCACTATAACATATGGTTGATTATATTGACTCTTTGCCCAGAAAAACACATAGTGAAAATAAGTACCAACAGTTGGTAAAGTTGTTTTTCTATCAACTTACCTCTGTGTGTAGAGGGGCAGCTCCCTCGTTTGATAAATTATAGGTTTAAAGGATATTTGAGAATGAAATGCAATTAAAGAAAGGTTTGGAAGATGAAGACAATAGGCTTACGAACATTGACTCATCCCGCATGCATAAAGTTCAACAATCCCACCAAAATAAGTGTAGTATTAGAAAGCAGAAATGATTCACGAGATATTCAACATACATTGAAACATTATCTAATAATCAATTCCTTCAAGACTAGTTGTTATTCTACATTGCAGATGCAAAATTATGTAAAGAAAACATCATCCATCAACATAAGAGGAATGAATAATGTTAAGAAGATATTTGAGATCACACAATCCAAAATGCTTCTTATTTCTCCACACTGAGTTGTACAACTCTGTCCCTTATAACATCCTTATAAATGTGAACGCCAAAAAGTCCCTATTACAAACACCAATCCTTGTATATATAGGTTTGTCTTAGTAACCAACTGTATAACTACCTTATAACTACTTCCCATAAATACCCAAAATATTTTCATGAAAATAGAGGTGCACTTTAATTAACCTTTATATAATGTTTCAAAAGTCCTTAAAATAATAAAATAAACTTTCTACCTTAATTACAAAAGAGTGACATAAAGTCACTTTAATAGAAAGAGAACTAAAACCTATCATTTGTAAACTTTAAAAAGTAGACCAATAAGATGAATGTCATGAGAAATTATCAGGTTTTGTCCTCGCCATGTTTGACACCATCTAAAGATGTTTCTGCTACTCCAAATTGTTGTGAAGGGAGGGAAGACTTTGTTTTGTATACTCTGAACATCCTCACTGTTGCAGCTATGAGCTTATTTTTGGGAACAATTACTCCTGTCATGCGAAGCTTCCACTCTGATTGATCTTTATGGACATCATTCAAATTATGTCGATAAATTGATATGTGATGAATGCCAGAATTGACAGCCACAAAGATGAGGTTCAATTTATCCATAAGTCCTTCATTGAAAACCTGTTTGTTGAACAACCCTATGTTAATCATGTCTTCAAAGCTTCTTTTGATAGCTTGGGCTTCCAAAACTAAAAATTTATCTGTCTCAATTATATCAGGATTGATTGCCAATAAATCAGCCCGAATATTCTTCTCCACCTGCTCACAATTTTCCAAGAGCTTTGCTTGGGCTGCCAACACTTGTCTTATATTAGACAGTTGCCATTCAACTGAACATAGCCAAGAACTAGATTGGTTCTCTTCAATGTTTTGAAAGACTTTTTCAGCAAGTAATATCTCATTATGAATTTTGATCATCTCACTAAGGTCTTTGGATATTCCCTGCCATAACAATTCCTCTTTTTGGATACCTCTCATTTAATTAGCAATCTCTTCCCTCTTTGTTTCTACTTCATCAAATAGACTCCTTGCATGCTCAAAGAAACTAAAAGCTTTTGATTTCATATGTTCAAACCACTTTTCAGTCACCTTTCCATACAACTGATATTTGCCAACACTCAATAATTTATTTTTCAACATTACTTTCAAGGGAGAAATTAGTGGAGGTAGAAGAAGCCTCAAGAGGCAAAACTAATGTATCTATGATGGCTTTGAGATAAGATGTCAAATCTTGCACCTATTGCTTTAGTCGCTCTTTCATGTGTCTTTCCTTCTCTGTTCTTTTTATTAACTGGGCAGCCAATACTTGAAAGTTTTGCATGTCACCCTCATATGTAGATGGACCAAGATCTATTTTAGTGATATTAAAATCACTTTATGTAGCCTCATTCAAATTCTTTTCTGAAATAGGTTGTACAACCTCAACATAGACATTGCCTGGTGAAGAATCCACTACCATCCTTGATGTGACCTTGATCTTTTTAGATTTGGGAGACCTTTGCAGAAAATTGGAGAATGTATCAAAATCTGGCATGATTAATTGAGCAGTATTTCTTTTTCTTGACAAACTTTGTTGCAACCAAGAAGAAGAAGGATTATGTGAGGATTCTAGAATATTCGTGGAAATAGGTACTATGTTTGAGGGAAGAATATGCTCACTAAATATATTCATAGATGGCAGGAGTGAAAATTGTAATGCATGAGGTGAACAAGGTGCTTCATGAGAAGGAGAGGCAACAAGGGGTAAAGAAGAGACATTCAAATGCTCAACATTTTGATGGGTTCCTTCAGGACTTGTAGACTTGTTTACCTCAACTATTTCTTGTATGGAAGGCAATGCATTATCCTTCATTTTTGTTTTCCCTCTTTTCTATTTTTCATCATTTTCACAGATGCTCTTAGTACCCTTTCTTCTTGATGGATCTTCTCTGTTATCTCCTCCTTGAGTACTCTTATGGGAACCACTTCTTAAAGATGAAGAATGAGAATGAAAAGAGGAAGAAGAAGAATTCAAATGCTTATCTTTTCTACTTGATGATAAAGCATTATTACTTGTTGGTTTAGTAGTTGTTGCCTCAGTAATCTTTTTCTTTACCCAAGCTTTAGTCCTTTGAATGATATGTGTAGTTCTTGTAGCTAAATCTTTGATCTCCTCATTAGCCCAATTGATAGGTGGTAAAGACTGTGTTTCAATTTTATCAATATATACAGGATCAATTAATTCTAAACCATCTTCCTCAATTCCATCTGTATTGCAATCTAGTTTGAATTCTCTGATCTGTGGAATGGTCATCCTGACCCAGTCCCATTTATGTACCTCATAATCATTTTCACAATCTTCCCAAAAGTCTTCCAGTTCTGGGAAGTGACAGTATCCTGCACCAAGCCATAGATTATCTCTAACATATCCTTTGCTGTCAAAAGGGAATCTCATAGTATAGGCATACAAGCTAATTTTTTATCAGAGATCTCTCTATGTTTTGAGCATCTGTGGAAGATTTACAGCTGTAGTGACTAAGGCCAATGGGAAATGGGACTCCAGGTTTCCTCTTGTCTTTGCATTTCCTGTTAAGTGAACCAATCTACCTGCATAGTTCTATCAATATCATCTTGTCATCTAGATATCTAAGTAACTTATATGGATATCCATCAAACCTGCCAACTCTTAGATAGGTAAATCTAGGATATTAGATGAAGTAACTCCCATATATTTTGATTAAACTAGTAGCTTCTGATGATATCCGGAGTACAGTTTTACCTTGAAGTTCTCCTACTATTAACATTGTGAAAGCATCATTTACTTTGCGGTAGTGCTTGTAACTTTGTTCCAGTTGCAACTGAGGATAATGATCATAGATCTGTGTCCTGTTATAATAAGTTCCTTTAGTAGCAAAACCTAGCCATGATGTCATGCATGCAATTGCATAAAATAAGTAAGAGGACATGTAGAAATGTTCATTCAAGTCAAAATTGGTTAACTGATAATGCAAATTGTCACTAATAATGCTGCCCCAATCAATAGACGGATTTCCTGCACAAATAACATTCACAAAGAGAAACATCCACATTTCAAAATTTGCTGCTTTTTCATCTCCCATCACTCTGTGAAGTAGAACAATCATATTTGAAATATCCTCTATGAAACATGATTTGTGAAGGACTTTAGGCAACTATGATTTTCCTCCTTTCGGTGTATGTAACCAATGTTTTGCAATGGTGTCGAGACATTGATGTTTTCTTTTGGTGAAATATTGATGAGCAAGCTTCTTGTCTATGTTCACAAACTGATCCCTGACAGGTAACCTGAAAGCTATACCAATTGAAACACTGTCTAACCTAACAATAAGTTTGTCGTCAATGGTTTTGTGCTCTCTGGTTTCCAGTTTGTAATGCTTCATACATTCTAGAACCAAGTTTGTGCATTGGACTGCCACAGGAAAACCAGCTGCTTGGGCCAATCCATTATCAAACAACTTCTAAGTCATTGGTGATTTCTTCTCTTGTTTCATTGTCTCCTAGAAATCTGTTAAGCTGATGTGCCCTAGAGAGGTATCTGATATTTCTGGAAGAGTGGATTCAAGGACTGAGAGAAACTCAAACCCCTGGTATCTGAATTTCATGATTAAATGTTTGCAATAAGATGTGAAAATTTTCTGTGTTTCTCTCTCAAAGTTTTACTGGACTGTTTTAGGAGGTCTTTGTTTTGACAGTTTGCAAATTGTTACAATGGATTTCAAGAGAGGAATTGAAAAGTGCATTATTCAAATAAGAAGGCAGTAGGTGGCCATACCTGGGCATCTGCATGAAGCATAGATTTCTTTTGGAGGTTGCTTAAGTGCATAGTTTCTGCATTCCTGAATAGGCTTATAGTTTCATATTTTCCATCTATATCTACCAACACTCGCACTCATAGGAGTTTTAATAAATAGACTAGTAAGATCAACTTGAGGACTTAGGAAATTCTTCAGAGCAAATCTTTACAAGACAAATTTCTAAGCCTGTAATGTTCTATAAAAAGCATCTATTGACTGAATTTTGAGGTTTATGGGTAGATAATTCCACAGAGTAGGCAAGAGAGAACATAGTCATCCACAAAGCCAAATTCGTGATACTCTTGGATATCTGGAGAAAACTACACAGTGCAATGTCGTCTCTGAAGAGAAAATGTCACTGGAACAAAACAACATCCTGTTGAATCATGTTTACCATAGATGCTCATGAAATCTGATGTATTAGCCTTTGTCTGTGAAATTTCAACCATTAACCATTTGTCGGCAAACTGAAGGAACCATATATAACTCAAAAACTTTCATCATGTTGCCTGCTTCTAGAAATATTCCCACCGTGAATGATGTAAAGCCGATTGTATCACTAAATGAGTTCCATGTTTTGATTCTGGCATCGAAACATGGTAGCCTCCTTAAGATCATCCACCTTTTAAATAGAGAATATTCTTATTTGTCAGTTCAATATGTTCTTTCTGCTTGCAGCATTCTGGAAGAGAGAAGATTGCAAACTATGCCCTTCTCTTCACTTGTTGGTTCCTTGTTCATATCAGAGGTGTAGGAGTAAACTCTTTTCCTTCAAACAAGCTTTGAACAATTAATATGTGACATCTATGGTGTAATCATAAGAAGATCGTTGAGAAGAGTTTCTCAACCCACATCATTCTTGCACTGTGGAAACGTGGAAGGTGTTCAAAAACCTTCTCCTTCACAATAGCAATACCATGGATAGGAAAAGCCATGGGCATTTGTTCAATCATTGATGCTATCCCGATGCTAATAAAGGATCAATGCTAGGCGTTGTATGTAAGGAGGTGACAGATAATAGTTGTAGATTGTAGGTTACAAGGAGCGAGTGGGAGCACCACTAGTTGTAGAGATTTGGGTGCAAACGTTGTGAAATTGGCAATGGATGCAATCGAATATTTCGCAAGCAAGTTGTCAATTCAGGTGCCTTCCAACCTTTGTGCCATTATTAGAGGCTTCCTTTCTGCTGATGCCGACGCTCTTTCTTGGAGTTCTACCAAGTTTTAATCCATTCAAGCTTCTCTTTCAGCATGTAGATGATAACATCCTTGACAATAATGTGCCACGATAGCTGAAATGATGATGTCCCCTGACAGCTCTTTGCAAAGAGTTTGCTATTTTGCCTTGTTAATGGAACAATTTTTCTTTAATTTGTCAACTATGGGGCTCTTCTTTCGGCATGTAACTATTCACATGAGGTAGAACTCATGAGATTGTCCAATGGCAAATGTTTATGGTGTCAACATTCGATGATCATTGCATGATTGTAGGATGTGTCTACCTTTTTCTTTATTCCTATTTAGTAATTAAAGAAACTGCTATATTTTAACAAATGAAAGTGAATTTCACTTAGCCTTCACTCGAGTACACTTTAAAACTTTGGATGACATTTGAAGGAAAACAACATGCTCAAAAAGAGAAAAAAAAAACTTTAATTCTTGGTTGCATGTAAACTCGTGGACATACAACCGGGCATGTAAAAAATTATGTAAAAATGGGAAAACGTGGATGTAACCACAAGTGAGTGAAAACTTTATTATCTCCCCGAACCCATGCCATTGGTTAAAACAAAAGTGTACTACTTAGGAAAACTCACAAGTTGTGCATATTTAGCGAAATGTGGAAATTGGCGCGAGTTTTGCGAGGATCACAAGCAAATGCAAGATGGACTTAGTGAGAACCAAAAATTAACGCGGACTTAGTCAGAATGGAAAATAGACGCAAAGTAAAATATTACTAAGCCATGAGTTTTGCCTTGGCACAAAAATTGCTTTGAGGCTTAAAATGGAGAGAAAATGAGATGAGGGAAAATGCCATGATAACGAGTTATCAACATGATTTAAAAGTATGCAACGCAACCCCAAATGTATTTGAAATGAAAAATATGCCTTGACACAGAGAATTTTTTTTTTTTTTGCAAAAAAGTTTTATACTTGGGATAGAAAGATCGGGGCAAATAGTTGGCTCTACTTGGGGACAAGAACTGCAAGGATGTAGACGAACCCCAGTGTCTTTGACAAGACTAGTGATCTTATCTCAAGGTAAATAGAGTCAGACTAAAAAAGAGATGTACAACATGACAAAAATAGGACAAACAAGGAAACTCACTAGCACAACAAAACTAACCTATATACAAAGAGTTGGGAATAAATCCCACATTACTGATTGTAAATCTTTAGGTGCTGCCCATTGTAGTGCAAGGGCAGATGAGTGCCATCAAGATACGCCAAGTAGAATGAATTATCACCACATGCTTTTCTAACTCAGAAAGGTCCTTTCTAGAGAGACTCAAACTTTCCATGCATCCCTTTAGGTTCTTTCCTCTTATCCCAGAGTAGAACGAGATCTCCTACAACAAACTGCCTTTGTTTGGTCTTCTTATCAAATAGTTTCTTGACTTTTGCTTGATGTTCTACTATTCTGTCAACTACTTGACTCCTTTGTTCTTCAAGTTTTGTTAGATGGATGATTCTTTCCTCCAGAGAATCTTTAAATTCATTACCTTCGATTACTGTCTAAAGAGAAAGAGCAAAAAGTTCCAGAGGGATTGGCAGGTGAGCATCAACTCCATAAACAAGTTGGAAGGGGGACATGCCGATGCTTCTTTTGTATGTAGTCCTGTCAGCCCATAACGCATCAAATAACCTTTTGTGCCAATTCTTTTGTTTCTCCTCTAGTAGCTTCCATATGATAGAGATGAGGTTTTTGTTGGTGGACTCTGCCAATCCGTTCCCTTATGGATAATAATCAGAAGAATGTGCAAGTATGATATCATGTTGATAACTGAAATCAGAGATTTCATGAGAGGAGAAATTAGAAGCATTATCTATAACAATTTTCTAAGGTACACCAAATCTTACAAGAATATTCTATTTTAGAAAATCACAGACCACCTGGGAGGAAGTTTGACAGACTGGAATGGCTTCAACCCATTTAGTAAAATAATATGTGGACACCAAGATGTGTGTATGCCCGACACTAGATGTTGGATGAAGTGGACCAATAAAATCTAGTCCCCATTGGCGAAAAGGTTCTTCAATAATAACAGGCTTCAGTGGTTGTGTGGCTAGCTTGACCTTGCCTTTAAATTGTTGACAAGATTCACACTTTTTCACCCATTGGTCTGCATCTTTGAATGAGCCAAGCCAGTAATAATTATGTCTTAGAATCTTATAGGCTGTGACACTAGAAGAGAAATGACCACCACAAGCTTCATTATGAAAGAATCGAAGCAATTTTTCTTGTTGTTCTTTATCCATGCATTTCAGAAAAATTCCATCAATCCCCTTCTTGTATAAACTACCTTCCCAAATAATATATTTTGCAGCTTTCAACTTGATTGTTCTTTTCTGCTTCGGAGTTAAGTGTGAAGGACACTCACCATATGTCAAGAAATAAGCAATATCTGAAAACCATTCATTTGTCAATCCTACAAATAATGCTTGATGTAATTCGGCATTCTCTTCTGGAGATTCTTCAATGATGCGGTTGTCAGCTATGAGTTTACATAAGCCTCTTCCTCATATAAATTTGGTTGGCTTAATATCAATATCATATTCTTGAACTTTCGCAATCCAAGAGGCTCTTTTGTTGACACCTATTTCTTGCTGTGTAAGTATGGTTTTGATCGAAGTGTCTGATACAAAGATCTTAGAATGTGAATTGAGGATATAGAATCTAAAATGTTTTACTGCCTTGACAACTGCATAAGCATGCTTCTCCACTAAGGAATAATTCAACTCATGCTTTTCTAGAGGGACACTCATAAATGTGATAGGTGCTTCTATACGATCATCATTTTGCTGAGTCAAGATAACAGATAAAGTATGCTCCAAAGCATAACAATATATAATGAAATCTTTGGAAAAATATGAATGAATTAAAACCGGAGCATCCGCAATCACTATTTTAATATCTTGAAATGCAATTTTCCATTTTTCAGTCCATTTGAGGACCACCTTATCCCTCATCATGTCTACAATGTGGTGAGTTAATTCAGAGAAATCTGGTATGAATCTCCTTAAGAAATTGATCTAACCAAAGAAAGACCTTACTCTAGGTTTGCTTGATGCTAATGGCAATTTTTGGATGGCATCAACACATTCAGGATCAATCCAAATCCCATCTTTGGACATAATGTGCCCTAGTAGTTTTCCTTCAGTAACTCTAAAAATGGACTTCTTTGGGTTAAGAGATATCCCCTGCTCATGACAACACTGTAGGACTATCTCTAGATGTTTGATATGATCTTCTCTTTTTCTTGAAAAGACAGTAAGGTCATCCAAGTACACCACAATAATCTTGTTTTTCAAATCTCCAAAAGACAGATCCATGGCACATTGAAAAGTTGCACCGGCATTGATCAACCTGAATGGCATTTGATTGTAATCCAGGGTTCCCCAAGGCGTTGTAAAAGCAGTTTTATGTAGATCCTCTCGAGCAACCTCTATCTAATTATACCCAGAAAACCCATCAAGTAATGACATCATTTCAGATCTAGCCACAGTTTGCAAAACGTGATCCATCATAGGCAAAGGGTAGTTGTCTTTTAAAGATGCCTGATTAAGATTGCAGAAATCAACACAAATCCTTATTTCGCCATTCTTTTTCCTCATAGGAACTATATTTACTACCCAAGTTGAATGATGAATGGGATATATAATTCTAGCCTTTAACATCTTATCAATCTCTGCAAAGATAGCTCCAGCAACTTTAGGATTGAATTGCCTCTATTTTTGCCTAAAAGGAGTGGCTCCAGGTTTAAGAGTGATATAATGCTGAAATTTTCCACTCCTAAAACTCTTCAAATCATCATAACACCATGTGAACACGTCCTTGTATTTGACCAAGAGGGTGATGAGCTTCTTTCTTTCTTCTAGAGAACATGCTTTGCCAATGCAAACAATTTTAGGATCATCTTTAGTGCCTATATCGACTTTATCATACTGAGAAGAATTGGAATTTTTCTCTTGCTCCTTATTCTTCACATAGCAATCGTGCTTATCAAACAATTTCTCTAGAGTAATCAAACCCTTTGGAATGGTGTTCCCCTTTAATTGTAGCACTTTGTCTTCTATAGGAGTCTCACTTCCTTCAAATAACAGATTGACAAAAGTACCAGCCTTCTCCAAAAAGGAC
This sequence comes from Cunninghamia lanceolata, assembly GCA_027924645.1. NCBI lineage: Eukaryota > Viridiplantae > Streptophyta > Pinopsida > Cupressales > Cupressaceae > Cunninghamia > Cunninghamia lanceolata. Next base: position 10,668,157 of record BSBN01000130.1, on the reverse strand, counting down.
ACAATTTGTCTGTCGTCATCAGAAACTTGCCAATATTTATCATTATCAAGCATGCTAGTTCGGTATACCAATTCAATCTTGTATTGATCTTTATTAAACTCTGGATGTGGAAGCAAGAGAACTGCAGAAACTGCAAGGTAGTTAGCTTTAGAATTAAGAGTTCGAGGAATGGCCTCTATAGAGAAAGCATCGAAGAATTCTATTTGATCCCTCACTAAGTTTCGGTATCTTCTCAACTTGGTGTTCTTTGTTTGAAACTGATTTCTTACTTGCTTGACAACCAATTCTGCATCTCCAAGAACTCTCAACATTTTGATGCCTTTCTCTTTAGCAACCTCGAGGCCTAAAATGAGCGCCTCATACTCTGCCGTATTATTAGTGTTGTCGAAAACCAACTTGAAAGCCATAGGAAACTTTTCCCCTGTAGGTGAAATAAGAACAACTCCAGCCCCTGAGCCAGAAGAGCAACTGCCATCAAATTCCATTGTCCAACGGCTAGAAGCCACGTTAGGAGAGATAACTTTAGGGGTTACCTCTTTCTCCTACATAAGCATATATGTACCCAGTCAAGTTTCTTCATATAGTATCTCTGCTCTTGGATCATCAGATTTCACTATATACTCCGCTTTGGGTTCTGGATTTAGTCTAACTTTCTTTCCATGGATGGGGACTAAGGCATGAGACCAATCTAGTTGTATTTCTCCACCTAGGTCTTTACAGAAGCTTCTGCTAAGTGGCATGCCATAGCTTGCGGGAATATCAACAACTAAGATGGTGAGCTTTAGTTTCTGATCTGGGAAAGCGACTAAAGCAACTTGCACGTCTTTAAGTTGACCTACTAATGGGACTAACATGGACTCCATCAAGTAGACTTTACCTGAAGGTTTATTTAATGATAGGCCGAGGGCATGAGCAACCTTAGTAGGCATGACATTATCAGAAGCGCTAGAATCTTTTATGCAATTGCTAAGTTTAGAGCTAGCTATATACAAGGAAACATAGAATGGGTCAGACTTGTCTGGGAAAATAACATTTACCAGTGGAGTACCTTTTTGTGGAGATTCACCAAGGAGATCATCATGTGAAGGTTCTTCAGGTTGAGATTCATTTGACTATTGGTGTACTGAAGAAGTAGGATTTGGTTTTCCTTTGACAACATGCATTAGTTTCTCCAGCTGTTGAGGATTTGACTTCAAGTAATCAAGTTGAGAAATTTGTACCTTTGTTTTCTTGCAATGCTCTATGAAATCAAATACATCATCAGGTGGGAGAGATGAATCACCGAGAGGGGAACCTTGTGTACCTTTATCCTTCGTGGCAGTAAGAGGTTGATTCTCTAGAGGTTGTTTTCTCGATAGAATCTTCGAGGTATCTTCTAGAATTTTGTGTATAGGTTCAACTTTGGCTTTTCCTTAATTCTTCTAAGATTGATTTCTTGTAAAGATATTACAAGAATGATTGTTAATGTCATGAACTTCTTCTTTTTCCTCATCAGATTCATACTCAAGAAAGTTGATTGTTGGTTGACCATAGGTCTAATTTGTCTCGTCTTCTTGAGAGACATATTCTTCTATCTTCTCACTCGATAGATTCATCTGCATGAACCTTGCCATTTCAAGACAAGTGTTGCCATCATGGTCAGTAGTCAAATCAAAATCACATGTAGCTGGAGTCTGTTTATGACTGGAAGAAGGATGTTCAATAGCTAGCCTTTGCACAGGAGGAGGAAGCCTAGGAGGCTTGTTCTGCTGGTAAGGTACATAATTTCTCCTTGGTATATCTTGATATAGCAGAGGTGGATTATGCGGAAGCTATTTCTTGAGCGGGAGTAAATCATTAGCTAGCTTCTGAATCATCGGGTCTATAGTGGATGAGTTAGAAGATTGTGCCTTCCCCTTCTGCAAGTCTTTGTTCCATTTCCCAGCAGTCAACAAATCATCCTTGATCTCAATGGCCATAGTTTCTGCCACTTGTAAATCGGCCACTCGAGCTCTTCTCAAATGGAAACTTATATCTGGAGGTTGCACCTTTAGAAAGAAACATCTTTTATTTTCCGCAGTTAGCCTTTTAGCATTTTCGATTCTATTCATCAACTTGTTAAATCATGCCACAAACTCGTGCATTGGCTTACAAATTTCTTTCTTCATTTGAGTAAGTTGTGCTAATAATGCATGTTCATCTTGAGCACTTTTGAAATGGTCTTCAAATCTTTGGTGCATAATTGCCCATGAGTTTATTGTTTCGGCAGGCAAATGGTGAAACCATTTTGCTACTCCTTTAGTTAGAGATTCAACAAACTATTGGACAGAAACATCTTCATGCATGATGCTTAGAACACTGCATGCGGAAAAGAAAGCATTAATATGCTCGTCTGTAGAAACTTTTCCATCTCCAGTGAACTTGGGCAAAACTTTTCTAGATCCATGAGGTAATTCATGCAACTGATTACCTAAGGCGAGGGGGCCAATAGCTGCTCCCCAAGGCACAGGTTGAGCCATTTGCAGTGGTGGGTTTGGTTGAATTTTTATAACAATAGGAACTGTAGTCCCATGCAAGGTTAATGCTTGGTAAGTGGAAGAGGAGGCAGAGGTTCTGGTAGGACTTCTTGCGGGTGAAGGAGGCCTACTTAAAGATTTAATATTCCTCCTTAAGGGAAGAAAAGATTGAGAAAAATCAAGACTTGCTAGCTTTTCAAAATTGGGATCCAGGATGCCTTTTTCACGGTCTCCTCTAGTGTACCTCTTGGCGGCTAGGTTGATTTTGAGGAGGATTCACAGGGCAATATTCTTGAATAGGTCGAATAGGAGGACCAACTTCTCTATCTCTTCTTGGAGCTACTTGAAAAGGAAAATGCCTGTTAGCTCTTTCCAAATCTTCTTCTGCGATGCCTTAAGATATTAACTGGGCATGAACATGAATTTTTGTTCCTATGTCTTCTTCTTCATCAAGCACTGCATCTATTTCTTGATATTGGTGATTTGACCTCCTATATCTCCAAGCCAATACTCGCAAATTAGTAATTATATCTTCTTGCCCAAGGTCCAACCAATTGACATTAGGTTGTAAAACAGGTCTAGCTCTACGTTGCAGCACCATATTTAGTAATAAAAAAGATTTGCTTTGAACACATTAAGGCGACTTTTTCCAAACAAAAGAGGTATGCTTGAATCCGGTCCCCAGTAGAGTCGCCAAAAATCTATTGGTAAATAGATTTGCACTATAACATATGGATGATTATATTGACTCTTTTTCCAGAAAAACACATAGTGAAAATAAGTACCAACAGTTGGTAAAGTTGTAGTTTTTCTATCAACTTACCTCTGCGTGTAGAGGGGAAGCTCCCTCATTTGATAAATTATAGGTTTAAAGGATATTTGAGAATGAAATGCAATTAGAGAAAGGTTTGGAAGATGAAGACAATAGGCTTACGAACATTGACTCATCCCGCATGCATAAAGTTCAACAATCCCACCAAAATGAGTGCAGTATTAGAAAGTAGAAATGATTCAGGAGATATTCAACATACATTGAAACATTATCTAATAATCAATTCCTTCAAGACTAGTTGTTATTCCACATTGCAAATGCAAAATTATGTAAAGAAAACATCATCCATCAACATAAGAGGAATGAATAATGTTAAGAAGATATTTGAGATCACACAATCCAAAATGCTTCTTATTTCTCCACACTGAGTTGTACAGCTCTGTCCCTTATAACATCCTTATAAATGTGAAAGCCAAAAAGTCCCTATTATAAACACCAAGCCTTGTATATATAGGCTTGTCTTAGTAACCAACTGTATAACTACCTTATAACTACTTCCCGTAACTACCCAAAATATTTTCATGAAAATAGAGGTGCACTTTAATTAACCTTTATATAATGTTTCAAAAGTCCTTAAAATAATAAAATGCACTTTCTACCTTAATTACAAAAGAGTGACATAAAGTCACTTTCATAGAAAGAGAACTAAAACCTATCATTTGTAAACTTTGAAAAGTAGACCAATAAGATGGATCTCATGAGAGATTATCAGGTTTTGTCCATGCCATGTTTGACACCATCCGAAGATGTTTCTGCTACTCTAAATTGTTGTGAAGGGAGGGAAGATTTTGTTTTGTATACTCTGAACATCCTCACTGCTGCAGCTATCATCTTATTTTTGGGAACAATTACTCTTGTCATGCGAAGCTTCCACTTTGATTGATCTTTATGGACATCATTCAAATTATGTCGATAAATTGATATGTGATCAATGCCAGAATTGATAGCCACAAAGATGAGGTTTAATTTATCCATAAGTCCTTCATTGAAAACCTGTTTGTTGAATAACCCTATGTTAATCATGTCTTCAAAGCTTCTTTTGATAGGTTGGGCTTCCAAAACTGAAAATTTATCTGTCTCAATTATATCAAGATTGATTGCCAATAAATCAGCCCGAATATTCTTCTTCACCTGCTCACAATTTTCCAAGAGCTTTTCTTGGGCTGCCAACACTTGTCTTATATTAGATAGTTTCCATTCAACCGAACATAGCCAAGAACTAGATTGGTTCTCTTCAATGTTTTGAAAGACTTTTTCAGCAAGCAATATCTCAGTATCAATTTTGATCATCTCAATGAGGTCTTTGGATATTCCCTGCCATAACAATTCCTCTTTTTGGATACCTCTCATTTCATTCTCAATCTCTTCCCTCTTTGTTTTTGCTTCATCAAATAGACTCCTTGCCTGCTCAAAGAAACTGAAAGATTTTGATTTCATATGTTCAACCCACTTTTCAGTCACCTTTCCATACAACTAATATTTGTCGACACTCTCAATAATTTATTTTTCAACATTACTTTCAAGGGAGAAATTAGTGGAGGTAGAAGAAGCCTCAAGAGGCAAAACTGATGTATCTATGATGGATTTGAGATAAGATGCCAAAACTTGTACCTGTTGCTTTAGTTGCTCTTTTGTGTGTCTTTCCTTCTCTATTCTTTTTATGAACTGGGCAGCTGATACTTGAAAGTTTTGCATGTCACCCTCATATGTAGATGGACCAAGATCTATTTTAGTGATATTAAAATCACTTTCTGTAGCCTCATTCAAATTCTTTTCTGAAACAGGTTGTGCAACCTCAACACAGACATTGCCTGATGAAGAATCCACTACCATCCTTGATGTGACCTTGATCTTTTTAGATTTGGGAGACCTTTACAGTAAATTGGAGACTGTATCAAGATCCAGCATGACTAATTAAGCAGTATTTCTTTTTCTTAACAAACTTTGTTGCAACCAGGAAGAAGAAGGATTATGTGAGGATTCTGGAATATTCATGGAAAGAGGTACTATGTTTGAGGGAAGAATATGCTCACTAAATATATTCATAGGTGGCGGGAGTGAAAATTGTAATGCATGAGGTGAACAAGGTGCTTCATGAGAAGGAGAGGCAATAAGGGGTAAAGGAGAGACATTCAAATGCTCAAGATTTTGAGGGGTTCCTTCAAGACTTGTAGACTTGTTTACCTCAACTATTTCCTATATGGAAGGCAATGCATTATCCTTCATTTTTGTTTTCCCTCTTTTCTATTTTTCATCATTTTCATAGATGCTCTTAGTACCCTTTCTTCTTGATGGATCTTCTCCGTCATCTCCTCCTTGAGTAATCTTATGGGAACCACTTCGTAAAGATGGAGAATGAGAATGAAAAGAGGAAGAAGAAGAATTCGAATGCTTATCTTTTCTACTTGATGATAAAGCATTAGTTGTTGCCTCAGTAGTCTTTTTCTTTACCCAAGCTTTAGTCCTTTGAATGATATGTGCAGTTCTTGTAGCTAAATCTTTGATCTCCTCATTAGCCCAATTGATAGGTGGTAAAGACTGTGTTTTAATTTTATCAAAATATACAGGATCAATTAATTCTAAACCATCTTCCTCAATTCCATCTATATTGCAATCTAGTTTGAATTCTCTGGTTTGTGGAATGGTCATCCTCACCCAGTCCCATTTACATACCTCATAATCATTTTCTTAATCTTCCCAAAAGTCTTCCATCTCTGGAAAGTTACAGTACCCTGCACCAAGCCATAGATTATCTCTGACATATCCTTTGCTGTCAAAAGGGAATCTCATAGTATAGGCATACAAGCTAATTTTATCAGAGATCTCTCTATGTTTTGAGCATATGTGGAAGATTTGCAGCTGTAGTGACTAAGGCCAATGGGAAATGGGACTCCAGATTTCCTCTTGTTTTTGCTTTTCCTATTAAGTGAACCAATTTGCCTGCATAGTTCTATCAATATCATCTTGTCATCTACATATCTAGCTAACTTATATAGATATCCATCAAACCTGCCAACTCTCAGATAGGTAAATCTAGGATATTGGATGAAGTAACTCCCATATATTTTGATTAAACTGGCAACTTCTGGTGATATTCAGAGTGCAGTGTTACCTTGAAGTCCTCTTTCGGCATGTAGATGATAACGTCCTTGACAATAATGTGCCATGACAGCTGAAATGATGACATCCCCTGACAGCTCTTTGCAAAGAGTTCATTGTTTTGCCTTGTTAATGGAACAATTTTTCTTTAATTTGTCAACTATGAGGCTCTTCTTTCGGCATGTAACTATTCACATGAGGTAGAACTCATGAGATAGTTCAACGGCAAACATTTATGTTGTCGACATTCGATGATCATTGCATGATTATAGGATGTGTCCACCTTTTTCTTTATTCCCATTCGGTAATTAAAGAAACTGTTGTATTTTAACAAATGAAAGTGAATTTCACTTAGCCTTCACTTGAGTACACTTTAAAACTTTGGATGACATTTGAAGGAAAACAACGTGCTCAAAAAGAGAAAAAAAAAAAAAAACTTTATTTTTTGGCTGCATGTAGAGTCATGGACATACAACCGGGCACGTAAAAAATTATGTAAAAATGGGAAAACATGGATGTAACCACAAGTGAGTAAAAACTTTGTTATCTCCTTGAACCCATGCCATTGGTTAAAGCGAAAGTGTACTACTTAGGAAAACTCACAAGTTGCTGATATTTAGCGAAAAGTGGAAATTGGCGCGAGTTTTGCGAGGATCACAAGCAAATGCAAGATGGACTTAGTGAGAACCAAAAATTAACGTGGACTTAGTCAGAACGGAAAATAGACGCAAAGTAAAATATTACTAAGCCGTGAGTTTTGCCTTGGCACAAAAATTGCTTTGAAGCTTAAAATGGAGAGAAAATGAGATGAGGGAAAATGCCATGATAACGAGTTATCAACATGATTTAAAAGTATGCAACGCAACCCCAAATGTATTTGAAACGAAAAATATGACTTCACACAGAGGATTATTTTATTTTTTTTTTGTAAGAAAGTCTTATACTTTGGATAGAAAGAGAGGGGCAAATAGATGTTAAATTTAATAATCTACAAATAGAGATTAGAGACTTTCTTGATTAGTGTTGCTCTATACCATGAACTTTGAGATCTTTATATTTCTGGATGTATTTGGATGGTCACTATTAGGAAAACAGTGATCATCAAAAAGCAAAATCTTTCTAATAAGCTTAGTATGAAATTCATGAGATTCTTTAAGGGACAATCACAAATTAGTTATCACATGGGACCAGTTGAGGAATGGTTGCTCACTGTTTTAAAGTTCAAGTACTCCATCAGATTCCAAGTGCATAAAGTCATTCCATCATTCCGGTTGTTACATGTACACTATGGTATTCCTACTTTGTATGTCGTGAAGTCTAACGTGACTATCAAAGCTAGACAAAATCTTTATGAAACTTATAACGAATAGTTGTTACCATTGCATAAATGGCTCACTAGGTGAAAGTGTTTATGAAATATTTTGTAATGGCACCAAATATATATGAAATATTTTTTGAGAAATGTTTAGAGACTATTTAGACATTGTATCCAGTGTTAATTTCAAATTTTAAATATTCTTTATAAATGTTCTAACTGTACTAATGTGTATGATAGCATTTTTAAAAATTTTCTTATCACACAATCAATGTCATTAAATCACGCAATCATGCCATTAATTTTTGGAATTAAATGTTATGAAACTCTAAAATAATTATACTTTAAAATAATTATTCTAATTTAAATTAAATATTCTGATTTAAAATAAACATGTATACTAAAATAGTAATAATATAAATGTAATATTAGGATGTATACTAATATTATATTATATAATTATGATTTAAAATTATTAAAGTATAAAATAATTACAATTATAGTTTAAATTAAATTGATTAAAAGGCACCTCGAGAAGAATATCTCTCAAATATAGGTATACTAGTTATTACACCAGACAGCTCATTAATTTTTTTCAATAAAGTAAAGCAGCCACCATGAATCATCATCATTGCAATTAAGAACAGTAAATAGTACAGCATATTTAGAAAGAATGCTGAAAATCATAATGTTGCTGAAGAAATCTACTCTAAAATTTAGCTTGCGACAATCTGAAGCGAGTAATACTAGTTTATGCTTGCCTCTAAACTTTCCGCTTTATAATTGTGGTAATATCCGTATTATAGACGATGAATACTTCACACAATAAGCTGTAAATTGAACGATTGCCACTTAGCTTGCGACAATCTGAAGCGGACAAGCTTTGGGTGCAGTTTTGCTTTTCTCATGACAGTGACAACACAGCACCAGGAATAGTACATGGATAATGATTCAAACCATGTTAAACATTAGTTTACAAAGAAAGAGCTCAAAACGTGAACCTCACACTTCCAAAACCAAACCGTCCGTAATAATACAATCGAAATCAAAAGACTCAAAATCTATTAGATCTTTAATTCAAAATTTTCTCCAGTCAAATTACAATGGGGAAATGGGCACATAGTTGAATTTCATAGGGCAAATGAAAAATATCTTGCTTTTCAAAGGTAATTTTTTTTCAGAATCCAGCTTTCACCGTTATATTCTTTGGATTCTCAAATGAAGCCAAAATTTTTTATAAAAATTGTTCAATCCAACCACAAGTCCTTCAAAAAGGTCACAAAAAAACACTCAATCCAACCACAAATCCTTCAAAAAGTTCAAATCTTAAAAAACCTTCGAACAAAAATATAACCCTAAATATTTTGAATGAAAATTTGAAAATTTATTCTACTATATAGATATACAAGTTGTCCTCCATTCTAAAATAATATTGCAATTTATACTTAGTTTTTTTTTTGCTGGTTAGAAATATATCTGAAGCAGTCTACTTAAACATCATCCCTTTCAATTGTCAACAGTCAATACAAATTTTAAATTTCATCTACACTAAAATGAGGTAAATATTTGTCTTATTTTTATTGGTCAAACTTAACCTTTGAGTGTTGAAGAGGATGATATTTAAGAAGAAAAACCTCTCTCAAGGGTAATTGGAAGTTCTTATACAAGGTGGATTGATCATTCTTAGAACCAATTTTTTCTTAGAACCAAAATTAAATAGGATTTGAAACATAGTGTTTAAATATACTAGTTTGTCTATCTTTCACTCTTGTATTATTAACAGACTCATTTTAATGTAAATTCAAGGAGTTTTTTAGGTTATTACTAAACACAACATTAATTTCAATGTATGAAATCCTTTTTATAAAAGTTCATAAGGGGATTGTTTTTCTATTTATCTTAATATAGTGTTCAACAAGGATTCAAGCATACCTTCAACATGAGGGTCACTCAAACTATACTATTTTATATAGGAATATAAATAAAATATTAAATATATTTTTTTAGCAGATGTTAGTCATGTACGCCATATTTTCTTTACAAACACTACAAATGATTAACAATCATAGGTAACCATTAAATTTAAAGGAAAACTAAAAGACAAACACAACTTTATAATTATCATTTTGATTTAGTAGTCTACAAAAAAAGCTTCTCATGAAGTGGTCCATATTTGATTGTTCTACCATGTATAATTATAATTATTTTTATTTTTTAGTACTTCATTTTATGTATAGTCAAAAGATTTTTAGAGAACATAAACCAATTATCATATAGCTCTTTGATCTGTAAAACCTTGAAGATATTGCTCTAGAGATCACCACCTACATATATCATTATTATAAACTCTTCTAATACCTTGGATACATTGTTAGTTTACTTAAAAGAGATATGATCACAAGTATACATGTTCACTTGTCATGCAAACATAAAAGAAAACACAAAATAGAGATATAAAAATGCAATGAGAACACTAAGAATGACTCGAGTAGATAACATAACCTAGAGAAACCCTTAATCAATGAAAACTCTAGCAAGAGTTAGAAAAAATACTCCTCATTTCACTATAATCAATTACAAATGTGTTACACTGCCTTTCCCTCTCAGTGATTTTTTTAGTGGTGAATCTTCACCAATTGGTGAATAGTTTATATTCACAAATTTAAATTTGGTGAATATATTACAACCAACAAGTGATGCAGGAGCATATGGGCTCATAGGCAATCCTGCATAACCAAAAAAGAAAATATTTTTATGTTCAGATTTCAATATTTTTGGTGTAGGTTTGAGCTTCAGGAGCAACTTGTGAAGTGTTGGGAAAATAAAAAGAATTCATTTATGAGAAATTAGATTTCATTTCAAATATCAAAGAAAGCCAATATATTCAATGTGATTTTTAAAATTAGTATATTGAACAAATTCAAGGTCCTAGGCATTGAAGAGGTTTATTTATGATGATAGAAGGGGCTTATGAAGAAAAAATAAAATAAATTTATTTTATTTACTCAATTTGAACACCTTGGGAACTGTGAAAATAATATTTTATTGTTAGTTTTCCCTCAATTGCAATTTAATATTGCATTTATTCATTTGGGTGGCTGAAATGGAGGAAAAAACTAGTGATTTTTGGGCAAACAATGAGCGACTCTTCAATTTCTAATTTAGGTGGATAAAGATGGATTTATTTCTTATTTAATTTATTTTTAAAAGGCATCTATAGGAGCAAGATGTTAAAGAGGGAGCTGAAACTTTGAATGGCACATTTGGAAGCAATAAATTAAGACTTCTTCATTTTTCTACAGGAATTTCAAAGGACAATTTGGGGAAAATGAAAGAATAGATTTGGGCACCACATTTTGGTGCTTCATGAGGGTTTTGAATTCAATAAAATGTAGCCATTAATGGTGTTAAAAGGAAACAATCAATATCAGCAATGTTGAAGAAAGAAAATTGCAGGTTGCTCAAGACAATGGCATGAAGAGATGCACAAATTAGCTTGCTGAAAAAGAGGAAGGAAATAAGAAGAGAAAAAGAGATTTGCAAGTGTTCATGGAAGCCAAGAGAGTTGTAGGATGAAGGAAAAAAAATATACTTGAAAAGCTGAGTGGAGCCAAGGAAGTGTGAAGGTATGAGGGTTTGAAGATTTGAAGGCATGAAGTGCTTGAAAAACCCATGAAATTTCTAAATTTTATTTGCATTTAAATCTTGAATGCATGTAATTGATTCTAGAAGGATTTGTTAAATACATATGAGGGTTTGAAATAAGATGTGTTTTAAGATTTTTATTATCAAGAGTTTTGTTGATTTGTGTGCAAAAGTGTGGGTCATGATTTTTGGCTACAAGATTGGGGAGTTTGATAAAACCCCAAGATATTGTCTGCATCAAATGGTATCACAGATAGAGTTCCTGAGTGCATAGGCAAAGCACCAAAAATGAGGCAGCCTATACCAGGACTTGTAAGTAGAAGAAGAGAGTGAAGCAGTTGTGAATAGTTCAAAAGATTGTTGCAGGTAGAGAGGAGTCTTGAGTAAGTGAGAGTTGAGAGGCCATGAAAAGATTTTTCTTTGTAGATTGTAAAGCATGGGAAGTGATGGTGAAAAATTGTAGTAGTAGATGAAATGGGGATAGTGTTGAGGAAGAAGCCTATGATATGGGAGGGCTAAATGTCGTATGAGAAGAGGAATATTTTGGCAATGATGATTGACATTAATTTGAGAGTGGATAGTTTGGAATATTGGAAGTGTGAAGAAATTATCAAGCATGACAAAGGAAATAATGATAAGTTTGCAGTGAAAGTATGCAATGAGGAAGGCATGAAAGGAAAGCATGAGGAAGATGAAGAGTTGTGCATAGTAGCAGTTGAAAATGAAGAGGTGGGCAACGAGAATGAAGAGGATAAAGATGGAATGATGGAATACGAAGAGGTTGCACAATAGTAGAGCATGGTGAAAATGATGATATTTTAGCACTTGTGGTGATTGAAGAAGAGTGGATATTGAAGCTCATTATTGCAACGGAGGGAGAAAAATAAAAAGTTGCAACTGAAGAGGATGTGGAAGATGTCGCAGTGAAAATTGATCTTGCAACTGAGGTTAATTTATTTTATGATGATGATATTTTGTTTTCAAATAAGATGGTAGAAGAAGAGATGGATAGAGAACAAAAGTATGTTGTAGATGATGCATATTTTCTTGTAGAGATTGTGGAGGATGATGTAGGTGGATTTTGTGGAGGTGGTCAGTTTGCAGTGGGTTGGATCCAATGAAGGAGGATAAGAGAGTAGGGAATATTTGGTGAAGGATGATGGTACATGGTGGATTTGAATCTATGAGAGGAGGGAAGAGTGGTGAGCAGAGTTGTTGGAGGAAGATCAGAAATTTTCCAGCTAGATGCTGGAAGAGGAGAAATAAGAAATGACCTTTGTGCACATGACTTAGTGATGGAGTCTGTTTTCAGTTGGTTCCAACCTAAAAGGGTAGCTCAACTACTCAACTCCATCTTTGTGAGCCAATTCTCACAAAATTTCTACTCGATGTGTCTGATGCAGAAGCATCTAGACTCACAAGCAATCCTACATCACCAAAAAAATATTTTATTGTTATGTTCATATTTCAACATTTTTGTGTAGATTTGAGCTTTAGGAGAAACTTGTGAAGTGTTGGGAGGATAAAAATCTTCATTTATGAGGAATTAGCTTTCATTTAAAATATCAAAGACAACCAATATAATCAATGTGATTTTTAAAATTATTATATTTCACAAATCCAAGATCCTAGTCATTGAAGGAGTCATTTAGTATGATAGAAGAGGCTTATGAAGAAACAACAAAATAAATTCATTTTATTTACTCAAATTGAACACCTTGGGAAGTGTGAAATAATATTTTATTTTTAGTATTCCCTCATTTGCAATTTAATATTACATTTATTCATTTGGGTGGGTAAAATGGAGGAAAAAGCTAGTGATTTTTGGGCAAACAATGAGTGACTCTTCAATTTCCAATTTTGGGTGGATAAAGATGGATTTATTTCTTATTTTATTTATGTTTCAAAATAATCTACAGTAGTAAGACATTGAAGAGGGAGAAACAACTTTGAATGGCACATTTGGAAGCAATAAATTAAGATTTCTTCATTTTTCTAAAAGAATTTCAGAGGACAATTTGGGGGAAATGAAAGAACAGATTTGGGGGATAAATTTTTCTGCTTCATGAGGGTTTTGAATTCAATAAAATGTATCCATTAATGCTGCTAATAGGCAGCAATCAACATCAGTAATGTTGAAGAAAGAAAATTGCAGGTTGCTCAAGGCAATGGCATGAAGAGATACACAAATTAGATTGTTGAAAGAGAGGAAGGAAATAAGAAGAGAAGAAGAGATTTGTAGGTGTTCAAGTTAGACAAGAGAGTTGTAAGGTGAAGGAAAAAAATCATATTTGAAAAGAAGAGTGAATCCAAGAAAGTGTGAAGGTATGAGGGTTTGAAGATTTGAAGGCATGAAGTGCTTGAAAAACCGTTGAAATTTCTAAATTTAATTTTCATTTAAATATTGAATGCATGTAATTTATTCTAGAAGGATTTGTTAAATACATATGAGGGTTTTAAATAAGATGTTTTATCATATTCTTATTATCAAGTTTTGTTGATTTGTGTGCAAAAGTGTGGGTCATGATTCTTTGGCTGCAAGATTGGGTAGTTTGATAAAACCCCCTGATCTTGTCTGCATCAACAGGGGACCAAATCACTCAGGTTTTATGAATTATTGATCAAATACATTTCAATTTGCAACCAATTGGTTTTATGAGGCATTTGTAACTAATATTTTCCCCACACTAAGCTACACATTTCTAACAGTGATTTGCCTGGAATTTTGGAGGCATGTTTTAATTTACCCACATATTCGCTAATAGCATAAAAACTTCACTATGTATGAGGACCCATTTTTTCAACAACATTATAACTCCATGCTAGTCTGAGGGCCACTATCACGTTGAAAATTACAACATATGTGTTTTATCGAGGTTTGATTCACCCAACATTTATATGTACCATTTTATAATCACACGAAATTCTCCAAATTATTACTATACCATTTAAAAATCCCATTGAATTCATCAAATATGGATTGATATAAATACAATCAAAACTTTGATTAATCTTTTACACATTTTGTTTTGTTTAGAGCTCTTAATTCAAATCATAGGCATGGTACAACTACAGGCATTAGTGAGTCAGTGAAACCTAAAGGTATGTGATAATTTCTTTATAATGTTATAATATTATTTATCTCTTTATTAGTTTTACTTCATGAGCTTATAGATGATATTGAGTAGGGAGACATCTAGGGCCTAAAGATCTATATTCTATGATTCCTTCGTAAACAAAAAGACATTTTTTTGTATCTTTTATTTCATGAGAGATGTCAAGCAGAAACAAGTTTCTTGAAAGAAGTGAAGGGAGGTCATCAAAACACAAAAACATAATTTCATACTTTCACAATGTTTGTAGTCCATCAAATGGAGATACAACACCAACACCTGTAGCATTTATTAATGAACAAGAAAATAACTCATAGGAAGATTGGAATGAGTTAATTAACTTAGATCAGGATGACAATGGCGTAGATGATGTTCCAAGGGATACCCAGGGTACTAGAAATAAGTTCATTGACTTGGGTGACAATGTCACAGATGATGTTCTAAGGGGTACCCAGGGTAGCAAGAATGATAATATGAATGAATTGACCTCAACAAATGATAAGGAAGATGTAGATCCTGCATGGAAGGGGAAAAGAAAAGCCAAATAAAAAATGGATTATGAGTGAGATATGACAAATAATTTTTAGATTGATTGGGTGTCAAAGTACCCATTCATTGAACTGGTGCAAAATACTAACAAAGATGAACCTCCAATAATTTGCAAGTGTAAGATTTAGAGTTAGAAATATCGTATGGATAAGAAGTAGCAGCTAAAACTTGACACTATAGAAAAACATATCAGTAGAGTTTATGAAAAACAAAACATACACAGAAAGGAAATTTTAGTGATAAGACAGAAAATAAAGGAATAATGTATTTAGGTTAAGAATGCCCTTGAATATGATGCATATATGCAAAGAAAGGTGAATCTTGCTGCATGTGGCAGTTCAATTGAAGCTCAATTTGGAAAGATAATGGGAGAAGTTCAAATGGCAAAAACTATTTCGCTGAGCATTGTTTTCATATTTTGACTAGAGGGTGTCCTATGACAAACAACCTAGAATATAATAGTTTATTATCTTTTATGGGTGTTCCTAACTTTCCTAACACACATTGGTCAATACACAGTTGATGGGAATGGGCAAGTTGTCTCGTTGAGGTGGAAATATAAGATTAACAGGAAAAAATAAAAGTGTCAACCTTTATAGCATTCTCTTCAAATGAAGTTATAGTAGTAGATGATACTTCTTGGGTATGTATGCATGTGTATACTATAGATAAACATGTTCGCCAATGTCACCTACTTTTTTTTATAAAATGAAGGAGAATGTGACCTCATAAAATATATTTCAACTAGTTAAGAAATATTTGAATGAAATTAGAGGTATGGATGAGTACACAATTGCCAAAAAGTTGGTGGGTGTGGGGGCTGATGGAGCTTCAATAATGCAAGGTCCTAGGAATGGTATTTCTGTAAAGCTACAAACTTCTATTTCACCATGTACAATATTTGCTTTCACTACAAGGCCCACATAATGAATTTAGCATTTACATTTGTGAGAAAGTTTTCTATAGTATCAAAAGTTGAAGATCTAATCCACGAGCTCTACTCATACTTCTGCCGAAGTCTCAAATGGTTTATGCAATTTCAACATTTTGGTGATGGAATAACTATAGGAAATAATCCTCTTAAGGATCTTGATACTAGATGGATCTACTTGCATGGACCAATGCAATGTGTTTTTCAGAATATCAATCCTTGATTGGAGTAATGTACAAACATCGCCTCACAGTAGGCATAGCTCCTCACCTCTTACATAGGTTAAGTGACATAGATACACTGTTAACTTTATATGGTATTCTTCCCACGCTAGAGAAAATGAACATCTTGTGAAAAAAGCCCAAGAAAGAACTCTGTATATTTTAGAATATACTAAACTATGTAAAATTATATGCATACCTTTTATAATCTATATCTATCAGAGTAGTCATTTATAAGTCCAAAATTTAGTAGATGGCACTTGATGACAAATGTGAACATTCCTGCTAATTTTTTATAGTTTAATGCAAGCGGAGAGTTATGTATCTATGTATGGGGCTATGAGATACCAATGCACCATTTTACTAGGGTTGGGTACACTATGAAGTACTTGTTACAAGGGAAGTTTTTGAGAGCACTGCTAATTATGTAAGTACTAATTTAAAGGATATTTCTAGATTTATTTTTTTAGAGATTAGAGATTGATTCCCTCATGATGAATTGCTTGAAGCCATGTCTATTGTGTATCCCCAATAATGGGTCAACTATCAACCAACTAATTTTCATAACAAAATAAAGACCTTGGTCAATAATTTTTTCCAAAAGTTAAGAATTCAATGGACAACAAATAGAAGGAATTAAAAATAAATCTAAGATTATAGAGCAATCAACAAGTTTTGCAACATCAATGATGAAATAGTTTAAACTCATGGAGAGTCCCTTCCAAGATGGATTGATAACAAAGCTTTGGGCAAACATTAAGTTAGTACGAAATATTGTGTGATTCAATATCATAATATTTTAAACTTGTTGATTTATGTCAAACCATGATATTGGATTCGATGGAGGATGAGAGAGTTTTTAGTGCATTCAGGTTCTTGAAATGAAAGATAAGAAACAAACTTGACATGAATTTGGAAAATCTCTTGACGATGTATACAACTAGGTATGATATCTAAATTTTTCCTTTTGAAAGGGCACTTGTAATCTTGGGGTCCATATGTGAAAGAAGAGGGTTGTGCAACACTTCAACCCATACTCACACACATGACAGTGATACAATGAATAACACATGTAGTGGTAGTGATGAGGTGTACTTAAGTGGACGTATGTAAAGTGAAGAAAATGAAGACCAACATTAGGATGACTCTCAATCTCATGGCCAAAGTGAGGAGATGATTTGGCAAATGGGAGAGATTTAGCACATACTACGTATTTATAATGTATTTCATATTCCAAACTCCAAACTGCTATTAATGATATTTTATTTTTCTATAATTGAATCTTGATATACATTTTCATTTTCCATTTAAAAATTAATAAATTAACACACTACTATTTATAATGTTCCATAATTAATAGTGTGTTGTTATAATTGATATAATATAATGAATCATGAAAAACTTTATTTTAATGGCCCAAAATACAAATAAGTGGATAGGACATTTTTATTCAAGATCTACTATGGTGATTCAGTAAGTCAAGTTGTCAAAATAGATGATGTTTGTAATAAAATAAGTTGTTTAAATTATTTTGTGTGAAAGTGGTCCATATGCACAAATATTTATAAACTATCATAGAATAGCTCAAGGACAAAAAATAAAGTCCAATTATATCTAAAAAAAGATTTGAGCACAATACAACATTTCAAAATTTAATTATATCTAGAAATGAAATTAAAAAAATAAAATTGATCATAATATAAACTATAGTTGAAGATGAAAATTAAATTTTCAAACAATTAGTTTTTAATATAAATAGCTCTTTGTCTAGAATTATAAATTATTTTTCTTATGTTGTGGTATGCTACCTAAGTAATATAAATAAAAATTCATCACATTTATTTCTTTTTTTTCACCCTTTGACTAATTAAACATTAAGTAATGTAATTAAAAATTCATTACATTTCTATCCTTTTCAACCTTTTGGCCAATTAAATTTATTAGGTGCTTTATTGTTATCATGATGCATTAAAAAAGTTCAACAAGAAAAAAACTATTTTTTCTAATGAATTGCATAATATGTTTTTCACCAATTAGTGAGAGTTACCAAGTAGTTTCCTACAATTACAAATTAATAAAAGTGATATTTAATAAGGATTCACTTAGCAAACTTGTTATATAGTGTTTTGGTTCATAGAATTTTATTTGATACTCTTAATTTTCATTTCTACTTTTATATTACTTGATTTTTTTATACCCTTAGATTCCAAGTACGCCATTCCTATTAAAATATCATTTCTTTCTATCACATGTTCTCAATAACTATTTTTGATGACATTTTTTAACTCATATTTTAACTCAATAATCTAAGATTAAATGATAATATTCATTTTTATTGTTGTCACACTAAAATAATAAGTCTTGGAAATGCATTCTGATGGGAGACTATGAAAATAAAATTTATTAAATATAGCTTATATACTATAATAATTTAACATTCATGTTTTTTTTAAGGAAAAGGTGGTAGACCACCCATACCATTACCTCAAAAGATTATACAATTATGTAAAAGTTTCTCAACAAAGAGATAATAAAAGAATTAGCAAATAAAGTCTAACACAACAAAAAGTTTAACAGCCTAAACCCCCATTACCAGGAAAAAATGGACACCCATACACCCAACAGAGCCACGACTCAAGCCCCTTAACTGACAGCCATAAGCATTAAGTTGCATGACTATCAGCGGGGAGAGGAGCATGCCCCTGAGGTACTACATTGAACCTGTCATCACCTTGGTCCTCTTTGTCACCTTCCTCAAGATCGTCAAAAGCATCCCTGGGTATGTGAGGCACACGATCTGGGGCATGTACTCTAAGAAACCTTATGCTCATGAAGACATCCTTGATATGCTGAGCATTCTTCTTAGAGAAGAGGAAACTGTAGGCATTTAGCTCTCTGTCAAGATCATTGTTGCTTAGTGATTTAAGACTGGATTGCATAGCCCTGTAGACTGCCTGGTGAGGAATAGAGGTTCTTAGAATTTGAAGATTGAAAAGCACTCCAATCAGGGCATCGCCCTGGTCCATATCATAACCTTTTACCATCATAGCCCATCTATCCACTGTGTAGATATTGTTGTAGAAAAGACTAAAGGCTAGTGCATGAATGTATTCATCATCTTGTACTAGATCCATTATATTAGAAAGTATTTGAAAAATAATATCTGAGTAGTTGAGGATTTGGCCAATGTATCCTTTTATCCATCTATGCCCTACGATACATTTCAAAGAGAATTGCATCATCATGCAGTCCTAATCTATCAGAATCATCAAGTATGAGACCTTGACCTTTCCTCTCACCTTTGGCTCCTAGTCTAGAGAGGAGAAGATGAGCCTTTGGTTGATCTGCATTTCTACCATGCATACCTGTGGACAAATTAGGAAGTTGCTACAAAAAAAACAAGAGTTAAAGAACCTAAGTAGAGACTTTGAAATAACAAGCTACCAAAACAACACGAGGTCATCCACGTGACTCGAGGTGGGAATGTCATCCTCGTTCAATCCCAAAGTAGTCCAAATAGGGCGAAGAGGCAGGCATTGTATGGAAATCCTTGAGAATGTCATAAACTGAAAAGAGAATGTCCTCCAAACACATACCTTCCATTAATGATTAGTGTACTTCACGAGTGACGTGTAATAAAAAGACAGCCCCCAAATTTAGCAATAAACCTTGCCATCCTTGCTTAAGATCGCGCCTTATTTGAAATCATGTTTTCTACCTCTTAGATATCTTGAAATGATGTCTAATTAATGAAACCTGATTCTTGAGATAAATCCACCCATTGTCGATTAGACAAGGTAGCTGTTAGACTCACCAACATACAAAAGGAAATATGAATCAAGCCTGCTCCCCTCGTGCCAGCATAAATATCCTTTAAATCTCAACTAGCAAAGTACAATGAACTTGAATACCATAAACATTGGCAATGATACAACATCTAGGGGGAAAGATCCATCCTGTCAGAGAAAAGGCTAATTAGCATGTGGTATATCTAGGACATCATTTAATAAAGACATTAGCTTACTTGGCAGGCTCAGATGCCTAGGAAGGAACACTTTTGCTTCCATATCTTGGTCTATTCCCAGGTTGGCTAGTTCATTTGCCACCTTATTTCCTTCTCTATATGTAAGAGAAATAAGGAAGTTGTCAAACTCATTTAGTAGGGAGACTGCCTGTTGAAGGATATAGTTAATTTTCCAATTATCTAATCCTTTTAATTTTAGAGCATTCACAATTATTTGAGAATCACCTTCTATCCAAATATCCTTAATGTACAAGCTAACTACCAATTGGAGTCCATGAACCAAAGCCCAAGTTTTCGCTTCATTATTCATGGTTGGTGGAAAAATATAATTAAAAAAAAGGTAACTAGTTGATGTGAATATGAGGTTGCTCTTCACTTCTTTTCCATGTTTCCATCAAGAAAATAAATTAATACTTATAAAATAGGTAAATCATAAGAATCTTCTAATATAAATATGTTGACCCATCTCATATCTCCTTATTTAAACTTTTAAAATTATTTGAAATCTTCTAAATACGATATCTATTAACCTCCACAATATTTCAATAAAAAATAATTAGAATATATTTAAAATAGTAAAAAAGGTAAAGTTTTTTCTTTATTGACAAGTGAGACATAAATTTGATGTATGAGGCCCTCTTTATGAATGCCCACGAGTAGGTTAGTTTTATATTGTCCTACAAGGTGTATTTGCAATCCTTATCTAAATAAAATACCCACTTCCTCTCTGTACCCTCTGAAACCAAAAAAAATGTGGATATGTTTGGCCTAACCTTCAATGGCATAAGAGGAGAAGCAATCACCAACATTTAAATAAAAATTAAAATATATGTGTCCATGTATGTATGCGGTAAATTAAATAGTTCTAAAGTAAAATAAAATAACTCTTGAGTAAATAAAATAGCTCAAGACTATATCTCTCAATGTATCTTTTACATAGATGTATTTAAGATATTCATCCAACTTCCTATCCATTAAACCACCATCTCACCAAAATATATTTAAAAATTAATAAAATTATTCTCTACCCCTAATACCTAACTATACATTTATCTATTTTTAACATTAAATAATTTATTATAAACTAACTCCTATTATGATATTACTTATCAAATGATATTCACACATTTGAAAGACAATTCCTAATGGATAACCATCACAAAAATAAATAAATTGATAAATAGAGTTGATATATTGTTATTAGGCTGAGAGGTATTCCCAAAGTCACAACAGGGGTGGAATTGTGGAGCTAAAAGATTCTAATTCTATGTAATTTTATAAGATTCTAATATAAAAAAAAATTATGAGATTCTAATCATAAAAACAAAAAAGATCAAAATAGTAAAAATGAAAGAAAAATCCAAAAACCAATGGAAGGAATGAGCAGTACTGGCATGAAAAAGAAGGCGTTATATGTCTATTACTGTTGCATTTGAATGGTCCCTGTGTAAAAAATACAAGAAGGTGTTCAAAGGCATTTCATCGAATAGTGTTGTTGAAGAGATGATGTATTTGTAGACTAGATTGCCATCTTATCTTTGTCCTTCAAACATGAGTCGACCCTCCAGAGGATCCTCTCGATGGCCTATTGCAGTTTCTTCTAAATGACTTCAATTTTGTTCAGGTTTTGACACTTTACAATGGTTATTCTATGCATTGTTTCTAAAATATGCATTGTTTCTAAAATCTGAAGCCATGCCTTCATCTCCTCATATTTTTTACACAGTGGATTTTAATGGCATTGAAATAAATAGGCATTTCTTGGGTGTTTAATCATCCATGCCAAAGGTATTCACTTGATAAATCTTTTACTCGATTGTCATTGTGTTTCATTCATCTTTACATTTGGTTTTGATTAAGGCATGAGACTATGCACATGATTCTGACTCCTCCTTCCATGTGATCATAGAGGGTGTCTATTATGTAGCTCCCCATGAAAGCTCTACAACTTGTATGTCTGTCCATGTAGAGTTCTCTCCATGTTTTCTTTTGTTGGAGCATAAGATGGGGCAACTTCCATCTGTGGAAGTAAAATTCCTTCCATGAGAGGCAATCCAATGATATCTTGAAGAATAGAGTATAGACACAAGATACTTGGGATAATTCTTTAGGACCCAGATGCTTAAAAATCTTAGAGATTATTACTGGGGGAAGATCCAGAAATTTGGACATGGTTGTACTATTTTTTGATCTTCAGATTCCATAAAATTTAGGAATTTTGTGATGGAGGATTTTATTCCACATTCTCATGTATAGTACTCGAAACGTAAAATTTAAGATTCATGATATGCCTTTAGCTGAGTAATATTTATAAATATAGATCAAGAATTAGTCACAATCATGTACTGTGTCATGATATGATATGATTATTCACACAATCACAAGCCATTCATGTATTGTGTAGTAGGGTTGAGCCAATAAAAGAACAAGAAAGCATGGGATATGGTTAACAAATCCTTTGATGACATACGCAATACAAAACTCGTATTACAACATTGTTTTCTTTTTTTAAGAGAGAAAGGTGGAGACCACCCATAGATTAAATTAATATCAAAAGTAACAAAATAACATAGTCAGAGTTGAGGTCAGACATAGCTGGAACAATAAAAAGGGGCCCTCCAACAGCTAAGAGTACCACAAAAATTGCTCAAAAGCCCCTATCTAAAGAGGCCTAAGCACCCAAGAACAACTTAGACCACTGTCAATAGAAGTACAATAGTTGGAGCATTAATAATAATTGTCGTGCAAAAGAGTGCCCTTCTTGGGGGTTGGGCACCAGATGCAAAAAGAACAGACATAAAAGAGAATGGGAGGAAGATTGTCCAACATGGCTGAAGCCTGATAGAAGATCAAGTCTTCATGGGGTGCCATGGGGGAGAGTACTTCTGCCAAGCAGCCATTTGAGAACATTTACATACGGAATGGACCGTTACCATCTGGGTAGCTAAGAGAACAAATTCCCACACTAAAGCAATAAATCCTAGGGGGTACGTGCATTCTCCTAGATGGATCCTGCTAACCATCCTCGATACAAGCCTTTACGGAATGGAAGAACACTAAATCCCTCAAATCACCTTTCAAAGAAGATCAAAATTATCACCCAAACCATGATGAGGCATAAAGAGGTGAATGATAAGAAGAACATGTTATCTAGGAGGGATGTTATCCTTGTCATGTTTTAAGCAGCTCATCAGCTGACTGGGGATGTTAGAGTGCCCTGGAGAGAAGGTCACCACGTCATCAACTTGGTTAATGGCCATATTTGCTAGGCCATCAGCCATTGAGTTACCTTCCCTAAAGCAGTGAGAGATAATAAAATTGTCAACGCAATTGAGTAGTGAGATAGCCTGCTGCAAGATATAATTAATTCTCCAGTTGTCTGAAGCTTTCACTTTCAAAGAATTGACTATTAACAAGGAGTCCCCTTAAAACCATAAGTTCCTTACTCCTTCATTAACTGCCATTTGGAGACTGTGGACAAAAGCCCAGGCATCTGCTATGTTATTGGTTCCCTTCAGGCGTTTACTAGACTTCGCCACCACCAGACTTCCATAGTTGTTACAGATGAAACAGCCCATCCCTGAGAGACCAGGATTACCTCTACACGTACTGTCAAAATTGAGCTTGAGGAAATTAGAAGGGGGACGGGTCTGTTTAGCCTGGTCTCTTAGAGACACCTTTCTACCAACATAAATTGAATTACCACTGACAACTGATCTAAGACGGGGCTAATTTTTGAGCATGTCATCATCCCATTTGAACCAAGCTGAAGAGATATTCTCTAACTTAGAAAGTTTGGTGATAACCACCTCAGAGATGCCATTTTCTAACTTGGAGCAAACCTCTTCACATGAAAGAGCTGACTTTCTAAAAATTCTGAAGTTTCTTTCACACCATAGGAACCAGATCATTAAAGATGGACCCACCTCCCATAAACTCACAAACCTAGCATCTAGAAACATGCATGGCCAACTTTTGAACATTTCCCATAATGAATCAGAAAGAGGTATGACATAGTTAATCTTCCTTAATAGCCACTGCCAACATTGTCTGCTAAAATTGCAATGAAGGAGGAGGTGATCGACATTCTCTTCACATTCTCCACATAGGACACAAGTGAAATTTTGACATAGCCCCAGCGTTTTTAGCCTGTCACCTATAGGGATTTTCTTATGGAGGGAAAGCCAGGCAAAAGATCCTGCCTTAGGAAGTATCACTTCATTCAAGCACAAATTTGTGGGCTAATCCCCCATCTAACACTGAGTCATGCATCTATAGACATCCTTAATAGTATAATCACCTGATTTTGAGTGTGAGAAAATGAGCTCATCTTCAGCATTAGAGAAGACAATAGCTCTTTTGGAAAGTAAAGAACTCAACAAAATCTTTTGCTCCCTTAGAAAGTCACAGTCTTGAGTACTCTTCCATACAACCTTCCAGCTACCTAGACTCCCTTCCATAAACTAGTAATCTTTAAGCTTTCGACCCCAATGCCTTGCCAAAAAATCTTTGGCTTCTCAAAGACCCTCCCAACTTGATAGTTTGGGCTCCCCATTCCACAAATCCTCCCAAAAATATGTCTTTTGACCATTATGTATTACCCAGCAAAGGTGGGGAAGGAGAATCTGCCTACTTCTTATGATGAAATTCCAGATGGCTGAGCCACATGGGGGGTTCTTTAAAGTAAATATTCTTTCCTTAACCTCTGAATCCAAATATTTAAGTCTCATAAAGCGCACCCACTTCACATTTAGTTTCTTGTACGAACCCCAGGCAAGCTTCTCTCCCAAAGCTTGATTTTGTATACTAAGATCAATAATACTAGTACCACCAACCTCCTTAGGCTGACAAATCTTATCCCATGCCAAGAGATGTATCTTCTTTCCCCCCTTCGAGGAACCATGCCATAGAAACTACTTACAAATCCTTTCCAACTCAATGTGAACACCTTTCAGGATTTTGACATCATATATACTGGTACTGTTGCAAGCACTGCTTTTATCATAGTGATCCTGACTGCCAAAGATAACCAACATCCTTTCCAAAGGGCTATTTTGGCCTGTAAATTGTGAATGGCATTAGACCATAAGTTATTCCGGTGTTGGCCATTAAATAAAGGCAAATCAAGATATTTAGAAGGGAGAGATTCAATTTTAAAATTGAAGAGTCTGGCAATCTACGCTTGCACATTAGGATTCACATAAAAAAAGAAGATCATGGACTTCTTGACATTTATCTTCTGACCCAACGCTACACAGAAATCATTTATTACATTGTTGATGACCTTGGCTTCCAGGAGAGAAGGATGACCAAAAAGGATTGTATCATCTACAAAGAGGGCATGTGTGAATGATTCTTGAATTCCTTAGATCCTTATACCTTGACATTCTGCTCTCCTATTAGCTCCATGAATTGCCCATGTCAGTGCTTCTAACATTAATATGAAGAGATAAGGAGAAATCGGATCTCCTTGCCTTAAGCCTCTCGACGGCTCAAAGGATTTTAATTTTGCACCATTAATTAGGATGGAAATCTTCAAACCATATATCAAGGAATGGGTCCATTTTTAGAAATCTTTTGAGAAACCCAACCTTTCCAAGATTTTTAAGAGAAAATCTCAGTCTACACAATCATAGGCTTTTGAAAAATCTAATTTAATTATCATAGCCAGATCCTTTTTACTTTTGACAAAGTGCATGATCTCAGCATTGTTGAGGGATACCAATAGAGTCTTTAAACAAGGTTTTGTGTTGTCAATATCTATTGTTCGCCACTGTGAGATGGTTGCCTTGCTAATCAGTCTTCTTAATGGATGTCAAATGCAATGTAAAAGAATGAAATCTACCATTAGATATGATGTCCAAGAATCTCCTTCACTATTTGCTCCACCACATGTGCTGATCGCCACCTCCACAAGGGTCAATTTGTATTCTATGAAGTTCATCCCTTCTAAATGGTGATAGATGTTGATGTATCAATTCCAAGGGCGGTGGTTACAACATAAGGTGTTTCACCTAGATCTACTAGGAAATCTTTGTTGTCTAAAATCCAAAGTCTAGTATCATATCGACCTCAAAATCCTCTCCAAGTAAGCGTACAAAACTAAAATTACTCTTGATTGAAGGTAGTTGTAAAACCTTTTGGGTGAGTGGATTCCATGTCCATATCATATAGGGCATTCCAAGATTACAAAACTCTTTCCAAACTCTTTCCTTGTATAGACTTACTCTTAACATAATGGACTAATCTACCAACAAAGTTTAGTAGCTATCCTTAATATTGATCAAACATTCATCTACATAAATAGAAAGTTCATCCAATCCAATTTTAACTAAATATAAAATTTTAATTAAACTATCTCAATACTATTTTTATTAATAAATCTTTTCTGCACTTATAATATTTTTCTTAGCATTAAAATTCAAATACAAAAAGTTAAAACCATTATGATACCAAGTGCATTTTTTCAAAAGTAGATGCATGATATATCTAAAAATAATTAAATATATAAGGTAACTCAATTATTATTAATTAGTTTTATTTTTGAAATAATATTTTAATTATATAAATTGTATGTTGGTGAGTGAAAATGGTGATATATAATATTAAAGTAATTATATTTTGTTTGAAAAAATGTTATTTGTATTTTAGGTAGTGATTTAAAGTATTTGTTAATATATAATATGAATATGATGTAAAAATACAACTTTCTTACTCACCATTAAACCATTTTAAGGTCATAGAAAATCAATTTTGTGAAAAACCAAATATTCCTACAAATCACATCTTCATAATGTAAAAATATCAAATCATAATTAATGCATGTAAGTTACTAATATCATTATTTTCCTATCTTTGAAACCTTTGTACCTCTTAAATATGCATATATTAAATCATAAGTACAATAAGCCTAGACTAATTTAGTGATAATACTTGAGACCTAACTATAGCACACCTATTCAAGAAAGGAGGCACTGCTTCTAAAAATGGCACAAGGTATAAGAATGATGTGAAGGGAGTGCTACACTACTATTCATTTATCCATTCAATGCAAGTATTACAAATGTTGTGCAAGGGTTTATATATTCAAAAGAGTGCAAGGATTAAAAATATTATGCAATCTCTTTACAAATAAAGTAGCAATAAATAAAGTAGCAATAGAATGGCACAAACCATAGTTCAAAATGATGATGCAAAAGAGATGATTACTCTGAACATAATGCACTAAAATATTGTGAAGTTTGGGACCAAAACATTCTCCTTGAATATACAACATGTGAATCTTTAGTATTATTGTCAAAAATAAATAAAAAAATAAATTTAAAATTAGTAAATGGTTTATAACAATATAGTAAACTAAAACTATATCAATAACAATGTAATGGGTTCCTTCCTCATAGGCCTTGGATCTAGGTCGACTCAGGAAATTGTGTTAAGGGGAAATCTTCACAAATAATTTACATATATCAATTTTATAATTAGGGTTAGGGTTAGGGTTGGGTTAGAATTAGGTTAGGATTAAGATTATAATTAGAGTTAGAATTAGGGTTAGGGTTTAGATTATGGTTAGAAATAGGGTTACAATTAGAATTAGAATTAGAAATAAAATTAGAACTAGGGTTAGAGCTAAATTAGGGTTAGGGTTAACCATAGAATTAAGGTTAGCGATACAATTAGGGTTAGGGTTACAATTCAAATTTAGGAGGGAATTAGGTTTATGGTTACAATTCAAATTTAGGATAGAATTAGGGTGAATATATATAACCAAAGTGTTGGGATTAGAATTAGAATTATGATTAGGGCTACAATTAGAGTTAGAATTACAATTAGAATTAGAGGTACAATTAGGGCAAATATATAACCAAAAACATTAGGGTTAGAATTAGGGTTAGGGTTAGGGATAGAATTATGATTAGTGATAGAATTAGGGTTAGGGATACAATTACAATTGGGGTTATGATTTGAATTAGGGATACAATTATGGAAAATATTTATAACTAAGAAATTGTAAGGGTTACATTTAGAATTAGGGTTATAGTTAGGAATAAAATTAGGATTACAACTAGGATTATAATTAGGATTAGGGTTAAGGATAGAACTAAGGTTAGTGATACAATTAGGGTTAGAGTGAAAAATCAAATTTAAGTTAGAATTAGGGATAATATATATAAATAAAGGGTTTTCATTAGAATTAGGGTTAAGGTTAGGGCTACAATTAGGGTTAGGGTTATGATTAGAATTAGGGTTACATTTCAAATTAGGGTTACAATCAGGGCATATATATAACCAAAGGTTTGGGTTTACAATTAGGTTTAGGGACATAATTAGCATTAGGGTTATTCTCAGGGTCAGAGTTAGCATTAGGGTTAGAGTTATGGTTAGGGATAAAATTAGGGTTAGGGTTAGGTTTAGGGATAGTATTAAGGTTATGGGTTTAGTTATAATTAGGCCAAATATATAAGTAAAAAATAATAGAACTATAACTAGGGTTAGGGTTAAATTAGGGTTACAATCACAACATATATAACCAAAGGGTTGGGTTTACAATTAGGTTTAAAATAAAAGATGAAATTATGCTTCACTAAACTAAATAATTATAAAGTAAAATAAAATAAATCTTAATTCTAAAATAGCAAAATGTATTTAAATTAATTCCACAACACATACTTATTATGATAAATAATATGAATCCAAGCACTACACTATTGTATATTTAATGAATTTCCAAAAGTTATAAATTAAAAAATGATTTTTTCACAACTATAACTCTAAATAGATTAAAACCTTATTGTAACCCTAATTTTAAGCATTATCCTAATTCTCACCCTAACCCTCAATCTAACCTTGGCTCTTAGCTTAACTGAAACCCTATTTCTAAATCTAACCCTAATTCTAACCATAACTGTAAATCACACTTACCATTTTTTATAAGGCTAATGATATATCTATCCCTATTTATAAGCCCAACCCTAACTCAATACCTAAACAAATCACTAATTCTAAACATTACCTTCATCCAAATCTTAACTCTAAACCTAACACTAACATTAACCATTATTTGGTACATGAACAAAATATTAAATGTGACTAGATTTATAAACATAACTATAACCCTAATTAGATTAAAACTTTTCTAACCCTAATTTTAAGCATAACCCTAATTATAACCATGATCAAAACCCTAATTGTAATAACCTCTAATTCTAACCCTAATTTTAAGCATAGAAGTAATTATGACCTAAATCTAAATTTCAATCATAACCCTCAATCTAACCCTACTTCTAATCTAACCTTGGTTCTTAGCTTCATCAAAACCCTTTTTTTCTAAATCTAATCCTAATTCTAACAATAGCCATAAGATCACACTTACCATTGTTTTATAAGACTAACGTTATATCTAACTCTAAACAAAATCCTAATTCTAAACCTTACCTTCATTCAAATCCTAACTCTAAACTAATCATAATTATAACCCTAATTCTGGCCCTAACTCTAATACTAATCGTAACCATAATTCTAACTTGAATACTAACCCTAACCCTAATTTAATATAGTATAATATATATTTTTAATTATTATATCATAATTATAATAATATATTATATAATAATATTATTATATATCATATTATAATATATATTTAATCTATATTATAATATTATACTATATATATATAATATAGTTATAATTAGGCTTCCTGCTGCTACTAGCATACCTATATTTTAAAAATATATCTAAAATATGCCGAGAGATATCCTTCTTGAGGCGCGTATTTCCACCTATGTTTAGTAAATTGTTTAAAAAAATAGGTGCCTCGAGAAGGATATCTCTCAGTGTACTTTACATATATTTTTTAAATATAGGAATGCTAGTATAATGTGCTTTTATAGTAACCTAATGGTGGGTTACTATTTAGGAATCCACTTTATTTAGAAACTGACTATGAAAAATCAAGAGTCACCACTTTGAATTCCACATTAGATGTTCTTATAGCCAATTAAATTTTGATTACCACAATGAGATGCTTTAACCAATTAAATTAAACCCTTTAAACAACCTTTTCCTCTTTAAACAAATCCTATAATAACTAGTCAAAGCACCAAAGGTGCCATCAAATGGCCGATAGGCACAAATACTTATAGGCCTATCCTTAAATAGTATATATTTATATGTTTTCTAGAAAATAATTAAATGTAATAGTTGGTCGACAAGGCTATAAATAATATAAGAAAGTCATTTTTGTAAATAAAAATAATGAAATGGTATTAAATAAATAACCGCATATCATGAATGTGCCATTGTAAAACTAAATCATAAAAAACCCATATTTAGTAATTGCAAGATCTTTTCATCTTGTTGAAATTTCTTGTTCCCCCTTTATGATTGGCTTATTATGCTATATCTACAACTTATATAATATATTTAATACCACAATAATTTTAAAGAGAAATGAAGACAATAGAAAAAGTATAATAACATCATAAACATATATCAATGTTTTTAATAAATCACACTGAGATATGATATTAAATAGTAAGCTATATGAAATAAGATCACATGAAATATTTTATTTTATATAATTATTATTACATGGGCACAATTGAAAGAAAAATTATTATTGCAAGTAAAAAGGCCATAACATTATTGTTAACAACACAATATTCATTTATGTAAATGAATGACAAATAAATTGAATATTTATTGGATGTTCTCTCAATGATCAACTTAGAGACAACAATTGCAATCGATGCTCTTCATCTTTCGTATTCTTAAAATAATTTGTATTTTCTGTCTCACTGTATCGTTCAATGGAGAATGGTGGTGATATTCTTAATGTTTTGAGAGATTTAACTCGAGAGATAGTAGTGAATGTTAAACCAGCCCTCTCTACATCACCAATATTTATTGTTGTTCTATCTAATGTTAACCCTTGTGACTTATGTATTGGTAAAGCCCATTCCATTTTGAGGTCTTGCAATTGCATTCCTAATATTTTGTTAATATTTCTCTAAATCTAACTTGCATTGGATCATGCCCTTGTCGATGAAAACTTGTGTCCAAAGTCAAAACTGTTTGGAATGTAGTCCACAATGCTTTACCATAAGTTCTACCTGTAAACATAGAAAGTACATATTTTTCAAAATAGATTAAGAAACAAAACATTTACACCAATAAAATTTAGTAAGGATAATTGACCTTCCACATTACAAAAGAAATGTGGATAAGCTATATTGTTAATGTAGCTTGAGAATCACCCTTAATATTAAATTTTTGAATTAATATAAATAAATTTACAAGTAAATTGTGGATTAGAAACATTTACCTTTATTTGTCCCTCAATTTCAGAAACATAGAAGTGCGACTTTTCCAAAACCTATCTCACATCAATCACCACAAAGCCAACAAATTTCTACCAACACTTGAAAAGCTTAAAAATAATATAGTGAATGTATCCCATCCATGCAAACAAACCCATTCCAACTCAATTGAATCATTTTAGAGCACATGAAACTTGTAAATCATGCAAACAAACTTGTTATGCTATGTAAAATAAATTTAACAGACAACCATGAAATTGATCTCAACAACTCCTAATAACAAGTCTAGTGCAAAATTAAGGGCTCTATCGGCTTGAATGTGCATATCTACTGCTGAAAGATCATATACACACCAGGGACACAAATGTACAAACAACACAATATATATAAGGTGTACACTATTAAACTAACTATTTAGACATCGAAATAATACAACATACTGCATTCACATCAATCTGTCAGATAGGGGTCTCTTTCGTAAAGAAAATATTTATAGAGTTAGACCAATACATAAAACCACACCTTGTCACAATATATTACACTAAATTTATTTGAAATCACTAACAAATAGAGCTAGATTTCATACTGACCACCTGCCAACAATAAATAGAAAATATTCCATCAAATTAACCTGGAAAAATTGAGGAGATCAAACAAAATGCATGATAATGTAGGCATGTAAAAAGAATTTTGTTATAAAAAGAATATAATTTCCTATATATAAACCTCAACATGATTGACACTACTGAGATTTGTGAAGGGATAGGCACCACATTCTATCAATAGTACCAAATATTGGTGGATAATAACTAGACATTATTAGAAAATTCCTACGCCAAAATTTGGCAGATATCAACTGTAATGTCCCCTTCTCGCAAGCCAAAATTTTCTCAACCTTGCACACATTTCAACTCACAAAAAGAGAACATTAGTACACTAGTCTGTCTTTGGATTCCCACTTATAATAATATATGCAAGAAATATTCAAATTACATAATCACATTGCCCTTATAGGTTTATACTCTTATGTTCAAGATCAATATGCTTTTCACACTTTCCATCATTATCCATTATATGTAGATCTATGCATTAATCAAATCATTAATTCCATGTGAAAGAATGTGATAGGATGTCATATGCCAATTATCATGGGTCCATTATTTCCATCCTTTGACTTGAGGGGTGAATACTCACTGACTTTAGTCAAAGGCCAATTATGATAATCCTTTGGCTCGAGGGGTGAATAACTCACCAACTTTAACCAAAGGTCAATGATTACAATCCTTTGGCTTGAGGGGTGAATAAATCACCTACTTTAGCTAAAGGCCAAATCCACTTGTCCAAGGGGTGCCATTGCACCTACTGAGACAAGGGCCATATCCGCTTGTCGAAGGGGTACTTTTTGTACCAACTGAGACAAGAGCCAAATCCACTTGTCCAAGGGGTGCCATTGCACCTACTAAGACAAGGGCCATATCCGCTTGTCCAAGGGGTACCTTTTGTACCTATTGAAACAAGGGCCAAATCCACTTGTCCAAGAGGTGCCATTGCACCTACTGAGACAAGGGCCATATCTGCTTGTCCATGGGGTACCTTTTGTACCTACTGAGACAAGGGCCAAATCCACTTGTCCAAGGGGTGCCATTGCACCTATTGAGACAAGGGCCATATCCGCTTGTCCAAGGGGTACCTTTTGTACCTACTGAGACAAGGGACAAAACATACCCATGTTGGCTAATTGAACATTCCCATGCATCACTCTCTCAGATAGAGTTAATGAATTAATTCTATTATTCTAGTTGGTAACATGATTCTATAATAATATATCTCTTTATGTATTTATTAACATTATATCATTATTGAGAGAATGTTCATTCCTTTCATGGTTTAATATTGCTCTTGTTAAGACATTTTCACTACCTTATTGATTAACAGTAACATGCATCATATCTTGCATTGTATGCCATCTTTATGATAACATTCTTATCCAATAATGATCATTTATTTTTTGATATGCACATTTACCTTATAACATTCTTATTCTATGCTAAAATTTGCTTATTCCTATTCACATTCCATCCATAAAAATATCTTTATACTAGATATAAACTTGAGCCATTGAAATACACATACTTACATTTAACTATTATAGGAATAAACATATTAATTATACTTACCTGAATTTCTGATGGTGGCTCTCTTTTCCTTGGCTGTAAATATGATGCTTGTTGATGACATCAAAATATTCTTTCAAATGATATTTGAAATGCTGGTATATATGTATAAGAATATTAATCTCTTGTCTGATCTAATAGTGAGATAGGCTTCTAATTTGTTGTCCATATATTTGTAATGCTTGTTCATATTACATCTACTGCTTATATGATATTGCTCAGTTAATCATAATTGTCCCTGCCTATCCCTTATTATTTGATGCTGAACCTCCCCTTATATCTTTCAATAATCTTATCCCTTCATGGTCCGTTGCTGCCTTTAATAACCTCTTGTTTGCTTTTAATTATTTTCAAGGAATATTAATAAAAACAGTAATCGTTGCTTACTATATATATTATAATGATCATTGACTTTAGCCATTCATACTCTTTGGTAATTATATATGGGTCGACTTCTGCTAAAATATTTTTATTAGCTTATATTACTTATAATTATAATATAGTCTTCATTCTGATGTCTTTCCTATTAATAATATCTTATATAATGTTATAATAATATCTTTATTCTATTAATATATATAAATGATATAATATCTTTTGACTAGGTTTAAGTGTATATATATATATATATATATATTTATTTATGTTTATTTAATATAATAATATATTAATTACTATATTATTACATATTATATTTATATTGATGATAATAACAATAATAATGCTATTACATATATTTATTATTTAGAAATACGATAAGTATATTATATGTTAATAAAATAGTATTATCATATATATGATCATTATCAAAACCAACTCTTCTATCTAATCATGATGTTTAAATCTTTTATTTAAACAATGCCTTAACATCGGGATATGACATCAACAAAATGTTAATAAACTTTTAATGCTAAAAGTGGCTCTTGAAAGCTGAAAGAAATCACCTTAATATGGCAGAAGATCATTCAATCTTGGGCGCCAAGATTTGGCCGACTTATCTTACTATCCCAGTGCCATAAAAAAATAGTATTTGCACATTTTATTCATTGGTGAACATGATCAGATTTTCCATAAGCTTGAAGAGGAGTGTGACTCAGATCAACCTCTTGAAGCCATGGATTCACTTGCAATGCATTCATTATGGCTTTGAATACCGCATCTTCTGCAACTCCTTTACATCCCTTCAAAGACAAAGCTTTCAAATCTATTTTTTTCTAAAGAAATTTGATTATTTCGATGAAATCGATGTTGCCAATGCTCTCTTCATTATTGATGCAGTCAAATCTCATAGCCTAGTGAAAGGCAACTTGAGACTTGCAGCAACTAGGAGTAAAATAATTAATCACCATTATACAAATTCAAAATACCAATTTACCAATACCAAACTGAGAGCAACTTAATAAATAATAGAAATTTTT
The DNA here is from genome assembly GCA_027924645.1 of Cunninghamia lanceolata. Lineage (NCBI taxonomy): Eukaryota > Viridiplantae > Streptophyta > Pinopsida > Cupressales > Cupressaceae > Cunninghamia > Cunninghamia lanceolata. The sequence goes on along the minus strand of BSBN01000130.1, from coordinate 10,633,023 downwards.
CTTACTGTTCTTCTGCAATTTACGATTCAGACTTATTGACAGCTCTTAAGAGTACCAGCAGCCCTAATGTCACTGTAGAACTCAACAGAAATGCATACAAGAAATTGATAATCCACACCCTCCTCAGGTGAGGTCTGATCTGCTAAATAATACACCGGACATATGCTAAAATTTCAATATCTCAGTCATGAAATTATTCAGGAACCTCTCTGTCCTACATCTCCTGTAAGGAGGAAGATATATTCTGTACTCACTTCTACACTCTCCCTTGCTAACCATCAACAAAATGTCTATTTTTATAGAAAACCAATCCAAATGTGGATGGGTCGTTGCTAGCCTAAAAATAGGCTCAGTATAGAATATGACACAGTCAACAATAATGCTTCATGGCCCAAAATAGATAAGCCTGTAAATACTATCCATAATTTCTTGGAAGCTTACAGCATGAAGAAAAATTAAGGTTTGTAACCGTAGCAAGAAGTGTAACAACCTGTCAGAAAAACTGCCGCCTAGCAAAAGTATGAACACATGTCAACAGTCAAAGCATGACAAGATTCTTTACTAATTAATATTATTTATTAGCTGTATTCTTTTTTTGTATTATGATAATTTTTTTTGGATGACTTAAAAAAGGACTACCAAAGAAATTATTTTTTTTATTAGGACTACTAAATTTTTTTGACAGTTACAAAATGTGTGCACATATAGAATGGCCTATGGGCCAAAATATAATACTAAAATCTAACTAAAATTTCACCATATACTTTCCTCTGCAAAATAAAATAAAATAAATTTCTATATTAAATCATTAGAAATAACTCAAATAACAATAAAAATCTTCTCTAAAATTATATTAAATTTTACAATGCATCGAACAAAAAGTACCCTAATGTTTACCTCACATTTATCTATGAAAATTGTAATTATTTTCTCGTCAGCATTGTATTGGGCAGCCCATGTACCATTTTTATTACACCACGCAGCTCATTAACTTTTTTGAATAAAGTAAAGAGGCCACCATGAATCATCATCATTGCCATTAAGAACAGTAAATAGTACGGCATATTTAGAAAGAATGCAGAATGCTGCTGCAAAAATGTACTCTAAAATTTAGCTTGCCTCTAGAATTTCTGCATTATAATTGTTGTAATATCCGTATTATAGACGATGAATACTTCACACAGTAAGATGTAAATCGAATGATTGCCACTTAGCTTGCGACAATCTGAAGCGGACAAGCTTTCGGAGCAGTTTTACTTTTCCCATGATAGTGACAACACAGCACCAGGAATAGTACAAGGACAATGATTCAAACCATGTTAAACATAAGTTTACAAAGAAAGAGTAAATCTCCTCATTTCAATGTAAGGGAGAGGGACCGATGGTGGGTAGGGCGATGTTGAGTGAAGGGTCCACGTCAGCAACTTTCAAGTCAGATTTTTTTTTGGCCACGTTCCTTGAGAGTTGAGCTAGCAAGCCCCCATTTTTTTCTTGGCTTTTTTAAGTACGTTTATCAATGTTTACGGTATGTTTTTTAAAAACCGCCCAAAAAAAGATAAAATCTATCATCGACCTATAGTGGACATGTGTAGGGTCTCTTCGTGGGTTGGTGCCATCCCAGTACTGGGTCAATATATTACCAGTTAATGCGCATTAACTATCCAACATCCTACCGCTGACAGTCTTAATGCCTACCACCTCGGCATGCACACCATTCACTTAGTCTTCCTTTAGCTTCTCGGATACTCCATTTATGAGAACAATTGGCATTTGGAGCAGTTGCATTCAGGACTAGTCATGGTTCGGATGGATGCTGACGGTGGTGAGGACATGGCGAATACAGGTGATACATTTCTCAAGCTTTGGGTGTTTATCAACACCACATTTCGCATAAGGAAACCATTTACCTTCTGGTTACGTAGGTGAGATTGTGTTCCAACCTCACACAGCAGAAACTATGCATTGCAAGATTTTTTTTTTTCATATTTTCATGTATTCTTTTTTGTGTAATAGCTTCATTATACAAGTAATGATATGCTCATTATATGAAGCTTTATTGTTTCTTTATCATGGCTGCTTCTGTGTGTGTATGTAAAGTTGTTGTCCAACCTCACACAGGCAGAAACTATGCATTGCAAGATTTTTTTTTTTTCATATTTTCATTTAATCTTTTTTGTGTAATAGCTTCACAATACAAGTAATGATATGCTCGTTATATGAGGCTTTATTGTATTTTTATCATGGCCGCTTCTATGTGTGTGTGTGTGTATATACTCACAGAAATGGCGAATAAATATTTTTGATAATATAAGGCGGCAAAACAAGGGGCCGAACCCTTACAAAAAGTAGACAGGCCACAAAGGTAGCAAGCACAAAAAGTGTCTTAAACCAGAAACATCAAAACAGATAACCCAACATAACCAGCATGCCCAGCCGAGCACTATGAAAGTAAAACAGAGTAGCAGAGAAGTAGAGAAGTATCAAAATAGAAACAGAAACTAAGGAGGCAAATTCTCTCCTTGCTTAACCATGGACTTAACAATGTCATCCAAATTACTAGCAAGATCATCATTGTCAGCATTAACAGGCACCCCTAGGTTTTTCAGCACAGAAATGTTTAGGAAAATAGAACTCCTAAGCACAGTGGAGAGAGTCTACTCCAGCTTCCCGATGCGAGCCCTCAGACCTGCCAGTTCAGCTCCCAGACCAGCATCAGTGTCCATATCATCATCGGCCTCTTCCACAAACATCTCACCCTCTTTGTCAGCATTGTTGGCAGAGTCAGCAACTTCCTCAGTGGTAGCCCTTGTATCATGAGCCTCTTGCTTGCCTTCAGTATCCCCAGATATTTCCTGAACCTCAACCTCCTTATCCTCTTCCCCTTGGGTGGATTCATCCGAGCCGCTCTCAGAGTAATCAATTAGTTTTGCTTTGAGAGCGGGTTTACCAGCGATACGCCCGGACCGCCTAACACCAGAGGGGAAACTATCCTGAAAAACCTTAGTAGAAGAGCAAGACTTGCTACTCTGGCCCACCGGGGTCCTACCAAGAATTTTAGGGGTCCCAACCACAGCCCTACCAGTGATAGTATCCCCATCAATAGTCTTTCTCTTTTTGCCCTTCAGAATGACAATAGGACCCGGAGTATCAACAGGAGTATCCTTAGGGGTGGAAAAAGCAACTTCTTTGGACTTAGTAGGAATAGGGGATGGCCTAGGATCATCAACACCAGGAATATCCTTAGGGTTAGAGGAGGGTTCTCCACTATTGGTTTGAATGGACTTAGCGGGTTTAAGGGCAAGATGGTAATTATAGAGATAGAGGATAGGGCCCTGATGAAGAGGGATTGGTCTCTTAGCAGGGTTTTTTCCTAGTTTAGCCCTTACCCTAAGGATAGAGTGTTCGAGAGAGGAAAGCAAATAAAACGGAAAGCTAATATGAGCATTGCGACGGAAATGATTTAAAAGGGGGAGGTGGTAGTTATAAAACCTGGTGAAGCGCCCCTCCAGGGTGAAGTACTTCATGAGGAGAAAACACACACCATCCCACGGCTCGGGCAGCTTGGCTCTGTCAAATCCCCCTTGATACGGGACTAATTCTTTGCCATCTCTAAGAAAGAGCTTCTGACTGGAAAGGTCTACAATTTTAGTTTTTCTCTGCAGTTTCAAACCTTGGGTAGACATACCAGTGGCCATAGCGATCACTCTTTCAAAAATTTCAAAGCTAATTCTGCCCACTGAAACCCACCGGTTCTGCCAAGACCTAGCGAATTGTTCAGAAATGTTTTCATTATATCCGTTGAGCTGCTCCAAATAGGGACTAATCCCGCCCTCTTTGCAATAATGCCAGACCACCAGGTTGTCCTTAAACTCACAGCAAGAGACGGGCTCGGTTCTAATTCGGTCTCCTCCCATGTCAGAATTACAAAGCATGTCACAAAAACCCCAAATCTCCATAGTTGTATTTACAGTAGCATTAATGGCTTGATCAAGGCTAATGATGTGGGTGATAACACCGCACGCATTATCATAAATATGGAAAGCCTTGCATCACTTACGCATCCCAAACTTAATCATAATTACATAGCATACACCATGATGATCCAGCCGCCCACTCGCCTTATGAGAATAAGGAGCGGAAGTGACAATGGAGAAGGTACAAGAACCCGTACTTTAAGAACCACGTCAGCCCCTCCCAAAGAGCTGACTGTATGAGCTGACTATCCAACAAATCTGACTCATCAATACCTTGACACTTCCTTAAGAATGAGAGCCTTAAGATTAGAAGGTATGTGATCGAATTGGCGCCAACACCACCAATTTGAATACCATTGTCCCAGACCGACACAGGTGTCTGCAACTCCATTGCCCTTACTATAAATATGGGAGATATTCACATTGGGAATCTTTTGTAGGAGAATTTGTATATCCCTAATAAATGTTATTTTGTACCAATATTGGACTTTGTATTTTGGCTGACTATGTGTATATGGGAGTATATAGATATATATATGCATATATATGGATGACTATGTGTATATGTGTGTATACACAAATAAATATGCATATATATGTATATATATGCAAATGTATTTGTGTATACACACAGTCAGCCATAATATAGCCCTTTCTTTTTATTTATGTAACTCTACGAGTTGTATATGTACAGTGGTAGTATTCAAAGATATTGTCTATGTGTATACATATACATACCATTTACATACTGCATTGTCTTTTAAGGGATTCATGCACCTATCCTTTGGCCGACTGTATATATATATATATATATATCAGTTAAGGGTTTCACCAGCTTGACTGTTAAGGGTTTCATGCACCTATAGTTTAGTCGACTGTTTCAACCACTACCATGAACCCCTCGCTCAACAATTCCCATCCCCATCATCCTCTCAACCATGTCCATAGAAGAATCTCCTTAGCTGGAATGGTTGAATTCTTGTGAATAGTTCATATGCATACTATACCCTTTTTATGGTCAATTTGTGTAATCATTTTAAATAGGATATTTAACAAATTATTTCTATAAATTTCATCAAATTCGTAATCATAGGGATCCTTTAATTGACATAACATTTTAATCTTATTAATAACATATTAATATAATATTTAACAAATTAATATATTAATAAACATTACAATATTATGTATATATTGTATACACACACACACATACATACATAATTTATTATGTTTGGAAGAATGTATGCATGTGACTCTACTATACATACATACATACATACATATATTCATATGAACTGCCATATGTATGTATGTATATATAGAAAACACACATACATACATATTATGGGTACATACATACATATGAACGATAATATGTATATGTCTATACTATACATACATACATGCATATGGTAGTTCATATGTATGTATGTAGGTAGGTCATGGAGGTACCCATACATCTGACATTAATATGTAACATACATACATAATTTTACTATGATATATGTATGTATGTATGGAAACCAATCATACATACATACATACATACTTGGCCAAAAGATAGGTGCATGGCACCCTCAACTATGGAGTGTATAATAATGTTACAATACTCTCACTCTTACATGTCTGAATTTGTTGTTTTAGTTTGTATCATTCTTTTTTTTTTCTAACAGTTAGAATTGGGGATATGGCAATATAACATACATTTTTTTGTTTCGGTTAGAATTGGGGAATTGGGGATATGACAATATAACATGCATTTTTTTTTTCTAACAGTTCTTCAATTACTCTCACTCTTACATTTATGAATTTCTTGTTTTAGTTTGTATCAATATTTTTTTGCTAAGAGTTACAATTGGGGACATGATAGTATAACATGATAGTATAAAATGCATTTTTTGTTTCATTGCACATAGACCCTTCATCATTTCCAATCAACTCAATTACATGCATGGTTAGTAGGTTCTTCAATTACACTCACTCTTACATGTATGAATTTGTTGTTTTAGTTTGTTTCAATATTGTTTTTTGTAAGAGTTAGAATTGGGGATGTGGTAGTATAACATGCATTTCTTTTTTCATTGCGCACACACCATTGATCATTTGCAAACAACTCAATAAGATGGATGGTTCGTTTGTTCTTCAATTATAATCACTCTTACATGTATGAATTATCTGTTTCAATTTGTATCATTCTTTTAATTGTAAGAGTTAGAATTGGGGATGTGATAGTATACCATCCATTTTTTGTTTCATTGCACACACACCCTTGATCATTTGCAATCAACTTAATTAGATGCATTGTTAGTTTGTTCTTCAATTACTGTCACTCTTATTATGAAAGAAGGGCTCTTTCCTATTAACTTAAGACTCCTTTCACTGTATATCATTGTATATCACTAGTTTTCATGCAAATATATTATGCATATGCATATATAATGTATATGCATACTACAATATATATATGCTTATGCATATATGCAATATCCTTATGTATAGACATATGCATATGCATATGTATGTGTGTGTGTGTGTGTGTGCAGAGATAGATAGATATAGAGATATATTACATTCAAATTAATTAGATGTATATTTTTTTTGTTCTTCAATTATAGTGACTATAATAATCAGCCCCTCTCCCTTACTGCTAATTGTGATAATGGATGATTGTTTCTGATATAGCATTATTAGATGTATGTTTTGATGGCTCTTCAATTAAAGTAACTCAAATAGTCAGTAACTATAACATGGTGGAATATGTTGTTTGTATTCAAATCATACTGTTGTTTTAAATTACAAACATTCAGGCAAAAAAGTTCGAAACTTTCAAAAACTTCACGAAAAAACCTTCAAAATCTTGACGACAAAACCTTCAAGATGAAAAAGTTCACACATAACATGAAGAATCAATCGAAAAAAGTTTGAAAACTAAAATATAAAGAAGGGTCTGGTTGGGTTATGCTTGGGGTAAGTGATGGTGGATAGGACTGTGAATTATAAGGATTCCAACTCTAAAATGGTTGGCTGATGCTTTGGGTAGGTGATGGGCAATATTGTGGACATTGAATAGATACAACATATGTGAATATTCTATGACGGTCAGGTAATGGATTTAGAGTTGCTGAGCCACCTTTCCTTTGTAGCTTCTTTTCGTGCCTTCTCCAATTCTTTTTCCCTTTTTGCAGCTCCCTTTTCTATCCTTTGCTGCTCATTTTTTTTCTCCTTCTCGTACTTTTGCATCTCTTTTTCAACCTCTACTGTTGCTCATTGATTTTCCTTTTCAACCTCTGCTACTACTCGTTTCTTATCCTTTTAAATTCTCATTAAAGTCTTGACCTCCAATGTTGCCATCCTTTCTATCCTACACGCTTCATTCTGTTCCTTCTTCGTCTTTTCCAATTCTATGAGTTCCTTCTTCCTATCCTCTTGCTGCATTAGCAAGGCCAAGTAGTCATCAACAGTCAAGAGTTGGGATCCTCTTGGCAATTTAATCTCACGGTTAGATACCTTATTAGACTTGTCTTTTATAACATGCACTGGTAGCTTCAAGAATTTTATGATGTGTGTAGTTGTTTGGCCTCCAAAATGGTCCATCAAATCCTCATTATTTGTTTCCTACTCCTTAGTACCAGTATCATCTAATGGCTCTCCTAACTGATCACCTTGATTGTCTACCCAATTAGCATAGAAATGAACAATAGCATTTGGACCCATGTTGTGTGGTGGAGATGGCATTGAAAGACTTTGTCTAGTGTCCAAATGCAAATCACAACCAAGATTAGTAGCATCCTCTTACAACTAGGAGGGCACCTTAGGTGGAGTTAGTAGGGAAAGAGAAATGTTTACAATACTATTTGTCTCTCCCAAAACTATTGTTGGTGGTGATTGTTGGTCTGAGAAACTTGAACTTTATGGAGGACTTTGGTGGCTTGTAGATTATGTTACTTCAAGTGGGCTTTGGTGGTCTCCAAGTACTATTATTCCATCTATACAGTCACCCTCATTCACTACCAAACCATTGCTAGATAGGCTTAGAATGTTTTCAGCAGCTGATGCTTCCTCGGGGGTAGCAAACTGAAAAGTCTCACCAACCCTCATGTTGTTGTCCAATGCATTTGGATCAAGAGGCAAAATACCTGTCCTCTTAAAGCCAGCTATTATGTTTGAAATTATCAAAGTAATTTCAAAACCTACACTGCCAAGCGTAGCCAATTATGCCCTTCTTATCTCCAAATTTGGATGTTTAGTAGTCCATTTTGTTCATTCCTTTTTAAAATCAGATTTGAAAGAGGAGAAAACACTAACATCAAGAGGTTCCATCCTGTGTGATGTGTGGGCTGGTAGGGTGAGCAAGTCAATACCAAGTTCCCTTGCTTTGAAAATGGTAGAAAAGGCTACATGGTTGCCATGCCCATAAAATATGAGGAGGTGTCTATGGCTGGACGAGCATCCCCCAAGTACTTTCATAGCAAAAAATCACAGCATTTTCATAAAATGCTCTTTGGTCATCCATGCATGGGGCTGAATATCCATTAATGCTTCTGGCTCACAGTTGGCTATGTAGTTGTGCACGTGATTTTTGCTTTTGAACAAGCAGAAGCCTGGAATTTTCTGACCTGCAGAGTTTACACATGCCAAAATAGTGATCCACTCCTTGCTCTTAGGGATAATATATGCAACACTTCTGCTTCCCTTTTTGGCAAGTACCTTCATATTATCATTCCACCTAGCTTGCAACCTTGTCTCGTCACAGTTCCAAATCCTTTGGGGTCCATAATTTCTAGTTGTGTATGTCTTCTCCAATGTTTTGTAGAATACACTTACAACTGTAGGCCTAAGATTCATAGCACAGTCTTTATCTTACCCTTGGGCTATTCTCAAGCATAGATTAGGATGCCTTCTTTTGTACCCCATCCACCAAGACTTGCTGAGAAGCCCATCTATGAAGGGATTAGAGCTCGTTTGACATATTTGAGCCACTTCTGCTTTGAGATTAACAATCTCCAAACTGTGGCCAACTGCAGTCATCTCCTTGCACCATTGGACAACCAATGCCTCTTCCTCAGCATTTAGGACTGTTGGCGGCCTTTCCTTTTTGTAGTGGTGAGACCACCCACCTAATTTGAGAATTTTGTAGTTGGAAGACCCCACTTTTTGGCTACCCCTCTTGTTGACATGCGATTGTTTTTGACATCTTCAAAGGCATGTTCCATGTCAGTAATTGTCCATACCTACTGCAATAAAACCTTTTTAGTTGTTATAGCTAGGTTAACTTGGTGAATAGGTTCAGTTGGCTATTCATTTGGCTACTGAGGAGGAATCTCTATGTCCTCCTCATCGCTATGTGGCAGATGCACACCTCTCTTGTGTGCAGGTAGATTTGTCTATCTCTGCTTTGTTACAGGTCGAGTGGACTTTCCTATCACTTTATTCTTCCTCTGCATTAAACCAACTTAGTGATTAGTAAACAACATACTACCAGTTAACTCTTCCAATTGAAAGAATGATACAAATTGAAACAACAAATTCATACATGTAAGAGTGAGTGTAATTGAAGAACAAACTAACCATGCATGCAATTGAGTTGATTGCAAATGATCAGGGGTATGTATGTAATGGAACAAGAAATACATGGTATACTATTATATCCCCAATTCTACCTCTTATAAACACTTGTGTAATTATGTTAAACCCTTCCTCAAATAGTATAATCATACAAAAATATATAAACTTGAAATAACAGTATCATACAAATATGTATATCTTGCAAGAGATGTGACGCCCCATCATGCAACCCTAAAGTGTTAGACTAACAAGTGCAAAATTTACATAAATATTGTTTTTATTAAATAAATGCATTATACAGAAGATAACATTACATTATTGACTACATTTAATAACATAACTGCATCAAATAAACATAAAATTATAACAATACAAGTGATATAAATTATAATACAACATAAGAGGATTTACAACATTCATTTGCAAAGATGAATAGTTACATAAGATCATTTACAAGATTACAAGATTACAATCCTGATGACCGATAACATCAGTTGACAATATACAATAAGATTTTACAATTTGGAAGGTGCAATATAGCTTTGAGGATGCAAGTACAAAACTAGAACTAGAATCACAACTGCAGTGATCACAACTCAAGACAACCAAGAATAACCAATGGAATAAGCTCTACCACCCAACCATGTGGAACCCTGAGGTCCACCCCTTCGAGCTAGGAGATAACAATGAGGTTCCACTAAGTCAAAGGATACAAGCAAGTAGAAACGGAATTGACATAGACAACTCAGATCATCAAGACTACACAAATCATCAAGACAAGATGGTACTCCAGAGGCATCAACAAAAGATAATAGGAAGCAACTAGACTACTGTAGAGTCTCATCGCATGGTCCTAGAATGGGTTATCCAGGCAATCTCTCTCTAATAACTGGCCCCCATGTATAGTTACCCTGGCAGCCTCTCTCTAGGCACTGGTCCCATAGGGTGACACATACAGAGGTGACGCATCCTCTCATGAAGACAAGGAGGTCGACCTTGCCAACCAAGTGACTCATCTATCTAATTAAATATGCTTCAAATTATAGAAGTTTCCAGCTATAATGAAATACATAAGATATAGATTTTATGAACTGGTAAAACTAAGAGATACTAAGAGCCAAACGAATGATGATTAAAATCTTGGATGAGGTCGATTTAAAGGCGATAAGATTTAGATTTTCACCAGATGCAATGGTCACAGTTAATGCCAAGAGTTTGATGCCTTGCTGAGTCACCTATAGGGAATGGTAACAGATGATTGAAATTTTAAGTCTGAGCACCTCCCATGATTGCAGGACAAAATCGCCCTCTACCCAACGGTAAAACAAAAGAATATATGATCTAAACAAATAATTATTAAAGAGATAGAATAGCAAGATTGGATGCCAATTAATGATGATGGTTAAGAGATCTATTTAGTGTTTGAAAAATGAATGTTGAGGGATGGTTGTAGAGAATAATAGAAAGAATTTGTCTTCTTCTATAGAGGCGTCCCCAAGGAAAACATAGCAGCTTAATCGATGTCATGGTTTGGTGAAATATTTGGTCATGGTGAGATTCCATATCCTCATTGCAAGGGTTCAGAGTAATGCATTTGATAATGTGATTCAAAACAGTGCCGCATCCATTTGGTTTCAGTGGCAAATGCTCAAACGTGCTCAATTGTTCCTCTAAAGGTAAAATATTACATGTGAGGGAATTCCACATCAGCCATAAATTTTAGTGCCAAGGGCACTTACAAGAGCTTCACCAGTATGTTCTCCTAGTTCAAAAAGTTTTGCTGATGTAGGTTTGCTCAAAGTTGGGCTCCTCTTCCGAGTGCACTTTCTACCTTAGATTAACATTAAGTCTTTCCAAGAAGAATGATAGAGTTGCAATTCATCTGACCATGGTTGTCTCCTCACAAATGAGACAAATTTCTTGAAGTGGAAGGACCTCAAGAGTAAAAACTGTAGTGCTTTGGTTAGCAATATTGTGGTCGATAGAATGGACAGTGATTTGGAAAAAACCAAATTGCTAGGTTTGAGAGAATGATTTTAAGTAAATGGCTCAGGCAAGCCAATCAAATTGCAAGATTTGAGAAGAATGGTTTAGGGTAAATGACTCAGGTGAACTTTGCATTTGTAAGGTAGAAGAGCTGAAGGGATAGTAAGAGCTGGAAACAAAAGAGCCGCAATAGGCAAAATGTCTAGAACGGGAAATTTTAAAAGCTAGTGATAATAAAGTTATAGATAATTTAAATTTGTTGATATGCTTGGATTATCTATCTAAGTACGCCAGATGGGTAGTTTGCATGAAAGGCACACCCAGAAAGAAGAAAAATAATAGTTGTAGAGTAAGTACAATGGTAGCAGAAATTGAAGAGTTACATGACAATCTTAGACACAATAAGTGACAAGAAGATAGGGAAATCAACATGCAAAGATGATTACCACATAGCCAAACAATCTTCTCAAAACATACAACACTTAATCATATAAACATACTCGAAATCTTCCAAGCTCCTGTGTCGAAACCTCCTCTGTGAAATTTCCCCAATTTTTCTCCAATTTTCCCCAAAAATTTTCTATCCCCCCTTTCTCAGAATGACTCTCCCCCCAAATAACTCCCCCATCAACCAAAAATAGGCAAAATCCATTAATTCCCATTACTCCAAAAACTGTTATAGAATCCCACTACCCTCTAAAACTAAAAACAATTAATTTTTACTTTCCTGGGAGATTCTTCACGTCTGAAATCTTATTCGACAACTCACAAGAATTAATTCACTAACTAATATTATTCTTTAAATTAATATATACTAATTAATACAATAACAACTTATGACTTAGCAAAATACTAATATATTTAACAATTTACGACAAAAACAATGCTTTAATATTTAGATTAATAATATCATTATTAATATAATAATCAATTTGTTTCTAAACATTTCACAAAGTGTGATGCCCCATCATGCAACCCTAGAGTGTTCGACTAACAAGTCCAAAATAACAGAATTATATATTTTTTTAAGCAATTAAATGCATTAATCATCTACACTATTAACAACATTAAATAAAGTGAATAGCTAACACTTCTAGGGAACATAACTACATCAGAAAATATAAAATTATAACAATACAAGTGATTTACATTATAATACAACAGATGAGGATTTACATCATTCATTTGCAGAGATGAATAATTACAAAGGTTCAAATACAAGATTACATGACCAATCACATCGGTTTACAATATACATCAAAATAAAACAATTATGAAGGTATACTACAACTTTGAAGATGTAGAACAAATCTAGAACTAGAAACACTTCTGCAATGTCCTCGAACTAGTACATCCAAGAAAACCAATGGATTAAGCTCTTCCACCCAACCATATGGAACCCTGAGGTCCACCCCCCAAGCTAGGAGATAACATTGAGGTTCTGCTAAGTCAAAGGTTTCAAACAAGCAAAAACAAATTTGACATAGACAACTCAGATCATCAAGACTACAAAAATCATCAAGACAAGTCAAATCATCAAGACAAGACAGTACTCCAGAGGCATCAACAATAGATAACAAGAAGTAACTAGACTGCAGTAGGGAGAGTGTCATCGCATGGTCCTAGCATGGGTTACCTAGGCTATCTCTCTCTAAAAAATCAGCCCCCATCTATGGTTACCCTGGCAGCCTCTCTCTAGGCACTAGCCCCATAGGGTGACACATGCAGAGCTGACACATCCTCTCATGAAGAAAAGGAGGCCGACCTTACCAACTAGGCCTATGAGAGCACTCAAGGCATGGGTGAGGCATCATACTTATCTTGTTATGTAAATTTCTACCCAACCCACCTAAATAAATTATTAAGTTATCACTTAATTACAACTTCCATGGGGTTACCCAGGTAGCCACTTTGGGCATCAGCCCCACCATGAAAGCCATTCTCCTACATACAACTAGCAAGCCTTAACCATCACCCATAAATGAATAACGTGCATGGACAAGGGATTAAAAGGCATCAAACTTTTTGCAAACCAAAACATTACATAGATCATTATAAATCCAAACTCTCAACCACGAAACTTTCCCCTGTCCATTTCAAAATCCCAAATCAAATAAAATATTTAATCAACAATTTTTAAATTCAAAACAACAATCTTTTTCAATCTACATCAAGACCTCAAACCAAAAGACACATCACGAAAACATCCTTGCCACAATATCACACTGAAATTAGGGTAACAAGCCTCTGGAGCTAAAAAGATTTTAACACAAATATCAATAGACAACTATCCAAAGCATGATGCTTAACAACCTTGACCTCTCACAAAACTAACATGATCACCATTACATTAGGCTAGTCAAAACCTAACAGTAAGACTCAAAACCAAAATAAAGGCAATGACCCAATTACATTGGTAATACACATCAGTTTAAAATTAGCAATAAACAATCAAAGAAAAAATATATATCCAACACCCAAATACTACAACACTTTTCAAACTATTTAACATGGATTCAATAAAAAACTTAAAATCTCTCTTTTTAGTTAAATCATAAACTTACTTAAGATAACAATAGTCCAATCAAATCTCAAGATCTATAATTCCATCTATGATTTATTTAATAACTTACTACTACAATTCACATCTATTCACCTTTTAAAAAAAATAACCATAATCATCCCAATCTCAACTCAAACTGCAAGTAAATCTATGACCCTAAAAAGATATAAAACAAAAATGATTTTTAAAACAATAAAACAATATTAATATTTGAATCATGACATCAAGCTCCTATTATCTTACTATCAAGAATGTTAGTCATAGTCAAGATGCATTAAAGTCCTATTCCTACTACTAAGATCCCTCAATATAGAAGGATACTAACAACATTTAAACTTATATTACTAACATCATCAATGCCTATGACGTTAAAACAATGTTCATATACAAGTATCAAATATTCATTACTTACATCATCAATTTTATAAGGTTTCTATTACATTAATACACAATCCCAAGCAATTCTATTCTACTGTAACAGTTACGAGGTTACTATCCAAACATGCCAAGTAATTATATCATAGGATAAACCTATTAAATTGTAAGGCAAAGCTTCTTCTCATCAACATTGCAAAATTATACTGACCATAAAGCTATAGCATAGGTCAAGCAATCTAATAGAGTTTTAAGACACTATTCCTATATTATTCACTAACAACAACACTATAAAATTTTAACTCTCTTTTAAATAAAATTGTAATAATAATTCTATTCTAGAATTTTAATTTCATCTATTATTTGTTTAATCAATACCATAATAATTCAATTCACAATAAATCTCTAATTTATTATTTATTAATTAAAATCAATGTACCACAAGATAGTATATGTTAGATAAAAAGAATATAACTACTACTTATCTCAATATATTTAATTTTAGAATTATAATATTATTTATCATTTGTTTAATAACTAGCATCACCATAAAATCTACTTTACATTAAAAGAAAAGCTAATTTATTTATTTAACGAACTTGCATCTACTAAAACAACTTTATTTAAATAAAATTAATTTTAAAATAATATAGCTCTATCCTAATATTTTAAGATAAACTAATATTATCTTATCACTATTGCCTTTTAATGAGTTTGATAAAAAAAGAAAGTTAAATTAACAATTTTAATAAATCAAAACTACAAAAAGCACAAAGCAAGATTTAATAAATCAAAACTAAAAAAAACACAAAGCAATATTTATGAGTTGCTCATGGAGTTACAAATAGAAGTTTTCTAACTAAAGATTATATTTGCATACATTCTAAAATAGTACACCATCTAACATTTTTTTTAAAAAGAACTAGTATTGTCATTATAATCTAACACACATTAATATTCTAATTTATTTATTAGCTATCTTTCATCTATAATTTTATTTATCTATATCAACCATGAATATTGCTAATTCAAAACTAAACAAATTTTTATCTAACCAATTAAGTGAGCACAACCATTATATAACTCCATAAATTTAATAATGATAACTATAAAATATTATAGATCTATCCTAACTAATTTTAAAAGTTAAACTAATATTAGCTTGGTCACCAATATCATTATATTTCAATGCACAATAAATCACTAATTTATTATTTATTTGCTAAATCAAAGTATAACTAAACAAATTTATATATAATAAGAGCCTAACTACTTTAACTCAATGTATAAATAATCATATCTAGCAAACTTATATTAGCCAAATTAAATTGAATATAATTGATTATTATTAATTCAAAACTAAAATCACAAAGAAAGATCAAGGAGTTGTTCAAGAGTTCAAAATAGAAGTTTTCTAATTATTATATTACCTTTGCATACATTCTAAATAAATTAAATGACAACTCCCTATTCAATTTAAATGAACTCAAATAAAATTTTCTTTGCAAAAGAAGTACAATCCAAAGTTTTTTATTTGGGAGCTTACAGAAAAACTTCTGAGGTTTAGACAGAGAAAGATGAAAGAGCTAACAAATGGAAGCCAAGAGAGAGAAAGAGATGGCAAAACAAAATACAAAGAAAATGAATTATTTGCAAGTTGATCTATTATGTAAGTTGAAGAATTTGATTCAGAGAGAAGATATGAAAATAAAATTTTACAGAAAGAAGAAGAGAAAGAATCCATTAAATATCATTTGGCTAAGAGGTTTCAGGCTAACTCAGACAAGAATAGGATAAGATTTCTTTGGAATAGAAATACTCAGCTTACAGAGTGCCCAGACAAAGATTGAGAAACAAATTTAAAACTACTAGAAAATCTCACAAAGAAAGCACCAAAGGAGGAGGTTGTAGGGTGGCCGTATGACAGCTAGGGGAGAAATATGTGCAGAGGAAAGAAATTGCAGATCTAAGTTGGAAGTAATACAAAATTTGATAGAGACTTTACCAAATAAATATATTAAATCTAGTATTGCAATGAGATAAAAAGTGAAGAAAAGAAGGCCGTACTACAGGGTCGAATGGAATAGAGGCAAGTAGTTTAGTTTTATGCTGAAATCACCCCAAAAAAAAATTTACTATAATCTAGTAGCAGTCGAAGGGTAATATTGATGACCAAAACAAGTAGAGGTAAAATCCATTTGATGAGATTCTAATCAGGTTTTATTTCAATGCAAGAATAGAGGATAGAGATTTCAATATCTTAGAATGGGAGTCTGATAAAGGTTTGATACAAAGTGCTAACCATCAATAATTTGTTTGCTTAATCTTGCAGGCTTGCCATACACAAAAGACTCCTCAAGAAGTTTAAAACTATTTTGCCTGAAATGCTACAAAAAACACAAACATACCTCGGTAATTTTGATCCAATCCTCAAATTCTTCAGCCACCTCCAATTTCTTCCTCAATTTTCACCACAACCAATCCTCTCCAATTTTCTATATATCTCCCCAACAAATCACTTCTCCCAAAAATAATAACCCAGAAGTAAAAATAGCCAAGAGTCATAAATGTCTACTATCTCCAATTAGTTATAGACAATCCCACTACTTTGAAGAAATTAAAATTCTTACTTAATATAGAGATTCCCCAAATCTGGAATCATATTCGACAACTAACAAACATTAAATTATTCACTAATATTATTCTTTAAATAACTATATACTATTTAACCATAATAAATGCTTGACTCATATTCTATTAAAAGCACTAAAATAATTAATTTAATATTTATTAAAAATTTACTTAAATAATATTCCTAATTTCATATTGCTAAATAATGACTAATAAATAATATTATAACTAACTTATTAACTAATAAAATCTTGCCCATAAAACCAAATACAATTTCAGCAATAAAATAATACCATTCACTTATGACAATTGTCAATAGGATTTAATTATTAAAGCTATTACTTTAATTCATAGTTAAAATATTTTTCATTATTTCACAATTTACAATTTTAATTAATATTTACATAAATATCACTATATCAAGCCTATTATTACTATTATATCATTCATTAATTTGTTACCAAAATACACATAGGCTTAACTAAATAAAACCCAACAATAACTCCACATACCACATGATGACCAACATCCTGAAGCAAGGACCAAAGGGCGACACCTCGACTCATGGTCACAAACTGAAGATTGAAACTAACCTATAGAAAATCCCATGTTATCTCCTTTCAATAGAATCCATTGGATAAGGGCATGCTCAGACCTGCTAAGTCAGTGGAGTCGATGCCCGGTACCTGCAACTTGCATCAAGATGATAGGTTGTATACAACATACGCATATATATCAAACACACAGAGTCAAAAAATTGCAGCGTAGTAGGGTGCTTGAAATGAGTAATACTACACCGTCCCTACTCACAAGCATAACAATAAACACAAATATCTCTAATCAAACAACATTAAATCCATATAGCATAGTAACATTATTCTATATGATCGATTAACTATCAACTAACCATGTCACAACATAAATTGTAATAACAATAATGTCATCATAACACATGTCAATAACTATATTAGTCAACCATAGTCCATCATGAACATAATAAGCATAAACCATAAATCTAACCATTCAAGTGTCTCAAAATTGTCTAAAAGCAATGGAAAACTATCAACTGACACAAGCCAAAATTGAGGGGCATTACACAAAGAATAGAATTAACAAATACAAACAGAGACCATTACATACCAAGGCAACCAAACCCAGGTAAGGACCATAAAGTGACATTCAATCTCATGACCACAAACTGAAGATGAAAACTAACCTAGGGAAAACATCATATTATGTCCCATCAACGTTATCCATTGGTACAAGGGCCCGCTTAGACCTGCTAAGTCAGGTGAAGTTGAGGCCCGGTACCTACAAGCTGCATCAAACAATATGTTGCATACATATCTAGCATGCATACAGAGTTAGCGATTTGTAGCGTAGTAGGGTGCTCAGGTTGAGCAATACTACACTGTCCCCTCTCTGGAGGTATGATATAAACATAAACATCTCTAACTATAAGTCAGATACCAATGAATCACATAAAGCATGGTAACAATATTCTACACAAATGATTATCCATCAACTAAACATGTCATAATACCACATAAACTGGAATAACAGTAATATCATCATTAGACTCATAACATAAGTCAAAAACCATATCAGTCAAAAATAGTCCATTGTGATCATAGTAAGCATAAACCATAGTCTAATAACTCAAATATATCAACTATCAAAGTGCAATATAAAACTACTAACTATCTAAAAAACTATCTACAAGAAAAAGAGAACTAACAACTATTACAAACCAAAATCGAGGGGCATTACATCCTCCACCACAGAATCAGACTTACTCCTAGAAGCCTGCAAATAAGTAAGGGTATAACTCCCTCAACCTAGAAACATCCTCCCAGGTAGCAAAATTTTCATCACTAGGATCCCACCAGACCCTAACCTGCTCCACGTCTCTGCTCCTGAGAGTCTACTCCAGAAGCTGAAGCTCGCACACGCTCTCCAAAGAAGGCTACCTGTCCCCTACCTATGGTCTCTAAGGCTGTCCCCTGATGTTCAATCACTATGAACATTCTATGAGACCTTCCTGCATTGCCTATGGTCAGCTCTGAAGCTACTGGCCTCTGACTAAAACCCGAAGCATTCCTTTGTGGACACTACTTGGCTATATGGCCCTGCTGTCCACAAGAGTAACATCCTGAGCCTCTACCAAAACCTCCACCACCCAAAGAAGCATTAGACTATTGAAATTTATCTCTACTCACTGTAGACTGCATACTTTGAGCTATCTGATTGAAGTGGTTATGCCTATTCCACTGCCAAGACTGATCTTTCTTAGACTAAAATCTATTACCTTGTTGAGGCTGAGTATTCTTTGGTTGTGAATAAGAACATTGCTATTGTTGCCACTCAGCTTTGTTAGGTGCATGATGGTCTCTTAAAGGGCCAGCTGCCTGAGACTCACCATCAACACCTATAGAAGGTGTACTACCAATGTGCACACCTGTATGCCCTCCAAGTGCCATTGCCAAATTCTCCTCCAATAACCAGGCTTTCTCCACAGCTACCTCCATAGACTTAGGTTTGAAGACACGAACCCCTCCACTGATCTAGGCATTCAAGCCCCTGATAAAATGCTGCACTAACATAGTCTCCTCATCTCCAATGCCCACATATTGCTTGAGCTCATAGAATCTGCGCTCATACTGTTCAACTGACATGGCCATCTGCCTCAGCTCGTGGAACTCATCTACACAACGCTACCTCCAATGATCAGATGGGAAATAGGCTTTGAATCTCTCTAAGAACAACTCCTAAGAAATAGTGCTAATATCCAAGTGCAACTTCTACTCTTCTAAATGCCACCAGGTCGAAGAAAAACCTCTGAGATGTAGAATAACACATCTAGCCTTGGTATTGCTGCGATACGAATGCATGGCGAAACATCTGCCTATATCCAGCAACCATGTCTCTACCTCAAGACCACTACCAACTCCATCAAATGTGGGAGGGCGTACCCTCAGAAGATCTCTCATATGACTGGCTAAAGTGGCCTCTTGCTCAGCTATCAACTCTCTCTGCCTAGGAGATCTCTCCCTTTCCCTAGGTTCTGGCTGGTCTACCACCTGACTCCCTCTTGGCTGCTCAACCTCCTATCTAGGGCCTAAATGTGCAAGGGACTCCTCAAGCAACTGTCTCAACTGGGCTCCCTCAGGCTAGCCCTGGCCTTCCATATTCTGACCCCCGCCTTCATGGGCACTCTGATGTAGAGCACCAAGGACTGAAAAGAAAAACTTAAAGAAATTCACCAAATTACTCACAAGGCTCACTATTTTTGATAGAGATCAAATCTTTCATGAGGAAAAGGCTTTAACCCAACAACCATACTTGATCAAGACACAAAATGTGAGTAGACTTCAAGGTAGGCACTTCAAGGTTCCTAACCCAATCTAGATACTCCATCATTCTCACTATGTAGGGTCTAAGGACATTAGTTTTATTGTACATTCCATGGGATAGTCATAGTAGTAACTACTCTATTTAAAAGATAGTCACAATGTCCTCTTTGCAATGATCTCAACTTGAATAGACTTAATCTAATTTAGATACTCTTGTGACAAGTCAATAACATACCAAAACACAACTAGTACCTTCCTTGTGATGATTGTCTTTGGTGAGGATTGGTAGAGTTAGTGGCAATGCATAGTATTTCACTGATTTTCCACTTCCATACTTGATTGTTGACATCTATTTGCTACTGTTCTTCTTTAAGTCCCAACACATGGTTTTGTTGGGTACTTTACACAACAAACTCAGTCCAACCCATTCCCCTGCATCCAAAACCTTCACAAGTCTTTGGACTACCTACAATACAATCCATTCCACTGATCATAAATAGAAAAGATCAGTGGAATGAAAGAAAATACATCGAATTCACTCAGGAAGCCCTAACTCAGGGTTTAAGACAGTTTATGAGAAAACAGTGATTTCTTCAACCTAATCTATTGTCAATCCCCCAATCAATGTTCAAATCAAAGATACTTTGATCTACCATCCATCCAAGGTGCTAATAGGCTACGATGATTCCATACATGGCCAGGTCAGGCTGGAAACAGTAAGAAAAACATAGAATTTACAGGAGAACTAAAGTTTCTTCATTTTTCTACACTTCAATCTTCATCTACATTCAAAATGAATAGGTTCAAGATTTTAAGAAGCCTATCACGATGCCTTGGAGTAGTTGGAGAGCAATTTGAATTGATGGAAGGTGTAAAAACTATTCTCCAACCATCAACTGCCCTATTTATTAACTTTTGCAACTAATTACAGTTTGGCAACTGCCCTGTTTAGGACTGCATCGATTGGTTTATGCTTAACAATGCCTTCAATCATTTTGACAATGTCATTAAACCTTGGATTAGGCACTAGACTCCTTGACTCTGTCCTATATGCCTTAACAAGGCTTACAACATGATAATGTATCACTGGTTATTACACCTTAGAACCACTCCATCATACCATGACAACAATATGACCAAATTTGGACATAGTCCTTATTACAATCAAGTGAATTGTCTTCTAGGACCTTATTGAAGCAAGACAACATGAACTACAAACATGAAAACAAGACATATATAATCTCCTTGGTGCTCCTGCACTACACTCTCATGAGGAGAATTGGGAGGAGGTGTACCACCACCACCTCTCCCACAACCCCTACCTCTACCACAACCTTGACCTCTACCTCTAGGCATCTACCCACAAACAAACCGATAATACTTTACACACAAAAAGGAAACAACAAGGATAAAAGTTAATCTATAGAGTTTAAGCACTAGGTTACATAATGGGCTCAATATTAACTAGAGTACCCAGTGTTCAAACCTGGTTCTGATACCAAATGTGATGCCCCATCATGAAACCCTAGAGTGTTAGACTAACAAGTGCAAAATTTACATAAATATATATATATATATATATATATATATATATATATTAGAAAATAAATGTATTATGTGGAAGATAACATTACATTATTGACTACATTTAATAAAATGAATAGCTAACACATCTAGGGAACATAACTGCATCAGATAAACATAAAATTATAACAATACAAGTGATATACATTATAATACAACAGAAGAGGATTTACAACATTCATTTCCAAAGATGAATAGTTACATAAGATCATTTACAAGATTACAAGATTATAAGCCTAATGACCAATAACATTAGTTTACAATATACAATAAGATTTTACAATTTGGAAGGTGCGATACAACTTTGAGGATGCAAGTACAAAATTGGAACTAGAATCATGGTTGCAGTGATCATGACTCAAGACGACCAAGAATAACCAATGGAATAGGCTCTACCACCCAACCATGTGGAACCTTGAGGTCCACCCCTCTGAGCTAGGAGACAACAATGAGGTTCCACTAAGTCAAAGGATATAAGCAAGCAGAAACAGAATTGACATAGAAAACTCAGATCATCAAGACAAGACAGTACTCCAGAGGCATCAACAAAAGATAAAAGAAAGTAACTAGATTGTTGTAAGCAAAGTGTCATCGCATGGTCCTAGCATGGGTTACCTAGGCTATCTCTCTCTAGAAATTGGCCCCCATCTATGGTTACCCTGGCAGCCTCTCTCTAGACACCGGCCCCATAGGGTGACACATGCAAAGCCAACTCATCCTCTCATGAAGACAAAGAGGTTGACCTTGTCAACTAGGCCTTCTCAACCCATCCTTAGCCTATGAGAGCACTCAAGGCATGGGTGAAACATCATACTTATCTTGTTATGTGAATTACTACCCAACCCCTAGATTTATTATTAGGTTATCACTTGTTAATCACTTCCAATGGGTTAACCTGATAGCCACTTTGGGCACCGGCCCCATATTGAAAGACACCCCACAAATCATAAAAGAATTATCAATGTGACAGGTAAATAATGCAAGGTATCTCTCCAGTTGCAACAACAAAATCCATTAACTTAAATACCAATGCCTAGCCACTTTTCCCACAACTACCAACTCCAGGATCCCATACAACACAGGAGAAATAAAAAAAACTCATTATTATCACCAACACAGCATGAGATCAAAAAAATCCTAGGCCTCTGGCATGAAATAGTAACACATTGCAATAAAAAAAGATAATCTATTTCTAAGTCAATCCTATTAACTTCCCTAGGTTTACATATTTTTGACAAGTGATAGGTTATCTATACCTAAGACACTAAGAAAATAAAAAAAATATACTATAACTTAAACTAATGGAGAGAAAGACAAAACAACTCCAAGCTGTACTATAACACTCTACTTAATCCAATAGAGTAATAAACCCATTAATTTAATTTTATGACAAGTGCATTAACCCAAAAAGCCATAGAACTTAAATATTTTTCATTCATACTTTTTTACCATTATCTTCTACACACAATCGTATATCATAAGAAAACAAAGTCAATTAAATAAATTGGATAAATTATGAACTAAAATTAACTACATTCTAAAAAGTAGAGAGAGGTATAATAATAAATTAATGTGTATTTTCCATACTCCCATATAGAAAACGGTTAAATTTTGTTTTAAGCAAGAATCCGATTACATTTTAATTATAACTAAATTTTTATCAATAAGGATGATACTTATGACTACTTTCAAAGATTTAGGATATTTTAAACATGTCTTTAAATTTGGATCATATATGATTTATAATTAATACTAATATAGCTAAAATCTTCCACTATATTTCCTCTCTGCAGCTTCTATTTAAGTAAGATTTATTCCTTTTATCAACTGATAGAATCTAATTAAATATGCTTCAAATAATAGAAGTTTCCAGCTATAATGAAATCAATAAGATATAGATTTTATGAACTGGTAAGACTAAGAGATTCTAAGAGCCAAACGAATGATGTTTAAAAGCTTGGGTGAGGTCGAGTTAAAGGGGATAAGATTCAGATTTTCAATAGATGCAATGGTCATAGTTAATGCCAAGGGTTTCACGCCTTGCTGAGTCACCTATAGGGAATGGTAACAGATGATTGAAATTTTAAGTCTAAGCACCTCCCATGATTGCAGGACAAAATCACCCTCTACCCAACGGTAAAACAAAATAATATATGATTTAAACAAATAATTAATACATAGCTAGAATAGCAAGATTAGATGTTGATTAATGATGATGGTTAGGAGATCTATTTGGCGTTCGAATGATGAATGTTGAGGGATGGTTGCAGAAAACAATAGAAGGAATTCATCTTCTTCTATAGAGGCATCCCCAGGGAAAACATAGTAGCTTAATTGGCGTCATGCTTTGGCAAAATGTTTTGTCATGGTAAGCTTTCATATCCTCATTGTGAGGGTTCAGAGTAATGCATTTGATAATGCGATTCAAAACAATATCGTATCCATTCAGTTTCATTGGCAAATGCCCAAACATGATCAATTGTTCCTCTAAAGGTATAATCACTATGGAAGGATTCTGAGGGGAAAATATTACGGGTGAGGGAACTCCACATTAGCCATAAATTTCAATGCCTAGGGTACTTACAAGAGCTTCACTAGTATGTTCTACCAGCTCGAAATGTTTTGCTGATCTAGGTTTGTTCAAAGTTGGGCTCCTCTTCTGAGTGTACTTTCAACCTTAGATTAACATTAAGTCTTTCCAAGAAGAACGACAGAGTTGCAATTTCTCTGACCATGGTTGCCTCCTCACAAATGAGACAAATTTCCTGAAGTGGAAAGACCTCCAGAGTAAAAACTATAGTGCTTTGGTTAGCAATATTGTGGTCGATAGAACAGATAGTGATTTGGAAAAAATCAAATTGCTAGGTTTGAAAGAACGATTTTAAGTAAATGGCTTAGGCGAGCCAATCAAATTGCAAGATTTGAGAAGAATGGTTTAAGGTAAATGACTCAGCCAAACTTGTATTTGTAAGTATGAAGAGTTAAAGGGATAGTAAGAGCTGGAAACAAAAGAGCCGCAATAGGCAAAACATCTAGAACAGGTAATTTTAAAAGCTAGTGATAATAAAGTTATAGATAATTTAAATTTGTTGATATGCTTGGATTATCTATCCAAGTAAGCTAGGCGGGTATTTTGTAGGAAAGGCACACCCAAAAAGAAGAAAAATAATAGCTGCAGAGCAAGTGCAATGGTAGTAGAAATTGAAGAGTTACATGACAATCTTAGACACAATAAGCGATAAGAAGATGGGGAAATCAAAATGCAAAGATGATTTCCACATAGCCAAACAACCTTCTCAAAACATACAACACTTAATCATATAAACATACCGGGATTCTTCCAAGCTCCTGTGTCAAAACCTCCTCTGTGAAATTTCCCCAATTTTTTTGCAATTTTCCCCAAAAATTTTCTGTCCCCCCTTTCTCAGAATGACTCTACCCCCAAATAACTCCCCCATCAACCAAAAATATGCAAACAATTAATTTTTACTTTCCCAGGAGATTCTTCACATCTGAAATCTTATTCGACAACTCATAAGAATTAATTTACTAACTAATATTATTATTTAAATTAATAGATACTAATTAAACACAATAACAACTTATGACTAAGCAAAATACTAATATATTTAACAATTTACGA
Organism: Cunninghamia lanceolata; assembly: GCA_027924645.1. Classification (NCBI taxonomy): domain Eukaryota; kingdom Viridiplantae; phylum Streptophyta; class Pinopsida; order Cupressales; family Cupressaceae; genus Cunninghamia; species Cunninghamia lanceolata. The sequence goes on along the minus strand of BSBN01000130.1, from coordinate 10,607,346 downwards.
CAAAGACAATGCTTTAATATTTAGCTTATTAATATCATTATTAATATAATAATCAATTTTTTTCTAAACAATGCACAAAGACTAGAATTAACAAATACAAACAAAGACCATTACCTACCAAGGCAACCAAACCAGGGTAAGGACCATAAAGTGACATCCAAACTCATGACCACAAACTAAAGATGGAAACTGACCTAGGGAAAACCTCATGTTATCCCCCATCAATGTTATCCATTGGTGCAATGGCCTACTTAGACCTGCTAAGTCAAGTGAAGTCAAGGCCTGGTACTTGCAACCTGCATCAAAACAATATGTTGCACACACATCTAGCATGCATATAGATTTAGGGATTCGTAGTGTAGTAGGGTGCTCGAGTTGAGCAATACTACATTGTCCCCTCTCCGAAGGCATGATATAAACATAAACATCTCTAACTATAAGTCAGATACCAACGAATCACATAAAGCATGGTAACAATATTCTACACAAATGATTATCCATCAACTAAACATGTCATAATACCACATAAACTAAAATAATAGTAATGTCATCATTAGACTCATAACATCAGTCAAAAACCATATCAGTCAAACATAGTCCATTGTGATCATAGTAAGCATAAACCATAGTCTAATAACGCAAACATCTCAACTATCAAAGTGTAATATAAAACTACTAACTATCTCAAAACTGTCTAAAAGAAAAAGAGAACTAACAACTATTACAAACCAAAATCAAGGGGCATTACATTCTCCACCCTAGAATCAGGCTTACTCCTGGAAGCCTACAAATAAGTAAGGGTATAGCTCCCTCAACCTAGATGCATCCTCCCAGGTAGCAGAACTTTCATCACTAGGATCCCATGGGACCCCAACCTGCTCCATATCTCTGCCCTTGAGAGTCTACTCCCCCCTACCTGCACTCTCCAAGGCTATCCCCTAATGTTTAATCACTGTGAACACTCTATGAGACCTTCCCGCATTGCCTACGATCATCTCTGAAGCTGCCAGCCTCTAACTAAAACCTGAAGCATTCCTTTGTGGACACTACCTGGCTATATGGCCCTACTGTCCACAAGAGTAACATCCCAAGCCTCTACCATAACCTCCACCACCCGAAGAAGCATTAGACTACGGAAAGTTATCTCTACTCACTGCAGAGTATGTACTCTGAGTTGGCTGATCAAAACGGTTATGCCTATTCCACTACCAAGACTAATCTTTGTTAGACTGAAATCTATTACCTTGCTGAGGCTGAGTATTCTTTGGTTGTGATTGAGAACACTACTATTGCTAATGCTTGCCTTTGTTAGGTGCATGATGGTCCCTTGAAGGGCTGGCTACCTAAGACTAACCATCAACACATATAGAAGGTGTACTACTAATGTGCACACCTGTATGCCCTCCAAGTGCCATCACCAAATTCTCCTCCACTAACCGGGATTTCTCCATGGCTACCTCCATAGACTTAGGTTCAAAGACACGAAACCCTCCACTAATCCAGGCATTCAAGCCCCTGATAAAATGATGCACAAAGATAGTCTCTTCATCTCCAATGCCCGCATACTGCTTGAGCTCATAGAATCTACGCTCATACTGCTCAACTGACATGGCCATCTACCTCAGCTCATGGAACTCATCTACGTGACATAGCCTTCGTTGATCAGATAGGAAATGGGCTTTGAATCTCTCTAAGAACAACTCCCAAGAAATAGTGCTAATATCCAAGTGCAACTTTTGCTCTTCTAAACGCCACCAGGTCGAATCAAAAGCTCTAAGATGCATAATAGCACATCTAGCTTTGGTGTTACTACCATACGGATGCATGGTGAAACATCTACCTATATCTAGCAACCATGTCTCTACCTCGAGACCACTACCATCTCCATCAAAGGTGGGAGGGCGCATCCTCAAAAGATCTCTCATATGACTGCTAAATTGGCCTCTTGCTCAGCTGTCAACTCTCTGTGCCTAGGAGATCTCTCCCTTTCCCTAGGTTCTGGCTAGTCTACCTCCTCACCCCCTCTAGGCTACTCAACCTCTTGTCTAGGGCCTAAACATGCAAGGACCTCCACAAGCAACTGTCTCAATTGGGCTCCCTAAGGCTGGCCCTGACCTTCCATACTCTGACCCCTACCTTCATGGACACTCTCATGAGAGAATTGGGAGGAGGTGTACCACGACCACCTCCCCCATGACCCCTACCTCTGCCATGACCTCAAAGTCTACCTCTAGGCATCTACCCACAAACCAAATGATAATACTTTACACAAAGAAAAGGAAACAACAGGGATAAAGTTAATCTACAAAGTTTAAGCACTAGGTTACATAATGGGTTAAATATTAACTAGAGTACTAAGTGTTCAAACCCGGCTTTGATACCAAATGTGACGTCCCGTCATGCAACCCTAGAGTGTTAGACTAACAAGTGCAAAATTTACATAAATATATATATATTTCTTAGCAAATAAATCCATTATGTGGAAGATGACATTACATTATTGACTACATTTAATAAAATAAATAACTAACACCTCTAGGGAACATAACTGCATCAGATAAACATAAAATTATAACAATACAAGTGATATACATTATAATACAACATAAGAGGATTTACAACATTCATTTGCAAAGATGAATAGTTACATAGGATCATTTGCAAGATTACAAGATTACAGGCTTGATGACCGATAATATCAGTTTACAATATACAATAAGATTTTACAATTTGGAAGGTACAATACAACTTTGAGGATTTAAGTGCAAAACTAGAACTGGAATCATGGCTGCAGTGATCACAACTCAAGATGACCTAGAATAACCAATGGAATAAGCTCTACCACCTAACCATGTGGATCCTTGAGGTCCACCCCTCCGAGATAGGAGATAACAATGAGGTTCCGCTAAGTCAAAGGATACAAGCAAGCAGAAACATAATTGACATAGACAACTCAAATCATCAAGACTACACAAATCGTCAAGACAAGACAATACTCTTGAGGCTTCAACAAAAGATAATAGGAAGTAACTAAACTATTGTAGGGAGAGTGTCATCGCATGGTCCTAGCATGGGTTACCCAGGCTATCTCTCTCTAGAAACCAGCCCCCATCTATGGTTACCCTGGCAGCCTCTCTGTAGGCACCGGCCCCATAGGGTGACACATGCGGAGCCAACTCATCCTCTCATGAAGACAAGGAGGTCAACCTTGCCAACCAAGCCTTCTCATCCCATACTTAGCCTATGAGAGCACTCAAGGCATGGGTGAGGCATCATACTTATCTTGTTATGTGAATTACTACCCAACCCCTAGATTTATTATTAGGTTATCACTTGTTAATCACTTCCAATGGGTTACTGTGATAGATACTTTGAGTACTGGCCCCACACTGAAAGTCACTCCCCTAACTACATGTAGACACCCCACAAATCATAAAAGAATTATCAATGTGACAAGTAAATAATGCAAGGTATCTCTCCTCTTGCAACAACAAAATCCATTGACTCAAATATCAATGTCTAACCACTTTTCCCACAACTACCAACTCCAGGATCCCATACAACACAGGAGAAATAAAAAAACCTCATAATTATCACCAACAAATAGCATGAGATCATAAAAATCCTAGGCCTCTGGCATGAAATAGTAACGCATTGCAATAAAAATAATAATCTATTTCTAAGTAAATCCTATTAACTTCCCTAGGTTTACATTTTTTTGACAAGTGACAGGTTATCTATACCTAAGACACTAAGACATCGAAACAAATATACTATAACTTAAACTAATAGAGAGAAAGATAAAACAACTCCAAGTTGTACTATAACACTGTACTTAATCCAATATAGTAATAAACCCATTAATTTAATTTTATGACAAGTACATTAACCCAAAACACCATAGAAATTAAATATTTTTCATTCATACTTTTCTACCATTATCTTCTACACACAATCGTGTATCATAAGCAAATAGAGTCAATTAAATAAATTGGATAAATTATGAACTAAAATTAACTACATTCTAACAAATAGAGAGAGGTATGAAAATAAATTAATGTGTATTTTCCATACTCCCATACAGAAAATGGTTAAATTTAGTTTTAAGCAAGAAACCAATTACATTTTAATTATAACTAAATTCTTATAAATAAGGATAATACTTATGACTACTTTCAAAGATTTAGGATATTTTACCCATGTCTATAAATTTGGATCATAAATGATTTATAATTAATACTAATGTAGCAAAAATCTTCCACTATATGTCCTCTCTGCAGCTTCTATTTAAGTAAGATTTATTCCTTCTATCACTTGATAGAATCTAATTAAATATGCTTCAAATAATAGAAGTTTCCATCTATAATGAAATAAATAAGATATAGATTTTATGAAATGGTAAAACTAAGAGATTCTAAGAGCCAAACGAATGATGTTTAAAAGCTTGGGTGAGGTCGATTTAAAGGGGATAAGATTCAGATTTTCACCAGATGCAATGGTCACAATTAATGCCAAGGGTTTGATGCCTTGCTGAATCACCTACAGGGAATGGTAACAAATGATTGAAATTTTAAGTTTGAGCACCTCCGATGATTGCAAGACAAAATCACCCTCTACCCAACAGTAAAACAAAAGAATATATGATTTAAACAAATAATTATTACAGAGCTAGAACAAAAAGATTGGACATTAATTAATGATGATGGTTAAGAGATCTATTTGGCATTCAAATGACGAATGTTGAAGGATGGTTGCAGAGAGCAATAGAAGGAATTCGTCTTCTTCTGTAGAGGTGTCCACAGGAAAAACATAGTAGCTTAATTGACATCATGGTTTGGTGAAATGTTTTCTCATGGTGAGCTTCCATATCCTCATTATGCGGGTTCAGAGTAATGAATTTCATAATGCAATTCAAAACAGTACCGTATCCATTCAGTTTCAGTGGCAAATGCCCAAACATGCTCAATTGTTCCTCTAAAGGTATAATCACCATGGAAGGATTCTGAGGGGAAAATATTATGGGTGAGGGAATTCCACATCAGCCATAAATTTCAGTGCCTAGGGTACTTACAAGAGCTTTACCAGTATGTTCTCCTGGCTCGAAATGTTTTACTGATCTACGTTTGTTCAAAGTTGGGCTCCTCTTCTAAGTACGCTTTCAACCCTAGATTAACATTAAGTCTTTTGAAGAAGAACGACAGAGTTGCAATTTCTCTGACCATGGTTGCCTCCTCAGAAATGAGACAAATTTCCTAAAGTGGAAGGACCTTCAGAGTAAAAACTGCAGTGCTTTGGTTAGCAATATTGTGGCTGATAGAACAGACAGTGATTTGGAAAAAATTAAATTACTAGGTTCAAAAAAATGATTTTAAGTAAATGGTTCAAGAGAAACAATCAAATTGCATGATTTGAGGAGAATGGTTTAAGGTAAATGACTCAGGCAAACTTTGCATTCGTAAGGTAGAAGAACTGAAGGGATAGTAAGATCTGGAAACAAAAGAGCCGCAATAGGCAAAATGTCTAGAACATGTAATTTTAAAAGCTAGTGATAATAAAGTTACAGATAATTTAAATTTGTTGATATGCTTGGATTATCTATCTAAGTAAGCTAGGTGGGTATTTTGCAGGAAAGGCACACCTAGAAACAAGAAAAATAATAGCTGCAGAGTAAGTGCAATGGTAACAGAAATTGAAGAGTTGCATGACAATCTTAGACACAATAAGCAACAGGAGGATAGGGCAATAAACATACAAAGATGATTTCCACATAGCCAAACAACCTTCTCAAAACATACAATACTTAATCATATAAACATACCCAGAATCTTCCAAGCTCTTGTGTCGAAACCTCCTCTGCGAAATTTCCCCAAATTTTCTCCAATTTTCCCCAAAACTTTTTTGTCCCCCCTTTCTCAGAATGACTCTCCCCCAAAATAACTCCTCCATCAACCAAAAATGGGAAAAATCCATTAATTCCCATTACTCCAAAAACCGTTATAGAATCCCACTACCCTCTAAAACTAAAAACAATTAATTTTTACTTTCCTGGGAGATTCTTCACATTTGAAATCTTATTCGACAACTCACAAGAATTAATTCACAGACTAATATTATTCTTTAAATTAATATATACTAATTAACCACAATAACAACTTATGACTTAGCAAAATACTAATATATTTAACAATTTACGACAAAGACAATGCTTTAATATTTAGCTTATTAATATCATTATTAATAAAATAATCAATTTGTTTCTAAACATTTCACAAAGACTAGAATGAACAAATACAAACAAAGACCATTACCTACCAAGGCGACCAAACCTGGGTAAGGTCCATAAAGTGACATCCAAACTCACAACCACAAACTGAAGATGGAAACTAACCTAGGGAAAACCTCATGTTATCTCCCATCAATGTTATCCATCGGTGCAAGGGACCACTCAGACTTGCTAAGTCAGGTGAAGTCAAGGCTCGGTACCTACAACCTGCATCAAAACAATATGTTGCATACACATCTAGCATGCATACAGAGTTAGGGATTTGCAACGTAGTAGGGTGCTCAGTTTGAGCAATACTACACTGTCCCCTCTCTGAAGGCATGATATAAACATAAACATCTCTAACTATAAGTTAGATACCAATGAATCACACAAAGCATGGTAACAATATTCTACACAAATGATTATCCATCAACTAAACATGTAATAATACCACATAAACTAGAATAATAGTAATGTCATCATTAGACTCATAACATAAGTCAAAAACCATATCAGTCAAACATAGTCCATCATGATCATAGTAAGCATAAACCATAGTCTAATAACTCAAATGTCTCAACTATCAAAGTGCAATATAAAACTACTAACTATGTCAAAACTGTCTAAAAGCAAAAGAGAACTAACAACTGTTACAAACCAAAATCGAGGTGCATTACAAGAGTAGTATGATACAGATAAATCTTATAACAACAATATGAAATAACTTGAAATAGCTATATAATACAGAAAAGGGTTTGAAATATTTCTATCATATTGTTGTTTCAAGTTATGTAACTGTTTCATAATGTTGTTTCAGAAATGCTTACCATACATGTTACAATAATTAAAGAACAAACAAAGCATACATCTAATTAAGCATAGTATGCCTAGCCTTACTTTGCTCAACTCCTATACCCCTGAATTAGTTTTGAAGTAAATGGCTTCAATAGCTAGATCTAAATGCATGAAGAAACCTATCAAATAGGACTACATTCCACTACATAACTTGACTACATGAATAAACCATTCAATAACCTAAATTTATAGATGAAGAAACCTAAGATAGTATGAGGTAGTAGCATTTGGGAGACTTGGTTATCCAATGACATTTTCGATTAAGCTATGTTACAGTTAAACATATCGATCTGATTTGTAGATAATTGCAACATAGCTTAACACTAAAAATGCTTTAGCATTATCAAGTCTCCTCATATGAACTAGTCTAAACTATAATATATGATCAAAGAAACATATAATATAGCATGAATAATTTGTGACATAGATGGCTTCAAAAACCATATCTAAATGCATGAAGAAACCTATCAACTAGGACTATCACGGTCACTGTAAGGTAGAGCTGCTGATATTTACAGTCACTTTAATTGACGAAGAAACAAACCATACATATAATTTAGTTGAATGTAAATTATATGCCAGGTTTGGCGCTCTTTAGTATGTAATGTTGTATTGGAAAGGTTTGGAAATATTTGTACCATACTACAGTTTGAAGGTATATAAACATAATTCTAATAACTTTAAGGGAGACTGGCCAATATGGGGTAGGGGTTGTTTCAGAGGTATAGAATGTGACAGCATAAACATGGGCTATGAAACAAGAAATTTGATTCATTTAAATGTAAATGGACAAGTCATTTTAAAGTAACAAATTCATGCATGAATGCATAAGAAATATTGAAGGTAGGTTTGAGACTTACCATAGATGCTGAAGGAGGAGAGTGCATAGTGGTCTTCATTTTATTCGTATCCCTATCTACCTTGGATTGCCTGTCTTGATTTCCTCTGCATTTTCGATGATGCCCTTGTGCCTTCAACCCTGCATCCAGTAGGATTTCACCCTGCAAGCATCCAACCGAATCTTGTAAAGATTTCTTCAAATTTTCTTCATCTCTGCAATAGAACATTCCTTATGGCTGAGAGACGACTGATAATTCATCATTTGTTTAAGAAATTAAACTTAGCTAGAGTCATAAGATAGACATTTATATTGAAGCTCACCTTGTCTTAGACTTTAGAACTTGAGATCTTTTAGAAACATCCATTCCTACTTTTGGCAGCTAGTAGATAATCCTTCCTTCGCTGCCACTATTAATAGTTTCCTCTTCTTTAAACTTAGTGGATGGACTATTAACTTGGAGTCTTTTTCATCGGTTGGGCAGTGGTGATTCTTGGCAACTTTGTTGTATCACTTGGACTGAATGTTGTTAGTGCTGTGTAGCGTGGATCCTCTGTCAGTGTCTTTTTAGTAGTCTGCAGGTCATGAGGGAAGTTGTCTCTGTCAGATCAGGGTTACATTATGCATAGGGTCCCTTGTTGGTCTTGGCAGTTGAAATAGATCAGGAGACGTCGGCCTGCATAGTAAAGCATGGTGCATCGAATGCCTGTGGTAGGTTAAGTTAGTAGGGTTGAAAGAGTAGTTATTGTTTTAATGATATTTTAGTTCTGTCTTCGCCTTTTGTGGGCAGGTGGTCGTCAGGGTAGTCGACCAACATAGCAAGGTCTTTGTCGTTATTTCTATTTCCTTAGATTTGGTTCAATCTTCTTGTCACTGTGATGTAGAACTGCAGTCGATGCAAGGTAGGGTTTAGTCAACACTCTTGAGTGTAGTCGTTGTGATTCGGTAAGAGTGTGGCTAATTAGTAGGTAGTCGTTAGTCATGGCATTAGTTTCTTATTGTATGTCGATTGGCCAAGTCGGTGGGTCCGATGGGAATATTTAGTGGCTAGTATTTAGAAGTTAGAGGTAACTCATGGTTTAGACCTATGCTTTTTGAAGTTCCTTAGAGTTGGAATTTTTGGGTCTTGTAAAATGGTAAGTTAAGATTTTGTATTGTTGTTTATATAAGTTTGTAATAGGGAACCGTAGTGGTCATCATAGATGATAATGCTAGGAAAATGTGTTGATTGTTCTGTATAGAAGTCACATTTGGAATGGTTTTTTTTATTTGTCTTTTATACTAGAAGACTTTATAGGATCATATGGAATAGATTGGTAATTATAGTTGTTATCGTGCTTATTTTGGAATAGTAATGGTTGAGTATTAAACAAAAGAGTTGTTTTCGGGAAAAGAAGTATTGTTGTTTTATTGGTGTTTTAGGACAATAGTAAGTCATGCACATAGGATTATAATTGAAGTTGTTCGATTAAACTGTAGATGGTATAATGTGATTAAGGTTTATGCTCAGTGTGGGTAATTACTTTTAGTAGTTTTATTAGAAATGGTAAACATCGAATCTTGGTTGGTAAGTAAGGCTATTTAGGTTCATATTGCTAAAAAATATAATATGTTATGAGTAGGTTATACTGAAAGGAAATTAAAGTTATTGATGTTGTTTTACAATTAGTAGTTTTGAAATTTGATATAGGAAAGAGTAATTACTTATAGATGTGAGAAATGGTGAGATGCTAGGAAAAATATTTGTTATGTTGTTTGTTTCATTAAAAATTGTTGATGTCATGAACTTGAATTTTTTTTATTGATGTTACATTGAATGGTTGGTTTCTTGCTTTACAAGAGGAGTATTTTGAGTCTCTTTGTCTTGTCGTCATCCTTACATGTCTGTAAACTTGTAAGGGATCCTTGTGTTCACCTTGGGTGGAGTTATGTCTTGGTGTTGATTGATTGTGAAGTAGGGAAAACATGTATGATGTCATGTCCTCTTGGTGTCAAGATGCGGAAACATGGTCCCCATCAGATAATGGGTTGTTTATCTTTGGTTTTGTATCTATCTCCAAAGGTGTGTTGTTTTGGGTTTGGATCATATAGTGACATGTCAGTGCAAGGGGATTTGTATCATCAAGGACAAGTGAATGACATGAGTAATGGTTGGAAGCTGTTTTGTACCTAATCTTTGCTCGTGGTGGTTTGGATGTTTGTTTAGAGATTGCTAAGGGAGTGGCTTCCATGGCAGGGCTAGTGCCTAGGGAGAGGCTTCCTGGGTAACCACATGGAAGTTATGAGTAAGTGCAAACTTAATAGCTCATTAGGAGGGTTAGGGTAGTAAAACACTTAACCAGATATGTAAGTTACCTCACCCATACCTTCAGTGATCTCGTAGGCTAAGGATTGGGTCAGAAGGCCTGGTTGGCAAGGCTGACTTCCTAATCCCCACAAGAGGACCTGTCACCTCTGCATGTGTCACCCTATGGGGCCGGTGCCTAGAGAGGGGCTACCAGGGTAACCATAGATGGGGGCCAGCTTTTGGTGATAGTTATCCTAGGTAACCCATGCTAGGACCATGCAATGACACTCTCCTTATGCAACTCATTTTCTTCCTCTTTGTTTTGTTGTTACCTTTGGAGTATAATCTTTGATTCTTGTTTGATCTTGTTTGGATGTTGGTTCTATCTGGTGGATTACTGTCGTATCTGTGCAATCTTGTTATCTTGTATGCCTATAATGATTTTATATCTTACTATTGTCTCACTTTTGTATCATCGACCTAGTGGAGCCTCGGTGTTATCTCCTAGCTCGGTGGGATGGACCTTAGTGTTCCACATGATTGGGAGGTAGAGCTATCCATTGGTTTTCTTGGAGATTTGGATCGAGCCTTGTGCGGAGCTGTACCAGTTGTAGAGTGCTTTCTACCTTCAGTGATGTTGTAGTGACCCTCTATTTTCACTTTGGTTGTGTCAGGTATGTTTGACATTTGGTTATTTGGTTTGGATTCTTCATTTGATGCTATTGGTTAATCATGGCATTAAAATAATATTAGTAGTCATTAAAACATTTTTGATAATTAAATAAATACAAATGCCTTTATGCAAATTTAGTGCTGAAAATTTAAAAGGGTAAACCCAAATTTATAAACTATTATTTTAGGCCCCTATATTATTTATAGCACTATAGTTTATTAGCTATATTAATTTGTTACATTTTCTAGAGGTTATTTTATATTATTAGTGAGTGAAACCTTATTTTACATAAGGAAACCTAATAAAATATAATGTTATTAAATATTACTTTAGGATACCTAATTATAATTGCTTGAGGACAAGCAATCTTGAGTGGGGAGGGTTGTCATGTCCCTATAATGATTTATAATAGAATTATTTATTTAAATAATAAGTTAGCCTTATATAAACTAAATATATAATATATTTATTTAAAATATATTATTAATATGTATTATTTAATAAATAATATTATTAATTTAATATAATTTAAATATTATAAAATATATGAAATATATATATTTATATTTTAATTAACTAGATATATTATAAATATAAATATTATAATATAATATTTATGTGAGTAATTAATAATATATATTATTATATATAAAAACAAATATTATGAAAAGTCTTACCTATTAAAGTTAGAAAGTAAAGTAATTTGGAATAAGACAAAGTAATACGGTTAAACAAAAGGTTAAATTCAAAATAAAATCATATAAAAATAAAAGTCTAATAAGACAAACATTATCCCACCATATTATATGCTTGGAAATAAAATAAAATAAAAGAGCTCCCGTACTTAATAACAAAAGTATTTATTTATACTATATATATTATATAAATAATGTACTTTAAACAGATTAAGGGGAGGTCGAAGGAAGATATTTATAAGTGTAGCACATTAATAAATAATATATTATAAATATATCTAATAATATAAATACAAATATTATTATTATTATTATCTTATATTGTAATATAAATATAAATAATATATCATTTATTATAATGATATAATATAAATACAAATAAGGTAAATAAATAATAATAAACATCTTTTAACCTATCCTCTTATGATAAGGGAGTTATGTATGGTTAGAACTAGTTTTACCACAAAAGGGAATTAATATAAAGTAATAAAAATAATAAGAGACATACCTCTTCGAACATATCCCTTGAAAGGGAAATAAATAAAGGTTGTGAGATAGAAGGAAATCATCATTGAAAGAATGAACTAATAAAAAGAAATAAATAAATAGCTGTGAATTCAATAAAGGTAATAAATAAGAAACATCATTTGAATTCATCAAAGACACAACAAGAAAATATCACAAGGAAGACACGAGGGCAGCCAAGGAAAAGGATCAGGTGGAGAAAATATAAAAAGAGTATGGGATAAATAGATATATTTAGATCTGCATTTTATAACAGCAATACAATAAAGACTATATTACTGCAGCATAGGTAAGGAATCCTAGGTAAAGCAGGTAAGTAAGTATTTATATTTACTTATTCAATTTATGATTTGTAAGAATTTATAATTACTTGTTCAATTTATAACTTCAAACATATAAATAATAAGGTTATTAAGTAGAAATTGATATATGTGATATATACATTTATGTCTAAAATTTATATTTTAAATATGTATCTTGTATGATTTGAATTCATAAGTTGTTAATAAATGACATATGAGAGATAACAAGTATGTATATGTATAGATGAAGATTAATTAAGGTCTTAGGGTAAAACCTAGGGAGAAGGCTCTAGGATAAAACCTAAAGATTAATGAAGGCTTTAGGGTAAAACCTAAAGATTAATAAAGGCATGATTTCCTAAGGGTAGATACAAGACTTCCTAATTAACCACCTAACACTAAGAAGGTGGGGTAGATAGTTATGGTAGGTATTGATCATTCCATGGGAATGGGCCTTGATTGACGAATCAAGGGTATTACTATGGACCTTCGATTTAAGTATCGAAGGAATGGGCCTTAGTTGACAAACTAAGGAATTAAAGGCCTTAGTTGATGAACTAGGGAATTATGTGCATTGGTTGACAAACTAAGGAATAATATTAATGGACCCATAGGATTGAGATGACATCACCTACCTAACAAATCTTCTCTCACAAGGTGGAAGGTGAGGTTAATAAGAGGCCTAAGGATTATCTCACCCAAGGAGAATCATGATGTATGGAAAAATGAATTTATGAAATGGCAAATAGTATATGGTTATGTTTATGATTATCATCAAGATTAAAAGGAAATGAAAAATGGAATACTAATGTTCTCTTTTGGTAAGTTGAAATTGTTTGCAAGGGTGTGAAAAATTTGGCTTGCTAGAAGGGGACATTACATTTGGTATCAGAGCAATGTTTCAGCACTGGGACCTCTGGATTAATGTTGTCACCCATGTTTACCTATAGTAGTACTTTTTATGCAAGTGGTAGGAAACTCCTGAGTAGGATACCATGCTTGATCTATACACCTAGATTGATGTATTGGATAGATGATCATGAGATTGAGATTTAGCATCGTGTGATACGTAGAAAAGTAGAGTGGAAGGAAACTAGAATAGGGAAGTGGATAACAGGTAATGTTATGATTTTGCAAATAGGAATCATATTGGTAGTAATGGAATTGTGTATATAAAAGTAATCTTCCCATGTAAAAGTGTGAAACCAGTAACTGTGCATTGGTTGAGCGTTGTGAATACCCCGTACTTGCTTTGTGTGCCCTTGAGATGGTGATACTGGGTACCCATCCATGGGGAAATGTGTATTTTAGGTGTGGAATCAACCATACAATTATGTGTGTTTGTATGTTTGTTACCCGATTGAGGGCCAACCTTTGCGTGGTTGAAAATATATATATAAAAGAGTATCCAAAAGTTAGATTCATAGATTCTCTTCTTTTGGTTCACTAGTCCCTCAATCTATGAAGGGGTAGTAGTAGCCACAAAGTTCATTGGGCGGAGTGTACAGCATATGCTTATGATGACGCAGAGCGGTCCCTCGCTCAACCGAACCTAAGGAAACGTACTCACTACTTTCCCTTATGATGGATCAAGGTACTTGATTAATATGTGTTAGCCTAATCCCCACAGTTTCTGAGCATCTGGATGGTATTTCTTGGAGGATCATTTACCTTGTCTTCATGAAAGGTATGATATGCCAAATGAGTTGTCAGTTGGGGGCCGGGGTCTGGGACCTACAAGGATAACCCAACTGGAACTATGCGATGACATGAGGTGTCATTTGGGGGCCAGGGTCTAGGACATGCATGGATAACCCAAGTGAGACCATGTGCCCCATGTATATTTGAGGTCTAGCATGTGGAGGGAGATTTATTACCCATGTTGAGACAGATTTTGTATCTGTACATGTTTCGACATGATGCAATAGGTACGATGCCACACCCCACTAATGTTCTGACACAGTGTTGGTGATGATGTTGTGTTGCTGATGGTAGCGAGCTGGGCTCGAGGACACAATGCCACGTGCATAGCCACATGAAGGTGTACTATGAGATTGTGTCATAGCCTACTTGTGTGATGAGCGTAACGGGGCCTCGCACACTTGTAGAGGGATACCCATGTTTGCTTTCGACAATGTTGGGTTGGTTAGCATATGGGTAGGTCATAGCCATGTATACCTCTAGCTACGGTGAGTATCTGCGTGTGCCTTTTCCACGAGGTATCGCTATACGGGGTGTGTTCTGCGCGTGCCTACTTCCGCGAAGCCACAGACACACTGTCATGCGGCATACGGCCAGTACGTGCCTTCTCCAGCTGGTGTATGACCATGCCACGCTGAAATGTGATACAAGATGTGGCCAAGGTGCACGTTCCATGCGGGCAGCCAAGGAGTGTGTGGACCACTTGGTTAGTCCATACTGCATGACGACGCGATGTAGGGTGTAACTGAGGAGTACACCTTGAGCCATTTGGATGGCGTGCTCACTTCACACCACATGAGGGCTACTGCTATAGCCTAACGTTGTTCCCTCCTTCCTCGTTTGGTGGCTAGTATATAGTCACGCAGTATTGTATAGTGCAATTTTGAAGATTGTGGACTTTCTTTATGGTTGTTGATGATTTTCTATTGATTGTGAAGGCTGACACTTTGTTTATATTTAATTGTGATGGTTTAGCCACACCTTGTGATCTTATTTGCATGTAGCCATCATGGTTGCATTTGATTTAGTGTTGAAATTACGCGCATTTCTTTCTTTATTGTTGAAATTGAATTTTTATTTGATCTTTCTTTATGACATTGTTGGCTAAACTAGTTTTTCCTTATTGTTTTCAATGTCAGCCATGTGTCGTATTGTGATTCCTCTCCAAGTATGTATGAGGCATAATTGATGAGTGTATATGAGGAAGCAGACATAGGGAACCTTGAGGATGGGGGTATGTGAGGCTCTTACATATCTCGGACCCACTACCCACCTATGTGTGATGACTATCTCTTGGAGGATAACTACTTTATACAACAAGAGATAGGTCATTGTGGTCATGTTTGGATGGTCTCACCATGTGTGTGTGGCCTAACACCATCAAGCCACTACATGTGAGGTATAGATTATGTGAGATGGATTTTGGCTCTTGGCTCATGGATTATGTATCATGGATTAGTATGTTGCTTCCTGGTGTCTAGATGAACCCTTGTGTAGCCTTGTGATGTGAATCCCGGTGATGTTAATTTGTGTGTATGTGAAGAATATATGGTAAATCATGAAAATGGATTTATGAAATGATAAAGTGTATTTCCATGCTTCAAAAGGTGAAAGAAATTCATGACCTTGTTGAAGATGCTATGAGATTTAGTGAAAAAGGTGTGTTTTAGGTGTATGAATATTTTGATATTTTGTGAAAATGTAGCATTCTGACCTATGGTTTACTTAATAGCAGATTGGTAGAGAAATTACAATGGTGGTGTATTTGAAATAGAATGCTTCATATGTTTATGATATAATAATTTTTACAAGTTAGGAATAAAAAGGTGCAATGTTTTCCTTGTTCTGAAGAAACTGGTTGGGTGTCAATGCTAACTTGTAAGGATTGGGAGTGGTTTATGCATTATGAAACCACTTTTGAAATTGCAAGCTTTGATTGTGTAGATTATTTTTGAACTGGAGTATATAAGTTTATATTTTAGTGTGTATTATTGTATGAAATGAATCAGCTTTAATGTTGTTACTAACTTGTAATGTTTCCACCTTAGCTGCGACTTCTAGGAGTAAGTCAAGTTTTAGGGGGGGAGGATGTAGTGCCCCTCCATTTTCACTTTGGTTGTGTCAGGTATGTTTGACATTTGGTTATTTGGTTTGGATTCTTCATTTGATGCTATTGGTTAATCATGGCATTAAAATAATATTAGTAGTCATTAAAACATTTTTGATAATTAAATAAATACAAATGCCTTTATGCAAATTTAGTGCTGAAAATTTAAAAGGGTAAACCCAAATTTATAAATTATTATTTTAGGCCCCTATATTATTTATAGCACTATAGTTTATTAGCTATATTAATTTGTTACATTTTTTAGAGGCTATTTTATATTATTGGTGAGTGAAACCTTATTTTACATAAGGAAACCTAATAAAATATAATGTTATTAAATATTACTTTAGGATACCTAATTATAATTGCTTGAGGACAAGCAATCTTGAGTGGGGAGGGTTGTCATGTCCCTATAATGATTTATAATTGAATTGTTTATTTAAATAATAAGTTAGCCTTATATAAACTAAATATATAATATATTTATTTAAAATATATTAGTAATATGTATTGTTTAATAAATAATATTATTAATTTAATATAATTTAAATATTATAAAATATATAAAATATATATATTTATATTTTAATTAACTAGATATATTATAAATATAAATATTTTAATATAATATTTATGTGAGTAATTAATAAGATATATTATTATATATAAAAATAAATATTATGAAGAGTCTTACCTATTAAAGTTAGAAAGTAAAGTGATTTAGAATAAGACAAAGTAATACGGTTAAACAAAAGGTTAAATTCAGAATAAAATCATATAAAAATAAAAGTCTAATAAGACAAACATTATCCCACCATATTATATGCTTGGAAATAAAATAAAATAAAAGAGCTCCCGTACTTAATAACAAAAGTATTTATTTATACTATATATCTTATATAAATAGTGTACTTTAAAAAGATTAAGGGGAGGTCGAAGGAAGATATTTATAAGTGCAACACATTAATAAATAATATATTATAAATATATCTAATAATATAAATACAAATATTATTATTATTATTATTATCTTATATTGTAATATAAATATAAATAATATATCATTTATTATAATGATATAATATAAATACAAATAAGGTAAATAAATAATAATAAACATCTTTTAACCTATCCTGTTATGATAAGGGAGTTACGTATGGTTAGAACTAGTTTTACCACAAAAGGGAATTAATATAAAGTACTAAAAAAAATAAGAGACATACCTCTTCGAACATATCCCTTGAAAGGGAAATAAATAAAGGTTGTGAGATAGAAGGAAATCATCATCGAAAGAATGAAGTAATAAAAAGAAATAAATAAATAGCTGTGAATTCAATAAAGGTAATAAAGAAGAAACATCATTTGAATTCATCAAAGACACAGCAAGAAAATATCACAAGGAAGACATGAGGGCAGCCAAGGAAAAGGATCAGGGGAAGAAAATATAAAAAGAGTATGGGATAAATACATATATTTAGATCTGCATTTTATAACAGCAATACAATAAAGACTACATTACCACAGCATAGGTAAGGAATCCCAGGTAAAGAAGGTATGTAAGTATTTATATTTGCTTATTCAATTTATGATTTGTAAGAATTTATAATTACTTGTTCAATTTATAACTTCAAAGATATAAATAATAAGGTTATTAAGTAGAAATTGATATATGTGATATATACATTTATGTCTGAAATTTATAATTTAAATATGTATCTTGTATGATTTGAATTCATAAGTTGTTAATAAATGACGTATGAGAGATAACAAGTATGTATATGTATAGATGAAGATTAATTAAGGCCTTAGGGTAAAACCTAGGGAGAAGGCTCTAGGATAAAACCTAAAAATTAATGAAGGCTTTATGGTAAAACCTAAAGATTAATAAAGGCATGAATTCCCAAGGGTAGATACGAGACTTCTTAATTAACCACCTAACACTAAGAAGGTGGGGTAGATAGTTATGGTAGGTATTGATCATTCCATGGGAATGGGCCTTGATTGACGAATCAAGGGTATTACTATGGACCTTCAATTTAAGTATCGAAGGAATGGGCCTTAGTTAATGAACTAAGGAATTATAGGCCTTAGTTGTTGAACTAAGGAATTATGGACATTGGTTGACAAACTAAGGAATAATATTAATGGACCCATAGGATTGAGATGACATCACCTACCTAACGAATCTTCTCTCACAAGGTGGAAGGTGAGGTTAATAAGAGGCCTAAGGATTATCTCACCCGAGGAGAATCATGATGTTTGTAAAAATGAATTTATGAAATGGCAAATAGTATATGGTTATGTTTATGATTATCATCAAGATTAAAAGGAAATAAAAAATGGAATACTAATGTTCTCTTTTGGTAAGTTGAAATTGTTTGCAAGGGTGCAAAAATTTTGGCTTGCTAGAAGGGGACATTACAGATGTTGCATACCTTTATATGCATTCTTTTGATAAACCGACATGATCGGTCCTGTAATCTTGTAATCTTGTATTATTGAACTGAGACTTTGAAATCAACTATCTTGCTGTTGTAAAAGTTATTTGTTTTATTTAATTCAGTAGTTTAATGTTTATCACTCATATGGTATTACTTTATATTTCTAATGCAGTTATGTTGCCCTAGGGTTGTTAGAAGTGCAATTCTCGTTATGTTGTGTATTGATAACTTTGGTTCTTTAATGCAAGTTAATGCTTTCAAAAAAAAAAAATCTGTTTTCTGCACTTTTGTCTAGCACTCTACGGTTGCATGATGGGGCATTACAATATATATATATATATATATATATATATATATATAGATATAATTTTTATGGTTATTTGGAAATATTACTATAATAATTACATGTTTTATTGATAAATTGCAATGCATAGTGAGCCTGAGAGTTTGTTTTTTTCTATTTTTGTAGGTAAATTCACAAAAAGATTGGTGATTATGGACATGGCAAAACTAGTAGTTTGTAAAAATAAGATGAGAAATGGAACATGTTTTAATGTGTTTTGTTAAAAGATATTTACATCTTGTTCAGTTGACAATGGCTTCTGTACATGTCAACTCACTTTCTGTACATGTCAACTCACTTTTAATGCAATAAGACATGTATTTTGGTTAAAAAATAAAAAAATTGTAATAAGCTTTTATTGAGAAGGTGGTAAAGACTATTTATATTGTGGAAATAATTTTGTCCACTTGCATTCACTTATTATTGAGATAGTGTCAATTAAATGTCAAGTTGCATTCACCTACTATTGAGAAGGTGGTAAAAAAATACACTACCTATGATAAGACATATTTTGAATTTGATATGAACCTGTCCAATCATATTAAAAAGCACTTTTGTTATTTTTGCTGGCATTTTTATTGCCCAAAAGTGGGCCCCAGGTTGTCACATACTATACCGATGATGTGTGCTATGCCCACTATCGGGCCCTCTCCCTTAATCAATAGTAACAAAATCACTCCTCACACTTGCAATGTGCCTCTACAACTCAAAAACCCCTTTTTTGACACTTGAATAATCATGAAATAAATACATAAGAATGTGATAGCTGGCCTTTCAAACTTTATGTTTAAATATTATAATTCACTCCTCTATCCTCTCATGGGACCAACATTAAATAATAACAAGCATTAGGAGAATCCATTCAAATGAAAGAAACCTTTGTATTCTATGTTTTGTTTACATAGTGGTGAAAATACCACTTTCCACTCAGAGCACAAATTTTTTTTCATAGTCATAGAAAATCATCATGGTTGATGATGAAATCACATCCTCACAAACTAACAATTTTACCAAACTTGATTTTCTACTTCATTTTGAAGCCTACACCCATGTTTCAAGTATTATCCAAGATGCTCTAGATCACCTTAAAAATCCTCCAGAAAGAACATAGTACACCTTTTGGCTCCATATTACACTAAACTATAATGAAATCTTGGCTTTAAGATCCTTTGACAACATTCTCAATTGAATTAGATCACTTTGATCTTAATGTTCCAACATTTTTACCTTATGTTTACATCATGTGTACTACATTAGACTACTTTTGAATCCCCAAAGATTAGGAACTAATAAATATGGGAGTTTTTCATCCTCACATCGACCTTGGGATACGATTTTGCTTTAGTTTGAACTTGACTTTTTAACCCTATCAACCATGTGTCATGCTCACCTCTTCTTATTCTCCTCACCCTCTTTTCTAAAACCACATCATCTTCTAGCTCCTCTTATTCACTTATATCTAAATCATCTATTGAGGGCAACACAATATCTTCTTATTTGTCCAATATAGGAGGATATTTACATATAAAATGGGCCTCTTAAGAATGAAATCATAAATATAATGAACTAACTATTTAATCACTTAAAAGATGACATCATTTTCTATGATGACATCATAAAAAATAAAATAAAAGTATAATCATTTTTTTTATTAGTTCAACTTAGTAAAATCTAATGAACTAACTCACTTAATCATTTTTCAAAAAAAAATTATTGTTTAGATTTATAAAAATTTGAGTTCTATTGTAGAAATTAGTGTATTTTCTCCTTAACTAAATATTCTTTCATTATTTAGAAAATAAAATAAAAAAATATTTCAACAAATCCTTTATTTTGTTTTTCCAAAAAATATTACTTATTTCTTTAAGAAAAATAAAACATTTCAACAAATATTTTCTCCAAAAACTTGTAGAGGAAAGAGAATGGTAAGATAATGGTAAGTGTCATTGAAGGTTTTAAATTCCTAGTTGAAAGCTCAACATTCAAAGAATAAGACAACACTACTAGGAAGTCGAGAATTTTTTATTTTACGATTATTTTCTAACTACAGAGTATACAAGGTTTTGGCCATATCTATCTTCAAAAATTATTAAATTATAGGATTTGTGTCCAAAAGATATCTAAACAACTTATCATGTCTGTTCAAAGTCATCTCATGGAAAGTTGTCCTCTTCATAATTAAAAAAAATGTTTCATTACAAAATCTAGGAAATTATAGGTATAACTAAATCTATATTAGTTTTCTTACATTTACCAAAATTGTACATTTATTTGAGAAAATAGTTGTAGACCTATTCTCTATGCATGGCATTGTAGGGGTTTTAAGGTTAGTCAACCAAAACACAAATGATAAGGTAGCAACAAGAGTTGCAAGGTTAGACAATCGAATGATTAACGATAAGGTATAAGTGATACTGATAAGTAGGTAGATTTAAGAAGACACTAAGTGGGTTGAAAAATCCATGCAAAGGAAATAAGAGTGCTTTTCAAGAAATGGACACTATAAGAAAGCCTTTCTTGAACAATGTTTGCAAGGACCACTATCATCATGGATCAACTTAATTATGGATCTAAAATTTTTAACTAGATTTTCATGCAAAGGGAGATTGATTATAGAAAACTAGATGTATGCATATTCTCAATATGCATAGAAGGACATAAGTTACAAGGATGATCAACTAGAAAACAACCAATAAAGTAAAAGCCTTATTGACAAATAAATAAACCTAAGAAACCACTCAATGGGTTGACAATTTCTAGACATGAAACTAAAAAATGTTTTTGCAAGAAGTGGAGACTATGCCAAAGTTTTTCTTGAACAAAGATTACAAGTATCCCTTTCCTTATGGATTGATGAAATCTCATATCTAGAAGATATTAAGGGAATTGTTAGAATTAGACATGATCATATTGGTGGATGTCTTTAATAATGAGTTTGTATACAACTAGTTCTCAAGAATGAATAGATTAAGGTGAGGAATTGACAACATAATACTAATACTTACTTAGGGCCAAAATTTAGTGCCACATGTACACTATTTTATAAAGCCCCTTTATGCATGATATGTTGAAATGTTCTTGATAATAGGACTTTTATATGAAATAAATTTATACATACTCAAGAAAATGTAATGATATGTCATGCAATATGTCTCACTCTCAAGGATATGGTCTCGACGGTGATTCAAATCTCCTTACTAGTGTAAAAATGAGTGTTATGATTAAAGAACCTAAATATCTTTTAGTAATGGAAATTTTGTAATCAAGTACAAAATTGTTAACATTGTAATAGAATACAATTTCCATATTAAGCTATTTAAAGAATACACGCGAAATGTCCACTACTTCATGGTATTAATGCATCTTAACTTCTCCATGCATTTTGTGGATTAATTCCACTTAACATTTACTTATTAGCTATTAGTTCATTCTATTTTAATGTACTCCTTTCTAACACAAGTCTAAATCCAATTTAAGAGTGTAAACAACTAAAAATAAAAATTAATAAATTTATATATATATGACATTTTACTAATTCATAGGCAAATGTTTTCAAAGAGGCAATAATCATGTGGAAATGCAACTTATGTAATTCTACCCTTTTTTTATTTGCCATGGGACACAATTTTTTGGTTCAAAATTGCCACATAATACGGAAAGATGCACAATATTATGCATCATTTGATACCTCTTAATTTCTTCATATAATTATTGGCTCATATCAACATCACATGTTTCATTTGTAGGGTTGAATTCTTGGTGGTAAGTTAATCTACATGTATTGTATTAATAGTAACGCCTATTCAATAGACATATTAACTTTATGATGCCCTATTGTGATCCATCCAAATATAGGCATATCATATGTTTCTTACCAATCTACCATAAAATGTGCTTAAGGTTCATTGGGTAGTTGCAAACAATAACATGAATCTTCTATATAGGGATTCACTCATCCACTTGATTAGGGAGATACAACAAATGGATTTTACTGAGCATATTTCAGATATCAAAATAAATATTTTTTATTCTTTCATGTTTATGTTATTGAAGATACTATCAAGGAAATCCTAGGTTAGGGACTTACTAGAAAGGGTAGAGTGTCATCAGATGAATTGAGATATCTCATCCATGTTGGTATTAACATTTTGGTGATTACACAAGATAAGGAAATGGAGAAGGCCTTGAAAAAATTCTATATCTGGGAGAAACATTGGAAATAATTAGAGCTTGCGATTGATAATGCAACAATAATCTAGGCTATCCATTAGTTGTGTATGTAAGATTGAGGAACATCTCCGAGCACTGGAAAAGGAGGTGGCTCTGTGTAAGGGTTTCTAATATCAAGAAAGGATTATGTGTTGCAAAAATGGATACCATGGAACTATTTGTGTTACTAAAAAAGTATTAGTGAATGAATGTTTTAATGTGCAAAAGGAAGAAAATGCCATCAAATTCTTACTTTGATGCATTAGGTTAATCAAAAGGATTGATGGTTCATATGGCTCAAAGGTACAATATATTATTGATGTCTCTCTACATAAAAGTATACATAATTTTGTCACTATTATATTATTTTTGTCTCTCTACATAAAAGTATACATAATTTTGTCACTGTTTGGTGTATTGGTTAAATCTACCATTTATATAAAAGATGTAAGATAAAAAATGTTTTTTGTTTTAAAGTGTCTCAGCCTATATTTTCAATCTTTTTTGTATCTATCTATAGTCAAACGTGTGAGGGTAAAAACCCCCTTGATAATACGGGCAAATCACTAATCACATATGTAAAAATTTCTTGATATTACATATATAAAATGAGGAAGGGCTTTTGATATTATATATTAATTTCTTTTATAATTGTGTTTTGTGCTTCTTTGTAAATTTTTGAGATAAAAGTTAACTTTGTGTCCTAAGCATGGAAATGAACTATAAAGTATACTTTATAATTAAAATAATGTCATGAGTTGTTCAATCCCTTCTAAAGTAAATATTCTATCAATTCTCAAAAAAAAGAAAACGTGGCTAATTATATTGGATTGGATAAGATATGGTAGTAACCATGATTATATGGAGGTAGTTAAGAAATTCCCATAGGCAAGTGTAGGTGGATTCTTACTATAAGATATATTATATAGAAATTATGGTCAAAGGATCTAGCATTGACAACTATCAGAGGAAACAGGAGACATGCAAGTCTCTAATTACTTGTGGTCCATTTCACCAATTAAGTTTATGCATTGTAATTATTGTAGTTATAATGTTTTGCAATTTTTACTTGAGAAAAGCACTTAGTTCTTTTCCATAGGGTAGTTGTAAAAAACTCACTGAATCAAATCTATTATGGTGAGGGCCAAAACTCTAATATTTATTTATATGAAATATAACAAGACACAAAAAAATAGAGTAAGTGTATCGAAATGGAGAACAAAATAGGGGTCAAAAGTGGCAATCATTTTCTTGAAATAATCTAAAACTAAACTTGGATGAGTAATTCAATATGTGTACACTCAACATTTGAAGGTATGATAAGAACAAAAATTGTAGTACTCCAAATCTAATTTCTAAACTACTAATTTTTTTTAATAGTGGTTATGTTTGTGATGGTGAAATATTGAACACACAAAAGTGTTCATATTTTTATTACTAAAATATAACGTAGTGTTTGGTGTGCACCCCCCTACTTTTTTTATTCCATTAGTTATTTTTTAGGACTAGTTGGTACAAATATAGCCAAGAGTGAGTACTAGAGAAGTTGTTTATTTTTTTATATTTTTAACTGAATATTTTTCTTGTGATTTTTTCAAGTGGATGCATCTTGAAAATTGCATCACTAAGCATGCATACCACATAACTTGTACAATTATATATATATATATATATATATATATATATATATATATATATATATATATATATATATATATATATATATATATATATATATTGAAGTGTAGAATAGTCCTATATTTTTTTTTTCAAATTTTGATAAGCAGATCAAAAGTTAGAAAGAAAAATCAATATATGTGAATTTGAAGAATATAAAGACATGGTTCATAGAAAATAATAATAAATACTTTAACTTATTAAAAATATTTAAAAAATAAGGCTAGAAATGTAAAAGGTAGTTCATCTTTTTCATGGTGGTTTCATAAAATTTTATTGTAAAACACATAATGATGATGAGGATGAAGTTTGAATTCATTATTTTATGTTGAAAACATGTATTTAAGAGCCAAAAGGGAGGTCCAACCATTACGCTTGGAAATCCAAGCCTAATGAGTGAGATTATTAAAAAAATGAATTTGGGGTATTAAATATGTGTATGCACTATATAACACATATGCATTGTGTTTTACAATAAAATATTGCAAAATTAAATGTGCTCATGTTTTGTTTTACATTGATTTTTGTAAATTGTAAATTGCATGCATTATAATGGTAAACGTTATGGCTTGGATCTAATCCAAGCCATAACACATAGGCATTATAGTAAATATGTGTTATGGCCAATATTTATTTTACATATAGTGTACATATTTTGCATAAAATCCCCCTTTTGATGACTAAGTTATCCCCCTTTTTGGTGAACTTACACAATACATTTTATAAAATGTAGAACAAGACTACAAGCTAAAGAAGGAGAAAAAATAACATATCCATGACACATAATATTGTTTACTCACTAAGTGGTTTCTCAACCCAACATGGAGTAAACAAAAATATAAAGTAACAACTATAAAGCATAAGGTTCATACAAAAATTACACAGAATAAAGCATTATTTCCATTCATGGAGAGTATTAATATAATTGCATCACAATATCACAATGTCAAGTCCCTGACTATAAAGTATTGAACCAATATATATCTAGCCAAAGTTGGTTGAGATACCAACGGTTGACAATGATTACACAACTACCCAACTATCACGTTAATTCCTGATAACACTTATAATAAAATAACTGTGCACAAGTATTAATTAATTCATTATTATTTACTTGGCCAAATAAGACTACAACTGACTATGACTCTAACTGACTATGGCTGACTACATCACAGCCCCCACAAAACAAGTCATTTTCCAGATGATGGAAAAATATGAAGCATCCAGTAAGTAAGATATTCTACACTTGTGATGGCACTAATGAAGACAACTTTTGTCTACTAGGTTTTATTCCCAGAATACATCTACAATCGGTTGCACCACAATAACATTGTTTATTGGTGCCCAATGGAATAAATTGATAATCATATGTGACAAATTCCCCTTTCATTATCTCACTCTTAAAAAACACCTGAATTTTGGTCTCGCCATCATTTTGCCATTTCTAAAGGTTAGTATTGGGCTTGCTTCTATGATTGATATATCATGATTTATTTGCTTTGTGTGTTGCATCTGTGACCATTTCATGACTAATCTCACACAAATAGAAATTAGTTTCACCCTGCTCCTTCATCTTCCATAGTTTTTCTTCACAAGTTTTGTCATCAATAACTTCTCCAACATGGGCTATCAAGATGTTTATTTGATGTATCCGAGTATAAAAACATATGCCTTTTTTAGTTGATGCCTTTCCATTTTGTATGACCTTATCATATAATTATGATGAGGGGGTTCAATAGAAGAATTCCCTTCATCACACAAGGTTCTTTTGTTTTGCCTTCCTAACAATTGCCTTTATGAATTATCACTTATTTTAGTCTTTACAATATCCTATTCTCTGCCTGAGATCATATGGCTATAGCTGTATGATAGGGAATACTTCAATCTTTTGTGGTAGATTGATGTTGGTTGGTTAATGGTCGGCTTCTCCTCTGCACGTATCTTTGGCAGATGCCTGACCATGACAAACTCCTCTTTCATCTTAGGCCTATACTCTGGTAGAAAGGAAAGTTTGGAAATTTCTAAGAACTTGCACATCTCCTTAGAATTCACAATATCCTAATTGTCTAGAAAATGATTGAGGTATCCTTGCATTGCAGTGTTAGCTTTATCTGCAATAGAGTCTAAGCATCCCAATGCCAACGAATGAATGACAATGTTGCACTCAAAGGAACATCTCTACTTTTGCTTGTATATATTTCCTCTTGGTGTGAGTATACTAGGTCATCATCATGTTCATCTTCATCATGCCCTTCAACCACTTTAGTTGTGTTTTCCCCAATTCCAAAACTTTGGTTCCATTCTTTTGTATGCTCTTGTTTCTTGTGAAGCTCCTTGATAATTGCATGTTTCTTCAAAGCAAAATGCAAATAGAAAACTTGAGATGCTTTCATTACAACCTGCCATTTAAACTCCTTGTACTCAATTAGAATGATGTAGATGAGATAAATATGGCTAATGTCATTCGATTCAAGGCAAGTGACATCAACCATCATTATACAGGGCAATTCCTCAAAAAATTGGATCCACTCATGTTCTGCCCTTGTATGTCGAATGCCTTTTCTTCTTATGAAGGCTTATCTATTCCTCCCTCAGCACCAATCGTACAGTTTTCTTTTTGCCAGGTGAGGCTTATGTCTATTGAGATCTTTTAATCACCAAGACCACCTTGCATTTCCTGTATAACAAATATTTTCAAACTTCATGTCGATTCAAAAATCCTGAGAATTATAATTTGGTATGCCTAAAGTTGTACAACAATCATACAATTCTATTCACCCCTTAACCCTATCGATTGCTCTTTCCCTTATTGATCAAACCTCCTACCATACTGCATTGACCAAGGAATGTGACTAGTGACTAGAGATTGTAATCAATTGTTCTGACTCCCTCGAAGGTCGACTGCAACACCTGGCATGCGGTTCTCTGCTTGTCGAATCATACGCATATGGCTCCCTACATGCAAGAAAACTTTCCAACTCCTATGTCCATCCTCTATATGGAAAGAAAATTTACTTCTCTGTCGATCAGATTTCACTCATCAAAATTTTCTGAAGTTCCCTTCAGATTTCCATATCGATTGAATGACTTTCACTTCCCTGTCGTTTCAAGAATGAATAATTTTTTTTTTCTATCGATGCAATCTTAAATAGTGGGTCGTACGACTACCAAACGAATGACTCATAGTCGTACATTTTTTTTTTCAACTCTTTCTCAATATTTTTTCAACTTTTCTAATTTTCAATTTTTTGAAGTTATTTTACTTTTTCCAAATTTTTTCAATTTTTTTTTTGACATTTCTACTATTTTTTCCAACTTTTCTATTTTTTCCATTTTTCCATCCATAGCCAACTGAATCGAGTTTGTATATTTCTCTCTGACAAGGTCCACCTGTTATCTGCCTCTTCGACTATAACAGTTTCTTGTCTCATAATATTTTTCCCTTCTTCAGAATGTCTCTTGATATTTTTCCCTTCTCTAGAATTTTGTTGTGAGGGTGATTTGACTGTGCAACAAGTAGTTGAATGCTCCAAATTAAATAGTTTAATTTTAGTACTTGGAGACGTACCTTTATTAATTTCTTGAACTATTGTCTTTTGCAAACCGTATACTACGTTTTGTACACATAAACTGTCTAACTTTATACAATCATTTGTTCTCTATTTCTTTTCACCAATCACCCTAACTTAAAAAAAATTCTAGTTTGACAAAGATACTACATAATCCTTTTTCATTAGGTATGGTCTCTTTCTCCCTGATCTTTCTCCTTATACCCATGGTATTCTATGTATGCATAATTCAGGAGGTACACCTTTCAGGTCCTTGTATTTCCATGTGAAGGCATCTTTGTATTATGTGAAAATCTTGATTGTTGTTGTCTTCAACAATAGATTCCAATTATCTCCAACCAAGATCATATGAGGATTATCTTCTTCTCCCAAGTTGAGTTTCTTCATGTTTAGTTCCTCGTACTTGATCACCTAGTCTCTTTTGAAGTGGTGTGCTAGTGTGTCATCTATTCTAGCCACTCCTGCCTTATATTCTTTATAGTCTAAAGGGAACATCTAAATCATTGACACTCCATCTTCTTCTTCCCCTTTAGTTTCTTTGATTTGCAACATGTTACAGTCTTGCTAGAATATCTCATAGTCCTCCATCTGCCAGTGGAATAATCTATTTAGTGAAATTGTCTCATCCTCTGAGCATTCATGGAGGTCTCGAATACCTTCGTCATTTGGTTCTATAGTTTCCCTTTCTTCCTCCATTTTGAATCCACCTTTAGATTCTGAATTTGATGATGCCAGTTCTTTGCTGACTGTTTGATTTATCAGGTCGATCACATAGTTCCTTCTGTTTCTCTCTATGGACATCATGTTTCTTTTCCAGTTATGGTTTGCTCTGGATACCACTAGCCATCCTCTTTTGAGCAATGTGTTGTATGCATGTTTCTGCAGTGGGATGACTACGAAGCATAGAAAACATGGCTATGTCCCGATCATCACCTTTTGTGCCATCAATGTTCCCAATGGCTTGATGCCATGCTGGTTGGCATTCACCAATTGGAATTTTAATGGCCAGAGTGTAGGTTTCTTGAAACTCTTCCATGTGTCTTCGATTAGTATGTTGATTGTCGACCCTCCATCAATGATCATGTTTGTTAGGATTTTCCCTTCAATCTCCATTTGTATGATCGCCAGCCTCTTCTCAATGCTTACCATCAACAACATTGGGTCAATAGCTTATTCACCTTGCGGTGGTGGTTCTGCCATTAACTCCTTCCTTTGGCCTTCATGTCATTGTCGTTGGTCATCATCGACTACATTCATCCTTGTCATTCCAAGTTGTGGCATAGACAGGGGAAGGTCGGTCACCTTGATGGATATGGTGGTCTGCAGTACCGATCCTATGATACTATTTTCAACTTCTAACCACCAGGAGGTACTTCAGGCTTCTAGAATGGTCTTTTGTTCCTTTGTCATCACCCGCTCCACTTCTACTTTTTCTTGTTTCATTCTTTTATTTTTTGTATGTGGATATGGGTAGACGCCCTTCTTTGTTTGCACTCTTGTGGTCACCGCCAGTACTTCTTGGCTCTGCTCCTCCACATTTAACATATTGATGCCTTTTTGTTTGGGGTAGTCATTGTCTTCATGACCATCCGGTCCACACCATTTGCATAGTCTTCCCCTTGAACTTTGACCATTCTAGCATTCCCTAGCAAAGGGGCCCCATTTGCTACACTTCTAGCACTATATCATGGACCTCCCTTTGCTATCATATTGTATTTTGTTTCTAGGACTATTGTTGTTACTTCTTCTATTATTCTGATATCCTCTCAGGCATGCATTGGAGTTTTTCTAACATTTTAGTGGTGTGTTTGGCTGGGTTGACTATTCTCCTTGTGTGAAGAGCACTTGTGTACTCCTTGTTTTTAGGTTGTATGGGCATTCCTTGATGGGATGTCCCATCACTTGGCAGATATCACAAAATAGCTTCTTTAGGCAATTTGCTTTTGTCTATCCTTCCCTAGTATAGTCAGTGCACCACAATTCTCTGGCTTCTTTCATACTTTCTTTTTTAGCCTTCAATTCCTTCATCATCTACATCATGTCTTTCCTTAGCACTTGGACAGTTTTTGACTCACCCTTGCTACTATCATCTATACTCTCCTCATCATCTATCTTCATCTTCCCTCAGGTAGATGTTTTTTTTTCACTTTCTATATTCATTGCCTAATTGTACGCTTTGGTATATGATGACAGAGGTATGACTTTCATTTTCTTCCTCAATGATGAGAGTAACCCTTCGATGAACCATCATTTCTTCAGACCATCGGCTGACTGAGTCTCTAGTTTCACCAACTCCTTGAGCCTACAATTATAGGCTCACATGTTCTTGTGCTTTCCTTGCTTCATGTTGTAGATCTCCACTACAATTTCATTGTCATCTCTAAGAAGTTTGAATTCATTCTTGAATGCCTTCTTCAGTACTTGCCATGAGGCTTTATGTGCTACTTCAAGTTTAGTGTACTAGTCTATGGCTATGCCCCTTAGTGTCGCTAGGAACTCTCTCAGATAATAATCTTCATCTTCCTGCCCATTGGCTATCCATATCATCTCGCAAGTTTTACAATGTCGTTGTGGATCCTCTGACCCGTTCCCCATGAACCTTGGCAACTTCTACCAATCGTTGGCTAGTGGAGTTAACATGTTTCTTCCCCGACACTGTCCCTATACATTAGACTTGATTGGACTAGTTCTCGCATGAGGTTCTAGTGCCTCTATTACACTCTTAGCCATGTACAAGTCTTATCCACATCCCTTCTCAGCGTCCTCTACACTTCAAGTCTCCTGGAGTTCATTCTGGTACTCCCTCTCCCCGGGGGTCTTGGGTTCAAGTCCTCCAATCCTCAACCCTTCGTCCTCCGATATGGAAACTCTCAGATGCAATGTATGATGTTTTTGAGCTCTTCTGTCAATTTATTTTCATTATTTATTTTCTTTATTTTTCACCTGTGTCCTGAAAGTTCCTCCGTCAGTTTCCTCAACGAGTTCTTGGTGCAACTCAGGAGTATCTTGATTTCTTTCATGAAGATCTTCATTCACTTCCTCAACAACTTGTTTCAGTATCCTTCTTTGGTTGTCTTCTTCCTTTAATCTTAGTGATCTTCATACTTTTTCCTTAGGTGTTTCTTGACCCTGATCTAGCCATCTGTACTTGTTTGACTGTAAGGGCATTAATTGTAACGCATACGATGGTGGTTAGCATCATGCTCCTCTTCTTCACATTTCATATGTTCTTCATATCTCTATAATATTTGTTGTTGATGCTACTCCCTATCCCTTTCTTTGTGGAGGTCTTGTAGAATTAAGAAGTTTCATGCCAAAAGTTTGGGCATGCGATCATGATTAACTTCTAGGTTTTCTACAATTATCTCTTCTAGGATGTTTCTGCGGTTAGCTTCATTTCTCACGTGTTGTATTACCGCTAAGCTCCACAAATATATGAGGTCTTGTGTTAGATCATCTTCTTGATCGTCTTCTTCTCGCTCGTTGTCTTCGCTGCCACTTTTTGTATGCTACACTTCTATTTCTTCCTCTATTCTTTCTACTTCTCTTATGGATTGTGGTTCTTCGTTGGATTGAACAAGCTAACCCATTATGATTCTATTGTCACTGTCTCCCCCACTCATCACCAACTATTCAATTGGCTAACAATTCAACTCATCATTAACTAGTCACCGACGACTCAATTCTTCATCGAATCCTCGTCACCTTCCAACCCAACTCTGAATCGGTAATGGCACCAAATGTTTACTCACTAATTGGTTTCTCAACCAAACATGGAGTAAAAGGAAATATAAAGTAACAACTATTAAGCATAAGATTCATACTAGAATTACACAGAATAAAGCACTATTTCTATTCATTGAATATATCAGTATAACATCACAATATCACAGTGTCGGGTGCCCGACTACAATGTATTGAACCAATATATAACTGGTCAAAGTTGGTTGAGATAACAACCATCAACAACAATTACACAACTACCCAACTGTCGGGGTTAATTCCCGATAACACTTATAATAAACTAACTGTGCACAAGTATTATTTAATTCATTATTATTTACTTGGCCAAATAAGACTATTGCCGAGTACAACTCTAACTGACTATGGCCGACTACATATAGTGTACATATTTTGCATAAAATCTCCCTTTTGAAGACTAAATTATCCCCCTTCTCGGTGAACATACCCAATACATTTTGTAAAATTTACAACAAGACTACAAGCTAAAGAAGTAGAAAAATAACATATCCATGACACATAATATTAGACCTTAAAGGTATTTGTTTAATCTGATGTAATGTAAAATTTTATAATAATCTATGAATTTATCTAAGGACTTTTGATAATTTAGTTCCTATGGAAACTTAGATAGCCTCTCAAGTTTCAAAAATTAGAGGGTCTTGGTTAATTGATGGGATTCATATGCATTAACATTGCAAATGCCTTAACTCAAAAATAGAGGGATGTATATTCTTTGATTACATCTAAAGTTATGACCTAAATTAAAAACTATTCGAAGTAAATGCTTTCATAATTGAATCAAATTGATAAAAGGTGCATTTCTTTATTCATTGGTATATCACTGCATGTTAGATTGATAATAGAGGAGATAGAACTTGATTACTAACATAATAGTGTATCATTAAGTATGATTCGGAGTGTGGATATTTTAAGGTCTTTTTAATATTTTACTATGAATCAACTATTAGTGTAGATATCTATTATTACTTATTTAAGTAATTATGCATGTATTTATCTACACGTCATAAGTCATCTTAAGTGGCTTTATGAGCAAACTTGGAGAGTTTGTCAAAACTCTTCTAAGGTATGTGGCGGTATGTGGCATTTTATCTCCTCATTTGGAGGAACAAACTAACCACCTTGTGTTGAGCACTCCTAGAGTGACTCAAACTCCATACTCTATATGTACAAGCTTATTTGACTATCAATCCACTTCAAATTGGTAATGAGCATTTGCTTATTGATTCTTGGTTTCTAATATGGCATTAGAGCAGACTTAAGTTCGTTTGCTGGTTTGTTTGAAAGCAAAGGTGATTCTCTAAAGCATTGTACCGAAGCTGTGTATTTGGAAGTCACGATTGAGGTCAATCTACCTGAGCGACGATTGATTGGGGATTTTTTGAAATGCTGGCACTATTTGGTTGCCTCTGTTTAGTTTGCCTCAGCTAGCTCTGGAGGCACGATTTGGCAAAGTTCGCCCTTGTTTCGGTTAAAAGAGGCATTGAAGCCCTCATTCCGCAAAGAGATTCAACCCTCATTCCGTAGAGAGGAGGCCATTTCGGCACGTTGAAGTCTTGATTCCATAGAAAGGAGGTCGATTCAGTTGAAGCAAGCGCGACAATGTTGTGAAAGGCATATTAAGAATTGGAGGAGTAGATTGGGGAATTTTTGAAATGTCGGCTCTGTCAATGGCCTTTGCTTTATTCGCCCCAGTTGGTACATATCCAGTATGTTCACAGAATTCGGGAATGAAGGAGGCATGGATGTCTTTTCCTGCCAACACCTGCAACTCCAAATAGGCGCATCCTCTCTGCTGTGCACCCACGTACCTTGCCAGACTACACACTCCTCACGAAGGTTTTTGAATTCCATCATTCAGGGCTTTCAACGCACTCATGCTGTGCCTCATGCCTTGTAATGGGCATAATCCACCTTTTCTGAGTGCCATAATTGGCATCTTTCAGACAGGAGAGGTAGAAACAGGGAGCAACTGCCTAAAATTCGCCTGATTCTCTTTTCTGGAGCTTTTTTGAGCACGGGACAGGTTGAGACCTCCACAGTGGAGGCCACACAAAAACCATTTCGACCACGATAGCCTGCAGTGACATTATTCACTCTGCCACACTTCTTTTGGGGATGGGACGGGCATACCTGTTCAGGGATACATGCCTTCGAGCCTGCATTGAGGCACCCCTAAATACATGCCTTCAAACCTCCATTGAGGCCACCATTTCCCATCTAGAGACTGCTCATGCTCCTGCACATAGGTGACGACAGAAGAGCTTAACCAGCCAGTGCGTTGTAAGCAACCGGCTGGTCGACATGTGGTATGGCAGATAGGAGGAGTCGAAAACTGGTGTACAGCAGACTGAATATTGGTTGAGGTCAAAAAACTGAATGCAGACATTAATTAAGTTTAGTCGACTGCTCCTGTCAACTAGATTACAATGCAGTCGGTGAGTTACAACTCACCGGTTGTTTACGATGGGTGGGTGACAACCTACATTTGGCCACCATTGTTCAAACCTGGCTGCCCTTGCTTCCATTGTGAAGTGTTTTTTTGTCCTCTTTACCCTAATTTTGTGGACAAGGAACAATACAGATAGGTAATGGATGCATCGATAATGTCTTATTCATTCCTGACTTGACAAAAAATCTCTTTCTATATATTAACTCACTTGTTCAAATAAGACAGTTGAGTTTACATCCACTTCTGCATTGATTCGAGATTCTCATAGTAGATAAATTGTTGCAATTGGGAAGATTTTCCACTTCTCCTGTAACTTCACACTTTCTCACTTTACATCTGGTGGGGATGATGCTCCTATTACAACTTCAGATATTAGTGTTACTTCTCTGAGAACTTCCATTGGTTATGTGCAGTAGGATCGTTGAACTATTTTCTACCAAAAACTTCTTGTTTGAACAATTCTTCCTTTTTTGTTCTAGATTGCACTATGTCTGTTGCTACTTGAGAGTTATGTGTTGCTTCTTCATGAACTTCTAGTAATTTTTTACAATATACTCATCTTATACTTCTGACAGTACCTACAACTCTTGCTACATGAGATTCCAGAAAAACTCCACAAGAGAGCATCCAGAGATTCTTTCTAGCATTTGTTCTTGCACCTTTCCTACATGAGATTCCAAAGATGCTTCATAGAGAGCATCCATAGATTCTTTCTAGCAGGACATCATCTGGAGTAGTCGGTCAAAATTCAGAGTTCATCCTCTTTGGGGGTGCCTTCTAGTTCTTTCTTTAATCTTTTTTGGAGGGTAGTTTTTCCCATAGGGTTTTCTACCTTATCTCCACTTCATGAGAGATTTTTTTGTATATGGGTACTTGATCAGGCCTAGTTGTCGTGACCCATCCATCTTTGTGCTCACCTAAGCTGAGCTTAAGGGGGTGTTAATGTAGATATCTATTATTACTTATTTAAGTAATTATGCATGTACTTATGTACACATGTCGTAAGTCATCTTAGGTGGCTTTATGAGCCGACTTGGAGAGTTTGTCAAAACTTTTCCGGTATGTGGCATGTTCTCTCCTCATTTGGAGGAACAAACTAACCACCTTGTGTTGTACACTCCTGGAGTGACTCAAACTCCGTACTCTATATGTACAAGCTTATTTGACTATCAATCCACTTCAAAATGGTAATCAACATTGGCTTATTGATTCTTGATTTCTAATATCAACACATCAAGGGCTAACAATAGAAAAATTGGGTTCATCTTTGTATTTAAAGGCTTGTTCACTTGTGGATATTCTCAAAAGAATTGACTAAAAGTTTATGATTCTCTTAAAATCTTCTCAATGATCCTTAATCTTAGCCGATAGTTTCTTCCAAAATGATGTTGACCATCTATTGTATCATCAAATCAACATTTAGGACCATATTTGTATGCATTCATGACATCTTATAGGGAGACCCACCTAAGCCTTGCAAATCTGAAAGTGTAAGATAGATGACCTTCTCTCATTGTTGGGTTTGTTCATACAACCATTCTTATCATAGAAACTTATATAGCTTCTGAAACTGATGAAAATCTCTAGAGGTTATAGTTAAATTATTTAATGAGCTTTTTAGGAAATATTGAAAATACTTAAGAATTATTGAGAATACTTAAACCATTAATTTCATAAATCCCCAATAGTTGGTGCCATTTGTAGGAAAGAATTTAGAATTGTTTAAAACATGTTATGGAATTTGTCTTTTAGGAATAGCTAAAACCTTTTAAATACTACGAGATCTTTACCAAGACTACTTGAATTTACCTTTCACATGTCTATTCTTGAAATTTTAAGACACCCTTTGCATATCTAAAAAGAATTGATTGTTATATTTGCATTAGACTTGGGAATTCATATAAAGATTCGTTGTTATGGTGCATTTGAATGATTGTGTCTATAAATATTTTGCTGAGAGACTATTTTGTTTTTACTAGAAAAAGGTGGCGGAGCACCCATAGATTAGGATTAAAGCAATTCATACATAAAAGAAAAACATACGATAGTTTGAGTGAAAAGATAGAAAAATTACATATTAGGGCCCAAACATGGCCAGATGAAACAAGAAGTAGAGAAGATCCCAAAAAATTGAGGGAAACAAAAAGTCTAACCCTGAAACACAACCGCCGAACATAGAGTTGTAGAAAACTACCAAAAGCAACATCAAACACCAACACCCATCCACCGCCAGAGAACCATCCTAACGCCACCGAGAGCATCAGCAAAAGGACCCAACCAAGCACCACCACATTAAATAGACAACACCGCGAAAGACACCATCGCACAGCACCAGAAATACACCACCACAGTAACACGTCAAAACCACCCACCAACAAGACTGTCACTGACACACCACCGCCTCCAGCCACCCACCTAGGACACCAAAAATGCTACCGACACTGTCACTTCATCACGCCGCTGATGGATCTACCGATAGATTCTGTTCATCCAGCTCCATTGACATAGATGATTGAGCTCCTTCGTCAAGAACCTCCAGAGCATACCAAGGCAATCCTGGAGCTAGGTCGGAGGCATGAATCCTTAGGAAACGGATGGCCGTAAACACATCCTTGATCCTCTCAACTTTTTTTTTGGTAAACAGAAAACAATGAGACTACAGTGTTTCATCAATTTCACCACTGCTCGAAGATTTGATACTGGCTTGCAAGACCCTATAGATTGCTTGCTATGGGGGAGAGGTACGTATAGCCGCAAGATTGAAAAGCCCACCAATTAAGGCATCACCCTGATCCATTCTGTAAGTAGACACCGCCGTTTCCCACCATTCAATAGTGTAAATGTTTTTGAAGAACAATCTTACTTCTAAGGCATGCACGTACTCACCATCCATTGCCAGATCCATAATGTTGGATAATAGCTATGAAACCACATCTGAGTAGTTGAGCACACACCCCTCGTAACCTCTAATCCAAGTGTGGCTGACTATAAAATACACATCTAACTTTGCTAATCTTCATGAAGTTATTTAAGAACTGGTTGCTGCTTTGATGATTTACAAGATGTATCCTTAAAAGTAGGGATAAATTATTGAAACTCTGATCAATTTGCTTTTTCAAAATGGTAACCGACTAACTAAAAGTTTTATTTGTGCATCTTTGTTCCTGTACAAATTTTATTCTCCTCCAAAGGTGGAGTGGCGATTCCATTAAATAACCTAGAGAGACTGCGAAACAGATGGGAGAAGATCCGTCTTAAAATAAAACCCCTACTTCAGCAAATATAGCATAACGATGAGTACTTACACACAGTACGCTGTAAATCGAACTATTGCCGCTTAGCTTGCGAATAACGAAGCCGACAAAGTTAAAACAAAACGTACAAAATCTGAAGCGATGAGATAATTTTCGTAACGTACAGCAAATTGGAAACAATTATGTTGTCGAGAATGTGCGGATAATCGCAGGCACATTGGTAGCAGTTTTGCTTTTTCCACGACAATAACAGCACAACACCAGGAATAATGCAATGACAATAATTGAAATACAGAAGTTTACAATGAAACTGAAACCATCGCAAGAGCTCAAAACATTTAAAATTCTGCATAAAACGTGAAACATTTTTATTGTAATAGGTGTACATCGTTATTTGAGTTACTATCTTATGAAGGATTTAGCATGTTTGGGGCAATCTTTATAATAAGATGGATAGATCTAATTTTCTGTTAAGTGTTGAAACCAAATAAGAAGTTGCGAATAGACAGAATCAATGATATAGTGTCGTGTAGTCGATATTATGTTTAGGAGTTGAATTACTCATTTACGCTCGTTGCATTTGATATGTGATGTCAATAGTAATAAATAGTATCATTTTGGCTTTAAATGAATTCTTGGTTTTTGTGAATATTGCTCATGTTGATTGGAACTTGGAAAACATAGCAAATGTTTCTAACACAACCCTAAATTCAATTTAAGAGTGTAAACAACTAAATAAAAATTAAGAAATTTATATACTTTTGACATTTTATTAATTCATAGGGAAATGTTTTCAAAGAGGCAATTATCATTTGGAAATGCAACTTATGTAATTCTACTCATTTTTTTCATTTGCTATTGGACACAATTTTTGGTTCAAAATTCCCACATAATATGGAAAGACGCACAATATTATGCTTCATTGGATACCTCTTAATTTCTTCATATAATTATTGGCTCATTCATATGTTTCATTTGTGGGGTTGAATTATTGGTGGTTAGTTAATCTACATGTATTGTATTAATAGTAACACCTATTCAATAGACATATTAACTTTAGGATGCCCTATTATGATCTATCCAAATATAGGCATATCATATCTTTCTTGACAATCTGTCATAAAATGTGCTTAAGGTTCATTGGGTAGTTGCAAACAATAACGTGAATCTTCTATATAGGGATTCACTCATCCACTTGATTAGGGAGCAACAACAAATGGAATTTATTGAGTATATTTCAGATATCAAAATAAATATTTTTCTTCTTTCATGGTTATGTTATTGAAGATACTTTCAAGGAAATCCTAGGTTAGGGACTTAGTGGAAAGGGTAGAGTGTCATTGGGTGAATTGAGATATCTCATCCATGTTAATATTTAACATTTTGGTGATTACACAAGATAAGGAAATGGCGAAGGCCTTGAAAAAATTCTATATCTGGGAGAAGCATTGCAAAAAATTAGAGGTTGCCATTGATAATGCAATAATGATCTAAGGCTTCCTTCCCCTTCACTGAGAGGGAATTTCATTGCTTGGCGTCCATTAGTTGTGTATGTAAGATTGAGGAACATCTCCTAGCACTACAAAAAGAGATGGCTCCATCTAAGGATTTCTAATATCAAGAAATGATTGTGTTCCGTTCAGATTTCCTTATCGATTGAATGGCTTTTAATTCCTTGTCATTTCAAGAATGAATAATTTCTTTTTGTTTGCCGATCTAGAACTTTAAAGAGTGGGTCATACAACTATGAATCAAATGACTCATAGTCGTATGCTATAGTCCTATGACTATAGTCGTAAATTTTTTTTTTTCCCCTTTTTCAAATTTTTCAACTTTTTCTCAAATTTTTTTTCAATTTTTCTAATTTTCAATGTTTTTTCACTTTTTCCATTTTTTTTTCAATTTTTTTTTCCAACTTTTCTATTTTTTCTGTTTTTTCCAATTTTCCATCCATAGCCAACTGAATCAAGTTTTTCTATTTCTCTCCAATAGTGTCCACCTGTTA
The DNA here is from genome assembly GCA_027924645.1 of Cunninghamia lanceolata. NCBI lineage: Eukaryota > Viridiplantae > Streptophyta > Pinopsida > Cupressales > Cupressaceae > Cunninghamia > Cunninghamia lanceolata. The sequence goes on along the minus strand of BSBN01000130.1, from coordinate 10,567,386 downwards.
TTTGCATCTCCAACTGTAACAATTTCTTGTCTTGTAATATTTTTACCTTCTCCAAAATGTCTCTTGATATTTTTCTCTTCTTTGAAATTTTGCTGTGAGGGTGATTTGACTGTGCAAGAAGTAGTTGTATGCTCCAAATTAAATATTTTAATTTTATTACTCAGAGACATACCTTTATTAATTCCTTGAACTATTGTCTTTTACAAGCCGTGTACTACGTTCCACACACATAAAATGTTTGACTTTTTACAATCATCTTTTCTCTATTGCTTTTCATCGATCTCCCTAACATAAAAAAAATTCTAGTTTGATAGATATACTGCATAATCCTTTTTCATTCAGTATGGTCTCTTTCTGCATGGTCTTGCTCCTTGTACCCATGGTATTCTATGTATGTACAATTCAAGAGGTATGCCTTTCAGGTCCTTGTATGTCTATGCGAAGGCATCTTTGTATTCAATAAAATTCTTGAATACTATTTCCTTTAATGTTGGATTCTGATCATCTCCAACCAGGATCATATGAGCATTATCTTGTTCTCCCAAGATGACTTTCTTCATGTTCAGTTCCTCATACTTGATCACTTGGTCTCTTTCAAAGTGGTGTACTGGTGTGTCATCTATTTTGGCCACTCCTTCCTTATATTCTCCATACTCTGGAGGAAATATCTGACTTGTCGACACTCTGTCTTCTTCTTCCCCTTTAGTTTCTTTGATTTACAACATGTTATAGTCTTGTTGGAATACCTCATAGTCCTCTATCTGCTAGTGGAATAGTCAGTTTAGTGAACTAGTCTTGTCCTCTGAGCATTCATGGATGTCTAGAATACCTTTGTCATTTGGTTCTATAGTTCCCCTTTCTTCCTCCATTTTGCATCCACCTTCAGATTCTGAATCTGATGATGCCAGTTCTTTGCCGACTATTTGATTTAGCAGGTCAATCACATAATTTCTTATGTTTCTCTCTATGGACAATGTGTTTATTTTCTAGTTATGATCTACTATGGCTGCCACCAGCCATCCTCTTTTGAGTAACATGCCATACACTTTTTTTTTTGCACTGGGATGACGACAAAGTTTAGCAAGAATGGCTATGTCGCTATCATCACCTTCTACGACATCAGTGTTCCAAATGCCTTGATGCCATGTTGGTTGGCACCCACCAATAGGAATGTTGGTGGCCAAAGTGTAGGTTTGCCAAGACCCTTACATATGTCTTCGGTTAGTACGTTGACTACTGACCCTCCATCAATGATCATGTTTGTTAGGATTTTCCCTCCAATCTCTATTTGTACGATCATCTGTCTCTTCCCGATGCTTACCATTAGTAACATTGGGTTGATGGCTTGTTCACCTTGTGGTGTTGGTTTTTCCATTAACTCCTTCCTTCAACCTTCCTATCACTATATTTGGTCATCACTGACTACATTCATGATTGCCATTCCAAGTTGTGGCATAGCTCTAAAAAGGTCGGTGACCTTGATAGGTATGGTGGTCTACAGTACCTACCCTATGATATTATTTTCTTCTTCTAACCACTAGGAGGTTTTTGGGGTTTCTAGAGTGGTCTTTTGTTCCTTCGTCATCACTTGTTTCACTTCTACTTTTGTTTCTTTCATTCCTTTCTTTTTCGTACATGGATATGGGTAGACATCCTTCTTTGTTTGTGCTCTGGTGGTGACCACCAATACTTCTTGGCTCTACTCCTCTACATTTAACATATTAATATCTTTCTATTTGGGGCAGTCATTATCTTCATGATCACCCAGTCCACACCATTTGCATAGTCTTCCCCCTGAACTTTGACCATTCTGGCATTCCCTAGCAAAGTGGCCCCATTCGTTGCACTTTCATCATTGTATCATGGGCCTCCCTTTGCTATCATATTGTATTTTGTTTGTAGGACTGTTGTTGTTACTTCTTTTATTATTTTGATATCCTAAAAGGGACACATTAGAGTTGTTTTAGGGTTTGGGTGATGTGTTTGGCAGGGTTGACTACTCTCCTTGTGTGAAGAGCACTTGCATACTCCTTGTTTTTAGGTTGTATGGGCATTCCTTGATGGAATATCCCATCACTTGGTAGATATAAAAAAATAGCTTGTTTGGGCAATTTTGTTTTGTGTGTCCTTCCCCATTTCTTTGTCCTTCTTAAATTCCTTCATCATTTGTATCATGTCTTTCCTTAGAACTTGGATGGTTTTTGGCTCACCCTTGCTACTGTCATTCATACTCCTCATTGTCTATCTTCCTTTTCCCTTGAGAGGATGTTTTGTTTCCACTTTCTATATCCATCGCTCAATTGTACGCTTCAATGTATAATTATGGAGGAACAACTTTCATTTTCTTCCTCAACGACAAGAGCAACCCTTTGATGAACCATTGTTTCTTCAAACCATCAGGTGGCTGAGTCCCTAGTTTCACCAACAACTCCATGAGCTTACGATTATAGGCTCACACATTATCGTGCTTTCCTTGCTTCATATTGTAGATCTATGCTACAATTTCATTGTCATCTCTGAGATGTTTGAATTCATTCTCGAATGCCTTCTTCAATAGTTTCCATGAGGCTTTATGTGCTACTTCAAGTTCAGTGTATGAGTCTATGGCTATGTCCCTCAGCATCACTGGGAACACTCTCAACCAATAGTCTTCATCTTCCTACCCATTGGCTATCCATATCATCTCACAAGTCTTGCACTGTCATATTGTATCCTCTGACACGTTCCCCATGAACTTCGAGAGCTTTTACCTCTCATTGGTTGGTGGAGTCACCATGTTTCTTTCCCAATGCCCTCCCTATGTGTTAGACCTGATTGGATTGGTTCTCCCACAATGTTCCAATGCCTCTCTTCCCCTCTCAGCCACATACGGGTCTTCTCCATGTCCCTTCTTAGTGTACTCTACACTTCGAGTCTCCTAGAGTTTGTTCCGATACTCTCTCTGCCTAGGAGTCTTGGGTTCATGTTCTCTAATCCTTGGCCCTTCATCCTCTAATATGGACATCACTCGGATGCAACATATGCTTTTTTTGAGCTCTTTTGTCAATTTATTTTCATTATTTTATTTTCTTTCTTTATTTGTCACTAGCATCCTGAAAGTTCCTTCATCGGTTTCCTTGACTAGTTTTTGGTGCAACTCAGTAGTATCTTGATTTATCTCATGAAGATCTTCATTTGTTTCCTCAACAATTCATTTTAGTATCCTTCTTTGGTTCTCTTCTCCCTTTAATATCAGTGATCTTTATACTTTTTCCTCAGGTGCTTCTTGACCCTAATCTAGACATTTGTACTTGTTCAGTTCTAAGGGCATTAATTGTATGGCATATGATGGCAATTAGCAACGCACTCCTCTTCTTTGCATTTCATATGTTCTTCATATCTTTGTAATATTTGTTTTCAACGCTACTCCCTATCCCTTTCTTCATGGAGGTCTTGTAGAATTAACAGATTTTGTGCCAAAACTCTAGGCATGTGATAGAAAAGGTTTTCAACCACTCTATTAACTTCTAGGTTATCTTTAATTATCTCTTCTAGGATGTTTCTATAGTTAGCTTTGTTTCTCTAGTGTTGTGTTAACACTAAGCTCCATAGATATAAGGGGTATTGTATTAGATCTAAAACACGAGGCTGAGAAAGCTATGTTTATTTCATGAAAAATGTAGATACAACCCACAGATATATATTGTGGTGAAGTTGGTTGAAAAACAATGGTTATGCCCAACTAACATAACCAACATAACATATGTAGTTATGTATAAAAACAATGTAATATATTATGCTAACATTCCCCCCCTTATTACATTGTTCTTACAAATGTACCCCCAAAATAGTTCAAATTTGATCTTACCAAGAGACTTGGTGAAGATATCTGCTATTTGAGAGTCTGTAGAGCAGTACTGGAGCTGGATGTGGTGGTTCAAAACTTGGTCCTGAATGTAATGGAATTTGACCTCAATATGCTTGGTTCACTCATGGAAAACTAGATTCTTCACAATCTTGAACACACCCTGATTGTCGCAATAAAGAATGGGTGACTTCTCTTCAGGAATGTCCATGTCTTCCAGAATGTGATGTAACCAAATTGCTTTGCACACAGCTCCTCATGCGGTGTGATATTAGCCTCAGTGGATGAAAGAGAAACAATAGTTTGTTTCTTACTAACCCATGAAATAGGCCTAGATCTAAGATGAAAAACATAACCTGAGGTTGATTTCTTGTCATCTAAAGATCCTGCATAATTTGAGTATGTATATCCCTATAAGAAGAACTAGTTGTTCTTCTTATATTCCAGAATTTAATCAACTGTGCGTCGGATATATCTCAACACATGTTTTGCTGCAATCCAATGACAGTTCTTCGACTCTTGCATTAATCTAGAGAGATAGCTGATATCAAAACATAAGTATGGTCTAGTGTATGTCAAGTAGATGAGGCTCCAAACCAGAGAGAGTTGTCTACTTTAGGTGAATCCCAGAAGCGGGATAGTTGTAAACCTTTCTCCATTGGACTAGAAATAGGCTTATAGCTAACCATTCTATACTTTTCCAGGAGAGTCTTGGCATATTTCATTTGGGAGATGAATATGTGGTTCTTCTTCTACCATATCTCCAAGCCAAGACAATAATGAAGTAGCCCCAAATCTGTCATGTCGATGGATTTCATGAGATCATTCTTTACATCATCAATGAGACTATCTAAGCTGCAAGTGAGATTAAGATCATCTACATACAAAACCAAAATGACAATCTTTGTACCTACCTTCTTAATATACAAATTAGGATATCAGGGGCTACGGGTGAATCCATGTTGTAATAGGTGACCATCAATTTTAATGTACCATGCCCTAGGAGCTTTCTTAAGGCCATAAAGTGACTTGATGAGATGACATACCTTGTGTGGATGTTTTTCATCAACAAAACCTTCTGGTTGGGTAATGTACACTTCTTCTTTTAGACCACCATTTAAGAAAGCACTCTGTACATCGATCTGCTAAAGCTTCTAGCCCTTCTGTGTTGCCAATGCACAGACCATTGTGATTGTTTTGATCTTCACAATGGGTGCAAAGGTCTCCTCATAATCAATGCCCTCTTGTTGAGCATATCCCTTTTCTACAAGTCGTGCTTTGTACTTGTCGATAGATCCATCTACCTTGTACTTTGTTTTGAAGATCCATTTGCAGCTAATGGGTTTCTTTCCTTTAGGTAGATCAACAAGTTTCCATGTATGATTTTACATCAGGGAATTATACTCTACATCCATAGCCTTCTTCCACTGAGGTTGGCTTATTGCCTCTCGAACTGTGTTAGGTTCGGTGCTGTCAACAACAATACTCATGAGCGCAAGATTTACTTCATTTCTTGGCTGGCTCATCATCTAATTGTGAGAGCAATCTATGAGAGGTAGGAGGTTGTTTCTCTTCTTTTTGTGTTAATGAATCAAATGATGATTCATCACATACCACATCTCAACTCTCATATATCTTCTTTGTCTCAGGATCTATGAGACGATATGCTTTTGATGGAGTTCTGTATCCCAACAATATACACTGGAGTGTCTTAGGATCAGTCTTCTTTCTCTTATTGCCAGGGACATGCATGTATGATGTGCAACCAAATACCCTTAGATGAGAAATTGAAGGCTTTTATCCACTCCATACCTCTTCAGGTGTCTTGTTTTACAAGATCTTTGTTGGTGCCCTGTTGATGAGGTATACAGCTATCCGCACTACTTCTGCCTAAAATCTTTCCTCAGACTCAGCTGTGGAAAGGATGCATCGAGCCATTTCCATGACAATCTGATTGCAACATTCTGCAACTCCATTCTATTGGGGTGTATAGGGAGAAGTTAGGTCCTACTTGATGCCATGATGCTTCAGGTATGCCACGAACTCCTTGGAGGTGAAATCCCCCCCTCGATCTGAGCATAGGACAAGAAGAGACTGGCCTATTTCCTTGATCACCCGCTTGTGAAAGTCTTGAAAGTTGGTAAAGGCTTTATGTTTCTTCTTGAGAAAGTACACCCATGTTTTTTGAGAGAAGTCATCCACCAACAATTGAATGTACTTATGTCCTAAAAATAAGGTTGGCATGGGTCCACACAGATCAGTATGTACCACCTCAAGGTGATGTTTTGCATGGAAGCTACTAGCCTCGAACGAATCTCGGTGTTGTTTACCTACAAGGCATCCACGACATAGAGGTAATGAATTTAAAATTTGATGAAGTCCTCTTACCATTTGTTTGGAGCTAAGCTGATGCAAGGATCTGACTGAAAGGTGCCCATAACGATAGTGCCAAAGTGTAGTAGATTCCATCATTGAAGCTGATAGAGCTACTGTAGGGGAGGAGACAACATCTAATACAAATAGTCTATCCTTCATAAATGCTCTAGCAAGTATCGTACCTCTTGACTATCCAAAAATCAAGGCCTTGTCCTCATGTTCACCTTTGTCTGATTGGATGGCTTCTGCTTGTTACAACAAATTCACCCATTCTTCAAATGATACCTCTTGCTTTGTGATGTTTAGAGTGGTGACAAAGATTTTGAACTAAGATGGTAGAGCTCTCAGCACAATTTGGACAAGTAGTTTGTCCTCCACCTTTTCTCCAAGTGCAACAAGCTCAACTTGTAGTTCAGATACCTGTCATAAGAATTCCTCAACTTTCTTGCCAACTTGCATACAGAGAGTATGTAGCTTGGACTGTAGATGGAGGGTCTTTGTCTGATTCTTCGCTTGGTAGATTGTGGAGAGAGAGCCCCATGCCACCTTTGATGTTTCTGCATCCCAAATGTGAGGTTGGACTTCATCAGTGATGCTGAGTGTTATCAACATCAATGCTTTGGCATCGGCCTTGTCAAACTTGTGCCTTTCATCTGCATCATCCAGTCGGGTTATTTCACCAGTGATGATTTCTCATAGCTCCTCAAAAATGAGAATTGTTCGCAGTTTTGTCTCCCATGTGGCATAATTCAGCCCTTTCAAGAGCTGAACATCAAAGATAAGCAATTTTGGTGCTGACATTGTTCACCATAAACAAAGAAAAACTAGTCCACATAACAATTTTATTATTATTTTTATTTGTCAATACATTCTCCAAGAAGAAATTGTATTACAGAGATGAGCACGATAGGCCTGTGTTGTAAGACGTGGATGCTTGTGAGTGCATTCTACCTCATCTTCGTCATCAGCATCATAACCTTCATCAAGTTTTGCTCTAATCTTCCTTGCTTGACATTGTACATCAAATAGAAAGTAATCTAACAATCCTGGCCTAAACAATTCATCGAATTGAAGATTACCCATGTTTTGTAGGGCATTTAAAAGAGCAAAATAGAACCCTGAGCTCTCTGAAACTACACGTTTGCCTCGTGGTGGCTCATTCGCCTGGTTACTGGCCACACTACTTGCATCAGGTGTGGTGGACATCCAGTTTTCTTTGATTGTGTGGTTCTGTAGATAAATCTTCCTCCTTGTTTCTTCATGCTGGGTTCACCATTGGCATGTTAGCTCTCATGCCTCCTTTCAACCTCCTAGTCTTCTTCATGTGGGGAGATAGGCTGCAGACACCAAGAGTTATATCTTCCTTCACTTTTAGCACCTAAATCCTCCACGCTAAGTGGCAAACTTGAATCTTTAGTACTCTTATACCATTCGAAACATGAGGCTGAGAAAGCTGTGTTTATTTGATGAAAAATGTAGTTACAATCCACATATATATACTGTGGTGAAGTTGGTTGAAAAATAGTGGTTATGCCCAAGTAACATTTAACCAACGTAACAAATGTAGTTATGTATAAAAACAATGTAATAGATTATGCTAACATGATCATCTTCTCAATCATTTTCTTCTCGCTTGTTGTCCTCATTGCCACTTTCTATACGTTGCTCTTGTATTTCTTCTTCTATTATTTCTACTTCTCTTATGGGTTGTGCTTCTTCATTGGATTGAATAGGCTGACCCATTATGATGCCATCATCATTGTCTCCCCCACTCATCACCATCTATTCAATCTAGCTAATGATTCAACTTGTCATTGACTAGTCACCGACTATTGGATTTGTCACCGATGACTCAATTCGTCATCAACTCATCGTTACCTTCCAACCTGACTCTGAATTAGCAATGGCACCAAATGTTTACTCACTAAGTGGTTTCTCAACCAAACATGGAGTAAATAGAAATATAAAGTAACAACTATAAATCATAATGTTCATACTAGAATTGCACAGAATAAAGCATTATTTCCATTCATTGAATATATCAGTATCACATCACAATATCACAATGTCAGGTCCCTGATTACAAAGTATTGAACCAATATATATCTAGCTAAAGTTGGTTGAGATACCAACCGTCAGCAATAATTACACAACTACCCAAATGTCGGGCTTAATTCCCGATAACACTTATAATAAACTAGCTGTGCACAAGTATTATTTAATTCATTATTATGTACTTGGCCAAATAAGACTACAGTCGACTACAACTTTAACTGACTATGGCCGACTACATATAGTGTACATATTTTGCATAAAATATCCCTTTTGATGACTAAATTATCCCCTTTCTTGGTGAACTTACCCAATACATTTTATAAAATGTACAATAGGACTACAAGCTAAAGAAGTTGAAAAATAACATATCCATGACACATATTATTAGACCTTAAAGGTATTTGTTTCATCTGATGTAATGTCAAATTTTTTAATAAACTATGAATTTATCTAAGGACTTTTTATAATTTAGTTCCTATGGAAACTTAGATACTCTCTCAAGTTTGAAAAATCAGAGGGTCTTGGTTAATTGATGGGATTCATATGTATTAACATTGCAAATGCCTTAACTGAAAATAAAGGGATGTATATTGTTTGATTACATCTAACGTTATGATCTAAATAAAAAACTATTCCAAGTAAATGCTTTCATAATTGAATCAAATTAATAAAGGATGCATTTCTTTATTCATTGGTATATCACTGCATGTTGGATTGATAATAGAGGAGGGAGAACTTGATTACTAACATAATAGTATATAAGAACATTAAGTATGATTGGGAGGGTGGATATTTTAAGGTCTTTTTAATATTTTACTATGAATCAATTGTTAGTATAGATATCTATTATTACTTATTTATGTAATTACGCATGTACTTATCTACACATGTCATAAGTCATCTTAGGTGGCATGAGCCAACTTGCAGAGTTTGTCAAAACTCTTCCAAGGTATGTGGTGGTATGTGGCATGTTCTCTCCTTATTTGGAGGAACAAACTAACCACCTTGTGTTGAGCACTCCTAGAGTGACTCAAATTCTGTACTTTATATGTACAAGCTTATTTGACTATCAATCGACTTCAAATTGGTAATGAGCATTGGCTTATTGATTCTTGGTTTCTAATATGGTATCAGAGCAGATTTAAGTTCATTTGCTAGTTCGTTTGAAGGCAAAGGTGATTGCCTAAAGCATTGTGCCGAAGCTGTGTGTTTTGAAGTCACGATTGAGGTCGATCTGCCTGAGCGAGGGTCAATTGGGGATTGTTTGAAACGGTGGCCCTATTTGGTGGCCTCTATTTAGTTTGCCTCAGCTGACTCTGAAGGCACGATTTAGTAGAGTTCGCCTTTGTTCCAGTTAAAATAGGCATTGAAGCCCTCATTCCGCAGAGAGATTCAACCCTCATTCCGTAGCGAGGAGGCCATTTTGGCACGTTGAAGGCTTGATTCCACAGAAAGGAGGTCGATTTAGTTGAAGCAAGCGTGACAATGTTGTGAAAGGCATATTAAGAATTGGAGGAGTAGATTGGGGAATTTTTGAACTGTCGGCTCTGTCAATGGCCTTGGTTTTATTTGCCCCAGCTGGTACACATCTAGTGTGTTCACAGATTTTGGGAATGGAGGCATGGATGTCTTTTCCTGCCAACACCTACACCTCCAAATAGGTGCATCCTCTCTGCTGTGCGCCCAGGCACTTTGCCAGACTACACACTCCTCACGAAGGTTTTTGAATTCCCTCTTTTAGGGCTTTCAACGCACTCAATGACCCTCAACGCACTCACGGTGTCCCTCATGCCTTGCAATGGGCATACTCTACCTTTGTTGAGTGCCATACTTGGTATCTTTCAGACAGGAGAGGTAGAAACAGGGAGCGACTGCCTAAAATTCACCTGATTCTCTTTTGTGGAGCTTTTTTGAGCACAGGACAGGTCGAGACCTCCAGCATGGAGGCCACACAAAAACCATTTCGACCACGATAGCCTGCAGTGACATTCTTCACTCTGCCACACTTCTTTTGGGGATGGGGCGGGCATACCTGTTCAGGCATACATGCCTTCGAGCCTGCATTGAGGCACCCCTGATTACATGCCTTCAAACCTCCATTGAGCCCACCATTTCCCATCTGCAGACGCTCATGCCCCTGCACATAGGTGACGACCTGCATTTGGCCACCATTGTTCAAACCTGGCTACCCTTGCTTCCTTTGTGAAGTGTTTCTTTGTCCTCTTTGCCCTAATTTTGTGGACAAGGAACAATACAGATAGGTAATGGATACATCCATAATGTCTTATTCATTCCTGACTTGACAAAAAATCTCTTTCTGTATATCAAATCACTTGTTCAAATAAAATAGTTGAGTTTACATCCACTTCCGCATTGATTTGATATTCTTAGAGTAGATAAATTGTTGCAATTGAGAAGATTTTCCACTTCTCCCATAACTTCACACTTTCTCACTTTACATTTGGTGGTGATGATGCTCGTATTACCACTTCAGAAATTAGTGTTACTTCTCTGAGAACTTCCATTGGTTCTATGCAGTATGATCATTGAACTATTTTCTACCAAAAATTTCTTGTTTGAACAATTCTTCCTTTTATGTTCTAGATTACACTGTGCCTATTGCTACTTGAGAGTTGTGTGTTGCTTCTTCATGAACTTCCAGTAATTTTTTACAACACTCATCTTACACTTCTGAGAGTACCTACATCTCTTGCTACATGAGATTCCATAAGCACTCCACAAGTGAGCATCCAGAGATTCTTTCTAGCAGTTGTTCTTGCTCCTTTACTACATGAGATTCCAAAGATGCTTCATAGAGAGCATCCATAGATTCTTTCTAGCAGGACATCATCTGGAGTAGTTGGTCAACGTTTAGAGAGTTCATCCTCTTCCGGGGTGCCTTCTAGTTCTTTCTTTTGTCTCTTTTAGAGGGTAGTTTTTTCTGCATGGTTTTCTATCTTATCTCCACTTCTTGAGAGATTTTTTTGTATATGGGTACTTGATCAGGCCTAGTTGCCGGGACCCATCCATTTTTGTGCTCACCTAAGCTAAGCTTAAAGGGGTGTTAGTGTAGATATCTATTATTACTTATTTAAGTAATTATGCATGTACTTATCTACACATGTCATAAGTCATCTTAGGTGACTTTATGAGCCGACTTGGAGAGTTTGTCAAAACTCTTCCAAGGTATGTGGCGGTATGTGGCATGTTCTCTCCTCATTTGGAGGAACAAACTAACCACCTTGTGTTGAGCACTCCTAGAGTGACTCAAACTCCATACTCTATATATATGTACAAGCTTATTTGTCTATCAATCCACTTCAAATTGGTAATCAACATTGCCTTATTGATTCTTGGTTTCTAATATCAACACATCAAGGACCAACGATAGAAAATTGGGTCCATGATTGTGTATTTAAAGGCTTGTTCACTTGCAGATATTCTCAAAAGAATTGACTAAAAGTTCATGATTCTCTTAAAATCTTCTCAATGATCCTTAATCTTAGCTGATAGTTTCTTCCAAAATGATGTTGACCATCTATTGTATCATCAAATCAACATTTAGGACCATATTTGTATGCATTCATGACATCTTATAGGGACACCCACCTAACCCTGACAAATCTTAAAGTGTAAGAAAGAGGATCTTCTCTCATTGTTGGGTTTGTTCATACAACCATTCTTATCATAGAAACTTATATAGCCTCTAAAACTGATGAAAATCTCTAGAGGTTATAGTTCAATTATTTAATGAGCTTTTTAGGAAATATTGAAAATACTTAAAGAATTATTGAGAATATTTAACCATTAATTTCATAAATCCCCAATAGTTGGTGCCACTTGTAGGGAAGAATTTAGAATTGTTTAAAACATGTCATGGAATTTGTCTTTTAGGAAGAAGTAAAACCTTTTAAATACTACGAGATCTTTACCATGACTATATGAATTTACCTTTCACATGTCTATGCTTGAAATTGTAAGACACCCTTTGCATATCTAAAAAGAATTGATTGTTATCTTTGCATTAGACTTGGGAATTCATATAAGGATTCGTTGTTATGGTGCGTTTCAATGATTGTGTCTATGAATATTGCTGAGAGACTATTAAATACACATCTAACTTTGCTAATCTTCATGAAGTTATTTAAGAACTGGTTGCTGCTTTGATGATTTACGAGATGTATCCTTAAAGGTAGGGATAAATTATTGAAACTCTGATCAATTTGCTTTTTCAAAATGGTAACCGACTAACTAAAAGTTTTATTTGTGCATCTTTGTTCCTGTACAAATTTTATTCTCCTCCAAAGGTGGAGTGGCGATTCCATTAAATAACCTAGAGAGAAACTGCGAAACAGATGGGAGAATATCCGTCTTAAAATAAAACCCCAACTTCAGCAAATATAGCATAACGATGAGTACTTACACACAGTACGCTGTAAATCGAACTATTGCCGCTTAGCTTGCGAATAACGAAGCCGACAAAGTTAAAACAAAACGTACAAAATCTGAAGCGATGAGATAATTTTCGTAACGTACAGCAAATTGCAAACAATTCTGTTGTCGAGAATGTGCGCACAATCGCAGGCACATTGGGAGCAGTTTTGCTTTTTCCACGACAATAACAGCACAACACCAGGAATAATGCAAGGACAATAATTCAAATACAAAAGTTTACAATGAAACTGAAACCATCGAAAGAGCTCAAAACATTTTTATTGTAATAGGTTTACATCGTTATTTGAGTTACTATGTTATGAAGGATTTAGCATGTTTGGGGCAATCTTGATAATAAGATGGATAGATCTAATTTTCTGTAAGTGTTGAAACCAAATTAGAAGTTGTGAATAGACAGAATCAATGATATAGTGTCGTGTTGTCGATATTATGTTTAGGAGTTGAATTACTCATTTACCCTCGTTGCATTTGATATATAATGTCAATAGTAATAGATAGTATCATTTTGGCTTAAAATGAATTCTTGGTTTTTGTGAGTATTGCTCATGTTCATTGGAACCTGGAAAACATAGCAAATGTTTCTAACACAAGTCTAAATTCAATTTAAGAGTGTAAACAACTAAATAAAAACTAAGAAATTTATATACTTTTGACATTTTACTTATTCATAGGGAAATGTTTTCCAAGAGGCAATTATCATTTGGAAATGTAACTTATGTAATTCTGCCCATTTTTTTCATTTGCCATAGGACACAATTTTTGGTTCAAAATTGCCACATGATGTGGAAAGACGCACAATATTATGCATCATTTGATACCTCTTAATTTCTTCATATAATTATTGGCTCATTCACATGTTTCATTTGTAGGGTTCAATTCTTGGTGGTAAGTTAATCTACATGTATTGTATTAATAGTAACACCTATTCAATAGATATATTAACTTTAGGATGCCTTATTATGATCTATCCAAATATAGGAATATCTTATCTTTCTTGACAATCTATCATAAAATGTGCTTAAGGTTCATTGGGTAGTTGCAAACAATAACGTGAATCTTCTATACAGGGATTCACTCATCCACTTGATTAGGGAGAAACAACAAATGGAATTTACTGAGCATATTACAGATATCAAAATAAATAGTTTTTCTTCTTTCATGGTTATGTTATTGAAGATACTATCGAGGAATTCCTAGGTTAGGGACTTAGTGGAAAGGGTAGAGTGTCATTAGGTGAATTGAGATATCTCATCCATGTTGATATTTAACATTTTGGTGATTACACAAGATAAGGAAATGGCGAAGGCCTTGAAAAAATTCTATATCTGGGAGAAGCATTGCAAAAATTAGAGGTTACCAATGATAATGCAACAATGATCTAGGGCTTCCTTTCCCTTCACTGAGAAGGAATTTCATTGCTTGACGTCCATTAGTTGTGTATGTAAGATTGAAGAACATCTCCTAGCACTACAAAAAGAGGTGGCTCCATGTAAGGATTTCTAGTATCAAGAAATGATTGTGTTCCAAAAATGGAAGAAAATGCCATTAAATTCTTACTTCGATGTATTGGATTGATCAAATGGCTTGATGGTTCATATGGTTGGAAGGTACAATATATTATTGTTGTCTCTCTACATAAAAGTATACATAATTTTATCACTATTATATTATTGTTCTCTCTTGATATAAAAGTATGCATAAATTTGTCACTATTCGGTGTATTGGTTAATTCTACCATTTATAGAAAAGGTGTAAGACAAAAATATTTTTAGTTTAAAGTGTCTCGACCTATAGTTTCAATCTTTTTTTAATCTATCTATAGTCAAACATATGAATGTAAAAATCCCCCTTGATAATAGGGGCACATGACTAATCACATATGGTAAAACTTTTGATATTATATAGTAATTTATTTTATAATTGTGTTTTGTGCTTCTTTCTAAATTTTTAGGATAAAAATTAAATTCGTGTCGTAAGCATGGAAATGAACTATAAAGTATAATTAAAATAATGTCATGGGATTGTATTCTATCAATTCAAAAAAAAGAAAACATGGCTAATTACATTGCATTGGGTAAGATATGGTAGTAACCATGATTATATGGAGGTAGTTAAGAAATTCCCAAAGACAAGTGTAGGTGGATTCTTACTATAAGATATATTACATAGTAGCCTATAAAGTGGTTTCAGTTCATAATTTGTACAAATTATGGTCAAAGGATATAGCATTGACACCTATCAGAGGCAATGTGATGCAGGAGCATCCAAGGCGAATATGCGATCCTGCATCCACCAAAAAGATGATATTTCAGTTTTGGATTGAGTTGTCACATTTTGGTATTTCAGTTTGGTTTTGTTGTCACGGATATCTTCATGTTTGTCAAATTGAAGTTTCATGATAATTATTCAGTGAAATGTTCACAAACATTATTTTAGTAAAGTCTTCACAGATTGAATACATTCTTATGGAGGTCGACGGTATGTTTGATTTGAATCATTTAAATCCAAATTATCTATATTGTGATGTGTCCATGTGAAGAAGGAAAGCATGCATTTGGAAATTAGTGAAGTCTTTTATTTGATTGCCAGCCAAAGCTCATTGGTGGTTATAGGTATATATTTTATTTGAAGACTTTCTTTTTATTGAATAAATCTACAATATGCAATGCCTCATATTCTATGATATAGCGATAAGGGAAGTCGATCAGATAGGAAAGTTACACATTAGATAGTTGAGGCCATATTATAAACTTTTTATATGATTCCGCCATCGTATTGAAGTGGGTTGAGTCAAAATTTTCTTGATGCTGCCTTGCTGGAAACTCCAAAGGGATCGTGCTGCCTATGTGGAGAAAATTAACCATTGGCTATTATCAAACAAGAGTCATTTGACTCATCTCCATTCCACATGGGCATGTGCCTCTTCTCATTCCATGAGATAAAAAACAATTAGATTAGTATTGTTGTTCGTAAGAGTTTAGATGTTGAGGAAGATGATGTGACCTCTTAAAGGAAGAGGGCAATTTTTGACTGGCAATGCCTCCTCATAAAGACTGGTGATGAAAATCTTTTAAAAATTTAACTTGTTGGGCATCGCCTCATCTGGGGAAAGCGATTGGCATTCAGGCCACACCTTTCTATCAATAGAGAAGATACATATGATAGTGGCGAAGAGGAAAAGACGTGGAAGGAGAGAGAACATGTTTAAAGAAGAATATAATTGAAAATAAAAGAGGGAGGCGGCCAGTAACATGTATAGAGGAAGGATATAGAGGACAAAGGTGGTTGTCAGAGAGGAAAAGAGGAGTTCTCTGCTACATTAGTGAATAAAATATAGTTGTTTATAAAATAGAGGGAGACAGCAGATTGATATGTATGTGAAAGAGGTCATTGGGGCTAGAAATGAAAATTTTGTTGTAGATTAGTTTCATCTTCATTTGAATAAGAGAATTGAAATCTTGTTGCTAGCAAAATGAAGTTTTGTAATAGTTATTCGGTGAAATTTTCACAAGCATTATTTTACCAAAGTCTTCACAGATTGAATACATTCCTATGGAGGTCGATGGTATGTTTGATTTGAATCATTAAAAGCTAAATTATCTAAGTTGTGATGCATCCATGTGAAGAAGGAAAGCATATATTTGTAAAACCATGAAAAATAAATGTTAAATATATGTCTTCATTGTTGTGGCAGCCATGGGAAACTGAGGAAATTGGAAATTAGTGAAGTCTTTTATTAGCCAAAGCTCATTGGTGGTTATAGGTATATATTTTATTTGAAGACTTTCTTTGTATTGATTAAATCTACAATATACAATGCCTCATATGCTATGATATAGCGATAAGGGAAGTCGATCAGATAGTAAAGTTTGAAATTAGATAGCTAAGGCCATATTATAATCTTTTTATATGATTCTGCCATCATATTGAAGTGGGTTGAGTCAAAATTTGCTCCATGCTATCTTGCTGGATACTCCAAAGGGATCACGCTGTCTATGTGGAGAAAATTAACCATTGGCTGTTAACAAACAAGAGTCATTTGAGTCATCTCCATTCCATGTGGGCATGTGCCTCTTCTCATTCCATGAGATCGAAGACAGTCATATTAGTATTGATGTTGGTAAGAGTTTATACATTGAGGAAGATGATGCAACCTCTTAAAGGAAGAGATGGAATTTTGACTGGCAACATCTCCTCATAAGGATTGGTGATGAAAATCTTTTAAAAATTTAACTTCCTGGGCGTCGCCTCATCTAGGGAAGGTAATTGGCATTCAAGCCACACCTTTCTATCAATAGAGAAGATACATATGACAGTGGAAAAGAGGAAAAGGTGTGGAAGGAGAGGGAACATGGTTAAGGAAGAACATAACAAAAAAATAAAAGAGGGAGGCTACCAGTAATAGGTATAGAGGAAGCTTATAGAGGACAAAGGCATGATTGCCAAAGAGGAAAAGAGGAGTTCTCTACTACAGTAGTGGATAAAATATAGTTGTTTATAGAATAGAGGGATAGAGCATATTGATATGTACATGAAAGAGTCCATTGGGGCTAGAAATGAAACTTTTGTTACAGATTAGTTTCATGTTTTTGATTAGTTCAGTTGGAAAAGAGGGTCCAGAACCCTTTAACAAAATAGCTCCTAGGGCATTAGGCCTTCAACGAGCCAGAAATAACAGATGAACTGTATAGTAACAACAGATCAAAAAATGACTAACCAAAAACCACCGAAATAACAACAACAAAAAATAATAGAAACGAGGAACTCTGGGCTATCAGTCGCCCCAAACATAGCAAGTAAGTCCACCATCTCCTTGTAGTCACCCAAGCTATCTATTCCCAATTGTTTGACCTTATCATCCATGTCCTTGACTGTGGTGAAGATGGAAGTAGCCTGATGAAGAGCTTTGGCTACAAATTTAGCCATAACCCTCCATTTTTTCTACATAGAATCCATCATCTTCTAGAGGCTTTGAATATCGTCCATTTTCTTGTCGCACAAAGCATAGCTCCCCTTTTGACACAATCCACAGCATCCTTCACAGTGTCTTTACTAGCTGTAGCCCTCACAGTATCCTCTTGACCCTCTGAGTTAGTTTCATTCATCGAGGCAAAGTGACTGCTGCCCTCAGCTTCATGCACAGACTCCATGGGGGTTTCATCCCCGCCTCCCTCCATCGTCTCTTCCACAAACTTAGATTCTTCAGAAACCTCCACACCTGGAGTATTCACCAGTGGTTTCCCAGCAATCTGTTTTGAGTGACGAATGCTTAGGAGAGAAGTCTCTCCACCTTTAATGCTATCCTTTAGTTGCAGCCCAGTATCCACTTCCACAATCCTCATAGAAGCATCCACATCAAAAACACCCTTGCCTTCCTTATGTTTTTTCTTTAGGGTAGTTTCCATTTCCTCAACCTCCACCCTATCCCTTTTGGCATTCTTCCTTTCTATCTCTAGGGTAGTTTGCTTTTGTTTCTTGTTTTTAACAGTAATAAGGGTTTGAACACGATTTCCTTCCATTGTACGGGGATCACCTTTAATTTTGGAGGTCCCTCTGCAAATCTTCACTTTGCCTTTACCCCCATGGGAAGTGCTCGGTTCTGGGTCCTCAAGGATCTTAACTTGGATTGGCTTACATGGACACAAGGCAAGAATGGAAGTGACACAACCTCAAAATAAGACTTTGGTGAATAGGAATAAGAGGGTGGTTGGCATTCTTAGCCTTGAGCTCCCTAATAGACTTAACAAAATTGTCGAAAGAGGAAAGCAAAAAGAAAAGAAAGCTAATCTCAACCTTATTCCTGAAATGATTTAGAAGAGCAAAGTGGTAGTGATAGTATACCTAGAATCTTCCCTCCACCATCAAAAATTTCATTATCATATGGTAGATTTGACCCAATGGCTTCGATAGCTTCTCCCTCTCAAACCCTCCATGAAGTTTCATAGGTACCTCGGCCTCACGGAAGAAAAGATTCATATGCTTAGGATCAGGGACTCTGCTTCTCCTTGAATTCTTTTTACCTTTCGTAGGTAACGTCGTGGCTTGCCCAATAACCTCTTCTAAAACTTGGAAGCCAATTTTCCCAATTCTGACCTCTCTAGTTTCCTCATCCCAAGTTTCCGTGTACTGTCATGACAGGTTTTCGTCATGTCCTGCCATTCCTTCGAGAAAAGGCACTACCTCTCCTTCTTGAATTATATGCCAAATGAGAGGGTCTTGTTTGAATTCCTCCACTGAGATAGGTTCAATTTTAACAATGTCCCCTCCCACCTCACCAGTCTAAGAATAGCAGAAGCAACTGGGTTGGAACCGTTTAGAATGGTAATGCTAGCAAGCGGCAGTCTTGGAATTACCAGGGGGATCATCAAAATGGTAATTTTGTTCTGTAAGGGTAATGATGGCAGCATAATTATTGTTATGAAATGCCTTGAGTTTGCCACCTAGATACATCTCATCAAGGGCAGTATTTAGCCACAACCTCATGTGAAGATACGTGACGCCAACCGCAGGCCTAACCCAACCATAATAAATCATGAAGATATCTATCCCATTTGTGCTCTGTATTCCTTCCACATAACTAAGCGTCATCCTTTTTGAGTTGTAGGATCTAATACCTAGATCTCCACCAATACCAATGTCCTTATGCCTTTTAGCATGCCAACCAGGCTTTCCCATCAATCTCCACTTAGTACAATTAGCAATGTCATTCCCTATATCCACGTGGACCCCTCTCCTTTGTCTCTTACTAATAAGATGTCGTCAACTACACTGTGGCCTATCCACCTCACCTTCAAAAATGACCTTAACAATCCTGCCAAGAATAATTTGAAAATTTAAAATATTGGTCCCACCTCCTCTGAGGTTATCACAAAAATCTCTGGCCCCCCATCAACCTGTTAACACTAGAGGGTAACCATCAACACAAACCACTTATGCTTCATGGCCACTTCCATCTTTCACAATAAGGTTGCGAATCTCTTGAGACAAACTGGAAGCATTTTTCCAACACCACCACCCATTCTTGTCATTACCCGCATTAGCCAGGGCACTTGCCACAACATTTCCTTCTCTGTAAATATGGGTAATCATGTATTCCTCTAGACCATTAAGGAGGATCTTAATATCCCCCATGATGTCCTCCAAATTCCACCTAATCTGAGATAGGCCTAGAGTGGCATTGACAAGCTAAGAGTCCCCTTTGATACACAGTCTTTGTACATAGCCATGGCTTCCGCTTCATTATTACTCTTAATACCAATCCCTCCAGAGTAAGTAGTGACACACACCCCATCGTCAGTTCTTATAATACCTCTACCACTAGCAGCACCCAGGTTTCCTTTGGCCGCGCCATCAAAATTAAGCTTGAAACACCCTTGCTGTGGTGGAGTCCATTTGGTCCTTACCCGTGCTAACTTTTTGGTAGTGTCCACCTAGTAGGAATCAATATTCCAATTCTTTATCATACTTTGCTCTTCTCTTCCCGGGGGGCTATCCATAGCTTTAAACCTGCAGGAATTAATGGTCTCGATTAGCAGCTTGAAGAAACATTGAAAAAATTACAACGGAGTTCTACTCTTCTCCATGAAGATTCTATTATTTCGTTCTTTCCATAGGCTTCAGGCTAAATGTGGGGGAATTTGATTCTAGAGTTCTTCTGAAATTGGTAGCACCAGGTTGTAGGGGGGCTTCCATTCCCAAACCACCATTTCAATGCTAGCATTCAATAACCAGTTTAAATTCAACTTTTGGAGGGTTAACCCCCAAACCTCCCAGGCAAAGCTATAGTGAAGAAAGAGATGAGCTGACGACTCCTCCTCCGATCCGCAAAGAATGCACCTGGTTGGCATTTGAAATCTCCTTTTTTTAGATTAACCAGAGTCAACACTTTATTATGCATTAGGGTCTACCAAAATAAGTTGACCTTGGGAAGAAGTTTAGGGATCCAGATTTCTGTCCACACACTAGTGCCCCTAGGGTCTAACAGTAGATTATAAGCACTTTTGATATTAAACAATCCCTTTTCATCTTTATCCCAAACCATCTTATCTCTCTTGGAAAAAAGTGAGAGTCTGTAACCTTCATCCCCTAGCTACCATCATGAGCATAGACAAAAACCTCCTTCCAGCTCCCGAGCCCTCCACATATCCTTATGTAATAAGTAACTTTGAAGCCAAGGGCCTCACTAAGCCTACCTGCTATCCTGCCATATTCTAAATTGATTAGAGGTTTATCCTTTAGCCACCAATCCTTCCAAAAATCAACCTCTTTGCCATCACCAATCCTCCATCTTAAACCTTGTCAAATAAGGCTCCTTATTTTTATAGTCCCATTCCATATAACCAAGCCTTTGGGGAGACTCACCTCCAATAGAAACCTTCTACCTTGATCTCCATTAAGATATTTGGCCCTCATGATTCCCCCCCAATCAGTAATTCCTTGAACTAGGTTCCACCCAATTTTAGCTAGAAGCACTCTATTCATCCAATGGATTCTTCTAAGGCCTAGACCTCCTTGTCCTTTAGGGGTACAAACTTTATCACAACTCACAAGAGCCATTCTTTTTTTCTCTTCCACCCTAGTCCAAAGAAACCATTTTTTAATCTATTCAATCTTATCCACAACATTCTTAGGGATTTTGAAGAGATTTAGCACATAATTGGGCATCCCCTAAAGAGAGGTTGAGAAGCTAAAACTTCCTAGCTTGACTCAGAAGGGCACCCTTCCACCCAGCTAGTTTTCTCTAATTATTTCCACCAACCCCTTCCAGAATTCCATAGAAACTTTGGTAGTGGTGAGGGGAAGGCTCAAATAAGTGGTAGGAAGCCTTTCACTTAAATAGCCCAACATTTTGGTAATTTTCTACTGAAGATCCTCTTGAGTGTTCAGGAAATAGATGTGGTTTTTTTCTCAAAGTTGATGCTCTAACCTAAAGCTCTTTCATAGCTGTTTAGAAGATCCTTCCACCTTCTAGCTTCCACCACCAAGGCCAACCTGAACAAAATAGTGTCGTCCACAAATTGTTGGATAACCAAATTCTGTGTTGTTGAAACCAGTTTGATCCCGTGGAGAGTCCCCTGTATTAATAGATTACAAGAATTTCTCCCCAAGACCTCAACAATCAAAATTAATAGGTGAAGGTGACAGGGGGTCACCTTGTCTAATGCCTCTTCTAGAAGGAAAAAAACCTCTACGGGATACATTAACTAGAACCTAGAATATGGCCGTAGATATGCATTCTTTGATGATGTTAATAATTTTTTCATTGAATCCAAATGTTTTGAGAACTGTTAAGAGAAAGTCCCAGTTAACCTTGTCATAAGCTTTAGAAATATCTAATTTGAATATCATACCTGGAGTGTTGCTCTTATAAATAGAATGGATAATTACATGAGTGGTGATAGTCACATCCAGGATCTACCTACCCGGGATGAAATCCTTTTGATTAGGAACAATGAGTTTGTCTAGTAGAGGATGTAACCTGAGGACCAAAATTTTAGTGAAGACTTTGTAGATCAGGTTGCAAAGACTAGTGCATCTAAAGTCTATCATAGTCTTGGCCTTAGTCTTCTTTGAAATGATGGAAATAAAGGTGTTGTTTAGTTGCTGTAGGAGTCTCCCTGTCCTAAAGAAATCTTGAGCCACCAAAAAGACATCATTACCAACAATCTCCTAGAAATACTAAAAGAAAGCTGGGGGAAACCCATTTGGGCCCGAGGCTTTGAAGGCACCCATTGAGAAAATAGTAGCTTTGACCTCTTCCAGAGTAATAGGTTTTGCCATTAATTAATTATCATCCTTAGAGAGAATGGTAGGAATCACCTCCAAGAGGGAGTTCATATCTGCCTCAGGAATATTTGACTGTTGTCCTATGAACAAAGTTTCAAAGAACTTAGTCGCCATGTCTCCCGACTCTTCTTCCTCCTCAATCAATCTCCCTTGGTCATCCCTAAGCGAAGTGATGATATTTCTCTTCCTATGCCTTAGAGTTGATTGATAGAAAAAGGAGGTATTCCTATCCCCCTTCCTAAGCCATTGAACTCTGGACTTCTGCTTCCAGTAGACTTCCTCTTCCTTGATTGTTTGTGTCCATTCCTTAGAGAGATTCTTCTCTAGAGATTGTAGGTCCTTCGATATATCTCCCCATTCAATTTTGCTTTGAACATCTTTTAGTTTTTCCATAATGCTTTTGTTCCTACTCAAAGATAATTGAATAAGAGAATTAGTTTCATGTTGATTTGAATAAGAGAATTGAAATCTTGTTGCTAGCAATCCATGTTTTAGCATGTTATGTTTATATTTGAATTTACAAAATTGTGTGAAATTTGGTAATGAGAGAGAGAGGGGTACCACGAGGTGTTTCCTTTGCATCACAATGGGAGCAATGCAAGTCTCTAATTACTTGTGTTCCATTTCACCGGTTAGGTTTATGCATTGTAATTATTGTAGTTATAATTTTAAGTGATTTTTACTTGATAAAAGTGCTTAGTTCTTTTCCTTATGGTGGTTGTAAAAAACTCACTAAATCATATATATTATGATGAGGGCCCCAAGTCTAATATTTATTATATGAAATATAACAAGACACATCAAAAGAAAATAGGGTAAGTGTATCGAAATGGGGTCAAAAGTGGCAATCATTTTCTTGAAATCATCTAAACCTAAACTTAGATGAGTAATTCAATATGTGTACACTCAAAATTTGAAGGTATGATAACAACAAAAATTGT
Organism: Cunninghamia lanceolata; assembly: GCA_027924645.1. Taxonomy (NCBI): domain Eukaryota; kingdom Viridiplantae; phylum Streptophyta; class Pinopsida; order Cupressales; family Cupressaceae; genus Cunninghamia; species Cunninghamia lanceolata. The sequence continues at coordinate 10,543,929 of BSBN01000130.1, read as the reverse complement.
AATACTCCAAATCTAATTTCTAAACTACTAATTTTTTTAATAATGGTTATGTTTGAGATGGTGAAATGTTGAACACACACAAAAATGTTCTTATTTTTATTACTAAAATATAATGTAGTTTTTGGTGTGTGCCCCTCTACTTTTTTATTCCATTATATATTTTTCAAGACTAGTTGGTAGAAATATAGCCAAGAGTGAGTACTACAAGTTTATTTTTTATAGTTTAACGGAATATTTTTTGTGATTTTTTCAAGTGGATGCATCTTGAAAACTGCAGCACTAAGCATGAACACCACATAACTTGCACAATTATATATATTGAAGTGTAGAATAGTCCTATATAATTTTTTTTCAAATTTAATAAGCAAATCAAAAGATAGAAAGAAAAATCAATACATATGCATTTGAAGAATATGAAGACATTGTTCATAGAAAATAAAAATAAATACTTTAACTTATTAAAAATATTAAAAAAATGTAAGGCTAGAAATGTAAGAGGTAGTTCATCTTTTTGCTACTGGTTTCATAAAATTTTATTATAAAACACATAATGATGATGAGGATGAAGTTTGAATTCATTGTTTTATGTTGAAAACATGTACTTAAGAGCCAAAAGAGAGGTCTAACATTAAGCTTGGAAATCCAAGCCTAAAGTGTGAGATTATTAAAAAATTGAATTTGGGGTATTAAAAATTTGTATGCAGTATATAACATATATGCATTATGTTTTACAATAAATAATGTAAAATCAAATGTGCTCATGTTTTGTTTTACATTGATTTTGGTAAAATCTAACTTGTATGCATTATAATGGTAAACATTATGGCTTCATTCTAATCCAAGCCATAACACATAGACATTATAGTAAATATGTGTTATGGCCAATACTTGTTTTACATATAGTGTACATATTATGCATAAAATCTCCCTTTTGATGACTAAGTTATCCCCCTTCTTGGTGAACATACACAATACATTTTATAAAATGTACAACAAGGCTACAAGTTAAAGAAGTAGAAAAATAACATATCCATGACACATAATATTGTTTACTTGTGAAGTGGTTTCTCAACCAAACATGGAGTAAACGGAAATATAAAGTAAAAAAGTTCCATAAAGCATAAGATTCATACCAAAATTGCACATAATAAAGCATTATTTCCATTCATTGAGTATATCAGTATTACATCACAATATCACAATGTCAGGTCCCCAACTATAAAGTATTGAACTAATATATAACTTGCCGAAGTTGGCTGAGATACCAACCGTCGACAACGATTACACAACTACCCAACTATCGGGGTTAATTCCTGATAACACTTATAATAAACTAACTGTGCACAATTATTATTTAATTTATAATTATTTACTTGGCCAAATAAGAGTACAGCCGACTACAACTCTAATCGACTATGGCTGACTACATCACCCCCCCCACAAAACAAGTCAAATTCCAAATGATGGGAAAACATGAAGCATCCAGTAAGTAAGATATGCCAAACTGCTGATGACAATACTGAAGAGAACTTTTGTCTGCTAGATTTTGTTCCCAAAAATCCTCTACAATTGGTTGCACCACAATAAAATTATTAATTAGTGCCTAATGGAATAAACTAATAATCATATGTCAGAAATTCCCCTTTCACTATCTCACTCTTAGCCAACACCCCAATTCTAGTCTCACCATCATTTTGCCATTTTTGAAGCTTAGTATTGGGCTAGTAGCTATGATTGATATATTGCAATTTGTTAACTTTGTGTGTTCCATCCATGACCATTTCACTACTAATCTCACACAAATAGAAATTGATTTCACCCCACTCCTTCATCTTCCATAGTGTTTCTTCACATGTTTTGTCATCAATAACTTCTCCAACATATGCTATCAAGATGTCTATTTGATCTATCTGAGTATAACAACATATGCCTTTTTCCATCTATGCCTTCCCATTTTGTATGACCTTATCATATGATTATGATGAGGTGGGTCAATAGAAGAATTCCCTTCATCACACAAGGTTCTTTTGTTTTGCCTTCCTGATGATTACCTTTGTTAATTATCACTTATTTTGGTCTTTGCAATGTCTTATTCTTTGCCTAAGGTCGTACAAATATAGTCATATGACGAGGAAAACTTTAATCTTGTGCAACAGAATGATGTTGGTTGGTTAATGGTCAACTTCTCCTCTACATGTATCTTTGGCAGATGGCTGACCATGACAAACTCTTCTTTTATCTTAGGCACATACTCTGGTAGAAAGGAAAGTTTGGAAACTTCTAAGAAATTGCACACCTCCTTAGAATTCACAATATCCAGATGGTCTAGAAAATGATTGAGGTATGATTTCATTGTAGACTTAGCTTTATCTATAATAGGTCCTCTAAGTGTCCCAATGCTGGTGAATGAATGACAATGCTGCACTCGAAAGAACATATCTGCTTTTGTTTGTATAGATTTCCTCTTGGTGTGAGTATTCCAGGTCATCATCATGTTCATCTTCATCATGCCATTCAACCACTTCAATTGTCTACTCCCCAATTCAAATACTTTGGAGCCATTCTTTTCTGTGCTCTTGTTTCTCGTGAAACTACTTGATAATTGCATGTTTCTTCAAAGAAAAATGCAAATAGAAAAATTGAGAGGCTTTCTTTACAACTCACCATTTAAACTCCTTGTACTCAATTTGAATGATGTAGATGAGATGATTATGGCTAATGTCATTTAATTTGGGGCAAGTGACATCAACCACCATTGCGCGGGACAATTCCTCAAAAATTAGGATTCGCTCATGGTCTACCCTTGTATGTCGATTGTCTTTTCTCCTTATGAAGACTTATCTATTCCTCCCTCAGCACCAATCATACAAGTTTCCTTTTCCCAGTAGAGGCTTATGTCTATTGAGATATTTTAATCACCAGGACTACCTTGCATTTCCTATATAAAAAATATTTTCAAACTTCATGTTGATTTAGAAATCTTGACAATTACAATTTAGTATGCCTAAAGTCATATGGGAATCGTACGATTCTATTCACCCTTGAACCCTTTCAATTGCACTATCCCTTGTAGATGAGAGCTCCTATCATACTCCGTCGACCAAGGAATATGACTAGTGAGTAGAGATTGCAATCAATTGTTATGACTCCCTCTGAGGTCGATTGGAAGGCTTGGCATGCAGTTCTCTGCTTGTCCAATCATACTCGTACGACTCCCTGTATGCAAGAAAACTTTCCAAATCCTATGTCAATCCTCTATATGGAATGAAAATTTACTTCTCTATCAATCAGATTTCAATCATCCAAATTTTCCCTAGTTCCTTTCAGATTTCCTTATTGATTGAATGGCTTTCAATTCCTTGTCATTTCAAGAATGAATAATTTCTTTTTGTCTGCCAATCTAGAATTTTAAAGAGTGGGTCATACAACTACGAATCGAATGACTCATAGTCATATGCTATAGTCCTACGACTATAGTCATACATTTTTTATTTATTCCCTTTTTCAGTTTTTTCAACTTTTTCTCAAAATTTTTTTCAATTTTTCTAATTTTCAATGTTTTTTCATTTTTTCCATTTTTTTTTCAATTTTTTTTCCAACTTTTCTATTTTTTCTATTTTGTCCAATTTTCCATCCATAACCAACTAAATCAAGTTTTTCTATTTCTCTCTGGCGGTGTCCACCTATTATTTGCATCTCCGACTATAACAATTTCTTGTCTCGTAATATTTTTACCTTCTCTGAAATGTCTCTTGATATTTTTCTCTTCTCTGAAATTTTGCTATGAGGGTGATTTGATTGTGCAACAAGTAGTTGTATGCTCCATATTAAATATTTTAATTTTATTACTCAGAGACATATCTTTATTAATTTCTTGAACTATTGTCTTTTGCAATCTGTGTACTACGTTCCACACACATAAAATGTCTAACTTTTTACAATCATCTTTTCTCTATTGCTTCTCACCGATCCCCCTAACATCAAAAAAGTTCTAGTTTGATAGATATACTGCATAATCCTTTTTCATTCAGTATGGTCTCTTTCTCCATGGTCTTGCTCCTTATACCCATGGTATTCTATGTACGTATAATTCGGGAGGTACGCCTTTCAGGTCCTTATATGTCTATGCGAAGACATCTTTGTATTCTATGAAAATCTTGAATGCTATTACCTTCAATACTGGATTCTGATTGTCTCCAACCAGGATCATATGAGCATTATCTTGTTCTCCCAAGTTGACTTTCTTCATGTTCAGTTCCTTGTACTTGATCACCTAGTCTCTTTTAAAGTGGTGTGCTGGTGTCATCTATTCTAGCCACTCCTTCCTTATATTCTCTATACTTTGGAGGAAATATCTAACTTGTTGAGGCTCCGTCTTCTTCTTCCCCTTAAGTTTCTTTGATTTACAACATATTATAGTCTTGTTGGAATACCTCATAGTCCGCCATCTGCCAGTGGAATAATCAGTTTAGTGAACTAGTCTCATCCTTTGAGCCTTCATGGATGTCTAGAATACCTTTGTCGTTTGGTTCTATAGTTCCCCTTTTTCCCTCCATTTTGCATCCACATTTAGATTATGAATCTAACGATGCCAGTTCTTTGCTGACTATTTGATTTAGCAGGTCAATCACATATTTTCTTCTATTTCTCTCTATGGATAGTGTGTTTATTTTCCAGTTATGATCTACTCTAGCTGCCACCAGCCATCCTCTTTTGAGCAACATGCCATATGTTTTTTTTGCACTGGGATGACTACAAAGTTTAGCAAGAATGGCTATGTCCTGATCATCACCTTCTATGACATCAGTGTTCCCTATGGCTTGATGCCATGTTGGTTGGTACCCACCAATAGGAATGTTGGTGGCCAGAGTGTAGGTTTGCCAAGACTCTTACATGTGTCTTCGATTAGTATGTTGACTATCGACCCTCCATCAACGATCATGTTTGTTAGGATTTTCCCTCCAATCTCTATTTGTACGATCACTGACCTCTTCCTTATGCTTACCATCAGTAACATTGGGTTGATGGCTTGTTCACCTTGTGGTGTTAGTTTTTCCATTAACTCCTTCCTTTGACCTTCCTATCACTATATTTGGGCATCACTGACTACGTTCATGATTGCCATTCCAAGTTATGGCATAGCTCGAAAAAGGTCAGTCACCTTGATGGGTATGGTGGTTTGTAGTACCTACCTATGGTATTATTTTTTGCTTCTAACCACTAGGAGGTACTTGGGGTTTCTAGAGCGGTCTTTTGTTCCTTCGTCATCACCCGTTCCACTTCTACTTTTGTTTCTTTCATTCCTTTCTTTTCCATATGTGGATATGGGTAGACATCCTTCTTTGTTTGCACTCTAGTGGTGACCACTAGTACTTCTTGGTTCTACTCCTCTACATTTAACATATTGATGTCTTTATGTTTGGGGCAGTCATTGTCTTCATTATCACCCAGTCCACACCATTTGCATAGTCTTCCCCCTAAACTTTGACCATTCTAGCATTCCCTAGCAAAGTGGCCCCATTCATTGCACTTCCATCATTGTATCATGGACCTCCCTTTGCTATCATATTGTATTTTGTTTCTAGGACTATTGTTGTTACTTCTATTATTTTGATATCTTAAAGGGGACACATTGGAGTTGTTTTAGGGTTTCGGTGGTGTGTTCAGCGGGGTTGACTACTCTCCTTGTGTGAAGAGCACTTGCATACTCCTTGTTTTTAGGTTGTATGGGCATTCCTTGATGGAATGTCCCATCACTTGGCAAATATCAAAAACTAGCTTGTTCAGGCAATTTTGTTTTCTGTGTGTTTCCCCATTTCTTTGTCATCCTTAAATTCCTTCATCATTTGTATCATGTCTTTCTTTAGTACTTGGATGGTTTTTGGCTCACCCTTGCTACTATCATCCATACTCCTCATTGTCTATCTTCCTCTTCCCTCAAGAAGATGTTTTGTTTCCACTTTCTATATCCATCGCTCAATTGTACGCTTCAACGTATAATGACAGAGGTATGACTTTCATTTTCTTCCTCAATGATGAGAGCAACCCTCTTATGAACCATTGTTTCTTCAAACCATCAGGTGGCTAAGTCCCTAGTTTCACCAACAACTCCATGAGCCTGTGATTATAGGCTCACACATTCTTGTGCTTTCCTTGCTTCATGTTGTAGATGTAGGCTACAATTTCATTGTCATCTCTGAGATGTTTGAATTCATCCTCGAATGCCTTCTTCAATAGTTTCCATGAGGCTTTATGTGTTACTTCAAGTTTAGTGTACCAGTCTATGGCTATGCCCCTCAGCATCACTGTGAACACTCTCAACCAATGGTCTTCATATTCCTACCCATTGGCTATCCATATCATCTCGCAAGTCTTGCAATGTTATATTGTATCCTTTGACTCGTTCCCCATGAACTTCGAGAGCTTATGCCTCTCATTGGTTGATGGAGTAACCATGTTTCTTCCCTGATGCCCTCCCTGTGTGTTAGACCTGATTGGATTGGTTCTCCCACAATGTTCCAGTGCCTCTCTTCCTCTCTCGGCCACGTACAGGTCTTCTCCATGTCCCTTCTCAGTGTACTCTACACTTCGAGTCTCCTAGAGTTTGTTTCGATACTCTCTCTGCCTACGAGTCTTGGGTTCAAGTTCTCCAATCCTCGGCCCTTCGTCCTCTAATATGGACATCACTCGGATGCAACATATGCTTTCTTCAAGCTCTTTTGTCAATTTATTTTCATTATTTTATTTTCTTTCTTTATTTGTCACCAGCATCCTGAAAGTTCCTTTATCGGTTTCCTTGACGAGTTTTTGGTGCAACTCAGCAGTATCTTGATTTATCTCATGAAGATCTTCATTTGCTTCCTCAACAATTCATTTCAATATCCTTCTTTGGTTCTCTTCTTCCTTTAATATTAGTGGTCTTTATAATTTTTCCTCAGGTGCTTCTTGACCCTAATCTAGACATCTGTACTTGTTCGATTGTAAGGGCATTAATTGTATGGCGGGTGATAGCGGTTAGCATCGCGCTCCTCTTCTATGCATTTCATATGTTCTTCATATCTCTATAATATTTGTTTTCGATGCTACTCCCTATCCCTTTCTTCGTGGAGGTCTTGTAGAATTAACAGGTTTCATGCCAAAACTCTGGGCATGTGATTGAAAAGGTTTTCAACCACCCTATTAACTTCTAGGTTTTCTTCAATTATCTCTTTTGGGATGTTTCTATGGTTAGCTTTGTTTCTCTAGTGTTGTGTTCACACTAAGCTCCATAGATATCAGAGGTATTGTATTAGATCTGAAAGACGAGGCTAAGAAAGCTGTGTTTATTTGATGAAAAATGTAGATACAACCCATAGATATATATTGTGGTAAAGTTGGTTAAAAAACAATGGTTATGCCCAACTGACATAACCAACGTAACAGATGTAGTTATGTATAAAAACAATGTAATATATTATGCTAACATTCCCCCCTTATTACATTGTTCTTACAAATGTACCCCCAAAACAATTCAAATTTGATCTTACCAAGAGACTTGGTGAAGATATCTACTATCTGAGAGTCTGTATGGCAGTACTGGAGCTAGATGTGGTGGTTCAGAACTTGGTCCTGAATGTAATGGCATTCGACCTCAATATGCTTGGTTCGCTCATGGAAAACTAGATTCTTCACAAGCTTGAACACACCCTGATTGTCGAAATAAAGAATGGGTGACTTCTCTTTAGGAATGTCCATGTTTGCGAGAATGTGATGTAACCAAATCGCTTCGCACATAGCTCCTCATGCGGTGCAATATTAGCCTCAGTGGATGAAAGAGAAACAATAGTTTGCTTCTTACTAACCCATGAAATAGGCCCAGATCTGAGATGAAAAACATAACCTAAGGTTGATTTCCTATCATCTACAGATCCTGCATAATCTGAATCTATATATCCCTATAAGAAGAACTGGTTGTTCTTCTTATATTCCATACCATAATCAACTGTGCCTCAGATATATCTTAACACATGTTTTTCTACAATCCAATGACACTTCCTTGGCTCCTGCATGAATCTAGAGAGATAGCTAATAGCAAAACATAAGTATGGTCTTGTGCATGTCAAGTAGATGAGGCTCCAAACCAGAGAGAGTTGTCTACTTTAGGTGAATCCCAGAAGCGGGATAGTTGTAAACCTTTCTCCATTGGACTAGAAATAGGCTTACAGCTAACCATTCTATACTTTTCCAAGAGAGTCTTGGCATATTTCATTTGGGAGATGAATATGTGGTTCTTCTTCTACCATATCTCCAAGCCAAGACAATAATGAAGTAGCCCCAAATCTGCCATGTCGAAGGACTTCTTGAGATCATTCTTTACATCATCAATGAGACTATCTAAGTTGCAAGTGAGAATAAGATCATCCACATACAAAACCAAAATGACAATCTTTGTACCTACCTTCTTAATATACAAATTAGGATATGAGGGGCTATGGGTGAATCCATGCTGTAATAGGTGACCAGTAATTTTAATGTACCGTGCCCTAGGAGCTTTCTTAAGGCCATAAAGTGACTTGATGAGATGACATACCTTGTGTGGGTGTTTTTCATCAACAAAACCTTATGGCTGGGTCATGTACACCTCTTCTTTTAGATCACCATTTAAGAAAGCACTCTTTACATCCATCTGCTTAAGCTTTCAACCCCTTCTGTGTTGCCAATGCACAGACCATTCTGATTGTTTTGATCTTCACAGTGGGTGCAAAGGTCTCCTCATACTCAATGCCCTCTTGTTGAGCATATCCATTTTCTACAAGTCATGCTTTATACTTGTCGATAGATTCATCTGCCTTGTACTTTGTTTTGAAGATCCATTTGCAGCCAATGGGTTTCTTTCCTTCAGGTAGATAAACAAGTTCCCATGTATGATTTTGCATTAGGGAATTATACTCTGCATCCATAGCCTTCTTCCACTGAGGTTGGCTTATTACCTCTTGAACTATGTCAGGTTCGGTGTTGTCAACAACAATACTCATGAACGCAAGATTTACTTCATTTCTTGTCTGGCTCCTAGTTTTGATTCCTGATGAAGTGTCTGGAAGAGTATGTAGGTTTGAGTCCCTGATTGTACTTTAGACTACTTCGGAGGTTGACTGTGCGATTGCTGGTGTGTAATGTTTTCTAGATGGTCCAAATTAACAAACAACTCTTCTTGTAGCTCACTTTCTCCGTGAGAGTCTTCTACTTGCTCATCATCTAATTGTGAGATCAATCTATGAGAGGTAGGAGGTTGTTTCTCTTCTTTTTGTGTTCATAAATCAAATGATGATTCATCACATACCACATCTCAAATCTCATATATCTTCTTTGTCTTAGGAGCTATGAAACGATATGCTTTTGGTGGAGTTCTGTATCCCAACAATATACACTAGAGTGTCTTAGGATCAGTCTTCTTTCTCTTATTGCCAGGGACATGCATGTATGCTATGCAACCAAATACCCTTATATGAGAAATTGAAGACTTTTGTCCACTCTATACCTCTTCAGGTGTCTTGTTTTGCAAGATCTTTGTTGGTGCCATGTTAATGAGGTATACAGCTGTCTACACTACTTCTACCCAAAATATTTTCTTAAACTTAGCTGTGGAGAGCATGCATTGATCCATTTCCATGACAGTCTGATTGTGACATTCTGTAACTCCATTTTGTTGGGGTGTATAGGGAGCAGTCAGGTTCTTCTTGATGCCATGATGCTTCGAGTATGCCATGAACTCCTTGGAGGTGAAATCCCCCCATCGATCTAAGTAGAGGACAAGAAGAGACATGCATGTTTCTTTAATAACCCGCTTGTGAAAGTCTTGAAAGTTGGCAAAGGCTTAATGCTTCTTCTTGAGAAAGTAAACCCATGTTTTTTGAGAGAAGCCATCCAGCAACAATTGAAAGTAATTATGTCCTAAAAATGAGGTAGGCATGGGTCCATACAGATCGGTATGTACCACCTCAAGGTGATGTTTTGCATGGAAGCTACTAGCCTCAAACGGATCTCTGTGTTGTTAACCGGCAAGGCATCCAAGACATAGAAGTAATGAATTTGAAATTTGAGGAAGTCCTCTTACCATCTGTTTGGAGCTGAGCTGATGCAAGGAGCTGACTGAAAGGTGCCCATAGTGATAGTGCTAGAGTGCAGTAGATTCCATCATTGAAGCTAATAGAGCTACTATAGGGGAGGAGACAACATCTAATGCAAATAGTTTATCCTTCATAAATTCCCTAGCAAGTATAGTACCCTCTCCTGAGATTAGACAGGTTTGGATCCTGTCCTTTACTTGGAACTCCACTTTCAGTTTGTTGTTCAGAAGTTGACTGATAGATAATAGGTTTGTTGTCAAACTAGGAACATACAACACCTTGGCGAGGGTACAATAGCTTGTCCCAAGAGGAATGATGACCTTTCCAATTCCCTCTACAACATACTCCTTATTGTCAGCAATTTGAACTCTATCTCCAGTAGGTTGCTCTGTCAGCGCATCAAACAACTCGCAATTGCCTGTCATATGCTTGCTGGCACCTAAGTCTATCAACCAAATATCCCTCGTGGGCTGCGAGGTTTGGGAGACTAGGATGAGATTGTGATAAGTGCCATAGTTGGCTATTTCTGGTTCATCTTCTTCTAATGCATCATCCTATTGGGCCACTACATTACCTTTGTGCTTTCTACGATGATGACGATGCTTGGATTGCTAAGTATCACTGCAACCAGAAAAGCCTTCTTTACTTGAATTGCCTTTGTTAAGGCATTGTACCAATAGTTGATAGTGTCATGATTGTTTTTGTTGCATATAGGACACCATCAGTTTGCCTTTAGAGGCCTCGACTGTTGATGTTCTTGTCGTTTCTGTGGATTCTTTCTGCTAGACTTCTAACCTCTTAACTATCCATAAATCAGGGCCTTGTCCTCAAGTTCACCTTGCACTGATTGGATGGCTTCTTCTTCCTGCAATAGATTCACCAATTCTTCAAATGATACCTCTTGCTTTGTGATGTTTAGCATGGTGACAAAGATTTTGAACTGAGATGGCAGAGCTCTCAGCATAATTTGGACAAGTAATTTGTCCTCCACCTTTTCTCCAAGTGCAACAAGCTCAGCTCATAGTTCAGATACTCACCGTAAGAATTCCTCAACTTTCTCACCAGCTTGCATACAAAGAGTATGTAGCTTGGACTGTAGATGGAGGATCTTCATCTGATTCTTTGCTTGGTAGATTGTGAAGAGAGAGTCCCATGCCGCCTTTGATGTTTCCACATCCTGAATGTGAGGTTAGACTTCATCGGTGATGCTGAGTGTTATCCACATCAATGCTTTAGCATCGGCCTTGTCAAACTTTTGCCTTTCATCTGCGTCATTCGGTTGGGTTATGTCACCAATGACGATTTCCCATAGCTCCTCAAAAATGAGAATTGTTCACATTTTTGTCTTCCATGCGACATAATTCAGACCTTTCAAGAGCTGAGCATCAGAGAGAAGCAATTTTGGTGCTAACATTGTTCACCATAAACAAAGAAAAACTAGTCCACACAACAATTTTATTATTAATTTTATTTGTGAATACATTCTCTAAGAAGAAATTGTAGCATGGAGATGAGCATGATAGGCTTGTGCTCTAAGATGTGGGTGCTTGTGAGTGCATTCTACCTCATCTTCGTCATCAGCATCATAACCTTCATCAAGTTTCGCTCTAATCTTCCTTGCTTGACATTGTACATCAAATAGAAAGTAATCTAACAATCCTTGCCTAAACAATTCATCAAATTGAAGATTACTTGAGTTTTGTAGTGCATCTAAAAGAGAAAAATAGAACCCTGAGCTCTCTAAAACTACACGTTCACCTTGTGGTGGCTCATTTCCTATTACTGGCCACACTATTGGCATTGGGTATGATGGACATCTAATTTTATCTGATTGTGTGGTTCTGTAGACAAATCTTCCTCCTTGTTTCTTCACATAGGGTTCACCATTGGCATGTTAGCTCTCATGTCTCCTTTCAACCTCCTAGTCTTCTTCACGTGGGGAGATAGGCTATAGACACCAAAAGTTATTTCTTCGTGAACACTTTTAGTACCTAAATCCTCCACGATCAGCGACAGACTTGAATCTTCAGTGCTTTGATACCATTTGAAACACGAGACTGAGAAAGTTGTGTTTATTTGATGAAAAATGTAGATACAACCCATAGATTTATACTGTGGTGAAGTTGGTTGAAAACAATAGTTATGCCCAAGTAACATAACCAATGTAATAGATGTAGTTACGTATAAAAATAATGTAATATATTATTCTAACAAGATCATCTTCCCAATCATTTTCTTCTCGCTCATTGTCCTCACTGCCACTTTCTATACATTGCTCTTGTATTTCTTCTTCTATTAGTTCTACTTCTCTTATGGGTTGTGGTTCTTCACTGGATTAAATAGGTTGACCCATTATGATGGCATCATCATTGTCTCCCCCACTCATCACCGACTATTCAATCTAGTTAACGATTCAACTTGTCATTGACTAGTCACTAACTATTGGATTTGTCACCGATGACTGAATTTGTCATCAACTCCTCATCACCTTCCAACCTAACTTTGAATTAGCAATGGCACCAAATCTTTACTCACTAAGTGGTTTCTCAACCAAACATGGAGTAAATAGAAATATAAAGTAACAACTATAAAGCATAATGTTCATACTAGAATGGTACAGAATAAAGTATTATTTCCATTCATTGAATATATTAGTATTACATCACAATAACACAATGTCGGGTCCCTAACTACAAAGTATTGAACCAATATATATCTGGCTAAAGTTGGTTGAGATACCAACCGTTAGAAATAATTACACAACTACCCAACTGTTGAGGTTAATTCCTGATAACACTTATAATAAACCAGCTGTGCACAAGTATTATTTAATTTAGTATTATTTACTTGGCCAAATATGACTACAACTCTAACTGACTATGGCCGACTACATATAGTGTACATATTTTGCATAAAATCTCCCTTTGATGATTAAATTATTCCCTTTCTTGGTGAACTTACCCAATACGTTTTATAGAATGTACAATAGGACTAAAAGCTAAAGAAGTTGAAAAGTAAAATATCCATGACACATAATATTAGACCTTAAAGGTATTTGTTTCATCATATGTAATGTCAATTTTTTTAATAAACTATGAATTCATCTAAGGACTTTTTATAATTTAGTTCCTATGGAAACTTAGATATCCTCTCAAGTTTGAAAAATCAGAGGGTCTTGGTTAATTGATGGGATTCGTATGTATTAACATTGCAAATGCCTTAACTGAAAATAAGGGGATATATATTCTTTGATTAGATCTAACGTTATGACCTAAATAAAAAACTATTCCATGTAAATGCTTTCATAATTGAATCAAATTAATAAAGGATGCATTTCTTTATTCATTGGTATATCACTGCATGTTGGATTCATAATAGAGGAGGGAGAACTTGATTACTAACATAATAGTGTATAAGAACATTAAATATGATTGGGAGTGTGGATGTCTTAAGGTCTTTTTAATATTTTACTATGAATCAACTGTTAATGTAGATATCTATTATTACTTATTTAAGTAATTATGTATGTACCTAAATACACATGTCATAAGTCATCTTAGGTGGCTTTGTGAGCTGACTTGGAGAGTTTGTCAAAACTCTTCCAAGGTATGTGCTCATTTGTAGGAACAAACCAACCACCTTGAGTTGAGCACTCTTAGAGTGACTCAAATTCCATACTCTATATGTACAAGCTTATTTGACTATCAGTCCACTTCAAATTGGTAATCAACGTTGGCTTATTGATTCTTGGCTTCTAATATCAACACATCAAGTGCCAATGATAGAAAAATTGGGTCCATCTTTGTGTATTTAAAGGCTTGTTCACTTGTAGATATTCTCAAAAGAATTGACTAAAATTTCATGATTCTCTTAAAATGTTCTCAATGATCCTTAATCTTAGCCAATAGTTTCTTCCAAAATGATGTTGACCATCTATTGTATCATAAAATCAACATTTAGGACCATATTTGTATGCATTCATGACATCTTATAGGGACACCCACCTAAGCCTTGCAAATCTTAATGTAATGATTCAAATTACCAGGACATAATAGATAACTTCCTATGTATTAAAATAGATAATTATATGGCTGATTCATTAATTATACTTAAATGCAATAATGTGTTTAAAACTAAACAATGAACATACATTTATCAAATTAGGATTAAAATGCACAACGGAATATAATCTAACTATAAAGAAACAATTTAACAAATAATTGTATTAATTCAATCTCAACAATTAGTATAACTGAGAAATAATACTTATCTGTATATAATTAGCAAGAATCCAAAGAGATTACTGGAATGGACCCTGGTTCAGCCTCTTTCGTCTATGAGCAATCTGGGAGAAATAAGCGTACTTTGTCGCTCTACACAAGTGCTAGTTCCTCTGGAACAATGCTCAACATCGTGCAATACCCAAGCCCTGGCCAAGATAGTCCTGAGTGCACTTCTGTACCCCAGGTTGTGTAACGCCCGCCTTGAACACCTTAAAGAAATACACACTTATGCTATATGAAACAGGAATTTTTTTTTTTAAATGATTAAGATATCAAAGAAATGTTAACATAACTAATTATGACATATTCTCTAAGGATTCAAGGCTGCATCAGTTAACAAATCAACTAACATAATTTAACATTCATCAGTAACTGATCTGAATCCAAAGCACAATTAAATAACTTATTCATATTCATTACACATCGTCAAATAATACAATCTACATGATTAAATACATAACGAAAATACTTTCTTTACACATAAGTACACCATGACATCATTACATTGCCATATACAGAGTACATCAGAATCACATACATTATGATTGATCTATTACACAAGTCTGGTACAAAATTATACACATACATCTTCATCAACTGGGACAAGTACAACTGGAACAAATCTTTTTTGCATATGAACTTGACAAGAATAACCAATGGATAAAACAGCTCTTCCACCCGACCATGTGGAACCCTAAGGTCCACCCCCTGAGCTAGGAGTTAACATGAGGTCCCAAACACTGACAGTCAGGTAGACAAAAGACAAACAGAACAAAGGATGACCAATGCCAATACAACACAGGACAATAACAATACAACACATCTTAACTTCCAGAGGTGACACAAAACAAATGAGGAGAGACCGAACAAGGGATGCTAGGTTGTAGTAGGGAGAGTGTCATCGCACGGTCCTAGCATGGGTTATCCTGATAGCCTCTCACTAGGCGCCGGCCCCCATCTATGGTTATCCTGACAGCCTCTCACTAGGCGCCGGCCCCATAGGGTGACACATGCGGAATCGACCTTCCTTTCGTGAGGACAAGGAAGTCAATCATGCTGACCAGGCCTTCTCTACCCATCCTTAGTCTAAACAAGCACTATAGGCCATGGGAGAGGAATCCATTAATCTTGTTTAATGTGAAAACTACCCTTAACCCCCCTAGTTCATTTTAGGTTATCACTTGATTAATCTACTTCCAACGGGTTATCCTGACTGCCACTTTGGGCGCCGGCCCCACGTTGAAAGCCCCTCTCCTTCCTAACACCTAGTAAACCTTAACCATCAGACAAGGCATTATAGCAATACACATACATGTTCATTGCAAGGCATAAACCCTCTTGCATTACAAACAGAATCATAACACCAATTGTTATCCATTGCCTAAAGCATTACAACATTTTACTCATTTACAGATTCCATGTCTCTCCATATGACCATTATGACAAAACAGATACAAGATAGTCACAACTGGTTAAATATCTCATCCAGAGAATATTATATCCACAAACTACATTAACAACTTTCGACAATACTTCATTCATAATAAATTGTACTTCATACGCAATCAGAATCACATATTTAAGACAACACAACACTAGAACACCTATCCACATGTTGGTTGTACTCAGACATATTATGCCTCTGGAATTCTAACCACTAGCAATTTATCATATTACGACAACAAGAATTCTTAATTTCATACAGTTTAAATTTAATTTCCAGAGTTAAATCACTAAAACTCCTTCTTAGTACAATGTGAACGACTTGAAAATTCAACATTAGATTTCATCATTTCTTTTAAATCAAACTGATTGATTTAAATTAATTGCAACAAACAAATTAATACATTACAACTAATTTATCTAAATGTACTACATTTTGTTTCAAAAGATAAATTACTAAATTTACAACCTTTCATTTGTAAAAGAATCACTTAGTACCATTATTCTATTTAATTCCTACTTATCATTACACACTCTCATTATCCATACGATCTTGTTCATTTATCTTTCAAACTTGTCCAATTAACTTAACTCTTTCAAGTAATAACATGAATAAGAATGCTAAGACAAGTACAACTAAACGATAATTACAACGAGGAAAAATCATCAACAATGAACATTATTATTTTATTTTCCTCAAGACTCTGCCTCCATACGGTCATTCCAAATATTCGGTCAACCTCAACCAGATAAGATGCTTGCATATCTTCATCGTAACGAAGTCTCGGAAAGATTTTACTAAGAGTAATTAATTTTGTCAAAAAGATCAGAATGGTCATCTCACAAGCAATCATCACTTGATCATTGTAGTTATTACTTTTTGTTCCCGTGGCATTCTGATTCCTATGTGGATGCTTCTACAACAATCATTTCGGCTGTTGTTATCTACTTAGCAGCAATCATATATCGCAGAGGAGGCGTAAAATTGATATTGACTGATTTACCATTGAAATAGATGATATTTGTTTGGGTCACCAACTTCTGGCAGTGTCCGACAAACTTGGAAATTTAATAAATTGACGGCATCCACATATACAGTTTTCTCTTCCTCCAATGAAAGGCAATAGTCATAGGAGACAATGATACTTAGGAAAAGACAAACTGGAGATGTTGAGAAGGCTATTCACGGTTTAGCAGGATATTCATTTTCATTAATCTAGTTGTGGCATTTTGGAAGAGCATTGTGTGTTGGAAAAGGCTTGTTGCTATAAGTTTGAGGTATCTGGCTACATAGGAAGACGTGTTTAAATAGGTATAAAAGAGAATTATAATGGACTATATGATATACTGATTTAAAATCATGACTGTGATTTGTATCTACGGTAATTGTGTCTACCTTTCTTTCATTATGTTGTGCCGGTATCTATAATGGTGGCTTCTATCAAACAGTCCAAATGATTTATCTGTGTTTCCACTTCTTCATGTATGTTCACTTGTGTATTACTAACTATGTAAATATATGATGAAAATTTCCCTTACCATGATAGGGTTGAAGTGTGTTCTATTCGACCAAGACTGTGACGTAGAAAACCAATGGACAGCAGACTAGCTGGCAACCCTATCATTTGATTTCTGAAATTGATAGTTTACAGAAAAATACCTACTTCCATTCCTGCTGCAGAAGCATCGTGTTCAACCACAAAGGGTTTTGAGAAGTCTGGTGTGTCTTATCTGTAATTTCAAAGGACTGAAATCCTGAAAACACATTGCTGTATCTTGTAAACAATGTTTTTTTTGTAGCCTTTACACACAAAAATTGAAGTACCACTAGGTATGGAAAATTATACTAGCACTTGTAAATGAATGAAAGTAAATGAGTGAGAAAGCAAATTGCGGTGATCTTACAAAGAAGGTTGACAAACTTACTCTAGAGAAACCCAATGTGAGCAACTTGAAGCCGTGAAAGTACTTCTACAACATTGTCACAAATTTACCTTGCTCTGCAACTCGCTCAAACAACATACTGAACTTCTACATTCAGTTGTACAAGCACAATCTAACTCTAGATGTCTTTTACAAGTGCTCAAGGGGTTTATTTATTAAAAAGCATATTACCAAACAGACACAAAATAACCTAACCAATGTGCCATCTCAACAGATTGAATTTCCAACACCTCATCTTCTCTCCTGGGCAGTTGGCATTCAGCCTTGTTGCATTCAGAAAGATTTAGCATCTGCCCAATGTGCATGTTTATCCCTCTCTATAAGTAATAGGTTGAATGGTGTTGAAATACTTCAGGAAGATTTATTGGTAAGTTGGTAACCAAATTCATCACTCACCCATGTTTCATCAGAATAAGGTAAATTGAATGGGTCCCTGATGGACCAGAACATCCTCAGAACCTCATCCGTCTTGCTTTCAATCAGTCTTTCCATGTTTTATTAAGTCTTCATCATTCAGATTGTCTTTCTAAGTGATGTTGAGTGTTGTAATGGTCATACAAACTATTACCACTTATTACATATACATCAAAGTGATAAAAACTGAATATCAATTATCCACTTGAAATCATGTCTAAAACTGACATTGATAATAGCTGATTCTGTTAGCTTTGGAAAACTATTCTCAGCTTCTGGAGTAAAAGTCCTCCTTTATGACATTAGACAAAGGAGCTGTAAAATGAGCACATTTTTGATGTATCATCACTGGTGTCTAGCTAAGCCTAAAACCCTCTCAATTTATAGATATTCTTAGTATAAACCACTCAAATGACTACTTTTATTTCAGCAAGATCTACTTCACACTCTCTTCAGAAATTGCATGAACAAGATATTTGATCTCCTATTCCCAAAACACAACTTACATTTCCTACCATAGCACTTAGTTTCTTTCAAGATTGGTAATAATCAATCAACATTTTTGAGATACTCTTTACACGTTTAAACTGTCATAGAAGAATAGCAAGATGAAATTCCTTAAAATAGATATAAAATATTATTCATGGCAACTTGAAAGGCTTTTGGTCAATTGATTAACCCAAACAAGACAACCTTAAATTTGTATAGGCTTGCATGAATGCAGACAGTTGTTTTCAGAATGCCCTGAAATCCTCTATTAATTTGATATGATTACAATGGCAACACCACATTGGTAAAGAACATACCAACCTGTTTCATCCAGTGTTTTTTCGATGAAGGGCACAAGGAACTTATTTTTAATAGTCATTTCTTTTTATCCCCTCAAATTACTGCAAATACGATATGCAGCAATTGTTTCATACCAAAAGCTAGTTCAGAGCAAGAATTAGGAGTAATAACCCCTAGTTGTAGAAATTCTCATATCAATTGTTCTATTATAGTTTGTTTACAGTGTGGGTATCCATAAGGTTTAACATTTACTGGTCCAGAACCCAGTTCAATTTCGACGACATGTTCACGAATTTTTTTACATGGTAAGCCAACCTGAAAGTCTTGGAAAACAACCACATGTTAATTATTTATTTTCAATTCTTGCATACTATCAACCTTTTGTGAATAATAAATAGTACAGATTGATAGGATTTACCTTATGTGCCCCCGCTCGAGTTACAAGCTCGCGTGACTGTGCTCGGCCATGGATCTTTACAAGGAAATCTTCAACTTTTGTGTGCTGGGATCAATGGGTACGATGGTTTTAAAACCCTAAAAACTGTCGATTAGAGTGCCCTATGGCAAAATATGGAGTTTAGAAAGCTTTAAGTATGCTGATAAGAAAGCATCGACCAAAAATAAGGTTCCCAAACCTTTAAACTTTATACACCTTTTCAATGAAGACATTTTGTGTAACATTCAACAACCAATACGTTTCCATGAGGTCACATTTGTTTGAGGTGCCCTGTGAGCTTCACTAATCTGGTCTACGCTTGCATACTTTGCATACTTGGCTACCAGAGCATTTCTAACTATAATACAAAACTGAAACCGTTCTTTCCACACAGCATGGAAAAGATATTACATATCCAGTTGCTGGCACTAAAACAGTAAGAGATTGCAGTGTGAAGATAAACCTATTGTCAGATATATGAATGTTTAGTGGCTAAAGGAGAAAGAGAATTGCGATTACATACACTCAATGCCATGTAGAAATCTACTGTAGGTAATTACGACTAAGAGAGAAGGTGAACTACCGAAAACACATCATGGCATCTACGAATTAGAATCCTCATAAAGGTGATGTCCTTTGAATGTAACCTGGGGAAACAGTTACTAAGCTATTGGAGGGCGGTGGGGAAATTGTAAGGCAAATTCCATTTGTTACAAACCCAATGATTTACATCTAAATCCGCCCACAGAAATTACACATTTGCAGAAGTGACAGAAAGTTCCAGCAGAAAACCATTTAACCAAAAATCATTTCGTTTGCAGATAAAGAAGCAATCAACCAACAAGCTCAGATGCAGAGAAAAAGAAACAACGAAAAAAGGTTAAGCATTCCAAGGAACCTGGCTATGATGTCGGATCGACGAGTCTGCTTCAATTGCTGCAGATGCAAGCTTCTTATTCTAGCCTTCCTCCCTTTTCTTTCACCTGTAATGCTGTCCTTAATGCCTCTACCGCTTTTCTTTTATAACACAGTCTCTCTCATCTACCAAGGAGCTTGGCACGTGATCCCGTGCATCTCTCCTCTCTAATTATATTTTTATTTTATTTTATTATTATTATTATTTTAAATGTAAGCACATAATTTCTGACAAAATCTAATTTCTTTAATGCCGACCAACTATATTGTTATTAATGAAATTGTACTATTTTGTCAATCTATAATTTTGTAACTATATTTTAATTTATTTTATTAATCAAGTTGTAAATCACAATTTACAACATGATTACAACTATTTATTTATTTAAATATTTATTATAAATAATATTATATTGAACAATACAAAATTTCTTACAACTTTATTTAACAACTACACTTCTAATAAAATAATAATTTATTTATAACGATAATCAACAACTAACGACATTATGCTCATTTATCAACATTTATATTCTTTCGTATAATGATTCTAATTAAAGCACAACACTACCATACACACTTAGACACCTTCGAACCTAATTAGACTCCAAGGTACAGTATTACCTGATAGCAAGACATGATCGAACGACAACCAATAACCACAAGGGTAAACTGACGACCAAGGAATCACTGACTAGGGACCTCACGTTAACTCCAACCAACTAATCCATTGGTGAAGGCATGCTCAGACCTGGTAATCAGGTGGAGTCGATGCCTAGTACCTGCATCCTGCAGCAATGCACGGTTAACCATAACAAAATATATATATCCACATGCAGTCCTGTAGTGAATGGAAATCGCAGTGGGGTAGGGTACTCGAGAGTGAGTAATACAACACTGTTCCATTCACGTTTATGAATAAACAATTAACTATGTTGAACAAGATATCTGATATTAATCAACAACATAAAACATTCAATCCTCTTACAATCCAATATCGCAATTAACATCAAAACATCTGTAACATCTAGTTTATTTATCAAATTGTAAAACATAAGATAATAGAATCCAACATCAACATCTGTTATCATCACAATTGGGTCCATAATAAAGTAAAAAGATAACAAGAGATCCATCATCTACGGTCTAAGATACTATCATAAAATCTAATACTACTGAACAAACATCAGTCTAACAGACGACAAGTTGAGGGGCACTACAGGTTTAACACACACATAAGATGTGCCCCCTTCTTCGTCTTGCTCACAGCCTGCTAACCTGGAATCCTATTCCCGCAATGTATAATGCTTGATTACTTCCTCCTTCTTGTGTCTTTTATTTAGTTTTTACGGGTTTGTATACAATGCAAAGGGTAGTTTCAACCAACACACCCTTTTAAAAAATAATTAGATTTCAATATCTTGTGAAAACTCTAGTAACTATTTATTACATTTATTTTATTACATTAATTCTATTTTACTTTCTATACTTCATGGGGAAAAAGTCTCATAAGAATTCTCCCCCTATTGTTTAGCTACTGCCCTCAGTAGTTCGATGATTTTCTGTATCACACATATAAATAGAACAACTTTTAGCTAAGTAATGATGGATGTGACACTATTAGTATCACAATAAATATATTTTTGTTTAATTTCATCTATAATTATATTTCTCAAAATTTAGATCCTCTTAATAACTCTTTTATTTTAATTGAAACCACAATTAGATCACATAGAAGTACTTTGTTAATCAATAATAGGATTAGAACTATAAGTACATTTTCACATGAAATAGTTCAAGAATTTGTACTTGAGAAGCTAATACAATAAATCTCCTATCAAATAATCCTTTAAATTTGGTCATTAATGTGTAACCTTATCTTTAATACAAATATTTTAATGTTGTATGTGTCACTTCAACATAAAATAAAGAAAAGTATTATCAATGCAATCACATAGTACTTATCTAGTGAATGACATACATATCCCATACTATGTAGTCACTCATCACTGAGTACTATATACTCAAAATACATTCAAAGATGATATTCATGAATTCCGGACTACATGAATATCCTCCTTTCATATACCAAATACAATTGGATAGCAATAAATACATCAAAACATTTACAAGGTTATTGGGTTGATCAAGTCCAATGACGAAGTACAATAAAACAAAGATGCAACAAAACAATCTTACAAGGAAACATAAGCAACATACATCAATGACTATTACCATCATAAAGTACTTCATAGAGAAACACTAGGTCTGATATTTCCTTTAAGTAACTGAATATCTTTCTTCATCTTTTGCATCTTGATTAATCTCAAAACCATCTAATTATGACTTCCTAAAATAATTAAAGACACAATTCAAGGTCTTTTGATTTATTTTCCAAACCCAAATCCCCAAACAATATTTAAAACCTCAATATTTCAGAAGATGGGTTACCAGTAGTTATGATCAGGGATTTTTTTTTTCATCTTGTACCTTTCCTTGGGGTTATATTTTAATCTTATATAGTAAGCTCATAGGAATTTTGATTAAATATCCATGTGCCTAGGATGTGTAAGATGATTAGATTTTTATTCATAACAATGAGCTCAAAAATTTTATTGCTGATGAATTTTAATAACTTTGATGTGTTTCTAGAAGTTTGACAACATAAGAAAATTCACTAAAATTTTCTATGAAATATAAAACATGTTGAAGTTTTAAACATTAAATAAAATAGCTCTTTTCCAAATAACTTCTTGAAGAACTTACGTACAAAAAGTTTTTATTTAATCTAAGAATGGATTAAGTTTTTGACTGGCTCTCCCCCTGTGAATTCTAACATGTCCTCATAGTAGATACTAAGATAATCTATGTGAAAATAATCCTGGAACCTATGTGTTATGGGTCCACTAATTTCTAATGCATGTACTACCTTGACCAGTTGGAGAGTGACATCTAAACATATGATACCATGAAAATACTAACACTATTAGCCACCTCACTACCAACTATAGAATTCCTATGTGAGTGGACACATGTGGATTAAAGGTCACATGTAATGATCACCCATCTCGATCATTTCATACAACTTGTGGATGGTTGATCACATAAGTTACTCATGAGTCCCAACTACAACAAGTCAATGACTTACTAGATCATAAAGTACATAGTTTATATAAAATCTTAGACATGAAATAATAGTCCACCATGAAGTAGACCTTGAAGTTTAAGATCGTATACAAGGACTACAAAATTAAAATAAAGAGCCAAAAGTTGTGCATCTCAAAGTAAGGGCCAATAGGTCATTGCTAACTTTCTACTAACTATTACAAGCCAAATTGGTGCACACTTGTTTAGATTTGTGTGCTATGTTGTTGTCTTTACAGACATGCCATCATGTATTTGCATATGATAGAGTAATCATTGGAGAGCAATATACTTATTGTAGAATTATCAAGGCATACATCAACATATATCATCTCAGATATCTCCCTAAAGGAGAATAAATTTTTGTCTAGCCACTATCCCAAATGGTGTCTCTAAACACTACTCCATTTCAAACTTAGGTGGAATGAGTTTAAACATATCTATTATTATCTTTAATTCTCTATGGATTCACTTTTGCAAGTCCAAGTTCAATCCTATTTGCTAGATCAATTTCATAAACACATATTTAAACCCAAGAAAAGTACAAGCAATCCACAAATTCTAAGGAATTAACATTTTTGTGAGATATTCCTACCTAGAATCCAACTAAATATTGCATTTTATTTGTTTAAATTTTGTAAATTTAATCCTACATTTATTGTTCTAATCCTAACTCTTAATCTTAAGGCTTATCATTGTTCTTTATTTGTTGTAAGAGATAATTTATCACAAGTTATAATTTCACCTTGCTTAAAATGAAGTCACTAGCATTATAATCGACTAGTCCAGAAGCTACTATTATGAAGAATAATAAATAACCAACATAAAAATTGCATGTTTATAGAACAATTAAACATAATTTGTTTTTTAATATCTTTATTATTTTTTCTCTTGGGGGACACACTACTTCCATGATAAACCATGAGGCATCAATTATTACACACAGCATTATAGTTAATCATGATCTAGTAATAAAAATAATAATAATTCAAAACTAGATCGATATAAGAAGAATGGATATATGCGTCTATCCTAAATAGATGTTGACCAAATAAGGGGATCTAATATTGGCCTTGCCTAAGTATAGACAATATCTAAAGCACAGATAATATGGCGATGAAAAAAAGACAAGTTGGACAATAATCCCAAAAGAACTTATCAATACCTAAATACTAGATAAATGTCTTGCACATATGTTGAAGGTAGTCACATTATTCATACCACTACTCCAAACATTCCTCCTCAGTGGATGTCCTAATCTAACAAATAATAAATATTTAAATCTTTAGGTGTTACTTTGAGAACTTTGTGTAATGTGTATTTATATGAATACTGGTAATATTTAATGGATTTATGTCTACATTTGAGGATCTTAATTGATGTTGGTGGTGTAGCCAACTTTAATTTCCAGCACTTACAATGTTGGAAGTTTAGGATTGAAAATGTGAAATTGTATGGCACCTTGATTTGATTGAATTATGCCAATATATTGATCCACAAGTAATTCTCTTCAAGTGGTCATCATTAAGCTCATTAGCCAATTTATCTTTTGAATAAAAATACTATTGAGTTCAATGTTAGAATCAGCATCAACCTCTATGGGGTGATCATCTACCCTGGGTTTCTTGTTTCTATTGTAATTTCTCCTAGACTTTAGTTATTCTAGATTTTTATTTTATTTTAATGGACTCTATTGTTTGTTGATAAAGAATATAGAACATGTATAAATAACCAACTCTTGGAATAATTCTTAAAAAAACATGTTCTCCTTCATTTGCCGATCTCAAGGGATTCTTGACTACATATATACCATATATTGCGATTTCATAATCATTGAACTGTATATTTTCACTCTCATGGTGTTCATTCTCTCCTTATTAAAGATATTTATTTAAAGTAAACTCTTCATTTTAAGTCCATATCCAAATGACTCCTTTTCCAAATCTAGTAATGTGAATTATTTACAACCTACTTTTCCAAATTTATTTAAAAACATTCCTACACCCTTCATGTGTTGAATTCCAAAGGTAAGTGCATCATCTATGTCTAGATAATGATTCTACAACACTTCTTCTCAACCCATGTTTACATCTAGAGGTGGGAACATTTCTATACATCCCACGTTTTCATCTTGAGTTATGAATATTTTATGAACCACCCACTTTTGGTGGGCTACTACAATGAATAATTAAGGTATTCACATCCGTATTTGCCATATTTGATTGTCTGTATTGGTCTAACCACAGTTCATGATCAAATTAGACTGATTCCATACCAATTGTATTGTATCATCGTTTTGAAGATTAGCACTCAAATCACAATATTCTTTATTCTTTTCTCACATATGTTGATTTTGGGAATAGGACCATGTCAAAGGTGATGAATCTTAGTATGAGAAAAGATTATTGATTTTTTCTTTTTTTGGTTATGCACAAGATAATCTGATAGATTACGAATTTGGTGTCTATGAAAAGGATAATGCACAATGTGAAGAGACACATTAGTTTTGTCTTATTACCACATAGATTAGTTATTCTGGTCATGTATGTTATAGCCATTAGATTTCTTGATATGCCAACATGGCTTCTACCACACTGCAAATACTTTATCTAATTTTTTTTTAGGGTTTCTCATGTTTTCAAGTGGTGCAGGATGTGACATGGCAGGAGTCACTACTGACGTGAGCGATGATGAATCCAAGTTTAAGGTGGTGGCAAGGTTTATAGTGACAATCCAGACTCCACGTTGGGGAATAATAAGTAGGTGGGCAGTTTGGCTCAGTACAGAGTCATGAACTAGCATCTAGTGGCCTTCAAGCTAAGCAATTTATCCTTCCAAGAAGCTACAGTTTGCTACTTTCTCTTCTAACTTTTAACTGTTGAAGTGGATGATATTTTAGAATCATTCATTTTTACAAAGGCCAAACAATATTTATTGTCTGCAGCCTCACAATATAATTGGTAAATCATGTGTACAAATCTTCTATAATTGTTTCCACTTGCAGCACAGGGAAACTTCCTCAAAAATAATCTTCTTGTAACAATAGTACGGTTATGCATCTATCAGTTAGGCACTTTAATGAAATTATTTAATTGCCTCATTTATCTGTCATTCACAGCTTTATTATGGACAAGAAAATCTTGATTGAATCCCTTTTAAGGGGACAAAAGGAAATGAACTTATATGAATAAAAACATCTTATGCACAGCCAATCTAGGAAGCTTAAAAGGATTCCAACTCAAGTGAGATTGGGTGATTTTAACTTGGAGTATATATTAAAGAATATGCATGCTTGTGAAAATATGTCAAGTTATGAAGAAACACAATGTTCAAGAAATGAAAATTATGAAACGATGTCTTGAATATGAGTAAATAGTTTAGAAGTTCCCCCTGAACACATCTCCTAGCTACAATATTGTTGCATGAAATGTTTTCCAAGAGGTTTTTCAGAAATGACACTAATGACACTATGATAATTTATTTATTTTTAATTAGGTTTTGTTATAAAATACCTTGACATGTTCTAGATGATCAGTAGATCCAAGATTTAAGATTGCAATGATGTTCTAGCAGCATGATTTAGGATTCAGAATAGGTTTCTTTTAATTGATTATCACATTTGAGCATTGTTGATGGGCTTGTATCAATGAACACTTCACTGTATAAAAGTATTTCTGAAGACCAAAGTTGGATTGGGCAATTGTTTTCAACATATATGTCAACATTTGTAGATCGTGGATTTTGGTTTTGCTACGAATTGGTAGTTGGGATATGAACCTTAATTTGAGTCACAACATACTTTACATTGATGTTATACAAACAATGGATTTTGCCTAGTTGGGATGTGTAAATAAATGTCGTGTTGGCCAAGCTTAATCTGAAGGGAAGGTATATGTATTAAATATTTCAGAAAGTTTTGAGAGAAAATTTTAATCACAGATTTAAAGTAATGTATATTTGTTAAGGTAAAATTCTGCATTCTTCAAATAATAAAGTATTTATATTAATTCAAATGAACTTAATCCCAAAATGAAATTTCATTTGGAATTTTATTTCTTTCTATACAGTGAATTTGTTGGTAAGAAAATTAGAAGAGGTAAAAGTTCGGTAAAAAGTGTTTCTAGTGATCTAATTAATTTTATTCAAAGATTAAATATGGATAAAAAAAGATTTATTTAGAATATACTCATATTTAACCTTTATCATAATATTTTGCAAAAAATAAGAGGATGAAAGAATTAAATTAAATTATTTAACAACAAATCTATTTTTTTCCACATTGATAATTTTCAATAATACCAATGATATTATTAATTAAAACAAATGATGTTATTAATTAAGAGAAAATTAAGGTCAAAGCATTATCAATAATATCAATATCAAAAGATTAATAATAAAATTATTATTCAATGCAACATAAACCCTAAATTACGAAATAACTATTATTATATATTTATTTTATTTTTGTTTTCCTTATAGTTTAATTTCTAATGTGCAAACAAATGTAGAGTACAATAAGGATCAAAGGCTCTGATACCTAATGTAATGATTCAAATTACCAAAACATAGTAGATCACTTCCCATGTATCAAAATAGATAATTATATGGCTGATTCATTAATTATACTTAAATGCAATAATGTGTTTAAAATGAAACAGTGAACATACATTTATCAAATTAGGATTAAAATGCACAACGGAATATAATCTAACTTATAAAGAAACAATTTAACAAATAATTGTATTAATTCAATCTCAACAATTAGTATAACTAAGAAACAATACTTATCTGTATATAATTAGCAAGAATCCAAAGAGATTGCTGGAATGGACCTTGGTTCAGCCTCTTTCATCTATGAGCAATCTGGGAGAAATAAGCGTACTTTGCCGCTCTACACGAGTGCTGGTTCCTCTGGAACAATGCTCAACACCGTACAATACCCAAGCCCTAGCCAGGACAGTCCTGAGTGTACTTCTGTACCCCAGGTTGGACACACACATAAGATGTGCCCCCTTCTCCGTCTTGCCCACAGCCTGCTAACCTGGAATCCTATTCCCGCAATGTATAATGCTTGATTACTTCCTCCTTCTTGTGTCTTTTATTTAGTTTTCATGGGTTTTTATACAATGCAAAGGGTAGTTTCAACCAACACACCCTTTTAAAAAATAATTACATTTCAATATCCCATGAAAACTCTAATAACTATTTATTACATTTATTTTATTACATTAATTCTGTTTTACTTTCTTTTCTTCATGGGGAAAAAGTCTCATAACACTTAAAGTATAAGAAAGAGGACCTTCTCTCTTTGTTGGGTTTGTTCATACAACCATTATGATAATAGAAACTTATATAGCCTCTAAAATTGGTGAAAATCTCTAGAGGATATAGTGAAAATCTCTAAAATTCGCTGCTGGAGTGCTCTACCACTTAGCTACTGGCCCCTCTTGGGCTAGTCCATCATCGGTCGAAGTGTGGCTTATTTCCAACACCGACACCCCCCCTTAAGCCACACCTCTCGTGTGCTTGTGGCTCCTAGCCTGGGCCTGGCTCTGATACCATGTTAGTTTTTAGGATCATAAATGTAAGCAATCAGAAAATGCAACACATAAGACAATAAACACAACAGGTACCATGGGAAAACCCTCCTACTCGAGGGAGAAAAACTCAACAAATATATCTTTTATATATTTAAGGACTAAGAGCAGAAATCTACTTACAACTTAGGCGCAACACAAGGCCAAATTTGATACAATGAATAATAGCACCTCTCCTAGATGCAAAGATACAAATGAATATGTTTCTCCTTGAAATCTACTCTGCTGCTAAAGGAATGACCAAACTTCTGCTGGAGGTGTAAATGAAGTGATTGAATTGAAGTATATATACAAATCAAGGTGACTCTTCATATGCATCGGCATCCCTTCATATGCTTTGGTGTCTCTTCATATGCTTTGGTGTCTCTTCATATGTGACTTTTCATTATTTAGATTTGGGAGAAGGATATCTCCCGCCACTAAAACATCAACACTCCCTCTTAGCTAGGGAGGTATCCTTCTAGATATCCATGTCATGGAGTCTCTCAACATGACATCCACAATGGCTACACCCATTAGTGAGAAGAATTTATCACAGAATCACTCAATGTGATATCATCATGGAGTCACTCAACATGATGTTCACCATGGCTACTCCCATATGTGGAAAGGAACATGTGCACAAGTGTCCATCATAGAGTCACTCAACGTGATGTCATCATGGAGTCTCTCAACATGACGTCCACCATGGCTACTCCTAGAGGGTGGAAAGAAACATGTGTGCAAGTGCCCATCACTGAGTCACTCAACGTGATGTCTTCATGGAGTCTCTCAACATGACGTCCACCATGGCTACTCCCAGAGGGTGCATAAACACAAGTACAAGAGAATCATCATGGAGTCTCTCAACGTGATGTTCATAATGGCTACTCCCATTAGTGGAAAAAATACATCGTCATGGAGTCACTCAACATGATGTCCACCATGGATCCTCCCAGAGGGTGGAAAGAACCACATCTCCGTCTCAGAGATGGACAAGGGCTTGCACCTCATATTTCCCCATCACAAAGAATATACACTACAAGGGCTTTCACCTCATACTTCTCTGTCACAGAGAAATATACACTACAAGGGCTTTCACCTCATACTTCTCCATCATAGAGAAATATACACTGCAAGGGCTTTCACCTCATACTTCTCTGTCACAGAGAAATATACACTACAATGGCTTTCACCTCATACTTCTCCATCACAGAGAAATATACACTACAAGGGCTTTCACCACATACTTCTCCATCATAGAGAAATATACACTGCAAGGGCTTTCACCTCATACTTCTCTGTCATAGAGAAATATACACTACAAGGGCTTTCACCTCATATTTCTCTATCACAGAGAAATATACATTGAAACAAATCTTCATGATGATGTGACTCCCTCTGAAGCTCCAAGTACTTGCATCAACCTTCTGGCCTCCTCATCCAAGATTGCCTGCAATGCTTGTCTTAGAGGAATGGTTTTCAATGCACGCCTCTGGCACTACTGACTTGTGAGAGTTTAGGACTGTACTCCTTGATCTCATCCTAGATCACCCTATTATGAATACATTTGCGGAGCTACCAACGTCAAATTTGGATTGACAGTCTTGTTCAATTCTATTCTTAGCAACTGAAGAGGTCTTCCAAGCACTGCAAACTTCACTTCTTCTTAGTGAGTCACAAAACTCCCTCTTGATCCCTACCTCAGAGATTGCAAGGAAATCCTCTCAAAGTGAACTCCCCTCCATTGACTGATATCAGAGCCTTATTCCTTTTCCCCAACATGCTCTCAACTCATGCCTTGAATTCTCAGAATTTAACTCCCTCTGAATGTCATTTCCTCCTCTTCAAAGTATCTGATCGCAATGACAATCTGTAAGGATTCTCCATTGTTTAGTGTCTTAATCTTTCTCAATCTTCTTTGCTGACCCAACCTTGTGCCCTCGAGAGATGTCTCCAGTGAAGTTATGTGCCACCAACTCAGTCCGATGGCTGCAAGCTATGACTCCATGATTGTTCATTTCTCCAACCAGCATGCCTTCCTCATAGGATGCCTCAAGATCTTCCTCCCTTTGAATTCCTTATGTAGTCTCTCATCATCCTTTTGCTCCTCAATCCATCCTGGAAGCATTTTAGAGAGATTACTAATAGTTCATAGAATCAAACTACCCCAAAGAGAAATATTCAGACCAATGCTAGAAGCATACTATTCCCAATGTTAGTGCATGAATTAGCTACATCATTATTCAAAGGTACACACATAAAATACTTATCTCTTTATTGTGACGCTCTTTTCACTTCATCTTCATTCGTTGCCTTTGTTGCATCTGTCCACCTATTGGCTGCAACATATATGCTTGACAACAACACATAATTTTTCCTATAATTTCTTTCCAATTGCTTCTAATGTCTTCTTCTAAACCATGCATACAAGCAAGAATTTTTTTTTTAAGATCAGTTGTGGGTGTCACCAATACATGAACATTCTTCCCAACCACAGTCATTACGCCCATTGTGTTCTCAGGATTTGATAGTTGTGTTATGTTGAAACAACGAAGCATTTTCAGAGAAAATGGGGTGGAATACCACAAGAAGCCCTTCATGAGACTGATCCTACACAACGTATTTCAGACAAGTAGTAGTAAGAATGAGTCTTCTTCCATTTGCCTTGTGCGGTGGCCAAAATGAAGTAATCGTCGTTGTCTCCACTCGATGTCACTATCATTGAAGTAGCCAAAGACAGGAGGATCACCAGTGAATGGCCATTGTGAATGTGGCTTCTAACAAATTTATCTTCGCAACTATTTCAGAAATACTCTTTTTACTATAAGCCTATAGTTTGTGAGTTTTGCCTAGGCATTTCATTATCCAAGAAATTCCACAAACAATTCACATACCTTCTCTATCATTCAGGCTGCACCTATTTCTTTGGCATTGTGTCAAACAACTCACGTGGTTTGTTGATGCTTCACTGGCATGGCATTTCAAAAATTTCACATACTTATCTTTCTTTGGCTTTGAATAACTTGTCAGTCGCAATCTTGCAAAGAACATATTTTTAATCTGTGAGAAGAATGGCATTCATCTTGAGCAAGACCATGTGACGGCATGCATCAGAGACTTTTGTGTCCTCTGAAAAAGTCAGTGCCCTTGACAATCTCAGCCTCCTAACAGTCCTCTCACCTTGTGGATATTGTTGTATGAGTTATTTGCAATACATCTATGTAGGCCACAACAAATCCATCTTTATCAACAATCTGAAGATGCAAAAGATTTCACATCATGCATGATGTGCAGTGCATCAACAATTGTTGTGTCTATAGTTGCACACTCTAGATTTCGAGTCATTACCTTATCTACAAGAGTCGACTTTGCAGAAAGGTTTAATACAACAACCCGTTCACCATCTTCTCTTTCTGCACAAATTCTCCTTCAAAGATCTGCCCTTAGGTCTGAAAAGTTGACTTGACTCCTTAAACAAATCTAATCAGATCTTTTCTTAGACCTACTCTGATACCATGTTGAGACATGAACAAGCTAGGACTCGAACCTAGGACCTTCCATTTGCTGCTGGAGTGCTCTACCACTGAGCTACTGGCCCCTCTTGGACCAGTCCATCGTCGGTCTGGGTGTGGCTTATTTCCAACACCAACAAAAGGTAGGGATAAATCATTAAAAATCTGATCGATTTGCTTCTTCAAAGTGGTAGCCCGAGTAACTAAAGGTTTTATTTGTGCATCTTTGTTCTTGTACAAATTTTATTCTCCTCCAAAGGTGGAGTGGCGACTCCATTAAATAACCTAGAAAGAAATTGCAAAATAGTTGGGAGAAGATCGGTCTTCA
Organism: Cunninghamia lanceolata; assembly: GCA_027924645.1. Classification (NCBI taxonomy): domain Eukaryota; kingdom Viridiplantae; phylum Streptophyta; class Pinopsida; order Cupressales; family Cupressaceae; genus Cunninghamia; species Cunninghamia lanceolata. Next base: position 10,511,036 of record BSBN01000130.1, on the reverse strand, counting down.
AAAATAATCCAACTTGAACCTAACCGTCGAGTTAGAACGAAGAGCAAATACAGCATAACGATGAATACTTACACACAGTACGCTGTAAATCGAACGATTGCCACTTAGCTTGCGAATAACGAAGCCGACAAAGTTAAAAGAATAACGTAGAAAATCTGAAGCGATGAGATAAGTTTCGTTACGTACAGCAAGTTGCAAACAGTTCTGTTGTCGAGAATGTGCGGACAACCCTTTATAAGCAATCGCAGCTACATTGGGTGCAGTTTTGCTTTTTCGACGACAATAACAGCATAACACCAGGAATAATGCAAGGACAATGATTCAAATACAGAAGTTTACAATGAAACTGAAACCATCGAAAGAGCTCAAAACATTTAAAATTCTGCATAAAACGTGAAACATTTTTATTGTAATAGGTGTATATCGTTAGTTGAGTAATTTTTGGTTACTATCTTATGAAGGATTTAGCATTTGGGGCAATCCTGATAATTAGATTTACTAAGTGTAGAACGAAGATTAGATGTTGTGAATAGACAGAATCAATGATATAGTGTCGTGTAGTCGACATTATGTTTAGGAGTTGAATTACTTATTTAGGCTCGTTGCATTTAGCTTGGCTTAAACAACACACTAAGCTTTGACTTGCTTAGGTGGCTGGTGGGCCCTTTTTCTTACTCTGTTTTGTTAATGTGTTAATAAGAGAAGGGGCCCACCAGCCACCTAAGCACGTCAAAGTTTAGTGTGTGCTGTTTAAGCCCAGCCATTGCATTTGATGTATGATGCTGATACTAGTGAATAGTATCATTTTGGCTTAAAATGAATTCTTGGTTTTTGTGAACATTCGTCATGTTGATTGGAACATGGAAAACATAGCAAATGTTTGGTTCATTCCATTTTTAAACAGCACTTGTATAGAGGTTGTTATACCTTGGTTGGTGATGAGCTTGCGATAAGCTCATTTTGGCCTAGCCCTCCATTTGTCTTGGTTTGCATGACCTTGTCTCTTGCCTTATAAAGTTGGAACATAGTGCTTAGGGTTATTCATGTTTGCAGGCATGTCAAGGATCCCTTGGCTAGCTCAAAAATCAAATCTGAAATTCATGTTTGTAGGCATGTCAAGGATCCCTTAGTTAGCCGACAATCAAATTTGGAACCTTCGGGACCCTAAGATTCAAAAACTAGGTTGCTTGCTCTGGTAGGTCACTATTTTACTTTGGATTACTTGACCTAGAATAAGGGGTGATTTGGGGCTTACTTATTTTACCAGGAGCAACCCTAGGGGTGACCTAGACTAGTGAAAGGGGCAACTTAGACTAATGAAAGTGGCGACCCTTAGACAATGGGCATTTCCTAAATTCTTTTGGGAAAACTTTCTAAGTTAAAGTTGATCTTTCATATGTCTAGCTTTACTTCCTACCATCTGATTTTCTAGATGTATGAGTTACTTTGTAATTTACTCACTCCTTTGTGTTGGTATGTATGCCTTTGTCTTAAAGAAACTAGTCAACAATTTAATTGGTTGAGGTTTTGGATCTCTCAATTGACCTACCTCTTGTGTAGGTAATCCTAGTGTTTAAATGTCACTCCCACATCCTTTTGGATGTTGGTTATGTCATCTTGGGATGTGTAATGAAGTGGTGTGTCGCTCTCATTATCATCCTTATGTTCATGAGAGAATGAGATTGTGGAGTAGAGTCTAAGTTCCAATGTTAGAGGAAACTATATCCTCTTGTAGGGTCATTATGGTGAAGTTGCCACACAACATGGTTAAGGATTCTACTTCAGTTGCCATTCTTCATGTGCATTGGTATATCATACTTTGAGTGTCATTGTGGTTTTTCATGCAATCTCAAGTGTGTAGATGTGTAATGTGGCTTATTGATGTCATATTTAGATCATAATAAAATGTTTATCTATCATTTGACCACTCATGTCTTGGGAATAAACTTCAAGAATCACATTTGGTATTAGAGCTCAAGTTGCAACACTAGGAGTTGTAGATTATGTTGTGTTTGTGTGTGGGTCTTGTGCATGTTTAGTGGAGCTTTCATGTGGCCTTGCTACCTAATTACTCGAGGACCCTTGAGTCAAATTATGATGGCTCAACTAGAGAGCAATTTCCTTAGATGATAGCTAAATAAGGATTTTATATCTTAGATGACCTGAGGCAAGTGCTTTAACATATATCACCTCATTTGACTGTATAGTCACACCTAGTGGGGTGTCATCCCATTGGTGGATGTAGTGATGTTCTGATCATGTATATGGCCTTTGTTGATGGTGTCCCTCTACCATCTAGGGTTCTATAGTAAGTGCAAAGGCTTAGGCCTCATGAGGGATCCAAGGGGGTTGAGCATAGACCTTCCAACGGTGATCTTACTCCTCATGGTCAGTTGGAGTTGTTTCTCAACCTTAGTAGGTACCTCCAAGAGGTATGCCTAGTGTTAGTTTTCTCATATTGAGTAAAAAAGACAACACGTCGGAGTGATTTTAGGTATCATTAGCTAGCTAGAGGTGGTCAAGCCATCCCCATTGACATGGGCTACTAGTAGTTGGGTAGATCACAATCTATGTAGCCTTGGATTGTTGGACCATGGTATATTTGTTGTCAAATTAGACTTATTGTTCAATTCTATCAAAACAATCCATAAAAAATTGGTGGTCAAGATAGAACTACATTTCACCCATTTGTGCGCAAGTAATAGTCCATTGGTATTTGTGGATATATTGCTATTTTTTTATTATATGTGGCTACTTGTGTTTTGGATAATGTTACTATCTTTGCGATGCTTGGAGAAAGTATTTACCCTATAACATAGTTTTACTATTTGGATAAAATCTTAATTAATTGATTAATATTAAATAAATGTTTTATTAACTAAACTATCACATAGGATTAGCATTATATTTATTTCTTTGTTAAATGATATGGACCATGAAAAATTTCTACCCTTTCACAGATCAAGATTTTGATAAAAGGTTAGTGAATTTAATGGGCCATCATATTTCATTTTGATTTTGCATTAATTCAATTTATGAAATGAAGGTAAAAAAAACATTGAAATTGAAACTAAAATTATAAAATTAACATTGCAAATCATATAGAATGCTAAAATATTTTAATGAACATTCTTGCCCTCATGGCTAGACCTTTTACCTTCTCAGAGAAAAAAATTGGCTTTGCATCAATGGAAGAAATGTAAAGATTGTTAGTGTGATGGCTCTTATTTTCCCAAATAAGGAAAGACAAAGGCCTTAAAGTACAACTCTCTATTGGCTACTGCCTCTATGTCCCTTTGTTTTCCTTGCAACCAAATAAGACACTTTGTGATTTGATATCCATATTTAATATCTTTGAAAGACTTATAAATATGTGATATTTTTAATTGACCTCACATGACCTAATGGAATCTATTCTAAATTTTTTGTTGGGCATTGTAGTGGATTTTCCACTATAGGTGACTAATATTTATTTAGCCTTACTCTTATATATGTTGTTTGCATACTTATAATCTTTTATTCTTAAAAAAAAAAATATTGTATTTAATCTATTGTGAGTGGCATTTAGAATATAAGGCTAGGGATATTAGCTTCCCCATGTGCCGTTTGATTTGTCAGTTCATAGATTTCATGGACAATGGTTTATGAGGTTTGCAATGAAAGAGTCAAGTAGAAAAGTGTTAGACCCTTGCCAAAGTTGTCCCAAGTTTCAAGTGGGGCCTGTGAGACCTTCAAGAAAAAATGAAGATAGTGTGCTAAACCATGTGGTGTCATTGTAGGAGTTTATAAAAGATTAAGAGATGTTAACATCATGCTTCTCCATGCATAGTCTAATTCACTAACTTGTGAATTTCATCCAATAGCCCACCTAGCCATATGGTTGCAAATGGTTGAGTAAATATAAATACCCCTCAATAGAGCTAATTAATTCTAGATCCTTTTATCATGATGCATGATTCAAAGATAGTACAATCAAAATTAATAATAACAATGATAAATATCTACTTCTATTCAATTCCTAGATTCCCTATAATCAAATATCCTACTCACCAAACATTGCTACTATAAATCATAGCTGGTGTGAGACATTATTGTGGCCCCTCAAATGTGCCAAGAGATCATTCACAGCAAATGAATTAAAGAAGTCACAAACTCCATCAAGGATGGTGGACATCATGATAATTGATTTTAATGTCCTTAAGGTAGATATTTTGAGAGGATGATGAATCAACACTTAGATCTTAATTGATTCCTTTTTGAAAAGATAATATTTTGTAGCTGGGCCTATTGGCCTAATGTATTAGCTTCTCTTTTTTCATGTTTAGCACTAGACGACCTTTGTATATATTTTATTGTGAGAAACTATTTCCTATCATTATGATCTTAAATAGAATTAATGTAATCATCATTTTATGAGATTGTTATTCCACAAATTTTGACTCCTCACTATTCTGCATGAAATATTGTGGTTACTATTATGTTGTAGATTGTGCTCCTTGGTTGTACAATCACAATTTCACTATGTTTAGCACCTCCCTTTAGTGATCCGAAGCCTACTCCATTTTTAGGTCTACTCTAAAGTCATGATTTGGCCTTGATTTCATTGGAATGTCACAATTCTAGTTAAAGTTTGGTCTTGACCCAAAAACTAATTGTACATTTGGAGTAACTAGCTCTATATAAAATGTGGTCTTGTAACTTAATTTTCCCAAAGAGCCTAGGGCTCTTAGAGCCTTGGTCCCTCCCATGTTTTTAAGGAGGCAAATTAAGTCCACAAGTTAGCCTTTGTGTTGGTTAAGCTTGCCCTAGACTCAAATTTGGTTTTTTGTGTGTGTTGTCAGCTATTTAATTTGAATTATTCATTTCTAGCACCTTGTATATAAGCAAGTGACCTGTTCATTTGAAACTAGATGTGATCTGCATTTGATGTTGGAATACAATCTCTCTATGCACTATTATGTTCTTGAATTATTACAGGTTACCATTGATCAAGTTGAAAGGACTTTTCTCTCTTGGAAGGATTTGTGAAGGCTAGGAAGTGACATCTTGAGTCTATCTCATTGTTCCTAGGTTGAAGAACTTTACATGATTGGGAGAAGGGTTGGAACCACCAAGTAGAGCTTGGCTTGAGTACCCTCCTAGGGTATGGTTGCATTACCTTCTTATTCAGCAAACCTTCTGTGAATCCTCATCCTTGAGGTGATGTTATATGTTTCCTTGAGTGGAAGATCTATTTTATCATCCTATCATATTTTCTTGTCATCTATGGTTAGTGTTTGATATATTTGATTAGATCTAGCATGTTACTACTCACACTTAGGGTCTCTAAGCACACAAAACATCTTTTTCTAATCTTGGCTATCCATGAGGTAGGAACAACGAAACAAGGGCTTGATTGATGCAAACTCCTATATAGCCACAACACTTTTTACCTTATTTTGTGTGTACAGGTTGATTTTACAGGTTTGAAAAGACACCAAACGGAGAGAAGATTGATTTTATAGTTATAAGTTGGGTGAAGTTCCATGTTTTTGGAAAACCCTCATTAGGGTCTAGGGCACCCAGCACTGTGGTACCTCCTAATTTTTAGGCCCAGATTCTTATTCTCTTCTATCTCCTAATCTCTACTATCATTTCAGAATCTCTATTTCTATTTCTGATAGTCATTTATTGGTTAATGTTCCTCAATTAGTGTTTTAGGTATTGCCCTAGTTTGGTTGGTTGAATTTGGTTAACACTCCTTTATACAACAAAGGGACAAAACCCCTGTAGTTTGGCTCTCCTTCAAATGTAGAAGCCAAATTTAGTTCATGTTCCAATGTTGATAGAAGGGAGTTTTACCTAGTTTAACCTTTTAGGCTAAGTCTCCATTTTCCATCAAATATTTTGGTGAACCTGATGCATCTTACACTCTTACATCCTTCTTCATTTAATTAAAATTTATTTTCTATCATAGATCTAATCAGGATTGACTATATTCATCATTCACATACTTGCATACCTTGCATTTTGCATTTGATCCATTATTAGGGTTACAAAAAACATTCCATTCCATGAAAATCTAGTTGGTCTTGAACCTAGCATTTGTGGATTAGTGTCTTGTTTTAGATCTAAATTTGTTGATTGAATTTATTTCATTTGCTTTACCTTATCATTCTTTGTGTTTATAGCATTCTTGCATCTTGACATTGGAAATTAGAAAATCAAGCATTTGATTTAGGTTTACAAAAAAAAAAAATATTTGTCACATTGTCTATATATCACAAATTTAGATCATCATAGAATGATAGAAATTTCTGATTTTATGCTTTAGATATGATTACTATTAAGTTTAGTAATCAATTCTTAATTATTCATCTTGTGTTCATGTATATACATTGATTAGTGTTATAAAAAATCTCATTTGTTGATAATTTTTAGTTTGGAAATTGTAAAATCTTGATTATGTGTTAGCTATTCATTGGATAACATAATTAAGGCATTTCTGTTCATAACTTAGTTATATCATTTTGTAACTTAAACAAATTTCATTTCATTCTTCTCCTTTATATCATTTTCATAAGGCTTGAATAAGTAGAGCATGCGACAATGTCAGACTTCTTTCTTCAACACTTTGATGCATTTGATGAGGCATTTAGTAGTGATGATTTTGACATGTTGGATGAAGCCCATATGACTTCATCTCTTCAGAACCATCCTCTATGAATCAAAAACTATCTTTATGACAATGATTCATAAAGATAATTTATGTTTTCAGTTCCCAAAAAGAACTAGAGAAACCCAAAATTCTTGTTTGTCTTTGTAATGATGCATATCAATCACAATCTAAACCAATTCTCACAATATGATGTACTCTAAAAAATCCTAGACCTCCTGGTTACATATTAAACTGTGCAATTTAACAAATCACTGAAAACAATCAACACAACTAAAATGTATCGCAACAAACCATTCATCATAACACAAGAAACAATAAACAAAAGAAACAAATAACGTTTGTTCCATCTTCCTCCACATACTAGTAGCGATTATGATCGTGTTGAGTAGCTTCGCACTACTCCTTCAAATATCTCTCTATGGGAATCGATACAAACATTTCCTACATACCACATAATGCTCCAAGAAGATTTAAAAAAGGTGATTGTTCTTCCTACTGTCAAGTTGAATGATGCAACATCCCTATTAGATTGTATGCATGTGACAAAAATGGACATCAATTTTCAACAACATGAATTACCTCCCATAGAAATTCAAAACCAATGTGAGCCTCTTATGATATTTGTCATCATTAATAAGATTGATGGTGGATAAGGTCTCAATGTTTGTGGCATAGACTCAAGTTACATAAAATAAATGTTGATACCTCTCTAATTAAACTAGATAAACTCAACATTCATGGCTTTGATAACATTGGTAGACAATCATTGGGTACTGTCATCTTACTTGTTAAGACTAGCCATATGACATTGCCTACCCTTATCCATGTCATGCCTAAATCTCTTTCATACTATCTTCTTCTTGGTAGAACCTCAATTCATGCCATGGGGTTTGTCTCATCTACCCTTCATCAATCAATCAAGTTTTTTTATGACAATAAACTACAAATAATTGAAGTTGATCCAATTTTAGAAAGTTGTCTACAAACTGAAGCTAAAAATCAACAATATTTCAAACCTCTTACTTTGATTTCTCCTCATTCTAAAATTAAATCATCTCCCCGCATGGATGGTATTGTAGAAGAACCTAATTCACCTTTGAATACATTTTTCAGTAATGATTAGGGTTTGTTAGACTTTACACCTACCTTTGTTGTTGAATATAAAGTCTGACCTTCAAAGCCAAAAAATTCTAAGGTTGCTTGAATTTCTTCTCCTAGTTCTACTCATGAGAAGCCTAAGATCTCTTTCAAAATCAATGATGATAACAATTACTCTTATACTACACAATATGAGACCTATGAGGCACCTCTTTCCTCTTTAGAAATGACATCTATCTATGGTCATGGTTTTTAAATTCTTTCTCAATACTTATACAACGACAATGGTTGTGGTATAAAGGAACAAGGTATTAAAGTCCCCTAAGAGGCTAATCCACATTACTCTTTGTATGGTCTTGGGTACCATCCTTTATAGCCCACTAAAGCCACTCATTGTCCTAATATAAATGTAAATACATTTTCATCATCTATAGATCATATTTCGACACTTAATTGGGTATATCTAGAATTAATCGACACAAGTTGTGATTCTAGAAAAATTCCCTTGCATAGTTTTCCAATGGATGAAGCTTTGAGTAAATTCCTAGAATCTTATGATCATTTTCCTCATTACCATCATGATTGTGGTTTTCCTTATTGTTTAAATGTGGAAGCATACTTTGGGAAAGAGACTTGTTTATTTGATGATACCTTGGCCTCTAAAGAAGCACCTAAGCAATCCCTTCATCCTCCTGATGTCCCAGACCGCAGTACTTTCCTCAATGGAAAAACTACCAATGTCTTGATAGACAAGGATGATCTTGGAAAAATTATCCCTATTGGAAATTGTCTAAATCTTGAAGAAAAACAAGAACTTCTCTTTTACATGATTATCTTGACCTCTTTTCTTGGACATACTCTAACATGCCCAACATTGAGCCTATGATGGTAACACATAATATCATCATTCATCTTGATGCTAAATCTATAAAACAAAAGATTTACAAGATGAATCCTAAGGTTGCATTATTAGTCAAATTTGTGATAGAGAAGCTTTTACAAGAAGGCTTTATCTTCCCTATTGACTACTCACCTTGGATCTCGAATATTGTTATCGTGTCTAAAACTAGCAACTGTATTCAAATTTGTAATGATTTTGGAGATTGAAATAAAGCATCTTTATTAGATGATTTTCCTCTTCCTAATATTGATATGATTGTTGATTCCGCTACAGGCCATGCCTTACTTTCATTTATTGATGGTTTCTTTGATTATAATCAAATATTCATCAATCCTCAAGATCAATATAAAACATTATTTATAACTCCATGGGGAACATTTTGTTGGGTTGTCATGCCATTCAGATTAAAGAACATTGGTGTGGCTTATCAACATGCTATGACACTCATCTTTTATGATTTCATCCATAACATTTTAGAGGATTATGTCCATGACATTCTGGCCAAGTCCATTGTGTGCCAGGATAACATTAAAATTCTCTATCAAATCTTTTAGCGTATATGTAAATACAACTTGTGACTGAATCCTCATAAATGTATCTTTGGCATTGATATGGTAAGATATTGGGATTTATTGTTTTAGATCATGCTATTGAGGTGGATAGGAAAAATATTGATGCTATTTTCAATATGCCACCTCCTAAAAACATTTCACAACTTCATAGTTTACAAGGGAAGATACAAGCCATTTGTTAATTTGTCTCACAACTTATGGATAGGACTCACCCTTTCACACAACTACTAAAGAAATAATCTATCATTAATTGGGATAAGCATTACAAGAAAGATTTTGATGATCTAAATATTTACTTAGGTAATCCTCTTATAGTACAACCTATCATCTTTGGATGACCCTTTATCCTCTACACATCTGCATCTACAAAGGCTCTCACGGCATTATTGGCACAACATGATGATGATGGCAAGGAGCACATTCTATATTACATCAGTTGAATCTTGATCAATTATGAAGTGTGATATTCTATGATAGAAAAGCAGTGCCTCGCTCTTGTTTTTGCAACACAAAAATTGAGATATTATCTCTTAAATGCTGAAATTAATGTGATTGTAAAATTTGAGCCTTTGAAACATCTCTTTGCTAAAATAAAAATCTTTGAGAACATTTAGAAAAGTGAGTTAGGTTTTTAACAAAATTTGATCTTAAATTTGTCTCTCAAGAAGAAATTAAGGGTCAAGCATTGACTAACCACTTAGTTGAAGCTCCTTTACCATTCTCTATGCCAAATCAAGAATAATTCCCTAATGATCAAATCCTTTCGTTAGATGTTGATGACAAGTGGAAGTTCTTCTTTGATGGTTCTAGATGTCAAACTGGCTCTGGTGCTGGTGTTATACTAGCACCACTATTAGGAAAGTTGATTCCTCTATCTTATCATCTCAACTTTCTATGTACCAACAACATTGTAGAGTACGAATCCCTTATTGTTGGCTTGTGTTTCACTTTGTCTCTCAACATTAAACACATTTGTATATTTGATGATTCTCAATTGATCATAAGACAAGTCACTAAATCTTATCAAGCAAAGCAAGATAAGTTATCTTAGTACCATGACATGGTCTCGTCGTTACTGAAAAATTTCTCATCATTTACAATCGATACAATTCCATGAAAAGATAATCGAGATGTTGATGCAATGGCAAGCGTTGCTTCCCTCATATCCCTTGATGATTCTTCGATGAATTATATTTTTATCATTCATAATCTCAAAACACCTTTAATGTCTGGAATATCCAATCTTGCCTTTTGTGATAACATAGATTTAGATGAATGGTACTACCATGTACTGCAATATTTCTGTGATGGTACCTTTCCTAATCTAGCATCTGAAAGTGCCTTAACTCACATACGCAAGCTTGTGGCATGCTATATCATCTTATCAAATATACTATATTGATGAATCTATAAGGGTCTTCTCCTTCATTACCTTAATAAATCTAAGATCCTAATTGCCCTGGAAGAGGCACATTCAGGTGTTTGTGGAGGACATTTTGGTGGGAAATCTCTAGTTCAAAAATTACTTCATAGGGGTTACTATTGGCAAAACATGGAATGAGATTCCTTTGCCTTTATCAAAAAATTCCTGCAATGTCAACAACATAACAATTTCATTTGAGTTCCTACCTATTGTCCGATGCACACTTGCCCCATTTTTCCAAATGGAGACCCCCCTCCTCTGTTTCACTTTTAGCTTGGTCCAGGTCTTAGCAGTTTTGCTTGAGAGAAGATGATGTCTTGATGATTTCATCCCTTTGCATATGCTTGAGTGAAATTGGATAAGTTTGGGTAAGTTTGACCACATTGATCCCCTTGGATGATTAGACTAGAATGACTGAAGTGCACTGAGCCTCAAAATTGCTTTCTTGAGTGTGTTTTGCACTAAAAATTGCCTTTACTTCAATTTGTGCTAATATCCTGTCTTACCAGATATTAGCGCTGACCACTTTATATGCCATTCGGCACTAAAATCCTTATCAACCAGATTTGTGCTAAAACTGACCTCATAGGATATATCCCGAATCACCAAAAAGCCTTGTTTTTCCCGTTAGTGGTCAAAATCCTGCAAGTTTGTCACAGGCTGTCTAAGGACACTGCATTTATGGTAAATTTTAGGGGAGTATAAATGGTTTGAACCCTTCAATTTTCATCATTTAGATTTAAAATTTCTTCAGCGATTGATCTCAGAGTTTGCCATCTATCTTGCTAATGATTTCTTAGCTACTTGCATCAATTGAGAGCATATTCATTGGCGGTGAGTTGAATTCCTTCACTGCGACCTTGCATCTAGAGGTAGGAAGGTCTTTGTCTCTTTTCCTTGGCATTAGATTTATAAACTCACTTTTGTTTTGATTTTGAAATGGGAAATGTAGTAGATTGTGTGAAAGAATGACTACGGATACGCTAAGGATCTTAGGGTTTGGGGTGTTGTTCGAAATATAGATCAATTTCTCCATAGATACCATCCCTTAGGTTTTCAAAATGTAGGTTTTATCGAAGTAGGAGGAAAATATGTGTCACCTTTAGTAATTTTGACCATTATATTATTATCTTAGATTTTCCCCCTCTTCGAAGAGTCAAAATCAACCCTCTAAGTTTTGTTGCCAAAGTTGATTGACTTTAAACCATTGAAAACCATTGTTTGTACTAAATTCTCGTCCAACCAGATATATCTGGCATACAAGATTTTCTCCACTAGATCCTTCTAAAGTGTTTGCACTAAAAAGGCTTAGAGGCAGATATATCCTAAACGTTCAAAAAATCTTTCTATCCATCATCCATCAAATTCCCCTCCGATATGATTTTAAAACATCTGTCAGGGTTTTACGCTAAAAAATGCATCCATAGGATATACCCAATAGACCTCAATAGTTGCAGTAGCCAGTTACCTTCAATATCCCCACTAAGTTACCAATCCATCAATGTTACACGCCAGCACTAAAACAATGACCTTTTGCATATGTCTAGTAGGAGTAGAAACCCTCGCAAATCCTGTTGGCCTCAAAATGCTTGCTTTTTCCTCCAAATGAACTTTAAGAGTATTTTAAAAGTATTATGGAGACTTAATCAATGAAATTAAGTTTATTTGTGTGTTATTTTGTCTTGTTCATCTGATTACTCATGAATTGAAGGAATTTGTGCATCATATTAATATTAATTTTGGTATTTTCTATAACATGCATAGTGGGGTAAAAGCCCACTAGGCTATTTCACTCCATTTTAACCCATAGTTTGGATTGATGAAGCATTAAGGAATAAAATTTAATGGACATTTTATATTTCCTTAAATAAAGATAATGGATCCTAAGTTGAAAATCAAGGATTCATTGGGCATTTTTGGCCACACATCCTGCAGGGGGATAAATCCCCACTTTTTGGTCTAGGAGCTTGATATGAAGCACACATTAAATACACGCAAAATGATGCATGTTTCTTAGCATTTATAAACTACTTAACAACATGAAACATAGGTCTAGACTAGTAGGATAGCAACATTAAAAGGTTATTAATTAGGTTTATCTCTTGCAGGATAGATGACTTCCCGAGAAACAAACATGAAGTACAAGTTTAAAGGGATCCCTCCTGTCAACAAAATAACATCTATATGGAAGATCATGGGGGACATAGATCTTGGCCACAATGACATATAGGAATTCAGATTGAGGATCTTTGGCCCTAATCCTATGAATTGGGCTCAAAAGATTAGGCATAATGGCATTGCTCAAGCTGCTACCTTTCTAACTTTTGTTCAATGTCTAGAGTTAATTGTAGCTTGTGTAGAAAGATATAATCAACCATCAAGGATAGTGGTCACTCAGGATGGTTGGGTATTGGAAAATTTTAGTACATTGGCTTAGGCTGAGGATTTTGACATCCCCCTTTCCTAACTTTGTTAATATTGAAGAAGGATGACAATCAGAAGATGTATGATCAAGATTGTGAGACTTGTAGAAAGATAATAAATGATAGATGGACAAAGAACAAAAGGGCTACTCTATCCAAACATCCTCATGTACTTTATAGGAGTGATTTCAAGGAGGAGATAGGAGATTTGGTCACTCTCTTGAGTAGAATTATGGGATTGCCTTCTACCTCCACCTTTGATGGTTGGGTGTTTGCATATGTTGAAGAGATATTACATGGGGATAAGAAAATCTACTAGGCCCAAATTTTAAGTGATAACATTCATGAGGCTTTTGTGGATTTCAATAATGAGAATATATTTAGATGGACCTCTTATGTAGTATACATGTTAGCAAAAATCCTTCTTTATCCTAGCTTATCTAAACTAGGAGAAGTCGATAATGTTGAAGGGGAGTACAATTTGTATGAATGCTATCCTCAACTAGAGATTACTCAATCATTGGTGTATTTCAGAAGAGGTAATGATGCATTTACTATGCACATTACAAGGCTACTACAAGGAGATATGTTAAGAAGATTATCTCTGGAGGCTACTAATGTGGTACAAACTTATGGTAGATGGTACATTAAGTTTCCAAAGTTCACTTATCTCAGTATTCAAGGTTTCATTGGGGCACCTTATAAGTTGCCAAGGTATCCAACTGACAAGGTAGTGCTTCTTGAATTGACAAGACAACTATATACTTGTGCTGAGAAGCTAAAACATCTACATAGAGCCTCTATCAAATTTCCCATACTTCTGGGAAGAGGTGCCTTTTGTTGTGTCACTCTTGGATCAGCTGAATATTTAAACACTGAGCTTCAATTGTTGAATCTAAATTTTTATCAGAGAAGAAGTCATTTGGATCCCTTTAGAGTGATTGAAAGGCATATTAGCAAAAAATTGTTCCACAAAGAACACCTTGAGCACTTTTGGGCTAATTGCTTAGATGAGAATGAAGTCATGAGGACAAAATATTCTAGGTTGTCTTTAGATTTCATAAAGAGATCTAACATTATTGTAGTACCTAATCTTCTAGTGGATGATAACAATGTGGTACAATGAGGACCATGGGAGGAACTTTTTGGGATAGCCTATCCCTCTGGCAAATTGGGCAGATGCAGAAGAGTGCTTATTGGATGAAGTTATGAAGTAACCCATTAGATTTTGTAGACATTGGGTCAGAAACTAGATTTCATCAATGACACAAGCAGGAGTGGTTCCCACCTATACTCACCAGTTGCAAGATAGAGCTAGTGATGATGAATTAGATGAGCCTATAGAGGCAGAGGAAGTGGAGCAAGAGGTCACAAGAGGAGATGTTCTAGAAGTGGATAGTGAAGCAACAGAGGAAGATCTCCCTCTTGGTGGTAAACAAAAAACTAAAGTGGTTAGGGAGCCTCCTAAGCAATAGAAGAAAGATGATCCCCCTGTAGTTAGAGCCATATATTCAAGAAAGAGGGATATGCCCAATGGAAAAGGAGAGTCTTCCATATCTATGAAGTTAAAGAAGAAATAGAGTGCAACTACACCCTTTTCTTCCATAACTAGTACAACACCTCATGTTATTTCTACTGCCTCAGACCAAACTGTTGATGTCAGTACCTCCTCCTCTTCCATGTCAAGCATTACACCTCATATTTCTTCTGATATCCCTGTAATGTCCTTTCCCTTTGTGTATGAGATAGTTGTATATTCCTTCCTTCTTCTATCCATTACATCTTCTACCAGTCCATCCATCTCTTATTTACCATCCTTATCCTTCATTTCCATTCCTTCCATCTCTTCCACCTTATCCTCTCCTTATATATTTTCATCTATTACTCATTCTTCCATATTCATCCACTTTCTCTTCCTTATCTCCCATTTCTACCATCTTGTCACAAGATTTTTTCTTGCCACCTCTTAATCTAACCACCCCTCCTACCATTTCTTCTACTCTTTTCTCTCCTTCTATTCCTTCCTCCCTAGGTTATGCATCATTTGCAAACCTATTCCGAATACATTTTCCTCTTTCTTCCATTAGTTATTTTTCCATCATTAATAGTTCACTAGCCTGTCCATTTAATGATTCCAAAGAATTGCCTATACCAAATCCTCAAGCCCCCCTACTACAAGGAATTGAGAAAGTATGTGTTGAACTGAACATTGTATCAGAAAAGGAGGTTGTAATTGAAGATATAGCACACGACCCTCCTACAAATCCCAATACAATAGAGGTAGTAAACATGGAAGATAGTCCAATACAAGAAAACACATATGATATTGCATTTGGTGCAATTAGGATAGGGATGACAAGAGATCTACAACAACTAGTAACCCCAGAGTCTCCTATCAAGACAAATACGGTGGTTAATATGGAGCTTCAAGTTAACAAAGGTAAAGATGCAGGTAATGTGGAGGATATTCATTCTGATCCCTTGAATAAGGAGGACAACCACATTGGCTCCCTGAAGCATTCTTTGGAAGCTCTTGAGTGGCTACAATAGAGATTGAATAATCAACCTTCAGAGGTGAAGGTAGTTGAGTTGAATTTGGATAAGTTTTTGATGAGAATCGAGAAACATAAGAAGTAGAAGAAGGCAAAGGTTTAATCAAGGATATACAAATATGCTTCTGCTTCTCGTATTGCATAGGTAGTTGTTCCTCCAAGGTATGCTAACAAAGAAGACACTAGACCTGAAGACTACACTATCACAACTCTCAACTTAGGTCCAGTATTCAAGGCCCAAGTGATAGAAGAATTCAAAGACTCAGTGTCAAACATTTTGGATAGAACAAGTAAAGATGAGCTCACAAAATAGTAGTTGAAACAACAGAATCAGTAACTAAGGGCCTGTATCAGATATATACTCAAGCCTTCCCATTTTGACGATGGAGCATCTACAACACCTTCTCTCATTTTAAAAGAAGGGTTCAAAGATTTTGACAACATCAAGGCTGTTGTCTCAGCAGTAGGGAAATGGTACAATAAAGTATATGAAGAAGGATGTGAAGTGATTGATGACATTGCTGAAGTGCATAAAGAGTTTTTTGCATAAAAAATAGAGTGGGATGAGATCATTGATGATTGTAACACTTATGATGAAAATTATTCTCATATCCATCAGCTAGTTTTGGCCATAAGCAAGCTTCCAGATGACATTTTGATTAAAGAGAAGATTTGACTAAGGAAGAACTGCATATGCCTGAGCATTGGATTGAGATGATAAAGCTGATGAAAGAATTCTTTGATAAAGCCAGAGGAGAATTAGATCCAGCTAAGAGTCTGCTACTGGAGGTAATTTATAATCTAAATGATAGACTCTGAGCCTACACTAACATTTATCTACATGACACTACCCTTGTTCACACTCAGGATTGTAAAGAGAAGTTTAATCTATTTATGCAAGGGGAATCACCACCATGTCAAGGGAAATATCTGGAAAGAATCAATGACCTGAGGGCACTATTTAGGGAATTCAAAAAGAATAAATGATCTAGGTCATCTGTATACCATAAAATTTCTAGTAAAGTGGATAAAGTAAAATTTAGAATTGATTTAGTGAAAGATCCAGATCGAACTGAAATTAATCAAGCATTATCAGCATTCATGGCATATAGAAACAAGGAAGCAAAAAATAATAAGGTTGAATTAGATGAGGACAAGTAGTAGGATGGTCTAGTCAGCACATGAAATCTCATCCTATTGTGTAAGCACTTATTTCTATATGTTACGTGGCCTTCTTTTGAGTTCTTTTTGCATTGGGAATTGATTCTTCCTTCTAAACAGCCAAATGGCTATTCATTTTGTCCAAATTCAATGTATTTGAAAGCTTTATTTTGTCTTTTCCTTTTAAGACAAAGGGTAAATCTGAGAATGCAACAAAATGGTGGTCAAAATTAAATACAATATAATCTAGACTATTGATGTTGAAATAATCTCCACCATCCATGAAAAACTCATTATGATTGTTCCTCTATATAAAGGATAGTCATTTTCTCTCTTGTAAGTAAGATTTGATAGTGAATTGCTAAGACTACCAAAATTTGATCAATACAAAGCAAGTTTTGTAGGTTGCTGGAAATTTGTCTTCCTGTGTTGTCTTATTTTGGAATTCATGGTTCATTTCAATTTGAAATTAGTTAATGTGCAAATGTAATGATGGATAAATGCTTGGACATGTGATGAATGTTCTAGTTGATACCATTTGTGCTTGTTGATTATAAGTTGCTTTGTATGGTTAGTCTGAACTCCACTAATGAATTAAGTTTGATTGCATTTCCATAGTTAAACTGCACCATCAACTGATGTTTACTATATGAATGCAATTTGAAAATCATAAGATTCCTTTTAAGATCACATCATTTTCTATAGCATTGTGGTTTGTTGGCCTGGTTAAATAGAAAGTAGTTTATTAAGGATATTGCATCTATCTACAGAATAGGATCAACTTGTGATTTGTCACATACGTTTCAATCTCTCTTTCAAACCTTCACCTTTTGCATTGTCTTTAGAATAACTTTGTTAGTGTTAGGTTGTAATGCCCCGTCATGCAACCCTAGAGTGATAGTTTAACCAGAGCGGAAAACAGATCTATTTTTTTTTAAAAGCAATAAAGTACAAAGCAGGATCCAAAGATATAATAAAACACCTACAATAGAAAACCACACTTCTAACCACTCTAGGGCAACATATTTGCATTAGGAAAAATTAAGTAAAACCATAAGAGTGAAAATCATCAATCTGTAGAGATAACCAACCCAATAGCTTACACAACAACAATATAATTTGATTACATAGTCTCAGTGTCAAATTACAAGATTACAAGAATACCAGGTTACAAGAATACAAGATTGCAAGACTACAAGATTACAAGATTGCAAGATTACAAGATTACAAGATTGGAAGATTACAAGATTACAAGATCGATCTCGTCAATTTACAAAATAGTACACAAGAAGATATACAACACTACTGAAGAATGAAAACTACCTGAAACTGGAGCATCTCCGCACATGACGCAAACTGAATCTCCAGAACACCAATGGATAGCTCTACCTCCCAACCATGTGGAACCCTGAGGTCCACCCCACTGAGCTAGGAGATAACAAGAGTATTACCACTAGGTCAAGGCTGCAGTCAAGAACACAAATACCAATACCAGACTCCATGAAGACAAATGTGAAGAAAGGACTGCACAGAATTGACAGTACTCAACCAGACAGATCAAAACATCAGACTAGATCAATCATGAAAACAAGACCACACTCCAGAGGTGCCAACAAAGAAGAAGAGAAAGTAACTGAACCACGTAAGGAGAGTGTCATCGCATGGCCCTAGCATGGGTTACCTAGGCTATCTCTCACCAGAAGCTGGCCCCCATCTATGGTTACCCTGGCAGCCTCTCTCTAGGTTTCGGCTCCATAGGGTGACACATGCAGAGCCGACATGTCCTCTCATGAAGACGAGGAGGTCGGCCTTGCCAACAGGCCTTCTCAACCCTCCCTTAGTCTGTAAGAGCACTCAAGGTGTGGGTGAGGTCACATTAATTATCTTGTTAAGTGTATTACTACCCAACCCTCCTAAGTACATTATTAGGTTTCCACTTTCTTACAACTTCCATGGGGTTACCTAGGCGACCTCTCACTAGGCGCCAGCCCCACCATGGAAGCCACTCCCTTAGCGTTCTTTGACCAAACAGTCAAACCACAACATGCAAGGATAAAGGGCACAAAAGGTACCATTCCACTACATAAGTCATTCACTTGGCCTTAACCATAAGCCCTTGATTTCCTTCAAGAAAATTAAAACAACACCATCTAGAAATCAACTATCACAAGCACAAGACAACTGTGAAGCCTCTGGAGTCTAAAAGGAAATTCTTTACTAGGTCACCACTGTACATCTTTCAACATGGATAATAGGTTACAACCACCACGATCATAATTGGAAAATGACCAAGGATCAAGAGAATAAGAAAACACAACGCAAAATGACCTTGCCACTAGACTACTCTAGCTTCCAAGGTGACCCGTCTCTAGAGTTATACAGAAATATCATGACCACAAAATCATCTAACCATCAGGTCACATACCAAATTAATCCCCTAAGGAACTTGAATGCATACCATTGCACTAATAGGACAAAACACAATCACTAGACTCAACACCGAAATGTTTGCAATGAGCCAAAAGTATCACTAATGTACCTCGGCTTAGGGACGACACTAATTTTGGAGGGTAAAATACAACATGAATAGCAATTAGCTTTAACCTAGTAATTAATACTTAATTAACACAATATTGTCACTTCAAGAGACTAGTAACATTAAAAAAAATAAATCTAAAATATCTACCTTTGTATTTATTAACAACAAAAATGAAACATGAGATATCAACCCTTTAACATCATTATATTCTATTGTCTAGTGAAACACAAGGATTAAGAGGAAGATAAAATATATAAGCCCTAGCAACCTTTACAACTAGCCTATTCCCAAACATAGCTACAAGTTTAAATCTAACAAGATGGAAGAAGGCTCAAAACTAATTTAGTCACATTTCTATTATAGTGGGAAATGATAACATGCCAAGACAATAGTAATACGTTATTGATAACCCTATAACATTCTAAAGTCTAGTGAAAGAAATATACAAAAGATTTAAAGAGGAAAGTACTACAATTACAAACATGGTTATACATTTAATATTAGTTACCTTCTAAATTGTCAACTTCTTAACATCAAGCCATGAAGACTATACCTATAAAAAATAAAGGCCTCTTTCTAAAAAAAGAAATAAAGATCATATTATAAAGTAAGATGTCTTATAAAGCCAACTCCTTTAGCACGGAAATTTCCTACAAAGGACAATGCATTTCAATAATGATACGATTGATTATGACATTTACAACTATACATGACATGGAAATATTTAGGGTCCCTACACAATCACCTGAAAACAAAAAGGAATGAACTTTATTAATAATCTTATGAACTACTCTTTCATTCCCTAATTATCTAATTATGAAAGAAGATGTAATTCCACTATCTAAGACACTATAAAGCATCCAAAGAAGGTTCAAGGAGTATGCCAACATAGATAGTTTGAGAGACTATAAAATCTTCTAGCAAAAGGTGGTTTCCCTGAACAAAGTTAGGCTCTATAGTTGCCACGTCCCTCCAGTCTAAGCGCATGCCTGGCAAGGTCAGTGGATGTGATCTAGACATACTTAAGTCACAATAGAAACTTTTATTGCCAATTCACCTTCTGATGCTCAGGGAACATTCTAAACTTGTCATTGAGTATCTGGTTAAAACTACACTGGTTGAACCGTTGTTCCTTGGTGATGGTAGATCACAGAAGGATAAAGGCTTTAGGTAAATTTTAGTGACGCTGTCCTCTCATGGATGCCAAGCTAACAAAAATTGCCCTAAAGGTTTTCAATAGAGGTTATTGCATTGACTTGATAGACTACAATACAGACAATGTGGAGGATCAACGAGGCACAAAGTAACTACAAAACAAAAGGCTTAAAGTCATCCACCAAGGCATAATGGTGAAAGGGAAATTAATCCAAATTGGTAGGCACAGCTACTACAGATGACATGCATGCCAGAAAGAATTCGCAGCCAGAGCTCAAAAGAGTGCTCATTACAAAAGATACATCAATTTCTCATGGGCACCAAGGTTGGGTGCATGAACCTAGATTTTGTTTTATAGTAAGAGATGATGGTAGAATTGCACAACATGGATAAATGTGCAGGGATAGTTTGCAGCATCGATCTCAAGAGAAAAAAACAACAGGAAATGTCTACTGGCTCCAATGATAAAACAAATAAATATTGAAGATCACAAAGAAAACTAACTACAGGATGATCACAACAAGAATAGGAAGGCGAAAGACATTACAGTAACACTGAAGACAACACGTCCTCCTTTCTCTCAGATTGAGGACACGGTGCCTCAAGGTATTGAGGGCTAGCCATTAACTCCTACTGGTAACTCCTGAATGAAAAATCTAAGGATAGGAACAATCTTTATTTTTGATTATTGGATCCTAACTCTAACACTTCAGAGCAACAAAACAAGAAATGCAAAAGTTTACAAGACATACCCGTACCAAACGCTTTAGAATTTTTAGTCTTCTTCTTGAATTTCCTTTTCTTTCTTCACAAACAAAATTTCTCTGTAATCCTGTCCCCTCTCTCTGAACAAAATCCCCCCAAAAATTCCAAAATCATAGACATAAAAAACCCCCTTCAGGCCAAACTTCCTGAGACCAAAAATAGGCAATCCATAAATTCCAATAACTCCCCATTAACTACACAATCCGTTACACAAGGAATAACTCCAGAATCAAAAATAGCCCAGACTCAATAATTTCCATGATCCCCAAAGATCCGATACAGAGAATCCCCTTACTCCTTAAAAACAGAAACAACTAATAAAATCAGAAAACAGTCGAACAACTCTCAACAATGATTTATTAGTTAAGAATATTTTCCAACTACCATAAAGCATTAATCATAGAATATTATCCATGACTTAGGACAATATCTAAATGGCATTCAATAAAATCAATAGAATTACTAACTTAATCTATATCAAAACACAAAAAGAAATAATATTTTAAATCAACTAAATAGTAGTTACCTTCCTAGATTTTTTTATAACATTACCATAACTGATTTTGCCAATAATAGACTTTACTTCAACAATAAACAAATTTTACGACTATACAAAAATATTATAAGATCAAAAGATAACAAGGAACACATAGACAACATAAACAACTTCAACAACATTCCACAACACATGATAGTCGACAACGAGAACCAAGGACCAACGTCTCATCACAACACAAGATTATGACAAGGTCACAAGACTACGACAAGGACTAGAATTGCCCTAGCGGCAAAACCTCATATTATCTCCATCACCTTATCCATGGTGTAGGGCCCACTCAAACCTACTAAATCAGGTGGAGTCAAGGCCCAGTACCTGCAACCTGCATGGAAACCGATGAGTTATATATGATCAACTATAAATATATATATCACACACACTGAGACAGAGAATCACGGTGTAGTAGGGTGCTTGATCCGAGCAGTACTACACCGTCCCCACTCCAACACAAGACTATAATCAGAAGCATAAACATGATATTTTCTAACCATCACTAAGCATATCCATCTCATCATAACTGAAATAATCATAATGTCATCAAAACTCATAACACATGTCTCGATACATCCATCGAACATAGTCCATCAAGATTAAGGAGAGCATAAACCAATTCATACTAGACCAAATGTCTTGAAACTGTAATTATGTAATATAAAACTATCAACTGTTCCAGAACTGACAGAAAGCAATATGAAAATAACATCTATCACAAGCCAAAAAGCAAGAGGCATTACATAGGTCCTAAGCAACATTTACATTATTAATCCGCTAGAACTTTCATACATGTAATCTACATTATCAAAGGGTTGCTACACACTTTGTTGTCATAGTTTCATACACTCTCCCTTTGCATGTAAGTCCCCTTGGTTGGAACATTCAAATACATATCCACTAAGTTATCCTGCGAGCTAAGACCTAGCTATATAAACCTTGGGGTAGTCCTATTCAAAAGATTTGGGATATGATTCCTTTCAAAAGAGGTGAGATACCTTTGTGTCTTACCTATGCTATTGTGTGCTAAAAACACCATCAACAGAATTGGCACTAGAAGGAGGGATTTTGAACATCACATAAACCCTTCTTTTCCAGACAAGTTAGGTTGAGGACTACACAGAGGCATACTAGATCCAGTTCAACTGGAGAAGATTTGTTGTCCTTAACTTAGTTTAGAAGAATAAGGAGAGATTAAGGTGTACCCAAGATGCCAAGAGCAAGGTCTATTCCCATAAATCCAATAGTAGTACAAGTTAATTTCTTCAACATGGCCTTCTTCACTACAAATCCATCTCCTATTCAATTTTCCAACTATCATGACATGCCAAAGAATATTGATAAGTATTTCTCAAAGTTTCGGCCTAATGACCCCGAGAGAACTGCTGATGAACATGTAAAGATTTTCGAAGGCAATATGTACATGCTATGAGTTGAGAATGAGGATGTGGTATACAGGTTATTTCCATACTCACTATAGGATGAAGCATATTACTAGTTTTCCAACCTCTCTTTAGTTTCAATTAATTTATGCTAAACTTTGAAGGATGCATTCCTAAACCAATTCCGGATGCCTACCACCCCTACTGATCATTATCGGTCCTTTGTGGAATTTCCCAGAACTGAAGGAGAATTGATAAGTTCATTTAACAATAGATTCCACAAGGTGTATTATTATCTGTAGGTAGCCTTTAACCTTTCTCAAGTGGCTTCTTTAACCATTTATTATGCAGGATTAGATAAACCAACATCTATGTTTGTTAGAAGGGCCAATCCAGCTCCAACAACTTTGGCGCAAGCATATGCTGAGGTTGTTAAGGTGAATTCAGAGTTAGGACATGCTACAATGGGTCCACTAAAACATCTTAGTCTTGCAGCCATGCCAAATTAGATACCTTGATCAATCATGCCTTAGCCAGCCATACTCCATTGTTAAACCCCATCCCAGCACCTGTTACAACACTGGCTTTGGTTGTTCATCCTGGAGCACCCATTATAGAGTTACCTCATGCACAATTACCTTTCCTCTAGTTAGCTGAAACCACAAAAGTTATGGATGACAAGGATGACATCAGAGAGTTAGCAGAATAGATGAAAAAACTCACAGCTGAGGTGACAGACTTGAGAAATCAGAATGCTTACTTACAGTAGAGAAGTCAGGGTCAGAATCAATACCAAAATTAGAATTACCAAAGACAAAACATGACATTGAATACTAGACCTAATAATGGAGGGGTCTCGTCACCTTTAGAGGCTCAAAATGTAGAAAATCATCCTCCTGGGTGAGTAATGTTGGTTGAAGCAACATTGTCTTCATGGTGTACGATTCACAACACAAATACTGATTTGTAATTAGACTATCATGAGTTTTAAATTGCATCTAGTATCTTTTAGAGAGAAGTCCAAAATGCTGATGCACAAGAGACTCCACCTCCCATGGGATATGAACTAGTGCCTACTCAAAGGTATGATACTGCCTAAGTTTTAGAAAGCTATGTTTTCCCTTTTCAAGATGATAATCAGCCTAAAGAGGAGGAGACCGATGAGGTACATGCTTACTAGTAGAACAATAGGACCCCATATAATATCAAGAGTAACAAACCTAAGGGGCCCTTTACCACTTCCACTCCTCCAAACAACTATCAAGTTCCTCCTGATCCTAAGGCGTCCAATAATCCTTACTCTCCTAAGGTTGTACCTCAAAATCTAAGTGAAAACCAACTAGTTGAATCATCGAGGAAATTAGAGGTAGCTAAATCAGGCTAGTATGTAGTAGATGAACTTAAGAAGTTGAAAGTTAGCTTGTCAATATTTGAATTGATGAAAGTCCCAGAAGTTAGGACAACCTTCCTTCAGGACATTGGGGTGCAAGCCAAGACCAATCCTTCCCCAAAAGATATCCCACAAAAGGATATTTTGGATAAAGGTAAGGATAGAGTTCATGTCATAGATGCAGACCAATAGGTAGCATTATACAAAGAGAAGAGAGAGTCACCTTGCTTCTTGCTGACTCTTAGGATATTTGGCAAAAAACTTCACAACTGCTTGGTAGACTCAGGGACTTCCACTAATGTTATGCCTCTATCTGTTTGCAAGGCACTGGATCTAAACCCTACCAAGTCTTCTAGGAAAGTTACTCAATTGGATAAGGATGAAGTCAATGCCATACAGGAGAACGTAATGCATTAAACTAAGAGAAGAAACACATAAGACACAAAGATTTTGACGTGGAAAACCCAGTTAAGGGAAAACCCACAGGGTGATTAACCCAAGATTGTATTCTCTGTTAGAAGAATAGAAAGAACAAAATGGCACATGCCAATTAGGGCTCACTGCCCGAGCACACTACTGACAAGAGGCTCACTGTCTACAAGAGACACATTGTCTACACAATAATAAGTATCACATACTTGAACTGGAGAATAGCATCTTCACCATGCTTGAGTCAGTTCCATTTAAGCTCAATACTTCTGCTCTACTTTTTGCTCTCCTCTTTGCTACCACACACTCATCTTCTCAAGATCACTATGAAATGACTTTAAAATTCCTTATTTATACAAGACATCGACTTAAGAATGATCATCTAAGTCAGCAAACATTACAGAGTAAATACATAAATACATCATGGCTAATTACAAAAGACTTCACACAGAACAACACACTATCAGCCACATAGATCTGAGACTTCAATCTTCTTCTAGAAACACACCAATCTTCACATAACATCTTCAAGATCATCCGTAGGATGTGTAACTCATCTGGTCGACCAGACTTAGGAAGAACACCATCATCCAGAAGTAATTATTCAATTGTGAGCTCAAACTCCAATGCGGACCACCAACATGAACTAGACACGATCCAAAGACCTCCACAAGCTTGCCTGAATTACTAAGAACATCCACACTACATCTACTTACTGAAATCCTTATCTCCTTCATCCGGAACCTCAAGAACACTGTTTGTCATCACTGTCACAATGGAGTAGATGCTTGCGAACCTCTAGACCATGAACCAATTGAGTTGTCAATTCACATTAACTTCCTAAACATTCCCTCAAATCCGTAGAACAGGATATTGCATTTCCGGATCTCACCGGACCTATCTGTGTCAATCTGTCACCTTTTAATACCTACCAGAGCCAGTTTTACTTGAGTGGCCACAACTTCTTCAGATCTTCATACAAACCTATAAAATCTTTACTGGATCACCTTAAGACACATATCTACAAACCCTTTGATGCGCATCCTCTGATCTTCATCTTAGCTAGGATCTTTAGCTTGCTGTCTTCACTGTTCTTCTTTGTTCTTGATTAGGACTAATTTTCTCAATATCCTCAGCACACAGCTCATCCAATCCTTATCATCAATGCAACAGGAGTATGTTGACATCAATGACAACACTGGTTAGGCCCATACTTGCAACAATCTCCCCCTTTGTCATTGATGGCAACATATGATGTGAAAAACTATTTTAATCATCAAGACAAGAACTTCTCCTCACTGTCACAACTTCTCTTCCTTTCCTTCTCCCCCTTTGATCAGCAACCACTTGTTTTTGACATGTCTTCTCTCCTTTGACATCAATGGAAAAGGGCACATACTTGTAACTCCACCACTTCAGAATCATACCAGCTACTCCCCCTGAGTAGCAGCTCCCCATCATCAATCTAGACCACAAGATATGACTATGATATCCACCGGACTGATGTACATCAGTGCACCTTCGTTCATCACTGGAGGGGAAATAGCCCCTAACTTCTCCCTGAGATACTAAAAAGAGTCCTTAGGTAGAGGTTTGGTAAAGATATTTACAATCAGATCCTTGGAAGGCACAAACTCTAATCTGACTTCATTCTTGTTCACTTGCTCTCTTAAAAAGTGAAACTTGATGGATATATGTTTAGTCTTTGAATGCAACACCGGATTCTTAGATATATTTATTACTTGAATTATCATAGAAGATTGTGATAGGCTCCTCATACTCCACTCTTATGTCTCTTAGCATTTTCTTCATCCACAAAACTTGAGTGCAACTACCTGCTGCTACAATATATTCTACTTCTGTAGTGGACAGAGATATTGCCTCTTGTTTCTTTCTTAGCCAAGAAACCAATCTTTTCCCCAAAAAGAATGCTCCACCACTGGTACTCTTTCGCTCATCCCCATCTCCTACCTAATCCGCATCTGTATATGCATGAAGAGAGAAATTATGACCTCTAGGATACCACAAACCATACTCAACTATCCCTTTTAGATACCTAAAAATTCTCTTGATTACCATGACATGAGATTCTATAGGATCAGCTTGGAATCTAGCAACAAGACCAATAGCATTCATAATATCAGGTCTAGTTTGAGTGAGATACAACAATCCTCCAATCATTAACCTGTACTTTTTCTGATCAGTCTTAGGAGTCATCATCTTTGCTCAATTTACATCCGGTTACTATGGGAGTACTCATTGGTTTTAACTCTTCCATCCCAAATTTCTTCAACAATTCTTTCACATATTTGGTCTGAGAAATGAAGATTCCTTTCTTACTTTGAATGATTTACAGACCCAAGAAGAAATTCATTTCCCCAAGCATCAACATCTCAAATTCACTTTTCATTTAATTTGCAAAGGTTTTACACATACTATATCTTCCTCTGAAAATAATATCATCAACAAATACTTTAACAATCAAGATATTTTCATGATCAATTTTGAAGTACAAATTACTATCGGTAGTACCTTTGTTAAAACCAATCTTCAAAAGATGCTTATCCAATCTTTCATACTAGGCTCTTGGGGCTTGCTTGAGTCCATACAATGCTTTCTTCAACTTGCAGACCATATCACCATGATCAAACAATTGAAATCCATCCGGTTGCTCAATGTATACTTCTTCTACCAAGTCACCATTCAGGAAGGAAGACTTGACATCCATCTTATACACTTTGAAATCCTTGAAGGCAGCAAAAGCAAGAAATAATCTGACTGCTTCAATTCTTGCCATTGGAGCAAAAGTTTCTTCAAAATCAACTCCTTCTATTTGAGAGTAACCCTTGCAGACCAATCTATCTTTATTTCCGATTACTTCACCAACTTCATTCAGTTTATTCTGGAAGACCCATTTGGTTCCAATCACATTCTTGTTTTTAGGTTTGGGAACAAGATCCCATGTGTGATTCTTCTCAATTTGCATTAGTTCTTCCTCCATTGCCTTAGTCCAGTTTTCATCATTGCAAGCTTCATTCACTGTCCTAGGTTCAACTTTTGAAATCAGACAATACTCTTTTGAATCTTGAGCAATCCCTCTTCTTGTTTGTACACCTTTTCTTTTATCACCTATAATCTAATCTTCAGAGTGATTCAATCTTACATACCTAGGAACTTTGGGATTTTCTTGCACTTCTGATTCTTGAATAGGTTCATTCAAACTTATCTCTTCTTCCTGATTTACTAGATTAGTTTGAATCTAAATTTCACAGGGAGCTTGGACTTGAACAAAAACATCATTTTGATCATCTTCATCATATTCATAAAACCTTGAGGGTTTTTTAATTCCTTCATCAACCTTCACATTTGTACTTTCCACAATCTTCCTTAATCTCTTGTTATAACACCGGTATGCTTTCCTTTGAGTAGAATAACCCAAGAATATTCCTTCATCACTTCTAGCATCAAATTTTCCTAGATCTTCTTCTCTTTTAATGCAACATTTGCTACCAATGACTCTGAAATACCTCACAGTAGGAGTGATGCCAAACCAAAGTTCATAAGGAGTATTACCGGTATTGCTTCTAATTTGTACTCGATTGAGAGTATAGATTACAGTGCTGACAGCTTCTCTCTAATAGATCTGAGGAACATTTGTTTCCATCATCATGGTCCTAGATGCTTCCTAGATGGTTTGGTTCTTTCTCTCCACTACTCCATTCTGTTGTGGAGTCCTAGGAGCAGACAACTATCTCTTTATCCCATGTTTCTCACATAATTCTATGAACTCACCGGATGTGAATTCTCCACCTCTGTCAGACCTTAGACATTTGAATTTTAATTCGGTTTCATTCTCTACCATAGCCTTGAATATTTTGAATTTCTCAAGAGCTTCTGATTTCTCTTTCAGAAAAGTAACCCACATCATCCGGGAATGGTCATCAATCAATAACATGAAGTATCTATCACCTTGCACACTCCTTATTCTTGCTGGACCACATAGATCAGTATGAACTAAGTCCAATAATCCAGTAGAAGATTGTTCCTTGCTTTTGAATGAGACTCTGCTTTGTTTCCCCAATTGACATTCTTTGCACAAACTATTTGTAGGTTTCACCAATTTTGTAAGATCTCTTACAACCTGAGTGTTGCTTATCTTGATGATATTATCAAAATTCACATGACACATCCTCCTATGCCATAGCCAACTCTGATCAATTTGCACAAATAGATAACTTTTACTAGTACCAACTAAATGGAAGATATTACCTTTTGTTTGAGTACTAGATGCAATCTTTGTTCTCAAACTTTCAAAGATCTTGCATTTTCCATTCTTGAATCAGAGATCATAGCCTTTGTCCACCAACTGTCCAACACTGAGAAGATTGTGCTTCAATCCTTCAACATATAGTATATTACCAGTTTTGTTCTTTCCATCAAAAGAAATAGTTCCTCTACCTTTGATTCTACCAGTAGAATTATCACCAAACTTTACCACTCCTCCTTCATACCTTTCCAATCTATGAACTTATTTTTGTCACCTGTCATATGGTGAGAACATCTACTGTCAATGACCCAATCATCCTTTTCTTCAACTTGGGCATCCAGAGCTCTTTCTACAAATTTATGATTGATAGATTCAGAGGGCATTGGATCTTCTTCCTTGATGGAAATAAACACTCAATCACTTCTGGATTTGTTTCTTGTCTCTAATTCATCATCTGTTACTCCTTCATTATCATCCTCTTCATGAACATAGTAACAATTCTTTTGGAACCTTGATCTGTTAGGATTTGGCCTTGAAAATCTTTCCAGACACCTTGAGGAAAAATGACCAATCTTATTGTAGTTAAAACACTTAAAAGGCCATTTCCCTTCATACTTACTAGATCCTCTTAGCAGTCTTTTTGCAATAAGGGCTTCAAGTTGAGCAATTTCTGCTTCTCCTTCTAGGTCTTTTCCTGCTTTTACATACCATGATAGTTTCCTTGAAGAGTTCTCTCCCGGATCAAACCTTTGTTTACCTTATACAGAGGCACTGGCTTTGAATACAGATTCAGTCTTGGGGAGGGGCATTTCTAAACTCGGTCAATTCAAATGCAACCAATTTACCAACCAATTGATCTCTTGTGACACATGAATGGGCTCTGAATTCTTTGATGGTAGCAACCTTGTATTTATAAGAAGTAGGAAGGGATATGAGAACTTTGCCAACAATCTCATCTTCATCCAAGACTCAACCAGCACATCTAATGCCAAAAACAATCTCATTTACTCTTGGCATAAAAGTAGTGATATTTTCATCTTCTCTCATCTTCAAATTTTTGAATTTTCCTTTCAGACTCTGTAGCCTTGCACATTTAACATACTTGTCTCCTTCATGCGGAAGTTCCACTTTTTCCCAAATCTCAAAACTAGTTTTTAGGTCAACAACATTTGTCAGCTCTGAATCAGACAAGGCACTTAGAAGAGCTTCTTTAGTCTACAGATTGTTTTCAGCATCTGTGATTTCATTGGTGGTTTTTGGGCCATTCTGTGCAGGAGTATACTTCGTTGAAGCCATGGTCTAGTACTGCATTCCCATACATTGTAAGTGACATTGCATGCGACTTTTCCAAAGATTAAAATTGGTTCCATCAAACTTTGGACTAGCCTTCTTGTAGGACGACATCCTTGATCTCCTCAAGTGGTTAAGCTCTTTTTAGAGGAGCTTGGCTCTGATACCAATTGTTAGATTCAGGACAGACAACTAAGAGGGGGGGTGAATCAGTTGTCCAAAACTTTCTTCTAATTAAACACTGAAATCCACTTTGTAATTCAGTAGCATAATAATAAATCAATCATGGAAACGTAATGCATTAAACCAAGAGTAGAAAAACACATAAGACACCAAGATTTTGACATGGAAAACCCAGTTAAGGGTAAAACCACGGGGTGATTAACCCAAGATTGTATTCTCTGTTAGAAGAATAGAAAGAACAAAATGGCACATGCCAATTAGGGATCACTTCCTAAGTACACTGCTCACAAGAGGCTCACTGCCTACAAGAGACACACTGCCTAAAAGAGACACACTGTCTACAAAATAATAAGTATCACATACTTGAACTGGAGAATAGCATCTTCACCATGCTTGAGTCAGTTCCATTTAAGCCCAATATTTCTGCTCTACTTTTCACTCTCCTCTTTGCTACCACACACTCATCTTCTCAAGATCACTATGAAATGACTTTACAATTCCTTATATATACAAGACATCGAATTAAGAATGATCATCTATGTCGGCAAACATTACAGAGAAAATACATAAATACATCATGACTAATTACAAAAGACTTCATACGAAACAACACACTATCGGCCACACAGATCTGAGACTTCAATCTTCTTCTAGGAACACGCCAATCTTCACATAACATCTTCAAGATCATCTGTAGGATGTGTAACTCATCCGGTCAGCTAGACTTAGGAAGAACACCATCATCTAGAAGTAATTCTTCAATTACGAGCTCAAACTCCAATGTGGACCACCAACATGAACTAGACATGATCCAAAGACTTCCACAAGCTTTTCTAAATTACCAGGAACATCCACACTACATCTACTTACTGAAATCTTTATCTCCTTCATATGGAACCTCAAGAACACAGTCTGTCATCAATGTCACAATGGAGTAGATGCTTGCGGACCTCCAAACCACAAACCAATTGAGTTGTTAATTCACATTGACTTCCTAAACATTCCTTCAAATCTACAGAATAGGATATTGTATTTCTGGATCTCAATGGACCTATCTGTGTCACTTTGTCGCCTCTGAATACCTGCCGAAACTAGTTTTACTTGAGCGGTCACAACTTCTTCAGATCTTCATGTGGACCTCTGAAATCTTTACTGGATCACCTTAAGACACATATCTGCAAACCCTTTGATGTACATCCTCTGATCTTCATCTTAGCTAGGATCTTTAGCTTACTATCTTCATTGTTCTTCTCTATTCCTGATTAGGGCTAATTTTCTCAATATCCTCAGCACACAGCTCATCCAATCCTTATCATCAATGCAATAGGAGTATGTTGACATCAATGACAACACCAGTTAGGCCCATACTTGCAACACTAGATTCATATGTAGTTGGCATCAGACCCATGGGTACAATAATATGTAGACATACAAGTGGTGGATATCCTTGATGCCTATGGTATGTTTCTTAGTAGAGACTGGTATAAAACATTAAATGGCTACATGTCTACTGAATTCTCTCATCTATGGTTAGCATGGAGAGGACTTACAAATCAGATTCACATTGAGAGGTTGTCGAAGATGAAACATATGATCATAGAGTATAACATGACAAATGAAATCCTATACTCAGAGGTGGATTTAGGGGATTATCTATCTCAGATAAATAAGGTAGAAGAAGTACTCATGTTGAATTGTAGTAGGTACCTTGATCCAGCACTTACCAAACATCAAGAAAGCATAGAAGGTTGTGTTCAGTTAGATCAAAAGTCTTCTTCTAATGACAAGCCTATAATCTTTGAAGGATTTAGAAACTTGTTAGCCAAGTTCATGTGTGATCAACTGGCTATTGGAAAGAAGATACATATGGAAGAATTGTTGCTGCCGAACTGGTGTGACATCCATAATGCATCCCATTCAGAGTTTACATGTTCTTTACGCTAGAAGGTAGTATATCAAGTCCAAAAGCATTTGGAATAGTCATCTATTAGAGATGAAGGCTAGACTAAGCCACTACCTACAACTAATCCATGGATTGGATCACTAGGTAGACAAGATATGAATCTTAAAAGGAAAGTTGCGGGTACTCAAATTTAGACATTAAGGTTTGATGGGTCCAGATCCAAGCAAGGCTCAGGTGCATGATTTGAATTGGTTAGTCCTATAGGAGAATCCTATTTGGCTGCATATAGACTGTAATTTCCTTATACTAACAATGTTGACAAATACGAACAATTAGTGCATAAGCTTTGACTGCTATTCAAAAAAAAGTTAAGATAATTCAAGTGTTTGGTGATTTCAAGTTGGTAGTTAAGAAAGTGAGAAAATAGTATTCCTGTCATGACAAATGATTGAACCGTTATGGAAACCGAGTCTGGCATCTTGTTGAATGTTTTGATGGCTTTAATATTCAATTGATTCTGAGAAAATAGAACCATGTCGCTAATGCCTTGGTACAAGTTGCCAGCTCTTTGGAACCACCTGCCATGTCTGATTTGAAGTTCACTATAGAGTTGGTTCCCACTCCTTCTGTGCCAGACAATATTACTCACTTCCAGGTTTTCAAAGATGATAAGCATATCATCAATTTCCTCACATGCTCAGATGTGTTTTCTGCCCAAATAATTGATGAAGAAGATTTGGAACTAGCTGAGATAGATTTGGAAGGTGTCCTAAATCTCAAAACAAATACCATTCCCCGAGGAATGGTGGAACTAGAAATATTATTTGATCGAGATCAGCTAGGTACCCAAAAGAAGCAAGCTAATTCTGTTGGAGGTAAGTGTGACTCACATAACTTGGGGACTGAAGACAATGTCAAAAATGTTTTCATCGGTAAGGTCTGCACCCCTGAAGAAAAGGTAGGAATCATTCATTCTTTGATGTATTATCATGATGTCATTGCATGGAGTTATGAAGACCTTAAGACTTTTGACACTTCTATCATAACCCACACTATATCTTTGAATCCTAGAGTTAAGCCATTTTAGTAGAGACAGAGGCCAGTTAATTCTCTTTTAGAGCCTCTAATTTTTTAAGAAGTCTAGAAGCTGCTGCCGACAAGAATTATATTTCTGGTGAGACATTCTACCTGGATGGCGAACTTGGTTCTATTATGAAAAACAATGGTGAGATCAGGCTACGCGTTGACTTTAGAAACCTCAATAGAGCATGCGAGAAAGATAATTACCTGCTGCCATCTCTTGATGAGGTACTACAAATAGTTAAGGGATCACAGATGATGTCATTTCTAGTTGGATATTCAAGATACAATCAAGTAATAGTTGAATATGCTGACAAATTAAAGACCGCTTTTACTTGCAAATGGGGTATATATGCATATCAGAGAATGCCATTCGTTCTGATTAATCTAGGAGCAACATTTCAATGTACTATAGACATCACTTTTAAAGGATTGGTAGGAAAATGCATCATTATTTACATGGATGATTTAACCATATTCTCTAAGAGAAGGGACAATCATATCTTTGATTTCAGGAAAGTGCTTCAATGATGTAGAGAATACAGTATTTCATTGAATCCCAAGAAGTGCATTTTTGGCATCACTGAAGGCAAACTATTAGGACATGTGATCTCAAAAGAAGGTGTATCTATAAACCCAAATAGAGTCCAAGCCTTTCTCAAGATCTAACCTCTAGAGAGCAAGATGGAATTAAAGTCCTATTTTGGTAAGATCAACTTTGTCCAGAAGTTTATTACTGGTTTTGTTGAGATTATCTGGCCATTGAATGCAATGTTGAAACAAGATGCTAAGATTGAATGGACACAGGAAGCCAAGACAACCTTTGTAGAAATTAAACAAGAAATAGCAAATGCCCTAGTATTAGTAAGTCCTGATTACACTCTCCCATTTTGCATATACTCCTTTGCTTTTGAACATACATGTGCAGCCGTGTTGACCCAGAAAAGGGGTGTTGACGATGAACGTCCTATTGCTTTCACGAGTGCACCATTAAAGGATGTAGAACTTAGATATCCAAATGTGGAGAGGCAAGCTTATGCATTGGTTAAGGTTGTGAAGAAATTTTGTCACTATATCTTGAGGAGCTGAGTAATTACTATAGTCCCAGATGTTGCAGTGAAGGCATTGTTGATGCATAATGAGCTAAGTGAAAGAAGAGGAAAGTGGGTCACAATACTGCAAGAGTTTGATACAAAGATACGGCCTATGAAGATAGTAAGGGGACAAGCACTTACCAAAACTATGGCAAAGACTGACCCAGAACTGGTACCTCAACAATATGTACTGTAGGATATCACACAAGATGAGTGGTATGGTGACATCTTATTTTATATCCTTAACCAACAATTTTTGCCTCATTTGAATTCAACTCTGAGGAGAGCATTGAGGCTGACGAGTAGTAGTTTTATGGTCAAAGGATTAGTTTTATACAAGAAAAATCATGAAGGGATCTATCTGAGGTGCTTAGACAAAACAAAAGTAGCACAAGTGTTGATTATTTTTCATGAGAAGTTTGGGACAGGCGATGGTTTTGGGAACTCTATTGCAAATCAAATTCTTTAGGATGGATATTACTAACCTACCTTGTTTAAGGATGCTCATGCACATGTCTAAACCTTCCATATTTTCTAGACTGCTGCCTCAAGAGAGAAAAATGTTGTTATGCCTTTGCAACCCGTGGTGGAGGTATGCCCATTTGCACAATAGGGAGTCAATTTCATTGGTATGATCAATCCACCTTCCTCTACAGGCCATAGGTATATTCTGACTGCTACTGACTATTGTACTAGATGGTCTGAAGCTTAGGATTGTAAGCAATGCACAACTACTAGGTAGTAATAAATTTTTTTAAAGAACATATCATCACAAGGTTTAGTTGTCCTTTTTCTCTTGTCTGTGATAATGGTCTGGCATTTGCATCTTTACACTTCTCAAACTAGGTATTTGATTATGGTATTGTGCTAAAGCTTTCATCCATTTATTACCCTCAAAGTAATGGATTTGCTGAGGCTACTGATAAAAACTTGCTTGAGGTAATCAAAAGACTACTTGACAAAAATCCCAAAGAGTGGCATACCTAACTTAGGTTTGCCTTGTGGGCAGATAGGATCAGACATAAGGCCGCCTTAGGAACCTCACCATACCATTTGGTTTATGGGCTGGAACCTATGTTCCCTATCCACTTTTCAGATCCCTGTGCTACAGTTCATGCAAGACTATCTAGAGCCCAGAACCTCAGTCCACTTGACCCAGCTACTGTATTTTGAACAAAAATGTGATGCTACAATTGAAAACTTTGCTAAACATCAAGGTATAGTGAAATGATGGTTTGACAAGAGGGCCAAAGTGAATGCCTTCCATATTTCAGATTTGGTGCTATATTGGGATAAGGTTCATGAGAAGAAAGGTGAACATGGAAAGTTTGACAATCTCTAGTTAGGTCCCTACCAAATAGCTAAAATTTTAGGAGACAACATGTATAGATTGAAGACTCTTATTGGTGAGGAACTCCCACTGCCTATTTATGGGCAGTTCCTAAAGCACTACTTTCAGGCCTAGGAGGCATCTCTGCCTTCTTTTGTGTACATAGAGGGTCTTTTTTGTTCTTGCTTGTTTTTGTTTTGCTTTTGGTTAGAGTAGTTTTCTCTGTTAGGTTAGTTGTTTTCTACTTGCTTTGCCTTTTCTCTCTTTTGCTCTTGTTTTACTAAGGTTCTCCATTGCTTGAATAAGGTGGCAGCTATGTAGTCCTCCAAAAGGTCCTCTTTGCGTCAAATAATTTCCCGATTCCATTGAGAAACATTAGTTTCTCACTTACAATCTTATTGTGGAATCTATTGTTATTACTAGGTGGTATGATGCTTCTTCATAGGAAAGGAGTCATTGATTTGGTTCACTTGAAGTACTTTCTAGTCCAATATCTTTCACATTTTAAATAATCCTGAAGCTTCTAAAGGAAGCTAGGTGATGTTGGGTTAAGTGAAAAATCTACAGGATCACCTTTGCCACCACTATGATTCCTAGCCCAGTGAAGTTGAACCAATTTGTAGCCCATGTGATATTTATCATGTGCTGCAAGGGTATGCGGTACTATTTAGTACTCATATCATAAGTCAAGTTAACTAAATAATCTATAAGCAATATATCAAAAGTGGTACTTTGTAGTACTCCCATAAAATGTTCAATCACCTGGAGGATTCAAGCAACTCCATTAGGGTCTATGGACAACTATTGGGTAGTAGAGCAATGTTTGAGTGGAATCATAGAGACAACCTCGTTGAGGCTATAGACACTTGACTAGTAGTGATGCAATGTCCAAGGTAGTTCAAAAGGTGAGTATCATTACATAGCTTAATGCAACTGAGCCTTGATGATCTTAGTTGTAGAATGATGGGAATGAATGCAATTTCACACACTTAGACTTTTAGGATATGGATGGTTTTGCTGAGTTAGTGATCTATGCTCCTTTGATCCTCTATCATGTTGTCTAGTTTAATAAGTGGGAAACATAGAGATTTTGGGTTCGAAACTGATGTTTATCTTAGAAATCCTCTAGAGCATTTCCCTAATAGAGTTGCCATTTGTTGTGTTATGCATACATGCCCCATTTTCCCAAATGGAGACCCCCCTCCTCTATTTCTCTTTTGGCTTGGTCTAGGTCTTAGTAATTTTACTTGAGAGAAGATGATGTCTTGATGATGTGATCCCTTTGCATATGATTGAGTGAAATTGGATAAGTTTGGGTAAGTTTGACCCCATTGACCCCCTTTGATGACTAGACTAGAATGACTAAAGAGCACTGAGCCTCAAAATTGGTTTCCTGAGTGAGTTTTGCCCTAAAAATTGTCTTTACTACAATTTGTGCTAATATCCTAGATCTTATCAGATATTAGTGTTGACCACTTTATTTGAAATTAGGTGCTAAAATTCATATCAACCAAATTTGTGCTAAAACTGACCTCAACATGATATATCCTGAAGACTTGAAAAGCCCTACTTTTCCCATTAGTGGTCAAAATCCCGCAAGTGCGACACAGTTTGTCTAAGGACACTGCATTTATGGCTAATTTTAGGGGAGTATAAATGGTCTGAACCCTTCAATTTTCATCATTTACATTTAAAATTTCTTCAATGATTGAGCTCAGAGTTTCCCATCTATCCTGCAAAAGATTTCTTGGCTGCTTGCATCGATTGAGAGCATATTCGTTGGTGGTGAGTTGAATTCCTTCACTACGACCTTGCATCCATAGGTAGGAGGGTCTCTATCTCTTTTCCTTGGCATTATATTTATAATCTCTCTTTTGTTTTTCTTTTGAAATGGGAAATATAGTAGATTGTATGAAAGCATGACTACATATACACTAAGGATCTTAGGATTTGGGGTGTTGTTCAAAATATAGATCAATTTCTCTGTATATGGCATCCCTTAGGTTTTCAAAATGTAGGTTTTGTCAAAGTAGGAGGAAAATATGTGTCGCCTTTAGTAATTTTGACTGTTATATTATTAGCTTAGATTTTCCTCATCTTTGAAGAGTCAAAATCGACCCTCTATGTTTTGTTTCCAAATTTGATTGACTTCAAACCATCAAAAACCATTGCTTGTGCTAAATTGTCATCCAACCAGACATATCTGGCATACAATATTTTCTCCGCTAGATCCTTCTAAAGTATTTTTGCTAAAAAGGATTGAAGGCCGATATATCCTAAATGTTCAAAAAAATCCCACTAGCCATCATCCATCAAATTCCCCGCCAATAAGGTTTTAAAATGTTTGTCAGGGTTTTACTCTAAAAAACACATCCATAGGATATATCTAATGTAGATTGATTGTTATTGATGTCAAAAAGGACCTTGGAGTTTCCAGTTTTGTTTTAGGATGATGATCATACAAGAGTTTAAGGAATGATGATGCAGGACATGAAGATCATCCTATGTAATGGATGCTTTCAGTTTCAAGCACAGATGATCATGATTCTTGATTTAAAAAGAGTTGACATGGGTGCTCAAAGTTGGTTTGTTTTCCATTAAGAATAATGGTTGGATGCTCAGGATGATCAATAATGGCATAACAAGATCTTTCTAAAAGATGCAAGGTTCATTATCAAAGGTGTTGGTTCATTTTTTGTGGAGCTTTATTATCAAGGTTAACAATGTGAAGAGGTCATCAGTCTATTACTTGGTTATAAATGGAGTTGTGCCTTGTATCAGTTCACTTGTGTTTATCTATGTTGCAAAGATAATATCAATAAAGGTATTATGCTATGTTGGGGCATGTTTAGTGGTAGAGATTAAGATATTCTTGGCAGATGGTAGAGATCTAAGATCTGTAATGAAGTGTTTTGAATTTCTTAAATTCTAATAATACATTTTTAGATGTCCTAATTCTCTATTCTCTATCTGTCACCTTATTAGTTTCTTTTTTATCTAATTGTTTGGTAACCTATTAGCACATGTCATATAACTTAAATTGACCTACTAATGGGGTGTTAAAACATTATGGGGACCGGCCCCACCACCTAGTATAACCTGCTACACTGGTCTCCTCATAAAGAGCTTGAGTGGGTAATGCAAATAAAAGGTCTTGTTTGAAATGACAATGGGCGCGAATATTACGATCAATGGATAGTATTTAAACTATGACCTCGACTATTTTGCATTACTTTTGACGGTCATTAGAACCTCATACATACTATGATTGCATAGATAAGCATTTTAAAAGCTAATTTTAGTATATTTACAAAGGCAATTTTTGTAGAGTTTTAAGGACATTTTTTAGGTGAGTTATTTCTATTTTTTGACTTCGTTCGAGACATTGAAGGCAAATAGAATGGTGTTTTATTTTTTTTAAAAGGCATTTTTTTGGTGAAAGATTTAATGCCTCTTGCAACGAAGGAGGTTTTATTTTCTTTCTATTTTCACTCTTCATACAGATGTTCTTTTTTAAGTTGTGAGTCCGAAGATAATCAAAGAAGAATTTTAATTTTTAAGGCTGTTGGATTAAAAACATTGTTGAAGATTTTTGTGGAAGAAGAAAAATACAGAGTGAAGATGAAAGTGAATGTGTAAAGAAAGAAAAATATGAAGGGTCATTTGATAAAAAAGATTTTTTAGATTGAAAGAGAAGATGAATGCAGAGAGGAAAATGAAAAGACTTCATCCAGATGATTTTTGCAGATTGAAAAATATTGTTGAAAGGAGATGGAATTTTTTTATGAAAGGGAAATTAAATCTGTAATGCCCCTCGCTTTTTGGCTTGTGTTAGATGTTATTTATATCATTATTTTGTCAGTCCTGGAACAGTTGATAGTTTTTATTTCATAATTTCAGTTCGAGACATTTGGACTAGTGTGTATTGGTTTATGCTCTCATTAATCTTGATGGACTATGTATTGAAACATGTGCTATGAGTTTTGATGATACTATGTTACTTCAGTTTTGAAGAGATGGATATGATTGGTGTTGGTTAGAAAAAGTCATGCTTATGTTTCTGATTATAGCCTTGTGTTGGAGCGGGGATGGTGTAGTACTGCTCAGATCGAGCACCCTACTATGCCGCAATTCTCCATCTCGGTGTTTGTGATATATATGCATATAGTTGATCATAGATAACCATTGGTTTTCACGTAGGTTGTAGGTACCGGGCCTCGACTTCACCTGATTAAGTAGGTCTGAGTGGGCCCTACACCATGGATAAGGTGATGGAGATAATATGAGGACCTTACCACTAGGTCAGTTTCAGTCCGTGTTGTGGTCTTGTGTTCTTGTTGTCATCGTGGATCCTTGCCCTAGTCTTGTGATGTGATGCAACATTGTCCCTTGGTTCTTGTTGTTGACCGTCGCGGGTTGTGGAGTGTTATTAAGTTGTTTACTCTTGCCTTTGCATCTCTAGTATCTTTATGATCTTATAGTATTGGCATAGTCGTATGATTTGGTTATTGTTCTCTTTGAAAAGTCTTTTTGGCATGATCGGTATTGTAAGGTTGTAATGTATATGATTTTTAAGTTGT
Organism: Cunninghamia lanceolata; assembly: GCA_027924645.1. Classification (NCBI taxonomy): domain Eukaryota; kingdom Viridiplantae; phylum Streptophyta; class Pinopsida; order Cupressales; family Cupressaceae; genus Cunninghamia; species Cunninghamia lanceolata. Next base: position 10,470,311 of record BSBN01000130.1, on the reverse strand, counting down.
TGAGAGGTAATTGGCTTGTAGTTAACTTATTATTTTATTCTGGGAATAATTTAAGTAATGTTGTTTTCGTAGGAAGGTAATTAATGCATAGTCATTTTAAAGTTTGTTATGGGCGCATAATTTAATTGGGAGAGTTGTCGGTTATTCGGGGAAGATCTGAGAATCTCTATGTTGGGAAAAATATTTCAAATTTCCTCAGGGAGTGGGATTGTGCAATTATTTTGGGAGTTACGGGAATTAATGGATTATCTATTTTTCTGGTCTCGGGAAGCTTGATAGGGGGATTTTTTTGGCTCGGAGAGAAGGTGGGGGGTTTTACAGAGGAATTCTGTGTGAAGAAAGGGAAGTTTCTAAGAAAAGATTAAACTCTGGAGCATTCTAGTTCGGGTAAGTCTTGTAAACCTCTATTTTTTCTTGCCTTGAAGGCTCTGTAATATTAGAATTCTTGGAAAAACTTTGGATGGTGACACAGGCATTGAATCGATATTTTTTTTATTTATCATCCGGGTCTTGTTGTGAAATCTTTACCTTTGTGTGCACTCCAGTTTCCATATTGCTACTACAACAATACATTTTCATGGGATAATGCTTAATTTCTATACATTAATGTGCCGGTCTATTCTTCCACATTTTTTTTCTGGTATGAAAACTTGAGCAGCTTGCTAGTCGCTACTGTCTGTGAGTGTTCCCTCTTAAAATAAAATTTCTTTGGACGTATTCCTTTGTAAGATGCCAACAATCATTTCATACCACGAGACTGTCTTTCCTTCTGAGTATACTGTCTATCAATTCGCTTGCTATTTTTGTTGCCTGCCTTCAACGTCTCATCATCCCTTAATCTTTCTCCTCCCACGGACTCTATTTATACTTTTTTTTAGCTCTTATCCAAGCAAGTGACCTCTGAGTATTGTGAAAAGAAAATATTTTAGACCTCTGATTCGGACCATCATCCTCGCTTCGATGGATGGCCGTGCCCTGCAGCGAAACTTTCGCTAGCAGAGGCAAGGAGGATGCGGGCAAGATGCAGAGTCGGGAGTAGAACTCCTCCTATTGCATGCGCTCAAAGGGCTTCTAAGGATTGATCACCCTTCCCATCGCATTTACTAAGGACTTGCAGTGTGCTCACCAATTTCGTTTATTTTGTCCTACCTTCATTGCAGATGATTTTTCATAGAGGAAACTGACACAGTGCGTGTGTCGCCTATGCAGCCGCTTTTTCCTATCTTCAAGTTTTGGTGCATAGCCAGCCATCATTGCAAGCCTGAGTTGTCATTCCTTGAAGTGCTGTGTCAAAAGACCAAACTTATGATGTATGACATTTGTAGTTTCCCCATCTTGCACATGAGTGATGCAACCTTACCTCTGCGTCAAGTTGCTTCTGCCTTACCACTGCATTTGATGGAGTCGCTCTAGCTGTTAGGGGGTTTTCTTCTTAACCAGACATTTCTTTATTCGTAGCATTTTGAGTTTCCTTTTTCCTTGAGTAAAGGATGCGGTGGCTATTCTTCTCATTGCAACCTTTATTTCTATTTCCGCTGTGCCATGACTGTGTGTGGATCCCGATTACCAATTTTGATTCTTCAGTCCTATATGGAAGTCTGCATAGGGAATCCAGGATTATCGCCATCTTTTGTTATGATTCCTTGCTATCTTTTCTAGATCATAATAGCTCTCACATTAGCAATGGATATGTCTTCAGAAAATAAAGCTTTCAGTTGATATTATGATTTTGGTATAATCACTGGGAATTGTTTATTGCATGCTTAGATTTTATTAGGAGTAAGTAATTTAAACGTGCTTAGAGGGTGATTTTTTTAAATAACAACTGCGAACCTGTTTGCGTGAGCTACGTAAGTTTAGACCATGGAAATATTTTGGAACCGGTTACTGATCCACAATGTAGTTATATAGATTTTAATGTGTTGTTATTATTGTCTTTTAGATAGGATCGATATGTGTTATGAATTGCTGATAAACGTAATGTGTCTTCTTTTATGTTGAAGTTTGTTATATTGATATTTGTGTAGGAAACTTAAATTCAAGGTTGAGAGCATATTGAAATTACTTCTTTTATTAGGGATAGATTAGTATAAGGATGTATAATTCCTTGTCCAAAACCGATCTAGGGTAAAAGGGGCAATAACTTCTTGGGTAGTTAGTTAACTTAAGGCTATTTAGAAAGGAATTATTATGGTTGGCACAATAATGTTTTCATTATACTGATTTATTAGGCGGACCCTATATAGATATTATTTTGTTCTAAGGGCGTGATAGATTAGTAGTTGAATGGTAAGGTATTGCAAGTTTAGATCAATGATGGGAAATTCTCTTCTTTTGAAAACCATGTTGTATGCAATTCCAGATCTTGTATTTTGAATAAATTTTGCTGTTTTAAAAAGTTAGGGTTTCCTAGAAAGATGCCTTCTATCGAAACCATGTAGTGTATTTTGTCAAGAGTTGATGTAGTAAGGGTTTTGTATATATGTATTTTATTTTGTTACCTATGAGTGTCATCGTTTCATATAAGCACCTTCTTAAAATCAGTATTGAGTTGTGCTATTATGTCTTGTCTAGTTATGCCATGTTGGCTTGTGAGTTTTATTATGGATTCAAGATTGGTAAGCACCATGTTTTGGGCTAGTTGATTTTGTTAGACATATCATATCTGTGTGAATCCCGAGTTAGGGATCTGGAGACCAAATGTGTTATTGTGGCTTGAGTACATTGAGGTTGTGTAATTTTCCGTTCTCTCCTTTTTCAGTGTTCTATTGCCATTATCATGATCCTCCAAGCCTAGTTCTATATCAGAAGGAGATTGTTGTTTTGGTCGTGTTCATTTACTGACTCCAGAGGCTGATTGTGGGTTATTCTTCTTGATATGTACGCCATATCGATTTTGTGGTATTGCTCCCTACTATTTTTCAAAAAGGATATGGGAATTCAGTTCGTTGTGGTTGCTGAATGAAATATGTTTTGTGTTAGACCGACTTGTAACCCTTGTTCCTTTTGTTGTGGGTGTATGGATGATCAGAGGACGCTAAGAGAGTGGCTTCCATGGTGGGGCCGGCACCTAGGGAGAGGTCACCTGGGTAACCCCATGGAAGTTGTAAGCAAGTGGAAACCTAATAATGTACCTAGGAGGGTTGGGTAGTGATTCACTTAACAAGATAATTAATGTGACCTCAACCATGCCGTGAGTGCTCTCATAGACCAAGGGTGGGATGAGAAGGCCTGGTTGGCAAGGCCGACCTCCTCGTCTTCATGAGAGGACAGGTCAGTTCCGCATGTGTCACCCTATGGGGTCGGCACCTAGAGAGAGGCTGCCAGGGTAACCATAGATGGGGGCCGGCTTCTGGTGAGAGATAGCTTGGGTAACCCATGTTAGGGCCATGCGATGACACTCTTCTTATGCGGCTCTGCTCTATTCTTCTTTTCTTGTTGGTACCTCTGGAGTGTGATCTGGTTTTCATGTTTGATCTAGTCTAGTGTGTTGATCTGTCTTGATGAGTACTATCGATCTTGTGCTATCTGTACTTCATGTTTTTGGTTGGAGTCTGGTCGGTAGTGGTGTCTTTGACTATGGCCTTGACCTAGTGGTAATCCTCTTGTTATCTCCTAGCTCGGTGGGGTGGGCCTGAGGGTTCCACATGGTTCGGAGGTAGAGCTATCCATTGGTCCTCTTGGAGATTCAGTTGGGCTTGGTGCAGAGATGTTCCAGTTTCTAGTGGCTTCCATACTTCAGCAGGGTTGTATAACCTTCTTATGTACTATTTTGTAATTCGATGAGATCGATCTTGAAATCATGTATTCTTGCAATCTTGTACTCTTGTCATCATGTATACTTATTACCTTGTAATCTTGTAATCATGTAATTTGGAACTTGGACATGTATTCAAGCATCATGTTGTTGTAAAAGTTATTGGATTAGTCTTCTCTGCAGATTGATGATTTCTCTCTTATGGTTTTATTTAATTACCTATACTATTATGCTGCCCTAGAGTGATTAGAAGTGCACCTTTTCTTTTCAATGTGTTTCATGATATCTGTGGATACGGTAGTGTACTTTATAGTTTTTTTTTTAAAAAAAATATTTCTATTTTCCGCTCTAGGATATCTATCACTCTAGGGTTGCACGACGGGGTATTACATTTGGTATCAAGGCCAAGTTTAACACTGGGTACCTTGGTTATATTTGAGCCCATTATGTAACCTTGTGCTTGTACTCTGTAGAATAACTTTATCTCTAATGTGAATCTTTTAATGTAATAGATGCCTTAGTGTTGTAGGTAGATGACTAGAGGTAGAGGCTGAGGTCGGGGTAGAGGTAGAGGTCGTGGAAGAGGTGGTGGCAGTACACCTCCTCCTAGTTCTCCTCAGTCGAGTGCCCATGAAGGCGGAGGTCAGAACATGGAGGGTCAGGGTCAGCCTGACGGAGCTCAGTTGAGACAGATTTTGGAGGAGGCCCTTGCGCGGTTAGGCCCTAGACAGGAGGGTAGGCAGACCCGAGGAGATCAGGAGGTTGACCAACGGGGTCCTAGAGAGAGAGAGAGAGGTCTCCTAGACCTAGAGAGTTGTCAGCTGAGCAGGAGACCACCCTAGCCAGCCACATGAGGGATTTACTGAGAGCACGCCCTCCCATTTTTGATGGAGCTGGTAGTAGACTAGAGGCAAAGACTTGGCTTTTGGACCTAGGCAGGTGTTTCACCATGCATCCGTATGGCAGCAACACAAAAGCCAGATGTGCTATTCTGCATCTTTGAGGGTTCGCTTCGACCTGGTGGCGGCTAGAGGAGCAGAAGCTGCATTTGGATATTAGCACTGTGTCTTGGGAGCTTTTCTTAGAGAGATTCAGAGCCCATTTTCTTTCTGACCATTGGAGGCAGCGTCGAGCCGATGAGTTCCATGAGCTGAGGCAGTTGGCCATGACCGTTAAGCAGTATGAGCGCATATTTTACGAGCTCAAACAGTATGCAGGTATTGGGGATGACGAGTCCATGTTGGTACAGTATTTCATCAGGGGCTTGAATGCCCAGATTAGTGGAGGGGTTCATGTATTCAAACCTAAGACTATGGAGGTTGCTGTGGAGAAAGCCCGGATAGTGGAGGAGAATCTGGCTATGGCACTTGGTGGGCATTCGAGAGTGCACATTGGCAGTGCGCCATCTTCAGGATATGGTTCTCGAGGTGGTCACGCTCAGGCATCAGGTTCCCATGCACCCTCAAAGGGTAGTCGACAGCAGTTTTCGCAGACTAAGCTGAAGAGCTCACATCATCAACAAGGAAATAGATTTTAGAAAATAAAAGATTGGTCTTGGCAGCACAATAAGCGGAACCGTTTTGATCATCCAACCCAGCGTACGCAATCCGTAGTGAGCAGAGGCAGCGTCCAACAGTCTAGTGCTTTCAGGGGTGATGGTGGTAGAGGCACCGGGTGTTTCTCCTGTGGCCAGCAGGGCCATATTGCTAGGTAGTGCCCGCAGAAGGGCGCCTCAGGATTTGGACATCGACCGGTGGCATCTGAGCCAACCGTTGGTGATGCAGACAGGTCACACCGAGTCTTTGCAGCGGTAGATGACCGACAGGCAGAGCATCAGGGCACCGTGGTGGAGGCTTCCGGTCGTATGCGAGGTCTTGACTTTTCTATTTTATTTGATTCTGGTGCATCTGATTCATTTATATCTCCTTCTCTTATGGAGCGTTGTGGTTTAGTGGCTATAAAGCAGGATGATAGGTGGCAGGTTGAGTTGGCTTCCGGAGCTAAGATAGCAGTTGAGTCTCTAGTTTCAGGGTGTGAATTGATGATTGGCTCTTTATCTACTTCTGTGGACTTTCGCATTCTACCCCTGGGTTCATATGACATAGTTCTGGGGATGGATTGGTTGGAGGCTCATCAGGCAGTGATAGATTACCGGCATAAGTCTGTTAGATGTGTGGACAATTCTGGCACTGAGGTTGAGGTGGTAGGAGTTTAGAGACCCATCTCCCTACGTATGATCTCCGCTATGCAACTCAAGAGATGCATGCGTCAGGGATGTCAGCTTTTTGCAGTGACGGTTAGTGATTTAGAGATGGAGGAGAGTCGGGAGGCATCTCTTGATGAACACCCACTCTTGAGGGAGTTCGCGGATGTTTTTCCTTCTAATATTCCAGGGATGCCACCTAGGCGAGACATCGATTTCAAGATTGATCTGGTTCTCGGTGCAGAGCCTATATCACGAGCTCCATACCGGATGACCACTCAGGAGCTCAAAGAGCTTCAACTGCAGTTGGAGGAGCTATTAGCCAAAGGGTTCATTCAACCTAGTGTTTCTCCTTTGGGAGCACCTGTGATCTTTGTCAAAAAGAAGGATGGATCTCTGTGGCTATGTATCGACTACCAACAGCTCAATAAAGTAACAGTGAGGAATAAGTATCCCTTACCTCGGATCGATGATTTGTTTGATCAGATTAAAGGAGCAAAGGTTATCTCTAAGATTGACCTTAAGTCAGGATATCAGCAGTTGCGGATATTTGAGGCAGATATTCACAAAATAGCATTTCGTACCCGTTATGGACATTATGAGTTCACCGTGGTACCATTTGGGTTGACGAATACACCTTTAGTCTTCATGAGCTTGATGAATGGCGTCTTCTGTACTTATCTGGACTGTTTTGTCCTTGTGTTTCTTGATGATATACTGATCTATTCTAGGTCTATGGAGGAGCATGAGGAGCATTTGCGACAGGTGTTGTAGTGTCTGAGAGAAAATCAGCTCTATGCCAATTTATCGAAGTGTGAGTTTTTTCAGTCAGAGGTTAAGTATTTGGGTCATGTCATCTCTGGAGAGGGTATTGCAGTGGATCCCTCGAAGATCCAAGCTATTATGGACTGGCCTGCACCCACTAATGTCTCTGAGGTTCATAGCTTTATGGGATTAGCAGGCTATTATCGTCATTTTGTGATGGGATTCTCGAGGGTTGCTCATCCTATTACTTCTCTTCAGAGGAAAGGGAAGAAGTTTGTTTGGTCAGAGCAGTGTCAGGCAGCTTTTTAGACTCTTAAGGAGCAGTTGACCAGTGCACCAATATTAGCAGTCCCCAATCCTGATAGAGACTTTGTTGTTTGTACTGATTCTTCCTTGGAAGGTTTGGGGGCAGTTCTGATGCAGGATGGTCGTGTGATTGCCTATGAGTCTCACAAACTCAAGGATCACGAATTGAATTATCCTACCCATGACCTAGAGTTAGCAGCAGTCATGCATGCCTTGGTGAGATGGAGGCATTTTCTGTTAGGACATCAGTTTGAGCTACACAGTGATCATCGTAGTTTACAGTATATTTTCACGCAGCCAAACTTGAATGCGAGATAGAGGCATTGGATGGAGTTCCTGTGCGAGTATGACTTTGAGGTCAGATATATTCAAGGCAAGGAGAATGTGGTAGCAGATGCTCTTAGTCGTCGGAGGCATGAGATCTTAGTAGTTTCTCTTTCAGTTGATTTAAGAGGTCAGATTCTCGCGGCCCTTTCAGCAGACAGTTGGTGTCAAGAGGTGAGGTTCGAGATTGAGTCTGGCAGACCTTTAGAGGGTAGATTCTCTAGATACTCATTTGAGTCAGATGGTCTTTTGCAACATTTGGGTCATATCTATGTTCCTAGTTCTGAGGGGATCCGTACCCTAGTTTTGTCTGAGGCACATCGGGCTCCCTACTCAGCTCATCCGGGCGTCAAGAAGATGTATGCAGGTCTGCGTCAGCTGTACTTTTGGAGTGGCATGAAACGGGATATTGCTGATTTTGTGTCGAGATGTCTTGAGTGTCAGAGGGTGAAGGCGAAGCACCAGCACCCTACAGGTCTTTTGCAACCTCATTTGATTCCAGAGTGGAAGTGGGATATTATTTCGATAGACTTCATTGTCGGTTTGCCAATGTCCGCTCAGCGACATGATGCTATTATGGTCACTGTGGATAGGTTGACGAAGGTAGCTCACTTCTCTCCTGTCCGTGCTTCATACAATGCTTCTACGGTGGCCAGAGTGTTCATGGAGGACATTGTCAGACTTCATGGGATTCCTCGCAGGATCATCTCCAACAGGGATCCAGTGTTCACTTCCGCCCTTTGGAATTCCTTGCAGCATGCCTTGGGGACACAGCTGAACTTTAGTTCAGCTTATCATCCTGAGACTGATGGTCAGACCGAGAGGGTTAATCAAGTTCTCGAGGATATGTTGAGGATGTATGTGATGGATCGGCAGAGCCATTGGTAGGATTACCTATACCTGGTGGAGTTTGCTTATAATAATGGATATCATAGTTCTATCGGCATGTCTCCATTTCAGGCTTTGTATGGCCGTCCTTGTAGGACCCCTTTGAGTTGGGATCATCTAGAGGATAGAGTTCTTCTGGGTCTAGATATGCTTAGAGATATGGAGTAGCAAGTTGAGAGGATTAGAGAGCATTTGGTGGTAGCTCAGGATAGACAGAAGAAGTATGCCGATGCTCATAGGATTGATCATCAGTTTTCAGTTGGGGATCAGGTGTTCTTGCGTGTGCAACCGCAAAAGAGTCCAATCCATTATGGAAAGGGTTCTAAGCTAGTGCCACGCTTTGTAGGACCTTTTGAGGTGTTGGAGAGGATTGGTCCTATTGCTTATCGCCTTGCTTTGCCGCCTAGTCTTTCACGCATCCATGATGTGTTTCATGTTTCTATACTTAGACCTTACTTTCCTGATATTGCTCATGTTCTTGATTGGACTGCTCTACAGGTAGAGGACGGGCAGCTGGCTTTGGAGCTCGTAGGCATTCTTCAGCACAGGAGACTTGCTCTTAGGGGCAGAGACGTGGAGTAGGTCAGGGTCCAGTGGGACCCTAATGATGAGACCTCTACTACTTGGGAGGATGCTACCAGGATGAGGGAGTTATATCCTCACTTATTTGCAGGCTTCTAGGAGTAAGCCTAGTTCTAGGAGGGGAGGATGTAATGCCCCTCACTTTTTGGCTTGTGTTAGATGTTATTTCTATCATTATTTTGTCAGTCCTGGAATAGTTGATAGTTTTTATTTCATAATTTCAGTTCGAGACATTTGGACTAGTGTGTATTGGTTTATGCTCTCATTAATCTTGATGGACTATGTATTGAAACATGTGCTATGAGTTTTGATGATACTATGTTACTTCAGTTTTGAAGAGATGGATATGATTGGTGTTGGTTAGAAAAAGTCATGCTTATGTTTCTAATTATAGCCTTGTGTTGGAGCGGGGACGGTGTAGTACTGCTCGGATCGAGCACCCTACTACGCCGCAATTCTCTGTCTTGGTGTTTGCGATATATATGCATACAGTTGATCATAGATAACCATTGGTTTTCACGCAGGTTGCAAGTACCGGGCCTCGACTTCACCTGATTTAGCAGGTCTGAGCAGGCCCTACACCATGGATAAGGTGATGGAGATAATATGAGGACCTTACCGCTAGGTCAGTTTCAGTCTGTGTTGTGGTCTTGTGTTCTTGTTGTCATCGTGGATCCTTGCCCTAGTCTTGTGATGTGATGCGACGTTGTCCCTTGGTTCTTGTTGTTGACCATCGCGGGTTGTGGAGTGTTATTAAGTTGTTTACTCTTGCCTTTGCATCTCTGGTATCTTTATGATCTTATAGTATTGGCATAGTCATGTGATTTGGTTATTGTTCTCTTTGAAAAGTCTTTTTGGCATGATCGGTATTGTAAGGTTGTAATGTATATGATTTTTAAGTTGTTGAGAAGTAATTGGCTTGTAGTTAACTTATTATTTTATTCTGGGAATAATTTAAGTAATGTTGTTTTCGTAGGAAGGTAATTAATGCATAGCCGTTTTAAAGTTTGTTGTGGGCGCATAATTTAATTGGGAGAGTTGTCGGTTATTCGGGGATCTGAGAATCTCTATGTTGGGAAAAATATTTCAAATTTCCTCAGGGAGTGGGATTGTGCAGTTACTTTGGGAGTTACGGGAATTAATGGATTGTCTATTTTTCTGGTCTCAGGAAGCTTGATAGGGGGATTTTTTTGGCTCAGAGAGAAGGTGGGGGGTTTTACAGAGGAATTCTGTGTGAAGAAATGGAAGTTTCTAAGAAAAGATTAAACTCTGGAGCGTTCTGGTTCAGGTAAGTCTTGTAAACCTTTGCTTTTTCTTGCCTTGAAGGCTCTGTAATATTAGAATTCTTGGAAAAACTTTGGATGGTGACACAAGCATTGAATCGATATTTTTTTTTATTTATCATCTGGGTCTTGTTGTGAAATCTTTACCTTTCTGTGCACTCCAGTTTCCATATTGCTACTGCAACAATACATTTTCATGGGATAATGCTTAATTTCTATACATTAATGTGCCGGTCTATTCTTCCACATTTTTTTTCTGGTATGAAAATCTGAGCAGCTTGCTAGTCGCTGTTGTCTGTGAGTGTTCCCTCTTAAAATAAAATTTCTTTGGACGTATTCCTTTGTAAGATGCCAACAATCATTTCATACCACGAGACTGTCTTTTCTTCTGAGTATACTGTCTATCAATTCACTTGCTATTTTTGTTGCCTGCCTTCAACGTCTCATCATCCCTTAATTTTACTCCTCCCACAGACTCTATTTATACTTTTTTTTTAGCTCTTATCCAAGCAAGTGACCTCTGAGTATTGTGAAAAGAAAACATTTTAGACCTTTGATTTGGACCATCATCCTCGCTTCGATGGATGGTTGTGCCCTGCAGTGAAACTTTCGCTAGCAGAGGCAAGGAGGATGCGGGCAAGATGCGGAGTCGGGAGTAGAACTCCTCCTGTTGCATGTGCTCAAAGGGCTTCTAAGGATTGATCACCCTTCCCATCGCATTTACTAAGGACCTGCAACGCGCTCACCAATTTTGGTTATTTTGTCCTACCTTCATTACAGATGATTTTTCATAGAGGAAACTGACACAGTGCGTGTGTCGCCTACGCTGTCGCTTTTTCCTATCTTCAAGTTTTGGAGCCTGTGCAATAGATCCTTGTGGTGCATAGCCAGCCATCATTGCGAGCCTGAGTTGTCATTCCTTGAAGCGCTGTGTCAAAAGACCAAACTTATGATGTATGACATTTGTAGTTTCCGCATCTTGCACATGCGTGATGCAACCTTACCTCTGCGTCAAGTTGCTTCTGCCTTACCACTGCATTTGATGGAGTTGCTCTAGCTGTTAGGGGGTTTTCTTCTTAACCAGACATTTCTTTATTCGTAGCATTTTGAGTTTCCTTTTTCCTTGAGTAAAGGATGCGGTGGCTACTCTTCTCATTGCAACATTTATTTCTATTTCCACTGTGCCATGACTATGTGTGGATCCTGATTGCCAATTTTGATTCTTCAGTCCTATACGGAAGTCTACATAGGGAATCCAGGATTATCACCATCTTTTGTTATGATTCCTTGCTGTCTTTTCTAGATCATAATAGCTCTCGCATTAGCAACGGATATGTCTTCAAAAAATAAAGCTTTCGGTTGATATTATGATTTTGGTATAATCACTGGGAATTGTTTATTGCATGCTTAGATTTTATTAGGAGTAAGTAATTTAAACATGCTTAGAGGGTGATTTTTTTAAAATAACAAATGCGAACCTATTTGCGTGAGCTACGTAAGTTTAGACCATGGAAATATTTTGGAATGGGTTACTGATCCACAATGTAGTTATATAGATTTTAATGTGTTGTTATTATTGTCTTTTAGATAGGATCGATATGTGTTATGAATTGCTGATAAACGTAATGTGTCTTCTTTTATGTTGAAGTTTGTTATATTGATATTTGTGTAGGAAACTTAAATTCAGGGTTGAGAGCATATTGAAATTACTTCTTTTATTAGGGATAGATTAGTATAAGGATGTATAATTCCTTGTCCAAAACCGATCCAGGGTAAAAGGAGCAATAACTTCTTGGGTAGTTAGTTAACTTAAGGCTATTTAGAAAGGAATTATTATGGTTGGCACAATAATGCTTTCATTATATTGATTTATTAGGCAAACCCTATATAGATATTATTTTGTTCTAAGGGCGTGATAGATTAGTAGTTGAATGGTAAGGTATTGCAAGTTTAGATCAATGATGGGAAATTCTCTTCTTTTGAAAACCTTGTTGTATGCAATTCTGAATCTTGTATTTTGAATAAATTTTGCTATTTTAAAAAGTTAGGGTTTCCTAGAAAGATGCCTTCTATCGAAACCATGTAGTCTATTTTGTTAAGAGTTGATGTACTAAGGGTTTTGTATATATGTATTTTATTTTGTTACTTATGAGTGTCATCGTTTCATATAAGCACCTTCTTAAAATTAGTATTGAGTTGTGTAGTTATGTCTTGTCTAGTTATGCCACGTTGGCTTGTGAGTTTTATTATGGATTCAAGATTGGTAAGAACCATGTTTTGGGCTAGTTGATTTTGTTAGACGTATCATATCTGTGTGAATCCTGAGTTAGGGATCTGGAGACCAAATGTGTTATTGTGGCTTGAGTACATTGAGGTTGTGTAATTTTTCGTTCTCTCCTTTTTCAGTGTTCTATTGCCATTATCATGATCCTCCGAGCCTAGTTCTATATCAGAAGGGGATTGTTGTTTTGGTCATGTGTTCATTTACCGACTCTAGAGGCCGATTGTGGGTTATTCTTCTTGATATGTACGCCATATCGATTTTGTGGTATTGCTCCCTACTATTTTTCAAAAAGGATATGGGAATTCAGTTCATTGTGGTTGGTGAATGAAATACGTTTTGTGTTAGACTGACTTGTAACCCTTGTTCCTTTTGTTGTGGGTGTATGGATGATCAGAGGACGCTAAGAGAGTGGCTTCCATGGTGGGGCCGGTGCCTAGGGAGAGGTCGCCTGGGTAACCCCATGGAAGTTGTAAGCAAGTGGAAACCTAATAATGTACCTAGGAGGGTTGGGTAGTGATTCACTTAACAAGATAATTAGTGTGACCTTAACCATGCCTTGAGTGCTCTCATAGACCAAGGGTGGGATGAGAAGGCCTGGTTGACAAGGCTGACCTCCTCGTCTTCATGAGAGGACAGGTCAGTTCTGCATGTGTCACCCTATGGGGCCGGCACCTAGAGAGAGGCTGCCAGGGTAACCATAGATGGGGGCTGGCTTCTGGTGAGAGATAGCCTGGGTAACCCATGTTAGGGCCATGCAATGACACTCTTCTTATGCAGCTCTGCTATGTTCTTCTTTTCTTGTTGGTACCTCTGGAGTGTGATCTGGTTTTCATGTTTGATCTAGTCTGGTGTGTTGATCTGTCTTGATGAGTACTATTGATCTTGTGCTATCTGTACTTCATGTTTTTGGTTGGAGTCTAGTTGGTAGTGGTGTCTTTGACTGTGGCCTTGACCTAGTGGTAATCCTCTTGTTATCTCCTAGCTCGGTGGGGTGGGCCTCAGGGTTCCACATGGTTGGGAGGTAGAGCTATCCATTGGTCCTCTTGGAGATTTAGTTGGGCTTGGTGCAAAGATGTTCCAGTTTCTGGTGGCTTCCATACTTCAGTAGGGTTGTATAACCCTCTTATGTACTATTTTGTAATTCGACGAGATCGATCTTGAAATCATGTATTCTTGCAATCTTGTACTCTTGTCATCATGTATACTTATTACCTTGTAATCTTGTAATCATGTAATTTGGAACTTGGACATGTATTCAAGCATCATGTTGTTGTACAAGTTATTGGATTAGTCTTCTCTGCAGATTGATGATTTCTCTCTTATGGTTTTAGTTAATTACCTATACTGTTATACTACCCTAGAGTGATTAGAAGTGTACCTTTTCTTTTCAATGTGTTTCATGATATCTATGGATACGGCAGTGTACTTTATAGTTTAAAAAAAAAAATAGTTCTGTTTTCTGTTCTGGGATATCTATCACTCTCGAGTTGCACGACGGGGTATTACAAAATCAAGAAGAATGTGAATTGTTTTACAAGATTATGATCTTATTTTGTTTTGCAGGTTCTTCATAAATGGAGAGAAGAAATATATTTCATTTTATTTTTATAGATACATTGTGAATAAGATTTTCTTCTTGTAGATGGATTGGTGTTTGGTCTGAAGATATTTTATCATAGAATGATTATATTTCATTGAAGATTTATTCTTTTTGTGAAAATGAAAATGAATGAGAAAAGAATATGAAAAGACATCCAAATTTCTATAGAATGTTTTTGTAGGTGCATTAATGTATTAATTTTTAGAGTGAATCAAAATGTTGTGGTGAAGACATTTCTATGAAGATATCTTTGAAGAGAAAATATAGATGGATTAGATGATTCTTATGTGATGTATGAGATCATGCTTGTGCACATAGGTTGAAGACATCATGCAATAAACTTTCAGATTGAACCATGAAGACAATATGCAATTTATTGTGTTTTAGGTGAATTGGTTGTGAATTAGTAATGAGACTAACATTCAGATTGGATTGAGTGTGACTGAAAAGAGATATGTAAATTTAGAGAAGACAGGTTATGTAATGGTGTAAATCAAATTGAGTTGCAATCATTTCTTGCACACCTTGCAGTATGTTTTGATGGTTGTTGAATTTGCCAGTAAGGCTTTGCATGGTCAGTGAGACCTTAGTGTATGCTAGTGATGCATTTTGTAAAGCCAGTGAAGCTTCCTTGGTCAGCGAGACCTATTTGTAACTAGTGAGGTTTTTAATAAACCAGTAAGACAATTTTGAGAGGGTTTTCTACCCCAGAAGAGTTTTCCTCTCGTATAATATTTTGTGTCTTTGTCTCATGTCTTGTGTTAAATTCATACTTTTACATATGTGTTTATCAAATTATTGCTATCCTCATCCCTTTTTGTCTTGTAAATTTAAAAGTTACAAAAAGTTAAAAGTTTTCACAACACTGATTCACCCCCCACTCTCAGTGTTTTCCTAGACTCCAACAAGTGGTATCAGATCCTAGGTTCCCTATCTAGGTCTAATCAGCTTGGGTAGGTCTTGAGGGTGGAGTACCATGGGCAAGTGCAAAAGAAATAAGAACATGAGAAATGTCAAGTCTCATTCTGATCAAAAGGTATCAAATTCAGATTTTGGTATACAATTAATTGATATACAAAATGTTTCACAAGATGTTCCTTTCTTTGAAGGTTCAGACTTCTCTGTTTGGTGCTTTAGGATGCAAGCCTATCTTTTTTCTTTAGGATATGGTGTATGGATGTCTATTGAGAATGGTTATTTTATTTCCTCTCTATCACCTAATGATACAAGTAATAAAGAGGCTTTTGAATACAATGGCACTACAAAGATGGCTATTTTATCTGGATTATCTAATCACGTTTCTTGCAAAGTTATGAATTGTGATACAAATCAGGGTATGTGGAGGAAATTGATTAGAATATATCAAGGTGATGCATTTGAAATTGAAGGAGAGGACAGCTTGTTATCTAAGAAGAGTGACAATAATAGAAGACATTCACATGAAGGAGTTGAGGTCCACTCTGTCTCACAAGAAGCTAATATTATAAGTGATAATGATCAGGAATATGATGAACAAGAATATGAGGTTGATATAGAAGGAGAGCTCATATGTGCTCTGAGTGAACTCAAGAAATATAAGAAGGAGAAATAGAAATTAAAGTTGCCTCTACAAAAAGAAAAAGAATTAAAAAATAGAGCAGTTTTAGACCTTGAAGATGCTAGAAATTTGATTATAGATTTGAGAAAACAAGTAGGTGAATCAGATAAATTAATTATCAGTCTAAAGATAGAGGTTGAGGAATCTAAGAGAATAGCTGATGTAATAAAGTCTGAGTTGAAATCTAAAATAGTTGAATGTCAAAAGCTTGAAGGTGAAATAATCTCTTTAAGAAAAAATATTGAGGATGCTAAGAAGCAGTTGGAAAAATAATCTGAAATTTGAAGAGAGCACAAGCAAGTTAGATGAGATGCTGGATAAACAAAAACAATATAGAGACACTACTGGACTTGGTAATGAAGAAGGAGAGTGTTCCAAAGTCAGAGAGATTTCCAGAAGGAAAATTGATTTAAGCCATCATGTAGCTGCTCTTGAAGGTAAAAATAAGAGTGAAGCTAAGGAGAAAACCAGAGATGAGTTTGTAAAAATGCACAATCAAAAAAGAAATTTTAGAAGAACTCCTCAAGTAAGACAAGCATATATGGATAGGTATAATTTTTCATTTAATGGATATTGTTATACCTGTAATCATTTTGGACACAAAGCAGTTGATTGCAAAAGGAATACTAATCTTGTATGTTACAAGTGCAATAATGTTGGTCACATAGAAAGAAATTGTAAAATACATAGAAGGTATGATCCTGCATGGAAGCATAACATAAATGCTCAAGGGATGTCAAAAGGGTATTATCAATCATTTGATTATGATTACAATATAGTTTGTTATATATGCTACTCTCTTGGTTATAAAGTACATAGTTGTAGAAAATGATCACTTGATTTGAAAAGGTGGAAAAGGAAAGAAGCTGAAAAAGTTTGGAGGAAGAAAGAATTTGTGAAAGTGTGGAAGCAGAAACAAAGTCAAAAGAAGACAGATCCTAAACTTGTGCATCTTGTACAAGTCACTTCATTAGTGGCATAACATATGGCATGAAGGTAGGGGTAGTTGTTCATGTCCTATCAATTATCCCCAAGAAGTTTCAGGAGGAGTTTATTTGGTCTTGTTTTGTTTTTGGATTCATGTCTGATAATTTTTGCTAAGATGCTATTCATATCAGTTTTGTGAAATGAAATTCATAATGGTGTTGATAACTATGTTACTCTTCAGTATATGACAATTATGCAGGTGATCAGTGGTTCATGTTGTCATTATGCATACAATGTGTTGATAAGATGTTCAGGGGTTCAATGCACAAAATGTTGGATGATGTTGGGTGACTTGATTTGTAAATGATCTTGTTCATATCATGTTGATAATTACAAAGGTTGAATTGTCATGATGTTGCAATTGAAAGTGTTCTTGATCTGTGTTGTTGCAGGAAGAATTTGATGGTGCAGTTAGTTTGTTGATGTGCATACTTGATGGGTTGATTTGAATAATGTTTGATAGGATCTTGAGTATACTCAAGGAGTTCTCATCATATGTTAGCATCTATTGGATGAGGAGGTTGATAATTGAAGAAGTTAATTCATAGAATATGTCTCTGCATTTGGATTTGCAAAGGTATTGATAGTGGTTTTGTATATATCAGATTTGACATGATGTTGTAAAAAGTGTCATGTGTAGGAACAGGAGGATGGTCTTCATCAAGGTAGTCTTCATTCTTTACAGGATGATCTTTATTCTTTATCATTCCAATAAGTGTGTGCAGGAGTAGATTGGTTGTAGATTGATTGTCCATCTTGGAAGAGATATTGGAGATGTGTCATTCAAGTCAAAACAAATTGATGATTGTGAAAGAATTGTTTTTCATGAATTTTGTTTTGCAATCACAAGTGATGTCATTAGGAGTTTGTATTTGATAGTAGAAATATGGCATCCTTTATCTTTTCAAAATAAGTGATCAGAGGATCTCAATGACGTTAGTTTTTTGTTTCATATTGATGTTGTGATAAGAAGTGATATTGTGTTGAGATAGAGAATGGTACATTCTATGGGCAGTTTATAACAGGTGGTTTGATGATATGTTTGGTATGCCTCACATAATGTTGCTCTTAATTTTTTTTTGTGATTCAGGATGTATGTCTTCAAATGTGTGCTACATGGTGATTTGTTACTTTCAAGTTGAAGAATTGTTTCAGGTTTTGTCAACATGGTTTGTCATATGCTTTCTTCAGGATTGTTATTTTTGTCATCATAGATCATCACACATTCAAAGGGGAAGATAACATGATAACAGGAGTTTATGTCTTCAAAATTAGTCTCATAATAAAATGTGAGTGTACATGTTATGATCAAGCTTTAATATTTTTTTGTGGAGCTAAATGATAGGGGGAGCATCTTATCCTTTGTCATCCAATGTCAAAAAGGGGGAGAGAAAGAAAACACATCATGTAGTTTTTCCATCAATGATAAAGGGGGAGATTGATGGAGACTAATTGTCATTGATGTCAAAAAGGTCCTTGGAGTTTCCAGTTTTGTTTTAGGATGATGATCATATAGGAGTTTAAGCAATGATGATGTACGACACCAAGATCACCCTATGTAATGGTTGCTTTTAGTTTTAAGCACAGATGATCATGATTATTTATTTTAAGAGAGTTGACATGGGTACTCAAAGTTGGTTTGTTTGCCATTAAGAATAATGATTGGATGCTCAGGATGATCAATGTTGACATAACAAGATCTTTACTGCAAGGTTCATTATCAAAGGTATTGGCTCATTTTGGATGGAGGCTTGTTATCAAGGTTAACAATGTGAAGAGGTCATCAGTCTATTACTTGGTTATAAATGGAGTTGTGCCTTGTATCAGTTCACTTGTGTTTATCTATGTTGCAAAGATAATATCAGTAAAGGTATTATGCTATGTTGGGGTATGTTCAGTGGGAGAGATTAAGATATTCTTGGCAAATGGCAGTATAGTTTTATAGTGTTAGCAGATGGTAGAGATCTAAGCTCTGTAATGAAGTGTTTTGAATTTCTCAAATTCTAATAATATATTTCTAAATGTCCTAATTCTCTATTCTCTGCCCATCACCTTATTAGTTTCTTTTTGATCTAGTTGGTCAGTGACCTGTAGCATGGTTCATATAACTTAAATCAACATGCTAATGGGGTGTTAAAACATTATGGGGGTCAGCCCCTCCACCTAGTATAACTTGCTACACTAGTCTCCTCATAAAGAGCTCGAGCGGGTAATGCAAATCAAAGGTCTTGTTTGAA
Organism: Cunninghamia lanceolata; assembly: GCA_027924645.1. NCBI lineage: Eukaryota > Viridiplantae > Streptophyta > Pinopsida > Cupressales > Cupressaceae > Cunninghamia > Cunninghamia lanceolata. The sequence goes on along the minus strand of BSBN01000130.1, from coordinate 10,451,498 downwards.
ATGACAATGGGTGTGAATATTATGATCAATGGATAGTATTTAAACTAAGACCCCAACACTTTTGTATTACTTTTGATGGTCATCAAAATGTCATACATACTATGACTACATAGATAAGCCTTTTAAAAGCTAGTTTAAGTATATTTACAAAGGCAGATTTTGTAGACTTTTAAGGATATTTTTTAGGTGAGTTATTTCTATTTTTTGAATTCATTCAAGATATTGAAGGCAAATAGAATGGTGTTTTGTTTTTTTAAAAGGCATCTTTTTGGTGAAAGATTTAATGCCTTTTCCAACTGAGGTATTATTTTCTTTCTATTTTCACTCTTCATACAGATGTTTTTTTTTAAGTTGTGAGTCCGAAGATAATCAAAGAAGAATTTTATTTTTTAAGGTAGTTGGATTAAAAACATTGTTGAAGTTTTTTTGTGGAAGAAGAAAAAATACAGAGTGAAGATGAAAGTGAATGTGTAAAGAAAGAAAAATATGAAGGGTCATTTGGGAACAAAGATTTTCAGATTGAAAGAGAAGATGAATGCAGAGAGGAAAATGAAAAGACTTCATCTTGATGATTTTTACAGATTGAAAAATATTATTGAAAGGAGATGGAAATTTTTTGTGAAAGGGAAATTGAATCAAGAAGAATGTGAATGGTTTTGCAAGATTATGATCTTATTTTGTTTTACAGGTTCTTCATAGATGGAGAGAAGAAATATATTTGATTTTATTTTTGCATATACATTGTGAATAAGATTTTCTTCTTGCATATGGATTGGTGTTTGGTCTAAAGATATTTGATCACAAAAGGATTATATTTCATTGAAGATTTATTCTTTTTGTGAAAATAAAAATGAATGAGAGAAGAATATGAAAAGACATTCAGATTTCTATATAATGTTTTTCAGGTGCATTAATGGATTAATTTTTAGAGTGAATCAAAATGCTGTGGTGAAGACATTTCTAGGAAGATATCTTTGAAGAGAAAATATAGATGGATTAGATGATTCTTGTATGTGACGTATGAGATCATGTTTTTGCACATAGGTTGAAGACATCATGCAATAAACTTTTAGATTGAACCATGAAGACTATATGTAGTTGATTGTGTTTCAGGTGAATTGGTTGTGAATTTGTAATGAGACTGACATTCAGATTGGATTGAGTGTGACTAAAAAGAGATATGTAAATTCAGAGAAGATAGGTTATGTAATGGTGCAAATCAGATTGAGTTGCAATCATTTCTTGCACACCTTGTAGTATATTTTGATGGTGGTTGAATTTTCCGGTGAGGCTTTGTATGCCAGTGAGGCTTTGCATGGTCAGTGAGACCTTAGTGTATGCCAAAGAGGCATTTTGTAAAGCTAGTGAAGCTTCCTTGGTTAGTGAGACCTATTTGTAACCAGTGAGGCAATTTTGACAGGTTTTTTAATCCCAGAAGGGTTTTCATCTTGTATAATCTTTTGTGTCTTGGTCTCATGTCTTGTGTTAAATTCATGCATGTACATATGTGTTTAACAAATTATTGATGTCCTCATCTCTCTTTGTCTTATAAATTTAAAAGTTGCAAAAAGTTAAAAGTTTTCACAACACTAATTCACCCTCCCTCTCAGTGTTGTCCTAGACTCCAACAATATCTGATAGACCTAAAAAATTGTGCTATCCAGTTGCCTTCAATATCCCTATAAAGTTAACAATCCATCAATGTTACACATTAGTGCTAAAACAATGACCTTTTACATATGTCTAGTAGGAGCAGAAACCCCTGCAAATCCTCTTGGCCTCAAAATGCTTGCTTTTTCCTCCAAATGAACTTCAAGAGTATTTTAAAAGCATTCGAGAGATTTAATCAATGAACTTAAGTTTTTTGTGTGTTATTTTTTCTTGTTCATTTGATTACTCATGAATTGAAGGAATTTGTGCATCAATTTGATATTAATTTTTGTATTTACTATAACATGTAGTAGTGGGCTAAAATCTCGCTAGGCTATTTCACTTTGTTTTAACCCATTGTTTGGATTGATGAAGCATTAAGGAATAGAATTTAATGGACATTTTTTATTTCCTTAAATAAAGATAATGGATCCTAAGTTGAAAAGAAAGGATTCATTGGGCATTTTGGCCATACATCCTGTAGGGGAATAAATCCCCGCTTTTTGGTCTAGGAGCCTGATTTGAAGCACACATTGAATACACACAAATGATGCATGTTTCTTAGCATTTCTAAACTACTTAACAACATGAAACATAGGTCTAGACTAGTAGGATAGAAACTTTAAAAGGTTATTCATTAGGTTTTTGTCTTGCAAGATAGATGAATTCTCAGGAAACAAACATGAAGTACGAGTTTAAAGGGATCCCTCTTGTCAGAAAAATCACATCTATATGGAAGAACATAGGGGACATGGATCTTGGCCATATTGACATAGAGGAATTCAGATTGAGGATCTTTGGACCTAATCCTATGAATTGGGCTCAAAATATTAGGGATAATGTCATTGCTCAAGCTGTAGCCTTTCCGACTTTTGTTCAATGTCCAGAGTTAATTGTACTTTGTGTAGAAAGATATCATCAACCATCAAGGATAGTGGTCACTCAGGATGGCTGAGTATTGGAAAATTTTAGTACATTGGCTATTGTTGAGGCTTTTGACATCCCCTTTCCCAACTTTGTTAATATTGAAGAAGGATGACAATCAAAATATGTATGATCAAGACCGTGAATTTTACAGAAAGATAATAAATGACAGATGGATAGAGAAAAAAAGGGCTGCTATATCTAGACTTCCTCATGTACTTTATAGGAGTAATTTCAAGGAGAAGATAGGAGATTTGGTCACTCTCTTGAGTATAATTATGGGATTGCCTTCTGCCTCCACCTTTGAAGGTTAGATGTTTGCATATGTTGAAGAGATATTACATGGGGATAAGAAAATCCACTAGGCCCAAAGTTTAAGTCATAACATTCATGATGCTTTTGTGGCTTTCAACAATGAGAAGATATTTAGATGGAACTCTTATCTAGTATACATGTTAGCAAGAAGCTTTGTTTATCCTCGCTTATCTAAACTAAGAGAAGTTGGTAATGCTGAAGGGGAGTACAAGGTGTATGAATGCTATCCTTAGCTAGAGATTACTCAATCATTGGTGCATTTCAGAAGAGTTAATGATGCATTTACTATGCATATTTCAAGGCTATTACAAGGAGATATGTCAAGAAGATTATCTCTGGTGGCTGCTAATGTGGTACAAACTTATGGTAGATGGTAAATTTAGTTTCCAAAGTTCACTTATCTCAGGATTCAAGGTTTCACTAGGGCACCTTATAAGTTGCCAAGGTATCCAACTAACAAGGTAGTGCTTCTAGAATTGACAAGACAACTGTATACTTGTGCTGAGAAGATGAAACATCTACATAGAGCCTTTATCAAATTTCCCATACTTTTGGGAAGAGGTGTATTTTCTTGTGTCACAGCTGAATATTCAAACACTAAGTTTCAATTGTTGAACTAAATTTCTATTAGAGAAGAAGTCATTTTGATCCCTTTGGAGTGATTGAAAGGCATATTAGCAAAATGTTGTTCCACAAAGAACACCTTGAGGACTTTTGGGCTAATTGCTCACATAAGCATGAAGTCGTGAGGAGGAAATATTCAAAGTTGTCTTTAGATTTCATAAAGAGATTTAACATTATTGCAATATTTGATTAGCTAGTGGATGATAACATTGTGGTACAATGAGGACCATGGGAGGAACATTTTGGATAGCCTATCCCTCTACCAAATTGGACAGATGGAGAAGAGAGCTCATTAGATGAATTAATGAAGCAACCAATTAGATTTATTAGAAATTGGGTTAGAAAATAGGTTACAACAATGACACAAGCAGGATTGGTTCACACCTATACTCACCAACTGCAAGATAGAGCTAGTGATGATGAATCAAATGAGCCTATAGAGGTAGAAGAAGAAGTGGAGCAAGAGGTCACAATAGGAGATGTTCTAGAAGTGGACAGTGAAGCAACAGAGGAAGATCTCCCTCTTGGTGGTAAAGGAAAAACTAAAGTGGATAGGTAGCCTCCTAAGGAGCAGAAGAAAGATAATCCACTTGTAGTTAGAGCTAGATATTCAAGAAAGAGAGATATGCCCAATGGAAAAGGAGAGTCTTCCAAGTCTAAGAAGGTAAAGAAGCAACAGAGTTTGACTGCACCCATTTCTTCCACAACTAGTACAACACCTCCTATTATTTATGCTGCCTTGGATCAAACTGTTGATGCCACTACCTCTTCCTCTGCCATGTCAAACATCACACCTATTTCTTCCATTATCCCTGTAATGTCCTATCCCTCTGTGTCTAAGATAGTTGTATCTTCCTTCCTTCCTCTATCCATTACATCCTCTACCAGTCCATCCACCTCTTCTTTGCCATCCTTGACCTCCATTTCTATTCCTTCCATCTCTTCCACCTTATCCTCTCCTTATGTCTTTTCATCCATTAGTCTATCTTCCATCTTCATCCACTTCCTCTTCTTCTATTCCATCCTCCCTAGGTTTTGCATCATTTGCAAACCTATCCCAGATACATTTGCCTCTTTTTACCACTAGTTCTTTTGCCATCATTAACAATTCAGTAGCCTATCCATTTAATGATTCCAAAGAAGTGCCTATATCAGGTCCTCCTCAAGTCCCCCTACTACAAGGAATTGGGAAAGTATGTGCACCAAACTCAACATTGTATCAGAAAAGGAGGTTGTAATTGAAGATATAACACATGACCATCCTATAAATCCCAATACCATAGAGGTAGTAAATGTGGAAGACAGATCATTAGAAGAAAACATAGATGATACTACATTTGATGCAATTGGGATAGGGATAACAAAAGATCTGCAATAGCTAGAAACCCTAGAGTCTCCCATCAAGACAGATATAGTGGTTACAGAGATTCAGGCTAATAAAGGTAAAGATGTAGGTAATGTGTAGGATATTCATTCAGATCCGTTGAATAAGGAGGACAACCACATTGGCTCCCCAAAGCATTCCTCAGTAGCTCTTGAGTGGCTCCAACATAGATTGAATAATCAACCTTCAAAGGTGGAGGTAGTTGAGTTGAATTTGGATAAATTTTTAGTGAGAATCGAGAAACCTAAGAAACAGAAGAAGGCAAAGGTTCAATCAAGGTTATACAAAGAGGCTTCTGGTTCTTGTATTGTAGAGGTAGTTGTTCCTCTAGGGTAGGCCAACAAAGAAGACACTAGACCTGAATACTACACTGTCACAACTCTCAACTTAGGTCCAGTATCAAAGGCCCAATTGGTAGAAGAATTCAAAGACTCAGTGTCTAACATTCTCGATAGAATAAGTAAAGATGAGCTCACTAAACAGCAGCTGAAACAATGGAATGAGGAACTAAGAGCATGTATCAGATATTTACTCAAGCCTTCCCATTCTAACAATGGAGCATCTGCAGTACCTTCTCTCCTTTCAAAAGAAGAGTTAGAAGATTTTGATAACATCAAGGTTCTTGCTTCAGCAGCAGAGAAATGGTACCATAAAGTAAATGCATAAGTATGTGAAGTGATTGCTGACATTGCTGAAGTACAAAAAGCATTTTGTGCATTGAAAATGGAGTGGGATGAGGTCAATGAAAATTGTAACAGTTATGATGAATATTATTCTCATATCCATCCCCAAGTTTTGTCCATAAGCAAGCTTCAAGATGAAGTTTTGATTAAAGAGAATATTTTGACTAACGAAGAACTACATATGCCTGAGCATTGGCTTGAGATGATAAAGCTAAGGAAAGAATTATTTGATAAAGCTAGAGGTGAAGCAGAGCCAGCTAAGACTTGGCTACTAGAGGTAATTTATATTCTAAATGATACACTCTGAGCCTGCACTAACATATATCTAGATAACACTTACCCTATTGACACTCAGGATTGTAAAGAGAAGTTTAATCTATTTATGTAAAGGGAATTGCCACCATGTCAAGTGAAATATATGGAAAGAATCAGTGACCTAAGGGTACTATTTAGGGAATTCAAAAAGAATAAATGGTCTAGGTCAACTTTATACCATAAATTTTCTAGTAAAGTGGACACAATACAATTTAGAATTGATTTTGTGAAAGATCTAGATCTAGTTGAAATTAGCATTCATGGCATATAGAAATAAGGAAGTGGAAAAGAATAAGGTTGACTTATATGAGGACAAGAAGTAGGATGATCTAGTCAGCACATGAAATCCCGTCCTGATGTGTAGGAAATTATTTCTATATGTCGGGTGACCTTCTTTTGACTTATTTTTGCCTTGGGAATTGATTCTTCCTTCTAAACAACCAAATGGGTGTTCATTTTGTCCAAATTCATTGTATTTGAAAGCAATATTTTGTCTTTTTCTATTAAGACAAAGGGTAAATCCGATAATGTAACAAACTGGTGGTCATAATTAAATACAATGTAATCTAGACCATTGGTGTTGAAATTATCTCCACCATCTATGAAAAACATAGTATGACTATTCCTCTAAATAAAGGATAGTCATTTTCTCTCTTGTAAGTAAGATTTGATAGTGAATTGCTGAGACTCTACTGAAATTTGATCAATACAAAGCAAGTTTTGTAGGTTGTTGGAAATTTGTATTCTTGTGTTGTCTTATTTTGGAATTCATTGTTCATTTCAATCTAAAATTAGTTAATGTGCAAATGCAATGATGGATAAATTCTTGGATATGTGATGAATGCTCTAGTTCATACCATTTGTGCTTATTGATTGTAAGTTTCTTTGTTAGTCTGAGCTTTGTTAATGAATTAAGATTGATTGCATTTCTATAGTTAAGCTATGCCATCAAATGCGTGTTTAATGTATGAATTCAATTTGAAAATCATAAGATTCCTTTGAAGATTACATCATTTGCTGTAGCATTGTGGTCCTGGTTAAATAGAAAGTGGTTAAGGGTATTTCATCTATTTGCATCATAGGATCCACTTGTGATTTGTCACATAGGTTTCAATCCCTCTTTCAACCCTTCATCTTTTTTTAATTTCTTTAGAATAACTTTGTTAGTGTTAGGTCCTAAGAAACATTTACATTGTTAATCCGCTGGAAATTTCAAACTTGTAATCTGCATTATCAAAGGGTTTCCACACACTTTACTATCATAGTTTCTTAAACTCTCCTTTTCCATGTAAGTCCCTTGGTTGGAACAGTGGAATACATATCCACTGAGTTATCCTATGAGCTAAGACTTAGCTGTATAAACCTTAGGGCAATCATGTTTTAAAGATTTGGGATAGGATTCCTTTCAAGAGAGGTGAGATACCTTTGTGTCTTACCTATGTTGTTGCATGCTAAAAACACCCTCAACACTACCCAAGAACTTCATGCTCAAGTATCACCTTGGCCATTTTTCGTGTGGGGTTCAGATCTTATTGGAAAAATTTCACCTCCTTCTCATAGCCACTGACTACTTCATGAAATGGGTCAAAGCAGTTCCTCTCTGATCCATGACTATTGAAGTAATTTGTCATTTCATCCAAGACAACCTAATCTCTCAAATTGACATTCCTTTCACTTTGGTTTCTAACAATGGTGATTCATTTAAGAAGAAAGACGTTAAGAAATTTGTCAAAAAATATCATATTCAACATTGATTCTCTACACCATATTATCCATAATCAAATGGCCAGGTAGAAGCTTCTAAAAAATTATTTGCATAAATTCTTCGAAAAAATATTAACAAACATCAAAAGGATTGGCATACTCAACTATCTTCTCCATTATGGTCTTATTGAATATTTGCTTGTACTGCTATGGCTACTACCACTTTGGAGTTAGAAATTTCTTCATTGCAAGTTTCTCTTAATGGCATTCTCGATGGAAATACTCAAAGAGAACTAGGACATCAATATCTTGAGATGCTCAATGAACAACACATACATGCTCTCAAACATCTCCAAGCTCATCAAAAGATCATTCAATGCTCATACAATGAATGTGTTATTCACCATTTGTTTGAGATTGGAGATCTCGTACTCTATGAAAATCAACACAATGTCAATGCACCTCTGGGAGAAAAAGGGAAATTCAGCTTAAATTGGCTAGAACCTTAGATCATCACCAAATTCTTTCAATAAGGAGCATATAGATTAGCTGATATGCATGCTATGCCTCTTAAAGAGCCTATTAACACTATGCATTTGCATGGATATTATACCTAAATCTTTAAACTAATTCATATGGTAACACTTTCTTCTAAAGAAAATGATTGTTAGATAGTAATTTAAATTTCCTGTGCTATGTTATTTGCTTTAATCTTGACAAAACATGCAATTTGTCTTGATTCATTAAAGTATTTTCTTAGCTTAGAAAATTACTTAGTTGTTAGTGTATAGTGCATTAGGTGTATACCATGTTTGATAATCATTGTCATATCTAATTGAAACAATGTTACAATTTCATTTAATTAGATCACAGTTGAATTATTTCAACATGTATATACCTTAATAATGTCTAATCAAATATATGTGTGTTTATTAAATTCTTCAATCACAAGTACCTGTATATATTAAATCATTCTTGCATTTGTGAAACAATTACATATAGTTGTTTACAAAATCACAATTGGATTTAATTTTCACATACATTTCAATTTAATTAGATCTTTATTGCATTAACATGATATGTAAATCACATATAACATCTAATTTTAAGTCAAATCATAACACAATAGGTAGCAATCAAAATCTTATATACACATATCATAAGAGTTTGAGTACATGATAATAAAAAATCTACCACTACAAAATGTGGTGTATCATAATACAATGCATAAGATCTCATAAAGGTATTGGACTATGGCATCTAGACCCCTCAGGACCTGGTATTACCTTAGTGACAGAGGGTTATCTGTATGAGGCTACTAACTATGAGTAACTCCTAGAGTTACTCCGCGATCGTATGCCCCTAATATCACCTCTAGTCTCTCCCACCTCCAATGTGGAATATGTATGAAGTTGATGTAGTCAATATCTCTTATCTTGCAGCCAGTCCAACTCCACCTGTAAATAGTGTGTAAAAGCATGATTTGTCTCATATGTCACTACTACTCTATACTGATCTAGTTGTATCTGAAGTGCATCACTTACCTCCTCAGCGCCCGCTACTCTCTAGCTCACCTAGTCTCTCTCGAACTGTAAGTAATCTTACTCCACTTGTCTCTCCTCATAGACTGCTCTCATCCAGGTGACAGGATCAAATATCTTTGCATTTCAACCCATCGTGTGTGGTGGCCTATAGCAAGCCTACAATGGCTACTCAATTGACTCAATGGGTACCATCTCTGCTATGACTTGACCCACAAGGTCCCACCATGCCCTAGTACTAACTGCAAAATATAAAAACAAACTCATATCAATATCTCAACAAAAATCATGACATACAAACACAAATACAATTGTGAATGTAAAATTGTATACAAAGACTAACTAAAGACAATAAACCAAATAACAGTTATACCTTCCTTTGCAAGCAGGTTTACCTGACTGATTGAGTGTATCGAAGTGTACCCCAGCTCTGATGGATTTGCTCCTTCGATTCAAGTATGTATGTGGATTGCTTAACTTAATAGCATAACCTTGATGAGTGAAAATTGAGGAATGATTTCAACATCATAAGTTTGCATCTGATGAAGTCAATCATTTGGTTTAGAGAAGGGCTTATTTATAGATTTTTTATGATAGAAAAATAAGGATTTGATTTTGGAGATAGAGATTTGTTTTTTGCTTTATTTGATAAAAGAGGAAATAAATCTAGAAGATAAGATAAGAAGACATAAAAAGAAATAAATTATGAAAAAGATAAGATGAGAGATGAGGGGATAATCGATCAAATTATCTAATTAATTGAATTAATTAGATTCACATGAGTTAAAAAATGAAAGAAATAAAGAAGAGGATGTGATTTGGATTTTATTAATTAAATAAATATTTGATTTATTTAATTAATGTTGGATGATGATTTTATTAATTAAATAATAAATTATTTAACTAACTTTAGAAAATAGAATGTATTAATTAAATAATTGTAAGTTATTTAATTAATGTGCAAGAATAAGGTTGAATGATTGAAATTAATTAAATAATTAAGAATAATTTAATTAATGAAAAGAATAATCAAGTCAAGAAGTGAGGTGAATTTAAGGTGTCTACAATTATTTCAATTGAATTGATTTTCTTGATGTTTTTTCATTAGTGTTGGTTCCATGGGAGGATATACGAATGTCATATAATATTTAAACATATCACTCATTCTTACATTTATTTCATGATTATTCAAGTCTAAGAAAATGGCTTTCTGAGTTGTATAGGTACATTGCATTGATGAGGAGTGAATTTGTTACTATGTCAAGACTGTAAAATGCCCTAGAGGCATTGTAACACATTTTTCTAACTCTTGCTAGAGTTTTCAATGATTAAGGGTTTCTCTAGGTTATTTTATCTAGAAGAGTAATTGTTAGTGTCTCATTACATTTTTCTATCTTGATTTTGGGTTTTCTTTTATGTTGGCATGATAAATAAACATGTATGGTTGTGATCACATCTAATTTAAGTAATTTAACAATGTATTCAAAGGTATTATAAGAGTTGATAATAAGGATATGTATAGGTGGTGATCTCTAGAGTAGTATCTTCAAGGTTTTATTGATCAGAGAGCTATATGATCAATCCTCAATGGACCAAATAACATGGTTATTAAATTGGTTTATGTTCTCTTAACAATGTTTCAACTCTACATAAAATGAAGTACTAAATAAGAATAAATAATTATATATGGTAGAATAATCAACTATAGATGACATCAAAGAAGTTTCATTCTAGACTACTAAATCAACAAAATAATTATAAAGTTGTGTCTATCTTTTAGTTTTCCTTTAAATTTAATGGTTACCTATGATTGTTAATCATTTGTAATGTTTGTAAGGAAAATAAGACCTACATGACTAATATATGAAAGAAAAATATTAAATATATTATTTATATATCCTTATATAAAATATCATAGTTTGAGTGGCCTTCATGGTGAAGGTATGCATGGTTTTTATACATCTTTATTGAACATTATATTATAATAAATAGAAAAACAAGTCATTTATAAACTTTTGTAAAGTGGATTTTATACATTTAAATTAATGTTGTGTTTAGTGGTAACCTAGAAAACTACCTGAATTTAAATTAAAATGGTAAGTGTGTGTTAATAATACAAGTTAAGAGTGAAAGAAAGACAAACTGGTATATTTAAACACTATATTCCAAATTCTATTGAATTTTAGTTCTAAGAAAAATTGACTCTAATTAATGTTCAATCCACCTTGTAAAGAACTTTCAATGACCCTTCAAAGAGGCTATTCTTAAATATCATGGAGTTCTTGACACTCAAAGGTCAATTTTAGCCAATAAAAATGGGACAAATATTTCCAGTGTGGATGAGGAGTAAAATTTCTATTAAATTTTTGACCATTGAACATAACGATGTTTAAATAGAGTGCTTCAACTTATATATTTATTTAGTAGTGTAAATTTTCAAATTTTCATTCAAAATATTTAGGATTATATTTTTGTTCCAAGGTTTTTTTTAGATTTGAGCTTTTTGAAGGATTTGTGGCCACTATAGTTTTTCTTCAGTGAATTGCCAGAAAGTAGTTATTTACTAGGCAATTCGTCTCCATTTTAGCTAATTCTGCGATTTTTCTCCTAGAGTTAAAAAATGGATGCGAGGGTATGAGGAGAAGATACTTAACTACTCAGATGTGGTCTCACATATCCTCTCTAACATCATGGATTTAGTCTAGGACGGGAATTATGTCCACGCTATCGCCATTGCCCTGTTTTTTAGTCATATCTATAATGTCGATAGATGGATGCCAACCGTGAAGGACGAAGATATGCAGCAGGATGACGCTTTAATTGGGGGCCTGTTTAATATTCCAAGCCTTAGATCCTCACCTGTCATTCACAATGTGTATAAGGCCTTACAGAACAGCCTTCGTCAATTCTTAATGCAAACATTTTGTACTTTTCAAAGATGAAGGTTCAACGTATAAGAGAGGTGTTCATTGCCATTAGATTTCTGCGTATTCACTCTGCAGACTGGGCTCCCCACCTCCCGAGGGAATTTTTTGATAACTAGGATGGACAAGAGGATGCTTTGGATGGAAACCTGGATGATGGCGTGGTTGCAATGAAGATGCGGGGTGACTTGTGTCTCTGGTTTGAGGAAATGGGTTAGTGCTCCTTTTTGTTGTCTGTTTCTGCTTGTTGGGGTGGTGATTTTCTCTTGGTCACATTATTTTTTGCTTAGATGGTCAACATTTTTTTGCTAAATCTGGCCAGACTTGGGCCTATGTGTAGATAATCTTTGGACATGATGTTATTTTGGCTTTCTGCTATTTCTCTTTGTATTAACTCTTTTTAGTAATATAATTTATAGGTGGCTTGCTATCTTTTTCTTTAAAAAAAATGTCATTACACTAGAGGCGTTCTACAATCATCTCACAAGTGGAGTTGAAGAGTTGTAAGATTCTAAGATTCCATATAATTTTATGAGATTTCAATAAAAACAAATATGCATAAGATCATTAAGATAGAGGATCATAATGAAACGCCACAATAAATACACCACTAAACCTACGACTGTCAAAGCTGTTTTTGCTATTTTAAACCAAAATGCAAATATTCTAACTGCGAGTAATTTACTAGTATATTTATATTTTAAAAAAAATGTATATAGACAAAAGAGGGTACAAATATTATCCTATACTAGTATATTTCTTATTCTTGGCATTTATAAATTACTCCACCTATAATATTTATATTTTGATTTAAAATAGCAAAAGCATATTTGAGAGAGTGGTGTTAGGTTTAATGGTGTATTTATTGTAAGGTTTCGTTATGATCCTCTATCTTAAAAATCTCATGCATATAAAACGCTTGCATTCTAACTCTCAGTAATTTATAAAAATAAATAAAAAATTAAAACCGAAAATCAAAAAACAAATTGAAAGATATCTCTCTTCCCATATTTGTAGATATATATTTTTAAATATAAATATACTAGTAAGTTTACAATGAAATGTGGGTATATTGAGTTGTTTGCGGTTGGAATCTTGGATTGAACGATTTTTATGAGATTTTTTGGCTTCGTCTGAGAATCCAAAGAATTTAACGGTGAAAGCTGGTTTCCGAGAAATTTACCTTTGAAATGTAAACTTATGTTTAACATGATTTGAATCATTGTCCTTGCATTATTCCTGATGCTGTGCTGTCATTGTCAAGGGAAAAGCAAAACTGCTCCCAATGCGGCAGCGATTGCCTGATAAAGGATTATACGTTACGAAATTTATCTCGTCGCTTCAGATTTTGTAGGGACTTTTTAACTTTGACGCTTCGTTGTTCGCAAGCTAAGAGGCAATCGTTCGATTTACAGCTTACTGTGTGTAAGTATTCGTCGTCTATAATACGGAAATTTCAAAGGGAAGCATAAATTAGTATTTCTCTCAAAATTTTACTTTGCAAAATATCATGTATTTTGTGCATGAGTTTCATGTTATGCAATGGGATACTACTTTGTGTTGTGGGTTTGACGTGAGACGAAGGCCTGGATCAAAATTTCCTCTACCCTTTTCTTTTTAAGTCTTCTGTTCGTCATTTTTTATTTTCGGTTATAGAGGGAATCGGTAACTGCCGAACAAAGGTTTGAATCTGTAAAGCTGCACCTGTAAATCGTCCATACTTTAGCTGAAAATATGGCGTGAGGGTGTGATGTGAACTGGCAGGCAGTCCCTAAGAGCTTTAAGCATTCTTTCTAAATATGTTGTACTATCTACTGTTCTTAATGGCAATGATGACGATTCATAGTGGCCTCTTTACTTTATTAAAAAAACATTAATAAGCTGCCTGGTGGAATAAAAATGGTAAGTGGGCTACCCAATCAAATGCTGAGTAGAAAAATAATTACAAATTTCATAGATATATTTGAGGTAAATATTAGAGTACTTTAGTTTGATGGATTGTAAAATTTAATATAATTTTAAAAAAGATTTTTCTTGTTATTTGAGTTATTTCTAACGAGTTAATATAGAAAACTAATTTATTTTGGAGTGGAAAGTATGAGTTAGATTTTAGCATTCTATTTATTATAGGATTTGTTTAAAGTGGAAAAGGTTGTTTAAAGGGTTGAATATAATTAGTTAATGCATTATGTTCTCATTGTGGTAATCAAAATTGCAAATCCATATAGAAACATCTAATGTGGAATCCTAAGTGACGACTCTTGGTCTTCCATAGTTGGTTTCTAAATAAAGTGGATTTCTAATAGTAACTCTTGATTAGGTTACAACAAAAGTACATTATATATAACAATATATCAGCTCTGTCTATCAAGTTATTTTTTGTGACAATCATCCATTTATAATTTTCTTTCAAATGTGGATATCATTTGATAAGTACTATCATAATAGGAGTTAATTTATAATAAGTTATGTAATACTAAAAAATAGATAAATGCATAGTTTTTTGTTAGGTGAAAAGGTGAGATTTTGAAATGGCCCAAACCCTTGTACAAGGAAAAAGATAAAGTATTTAAGATGAACACAACTACAAAGAGAAACCACAAGAAACCAATGTCACAACTCCTACACTACAATAGAAATTGACTAACAAAGGGACATAACAAACCACAACAAGTGACCAACCCAAAGTGAGGGGCAGGGTAGTATGAAGCCAAATTCCTCCAAAGATGATGAAGGGGGTAAATCATAAAACACACAACAATAGAAATTGCACACAAAAGATAGAATGTTCTTTTATTGATTTGGACAACCCATTACATTACAGAAGCTCAAATACAATCAGAGGATGAATCCTCCACAAGTTGCAGCACATTACAGCTTCCTATCTATAGACTCTAGAACTTTCTACGTTTTGTAACCCTAAATCATCTAGGGATTCTATTTTTCCACCTCTAATTGACTCTACAGTTTCCCCCTTATCTCTACTACTACAAAGGATCCCCAAAGATGGTTATAAATAGCCCTTTTTTGGTGGCCACTGGCCAAATTTCAAAATTTGTATCTCCCTCCAAAAATAGGTCAACTTCTGGGAGCCATAACTTTTGATCTAAGTGTCCGATTAATCCGCCTGAAGTGTTGGAAAGATCGCAGAGTACTCTACGTGCTAAGAATGTACCCTACTGGTTCCGCACATTTTCGGGGTTGTACAGGGCCATTTAGTGCCTCAAACCTGAATTTAAATAATTTTTAGGGGGTTTTCAGGAAACAGAAACTTTAATATCTTTTAGCTCACAAATGATCTTTCCCTGATTCCTTCACCAAAGGTCTTATATTTCATTGACGAGGCTTCTTGTAAATTTTTGCTTCCATTCGTACCCAAATGTAAACTTTCTAAAAATAACAGTTTGTTATTTTTAGTAGTTTTTAAATACTAAAAGTCCTACATCATTATCGAAGCGATTATGGAATTAGAAATACTAATAATGGAAAGAAATGAAAACATCTTCAATGATTTTGAATCAACATCTTTTTGGGTGATGCAAGATTGCTCTTACATCACTGGATGCTCCTGCATTCGACACCAAGGGTAATGTGAGAAGTGACCCTGTCACATCTCAAATGTTTGTTTGAGGAAAACCCAAATAGTCAATCTCTACCTTAGACAACCAAGAAGAATCTTCAATAGGCCTTTCTTTCCATTTCACCAGATATTCTTCGTATTGCCTATTCCAAGTACTTCTTAACACATGGCTATCCAAGATCTCTTCTATCTCCTCCATTGAAGTAGATTTCATAATACTCCACTGTTCTTCTATTGGTCCATCTTCTATACCACCTTCATGATATTATGTTAAATCAACAATGTTGAACATAGGGGAAATATTGATCCCAGTTGGCAGCTCTACCTCATATGCATTTCCTGAATCATGTTTCTTCAGGATCCTACATGGTCCATATTTTTTTCATTTTCAACTTATTATATGTTCCAATTGGGAACCATTCTTTTTTCAAGTGAACCATGACTTCATCTTCAACCTGGAATTTCCTATATCTCCTCTTCTAATCTAGCTTAGCCTTGTACTAAATATTCATCTTATTAATGTCCTTCCTCACCTCTTCATGCAAATTCTTCAAATGTTTAGCAAAGTCTTCATCTTCAACACTTGTCTTTTCTCCTTTGTCCAGCTTTCTTAACTCTTAAGCATTTTTTGGACTATTGCCATATACAATCTGGAATGGTGATTTACCATTACTCCTATTGATAAAATTGTTGTAAGAAAATTCATCCTATGGTAAAATCCCATCCCTTGGGCTTATCTCCTACTAAGCATCGTAATAGGTTACCAAAAATCCTGTTCACCACTTTCATCTATCCATCGGTCTATGGATGGTGTGTTGAACTAAACTTCAAATATGTCTTCAACTTCTTCCACAATGTCCTCTAGAAATAAACAACAAACTTGGTATCTGAATCTAAAATTATGCTCTTAGGTTGACCATGTAGTTCCACCACCTCCTTGAAAATTAACTCTGTAATATGAACAACATCATTAGTCTTCTTACAAGGAATGAAATCTGCCATCTTCTAGAATCTGTCCACCACTACAAAAATGGAATCGTGTCCTCTCTGTGTCCTTGGCAAACCAAAAGCAAAATCCATACTAATATCATCCCATGGCTTCTCTAGTATAGGTAATGGATGATATAGCCCTATATTTTGACTTGTTCCTTTTGCCATCTGACACACTTTGCAACTCTGCACAAATTTTCTCATATCTTGCTACAACTATGGCCAATAATAATTCTCACCAATGATAGCAATGGTCTTATCTTAACAAAAATGTCCAGCTAATCCCCTGCTATACTTCTCCTTAATTAGGTTCTCTCTCATGAAACTCATTGGGATGCACAACTGGCTTCCCCTAAACAACATGCCATCTTGGATTATGAAATCCAACCATTTTGTCCTATCCAAAGTAATAGGTTCCAAACAAGTTTTCCAAGTCTCTGCAAAATCTCGATCTTCATAATACAAACTTTTGATTCATCGAACCGAACAACCTCTATCTTCACTTTTGTCAACAAATTTTACCTTCTACTCAAGGCATCTGCAACTCTATTAGATTTCCCACTCCTCTGCTTTAAAACAAAAGTATAACTTTGTAAAAACTCAACCCATTTTAAGTTCCTTTGGTTCAACTTTCCTTGACTATTAAGATACTGCAAAGCTTGGTGACCAGTATATAAAATAAACTCTTTTGGCAACAAATAATGTCTCCATTTTTTTAAAGCTTAAACTATTGCATTAAACTCCTGATCATAAACAAAATAATTTTCTTGGCATCATTAATCTTCTCACTAAAATAGGCAATGGGCTTACCTTCTTGACTCAAAACAACTGTAACACTACCAGTAGCATCATAATATACCTGAAATACCTTATTGAAATCTAGAAGTGCCAAAATAAGTTGCTCTATGACTTTCTACTTCAATGTATCAAAGCTCTTGGCTTCTCCTATAGCCTATTTAAACTCTTTTCGATCCCATCTCATTGTCTCTATTAGGGGTGCACAAATGCTACTAAAACTCCCGATAAACTTTTTGTAAAAAATTGCCAAACCATGAAAAGATCTTACCTTTGTACCACTCCTTGGCGTAGGCCATTCAATGATAGGCCTCACCTTCTCTGGGTCCATCTTAAGACCTTCCTTTGAGACAACAAATCTCAGGTATACCAACTCCTTCTTTGTAAAACAACATTTTTTTAGATTAATCAACAACTTCTCCTCCCTCAGCTTCTCTAAAAATCTTTTGATATGCATCAGATGCTCATCTCAAGTCTTACTAAAAATTAAAATGTCATCTAAATAAACAATAACAAAGCTTAACAAAAACTCTTTCAATACCTCATTCATGAGCCGCATGAATGTGCTCGGTGCATTGGTTAGCCTAAATGGTATGACTAATCACTCATACAATCCTTCCTTTGTCTTGAAGGCTATCTTCCATTCATCCCCTTCTCTGATTTAGATATGGTGATAGCCACTCTTTAGATCAATCTTCATGAAGTACTTGGCTCCACTCAGACAATCCATTATGTCATCCATTCTTGGCAATGGAAATCTATACTTGATTGTGATCTTATTGGTGGCTCAAGAATCTGTACACATTCTCCACTTTCCATATTTCTTTGGTGCTAGTACTGTATGTACTGCACATGGACTTAGGCTCTCTCTTATCAGTCTCTTCCTTAACAACTCATGAACTTGTCTGTCCAACTCTTCATTCTCTGTTGGAGTCATTTTGTGGGTTGCCTTATTCGGTAGTTGGCCCTTGGGATCAAATTCATTTGATGACTTATCTTCCTCACTGGTGGTAAACCTTCTAGTAGATTATTAGAGACAATATCATAAAATATTTCCAACGGATCTAAAACTTTTGCTGATACATCTTCACATTTCTCTTGACTGATCTTATGAATCAATGCAAAGTAATGATGCTCATGCTTCATTCCCTCCAAAAATTTCCTACCATCTACCAAGAAAATTTTGGTTGTACTACATACCTTTTCTTCCACCTCCTTCAAGGGCTTCAACTTATGATGAACTCCATCCTTTGTTAGGTAATATGTGTTTGCATGGCCATCATGGACAACACACCTATCATATTGCCACGGCCTCCCCAATAGCATATGTCATGCATCTATCAGTATGATGTCACACAATACCTCATCATAGTAGTCTCCAATATTGAACTTGACTAAAGACGATTCATTGACCAAAACTCTATGGTCCTTTTACAACCATGCAATCTGATATGAATGTGGATGCTTTCCTCTTATCAATTCAACTTGTCAACCATCTCCTCTTAAACAATATTTTCAGTGCTTTGACTATCAACAATAATATCACAACACTTATCTACACACTTACGCCTAGTTGTCAAATAGATGCTTCCTCTAGTCTGGTTCTTTCTCCTCATTCAACAAGGTTCTTCTGACAACTAGGGTTTCTCCCCTTTCAACATCTTTAGAATGCTCAGACTATGCATCTTCATCTACATGTGCAACTCGTGCATTATCTTCAGGTCTTCTATTCATCCTTCCTTGATGTAGCAGACACTCATATGCTTGATGCCCTTTTTCTTCACATTTGAAATAGGTTCCTCTAAAATGTCCTCTTCTAGGTCCTTGCCCAAGTCAGCCTCTTCCCTTTCCTCTTTGCTCACCATTGTTCTGGTCACGAGGGTGGTAGGCATTATCTCCTATCTGATTTTGACTGGTGCTAGCTTGTTCAGTTTTCTTTGGATCTTCATTTTGGCCTCCATAGGATCTTCCACTAGTCCTTCCACCTTGACTGCTTCCCCTTTGCTTTCTTTCAAATCTTTTATTCAACTTCTCTTCCACCTTCAGAGAAAATGGGTATGTATCTTCTATGGTGGTCATTATAACCAGGCTCGGTTCCTCTTAAATACTTGGCGTCAACCCATTAATGTAATGAGCTACCTTCTCCTTATTGGCCTCTGCATGGCTTGTCGTGATAGTAATCTTATAAAAATCTTCTATATACTCCTTAATAGACTTGTTACCTTGATTCAATCCTCGCAGCTTCTTCAACAACTCTATCTCATAGTCCACAAGAATGAACCACTTCTTTAGTTTTTCCACCATCCAATCCCATCTCGTAATCTTTCCTTTTCCTCTTCTATTTCTTTCCGAATGGACCTCCTTCCACCAAATACTGGCATGGCCCTTAAACTTTGTTTTTGCAAACATGACCCAATCTCAATCCTCCACATCTTTATACTCAAAATATTCCTCCATGTCATTGATCCAATTGGTAAGCTGTTCTAGATTCAAATCTCTAGAATAGGTAGAAAATTTGATCCTAGGCCTCTTTCTGATCTTTGAAATGGCCCTCAATAATCTAACTTCTGTAGGAATTCCTCTATCTTCTTGTTCTTCCTCAGATAACTCTTCTTCAGCTTCATCCTCACTTTCTTCTCTTGTTCTCAGCTCAGACATCTTCATAGCTCCTCTTGTAGTGCATCGATCTGCCTTTGCACGGATCTAAAACCCTCTTCTATCAAAGCATTTTCTCCAACACGGTTTGTTTGTGGGGGCATCTAGATCTCTAGAGCAAACCCACAACCTCAGGTCCTGGTGCAAATTGCCTCATGGTCAGCGATCTCTCTACACACTCAAGAACCCTTACTCTGATACCACTTGATGAAGGGGTAAATCATAAAACACACAACAATAGAAATTACACATAGAAAATAGAATGTTCTTTTATTTATTTGTACAACCGATTATATTACAGAAGCTCAAATACAATTAGAGGATGAATCCTCCACAGGCTGTAACACATTACAACTTCCTATCTCTAGACTCTAGAACCTTCTACTTTCTGTAACCCGAAATCAACTAGGGTTTGTATTTTCCTACTTCTACTTGACTCTACAGTTTCTCCCTTATCTTTTCTACTACAAAGGATTCTAAAGGATGGTCATAAATAGCCCTTTTTAGCGGCCACCAGCCAAATTTCAAAATTTGCATCTCCCTCCAAAAATAGGTCAACTTTCGGGAGCCATAACTTTTGATCCAAGTGTCTGATTGACGCACCGTTTGAAGTGTTGGAAAGTGTGTGGAGTGCTCTACGTGCTAAATACCCACTTTCCTAGTTTTACCCTTTTTGGGGCCATACAGGGCCATTTAGAGCCTCAAACTTGAATTTGAATAATTTTCAGGGGTTTTTTGAGAAATAGAAACTTTAATATCTTTCAACTCACAAATGATCTTTGCCTGATTCCATTGCCAAATGTCTTATATTTCATTTATGAAGCTTCCTGTAAATTTTTGCATCCATCCATGCTCAAATACAAACTTTCCAAAAATAGCAGTTTGGAAAAACTCAAAGTCCTACATCATTATTCAAGCGATTATGGAACTAGAAATACTAATTATGGAAAGAAATGAAAACATCTTCAATGATTTTGAATCAACATCTTTTTGGGTGATGCAAGATTTCCCTTTCACCACTAGATGCTCCTACATCAAAAGACCTTTGTCTAAGCTCATCAATCTTATCCTTACTACCAAAATCCTTCTAGTCAAATCCTTTTTTTGGATGAATTAGGAAGATCCAAATGCCCAGTAGTAGTCCTAACTCCTAACCCTGATGCCCCTTTATTACTTCTCACCTTTGTCGAAGGAGCCTCCATCATAGCTCTATGGTCCTCAGAATCTTTCCCCCTACTTTACTCCTTCAATGCATCTTTAGAAGTGCTCTTGCAATCCTTATCAATAGATGATGATGCACCTTTTTCCTCCAAATGAAATCATTTCTCTTGTTCCTTAGGCATAGTTCTTTTGCATGACCCACTTTGAGGCAACAATGGAATACAATTGAAGAGTTCTCAAAGCCACTAATTTTGTACACCTAATTACCCAACTTGGATGATAAGGTAATCCAAGAAGGGAGAACCCTAACAGTTTCCACATAAACACAAAATCTTTCAAACAACAAGAATTTCTTGAATTTTTTGACTGCATGCACCATAATGAACTACCAAAAAGAATTGGTGATGCCCATAAATATCTCCTCATCTGAGTATTCCAATGGAAACCAAGCAATCTTACTTAGACCAGAATCTTGTTGATACAATCTTTCTCTAGGTTGAAACCTAAAGACCATTTTTTAGGAATAAACTATTCTTCCCAAGAAACCAAGGGCCTTCCAAAAGAATCCTTGAGCAATCTTGTAAGTTTGAAAATGAAAATACGAAGAAACTATTCAACAAAGGTACAACCTCTACCTACCCCCTATGTTTCTTTTTTTAAATCATCTAACTTTTGACCAAATCTCCATTGGGTTGATTACCGTAGAATCTCCCAACAACCAAGCCCTCGATCCTTGTAGTATATCTATCAATGGAGAGAGATTTAGGTATACTTATTTAGTGAATTATCCCCTCCACAAAAGGTTGGGCATGAGTATTATCAACACTAGGCAAGTCCCCAAACAAACCATCAATATGGATCTCCTTTACCAAAGAGGTGTTCTATAAATCGTCCATCATAGCCCAAGCACATTTCCCATTCGCAATATAGATAAAATCCACCACATGTCCTTCCACCATAGATCATAGACCATCCACTAAGGATTTTCCTATGGTAGTGACAACATATATTACCTACACGGTGCTTCTAGGAGAGGGTAGCCCATTTTGGATGCTAGGCACAACAAATGAAGTCCCATCCTTGCCTAGAATAGTCTTGGATGCCCCAGAACAAGGTGAATGATCACAAATAGATATGCATATCCATAGTTTAGCCTTGAAAAAAATCCCTCTATGAAGTCCTTTACATGGAAAAAGCCTACCCTATGCAATAGAAGGGTCAGACATTTTGAGGGGAAGGTCTATGTATGTACTAATGATTTGTTGGGCTTCCCATGAAAGGTCCAAGGGGCTTTCATCATCCTCATCTGAGATGAAACCCTAATTTCTCAACTATCCTCTTCCTAATGATGGATCATTGAGCATGATCTAAAACATTGATACAAAAACATACACAGTTGATTCCAGAAACATTGCATATTTACTCTCATGGACTTGGAAAACTCATGCCTTCTAATAATGTTGATCCCATATTCATCCTTGTCATTATCATCCCCTCCTTCCTACTCTTTCTCAGTCCTGCCTAGCTCAAAAGGTCCCTTCTCATCACAAGCCTGGTCCAAGAATATCTCTCCTTATAAGAATTTTTTAATAAGATAGATGTATAGTTAGGTATTAGGGCTAGAGAGAATAATTTAATTATTTTTTTAATGTATTGGGATAAGATAGTGGTTTAAAGGATATTAAGTTAGATGAATATCTTAAATACATCTATGTAAATAATATGCTTAGAGATATAGTCTTAAGCTATTTTATTTATACAAGAGTTATTTGATTTTACTTTAGAACTATTATATTCACTAAATACACACATGGACACATAAATTTTTATTTTTGTTTAAAAGTTGGTTATACACTATTCCTTCATTCATTCTTTTTTTTTAGTTTGAATAGTGTAGTAAATATTATATACTTGTATATGCTACTTCTACCTTATTATATATTTCAAAATTTAAAAACCTGTATATTTAAAAAATAAATGTTGGCTCTAAATAGAATTTTTTCATAGTCACTACATCGCATGCTTCTGCTCTTGTGTCATTGAAGGTTATGTTTCTCATAATAGAAATTTGAATTTATCCATTTTTTTTGGTTTCATGAGGGCATAGAGAGGAATTGGGCATCTTATTAGTACTTGTCTTTGGCAGTACTATTGCAATGAGTTTTTTTATCTAGTGATTAATTTTGGATGTGTTGTCATTGATGTTAATAGTGGTGTGGAATTCTAACCAGTGATGATCGGTGATGTTAATAGAGATGTCAAAGGACAATGATGCCAAAGGGAAGATTGTTGTAGTAGGGTGATTAGCGAAGATAATAGAGTAAGTGATCAGAAGTGTTGTGAAGTAAAGAGAAAAAGTGATGTATCTATGATGTAATGATTAGAGGAGCATTCAAAGAAGCACACAAATGAAGTTGATCATAAGAGTTGTGAAGTGAAGGAGACGGATCAGTATCATCTATACACATTTGTACCATATCTACTAAAGGTCATGGACAAAGGATGTGCTAACATGAAGATTCTTGTTCTGTTGAAAAGAGTTGTGATTGTTGTGAATGGTATTGTGAAAGTAGTATCTAATGTGATGAATGATGTATTTGTTATTTGCTAATCAAAAGCATTGCTTAAGGAATAAAACAAAGTATAAAAGGTTTCAAATAGTTCAAGGCATTGGAAGTTGCATTGAAGAAGCTTGGTAGAATGCTCTGTATTCCTCCGCATTTGAAGGTATAGCCTTATGGTGTAGAAGTTAGATAGAGATAGATGTGAAGAAGCTATGTTCATTATTTTTTAGCATAAAACTTACCGTAGAAGATTCTATAGCTTGCAGAGTGAAGATAATGATTCAATATTGTTGCAGTCAGAAAGAGTCAAAGAATTGCTCCGCATTTCTCCACATTTGAAGATTTGGTTGTGTAACTTGGAGGATAAGAAGATTTAGATGAGAGGTATGATATATTCAAGTTTTAGTTGATAATTTGTGTAGTAGAGGTTCTCCAGAGTCAGTAGAACAAAGACATATCATGTTCCTGATTCGAGTTGTCGGAAGGAGAATGTAGAAGCCACTACATTTAACCGCAATACATTGTGTGGTGTTGTTTGGAGGTTGTGTTCATATTGTATGTATGTTTGTTAGTTCCTAGATTAAGGTGCTAAAGTACACCACAAGTCTATTTTTTAATGTTCTATCCCAAGACTATGTGATTAGAGGCTACAAGTGATGCAAGGTTTAGTGTTTGTTTGTTTGTGCCAACATGAAGTAGCTTGAAGTTGTGAACTTGGAAATTTTGAGAAGATGCTTACAATTCATATAATATTTGTGATGTGATCCACATGATGCTAATTGAGATCTCTCTAGTACCGCTTTAGGTCTGGAGCTAATATGAGGAAGAATGAGTGTTTTTGGGCCAACTTGAAGAGTTTTGTTGATTACGCTGAATGTTTGGAAGTGTACGCCAACATGGAAGAATGTACTAAGGAGGAATAGGTTCTTGTTATCACTTGGTTTGAACTGCATTGTATTTCTACATGTTTTTTGGTGCCAACTTGTGGTTGTTGCACATTTCATATTACACATTTCATCTTGCCTGTAAAGGAGAAAGTTTTTGAAGCTTGCTGAGTATATAAATGAAAGATCTTTTTTGGTGTGAAGAAAAAGAGCGTGTGAGAGTGTGTGAGGATGTGTGTGTGTGGATGTGTGTTGAAGGTAGCAAAGTTTGTTGAGAAGAGGAGTTGTAGTGTGAAGGATGTTGTTGTTGTGGAGGTGATTGTTCAACATAATTCATCATTTGTGTTTTACTGAGGTTGTAGCCTCTCTCTGTAAGTGTTGTAGCATTGTATTTTAGGGATTTGTAGCTTCCTTTGGGTTGTATCCAATAAAACTTATGCTAAACTTGTTTTTATTATTTGTGAGGCTGGATTTGGATAGTAGATCTAAGAAACTTGCTCATCGCGGTTTTTCCCTTCTAAGGTTTTTGATGTAAATATGGTGTTATGGATGTGTACTTATGTGTTGTGATTTGAATTGCTTAATTTTCTTTATCATTTGTTTAAGAAAGTAAAAATATTTGTTTGATAAAGTTAATTTGGATTAAGTTTTTGTATATACTGATTCACCCCCCTCTTAGTATATCAGTGTGTTATAACAATTTGTAATAGAGTTGAGTTCCTTGTTACAACCTAATAGTTAAAGGTAGATCTTGGAGTAGAACACATGGCTCAGAAAGAGTCCTCTTCTCAAGTATCGATATTTGATGGAAGAAACTATACCTTTTGGAGTGTAAGGATGGAAGCCTATCCTACCTCGCTAAGGTATGATGTTTGGAGAGCTACAATGGATGCTTATGTTGAACCTAAACATCCTCTTACAAATTCAGATGTGTAGAAGGCTTATGAAAACAATGCCAAAGCCAAGAATGCCATCTTAAGTGGTTTGACTGGGTCAGAGCTTGTTAGTGTAGTTTAGTGCAAGATAGCCATGGAGATATGGGATAAGCTCAAAAATCTCTATGAAGGAAATGACATTGTAAAGCAAGCAAAAGTACAATATTACAAAAATTATTTGAGAATCTAAGGATGAAAGTGGAGGAAAACATCGCTATCTATTTGATCCAAGTAGATGAAGCAGTCAATGGAATCAAAAGTCTAGGTAAAGATCTTGCTGACATAGTGGTTTTGAAGAAAGTCCTGAGAACTCTCCCTCATAGATTTAATTCAAAAGTTTCTTCAATTGAAGAAGATAAAGATCTTAAGACACTTACTATGAAAAAGTTGTTTGGGTCCCTCACTACCTATGAGATGAAAAATGAAGTCATAGGTCCATACAAAAGAGAAGATACTTTCAAAGCTATGAAGAATGAAGGAACATCTGATTTATACAATAAAGGTGAAGAAGAAGAAGCAAACTTTATGAGAAATTTGAAAAGGGGATCAAACAAGTATAAAGGTAATCTACCCTTCAAATGTTTTAAATGTGGAAGAGTTGTTCATTATGATTCTAAATGTCCTTTCAGATAAAATGAAAATAGCAGCAAGGGTTTCAAGAGGAACAATTTCAAGAGGATCCTCCATTCCAAAAAAGGCTACAGCTTTACAGAAGTAGATCACTACTCATCAGATGATGAAACAGGAGAATCTCTATTCATGACCATGGTGTCTCTGATGGTTCAAACAAGACTGTAGATGAAGAAGAATGTGAAGTTGACTTTGAAGGTGAACTTATCTCTACTCTTTAAGACATGGAATGTGCAATGAACTGGAATCGAGAACAAAGAGCTCTAATTTAAGCTAAAACAAAAGAGTGCACAAGAATTGAGAAAGAAGTTTAGTTACTCAAAAAGTAATTGGAAAAAAGTGAATTTTGGAAGTTTGGATGACACTGAGGGAGCAGATCTCATCATGCCTTAAGGAATACCTTTGCATGCAAGGCAATTCTCCATAAACAGGTTCAATGATGCCTTCTTTGGTTATTGTTTTTATATGCATTAAATTTGGTCATAAGGCTATGGATTGCATGTTTGAAATAAATAGAAGAAATTTTGTAAGTAGGAATTCTCTTGCTTCACTAGTGGATGTCTATGTGGTATGCCAAATTTGCAGCAATGTTGGACACATAGCAAGTTATTGCAGAAGTAGATTCGCAAAATCAGAATCTCAGTTGATAGAAGTTGTTGAGCAGGTTAAGGAGAGTGATTCCTCCAAAAGATTGGAGACAAAAAATGAAGTTGAAAATTCAATGATTGTCCAAACAACATTTCATTCTCAAGGGAAAACAAATCTATGGGTAACTTAGAAAGTGGATGTACAAGCCACATGACAGGTGATAAGAGCAAATTCATCATTTTTGTTAAGTGGAATAGTGGACCAGTCAGGTTTGGAGAAAATTCATCTGCAAAGATTACTAGAAGGGGAACCATAAGTATTGATGGAAGATCTAAATCACATGATATTCTTTATGTAGAAGGTCTCAAGAATAATCTTCTTAGTGTAATTCATATGTGTAGGAAAGGATACAATCTCATATTTCATGATCAAGGGTGTCAAATCAGGGAAACAATGTTTGGTAAATTGGTGGCATAAGGTTCTAGAATAGAGAGCAACTTGTATACCTAAAGGGAGTTAATGGAAGGACTTGTCTTCTAAGAAAAACAAATGAATGTTGGTTGTGGCATAAAAGGATGGGGTACATCAATTTTGACAAACTTGTGAAGATCATCTCCATGCAAGCAGTAAGAGATATGCTAAAGGTCATCAAGCCTACAATAACCTTATGTAAGGAATGTCAGATTGGGAAGTAGATAATTATAAGATTCAAGTCTAATGAGTATTCTTCTACAAGGACATTAGAACTAGTTCATATTGGCTTGTGCAGACCTGCCAAGACAAAGAGTCTACAAGGTGAAAGGTACTTTATGTTACTCATTGATGGTTGCTCTAGAATGACATGGGTTACTTTTTTGAAAGAAAAATTAGAAGCTTTCAGTAGGTTTAAGATTTTCAAGTCCATGGTTGAAAATGAAATGAATGCTAGAATCAAGTGTCTAAGGTTTGATAGAGGTGGTGAGTTCACATCAAGTGAGGTTTGAAATTATTTTTTAAGAACATGGAATAAAGAGGCACTATTTTGCTGCAAGAAGTTCTCAACAAAATAGAGTAGTGGAAAGAAAGAATAGAACAATTTAGGAGATGGAAAGAACAATGTTGAGTGAAGCTAAGTTTCCTAATACTTATTTGAAAGAAGTAGTTCATACTATTGTCTACATTCTCAACAAAGGATAACTAAGAGTGCACATCACCAGGACACCTTATGAGCTATGGTATAGAAGACCAGCATTAGTCAAGTATTTTTGAGTATTTGGAAGCAAATGCTACATCAAGAGAGATAAAGAAGGTTTGGGATTTAGTTTTATTCTAGGTTTGATGAAAGAATCTTTCTTGGTTACTCAACTATAAGCAAAGCCTACAAATGCTACAACAAAAGAATGAAGAAGATAGTTGAGAGTGCAAATGTTAAGGTTGATGAAGAGTCACATCAAATTATAGATGAGCAAGAAGAGTATTGATCAGATAAACTTGCCTACATAGAAGAAGTAGAAGAATTTGAAGAAAGGGAAGAAACTCAAGGAAAGACTATCAAGACTCCTGCCAAGTATCTTCAGAAGAATCATTCAAAATATCAGATCATTGGAGACAAGAATGAAGGAGTATAGACAAGAAGAAGATTTACAAGAGCAAATAAACAGGTAAATTTTTCTTTACTATCAAGAGTAGAACCTAAAACTTTTGCTAAGGCTAGTAAGGATGAAGGATGGATACAAGAAATGGAAGAAGAAATAAATCAAATAGAGAAGATTCATACTTGGGAATTGGTGCTAAGGCTTGCAGACAAAAATGTGATATAGGTACAAGGTAGGTGTTAAAAAACAAATTGAATGAAGATGGAGAAGTGGTAAGGAATAAAGCAAGGTTAGTATACAAAGTTTATTCACAAGTATAGGGAATTGATTTTGAGGAGACATTTTCTCTGGTAGCAAGAATTGAAGCAATCAAAATGTTTCTTGCATTTGCAGTTCACAAGGGTTTCAAGGTATATCAAATGGATGTCTTATCTGTATTCTTGAATGGTGAATTAGAAGAAGAAATATACATAGAGTAGATTGATGGATTACAGTTATCAGAAGATCTGAAGATGGTATGAAGACTCAAGAAGGCCTTGCATGAGATCAAACAAGCTCCTAGGGATTGGTATGCACGGTTGGACAAGTACTTACTCTAGAAGGGATTCAAGAAAGGTACCACAGAAAATAATCTTTACATCAAAATTGAGGATGCACAAATTCTAATTGTTGTTGTGTATGTTGATGATAAAATATTTGGTGGCAATGATGAAATGTTTAAGAAGTTTGTAGAAGAGATGCAGGAAAAATTTGAAATGTCTATGATAGGTGAGCTATCATTCTTTCATGGACTCTAATTTTCACAATTAGATGATGGTATCTTTATCTCTCAAGCAAAGTATGTC
The DNA here is from genome assembly GCA_027924645.1 of Cunninghamia lanceolata. Lineage (NCBI taxonomy): Eukaryota > Viridiplantae > Streptophyta > Pinopsida > Cupressales > Cupressaceae > Cunninghamia > Cunninghamia lanceolata. Next base: position 10,422,233 of record BSBN01000130.1, on the reverse strand, counting down.
AAGGAAATGTTGAAGAAGCTTGGTACGGAAGACTGAAAACAAGTGAGTACTCCTATGGTGATAGGTTATCATTTGATCAAATATGATGAGTCACCTCAAGCTAATCAGACTCTGTATAGATCTATGATTGGGGGCCTCGTGTAGTTAACAACATCAAGGCCTAACATTATGTAAGCTATGTCTTTGGTTGTAAGGTTTCAAGCTAATCCAAGAGAAGAACATGTGAAGGCAGTCAAGAGAATTTTTAGGTATTTGAAGAGCACTCTGAAATATGGATTGTGGTATCAAAAGGGTGATGACTTTTCCATGAGTCCTTATACTGATGTAGACGAGGCTAGCAATGTTGGTGATAGAAGAAGTACCAGTGGTGGATCTTTCCTTTTGGGAAATAAATTGGTATTAGTGATTAAGTAAGAAGTAGGATTCAATGTCCTTATCAATAGCATAAGTAGAGTATATAGTTGGAGCAGCTTGCTGCACTCAAGTGTTGTGGATGAAACAAACATTGAAGGCTATCAAGTTAGTGCATGATGAGACCATTTCTATTCTATGTGAAAATACAAGTGCCATAAATATTTCAAAGAATCCAGTGATGCATTATAGAACCAAGGACAAATCTATTAGGTATCACTTTTTGAGAGAGAACGTTGCAAATCAAGACGCTAGATTGGAATATGTGGCCACAAAGGATCAAGTGGTAGACATATTTCTAAAAGCACTTTCTAAGGACACATTTGAGCATCTCAGATAGAAGTTAGGGGTTGCTGCCCCTCCTTTTAACTAGATGCATAGATTGTGCACCTGTCCAAGGGGAGCAGTTCAAGTCATTTCTTTAACCGTAGATTGATGGAGGCTACCTCTTAAGGGGAGTAGGTAAATAAGAGTTTATGAAGGATAACAAAGATGAAATAGTTAGGGGGAGCTAGTAGTTAAAGAGCAATAAAAGAAGATCAAGACTAATGCAGACAAGGGGACCTTATATGTTTTTGTAGATGCAGAAGAAGACCACTAGCGCTTTGCCCTTGATGTCAAAGGGGGAGAAATTTGCATATCAGGTAAGTGTTGCCATCAATGCCAAATGGGGAGATTGTTGCATATGTATTTTCAGTGATGTCAATAGTGATGATCAGTGATGGAAAAGGGAGATTGTTGCAGTAGGGTGATCATTGAAGACAATAAAGTAAGTGATCAGAAGTTATGTAAAGTAAAGAGCAAAAAATATGTCCATATGTTGTGATAATCAAATGAGAAGTCATAGAAGAAAACAAATAAAATTGATCAAAATAGTTGTGAAGTGAAGGAGATAGATCAGTATCATTTGTACACAGTTGTACCTTATTTGCTGAAGTTCATGAACAAAGTATGTGCTAACATGAATATTCATGTTTTGTTGAAAAGATTTGTGATTGTTGTGAATGGTGTTATGAAAGTAGTCTCTGATGTGATGTATTCATTATTTTCTGATGAAAAGAATTGCTTAAAGAATGAAATAAAGTGTAAAAGGTTTCAGATAGCTCAAGGCACAAGAAGCAACATTGAAGAAGCTCAGTAGAATGCTTTGCATTCCTCTGCATTTGAAAATATGGCTTTGCAACATGGAAGTTAGACATAGATAGATGTGAATAAGGTATGTTCTTGATTCTAGAGCATAAAAGTTACCATAGAAGATTCTAGAGCTTGCAGAGTGAAAACAATGATTTAGTATTGTTGTAGTAAAAAAGAGTCAGAGAACTACTCCACATTTATCTGCATTTGAAGATTTGATCATGTAGTTTGGAGGATAGGTAGATTCAAATGAGAGGTATGATATATTCAAGTTTACATTGATAATTTGTTCTGCAGATGTTCTCTAGAGTCAACAAAACAAAGACATATAATCTTGTTGATTAGAGCTACCGAAAGGAGAATGTAGAATCCACCATATTTCACCAAAATACATTGTGTGGTGTTGTTGTTTGGATGTTCTATTTAGATAGTCTATATCTTTATTATTTCCTAGTTTTAGGTGCTGAAGTGCATCACAAGTTTGTTTTTCAACATTCTATCCCAAGACTATGTGATTAGAGGTTGTAAGTGATGCCAGGTTCAGTGTCTATTTGTAATGCCCCACCATGCAACCCTAAATATAAGTTTAACTAAGCAATAAAAAGGGTGAAATATTTTTTTTTTCTACATAGAAGTAATGATAACAAAACATAGAATAGACTAATAACAACAAAGTTAAACTAGCATCTCTACGGATTACATAGCTACATTATTGCAAATTAACAATAATGAACAACATAATGGATTTAATCAATCAAATGAATCAAACTAACATTTTAGATTACAACATCAGATAAATATATCAATATTTTTGTGATCAAGATTACAATTACAAAAGAGTTTATCTTACAAGAGGAATTACATAGTTTCATAGTTACGAAAACTCTTTCTTTTTGAATACATCAAATTACATAATGAATTCCACTGATACACAGATCTAGATGTGAATAGTACAAATATATATCTTCAAATACAGGTGTAAATTTGGAAACATGAGAGATACAACTTCTCTACACACGAGCCATGACACCAGAAAACCAATGGAATATAGCACAACCACCCAACCATGTGAAACCCTGAGGTCCACCCCATGTGCTAGGAGGTAACAATAAGGTCCCACTAAGCAAACACACAAGAATTCAATAGGCTAACAAGTGCAAGGTCTACAAATGAATCCAATACAATGCTGGTTGAAATGAACACCACAAGCAACTCAAACAACACTTCTAGAGGCAAATACATAATGAAAGAGGAAAACACAATTAGGGAATGCTAGGTTACAGTAGGGAGAGTGTCATCACATGGTCCTAGCATGGGTTATCCAGGCTATCTCTCTCTAAAAACTGGTCCCCATCTATGGTTACCATGGCCACCTCTCTCTAGGCACTAACCCCATATGGTGACACATGCGGAACTGACACATCCTCTCATGAAGACAAGGAGGTCGATCATGCCAACCACAACCTTCTCATCCCATCATTAGCCTAAACGAACACTATAGGCATGGGTGAAACATCCAATTATCTTATTTAGTGTGTAAACTACCCAACCCTCTAAATTATTATTAAGTTATCACTGGATTAAAAACTTCCAATGGGTTACCCTAGAAACCACTTTTGGCACTGGCCCCACATTGAAAACTACTCCCCTACCTGCATCTAGAAGACACTAAAACATCAAACAAGACAATTACCATCACAATGAAAAATAACATATAGAATGCAAGGCATTTACCTTCTTGTATACAAAACATAATCACGTGGACCAATTCTTATATCCTTGGCCCAAAACATAAACCAAGCATGAACTATCACATTCTCATCATGTTGCATTTACACAAAATACATATCATTTCACATCACACAGAGAAAGGCATTATCCATCTTGCATAGTCATCATAACCACATGAATAGGAGGCAACATTTCAAGCATGTAGTTCATTCAATTCATATGATGTACACACAGCCAACCCCCACACAATCACACCCTCCTAGGCCTTTGGAAACAACTTCCCCAAATAACACAAACACTTGACACCACTAAACACAATGGGCTCACATCACATTCACTCCCAAATGCACATCATAAACTAAGATCCTTCATCAATATTTTCATCATTAATCATCTAACAAATATAAAGTGAATCTATCTCAACAATACAAAACTATAGCTAATAATTCTCAAGACTTATTTTAATTTCATTTAATTAAAATGAATGTGAATAGCATGCAACTAACCCTAAGACATACAAATTAAGCGCAGCAATTATTTACACTATTTACAACTGATGTAGATTTCATTAATAATCTAGACAATTTTGTAAATACTATTAAATATAACTGTATAAGCAAGGCTAAAAGCCTATAATATTGTAATGTTATAAATATCTTACAAGATACAAAACCTGAAGCTACAATGAAAGAACCTTGTTCTAAGGTTAGCTTGGGAGGAAAGGAATATAGAACAATAAAACATTCCTATAGATCTAACATCTTCATCAAATCTACCACACTTTTAACCACATGCATAAGATAGGATTATCACAAAATGAATTTGTTGAGAAGGCTTTAGAAGCTACTAACAATGTAAAATGAGAAAGCATAGATAGAGCATCTAGACTGATTGATGGAATGCCTCAAAGATAGTAATATCATGGAAAGCAATGATCGCAGGATATGCACAAAATGAATTTGTTAAAAAATCTTAGAGAAACCCAATTCAAAAATATAGAGTTATTGGTGACACAACTAACTATTTTAATAGATACAAAACAGGTGAGAGGTAGATAGTCACAAAATATTCAAAAAGACAAACTAGGTACAGACAATTTTTGGATATGATTTAGATAACTAGGTCATGCACCATATATAAAAAACTTAGAGAAACCCAGTTCATAAAACTAAAGTTATGGCTAACACAACATACTGCTAAAACATAGACGAAATAGTTGAGAGGTAGATAGTCAAAAAACATTCATATATCCCAAATGACAAACTGAGTATGGATGCTTTTTGGATATGATTTGTATAGCTAGGTCTTGCACCATATAATAAAAATTTAGAGGAACCCAGTTGGTAAAACTAAGGTTATGGCTAATGCAATAGACTGCTAAAACAAAGACAAAATGGCTAAGAGGTAGATAGTCACTTCAATTGGTGATTTCTAGAAATACAATGATATAGGCATGCACAATTGGATCTGATAAGAAGGATTCTAATCTCTCAAACAAATTACAATTAACAAAAAAAATCATAAATCAAACATTGGCTTCAACAGAAAAATGAGACAGAAATTAGAACTAAAGGAACCTGATTTCGCTTGCTTGACTGGGCTGAAGATTCAATGTTAGGTTCAACTGCTACAACCACAAACTAGTCTCCCCCCAAAAGTTCCATCTAATAAAGATTCTTATGACAGAGAAACCCCCCTATCATTTGCCTCCTCTAGATTATTTCTTCTATGCCCTCTCTGAATCAGTTTATTGCTGCCTCTAATCCCTTTACCTTCATCTTGCAAGTTCTCAGCTAGTCTATTAAACGACGTGAGAAGAAAGGACTGAGCAAACTTTATATAAAAATAAATGTTAGTAGTGATCAGAAGTCCCCTTAAGCTACCGTACGGTCTCCCTAGATCCCCATTCCCTCTAATTTCTGCTATAAACAAAGACTCTAATCCATCAGTGAGGATCGATTTTCCTTCCTCAATGAATCTAATTTGCTTCCTTGCCTAGATTCGCCATACGGGCAGCATCCAAGTCTCTTCTTGAGACTTTTCTTTGATTGATATCTTTAGCTGCATGTTGTTTTTGAGCTCGATCCTAGCCTTGGAATCCTTGTCTAGTCTATTCTCTATCCAGAGTGATCCCTCAGATCGTACCTTGCTCTGGCTGCTGCATTGGCCTAAAAGTTTCTAAGATCTTTTAAAAATGAAACCATCTAGTGATCTCTGCAATCATATTCACATCACTTTGAGGCATTTTGCCAACCCAACCAAAATTCATCTGTGTTGTTTCTCCTGACGCATCAAATTGAGTCAATTTTTGTGTATGGCTACAATCTCTTATACTGGCGAAGCATTGCATTTGTTTCTTTATTTTTAAAACTGATTCAACAATACCAATCACTGTCATTATAAAGCTATGTATTGAGGCAATTTGTAAACTAGACCGTAGTTATTGCATATTGTTCTCATTGCATAATTAGTAAGCAATATTTGTAAATAAACTTGTGTTTACCTTCAATCATGCCATATCTTGTATAAGTTAGGAATATTAATAATGAGCTAGTTAATTTGTTAGATTCATATTAGAAAGTTGATTTGATTTATGTTATTTTTATAGAAGAATTTTTTTTAGAAAACTAGAAATATCTCATAGTATCACAAATATATTTCATGTAATGAAAATTGAAGTAAAGTTTAGATAGGAGTTTTAAACATATAAATTAATATAGGTATGTTGTTTACTCAAATATAGAAATATGTTCCTTTATTAATTGTGCATGATATCAAAAATCTAATCAAATGAGTTTAAATTAAAATATACAAATTTAGATACATATATATTGGGAAATGACGATTTGTGTTTTGATTGAATTAAGTGAAATCAAAATGGATTAACTTAGAGATTGTTTTAGTAATGGATTTGTTATAATGGCTTTTCATTGATTTTGTTAAGCTAGGATGTTTGGGTTATGGTTCTCCTTCTTTTGATTTATTAGTATAATACCTAGAGATTAAAATTTTGCTAATTGGGATATCTTTGTGTAAAGTTTATTTATTGTCGTAATGAGGGTTATGCAAGTGGTCAATGTTTGAATTTTCAAGGCCTAGATTGCAACACTAAGACCTTTGGATTGTTGTGGTTTCTCTATGTTAAACGATTTTCTTTTTGTGGTGGGTTAGTAATAGTACCTCCCACCTGTGTGCATTAATATGAAATTAGAAGGTCGATAAGTTTACAGACTTGCTCTTTAAGAAATGAATTCTTTATTTCTTGTTTACTTATGTGTCTACGATGTATTCTTTCTTCTTCATTTCTAAAAATGTGATGATATATTTTCCAATATGAATTTCTTGAATGATAATTAATGTAATTAAGTATTGGAATGACTTAATCATCTGGTGAGTCATGTGGCTATGTGATGTTGTCATGTATAGGGTATCTTTTCAGGGTTACTTGATAATCTATATCTAACCACTAGTTGGTTATGACCTCACGTGGGAGAATTGTTGTGATTAATGAAAGTTATCATTGTTTATGCTTGTGTAAGAACCGTGTGCAGGAGATCAAATTGGAGCTTGTGTTGGATCCATGAGATCATGAATTTGATACTGTAAGTCAATTATAGTTTTGAATTATTCTTGTGTGTGACATCATACATTTCCTTTATATCTTCTTGCATAAGGAAGCAATTGCATATTTCCATGGTTTAGTAAAAAGAAATTGTATTGCATTAAAGATAGAAGTTGTTCAAGTAAATAAGTAACGATTGTGTTGCCTTAAATCCTTGTATAGAAGTTGTTTAGATAAGAGGATGTAGTTAACTTAATTGTTTGAGTGTTGGTGTACATTCTATAACACATTTTGGACCTTGTGTTTTTGAGTGTATGGAGGAGATACTCTCTTTTTGTGGCTAAAATTAGTCACATCGTGATATGAATTTGTTTTGTAATTTGGTTGTTTTAAAAATTTTGATAGTTGTTTCATGTGTTGTAGGGGGTTAACAGTGAGTTTTCTTTCTTTGATCTTTCTTATGACAAGAGTGGTCACCAAACCACTTTTCTTTCTACTTGATTTATTGTTGAAAATTTGCGGCACTCTTTGACTTAAATTTGAATTTGATTGTTTTCCCACTTGGGTTTGCATTTATTTTTAAATCTCTATGGTGCCTATTCCAAATGTTTGTTTTTTTTGGCCCCATTTTGTGTTAAGTGTTGTTTCTATCATGTTGATTTTGAACCTCTGATAGTATGTTCAAGGGACGACTCCATAGTGAATTGTACTGTGTATGTTAGTAAATAGTCAAAAGCATAGTGGAAATAAGTTATGAGAAGTATTTTGCCTTGAGTATATGTGAATACAATTCTCTAAACTGTATGAAACTTTCAAAATATGTGTGGTTAGATATAAATAGATCACATGATAAGCCTTAAAGGTAAAGAATTAATGTTCTTCTTATTGTTATGGAATGATTGTACCTATTTTATGAACAATTGCTTAATATGGATGCGTATGTAGGCAATAGAAAGTTGCAATACTAATATTTTATGTTTCCACCCTAGTGTGTGACTTCTAGGAGGAAGTCAAGTTTTAGGGGGGAAGGATGTAGTGCCCGTCCATTCTCACCTCGGATGAGTAGGTGGTTGGGCTAAGGAGCATGAAGAGGAAGGTAAGATACTCGTAATGCTTAGGATATGATAGACATGTTGAAGGTAGTCTTACTATTATGATGTAGTTGAGGACACTCATTGATGTTTACTATGATGACATTGTTGATACTATATGATTAATACATTATGCTTATGTTGTGATCATTTATAGGTTAATTGATTAGGTAAATTAGTTATACTACGTGATTAATATGATTATTTGTTTGTGTTATCTAGTTGTTTAGTTACTAATGAATTTGTTTAATGTGGATACTTGTGATGTGATTTGTGAAGGGACAGTGTAGTATTACTCACAATGAGTACCCTACTATGTTGCAATTCCCTGTCACTATGTGCCTACTTGAATGATTATATGTATGTATTCTATACTTTTGTTTGTTGTAGGTTGCAAGTACCAAGCATCGACTCCATCTGAATTAGCAGGCCTAAGCATGCCTTCATACCAATGCAAGTTGTTGAATGGAGATAACATATGGTCCCCTAGTCTAGCCATCATCCTTGAAGAGGATGAGTGTCTGCTTGTGTACCCTATCAGTGTTGTCAATTTGGTCATGATAGTTAGTCATTGTTGTGGTGGTCTTGCTTTCCGATCTTGCATAGTAGTCAGGTATAGTTTGACAGTTGAGTTATTTTGTTGGTATTATTTTGGTTATTGTTGCCTTAAAATAAAATAATTAGTTATGAAGCATTTTTGTTAAATAAATAAAGATATAAATCTCCTTATGTAAATTTAGTTTATGAAAAATATATTATTCTAGAAGTTAAGTTAATAAATAATGATAATAATAGTAATAAATGTAATTCAACTAGAGATAAATAAATAAATAATATTTATGTGTTGCCATAAAATATATTTCCATTAATTTTTGCACATACTAGTTTAACACTCTAGGGTTGCATGATGGGGCATCACATTGCTTGTTTTCTCTAGAAAGTAGTAGCTTGAAGTTGTGAAAGTAATGCTTAAGAAGATGCTTACAACTCATATAATGTTTGTGAAGTTATCTACATGATGCTAATTGATCTCTTAGGTATCACTTTAGGTCTAGAGCTGATATGAGGAAGAATGAGTGTTGTTGGGCCACTTGAAGAGTTTTTTTAATTGTGCTAATGTTTGAAAGTTTGTTCCAACATGGAAGAATGTGCTAAGGAATAATAGGTCTTGGTTATCCCTTGGTTTTAACGGTATTGGATTTCTACATGTTTTTGGGTGCTGACTTGTTGTGGTTGTTACACAATTCACCTTGGCTAACAAAGGAGAAAGTTTTTGAAGCTTGCGAAGGATATAAATGAAATATCTTGTTTGGTGTGAAGGAAAAAACTATGTGAGAGTGTGAGTATGTGTGTGTGGAAGTGTGTTGAAGGTAGCAGAGTTTGTTGAGCAAATGAGTTGAAGTGTGAAGGGTGTTGTTGTAGAGGTGATTATTTGGTAGAATTAATCATTTGTGTTGTACTGAGGTTGTAGGCTCTCTCTATAAGTATTGTAGCATTGTATTTCAGGGAGTTGTAACTTCCTTTGGGTTGTAGCCCATAAAACTTATTGTAAACCCTTTTTTAGTATTTGTGAGGCTGGATTTGGACAATCGATCCAAGCAACTTTCTCACCGTGGTTTTTCCCTTCTAGGGCTTTCCACATAAATCTAGTGTTATGGATGTGTACTTATGTGTTCTTCTTTCAATTGCTTAATTTGCTTTATCATTTGTTTAAGGCAATAAAATGATTTGGTTGATAAAGTTAATTTGGATTAAGTTCTAGTATATATTGATTCACTCCCTCTCAATATATCAATGTGTTCTAACAATTAATCTATCTAAAAGAGGTTATTATTTTTCATGTTGAACACATTTTAATTTTTCCTAAGTCCACAAGAGGAAATTTTAACAAAAAATATTTATAAAATCATTTATCTATGTTTTGATTGGCTCAAAATTTGAGCTTTAAAGGATGAATTTTGTGGAAATAATATTTTGAGTAAAACAAACACACTAAAATCAAGTAGAAATTTGTTTAATTAAATTTTGAGTGGCTAAATTCTTTCTAAGAATTTGGTTATCAAACAAATAATATTTTTTAATGTTAAACAAATATTTTTTTTAAGTCTATGCAAATATTATAACAAAAATTGTAATAGTTATATTAATATAATATTCATATTAATATGATTATTTAATTTTGGTTCAGTGTATATATTATTTATAAATTTGATACGTTAAATATTAATGAAATAATATAATAAATTATATATTAATAATAGAATGTATATTAAATTAGTAGAAGTATCATTATAATGTATTTATGTTTATGTTATATTCTAGTAAAATAAAGTATATATATATATATATATATATATATATATATATATATATATATATAAATATTTGTATTTGTATTTGTATTTGTATTTGTGTTTGTGTATAAAAATATATTTGTGTTTGTGTATAAAAATATATTTGTATTTGTGTATAAATATTAAATATTAAAATATTATACTAATCTAAATATTAATATATTTTATTGTGTAATATTCATGTTAATATTTAATTTTTATTCATTGTATTTATTGATTATAAAATTTTACATTCTGCAATATTATTGTAATAAGTTTTTTTCTTATCTAGTGAACAATCTATGTAAAATAAACCAATCACAAGAGAGTATTATTTTGATTGTTTCTCAAATATTAATTTTCCCTAAGTCTATGTGTAAAAAAATTAACAAAAATTAGTGTTGTGATTGGCTGATAATTTGAGCTCTAAGAGAGAATTTTGTGGATTGAAGAACCACCATATATGCCAAAGTGATTCATATGGATCTCCTTAAGTGCTTTTGACGAAAGAACATGTGTGTGGAATTTGTGAATCCCTGTCAACAAATTAGCATCCAAGTACACTTATGAACTCATTGTCGATGATTGTCCTAGTTCTCAAACTTTGCAACTATCAAAACCAATTACAACACAACAAAACCAAACCAAAATTGAAAATAATCTTTGAAATGTTTTTGAGTTATATAGGATCACAGGTCCACTAAGATGCTCCTACATCACACATGCCAGGTAAGAAGTTTGTGAGCATGGGCTCACAAAAGGGAGTTGAATGTTAAAACCATACTTCCATATTATAAACAATCTATAGTGAACTCCATCACTATAGTAGGTTCATCAATTTATGTTTTCCTTCTCCTCTTCCATCATTTACCTGAAACTCTACCTTTTCTCCTCTTTAAATTCTTCTCACCATCATTTATTCTATTTGTGGACTTTTGTTCACAATTGACCAACCTCCTACTCCAAATGTGCTTTCCTCTCTTCCCTTCTCATGCCATATCAAATCAATTTGTTCTCATTTATTAGTGTAGCATAATGTATATTCCATGGAGTCACATCATCTTGCATCCATCCATTTTCATCCCCCCAATCCTTTCATCCCATCCCCCTTTCCTCCAATGCCCTACATCCAACCCAATCTATCCTCCCCATCAATGTGGTCTTCTAAATTTCACTCTCTTCTTTCCAATCCAACCCTCTTCCTCCTTTTGAGAGTGCACTTGTGTTCTTCAAGCCTTCCTACCCTCTCAAGGTAGCATCATCTATATCATATCCCTACCATCATCCCTTCTTATCAATCTCACTTCAAGTAGCCGTGGCATTGTCATACCTAATCCTACCATCTTCCTTTACCCAACCTAGCACTATGTTTTATCTTTCTTTGAAACGATGTCACTTCACAACACCATCTCAAAGAGGGGCAAAATATAGACACTTACAATCACCCCCTTTTTTCATCTCGATGCCATTCAACCCTAATCATACCATAATTTAATCCCTTAATTGGATAAATCCTCATTTATTCAATTAACCATCAAATTCCCCTTCATATTATGATTAAATAAATATTTTATTGTTAAAATCACTATTCATGTACTTTCTACTATTTATCTATACCTACATAGGTACCATATCCATAGTATAAATGATTAATTAATCATTTATCACATATCATCAATAGTCGAAACATTAGATAAATTTCATTTATCTAATATCCCCTTTTCTTATTCCATGAATTAAATAAATATTTGTATTTATTTTAATTCCTTGTTTTCTACACTTTTGATTAGGTTACCTAAAGCTAATTAGTTAACTAACCCTTTAGTTTCACATTCCATTATCCTAATCTAATCATAGTCAAACTGTCACAACCCCTCATGTGTACAAAGGTATGGTCCTTTGTACAAGCCCACATGGACCTCTTACAATGTGATGGGCAATTCCTTTGGACAAAGGTCATTTTTATCCTCCTTTCATCTCAACCATCCCCTTCTTTCAAGATCACTTTTTCACCATTGATTCTAACTTTTGATTTTCATATCAAATTTTGAAAAACAAAATATAGGATTATTCTACACTTCATTCTATTAACAATATATGTATGTATGTATGTATGTTATTGTGAAAGTTATGTGGTGTGCACACTTAGTGATGCAGTTTTGAAGATGAATTCACTTGGAAAAATCATAAAAAATATTCAATAAAAAATATAAAAAATAAACAACTTGTAGTACTCACTCTTGGCTATATTTATACCAACTAGATTTGAAAAATATATAATGGAATAAAAAAGTAGGGGGGTGCACACCAAACACTACATTATATTTTAGTAATAAAAAGAAGAACACTTTTGTGTGTGTTCAACATTTCATTGTCTCAAACTTAACCATTTTAAAAAATTCTTAGTAGTTTAGATATAAGATTTGGAGTACTACAATTCTTGTTCTTATCATATCTTCAAATTTTGAGTGTATCCATCTTGAATTACTCATCCAAGATTAGGTTTGGATGATTTCAAGAAAATGATTGCCACCTTTGACCCGCTTTTTGTCCTCCATTTACATACACTTACACTATTTTTTTAAATGTGTATTGTTATATTTCATATTTTACAATTATCTACAAGCATTGATTTCTTATTTTCCAAATAAATAAGTATTAGAGTTAGGTCCCTCACCATAATATATTTGATTCAACAATTTTTTTATAACCACCATAAGGAATAGAACTAAGCTCTTCTATCAAGTAAAAACCCCCAAAATTATAACTAGAATAATCACAATGCATAAGCTTAACTAGTGCAATGGAACACAAGTAAGTAGAGACTTGGATGGATCCCACTGCCTCTACTAGTTGTTAATGCTAGATCCTTTGACTATAGTTTCTACAATTTATGAACTAAAAGAACTTTATAGTCTCCTATATAATATATCCTATAGTAAGAATCCACCTACACTTGTCTATGGGAATTTCTTAACTACCTCCCATATAATCATGGTTACTACCATAGCTTATACAATGTAATATAATTAGCCATGTTTTTTTTTTAATTGATAGAATATTTACTTTACAAGGGATTGAACTTGAAGCTGAAAATTAACACAAATCATGATATAAGCTCAAGCCATTATTTTAATTATACTTTATAGTTGATTTCCATAATTAGGACACAAATTTAAGTTGAAGGAGAAATTTGACACAAATCATGATAGAAGCTCATGACATTATTTTAATTATACTTTATAGTTGATTTCCATTCTTAGGACACAAATTTAACTTTTATCTTAGAAATTTAGAAAGAAGCACAAAACACAATTGTGTGTTTGTGTGTGTGTGTGTGTGTGTGTGTGTGTGTGTGTGTGTGTGTGTGTGTGTGTGTGTGTGTGTGTGTGTGTGTGTGTGTGTGTGTGTGTGTGTGTGTGTGTGTGTGTGTGTGTGTGTGTGTGTGTGTGTGTGTGTGTGTGTGTGTGTGTGTGTGTTTGTATTCCTTCCTCATTTTATATACAATATCAAAAAGTGTTTACATGTGTGATTTGTGACTTGTCCCTATTATGAAGGGGGATATTTAACTTCATATTTTTGACTATAGATAGACATAAAAAAGATTGAAAATATAGGCTGAGACACTTTAAAACTAAAAACATTTTTTATCTTATATCTTTTACTATATATGTTAGAATTAACTAACATACCAAATAGTGATAAAATTATGTACACTTTTATGTAGAGAGACAACAATAACATATCATACTTTTAACCCATATGAACCATCAAGATATTTGTTTAACCAAATTCATCAACATAAGAATTTGATGGCCTTTTCTACCTTTTCCACATTAAAATATTCATACTCTAATACTTTTTGAGTAACACAAATAGTTCCATGGCATCCACTTTTAAAACATAGAATCCTTTCTTATATATTAGAAACCCTTACATGGAGCCACCTCCTTTTTGAGTGCTAGGAGATGTTCCTCAATCATACATACACAACTAATGGACACCAATCCATGAAATTCCCTCTTAGTGAAGGGAAATGAAACCCTAGATCATTATTACATTATCAATGGAAACCTCTAAGTATTTATAATGCTTCTCCCAAATATAGAATTTTATCAAAGCCTTGGCCATTTTCTTATCCTATGTAATAACCAAAATGTTAAATACCAACATGGATGACATATCTCAATTTACCCAATGATATTCTACCCTTTCCACTAAGTCCCTAACCTAGAATTTTCTTGATAGTATCTTCAATAACATGACCATGGAAGAAGATTTTTTATTTATTTTAATATATGAAATATGCTTAGTAAAATCCATTTGTTGTTGCTTCCAAATCAAGTGGGTGAGTGAATTGCTATATAGAAGATTCACGTTATTGTTATTGTTTGTAACTACCCAATCAACCTTGAGAATATTTTATGATAGATTGGCAAGAAACCCTATATTTGAATAAACCATAATAGGCCATCATAAAGTTAATATGTTTATTGAATAGGGGTTACTATTAATACAATACATGTAGATTAACTTACCACCAAGAATTTATCCATACAAGTGAAACATGTTAGCTTGATATGAGCTAGTGATTATATGAAGAAATTAAGAGGTATCAAATGATGCATAATATTGTGCATCTTTCAATATTATGTGGCAATTGTGAAACAAAAATTGTGTCCTATGGAAAATGAAAAGAAAAGTGTAGAATTAGATAAGTTACATTTCCAAATGATAATTACCTCTTTGAAAATATTTTCCTATGAATTAGTAAAATGTTAAACGTATATAAATTTCTTAATTTTTATTTCGTTGTTTACATTCTTAAGTTGAATTTAGAGTTTTGTTAGAAAGGAGTCGTTGTGTGGTTACAGAACACGCCCCATTTTGTCTTGGAAAAACAGGGACCCAACCTTTTGTTTGGCTTGGCTTGTGTTTGCTACTTGCTGGCAGTCTGGTAAAAGTAAGTCATGCAGATCATCCTGCATAAAAGGGGACTGGGTAAGTCATCATCATGAGGTCAATTTGTAAAAGTTCATATTTTATTCCAGTAACCTCATATCTCGAAAGAGCATCAAAATTCATGCAGGTTTGCCTTTTGCATCACCCTGATATTCGCTAGGGTGTGAAAATTATGAATGGTCAAAGTTTGAGTCAAACCTGATAGTCACAGCAAGAGGATCATTTTTCTTAACATTAGTCATATTATAGAAGGTCATCTTGATCTAATTTATCACCCAATAAATCATGCAGTCCAAATATCCGGACATCAATTATGTATTTCGCGAGGATCATATTTCTCAAATGTAACCTGATTTCCAAATATCCTCCTGCCGCAAAATATCCCCCTAGCCATTATCCTGATGATGTCATTCAAGTCCGATAAATAATGAAACAATCATGATGATGACGTAATCATCATATTTTCCTCCTGAGGATGATGATCATGATCCCGCTCACATAATATGACGATGATGTCATAGTGCCATAACGCTAAACCAAGTTGATATCCTGATGATGTCATCATGATATTTTGACACTGGGTCATTTTAGTCTAGGGGATCATCTTGAAACATCACTCGACATTTCTACATCACTGGATCTTTCGATGTAGGTTTTCCCACTTAGAGGCAGATGATCATAGTACACCAAGGGGATCATCATATTTGAACATCACCCGATATCCAAATACCACCCTGCCGTAGAATATTACTCCAATCTACTAACATGACGATGATGTCATAATGACGTAGCGATAAATGAGGTCTTCAATCTACTAACGTCCTCCTGATTTTTTCCAGGGGGGTCATTTTAGTTGCGGGGGTCATATTTCAGATCCTTCTGATTTCTTAGCATGACCATGACGTCAGCCTTTCACATTTTAACAAAGCCTATCCATGATGATGACATCATCATCATATCCTGATCTATGAAGAGAGTCATATTAGTTAATATCCCTCATATTAGCTAATGTACATACCTAGACCCGATAGTGTTATTCAATGGAATTTAGTGAACAGAAGCGCATGTATTGCATATGCATTATCTTATGCATGCGATAACTGAAAATGTAAGGCTTGCAGATCATATGAAAGGTCCCCATCACCCTTGGAATACAAAAAAGGCTTTCAGAAGGTGAAACTATTTGCAAAAATTCAGAGAAACTCAAAAATTAAGAAATTTTTGACCTTCCCCTTGGCAGGGTCATAACTCCTAGCCATGTTATCAAAATTTAAACTTTTTGGACTCATTGGAAAGATAAACTAGTTATCTAGTTTGAGTTGCTCGGTCACTTAGGCTTAACGCCAAGTTGCCAAGAATGTGTTGAGCCCTAATTTCACTCTGAAGAACTCTGAAAATGCAATTTACTAAGATGTAGAAAATACAAAAAAAATTACATTTTCGATATTTTTATCAAAAATCACTCAAATGACCCTGGCTAGACTTGATCAGATATTGAAACTATTTTAGGGCCTGACAGCATGTTTTCCAGTTAATGATAGTCACCCGGACCCTCTTGACCACCTATGGGCATTTAGTTGCCCGAATTTTCTCATACGCTCAATATTCATAACTCAATATATATAGGTTTGCACATTCATAGCCTGATAAAATGTAAATGTTTATTTTCTTGCTAGTTATTAAATGATGATGCTTAATTCTTGTCTATTTGTTGCAGGATGTTGGAGCTATATGAAGTGGCTGAAAATTGCCAACTGGCAGGCACGTGCTGTTCATCTAGACCATTGATTGTTCTGGGAGGATCCTGATCCTTGGATCATTCTAACTATTTTCTGGCCTTTGTTCTATAAAAGGACATAACTTCTGTTCATTGATATATGGGAATATCTGGCAAAATAAGGCCAATTACTATAGAATCAAATAGGAGATCAGATTACTGAGACTAATGAGGATTGAATTGTTGAAATGTCAAGGTTCTTTCTTCAGATCGTTGTAAATATACTTATTCTAAGGCATACTGAATGGAGATGAAGCTTCAGATTACATCTTGATTGTAAACTTTACGTAATCTTCAAGTTGATTTCTAGATGTGTAATGGTGAATGCTATGTTCAAATAGAAGTGCTTTCATTTCATTGCATGTTATTGTCAACTTTTCCTTTGAAGATTTGCACTGGATCATGCGGATTTGTGGAATGTCCTGGTGAAGTATGATTTCTAGTTTTCTTCTCTTCATTGCTGTATGGGAACATGTATGTGAATCAGTGATCTCAGTTAAGTAATTTTGGGAATCTCATTCTCTAACCCTTCTTCTCATTTTAATTTCATTGAAATCACTTCCATAACTGCAAATCATGATAAATAATAAGCAGAACAGAGAAATGTGCTGACATCTCATAGATAATTGAAAATCCTTAGCATATTTGAGCAAATTGCAAATAATGGTAGAAATCATGCAAAGAATTGCAAATAATGGTAGAAATCATGCAAATATCAACCTGTAAGCACATTATTTGACTAAATTCACAGTGCACAGGTAGAATTATTGGAGATTTATGTAGAGCAGACATATAGAGAAGGATATTTGGAGAAATAATGATGAACTTTACAAAAATTACTGAGGAACGTAAGGCCCCTGAATGATTAACAGCAACACACATCAACCACTGAGTAACATCAGTAGATTATGAACTAATTAACAGAGACTTGGGATCATGAATTCTTTGGATTCATCGTATCTTTCAAGATGAATAAAGGTTGATGTGTAACTTTTATTCTATGTTGGTTTACGACTAACATCATCATCAGCAAGAGTATAGTACAATAGAATGCTAATAGCTAATAAGTAAATTTTATGTTGAATTAATCTACAAAATGCATGGAGAAATGAAGAGGAATTAATACCACAAAGTAGCGGACATTTCCCATGTATTATTTAAATAGCTTGATATGGAAATTGTATTCTATTACAATGTTAACAATTAGGAACTTGATTAAAAGATTTCCATTACTAAATGATATTTAGGTTCTTTAATGATAACATTTAGTTTTACTTTGTATATGTGGATTCATTTTTAGACTGGTAAGGAGATTTAAATCACTGGAGCAAGACCATATCCTTGAGAGTGAGACATATTGCATGACATATCATTACATTTTCTTAAGTATGTATCAATGTATTTCATATAAAAGGCCTATTATCAAGAATGTGATGCCCTGCCATGCAACTCTAGAGTGCTAGACTAACAAGAGATAATATTATAGAATGTTTTTTTTGAAACAAGGAAATGCATTATACATCAGATATAACTGGACTAATAACAACTTCAAATAAATATCTAACACTACTAGGGAACATAACTGCATCAGATAAAATTTAAAACCATATAAATGATATGCATCATGATGCAATAGAAGAATAATTCATTATACATTAATAGAGATGAATCATTACAAGTTTCAATTCAAGATTACAAGATCGATTACATTGGTATACCGATAATACAATTATGAATGTATGTAGTAACTTGACGGTGTAGAACAACTTTGGAACTGGAACACTTCTACACTGATCTCGAACAACATCCAAACGAACCAATTACACTAACAAAAGAATAATTCATTATACATTAAGAGAGATGAATCATTACAAGTTTTAATTCAAGATTACAAGACTGATTACATCGGTATATAGATAATACAATTATGAATGTATGTAGTAACTTGACGGTGTAGAACAACTTTGGAACTAGAACACTTCTACACTGATCTCGAACAACATCCAAAAGAACCAATTACACTAGCAAAAGAATAATTCATTATACATTAATAGAGATGAATCATTACAAGTTTCAATTCAAGATTACAAGACCGATTACATCGTTATACAGATAATACAATTATGAATGCATGTAGTAACTTGAAGGTGTAGAACAACTTTGGAACTGGAACACTTCTACACTAATCTTGAACAACATCCAAAAGAACCAATGGATAGCTCTGCGTCCCAACCATGTGGAACCTTGAGGTCCACCCCTCCAAGCTAGGGGATAACAGTGAGGATTCCACTAGGTCAAGGATACAACCAAGAACACAATAACAAGGTCTAGACTCCATATAGACAAAACAAGATAACAAGACTGCATAGACACAATAGAACTCACCCAAACAAGACAAATAAAAACATCAAGCTAAGATCAACCATGAAGACATATTTGCACTCTATAGGTAACAACAAAGATAAAAAGGAAGTAACTAAATTGCATAAGGAGAGTGTCATTGGATGGTCCTAGCATGGGTTACCCAGGCTATCTCTCACTAGAAGCCTGCCATCATCTATGGTTACCCTGGAAACCTCTTTCTAGGCACCGGCCCCATAGGGTGACACATGCGGAGTTGACATGTCCTCTCATGAAGATAAAAAGGTCAGCCTTGTCAACCAGGCATTCTCATCCCATCCTTAGCCTGTGAAAGCATTCAAGGCATGGGTGAGGTATCTTACTTATCTTGTTATGTGATTTACTGCCCCAACCCTCCTAATTAATTTATTAAGCTATCACTTACAACTTCCATGGGATTACCCAAGCGGCCTCTCTGGTATCGGCCCCACCATGGAAGCCACTCTCCTAGCAATCTCTGACCAGTCATCCCAAAACCAAAATATGTAAGGACAAGGGTTACAATAGATTCTGATCCAATACATATGCCATTCACTTGACCACAACAACATAAGTCACGTTGTCCTCCTCAAACTCAAACAATACATCATGAAACATTATGACACATGTATCAAGATGAATACCAAACAGTTAGGCCTCTGAAGTCGGTAACTTAAATCTTTACCATTTTACTACAACGTGTTTCTTGATAGGGAAACTAGGTTTCAATGACCATGAATTTAATACAAGATCGACAAGGGCTAAATAGAATGAAAATAATTCAATACCATCCTTAATACAAGTTGATAAAATAAACATATCATGTCCTGTGGCCTGAAGAGAGACATATCCATGGCCATGACATTCATAGCATAATCCTAGGGTTGCATTTGTTCATTTGGTTTCACCACATTTGGAGACAAATGTGTAACTATCAATGATTGTTGAATAGGGTCATAAAGTGACCTCATGTGTGCCACAGTAGGGCTTTGGTTTTCCTTTTTCCTCTTCTTATCCATCCTAGCCCCTCTAGCCCTTTTTTCTGTGTTTGCTTGAGCTTGGAAGGTAGGAGGAGATGCAATGTAACCTCTAGCAAAGGGGTGGCCTTGAGGTAGGCCATAGGGAATAGCAGATAATTGCTGGCTAGGAAAAACTTGAGGAGTGGTATGTTTAGGCATAGATGAAGAAAATAATGGCAATGTAATGGCTGGTGAGGACATGGCCTATGTATTGGCAGTAGTGGCAAGGGTTGACGTAAGCACAACAAAAGTGGTAGGGGTTATGAATGACTGACTACTTGGGATTGCCACTCCTATAGAAGAAGAAAGAGATATACGAGAGAAGGGAGAAGAAGTACTTACTTGAGTGACAGAAGAGGTGGCTAGTAGTTGTTACTACTCTGGCTCTATTTCTTCTTCCTCTTCCTCTTGTAGGAACAATCTCCTACATTTCTTAGGCCTCTCTCTTGTTTCCTCTATTTCTTCATCTTCAATATTTACCACCATTGGTGGTTACAAAAGGATCATTCTGGAATCCCGAGATGCCGAAGTTATTTGAGTCCCTATAATTGGTGATGACACAATACCTTTTTGCTTCTCTAAGGTGCTAAGCGATTGAGGTCATGAAGATGTAGGAGCAACAGATGATGTATGTCATGTTTCTTACATTATTTGGGCCGACTATGTTTCTTCCCCTTTCTCCTCACCCTTCCTTTGAATTCTGCTTGTGTCTAGACTTGAGACTAGGGAGTGATGCCACTCATCCCAGATTGATTCCCATCTTTCATCATTTTCAACATTCCCAAATGAATGTGTGATCTCTAAAGTTTCTTGCCTATATTTCCAATAGGCTTCAATCTTTTCTATTCTCCAATCTTTTGATTTTAATGCTTTCCTTAGACTAGTAGTCATTTTCAACTTAGGGTAAAATTCCCTCTCTTTGACATAGAAGGTTTCCCATGGCCTAGGTCCTTCATAGGGTAAATCAATTAATTCCACATATAGATCTGGGTTATCTTCTTTTGGATTCCTCTTGTCCTCCCAGAATGGATGACCTTCATGTACCATCTTGGCACGAAACTTATTATTTATAATCTAAGAGACTAGAAAACTATTTGGGTCATATTTCCATTTATCCTCTATGATGAGGAGCCCAAGGGTAGCTAACTTCCTTAACAAAAGGTTCTCTACACCTCTGACTTCAAGTGTCATGTTTTTTCTGGCCCATGGGCCATCATACATCTTCTACTTTCTTTTCTTGTGGCCAAAGTCATTATCAACCATAGATACTTGACAGGTAACTTCTAAGAATATGACCCTAGGGGTCAATACTTTAGGCAATAAAACAGGTTCCCCACTGAAACCTTGGACTGTGATTATTGTATTATGTGCCCCAAAGAAGTAGTCACAGGGAATTAGGCAATTGGCTATAAAACCCCTTATACTCTATGTCATCCTATGTTCTACAGGCTCAGGGCTTAACTGGCAAAAAGCGGGGGTGACAAAATGTTCCAAAAACTCATAGGGATCAGAGATTTCAAATAACACGTGTCCATGTGGACACAGGGATAGTTTTATCATGACCAAAATCTGGATTATACATATTTAAATGCGTATGTTGTGCAAAAAGACCAAAGTTTTGATACAACATAAGATGGAATAGGAAAGCGGAATACCTAAATACTCACTTTGTTTTGAAATTTGTGAGCTGATCAACCATGGTAGTAGCAATTCGTTCTAAAAAATCTAGCTGGTACTCCTGTGATTTATCCATAGTTTTCAATCTTAAAATGATTACCAATTGCCACTCATGGACTGTCTTGTCCTCCTTCACTCAAAAAATGAAATCTATCATTGAAAGTGCCTCCTGAACATTTTGATTAAATTGTGCCCACCCAGTGGGTAGTGTGGGCATCTTATTATTATCCTCTCCCAACTACATCTCTGAATTTAAGAATTTTAGTTTGTTATGTATATTTGCCCATGTACCTTGCATTTTGGCAATAGTTGGAAATGTGGCCATTCTATCATACTGTAGCATCATCATGTCCCTTATGGCCTTGGGTATAGTATGCACTACGAAAGGACCCTATTAGATAAATGAAACAACTCAGCGTACAATTTGATTAGCTCAGGACAAGGGTGGACATTTGGGACTAGGAACTATGCCAATTGAGAGGTCCATATCCTCATACCAAAAGTCTCAAACTTCCTATTGTTCACCTGGATGAGGCACCTCTGATGTGCCCCCTCCTGGAGACTCTTGGTGTTGTTTGAAGGGGCATGTCATATATGTCGTCTGCATAGTCCTTCACCTGTTCTAGGTCGACAGATAACCCTACTTCAAGAACCCTTGTTCTTGGATAGGATTTCCTTGGTTGCATAGGTGCCGAAGCATATGATTTTCTATTCAATAGTTTGTCCATTGACTCAAAATTTCCATGTCCCTCCTGTGGTGATTGTGTCTCAGACATATCTATATCTTTATGAGAAGAATGCAGGAAACTTTGACATAGAAAAGAATGAAACTATTTTATTAGAGTGATACTTAGCTGAAAGGCACTTGCTAGGGACAGAGTTCGGATGCAACAGTGATTTAGAGTAGAAAGATAGAAGCAAATGACGGTTACACTTAGGACTTAAAACCTATCTCATTGGGATTTATGGAGATAATAAATGACACATTGATGGAGTTAGGTTGTCATTGATGTCAAAAAAGTGTTCTTTCAGGTTGTCATAGATGTTGGGATTGATCTTCATATCAGGACATCAAGATCATCAAGATAGTCAAGAGTTATGAAGAATAATGTTAGTTCATGTTTTGATAAGACCATCATCATGTGCAGGGTTGATATTAGTAAACATTTGAAGAATAATGTTAGTTCATGTCTTGATAAGATCATCATCATGTGCAGGGTTGATATTGGTAAACATTTGAGTAGGAGACATCATCTCATGTGTTCTTTCTATTGTCATATCACAACTTGTTCAGTATGGTAAAGTGTTATGTCAGATTGACTTACATTAGGATGTCAGTGATCTGTTTGAGGATGTTGATCATATAGGAGCTCAAATGGGTTACATGCATGTTCATATTTATGCAGATTGATCATGATTGATCTTGGCTTGACAAAGTTCACTTTGCTTCAGTTTTTTTGCAAGACCAGTGCAGATCAGGTATTTATGTTGGAGGGTTCACTTTGTGTGTAGTATTTGATCAAGTCTTTATAATCATATTTATGAGAGGGCTTGTTTCATTCTCAAGGTTACATTGTAAAGTAGTATTGATTGCAAGAGATGATCAATCATTTCACAGAGATGTGTTTTTGGAGATCATTTGAGTTTTTCAATCATCTAAGTTTTTATTATGGAGGAGGTGATCTCAGGAGTTTAAATTGTATATGTTGAAGTATTGAAACTTTTTTTGATGGCTCAAAAGGGTTTATTTTTTTTCAAGGGTGCCTTGAATTTGATGTTTAGATGATGTGTACTGATATCCATATTGCACCAGACATGCTCAAGGTTGAGGTGATCAGTATGATGTGGTGTTTTTTGATAATACAATAAGAATGGCTAGAAATGTATTATCTACTCTAAATCATTATTTATTTTCTAAGTCTCTAAACCTCTACACTTTTAAATCTATTTGGAAGGTGACTTATGATAGAAGGTTTACAACTTAAAAGACATCGCTTGGAGGGTTTAAGATCATGGGGCAACCGGCCTCTTTCCTTCTTTTAACCAATGGAGCAAGTTCTCTACATGCGCGGGCTTTCAAAGATTTTTAATTTAAAATTTTAACACTACCAAAAAGTCATGAGGGCACGGGTTTATGTGAGCTCCATGCATTAAGGAAAAGGCTATTATTTTTCCTTGAAAATTTGTGAAGAGTTTAGAAATGTTTGAAGGCCGAATAGTTTCTTTTTTAAAACTTAGTATTTTCCTTCTAAATCTTTTTGGTCGGTCCCTTATGTGATAAATAAGGAGTTTTTAGGAGATTTTTATTGTTTTTTCTAAAAGAGAAAAATCTTTATGAAGAGATTTTTGTATATTGGAAGTTAGAAAAGAGATAAACATCAAAATTTTTTGAGGAGATTTTTTTTAAGAAAAATTGGTAAATTTTTTTGAGGATATGAAGAGTCTTATTGAAAAGAATATGAAGGATCATTTTTGCAGAGAAGATGAACAAAATTTTTGAGAAGGAGATGAAAGGTTTGATGAAAACAAATTTTATTGAAGACTATTTTTTTTTATTTTGCAATCACAGAATATATTTTTTTACAGAGAAGGAGAAATGGTTGGAGATTCTTGAACAAATTTTCATGATTTATTCTTTGTAGGTTGGAGAATACAAAAAGAATATTCAAAATGAAAATTGAAAAGAAATTGACTTTTTGCAGAGATGTAATTTGTTTGATTCAAGATTTGTTGCAGGTTCTTTATGAGAAAGAAGTTGAAAGGTCTTCTTTCATCTCTAAGAGGGAATATGAATGGGATTTTGGTTTTGAAGATTGAAGAGGTTAGATTTAAAAATGCAAGAATATCAAGGAATATGAAAAGATTTTTCTTTGCAGGTGAAAGGTTATTCAATCTGTATAAAATTATCTTTTAGGTGCATTGATGACAGGTTTTTAAAAGATAGAAATGAAATATACAGATGATGAGAGATTGAATACATATAATGTGAGTGATGTTGAGCAGATCAATGATGAACTGACAGGGATCAAATACAGATACAGAGATTGACAAGATGATCAGAAAGACAATATGCAATTGCAATGATAATCAGGTGCATGAATCATGAATTTGATTGAACAAAGACATTGAAACTAGTAAGACAGATGAAACATATAGAGTGTGCAGTGTGCTTGAGAGGATCCGGAAAAAGGATTGATTTTGAATAGAATGGCCATTTGACAGACATATGTTTTGTATTGAATGGAAATAGAGTGTCTCTCTGAACTTGTTTATTACTTCCAGTGAAGATTCAGTTTGCCAGTGAGGCTTGTAGGTCAATGAGACCTATTTGTTTACCAGTGAGGTATATTAGTGTTGGAAGTGGGTGCTTCTATTTGGTATTAGAGTTGGTGCTCCATAAGGAGTTGGTGCTCCTAGATACAATTGTATTTCCAGTGAGGCATGTTTTTCAGTTAAGCCAGTGAGGTAATTCTGGAGTGGTTTTTCTACCCCTGGAGGGTTTTCCACTCGTGTAATTCTTATGTCTTGATCTTCTCTCTGTGGATATATGTTTTACTCATGAGTTTTTATTTTTCATTCTCAGTTATGTGCACATGTATGTGAGAAATCAATGATAACTCTCTCTCTCCTTGTACTCTACAAGTTAAATTTTATAAAATGATTAGAAATTTCACACAACACTTATTCACCCCCCTCTCAGTGTTGTCCTTGACTCCTACACATATCCCATCTTATTAATGGCATTAATGCCAAGAAATAGATAGTGTATCTTTTTGAAATCTGCATTGGATGGAGTGTCATATATGTTATGAGAATGGATATCTTTTGGAAAAAGCGTGTACTTCTAGGGAATTTTAGGGATTGCCAAACAACCTTAATAAATTCTAGGCTAAAAGAGAAGGGGCTTTGTTTTGCTGACATGTGTTCATTGAAAACTTATTTAAAAGGGAAAGTGAGAAGAGAAAGAGGGAAAATAGAAAAGTGAGAAAAGGAAACAAAACTAACTAAGTATGATACATGATGAGCCCCTTCTTAAGTGAAAAGTTTTAGAAAGATCCCATTTATCAGAATCTCTTTAGGTTCTCCATTCATGGTCTCCATCTCAAATGAATTTTGTTTCTTGTAAGAATAAATTTTATAAGGACCTATCCACAATGATTTGAATTTGTTGTGTTGACCTAGCTTGGTAGCTATTTCATCCCATTTCAATACCAGAGAGCCAACCTCAAAAATGGGATTTGAAGTCTTCTTACCAAACCAGTCCTTAACCATTTTCTAATGTTTCATTAGTGACTCATGTGCCTTTTCTCTTTTCTCTTGGACTTCCAACAGTTCAGCAAGTTTAACTTGCATGGGGCCATTCTCTTCAATTTCTATCTATTTTAAAAATTGTAAAGTACGAATCTCTAGACTTAGTGGCATTATTGCAGGTTTACCTAAACCAACTCATAGGGAGACATTTTAGTCACTTGCTTTGGCATGATCCTGTCAGCCCACAGTGCTGCATTAAGTAACTTATGCCACTCTGTATGATAATTAGTCCCTATCCTTTTTATGAGTCTGATAAGGTTTTTGTTAGTAGACTCTGCCAGACCATTAACTTGTGGGTAATAATTTGAAGAAGTCTTCAAATATATCCCATTTCTTAATGTAAATTCAGATAATTTGGTTCCCAAAAATGCTTTAAATTATTTGATATGATGGTACGAGGAGGACCAAACCAAGAAGTTATGCCTTCTAAAAATTCTAGTGTGACCTTTTATGTTGCCTCTTTAAGTGGTACTGCTTCACTCCACCTGGTAAAATAATCTGTTGCTGTGAGAATCCATTTGTGTCCCATATTTGACACTGGATTGATCATACCAATAAAATCTAGGCCCCAGTAAACAAATGGTTCATCCACAATTATGGGACTTAGAGGCATTGATGCATTTCTCCTTTTGCCAGTATAAAACTAGCAAGCCTGGCATTCCTTAACAATCTAATGGCAATCTATAAATAGAGTGGGCTAGAAATATCCTACTTGTGTTACTTTTATTGTAGTGGTCCTTGCTAAAAAATGTCCACTTGAGGCTCCATGATGTAGTTCATGTAGTATTATTTGAGCTTCATCCTTCTCTATACATCTTAAGAGTATACCATCAACATTCCTTCTAAATAAAATATGATCAATTAGTACAAAATGGGTTCCTTGCTGCTTATAGTACATTTTTTTATCATGGGAGAGCTCATTTGGGAAAATCCCATACTTCATAAATTGTATCCTATTTTTTACCCAAGAGTTTTGGTCAACCTCTTGGAGTTTCAATACATTTTCACTTTCTGTTTCTTTAGGCACTGTTCTTTGCATGTCTTGGGTCATGTATTGGCACAGTCCTTTCCTGCTGGCTAACTTGGTGGGTCTTACATATACATCATATTCTAGAATCTTTGTTATCCAATTGGCTCTTTTCTCAGTGATCTCACCCTCCATAATATATTCTCTTACACTGGAGTGAGCCACTAATATCAGAATCTTATTTCCTATTACAAAATGTCTAAATTTTTTAAGGGTTTTTACTATGGCATATGCTTGCTTCTCCACAAAATTATATCTAGACTCATATTCCCTAAGAGTTCTAGAGAAAAAGGCTATTGGATACTCTCCTTCCTATTGATCATCTTTCTGAGTTAGAACAATAGCAACATTGAATTCTCCCCCATACACATACATTATAAAAACTTTAGAAAAATCTAGGTTTCTAAGTATTGGGACTATTGAAATGGCTCTCTTGACTTCTTCAAAAGCATGTCTTCCTTCTATGGTCCATTTGAAAACTAGATCATTTTTAAGCAAGAGTGTCATTGGTCTAATTAGACCTGCAAAATCATATATGAATGGGCTAACAAATTTAATTTTTCCTAGAAAGGATTGAACTACTTTCTTGTTGACTAGTAGAGATAGGTTCATTATGGCTATGACTCTTTCTGGATCAATGGAGACCCCTTCCCTTGAGACTATGTGTCCTAGAAGCTTACCCCGAGCTACAACAAAGATACATTTCTTGGGATTTGAGAAATATTCTAAACTCTTGACATTATTAAAAATAGCCTCTAAATGGTCAAAATGATCTCTGGCATTCTTAGAAAAAATAGTGAGGTCATCTAGATAGATCAGAATAATCTTATTTATAAGTTCCCTGAATGCTACATCCATTGCACACTAAAAAGTAGCCCCAGCATTTGAAAGGACAAATTGCATTTTAGCATATGCAAGTGTTCCCCACTTTTTAGTGAATGCATTCTTATGCTGATCCTCATTTGCTAACCAAATCTAATTGTATCCTGAGAAACCATCTAGCAAGGAAAACCTTTCTGACCTAACTTCAGTCTGTAAAATCTGTTCCATAGAAGGTAAGGGATAATGATCTTTCAAAGATGTTCTATTCAGATCCCTGAAATCTTCACAAAGTCTTATGTCACCATTCTTCTTTCTTACAGGCACTAGGTTTGATACGCAGGTTGAATGCTTAATTGGAAAAATAATCTTTGATTCCAAGAGCTTTTGCAGTTCATCCACCATTAAAGGTTCAATTCTAGGATTCACTGGACTTTGCTTTTGTCAGACTGGTTTAGATCCTTCAGTAAGCTCTATGGTGTGTTGGATGATATCTCTATTGTAGCCATGGAGGTCCTCATAGGTCCAAGCAATCACCCTATCATATTTATCACATAAAGCAATCAACTTTTCCTTTTCCTCTTGGGTTGTAGAATTACCCATTTTCAACTTTCTTCCTTCACTAACTTGAATCTCAGAATAATTTTCCATATTTACCTAAAACCTCCTCTTCTCTAGGCTTGCATCTTTTGGATCAAACAAATTTTCTAGAGTAATTAGCCCTTTAGGGAGTTTATTTGATTTTAGATGGATAATTTGATCACCATATGCTTCCTCAATTTTGGGATGTAATTAATCAGCAAATTCACCTGATTGTTGTAAGAATGCAAGTACTTGAAGGTCATTGTCAAAAACTTGCCAATTTTAATCATTGTCTGGAATTGTTGGTCTTACTATAACCTTAACTAACTAATTGTTAACTAATAGATCACTTGCTGGGTCAAACTGTGAACCAATTTGTGCCATTCTATCTACTTCAGAATTTTGGGCTCTGGGAACTACCTCAATATTGAAAGCCTCAAAACCATCTATCAGGTTCCAAATCCTGTGCTGATAGGATCTCATTCTTACACTTTTGGCTATTGCCTTTTCTCTGATTTGTTTTACCACCAATTATGAGTCTCCTTTTACTATTAGATTCCTTATTTCCTTTTTCTTTGCCAACATGAGTCCATGCACCAAAGATTCATATTTAGCGTCATTATTCGTACAAGTGAACTGAAAGTGAATGGCTCTCAGAATTTTCTCACCATTTGGGGCATTAAGATAAATACCCGCTCCAACACCATTTTTGCTCCTAGCGCCATCAAAATTCAGGGTCTAGATTTCTGAGTCTCTTTTAGATTCTCCACTTTCTTATATTTCTTTCCTTATAATATTAGGGATTTCTTGGTATTCTTAAAAAATAACATAAGTGCCTAGACCAGTAGAGTCATAGTTTCCATAGGGATCACTTTGCATCATGATCAATAGCTGATTGTTCTCTTCTTCCTATTGGTCATGTTCAATCTAGTCACCTAATTCTTCAACAAAGACTCTCTTCTCTTTATTTATCACGACATGCGATGCTTCTAATTTTGGGGTTGGTTCATTTGTGATATGGTCTTTAGATAATGGCTCAGACAATATTTTCATCTTTGTCTCATATTTGGTTCTCAGGATGAGGTGTGACCAATCTAGTGACATGTAACCTCCTATTTTGGCTGTGAAATCTTTGGACAAGCATAAACCAAATACAGGGGGAATATCTATGACTACCACATCCTAATTGGCAATTATATTGGGACAAGTGTATAGTTGTAATGGAAGTTGTTTGATTTTTCCTATAGTTTGAATAGATTTCCCATCCAACTGCATGACCCCCCTTGTAAGTGGTTCATACTTTATCTTTAAAGCATCTACTATCTGCTTTGGCATTACTGTAGTACTAGCCCCAGAATCTATCATTGCATTATGAAGTAGTTTTTTCCCAACTATTAGAGTCAAATAAAAGGGATCTAGTTTAGATTTACCTACCTCAGTTGCATTGTTCAACAGAGCTATTGTTTGTAGAGGTACAGTATCTTTATGTTGGAGTTTCCCTTTATCAGTAGCTCCTCCTTTAGCACTAGTGTATTTTGAGGCTTCTTGACCTTGAAGAGCTTCTTGTAATAGTGTCTTCTGCTCAGGAATAGATAACATATCCTAGATTGATACATGTGCTAGAGTTCTTTTCATTTGGTCCACCACATTTACAGGTCCTAATGCTTGGGTCTTTGAAAAATAAGGGTACCTTGTCTTTTCTAGAATCTGTCGTGAGGCTACTTGATTATGCACAATCTAAGGCATGTCTTGCCTAGAGACTGGATTGAGATGATTTTGGAATGGAGGAGTTTCAATAATTTCATTATTAGTGACATCAGGCTGCTCCATCATCCTCCTCTTTGATCTGGTATAATAGTCTAACTGCACCAATGGTTTCTTTGAAGTGGTTGCCTCATTCAAGAACATTGAATCTTCTTCTTCAATCCATGAAAATAAGGCACGTTTGGGGGCTATTTCTTCTTTTTGTTGTGTGGACATCCCTTACATCTGGGCCACCATTACTGCATTTTGAACACCAGGGGACTGATATGGTGGAGTATTAGAAGTTGAGGACTATCCTTCTAACCCTCTCTGTTATGCTATCTTTTGTTGCAAATTACCTCTGGGACAATCTCTGGGCATATGGGCATTGTTGCGGGAAAAGCACCAAGCAATTGTGTCATCTGCTAAGTTATTTTGTCCTAGAACTATTTCCCTATTGGGATTATGAGGAATAGTTTGTAGAGGTGTAGGGACAGAAACCAACTAGTTTGAGGGCTGAGGATTAGTTTGCCTTTGAGGGCCTTTATATTGATTTGGCTGAAAGGGAGGTCTATTTGCTTGGAAACCTTGCCAAGGAGGCTTTGAATAGGGATTTTGTTGTCTCTTTAGTTTAATTATCTCATTTTAGAAGGTCCTTAGAATGTTCTTGACATCATCCATTTCAGACGGTTGAGCAGAGCTAGTTGCCCTAGCAGGTTCTTGAGGTACTAGAAATGAATACATGGACATAGGTGGAACTGTAAGATTATGAGATTCTTGTGGCAAAGGTAGGGTAATTTCTAGGAACATGGGCATAGGAGGCCTTGGGGGCAATTTTCTAGCATCTATCAAGTTATTTTTAGCCTTGACTACCAATTCATATGCTTTTGGTAGTGTCTAACCTCCTAGAGACTGAATCATTACTGATATATTAGAGCTTAAAGCTTTGAGGTAGAACACAATAGCCATACCTGATAATGGTCTTGTTGTAGCGGGAAGTCTATCCTAGGTTTTTTAAAATCTTGAGTTGAAATGGGTCATGGCTTCTTGTGGTGCCCTTTTGATAGTGATCAATTGTTGCAAAAGGGAAGATTTATCACCTTTCTCTTCAAATCTTGCAAAGAAAGTGTCACCAAGCTAATCCCATGTAGATATTATATTTGGAGTGAGAGATCTATACTAGTCCAAAGCCTTTCCTTTGAAAGAAGCTGCTAGTAGTCTTATTGCCACATTTTGTTTAGTAATAACATATACTGCACACACATCAGATACATCTTGCAGATGTTCCTCAGGTGTCTTGAAATCTTCTCCACTGAACTTAGGTAGCTCCTTCAAAGCATTGGTTGGAATAGGATCCCAAGTGGCTGGTGATACTGGGAGAGAGGACTACCAATATTCTACTTTGCATAGTTCCTTGAAGGTATAGGTGCTCCCATATTTATTCACTCTTCTCCTTGGAGTAGCTACTAATGGTGGTGAAAGAATGCCCAGATTAGCAGCAGACTGAGCTTTTGTTGTAGGTCCATAGCTCTGGCTCCTTGTTACTCTCTGGCTCCTTGTTACTCTCTGGCTCATACGATCTTGACAGACACTTCAAGAAAGGTCCCACCAGTCGTGCCAAAAACTGTTGATGTATAAAATTGTGCAAGTTCTACCACCAACATGGGAAGTTTCAAGAATATGGAACTTGCTACTTGAAATGACCTCCAGATTTTAAAGAAGCTAGCTCTTCTCTATTTCAAATGGGTTTTAAGAAAAGGGAAAGAAATTAACATGATTACAAGTACGATTACGCAAATCTAACTATGGCGATGCACCTAAGTAAAAGTGTCCCTTCAATTCAAGCACAGTGAAGCTATTCTCAAGATACAGTTATATTAAAGAGCAAATACTACATGATTAACATAAATAGATAGAATGAATTTTATCAAAGGCTTACAACTAGACACTTTGTAATGACACAGATGATATCAACCAAGGCACATAACAGAGTTCTTATTATTAATCTTCCAGCAACTTAAAAGCCACATATACATTAACTTTCTTATCAAGAACAACAAAATAAAGACAAAATGTCATAAAATGGTCACAGCAAAGTCTCTGACTCCTCTTTTAGATTTTTGATTAAAACTTATCAAAGATCCTTGAATCTACTCTCTGAATGTATATCGATCTTTTACTAATATTGCATATTTATAATCCTAGATCTAACCCAAGATTGTCTCTAACAACCTGAATCCTTAACAACCCAATAGAACTGAAGATTAATGGAAGTTCCTGGCGGTTACGATCCTCTAAATCTGGAACAACCGTCCCTCCTACACACTCAATTGCTGGAACAAAATATTATGTGGCACACCTCCTGTATTGAGACACATACACATGGTGAGACCCACACGCTTGGAACTCAGAAGAAAAATGACAGAGCCTTTAAAACATGTGTCTTTATACTTGGGTGACCTCATTTTATGACATCTGGAGACACAATAATGATGGGACACACAACCCTGGCATTCACTACCCTCAAAGGGAGAAAATTGGGATAGATGGTAGCCCCCATACGCATGCTAGCTAACACATGGCAACTTCTGCAACACTACTGAAACAAATAAAACCTTTGAAAGATCATCGTAGAAGC
The DNA here is from genome assembly GCA_027924645.1 of Cunninghamia lanceolata. NCBI lineage: Eukaryota > Viridiplantae > Streptophyta > Pinopsida > Cupressales > Cupressaceae > Cunninghamia > Cunninghamia lanceolata. The sequence goes on along the minus strand of BSBN01000130.1, from coordinate 10,389,037 downwards.
TAACACTTGGCGCATTCCATGCAAAACTATGAATCAAAAAGTTTCTCATTAAAAGAGTCCTAAACAAAGCACCTCCTTCCTTGAAACTACCATGTGGCATCCTCCGCATGCTTGAAACCAAAATAAACTATGGTCCACCATCTTTTATGTTGACATCAATATTATACGGAAAGAAACACACGACATCATCTGCATAAAAATGTAGCAAGAAAAGAAGCTTTTGAGACTACCTCTGCAAGTGACACTTGGTGACACCCGCAACAATGAAACAAAAGAAACTGTTGATGCTACCACCTATGTGGCACGCTCCGCATACAACCTAATTCCAGAAACATTACTGTGGCTTTCACACTTGGTGCATTCCATGCATAGAAACATTTAAAACCTAGTGCACTAAGCCACGAATATTAAGCCAAAACTAAAACAAAATGTTGAGGTTTTACACTCTACAGTATGCATGAATCTTTGTTGAACATTATATTAAGATAAATAGAAAAACAATCCTCTTATAAAATTTTATAGAGTATTTGATACATTTAAATGAATATTATGTTTAGTGATAACCTAAACAATTACCTAAATTTACATTAAAATGAGTGTGTTAATAATGCAAGAGTTGAATATAGACAAACTAGTATACTTAAACACTATGTTCTAAATCCTATTTAACTTTAGTTCTAAGAAATTTTGACTCTAAAGAATGATCAATCTACCTGGTATAAGAACTTGAATAATCCTTCAAAGAGACTATTATTCTTAAATATCATCCAATTCAACACTCAAAGGTCAAGTTTGATCAATAATATAGGACAAATATTTAACACATTTTGGTGTGGATGAGGTTTAAAAATTTTATTGACTATTTGACAGTTGAATAGGATGATGTATAAGTAGAGTGCTTCAAATATGTTTCTATCTAGTAAAAAATAATAGGTATAAATTGCAATATTATTTAGAATGAAGGACAACTTGTATATTTATCTACTAGAGTAAATTTTAAAACATTTATTCAAAATATCTAGGCTTATATTTTTGTTTGAAGGTTTTTTAAGATTTGAGATTTTTGAAGATTTTTGGCTACTATGGTTTTTAGATTCAGCAGTTATTTAACTACTTTGTGTGATTTTTCTCCAAGAGTTAAAAAATGTCACGAGTTTACAATGAAATGAGAGTATATTTTTTTAAACCAGAAAAAAGGTGATAGAGCACCCATAGATTAATAAAAAGAGGTAAAACAGAAAGTATAAAGGATGTCAAGTCCAGTAGACATAGATAAATATTACGAAAAGAGGCCCCTTAATAGCCTGAAAATGTAGTTTAGACTCGAGAGGCGGCCATTAACAGATCAAAAAAGAAATTAACTATATAGTCAAAGAAACATACTATGGCCACCCTAGGAGAAAACAAAAACTGAGGCCAACCCACACCTATATAGTTCTAACACCCACTAAGGGTAGTGATCATGGAGTAGTATGACAAACTATTGCGTTATCTACCTAAGCATCTATTACCTCAACAACCGGTGACCTCCTCTGTGTAGCCTCAAACCCACATCTACTATCTTCCTCCACTAGCAATTCACCAAGGAGCACAACATGAGTTGAAGGGAGGAGATCGTCGTCTCCATCATCATTTAAATCCACCTCCTCATCATCTATTAGACCATCAAAGGCATCTCTTGGCATATGGGGAGAAAAGTCCAGGGCATGGACCCTTAAAAATATGATTGCCTTGAACACTTCCATAATATGCAAAGCTTTCTTCTTAGTGAAAGAGAAGCTATATGTGCTCAGTTCTTTCTCCAGCTCACTACTACATAGGGATTTAATATTGTGTTGTAGAGCCCTATATATAACTTGATTGTGCAGAGTGGTGCACAGTGATTGAATATTGAATAGGCCTCCAACAAGGGCATCCCCCTAAATCATATCATACCCCTTATTTGCTGCAATACCTCTCTCTAGTGTATAAATGTTGTTATAGAAGAGGATCATTGCCAACTTATGGATGAATTCCCAGTCCTGTACCAAATCCATAATGTTAGAGAGAATTTGAGACATAATATCCAAGTAGAAGAGGACTTTGCCCCTATACCCTTTTATCCAATTATGCCCTACAATGTTCCTCACTGAGAACTGCATTAAAATGTAGCCATGGTTGATGAGGGTTATCAGGTCTACCACCTTAACTTTGTCTTTCACTTGCAGCTCCCAAGGTAGAGGTGGAACAAAAATCCTTTGATTGAGTCAAATATTCGCCATTGAAGCCAAACCAGAAGAACCAGACTAGAAGAACTGCTAAGACCAAAGAGCTAGTTGGTGGAGCCAAAATGAATACTAATAATACATTTTGAAAAGAGCTATGCTTGCTGTAAAATGAAGTGAAAAGCCATTCTTACAAAGGTTATTTCATTCGTCCTAGGCCGATCCCAAGGCAATCCAATTTAGGTGATGAGGTATGCTTTATACTTGCTATCTTGGTGGCTTTTGGCATTGGTAAGGAAGATCATAATCTTCACACATACATTCTTTAATTGTAGCCTGTACCTCTGAAGTGACGTATAAGGGAAAAATAACTCCCAAAGAAGGTTAGAATCCTATCATCTCATCTACCACACATGGCCATTATACTTTAAGAGGGAGGAGGGCCTTGTCATGATTATGTATTAAAGAGGCCTAAAAAGATAAAAGCCTAAAACAAGACATGGACAAAATATGGGAGCTATGTAAAATCCCTCTCTTTTCATAAAAAATGATGAGATCCTCTTCCCTTGTACTCAAAGAAAGAACAACTCCTCTCCTATTGTACAAACTTAAAACAATCTTAAACCTTTCCACCTATCACAAGGAACCTGAACTACAGACGTTAGGAGAAAAGAGTGGACCCAAGATTTGGAGCTGTCCTGTCACCTGAAAGTCCTTTGTCTTAATTGTTGTCCATGTCATTTCCCAGCCAAGTCACCAGCTGATGGGGTAGATTAGACTATCTTTGTACCTTTAAGATCCTTCGTCTTTCATCAATAAATGATGGAATCCTCTCCCCTCGTGCTCAGTAAAAGAAGAGCTCCTCTCCTATTGAACAAACTTGAAATAGTCATAAAGCCTTCCATCTGTAACAAGGGGCCCATACTAGAGATGTTAGGAGAAGAGGGGGGACCCAAGATTTGAAGCTATCCTATCACCTGAAAATCTTTTTAGGCTTGAGTGTTGTCCATGTCATTATCCAACTAAGTCACTAGCTGATGAGGTAAATTAGGTTGTCCTTGTAGGAAAACTGTAAAGTCCATGTCTTGGGCAATTGCCATGTTAGCTAGCCCATCTGCCACCAGATTCCCTTCTATGTATGTATGAGAAATGTGGAAGTTATTAAAACCATCCAGTAGTGAGACCATCTATTGCAAAATTTAATTAATCTCCCAATTGTTTGATCCTTTAAATTTTGACACATTTAGGATTACTTGTGAATCTCCTTCTATCCAAATGTATTTGATGTCAAGATCAATTGCCAGCTTAAGGCCATGTACTAATGCCCAAGCTTCCACTTCATTGTTCATGCCCTTTGGAATCTTGGTCACCTAAGCTGCTACTAGAGATCCATCCTCTCACCTTAAAACACAACCTATCCCTAATAAGCCCAGATTCCCTCTGCATGCCCCATCAAAGATGAGTTTGCTAAAAGATCTTGTAGGAGGTGTCCACTTGAGTTTATCTCTAGCTCAAACCTTGCCATTGATCGCACCATTCCCTCTTGAACCTAGATTGCCAAAATAGCTCCAATTCTTCACCAACTCAACATCCCATTTAGACCAACTAGGTGTCTTAATTCCTTTATTGTTAACATTGGCCACCACCAATTCTGAAATAGCCTCTTCCAATTTGTTACAAACTTCGATCCAAGAAAGAGCTACTTTTCAAAAAAAATTAAAATTCCTCTCCTGCCATAAGTGCCAAACAATCAAAGAAGGACCTAGAATCCAAATATAGGCAAAAAATGATTCTTGGAACATTGTAAGCTAGTTCATAAACATAGTGTAAAGAATTAGATACTAGTGAACACCAATTCAATTTCCTCATGAACCAAAGCTAGCATTATCTGCTGAACGGGCAAAGTAGGAAGAGATGATCCATTGATTCTTTAGCTGCTCCACAAAAAACACAAGGAAAATTTAGTCCTAGCCCTAGCCTTTTGACCCTATCACCTATTAAAACTTTGTAATGTAGTGCCAACCAGGTAAAAGTCCCTATTTTTGGAAGGATAACATTGTTCCAGCATAGGTTGACTGGCCAATCAATCTTAGCTTGAACCGTGGCACTCCTATAACCTTCCTTGGCTAGATATACTCCTGTCTTGGACTCCGCCCAGATCAATTCATCCTCTTTATTGAAGAAAATAACTACTCTATTTGCCAGGATCTTCTTCAATAAGACTTTTTGTTGTGTAGAAAAGTTACAAAGCTGAGTACTTTTCCAATTTATAGATAGACATTCAAGATTGCCATTAACACACTAGTAGTCTTTCACTTTATTGCCCCAGTTTCTTTTCAAAAAGGCCATGGCCTCCCTAAGATCTTCCCTCCCTCAAAGCTTAGGCTCCCCACACCATGAATCCTCCCAGAAGTTTTCCTTCTCCCCATTATGGATCACCCATGATAAATTTGGTAATATAATTTCTCTACTTTTCACAATGAAGTTCGAGAGCACAAAGCCCCTAGGGGGATTTTTCACCGTAAAAATTCTTTTGCAGTCATTAACAACCAGATATTTGTGGCTCATCATCCTAGCCCATTTTGCATCTGGCTTTTTATAAATATCCCATGCTAATTTTGCACCCAACGCTTGATTTTGAATGATTATGTCTAAAATACCTTCCCCTCCATGAGATTTTGGTTTGCAGATTTTTTCCCACGCCATGAGGTGGATTTTCTTCTCCTTCGACGGACCTTGCCAAAGGAACTCTTTGCAGATCTTGTCTGTTTTCATAAGCACCCCTTAAGGAATTTTAAATAATGTGAGTATATTGAGTTGTTTGTGGTTGGATTGGACGATTTTTATGAGAAATTTTGGCTTCATTTGAGAATCTAAAGAATATAATGGTGAAAATTGGTTTCTAAAAAATTTACCTCTGAAATGCAAGTTATTTTTCATTTGCCCTGTGAAATTCAGCTCTGTGCTCATTTCTCCACTGTAATTTGACTTGGTAAAAATTTTGAATTAAAGATCTAATAGATTTTGAGTCTTTTGATTTTGGAAATGTGAGGTTCACGTTTTGTGCCCTTTCTTTGTAAACTTATGATTAACATGATTTCAATCATTGACCTTGCACTATTCCTGGTACTGTGCTGTCACTGTTTTATCTCATCTCTTTAGATTTTGTAGGTTTACTTTTAACTTTGATGCTTTATAGCTAAGTGGCAATCATTCGATTTACAGCTATAACGTACAAATTTTAAAGGCAACTTGCAAGCATAAAGTAGTATTTCTCTCCAAATTTTGCTTTCAAGAAATATCATGGACCATGGGTGAGAAATTTCAGAGATTTTAATTTAGACCTAATGTGAATGCCCATAAATTTTAAAGGTAACTTGCAAGCATAAAGTAGTATTTCTCTCCAAATTTTGGTTTCAAAAAATATCATGGACCACGGGTGAGAAATTTCTCCAAAGATTTTAATTTAGACCTAATGTGAATGTCAAAAAATTTTAAAGGCAACTTGCAAGCCTAAAGTAGTATTTCTCTCCAAATTTTGCTTTCAAAAAATATCATGGACCACGGGTGAGAAATTTCTCTAGAGATTTTAATTTAGACCTAATGTGAATGCCTACTTTGTTAGCTTAAAATTCTCCCGCTATTCACGCATTTCCAACGTGAGATGGATGACGTATTTCATACCGAATTTGGTGATAGCAATGTGACACATTGCAAATAGCAAAGTAAAATCTACACTATTGCTTTGAGCAGCATATTGTTCACCTACATGTAATAGATGATTTTCCTTAATGTGCTGATTTTTTTAATAAAATCAATTTCCATATAATCTTTTCATCCATGCTTTCTATATAAATAGGGTGTATATCATGAATTTTGTGCATGAGCTTCATGTCATGCAATGATGATACTTCTTTGTGTTCTGGGTTTCAGGTGAGATGTGTTGGAGCACCACACCACTAAGAGGGGGGTGAATTAGTGGTATGCAGGACTTAGTGACCTTCAAATTTGTATTTCAAAACTTTGATGTAGAAAAAACAATTCCCATTGACTGTAGATGACATCATGAAAGATTTGGAGAACTAAACAGATTGATCAAAATCAAGAATGCATCAACTCAATATTGAGACTGAAAAATAATGACTCATTCGTGCACAGTATTATTGTTTTAGATAGTGATAGGAGTACAGTATGAGTTCAAATAGATCATAGTAAATAAACTGACTTTAAGACAAATGACACATGATCCGTAAATAGACAGAAGAATCAAACTCATCAATGATAAATCATAACACATATATTTTCCTGAGTGGAAAGCCCTTGGCATAAAACCACTTGAAAATGCCTCACTAACTTATAAAAGAATCTCACTGATTATAGGCCTCACTGGCATACAACATTACCTCACTAGCATATAACATTGCCTCACTGGCATATAAAAGAATCTCTCTAATTATAGGCCTCACTGGCTTACAACATTGCCTCACTGGCATATAACATTCATTTCATTGAATCAAGTAAAATTCATACAGAGGGACACTCTGTTTCACTTGAGAACATATACTGTCAACAATGTATGTGCAGGACACACAAACTATATTTGCACATTCATCATTTACATTATATCCTTTTTATATACATTTGAAAATGTTCCTTTCAAAGACATTTAACTGTCGGTAGTTCCAATAATACAAGCAACTGAAATAAAAACCAATTGACAACTTTGTAACTGTGTCCTTTAAACAACATTAATCTCCTTGTCCAGAAAACAAAGACGGTTCAATGAAAGGAAGTCATATGAAACTGTTAACCCTTAATAGGGTTACGAGATTCAACTATCAGTTACAATGCCCAACTGCCATAACTCAATCGAAATCCTAGGGTTTCAAAAATAACGGCCAACAATATTTATAAAAGATCCCACATTATTGACGGGCTAAACAATCATGGTTGTGCAAACAAAAAAATGCCATTTCAGAAGAGCAAACCCTACTGGTAAAAGCACATAGATCTATAAAGTGTTGTTTAAAGAATACAAACTATATAGAAATTGTATTCTTTCAAAAAACCCTTGACAGATGTATTTGCCAATTCTGAAAATGAACTCTTAAGATCATACTTACAGAATCTAGAATGATCATTGATGTAGATACCTTAGACAACTAGCTTTTACCTTGTGTTTTAATGATAATGGCACAACTGCAGACCACAAAGTCAACTTTCAATCCTTTCTGAAGGTACATCAGACCCCCTTCATGATTTTTCATGATTATATTGCAAACTACGAAGTTAGCTTTCAGATTCAACGGATCTCTTTCATGTTTTTTCATGATTATCTTGCAAACCCCATGCTGTGCAGATAATAATGAAATGAAATGCCAAAACAACAAAGATACAAGCGCTTGAAACCTGTGACTGGCCATTCCAGTTTGCCCTAAGGAGGGCTTCAACAAAACAAAAGAGAAGTGACTGCTTAGAAAGGTGAAATAACATTTTGGCCGCTCAAGACAGTAAATAGAATATTCCCATCACTTAACAATATGTCGATCAACATGTGTTCAGTATAAACCAAAGTCAACTTGCTAGGAGATGTCATTCAAACATTGTTGCCAAGCATTCTTTGTATTACATCTTACCTTATGCCAAGTCATCATACATGTTACCACTATCGACATCACTGCCAAATGAAAACTACCAATTGGGGTTAACAAAACTCCCCCTTTGGCATTGATGTCAAACCTCACCAAGATTCACATTGTAAGATCCAAAGTGCAGATACATCTCAATATGAAATCAGAAAAACATATCAATAGTAATAGTTCCAACACAAATACCAAAAACAATATTAGATTCCAAACTCAGAAACAAGTATCAACTCCTCAGATGCAAGAGTCTACTAATGCGAGCTATCAATAATAGTGCCAAATTAGAGCAGCATCTTTCCAGTTCCCAAAGTCATGCTAGAAAGCAATTAGAGAAATACCAGGTTCAAAAAGGAGATACCTTAGATATACCAATACTCACCAATGTCACCAATAGATATACCAAAAAGAGATACCACAGATATAACTAGTACCACTAAGTACTCCAAATAGAGATACCACTGAAAGACAGTGCCAAATAGAGATACCACTACCACTAATGATATCACTAAGTACTCACCAATACCACTGAAAGACATTGTTCTCTCCCCCTTTTGACAACAAAGCCAAAGGTAGAAAGAAGAAAACCTGTACAAGTGATCAGAATCCCAATCCAAAAATCACAAGAAATCGTTAGAAACAATATGGCCAAAAAGACAATGAAGATAATATGAATCTGAAAAGTAATAGAGAGAACATGTCAACTGTCAAGATCTTCAGATAGCAACAATTGAAGAGATAAATATCATGGTAGGCATCACCACTATCAAATAGTCCAAGAGGAACAGCTGAAACAAGATATATAGAAGCAGAAACACACAAAAAAATGACTATCTCATGAAGAAGAGTGATCAACAGGACATAGAAATATCCAAGCATCTCCCCCTGAGTCTAAAAATGTCACTGTTTATTCACTGTGATACAATACTATCACCATGAAAATGCATGACATCACTGTCAAGACTAACATGTTATTGTCATAACTGAACAAGCAGAGAACAACCCACTATTGTCATACTATTTAATGCCCTGTCAAGCTGATCAAGATATAACACTATTACTACTGTAATATAGTAAGTATTACACAGCATCATCTCCAAACATTCATCATAAAATTGTTTACCCAAAAACATCACTGTCATCATAGCAACACCATATGTAGCAAAGATAAACAACTGAGGATGCTAATAGAAATAACATTGTCACTATAAGCCAAGCTCCCCCTAAGGATGATCTTAGTAATACTAAACACTGTGTGCAAGCAAGTATGTGTGGGGTCAACAAACACCATCAAATAATGTGATCTAGAGATTAAAGAGCATATGTATCATAGACTTAAAGGAAAAAATGTCATTTACATATCAAACCATGTCTTGTCTTGATATTAGCACTGTTACCACAAATCATTGTAACATTGACATAGGCCCATCACAATGCACCCACTAGACTTTGCATTTGCTATCCTTAAGTATGTAGATGACAAATTTGTCATCTAAATGTGTCCACCATCTCATCATGAAAAGAACCTGTACCTGCTTTGTTCACTGTACTGTCAGCAAAAGGACCATTGTTATTGCAAATCATGTCATACCATTGTCACTGCACAAAATCACTGTCACTATATACTTATTTAGCAACACTCTAACCAGAGAGAATCTATACTCCCTTGAATAGTACTGTCACCCAACATAGAGGAACTGAACAATGATACAAATCATTGTCATTCAGATATATTGCAAAAGATAAACAAGCACTACCACTTACCCTTGAGAAAAATACTAAAAACAAGCAACATATCACTGTCTTCAGAATCAGACACAGGAAATGTTCTTTTATTAGATCTCAGCAAATAAGTATTGTCAAACCATCTTCATCCATCATTGAAACTTAGTCACAACAAATGTAAATGCTTCTACTTTGTACCACATGTGAGACTGCACTCAGATACAGTCAAAGAATATTGTCTAAAACACTATTCTACAACTTCATCCACCTCCAATATCCTTGAAGAAGAAAGAAAATCAAGGCAATGGAAAATTTGTTTGTCATCAACCACTTCCAAGAACTTTAGATACTAATCATATTGACCATGATGAAACAAAAGAACAAAGTTTGAATCAATAATGACCAATCACTGTTATATCCAAAAAAAATCACTGTCAGAGCTCAAACTACTGCCATAGTCAAAGCATGCAGAACATGAAACAAAGATAACTAATCAAAGCATGACCAATCAATCTGTCCTAGATACATGCCATATTTTGCAAATATGATTACCAGGGCATTAGCCATCAATGTTGTCCCCTTTAGTGAATAAGGAAATATCACTATTCTCAATGACTAATCCTGTCCAAACAACACACCATACTTAACTATATACCGTATAAAGTGCATATGCCTTGTTTGTCCTTCACTACTAGACATCATCATTGTTATACTGATCATGATCCAGAAACTGAATTGCACTATGTTTTTGACATTAAATTACTCCCCATATCTATGAGCATCAAAACAAACTAGGACTATTTCCATCATCAGGCTATGAGTCAAAAACATCACTAATATGAATTATAATTAACTTGACAGAAGCAAGAACAATAACCTCAAGAACATCCTGTCATCAGTCAAATTGAAACTGTACCATTTATAAGATACATTGAACATTGTCAGGGATCATTGAGCATTGACAATCAGCATCATAGGTCTGAGTGAAACCACCAATATATACCAATCACTTGTTTCAACTAATTTGCAACCAATCCAAAAACACATTATCCTTTACCACAACTGTTTAAGCATCAGATAAGCAAGAATACTATGCAAGAGTCCATTGTCACACAATAGTTATCATTGATTACATCTGAGGCTGAAAATGTTGACTAAAGGCAGATATCTAAGATAAATACTTAGAAAGCAAGAGTTACCTTAAAAGTACTGGTAAAAAGAGCACTGTCACTGTCAACCACAAAATTCACTATCAGAACTATCATGAAAGTGTAGTTCACTACACGTACTCACTATCACTTTATACCTAAAATACCTTTGCACTACAATTGTCTCTAATTGCACCTTTTAGTTACAAATTACTCTCCTGATGTTATTCAGATTGCAAGTCAAAGACTATCTTGATCTGTCATCAGTAATTGTCATACTCATCAACTGTCACTATCTCATGATTGAGGCAAGTATACATAGCACTGATTATCACAAAACAATAATATTGCCATATTTCTTAAAATTGAGCATGAGTCATAACATACTGTCAACTCCATCAAAGATACCAAGGTGAGGCTATGAATAGAACTCAAGAAGTTCATAAACTATTATATCCTGATGTTCAGACACAAATCATGATGAACACATGAACATCCTGAAGATGATAAAAACTTTAATTTTTTTCTCTTCTCCTTTGACTTTAAGAACCTTTGTAGCACGTGGAGATATCAATACTGCAGACCATACTCAGAAGTAACAATATCTCATGAAGATTTAATCACAGAATCAGACATGAACCACCCATATGCAGTTAACATTGGTATTTATGTAACAACAACCACCCTTTACTATGAATAAGCATCATGGATAGCACAACATGGAATCAATAAATCACTTCTTGATCTTCTCTAGGGGATGTAGGGTAAAACACTAATCTACTCCCCCTATCTCCAAGCTCCTACTTATTTAGTATTTTGTGAGCTATGCACTGGTTCACTGGCATTTTCTACACTTTGTTTTCTCCTCCAAACTAATATAGGTTCTTTCTTTTGATTGTCCAAAGTGCTTACCTTTTTGTTATCTCTAATTGATCTCACAAGATAACTCCAGCAATATTATGATGTATGTCCAACTTTGTTGCACTTGTAACATATGATATTGCCAGAAGAATAATAATATCTGTTTCTTGAGTTTCTATAATCATATCTTGCATGCATCCAGCAGTCTCTTCTCATATGTCCATCCTTATTGCAGTTATAGCAAACAACATTGTAGTTTTGATTTGACAAACCATAATAACTACAATCCCTAGCTCTATGACCATACTTATGACAGACATAGCAATAACCATGAAACTGAGAATAGTTATACCTGACCAAATGATATCGCCTAATAGATAAAGGTCTTGAAAAACTGTTAGTTCTTCTTCTTCCAATATCAATAGTCTTATCCTTTTCTCTCTTCTTGTCATCATCAGAAACAGTAGAATGATATTTTACATCTATCTTCTACATAGGAGTCTGCCTAACCTTGAAACTCTTCCTATCTGCTGTTGCAAAAACTATTTCCTTTTTAACTTCATTTTTAACACCAGAGCTTTCCCCTTTTTCATATCCTAAGCCAAAATGATCCTTGTAGTTTTCCTAACTATTCAATATTTCATCTAAAGCATTTGTACCTTTTACAAACTTCTTTATTTTGACAACATCTAGACTATTCTTTAGATTGACAACTTCACTTTCAAGTCTTAGACATTAAACTCTTTTCACCTCAAGATCAGAATTTGTTACATCTTTTATTCTTTTTTGCTTCCTCAATTTCAGTTTTTAGACTAAAAATCAATTTATTAGATTCATTAACATGACTTTTTAATTCTGCAATCTGAGTTCTGGCATTCTTAAACTATAAAGAAGTTTTTTCAAAATCTAAACATACCTTGTTCTTGAATTCTATCTCTTGTTGAAGTTGCTCTTCTAATCTCTTATTCTCCTTTCTAAGTTCCTTGATTGTATCCAAGGCACACATGAGTTCTTCTTTTAAATTAGTCTCACAATCCTGTTCATAATCATATTCATCCACAAATAGATCTCCTTCTTGATCATCAAATTCAACTACAAAATCATTAAATTCATGTCTACTCACATTCACATTGTCATGATTCTTAACTGCAGGTCCAATTTCTTTATGACACTTTGTATCTATATTCATGGTTGACTCATGCAACAATCCATTGTTGGACTTGACTAAGAATTGTTTTTCAATTTTATGATCAACATTTATCTTTTCTCTACTCAAGGCCTTATTCCTATTCTTTTTACCCATTGTACTCCACTTCTAGGAACCCTTAAGTTGGTTAGACTTCTTCCAAGGGTCTGGCTCTAATACCAATTGTTGGAGCACACCACCACTGAGAGGGGGGGTCAATCAGTGGTATGCAGGACTTAGTGACCTTCAAATTTGTATTTCAAAACTTTGATGCAGAAAAAACAATTCCCATTGACTGTAGATGACATCATGAAAGGTTTGGAGAATTAAATAGTTTCATCAAAATCAAGAATGCATCAACTCAATATTGAGACTGAAAAATAATGACTCATTCGTGCACAGTATTATTGTTTCAAATAGTGATAGGAGTATAGTATGAGTTCAAATAGATCATAGTAAATAAACTAAATTTAAGACAAATGACACATGATCAGTAAATAGACATGAGAATCAAACTCATCAATGATAAATCATAACACATATTTTCCTGAGTGGAAAGCCCCTGGAATAAAACCACTCAAAAATGCCTCACTGGCTTATAAAAGAATCTCACTGATTACAGGCCTCACTAGCTTACAACATTGCCTCACTGGCATATAACATTGCCTCACTGGCATATAAAAGAATCTCACTAATTATAGGTCTCACTGGCTTACAACATTGCCTCACTGGCATATAACATTCATTCCATTGAATCAAGTAAATTTCATTCAAAGGGACACTCTGTTTCACTTGAGAACATATACTGTCAATAATGTATGTGCAGGACACACAAACTATATTTGTACATTCATCATTTACATTATATCCTTTCTATATACATTTGAAAATGTTCCTTTCAAAGACATTTAACTGTCGGCAGTTCCAATAATACAAGCAACTGAAATAAAAACCAATTGATAGTTTTGTAACTGTGTCCTTTAAACAACATTAATCTCCTTGTCCAGAAAAGCAGAGACAGTTCGAGGAAAGGAAGTCATATGAAAATATTAACCCTCAATAGGGTTACGAGATTCAACTATCAGTTACACTACCCAACTGCCATAACTCAAGCGAAACCCTAGGGTTTCAAAAATAACGGCCAACAATATTTATAAAGGATCCCACATTATTGACGGGCTAAACAATCATGGTTGTGCAAACAAAGAAATGTCATTTCAGAAGAGCAAACCCTACTGGTAAAAGCACATAGATCTATAAAGTGCTATTTAAAGAATACAAACTATACAAAAATTGTATTTTTTCAAAAAACCCTTGACAGATGTATTTGCCAATTCTGAAAATGAACTCTTAAGATCATACTTATAGAATCTTGAATGATCATTGTTGTAGATACCTCAGACAACCAACTTTTACCTTGCATTTTAATGATAACGGCACAACTGTAGACCACAAAGTCAACTTTCAATCCTTTCTGAAGATACATCAGACCCCCTTCATGATTTTTCATGATTATCTTGCAAACTACGAAGTTAGCTTTCAGATTCAACAGATCTCTTTCATGTTTTTTCATGATTATCTTGTAAGCCCTACGCTGTGCAGATAATAATGAAAAGAAATGCCAAAACAACAAAGATACAAGCGCTTGAAACCTATGACTAGCCGTTCCAGTTTGCCCTAAGGAGGGCTTCAACAAAATAGAAGAGAAGTGACTGCTTAGAAAGGTGAAATAACATTTCGACCACTCAAGACAGTAAACAGAATATTCCCATCACTTAACAATATGTCGATCAACATGTGTTCAGTCTAAACCAAAGTCAACTTGCTAGGAGATGTCATTCAAACATTGTTGCCAAGCATTCTTTGTATTACATCTTACCTTATGCCAAGTCATCATACATGTTACCACTATTGACATCACTGCCAAATGAAAATTGCCAACTGGGGTTAATAAGATGAAGGCCTAGATCTAATTTTCCTCTACCCTTTTCTTTTCAAGTCTTTTGCTCCTTTTTGTGTTTTGAGTCCTAATTGATCTATACAAGTTCTAGCTCAACATTATAGAGCCAATCCATAACTATGGAACATAGGTTTGAATCTATAAAGCTGCACCTGTAAATCATCTATACTCTAGCTAAAAATATGGTGTGAGGGTGTGATGTGAACTGCCAGCCACTCCCCAAGAGTTTTAAGGCTTCTTCTAGTTATTATCATGGAATACAAGGGAGCAGAGCGTAAGTTACCAAGTTGTGCAGAGCATGAGAACAATCAATGTGACGGAGAGAAGTGTAGGAAACGTCCAGTACAAGATGACAATGAAGATGAAGTCCAGCAATTTTTCACTCTGGTAGACAGAATCCATGCAATGCACAAGCTCTATAAATAGAAGCCATTGAATTGCCCTTCTGCATGAGAAATACGCACATCTCAGAATGATGGTGGCAATGTCATCAAACGAAAATCTCCATGGAAGCCCTCTTTCGAGTGGGAGGATTTTTCTCCGTTGGCTGGGAAAGATACTACTTTTACTTGTTGTTCAAACAATAATGCAATAACATCGCTGGGGTCTGAAAAAACATGTATAGGAACTCATCAAAACATGGTTGTTGGGAATTTTGATCTCAATGTGGAGGCCACCGCAGAAGGTTAGATTTCTGCAGCAGCATTATGATTTTCTCTATTCTTTCTAAATATGTTGTACTATTTACTGTTCTTAATGGCAATGAATATGATGACGATTCATAGTGGCCTCTTTACTTTATTAAAAAACATTAGTAAGCTACTTGGTGGAATAAAAATGGTAAGTTGGCTACCCAATCAAACGAAGACTAGAAAATAATTACAAATTTCATACATCTATTTGAGGTAAACTTTAGAGTACTTTTGTTTGATGGATTGTAAAATTTAATATAATTTTTAAAAATATTTTTATTGTTTTTATTATGGTAAGCTACAAAACGAGGGTATAGATCCCTATTACAAAACAATCTAGAGCGAAACAAAGGCCACACACAAGCCAGAAACAGTGCTTCAATAGTAGACGGATAGTGAAGCCCAAAAGGCTAAGCGACAAGAAGGCCACAAGGCTACAAAGAAAAAAACATTTTTATTGTTATTTGAGTTATTTCTAACGAGTTAATATAGAAAACTAATTTATTTTGGTGTGGAAATTGTATGGCGACATTTGAGTTAGATTTTAGCATTATATTTATTATCAATGCAAATTGCGCTTCAACAATGCTTCTTTTCCTACTACTTTATCGAATAACAAAAATACCTTCTAAATGTATATAGTAATTATTTATACACTGCATGCTCACAATCAGCTTTTTATGCATTCTATAGGCACGAAGTTCACACATCAATGCCTTTAAAAAATTTATCTTTGAACCCTTATATTGATCTAGGATCTTTAATTAGTAATTGGCAACTGTTAGTGAACAGATTTGTCACCACCTTCGTGATATATGACCTACTTGTTTTCTAGCAACAAATTCCACTAACAATTGGATAATTTTGTTAATTGTCCTCTGAATATTTTAGAAGGTAGAACTCCCTTCGTATGATGAGGTTTTATAATTTTCTGTTACTTTTTTAACCTGAAAGTGAGGAAAGGAAGGTTTTCCATGACTATAAAGTTGTAACAAAAACCACAATATACACTACACTGTGGACAAGAATTTAGCTCATAATAACCAAACTCACCAAACTTTATTTCTAGACATATGAATGAAAGAAGACTAATAGATAAACCACAATAACTGAATCATCATTTTTGCATCAAATTCTAAGATATGAAAGAAGACACTCTCATGGCAATGCGATTTGAAAGGAAGCATCTTATCAATATTTCACACAGAAAAATGTAGATATCATATATTCAATACGCCATACATCCAACATATGAAGAATAAATGAAAATTTACATGTAAAGATAATAGGCCCACTATCAATCTTCCCCTATATTAATGAATAAAGCAGAACAAAATACTCTATTATTCCTAAAATAATGTTATATTTGTTGTATAAAATATTCCCCTTTCTTCCTCAGACTAAAATTGTTACATTCCCAACTTGTGATTTAGTTAAATCTTACTTTTGTATGGTAATCAGGATGATTAGTTAAGAGTTGAATGATTAGATGTTGTGGAAAATGTTAGATTAATCATTGTTTATGAGGAATCTAACTTATGCTAGTAAGATATGAGATTTCAAGATTAAAATGATTATTTAATTATTATGATTTATTGATCATATGATGATACACTAATCATGATTTTCTGGTAGTGAGTTTGATTAGGAAAGTAATCATCCTTCGAAGATGGGAGAAGAGTATCATCCAAGAGGAAGAGATAGATGTTGGGAAAAAAGTGTTAAACAACCATTTGAGTATCAAACTTTGTCCTTTGAATCTTTTCTTTAGGGTGAGTTTTATCTCTTGAGTTAGTCTTTTATTTACTCTCTATTCAACTGGTCAACTAGGCTTTTCTCAACATCTTTAATGTCAATTTGTTGACATGATGATGGTCACAAGAACATCTTGTTGAGTCGTTTATCAAGTTCAGAAAAATTGTCGAGGACCTTTTTGGTCTCATGTTCTTTTACCGCATTAAGTTTTGTGACTATTTTTATTATCTAATTATGTATGTCATTTTGTGAATAATGCTTTCCAGGGGAGCAATGCTTGACCCCGTAATCGCATTGTTTGAATGCATCCTTATCTTATAGCATTGATATTATTGCACCTTTGACATTTATAATCCTTAAACCTTTATAAGAAAGTACACTTATATCAATATAAGTTATATTTATTCGTATAAGTTGTACTTGTTGTAATCCTTAATGAGGCCGAACATATATAATAATTATGTTATTATTTTATTCAAAAGATGTTTATGTGTTGATAGGGGCATTTGGCTAGCCACCACCCACGAAGGGGGGAAGAAGAGAGTTGCGGCTATCCTATATCCATGCCATAATCCCTACCAACCTATCAAAAGATAGAAGGGCGGCGAACCTTATGCGTAGTAGAAAATTGTTCTTGACCATGCATACATGGAAAGAATCAGTTATACCAATTGGCAAGAGTCTTGTTTTTCTTTTCATTTGAAGGCATTAGATGTTATTTTATGTTATGTTATGTTTCTAGAGGTGACTCTTGAGTAGAGACATATAGATCATCATTTTAAACTCAATGATCACATTAGTTATGATTCTTTGATTTCTTTTGAGTGGGTGTCAACTGTGTCGACCCACGTTATGGATATATATTGTTATTCAATGACCTACAAAGCCAACTCATACTTATGGTTTGTTACTGTATATTCTTGTTATGATAACTATTATCACCTATGCTAAGACCACAGAAAATATACTATGTGTTTAGTTTAACCTCGGCTAGCTTAGAGCCATAGTAAAAGAATTAGCATACACGAAGCCTACGATATGTCATATGGAAGGGTTTCAAACTCATTTTAAACTTCAATAATTCCTTCTCACTTTTATGATGACAGTGTTTAATTTAAGGTGTTATCATTTCTTAACTGTGAAAAACCCGCATAGGATTAATAAGTCATGATTGGTGTCTTTGGAGCCTAAAACTGCTGCTATAATGTTTCTTTTTGAGGATGTTTAATATGAATGGTTGATAGGCTACCATGTCTTTATTGACCATGATAGCCACAAAAGGCATAGAAGATGTTTGTATGAATAGCCCGATAAGTTGATGTTTCTATGGTATGTGATGGCTAAAGGCATCGACCTATGTATCAACAACCAGAGCCTTGCAAGAAAGGCCAAATCATAAATATATTATCTACTTATGATAATTATGTAGTACCAATCCATATTATGTTGTAGACTATTTCAGTCTTGAAGGAAAACCTTTATCTTGAATCAATGCTCATAACATTATACTTATCACTTGATGTGAATGATGAAAACCACCAACTGCATGTAATGTAAAACTATCATGCATGTATTGTACTATGATACTAAATAGATTCTATGGGTATCGAGAAGATTCTTATGAGCATATTATTATATTTTGGCTCTTATGGGTTTGAGTCATATTTTCTTAAGGGAAAGTTATTCTTTGGATTTTTTTCGAGAAGAATAGAACTTGGTCATCATAAATCATCTTATGTATTAGAACATAAATGCCTTCTTTTCAAATGGCTGAATTTTCTTCCTTCTAATTTTTCACATCAAGGAGGTCTCTTATGATTCAACCTTATTAAAGAGGGTCAACTATATGAGTCACTACAAGTCTACTCATTGAGCATATGACCTAAATGTAAACCATGAGATATGGTAAACAAAGAAAACAACCATCCAATGAGGATAAGTGTTAAGATTGTAAGGAAAGAAAGTGTTGAAACACCTTCCTAATGCCAATTTTTAGAAGAGAAATGCAGATAGAACATTCATTTTCTAATTATAGTCCATTAAAGATGCACATTAATTTAGAATAACAGAGTAAACAATTTAAACAACACACAGAATGAACACCAAATTTATGTGGGAAAACCCTTTATAGGAGAAAAACCCATCACCAAGAAAAGTCACTTTGGATTATAGTAAAAAGGACATTAACATATAGAGTTGCAGACTTGTGCTTTCACAGGTGCTTATTCATAGTAACGAAAAGGGGCAACAAAACATTTCTCTGATTAGCCTCTCATACACTACTTAACTGAACAATTCGATCATTGTTATACATAGTTACAATGTAGACTCATTTCATTTGGTTACCAAATAAAAATATATGTTCTGCATTCCATGCTATACTAGAAACCAATCAACTCAGTTCTTGTAGCAAACAGTCACAATTCGTCTAACTCTCAATACTTGTCAAACCATCAAATAGTTGAACAAAATGTAACTATAACTCTCTTTGAAGTCCTTGTGTCTCTTTGATAAGAACCTTGTTACTCCAAGCTTCACCAACACTTTGCATTGGATACATTGATGAGACAATAAACAGTCTCTCACTAAAATCTCAATGTTACACTAATATGGTTTACTTGCCAAGCTTTGACCACGATCTCCACTGCCTAGGTGGCATCCACAATAGCTTCCATGTCACCAACTAATACATCCTCTATCGACATCATCCAATCCCCACTCTCTGCTATGCACCGGCCAGGTCCCACCAAGGCATCCGTGAGCTAGCAAGTATCAGCCATATCGATGGGAAAATATATCATCTCCCATCGATATGAGGATGTCCCTTTGATGAATTTCATAATGCTTGATGTGGTCCCTACTGCCATGTCAACATTGGAGTATCAAAGAGACTCAAGATAGAGTCCTGCCGAAAACACATGGTCACACCAATGGAGAGTCAAATGTTTGTATCGAGCTATCCAAGGGACATCTTAGAGAATCCCGCTAAAGTGATCAACTCTTGCTGATATGAAGACATAACGACAAAGTGTTGTCAGTCCATTAAGGAGACTTTGAACAAGGTCCCACTGAAAATGAACAGTCAGGCCGATGAAGAAATAAATGCACAATACTGTAGATAAAATATCAAGCTAGTAATTTGAGGCACATTTTCCAACATGCTCCCACTTGATGAAGAACTTATTGGGTTCTTCCAATGCTCAAAATTACTGAGTGTCATAGGCCCCAAGGCTCATTGAAGTTTACTTATTTATGCTCACAAGCTTAGTCAATGCATCAACAACATTATCTAGAGTATCCACTTTTTCTAGATTAACCTTTCTATCCTCCACCATATCATGAACAAAATGATACTGAACATTGATATGCTTTGTCTTGGCATGAAAAGTGGGATTTTTCACCAAACAAATGGCACTCTGACTATCACAGCAGATAGTAATCTACTCTGCATTAAACCTAATATTAGAACACAAACGTAAGCCAAATGGCATCCTTGTAGGCATGAGTTGCTACCATGTATTTAGCCTCAGTAGTGGACAAAGTGACTATAGCCTACCACTTGCTCATCCAACTAACTATACCACCAAACAACATGAATACATATCCACTAGTGAATCTTCTACTATCAATGTCTCCTACCCAATCAAAATCCACATATCAATGAATGCTAACTAAACTCTTAGATGTAGCAAAGTTACCATGATAGCATAAGGCGTACTCAGTAGTACCCTTTAAATATCTAAAAACTCTTTTCACAACATCCCAATGCAGTCTTCCTGGATTAGCCATTAATTGACTAAGCACTCCCACTGCTTGGGCAATGTCTAGCCTGGTACAAGGCATTACATACATTAAACTGCCAACTACACTTGCATAAGGCACCCTAGTCATGTCCTCCATCTTAGTAAGAGATTTTAGATAATCTTCAATAGATAGCTTCATTCCCTGCAACATTGGAACAACTAACTACTTGCAATCTATCATATTAAGTCTCTCTAGGATAGTATTAATATACTTGCTCTGGCTAAGCCAAAATTTTCTATTTCTCTATCCCTTCTAATTTCCATCCCCAGAATATACATAGTTGTACCTAAATCTTTCATTTCAATGTATGCTAACAATTGAGATTTTAGTTATGAAATCATACCCTTACCATTCCCAATGAATAAAATATCATCCACATATAGGGAAATAAGTAAACAACCATTTTTAGTTTTATAATACACATGATGATATGATTTTTATCTCACAAATCCCAATGACAACACAAACGTGTCAAACTTTTGGTACCACATTCTAGGTGATTGTTTTAAACCATATAACTCGATTTCTTTAACTTGCAAACCAAATTTTCTTTACCTTTTTCAATGAAGTGCTCAAGCTAGGACATATAAATTTTGTATTCCAAATCTCCATGAAGAAATGTTGTCTTCCAATCCATCTTCTCAATCTCTAAGTCATACATTGTTGCAAGTGAGAATAGAAATTAGATAGATGTCAGCTTAGCTATAGGAGAAAATATTTCACCATAATCAATTCCTTCTACCTAAGAATAACCTTCCACGACCAACCTAGCTTTATACTTCTCAACACTGCCATCTAGACCAATTTTCTTTTTAAATTCCTATTTATAGCCAACAGGATTTTGACCTTCAGGCAAGGTTACCAAATCTCAGGTTTCATTCTTTTTCAATGATGTCATTTCTTCATTCATGGCTTCCACCTAGGAATTTGAATTAGACATATTAATATCCTCTCTAATAGTCCTAGGCTCATTAGTGTTAGCAATCAAAGCATAAGCACAACTAGAATCCAACATAGAATATCCAAACCTTTTAGGTTGCCACTTCTCATGTGTAGACCTCCTCACTGGATGAGACTGAGGTTGTGGTTCTTCTTCTTGTTCAGAACTTTTAGAACTGCTTGAGCTCTCCTCACTTTCAGGTACACTAGGAATTCATAGTTTTTCCTTCTCTAGAGTAAGAGGCATTTCAACTACATCCTTCTTCTTTTCAACTTCTTTTACCTCTGGCTGTAGCTCTAAACACTATGGAAGTTTTTAGCTCATGAAAGATTACACTTTTGCTGTACAATACCTTCTCAGTAACTAGATTCTAAAGCTTGTATCCTTTCACACCAATGCCATAACCAATGAAGATACATTTCACATCCTTGTGTTCTAATTTAGATCTTTTCTCATTCGGCACATATGCATATGCCTCACAACCACAGACTCTAATGTGTCTTAAAGAGGACTTCTTACTAGACCATGCTTCCAAAGGTGTTTTGTCAACAAGTGCGGAAGTAGGTGAATGATTAACCAAGTAACATGCTATAGCACGGCCTTAGCCTAGAACTTCTGCTCCAGACTAGCGCTATTCAACATACATCTCACCTTTTCCATCAGTGTCCTATTCAACCTTTCAGCAACTCCATTCTGCTATGGAGTGTAAGGTGTAGTTTTATGCCTTTTAATCCCATGGTCTTTGCAATACCTTTAAAAATCTGCAAAACAAAATTTACCGCCATTATCTGTCCTCAAGCATTTAATTTTTCTACTAGTCTAATTTTCTACCAAGGTTTCAAACTCCTTAAACTGACTGAACACTTCTAATTTACTTTTTAGAAAATACACAAATGCTCTTCTTGAATAATCATCTATAAATGAAACATAATATTTAGATTTTGATAACGAAGAAACATTCATTGAACCAAATACATTAGAGTGAACATAATCCAATATGCCAGAAGATTTATGAGGACTAGAGTAAAAAGAAACATGGTGTTGCTTTCCATAAATGCAATGTTCACAGAAATCAAACTAAAGGTTACAATCATCAAGCCCTTCGACCAGGTTTTTATTTTTCAAGGCTTTTAAGCCTTTTTCTCCTATGTGGCCGAGTCTATGATGCCACAACATGGTTTTCTCTACTAGGAGTTTCAGCTCCAAGGAATTTGTACCCAGATGCACAACGTTCTCCTTCCCTACATGAGCAACTTTTCTTGACTGTATAGAGAAGTGTTACATTGAATAGCATGTGCATCCAGCTTGTATAGAGTGCCTTTGCATGCACCCTTGGCCAACACCAAAGAACCTCTAGTCATTTTATAACAACCATTTGAGAAAGAAACTTGCACACAAACATTATTCAGCTTACTTATAGAAAGCAAATTTTGAGCTAGACCTGGTATATGAATTACATCATTGATTCCTTTTATTCTTCCATCAGGAAACTTAATTCTGATTCTTCCATGGCCAACAGTTTCTAGGTGAGAATCATCACCTAGATACACCCTTCAACCTTTGTATTCTTCATACTTCGAAAACCAATCTCTATGAGATGTCATGTGAAAGGACGTACCTGATTCAATCAGCCAAACATCATTTGATACTTGAGTCACCAAGGCTGCAATGAAGGCATCTACTTCACTCTGAGAAGATTCATTATCAGAAGAATCATTCTTCTTTTTCTTCTTTTTCTCCTCTTTGCAATTTTCTGGATATGTCCAGTCTACCCACAGTTCCAACATTTCACCTTGGACTTTTTAGCAGGAGACTTTGATCTCCCCTCTGACCTGGACTTAGATCTAGACTTCTTGTCTTTCTTCTTCCATCTGCCTCGAACAACAAGGGCCTCCTTTCCCATCTTAGAAGACTTCCTTCACATTTTCTCTGACAATAGTGAAGCAACCACTTCTTCCATCTTGAAAGTGGTTGTTGTACTCCCAATAGCCATTACCAGGTCATCCCATGTGTTAGGAAATGAACACAATAGGAGCATGCAATGATCCTCATCTTCTACCTTCACACCCACAAATGTCAACTGAGAAATGATCATGTTAAATGCATTCAAATGATCTACAATAGATGCTCCTTCTTCCATTTTCAAAGAGTACAACTTCTTCCTCAGGAATAACTTATTTACCAGATATTTCCCATGATAAATGTCACCAAGCTTCTTCCATAGAAATTTCATTGTCTACTCTTCATGGACATTCAGAAGAACTAAATCAGCCAAACATAGTCTAATCAGACCCTTGGCTTTCCGGTCCATTGCATCCCAATCATCTTGAAAGGTTGCTAATGGTTTGGTTTTTGAGTTTCCACAACTCAAAATTGCCACCGTTGAATTTTTCAATCTCTATTCTTCCAGATGTGCTTACCATCTTAAATCTACAATAAGATTTCAAATCAATTTCTCTGTAAAACTCCCACTCAACAAAATTAGCACAAAAAACCTGACTCACCCATAAGGATAACACAATTGACTAGGCTCTAGTACCACTTGTAAGGAAGGTGTTTCCGTACTTGCTTTCCTTACAAAGAGCATGTGACTAAACCTTTTTCTACAAATTAACGTGCGACAAAGTGATGTGGAGTCACTAGTCCCAGTTGCTTAAGCAACATGAACCTTAAGTATGGGTTATAAAGATAGAAGTTAAATGTCCAAGGTATGGACTGAGACAAAATGAACTTAACTTCTAGAGATTGAGGAGGGTTGAGTTATGTTTATTGTAGGACATGACATCTTATAAGACAAGTCAAAGTCATGGATAAACAACAATATTCATTGCATAACATTTATGTATGTAAATCTTTGGCCAAAGTAATGCATTCATCTTTGCATGCATTGTCGGTCCACAATACTCCAAATGGCATAATGTCTCTAGCAGTGTCATACATAGTTAGACTGGATCTATAGTTGTGTGACTGAGAGGCATTATGAAGGACACAACACCAGATACTCAGATTGCTAACCTAACAGTTCCTAATATCTATTCCTTCCTTAAAGGGTAGGGTTGCTTCCAAGTAGGAAGTTGTGTGGGAACTACTAGTCTGTGGTTGGAGGAAAAGCACTAGGATGATGCTCTCCTTCTTAAGCATGAGACAAGCCGACGCTTATGAAGACATATGTCATATGCTCTAGATACAATTTTATTTATTTTATGACTTGATAGTCAGTCATTATGTATAATTTGATGTTGGATGCCCTGAGGATAGCTTTGTATATGTATATTTAAAGTTATTCACTAATGATATGTAATTGGGTAATGAAATTGTTAGTTTTGTTATATTCTAATTTAGAATAGCATGTTTAACTATCAAAATGATAATGATTCATTTTTGTTTACCCTAATTTGGATAATCATGATTTAATCTAATACTTGATTTAAATGAATAATTATGTTAATTTTGAGCATTATGGAATGTGATGTCACATATGGTATCGAAGCTACAAGGTTCAATACATGGACCTATGAGCTTACTGCTTGATGATTACTTTTACCCAACACTAAGTATGGTAATGTTTGGATGTTTTATGCCAGAATGGTAAGAATCAAAACAACACCCTGAAAGAAGGTAACAGAACATGGACATTACCTACGTCAACAAAAGGCCTTGAGGGAACAAGCCTCAAGAATGAGAAGAATTGAAAAGTTTGGTTGCTTAGTAGGAGCATGGTTAACTGATGATGAAATCTTCGTTGATGCCATGAAACACATCAAGGAGGAGTTAAGGAAAGTAGAAAGGATGAATGCCCCTAACTCTACTGATGGATCAGCAGAACCCTCTATACCTAAAGCACCAACTGTGGAAAATAATCCTAAGGATTATGATGTACCCAATAAGATTGTGAAGGAGTACCTATGTGTACCCTCACCTCCTAAAACTAAAATGAGAAATCCGAAGGTTGAGAAATGAATATGGGAAGTTATCCCAAACTATAAACAACTTGCAATAGCAAGGTGTAAACATAATTTTGTAATTTTGGTGGATTATATGTAATCCAATGAAAACTACAATACAACTACAAAATTCTGACAATCTTTCTTTTCTTGTTAAAGATTACATGAATGAGAATAGATTTGTATTATGAATTAATTAAATGACATGGAAAAACTAATCCGTGATTAATCTGTAAACTTTAGGAAGAAGTAGATTGCAGCAAAGGTTTAGATTAGAATCAGAATGGGAGATAACTAGGATGAAGGGCAACCTTCAGGGCACTCCAAAAATAAACTTGATCGAATCATTGCCTTACTTCAAGATACCAGAGCTAGAGTAGGAACTCTCAAATAGGAAGTTAGGGTTCAGCAAGAACAGAGCCAGGATTCCTATGACGGGGGTTATAATGAGACACATCATAATGATTCCCAAAGTGAGCATGATAAAATAACTCTAAGGATAGACAAGAAGTGGATAGAAGGAGCCATATGGCTCTGGAACTATCCTGAGACATGGAAAACATTATGTCTCCTAAATTTTATGGATTTGTAAGTGGAGATGCCATGGAGGCATGGCCTACAGAAATGGAATAAGTATTTAGAAATTAGTAACTATGATGAAGTCACTAAAGTAGTATGGGGGGCATTCTAGCTGGTAGGTGAAGCATCAACATGGTGGATGAATAAAAAGATGGAACTAGGCTTGAGGTCTACCAGCCTTACATGGGACAAGTTCTTTGAAATTTTTAGGCAAAGATGGTTGACACAACTATTCTATGACCAAAAGCTTATAGACTTTCAAAATATGAATCAAACTGATATGTCTGTGAACGAATATTGGGAAAAGTTCACTTGCTTTCTTAAATATGTGCCACAGTATCAACAAGATGAGAGATTTTGTATTTAGAAGTTTATAATGGGATTGAACACCTATATTGGTGGCAAGGTTGATGTTCATGGTTCTACTACAATGGACCAGGTCTATGAAAAGGCCATCAAATAGGAACAAAACTAAAAGCTATGTTGGCTTATAGAGAAAGGAACCAAAATAGATACAATTGGTCCCAATCCTCACAATCCTTTGAGAAAAAGGGGAAGAAATAAGATTTTACTAAGGAAAATGATAAGAGGACCAAGCATAAGCAAACTGAATCCAAGGGAGAGAAGAACAACAATAACTACTCCAAGAAGAATGGAGACAATTCTAGAAAACCTCAAGAGAGATGAGGACCAGTGGGAGGGTGCTTCACATGTGGCAGAGATCAGTATGCCAACCAGTGTCCTAAAAAGAAATAGGGAGAACAACTGAAAGGAAACCCTCTACCCTCTCAACAAACAATGTTCTAGCAATGCATTCATGCAACCTTTTACAATAGGCAAGGTGAATACCAAATAACTCCCATTGAGACAACAGGTATTTTATCTGGTCTTCTGATTTCAATTCTAATTAACATTGGTGCTACCGAATGTTTTGTTTCTCCTAAAATTGTAAACAAAATTTCTAGAAAGGCTAGATTCATGGAAAACGCATGGTCTGTAGAATATGTAAACCAAACCATGGCTCAGGTAGAGCAATGCCTATTTGAGGCTAGGGTTGAACTTCTAAACTTCTCCATAGAAGTAAACCTTTATGTGGCCCCACTAGGATCGTATGATGTTATCCTAGGGATAAATTAGTTATGGAAACATTGAGCCAAAGTGGATTGTTGTGCTAAAATAGTAGTGTCTGGATGATTTAGGAAACAAAGCCTTTCTTCAAGGAAAACTTAGGGAAGTGAAACTGAGACAAGTTTTTGCCCTGCAAATGAAAAGAGCTCAAAGAAAAAGATGCCAACTTTTCATTGTCAAAATGGAAAAACTAAATGAGACTAAGGAAATGTATTTCCAAGATGACTTAATGTTTTACAAATCTTAGAAACTCAATGAAGTTGGTAAGGAGTCCATAGGCCAAGAAAGATTAGATATGGACAGGTATCCTTTCCTTAGAGATTTTGAGGACGTATTTCCAGATGAGCTACCAGGATTACCTCCTAAAAGAGCCTTTGACTTCTCCATTGATATAATTCCAAGGTCATAACCCATTTTTAAAGGCCCCTATAGAATGACCACCATACAACTAATGGATCTAAAAGCTTAATTATATGAATTGTTAAATAAAGGGTTGATTAGACCTAGTGTGTCACCTTGGGGAGCACCGGTCATTTTTGTGAAAAATAAATATGATGTGTTGCAGTTACGCATAGATTACTGCATGTTAAACAAAAAAATCATTAAGAATAAGTACCCATTACCTTGCATCGATGATCTTTTCAACAAAATGAGGGGTGCAATTCTGTTTTTAAAGATCAATCTTCAGTTTGGATATCACCAATTGAGGTTGAAGAATGAGGACATCCATAAGACAACCTTTACAATAATGTATGGGCATTATGAATTCATTGTCCTACCTTTTGGGTTAACGAATGCACTGGAGACATTTATGAATCTTATAAACAGTGTGTTCAGGGACTGTCTGGACAAGTTTGTCCTAGTGTTTCTTGATGATATTCTAATCTACTATAAGAATGAGGAAGAGCATCTGTAGCATTTAGGAATTGTTCTTTAGAGGCTTAGAGAGCAAAAATTGTATGGCAAGCTCTTTAAGTGTACTTTCTTTTAGAAGGAAGTACAATATTTGGGCCACATAATCTCAGCTATGGGAATAGCTGTGGACTCAACAAAGATTAAGGCTATTTTGGAATGGCCGATACCATAAAATGTTCATGAGGTCCAATGTTTCATGGGCCTTGCTGGTTATTGTAGGAAGTTTGTAATTTTTTTTCTAAAATTGCATATCCTATAACTTCCTTGTAGAGAAAAGGCAAGAGATTTGAGTGGTTAGAAAAGTGCCTAGAGGACTTTCACCTACTGAAGGAAAAATTGACTTCAGGACCAATTTTGAAAGTACTTGACCCAGAGGGTCAATTTATAGTCATTACCAATGCCTCAGGGGAAGGCTTAGGTGGTGTACCAGTCCAAGATGGACAAGTCATCACATATGAATTGCGTAAAATAAAAAATTATGAACAAAACTATGCCTCACATGATTTGGAACTAGCAATAGTCATTCGTGCACTTCAAATGTGGAGACACTACTTACTTGGGAAACCTTTTGAGCTAAAAAAAGGTCACCAAGGACTAAAATATATGTTCACTCAACCCCATCTTAATGCGTGACCAAAAAGATGGTTGGAATTCATCTCGGATAATGATTTTGAGATTAAATATATATAAGGAAAATAAAATCAAGTGGTAGATGCTTTGAGTAGGAGAAGATACATCTCCTCAATGATCTTCATACATTCTGATTTTAGGAATCAAGTGTTACAAAAATTGAAGGGAGATGAGTTTTACGAATAGGTAAAATAGGTCGTTGAGGAAAACCCCAAAATCCAAGATATGAGGGATTCAACCTTGTACCAGATGGGATACTAAGGTTTAAAGGAAGGATGCATATACCTAACTGTGTAGAGTTAACGAATATGGTATGGAAGGAGGTGCATTCTACACCATAGTCTGGACATCCAGGAGTAACAAAGTTACTTGCTGATGTGAAACTCTTATTTCCTAGAAAGGAATGAAGAGGGATGCTACAAATTTTGTATCTACATGTATGGAATACTAGAGGGTGAAGGCAGAATACCATCACCTAGTAGGATTATTATACCCTCATGAAATTCCTATGTGGAAATGGTAGATTATAAGCATGGACTTTGTGCAAGGGCTTCCCATGTCAAGGAATAGGCACAATTCTATCTTGGTTGTGGTGGATAGACTCACCAAATCCACTCATTTTATACCTAGGAACTTGATGGATGGGGTACCCATCATAACCCAAAAATTTGTTTAAGAGATTTTCATATTACATGGCATTCCTAAGAAGATTATCTCATATAGGGATGCACGAATGACATTAAGGTTTTGGAAAACCTTGTTCTCTTCACTTGGAACCTAGTTGAATATAAGCTCTACTTATCATCCTAAAATGGATGGACAAACTAAGAGGGTAAACCAAGTGTTGGAGGATTTATTGAGGATGTATTGGATGGATCAACAACACAAGTGGGAGGATTATCTTCCTCTGCGAGAATTTGTCTATAATAATTCCAATCACTCAACTATTAAGATGGCTCCATTTAAGGCATTATATGGATAGAAATGTTGAACCCCTATAAGCTGGGATAAGCTAGAAGATAGCGTTAGCCTTGGTCCAAAAATGTTGCTAGAAATGGAAGAGCAAGTCCATCTGATTAAGAGAAGGCTAGCAGAAGCCAATGATAGACAAAAAAAGTTATTCATATGCTAAGCACACGGAAAGGCATTTCACAGTTGGACATAAAGTTCTCCAAAGGGTAAAACCTCAGAAGAGTTCCATTAAATATGGAAAGATGTGCAAACTGGCACCTAGATATGTGGATCCCTTCAAAGTTCTCGAAGAAGTCAACCCAGTAGTATACAAAATTGCTCTACCACAAGCTCTTGCCATGATGCATAATGTGTTTCATGTTTCTTATTTGAAAAAGTTTAACACTATAGATAATCAAATTCCTAAGCTTGATTGGAATACTTTACAGGTGAAGGACCCATGAGTGGTGGTGATTGAGCCCATCAAGGTGTTAGAAATGCGTAAGCTACACTTATGTAACAATGAGATAACACAGTGCAAGGTCTAGTGGGACCAATATGTAGAGGAAAACGCCACTTGGGAAAACTATGATGATTTCTTTGCGAGATTTTCTCATCTTTTCTCAAAAACTAATTTATTATGTTCTTGAAACATTTTCTTATTATGTTGATTAACTTTTAAGACAATCAATCATCTGGGATGCTGATTCTTATGGGGGGAGATATATTACATACCCAACTTGTGTTTTAGTTAAATCTTACTTTTGTATGGTAATCAGGATGATTAGTTAAGATTTAAATGATTAGATGTTGTGGAAAACATCAGATTAATCATTGTTTATAAGGAAACTAACTTATGCTAGTTAGCTATGAGATTTCAAGATTGAAATGATTATTTAATTATTACAATTTATTGATTATATGATGAGACACTGATCATGATTTTCTGGTGGTTAGTTTGATCAGGAAAGTAATCATCCTTTGAAGATGGAAGAAGAGTATCATCCGGGAGGAAGAGATAGATGTCGGGAAAAAAGGGTTAAGCAACCATCTGAGTATAAAACTTTGTCCTTTGAATCTTTTCTTTAAGGTGAGTTTTATCTCCCAAGTTAGTCTTTTATTTACTCTCTTTTCGACTAGTCAACTAGACTTTACTCGACATCTTTAATGTCAATTTGTTGACATGATGATGGTCACAATACCGTCTTGTTGAGTCATTTATCGAGTTAGGCAAAATTGTCGAGGACCTTTTTGGTCTCGTGTTCTTATACCAGATTAGGTTTTGTGACTATTTTTATTATGTAATTATGTATGTCATTTTGTGAATGATGCTTTCTAGGGGAGCACTACTTGACCCCATAATCGCATCGTATCTTTGTATCGTTATCTTATAGCATTGATATTATTGTACCTTTAACATTTATGATCCTTAAACCTTTATAAGGAAGTATACTTATATCCATATAAGTTATATTTATTCATATAAGTTGTACCTGTTCCAATCTTTCATTAGGTTGAACATATATAATAATTATGTTATTATTTTATTCAAAAGATGTTTATGTGTTGATAGGGGCATTTGGCCAGCCAACACCCATGAAGGGTGGGAAGGAGAGAGTAGTGGCTGCCATATATCCATGCCATATTCCCTACCAACCTATTTAAAGATAGAAAGGTGGCGAACCTTGTGCTTAGTGGAAAACTATTCTTGACCTTGCATGCATGCAAAGAATTAGTTATACCAATTGGTGAGATTCTTGTTTTTCTTTTAATTCTAAGGAATTGGATATTATGTTACATTATGTTGCTAGAGCTGACTCTTGGGCAAAGAGATATAGGAAGTAGTGAAAGTGATTCTTGTAGGATATCGTTGCTACAGTGAAGACTTGGGCAGTTGGTTGTGATTGTTCTTACATTGTGCCTAGTCTGCTACCATCGACTAAGCTCTTGCTATAGGTATGAGTTGTAGATCCATGTTTTAAACTCAATGATCACATTAGTTATGAGTCTTCAATTGCTTTTGAGTGGGTGTCAACTGTGTCGATCCACTTTATGGATATATATTGTTATTCAATGACCTACGAAGCCAACTCATACTTATGGTTTGATACTGTATATTCTTGTTATGATAACTGTTATCACCTTTGCCAAGACCACAAAAAATATATTGTCTGTTTAGTTTAACCTTGGCCAGCTTAGAGCCGTAGTAAAAGAATTATCATACACGAAGCCTATGATATGTCATATGGCATGGTTTCAAACCCATTTTCAACTTCAATAATTCCCTATCACTGTTATGATGATAATGTTTAATTTAAGGTGTTATCATTTCTTAACTATGATAAACCTGTGTAGGGTTAATAACTCATGATTGGTGGCTTTCGAGCCAAAAAGTCGTGTTATAATGTTTCTTTATTACTGTGTTAAGTCATGAAGGCTTTGAGGATGTTTAATATGAATGACGGATAGGCTACTATGTCTTTATTGACCATGATAGCCATGAAATGGATAGAAGATGTTTGTATGAATAGCCTGATAGGGCAATGTTTCTAAGGTATGTGATGATTGAAGGCATCGACCTATGTATAAACAACCAGAGCCTTGTAAGAAAGGATGAATCATACCTATATTATCTACTTATGATAATTACGTAATACCAATCCATATTATGTTGCAGACTATTTCATTGTTGAATGAAAACCTTTATCTTGAATCAATTCTCATAACATTATACTTATCACTTGATGTGAATGATGAAAACCATTGACTGCATGCAATGTAAAACCATCATGCATGTATTGTACTATGATACTAAATAAATTCTATGGGTATCGAGAAGATTCTTATGAGCATAGTACTATCTTTTGGCTCTTATGGATTTGAGCCATATTTCCTTAATGGAATGTTATTCTTTGAATGTTCTTTTACAAGAATAAAACTTGGTCATCATAAATCATGTTATGTATTAGAGCATAAATGCCTTCTTTTCGAATGGGTAAATTTTCTTCCTTTTAAATTTAAACATCAGGGAGGTCTCTTATGATTGAACTTTATTAGAGAGGGTCAACTTTATGAGTCACTACAAGTCTACTCATTGACCATATGACCTAAATATAAACCATGAGATATGGTAAACAAAGAAAACAACCATCCAATGAGAACAAGTTTTAAGAGCACGACTAAACCTTTTTCTACAAATTAACGTGGGACAAAGTGATATGGCATCATTTGTCCTAGTTTCTTAAGCAACATGAGCCTTAGGGATGGGTTATAAAGACAAAATTTGAATTTCTAAGGTATGGATTGAGACAAAATGAACTTAACTTCTGGAGACCGAGGAGGGTCAAGTTATGTTTATCGTAGGACATGATAGCTTATAAGTCGAGTCGAGGTGGTGGAAAAAAGGACAACCTTCATTGCATAACATTTATGTATGTAAATCTTTGGCCAAAGTAATGCATCCGTCTCTCATGCATTGTTAGTCCACAATGCTCCAAATGGAATAATGTATCAAGTAGTGTCATACATAGAGTGGATCTATAGTTCTGTGACCAAGAGGTATTATGAAGGACACAACACTAGATACTCAAATGGCTAACCTAATGGTTTGTAATATCTATCCCTTCTGTTAAGGGTAGGGCCACTTCCAGGTAGGAAGTTGGTTAGGGGACTGCTAGTATGTGGTTGGAGGAAAAGCACCCAGGTGATGCTCTCCTTCCCAAGCATGAGACATGCCAAGGATTATGAAGATAGATGTCATATGCTCTAGATACATTTTTATTTATTTTATGACATGATAGTCAGTCATTATGTATAATTTGATGTTTGATGCCTTGAGGATAGCTTTGTACATGTATAGTGAAAGTTATTTACTAATGATATGTAATTAGGTAATGAAATTGTAAGTTTTGTTATATTCTGATGTAGAATAACATGCTTAATTATCAAAATAATAATGATTCATTTTTGTTTACCCTAATTTGGATAATCATGATCTAATTTAATACTTGATTTATTTGAATAATTATGTTAATTTTTGAGCATTATGGAATGTGATGTTACAAAAATTTTGTATTAAATGGTCTAGTCATGAAAAGAAAATTCACCAAAAGATTCAAACTCTCTTTTACTCATACATTATATAGTAAAAGAGTGGGAACCAAGTTTTTCCAGTATAACTGTCCCATACAACTAACAATTAAATTATAATAAGGCTTCTTGAAATAACATGAGATGTAGTCTCAAACAACACTATAAGTCTTAGACATGAACTTAAGAAAACATAAAATGTTTAGAGAAACTCTCAAGAAGACATGTCTTTGTCTTCACCATCCATTGCATCAGATCCAGTTCACTGCTCATGAAAAACCTATTCATCTGTACTAGTTTTCTCTGCTTAATCCACTCCTTTTTGAGTAGTATCCAATTTGGTTTGAAGAACATTGAATATATTTAGGATAGAGATGATACCCTTACCATTAGGAATTCTAGTAATCATCAATCTTTTCCTCCACATCTGTGGCACTTTGTCGACCTCCTCATGTTTCCTTTGCATCTCTAACACATCCTTCTTGAAATTCATCAAATAGGCAACCACATTGTATAACCTCTCCATGGAATTATCAATTGCATCTTCCTTAATTTTCTACTCCTCAACTAATAGGTCCTTGAAGGCCTATTTGATGACAGCAACATCTAGCAGATTGGTTTCAATCTCATAATAAATATCCACTCCTAAAGAAACACATGAACTTTTGAGATCAAGTAAGTAAGATCTATTGTTCTTAGCAAGATTTTTCAAGTCATTAAGACACTGTTTCACCATGCTCAGTTTCTATTCTACTACATTCAACCATTTAATTGGTTCATTCTCCTCAGGTTTGTTTATAACTTGCTCTACAATCAAGGCACTAAAATAAAATTTTACCATAGTCATTAGTATATTTTTGGCCACATTCAACATAGCCTCCTCTTTCTTAATCACCTTCAAATCAATTAAAATTTTAGTTTTTTTGTTGAATATTTTGGTATACAAAAGAATGGGGTCATGAATAAAAAGGAGTCTATCTACAATCAACTTTTCCACCCATTCCTCCACTGCTTTGCCCAAAAAATTGTACCCATTGATTTGATCAATGACCTCGACTCTCACACCTTTAGGAATGTCAGAAGTAGCATCTATGGGTTGCAAAGTGGTATCTATTAGAAACTTGCTAGTGTTGTCATTGATTTCAACCCCCAGTAGATGGTTCATTTGATTTCCAAGTGCTTTTGAGAAAAAATAAATAAAAAGATGTGTAGTATGACATAGGTACCATCAATATTATGCTCTGTATTTATTCCTAATTGAAGATATTCTTATGAGGTTTGGAAGTCTTGATCAATAGTGTTTAGAGGTATTATATGCCAAGTTTTAGGTTCTAGATCATGCAGAAGTAGAAGATGTGTTTGACAGAGTATTTGACTATGAAGAATATTGTCTAGGAGAAATGATATTGCTCCACATTTCTCTGTATGGAGACTTCATTGCCTATGGATCTGGGAATATGCTTATATAGTCTACATCAATCTTTTCTTGAAGTTTCTAGTGTTGCGATGCTCCACAAGTTTAGTTCTTCCATTGGTGATTAGTAATAGTGTGTCTTGATGTGTATAATGAAGACATTCTTTGATTTAGGTGGTTGTGGCAGTATGGCAAAGAATTTTGATGATGTT
The DNA here is from genome assembly GCA_027924645.1 of Cunninghamia lanceolata. Taxonomy (NCBI): domain Eukaryota; kingdom Viridiplantae; phylum Streptophyta; class Pinopsida; order Cupressales; family Cupressaceae; genus Cunninghamia; species Cunninghamia lanceolata. The sequence continues at coordinate 10,353,258 of BSBN01000130.1, read as the reverse complement.
GAGTGTTCTAAGAAGGTGTGTGAGTGCTATGGAGTGTCTCTCTTGTGGACATAATGCTTTAGACTTGAATAAGCATGGATGTGATTGTTAGGTCAGGCTTGCCTGACTTGGCATGCTAACACTATTTGCAGAGGTACCTCATGAATTATAGATGTGATAAGAAACTTGATGATATAAATTTGAGTCCTGCTTATCCTTTGATATGGTCCACTTCCACTTCTTTCCACTATGGAAGTGTTTAGTGCCGACCTATGTGATGTTGCATGTGTGTAACACACACGCTTCATTAGGACCAACTTAATTGAGATAGGTCTTGGTTACAGATGGTATAAATATAAAATGAATTTGAATGGAGTAAAGTAGAGAAGGTGATGCATATGTGAATCAAGGGCAGTGAATTGTGTGTGAGCTTAAAAGCTTATGACTCTAGAATGTAGTGAGCAGAAGGTGTCTACATTTCAGTGTGCCAGAAGTTGCTAGAGGCATTGAGCCAAATGTTGCAGATGGAAAAGAGTGTCAGGGGTGGATTTCTCCTATTTCTCTAAGATAGTGAATCTCTCTATAATAGACTTCTTCTTTCTTCTCTCTTTTGGGCAGTGAGCCTTTCTTCTAGGTAGTGAGCCCTTGGCAGTGAGCCTATTGATTTTTGGTGTTGTTATTCATATATATTGTGAGCTAATTGTCACTATGGTTTTTCCCTTATTGTGTTTGGATGTGTTTGCAATGATACTTCATATGTTTACATTATGCTAATGCATTATAAGTGGTTGATGTTTTGAGGGTTTAAATTTTTGGCATACAATTGATTCACCCCACTCTTAGTTTTCCTCTGCATTCTAATAGTATCAATAATAAATTTGATATCGGAAGTTAAAATGTTCACTCGGTCCTCCAGTATTTCTTTTTCTTTTTCTCTTTCCTCTAGTCTGGTGGCCAAAATCTCCACAGATAGTTTAGAATTATGTATGTCTCCTTGTGCAAAAGGTGGTCCCAAATCTACTATGCTAATATGAAAATCATCCATAGACACATCCTTCATTTCTTTCTCCACCATGATTCAACAATTTCCACATATTAGTGTTTTGAAACAGGGCCCACCATTAGCCTTGAAATTCTCTTGGATTTCTCTTGAGTTGATTCTAGTTTTAGTAATCTTGCAACTGCATCAAGCTCTATGTCAATAATTTGGGAGTATCTCCTCTTGTTTCCAACAGGTTAGTCTTCAACCAAGTAGGGGTGGATGGTACTGAACAATCACTTGAAGCAACATGAGATACAATATCTATTTTAGGTGTATCATATGTACTCCTTGTTACTGTTGAGGAGAAGGAATTCCATCTTGATAACTAGGAGGAGGAATTGTATCTTGATTTGGAGGAACTATTGTCTCCTCATCCTCTTCATCTTGCACATTTTTTTTTTGTTCTGACAGCTTGTTAACTTGAGGGTTTAGGCACTTTTTGGTTTTCAACTTCTTCTTAAGAGGTTGGTTACCCCTTTCACAATATCCTTTCAATTAGTAATTTTCTAAGCCTCATTACCACCATCACCCCAATCTATGACCAGAGATTGTAAATCGGTATCCTGGGCCATGATAGGTGTACTTGGGTTAGAAGTAGCTACATATACTTGTTCTTCTTCCATGACCTACTCCTTATGAGAAGGAGAACTTGCATCATCAACATTCACCTTAGATCTTAGCCACTATTGGCTTCTATTCAATACAAAATAAGATCTAGTTTTTGATGTAAGTATGTGCTTACTAATGTTGTCATTCATGTCAACATATCTGTGTTGTCATTGATGGCAATTGTTCTCTTGTTTTGATGCTTGCTTGTGTTGATATAATTGGTTTGTATTATCTTACATAAGTGTTCTTGTTATTGAGTTTCCAAGTGCTTTTGAGAAAATTTTCTCTCCTAGTGGAAACAATGTGTTGCAGAGTATCTTGGTTTGTAAAAGAATAGTAAAGTGTTTTTCTCTACATATCTTGTAGATTGAATATATTTGTCTGTGGTTTGGAAGTTATATTGAAGGATGTCTATAGTTACTATGTTTCAAGTTTGAGCCTCCAATGTGAAGATTTGAGCATGTTATGTTCACTAGAGTAAAAACTATTTTTCTGTGCATTTAGTGGTGACAGGGAGAATGTATTATGCTCTGCATTTCTCTGCAATTAAGTCTTATAGTCAACAGTTTTGGAATTAAGTTTGTGATGAGGATATGTACCTTCAATTCAAATGGTTCATGATTTGGTGGTCCACAAGCGATCTTTCTTTTATGACAGTGGCCGATAGTAAAGATCAAGTGCTCTGGTTTGAAGAATCTTATGGATAAAGTGTTTAGAGGTTGTACGGATGTTCTTTGTGATTGTAACATGCTGGTGGATGTCTCTAGATCATGTTCCTACCTTTTGATTAGTTTGCAAAGTATAATCTAGATCGTGCATGAAGCGTGTTCTTAAACGTTTTAGTGTTAACACCAATTTTAGCCGACTTGGTTGTTCTCACTACTTGCAGTTATACTTTGGAGGTTGTCATAGTGTGTTGTAGAGTGGCAAATTTTGTTTGAGTCACAGCTAAGGCATGTTTTGGTCTGCATTCATTTTTTCTCTTTCATTATTTTGTTTAGGTCCAGACCTATTCTTATGTATATGTGTTTGCCGACCTTGGAGATTGTTCCAATGGTTGATGATTGTAATGCCGACCTTGATGATTATTCCAAGGTTGATAAATTGGACAAATACTTGTAATTGAGTCATGAAAATGTATCCAAGAGTGAAGATGCAAGGATAAGTATGAAGTAAAAAGAAGAGTAGAGTAGAGGATGTTTATTGTGCTTTAATGGAACTGAACTTCGGCATACTATAGATGCTACTATCTCAGTTCACCAAATCTGGCAGTGAGCCACCCAATGACAATGAGCCACCCCATTGGCAGTGACTCTCTTCTTTTCTAGTGAGCAATCTGGGCAATGAGTCCCAAGGTAGTGAGCCTCTAATTTTTGGTATTATTATTACATATTATAATATGAGCTAACACTCACTATGGTTTTTTCCCTTATTTGGTTTTCCATGTAAAAAATCTAGTGTCTTGTGTGTTAAATGTGTAAATGTGTTATGTTTCTAATTTCATGCTTTCATGGTTAAATACAATAATAGTTATTAAGTGGTTGATGTTTTAATGGCTTTGAAATATTGGTTACAAGTGATTCACCCCCCTCCCAGTTGTCTTTCTCTTTTCAACAATTGGTATCAGAGTGAAGGTTCCTTGGTAAAGAGTTGAACAGAGCTCGAGGTAGATCTAATATGGCGCACATGAAGGAATCACCATGGTTTGATGGAATGGATTATGTTCTTTGGAAGGTACGGATGTAAAGTCATCTCATTTCTCTTGGTTATGGTGTTTAGAAAATGGCATAAACCAAATAAACTATTCCTCAAAATGGTCCAAAGATCTAGATGAAGTCAAATAGTATGAATTAAATGGAAAAGATATAGATGCTTTGTTAAATGTCTATCTAACACTGAGCTAGTAAAAGTTATGGATTTGAAGACTACTTATGATATCTGGGACAAGTGAAAAATTTATATGAAGGAGATGATTTTGTAAAAAGTGCCAAATTACAAAACCCAATGGTGAGGTATGAAGCCCTGAAGATGACTGAAGATGAGAATATAACAATCTACATTCAAAAAGTTAATGAAATTGTCAATGAAATTAAAGGTCTTGGAGGAACTATTAATGAGGTTGAGGTTGTCATGAAGATTCTTCAATCATTACCTAAATCCTATGGTCACAAGGTGTCTGCAATTGAAGAACTTATGGTTGTGCAAAAAGTTTCAAAGGATTAGTTGCTTGGTAAGCTTACCTCTTTTAAAATGAGAGAGTTTGGTGATGCTCTACCAAAGACTAGGACTTCTTTCAAAGCTAGCACTTTAGAAAAGACTTCAAGAGCTTAGAAATATGCTGTGGAATCTGATGATGACCTTGATGAGGTTGAAGCCAACTTTGTGGATAGAATGCAAAGAGGTTCTGGTAAGTTCAAAAGAAAATTACCATTTACATGCTTTTCTTGTGGTAAGATTGATCACTATGCATCCAGATGTCTAGAGAGAATTGAAAGAGGTAAGAAGAAGTTTGAATGTAAACCTAGAATTGTCAAGAAATGATATATTGTCAGAGATCTTGATGATGATGGTGTAACAGATGATGAGTCTGATGATGCGAATACTAGTACAAATGAATGCTTGTTTATTTCTATTAAAGAAGAACCTGTGTCTACTAATCTTGCTAGTTGTGTGAAGGAAGAAAAACTAGTGGAAGAGAGCGCTTTGTCTATTCAGGTTGAGAAGGATAAGGACAAATGGAGTATTGACAGTGGATGTTCACATCACATGACGGGTGATAAAAGTAAGTTTGTAAGTTTGGAAAAGTATGATGGAGGACTGGATAGGTTTGGAGATAATGTAGCTGGTAAGATTTGTGGAAGAGGATCTATTTCTTTTGATGGCAAGAACAATACAAATGATGTTCTTTATGTCGAGGGCCTCAAGCATAATGTTTTAAGTGTTTATCTAGATGTGTGATAAAGGGTATGATATGAGTTTCAAGGACAATGCATGGAAGATCATGGAAATCTCTAGAACAGTGATTTCAACTGGTAAGAAGACTAGAGGCAAAATCTATCATTTAAGAGGAACTAATGATCATTGTTTGTTGGCTTAGATAGATAAGAGTTGGTTGTGGCATAGGAGGATGTGTCATATCAATTTTGATAACTTGGTGAAGATAAGTTCAGTACAAGCTGTGAGAGATTTGCCTAGGCTTGTGAAGCCTACTAACATTATTTGCAAGGAATATCAAATGGGCAAATAGACAAGAGCAAATTTCAAGAGTAAGGAACAATTTTCTACCGGATTTGTTGAGCTAGTGTATACAGATTTGTGTGGTCCTCCAAGAATAAGAAGTCTACAAGGAGACATGTATTTTATGTTCTTTATTGATGATTATTCACGAATGACTTTGGTTACTTTCTTAGACGATAAATCAGAAGCCCTAGACAAGTTCAAGTTTTTCAAGGTGATGGTTGAGAATGAGTTAGATTTAAGGATCAAGTACCTAAGGTCTGATAGAGAAGAAGAGTTTACATCAAATGAATTCAATATATTCTGTGAAGAACATGGGATAAAAATATAGTTGTCTACTCCTAGAATAGAAGAATGGAGTTGTTGAAAGGAAGAATAGGACAATTCAAGAGGTTGCTAGGACAATGACGAAGGAGGTAAACCTACTGGAAGTGTATTGGAGAGAAGCTATACATATTGATGTGTACATTCAAATAGAGTTCAAGTCAAAGGTAATGGTACTAAAAATCCCTATGAATTGTGGTATGGAAGAATTCCTACAGTGAAATATTTCAAAGTCTTTGGAAGCATATGTTATATCAGAAGAAATGAGGAGTTAGGCAAGGTTGATGTTAGATGTGATGAAGGGATTTTCCTTGGATACTCCACTAAGAGTAAGGCCTACCAGTGCTACAATAAGAGATTGAGAAAGATCATTGCAAGTACAAATGTGAGAGTTGATGAAGACATAGAAAGAATATCAGATCTGGGAGGCTATGAATCATATGACCCTGATACTACAAAGAATGAAGAGAAAGTTAAACAAATGGACAGTAAAGATGAAGAAGAAAAATCTCCAGAAAAGACCGCTAGGTATGTAAGGATTAATCATTCTGAAGATTATATTATTGGTGATAAAAGCAAAGGGGTATTGACAAGGAAAAGAGCTACAGAGGAACAGGTGAACTACTGTCTACTTTTACAGATTGAACCTAAGAATGTAAATGAGGCCTACAAAGATGAAAGTTAGGTAAAAGCCATTGAAGAAGAGTTGATGCAGATAGAGAAAAATCAAACTTGGTAGTTGGTCCCTAGACCTACTGATAAGAATGTGATTGGAACTAAGTGGGTGTTCAGGAACAAGATGAATGAAAATGGAGAAGTAGTGAGAAACAAAGCAAGACTGGTATGCAAAGGATATTCTCAGGTTGAAGGCAAAGATTTTGAAGAGACTTTTTCTCCTATGGCAAGGATTGAAGCAATAAGAATGTTCTTGGCATTTACAACACAGACTTCAAAGTGTACCAAATGGATGTGAAGTCTACATTCTTGAATGGAGAACTAGAAGAAGAGGTTTACATTGAACAACTGGAAATATTTTAGTCATCAGTTCAAGGTGACATGGTATGCAGATTGAAGAACTCCTTGTATGGACTTAAGCAAGCTCATAGAGCTTGGTATGCAAGATTGGACAAGTATTTGTTATAGTTAGGGTTCAGTAAAGGTACTACTGACAATAATCTTTATTTCAAAATCAATAATGATCAAATTATGATTGTTGTAGTCTTTGTTGATGATATTATCTTTAGAGGCAATGAAGGTATGTGTAAGAGATTTGCAGAGGAAATGTAAAAAGAATTTGAGATGTCTATGTTTCCATGTGAAATGAATTTCTTTTTAGGGCTATAGATTACTCAATCAGAAAAAGGAAATTTCATTTCTTAGTCCAAGTATGTGAAAGAATTGTTGAAGAAGTTTGGAATGGAGGATTCTAAGCCAGTACGTACTCCTATTGAAACTAGCTACAAACTGAGCAAGAATGATGAATCACCCAAGACTGATCATAAAAAGTACAGGTCTATGATTGGAGGATTACTTTATCTAACCCATACCAGACCTGACATAATGCATGCAGTCTTTCTTGTGCCAAGATTTCAAGAAGATCCTAAAGAATCACATGTGATGGAAATCAAGAGGATCCTGAGGTATTTGAAAGGCACTTTAGACTATGAATTGTGGTATCCCAAAGATACTAATTTCACTCTTAGTGCTTATACAGATGTAGATTGGGCTGGAGATGTTGATGACAAAAAGAGTACAAGTGAAGGTGCTTTCCTCTTGGGTAATAGATTGGTCTCATTGCTAAGTAAGAGGCAAGAATTAGTTTCTTTGTCTACTATAGAAGCAAAATATATTATTGCAGCATGTTGTTGTACTCAAGTACTTTGGATGAAGAAAACATTGAAGGATATAAGAATTGTGTATGAAGAACCAATTTCAATCTTTTGTGACAATACAAGTGCTATAAACATTTGAAATAATCTAGTGACACACTCAAGGACAAATCATATATCTATAAGGTATCACTTTCTAAGAGAAGAAATAACAAAAAATGAAGTAAAGATGGAATATGTATCTACAAAGGATCAGATTGCATATATTTTCACGAAGCCTCTCCCAAAGGATACTTTTAGGTATTTCAGAGAAAAGTTAGGGGATATTACCCCTCCTGCTCTAAACTAAGATGTATGAGAAGTGCATCAGTCTAGTGGTGCCCAAAGTGTTATTCTTTTCTCTGGACTGATGTTTTGAAGGCCACCTCTCACGAGGAGTGGATAGATGTTGCTGATATAAGTTCTTGATAAAGATAAATAAGTATTGCAAAGCCGTTGACAGAGAAATTCTAGTTTGATCAGAGTAGTTGCTTGCAAGTATGTGCAGAGAGAGAAGAAGTGATGTCCATTGCCATTGATGTCAAAGGGGGAGAAAAAATTCATGAGTGTAAAAAGAAAGGGGGAGAATGTAATCAGTCCAGAGTCTTGTCTTGATTGTGCTTATAGTTTTTCACATCAATGTTGCCATCAATAACAAACGGGGAGATTGTTGCAAGTATGTGCTTATCGGTGTTGTCATTGATGTCAACTATGCTCTTGTTTTGATGCTTTCTTTTGTTCATATAATTGGTTTTTATTGGCTTACATTAGTTTTCTTGGTATTGAGTTTCCAAGTGGTTTTGGGAAAATTTGCTCTCCTAGTGGAAACAGTGTGTTGTAGAGTATCTTGGTTTGTAGAAGAACAACAAAGTGTTTTTCTTTGCATATCTTGTAGATTGAATATCTTTGTTTGTAGTTTGGAAGTTATGTTGAAGGATGTCTATAGTTTCTATGTTTCAAGTTTGAGCCTCCAGTGTGAAGATTTGAGCAAATTATGTTCACCAGAGTAAAAATTGTTTTTTCTATGCATTTAGTGGTGATAGGGAGAATGTATTCTGATCCATGTTTTTCCACAATTAAGTCTTACAATCTATGGTTCTAGAATTAAGTTTGTGATGAGGATATGTTCCTTCATTTCGGATGGTTCATGATTTGGTGGTCCGCAAGTGATCTTTTTTTATGACAGTGGCCAACAGTAAACTACAAGTGCTCTGCTTTGAAGAATCTTATGGATAAAGTGTTTAGAGGTTGTTCGGATGTTCTTGGTGATTGTAACATTCTTGTGGATGTCTCTAGATCATGTTCCTACCTTTTGATTGGTCCACAAAGTATAATCTCGATTGTGCATGAAGCATGTTCTTAAAGGTTTTAGTGTTAACACCAGTTTTTGCTGATTTGGTTGTTCTCACTACTTGTGGTTATACTTTGGAGGTTGTGATAGCATGTTGTAGCATGGAAGATTATGTTTGAGTTTGAGCTAAGGTGTGGTTTGGTCTGTTGGTTATTTTCCCAAACTGGATGCTTATTCCCAGTTATCCCTACGAGGTAGCCATCAGTGATCAACAGGATTCCCGAGCCAGGGGCCAACAATATTGGAGATAGACTCTATAAATATCTCCTTTTCTTCTTTATGGCTCTGTAGGACCAAAGGGGGGTATTCCCTACTCAGCATCCATGAGATACAACTATACAAAGGCTAGGATGCTAACACAAAGCAGATAAATCCTCTATTATGCAGACCAAAACTATGAGATAAATGCAAAGGGGCTAGCTTTGGGCTTATATTCAGTTGTAGACAGAGGATTTTGGTCCTAAAGCTATCTCTAAAGTCCTAAAAGGTTTGATCTTAAAATTTAAGTTTGATTTTATGTGGATGCAAAACTAGGATCTTGAGTATAACCTCAATACAAGACTAGATTGGTGCCTATCTAAGGCTCGGAGTCAGTAGACGTACACATGTGAATAGCCTGCATGAACATATACCAAAGACTGGATATCAAGGGGTTTTGTAGTATCTACCTTATAGATAGCTCCAAGATAGGGTATCTTGTTATCTCTACTTACAATATCCTTACTGCAATATATTTTTCCCAATCCTTGATCTAAAACATTTAATCTACTCCTTGAGTAGAAGTAAGAAATTAAGCATTCAATATAACAAACCTGTATTCTAGAATCATAAACACCCCTTAGATGCTCAGACTCAGAAGAAAAACATACTCAGTTTGGAGACAGATAACAGAACACATGCAATATGGCATTACTCATTTAAATTAACATGATATCAGTAGGTCAATGCAGAAAAACATACAACATGAGACTCATAAACTCATAGAACTTTCAAGACAGGGCCGCTAACTAAGTTGTATTGTGTCACAGAGCTAGAAGTTTGTCTAGTTTTCCAACCCCTAGGATGGGTAACACAGTTTAGTCTTTATACCAAGACTGTGTACCCAACAAAAATTAATTACAAGACAAGGTCCAAATTTCCAGTCAAATACACAATACCATAATTGTTGCTCAAAAATAATAAATATAGCAAGGGACAAAACATGGATAAGAAAGAGAAGGACGAGAAGCAACTGAGCTCAAGCCCCACACCACTACCTGAGGATTTTCTTCTTCAGTCGGGTAGTTATCAAGTCAATCAGGCCATACCTCTGCAATTCCTGTGCCATTAATGGCACACCAACTTGTAGGATGCAACAATGATCTACGTCTAACAACTCCTACCAAGAAAGATGTATTGAGCTTGGGAAATCCCACGCTGATGAAATTTTGAACTATGACCATCGAAATCCTACCTATCGCTGAGATCCGCAGTGCCAAAATAGTCTGAAAAGTCAAGAATAAATAAAAATGTGCCACGCAGGCACCCCGTGCATCCATCGCTGACCATTTAAAAAATGCAAGATTAATAATCCCACATTTATCCTGTAATGCTCACTTGACTATCATATAAACCAAGCCATGAGCAAACCTAGTGTCGTGCACTTTTGCCCTACATGACCATTGAACCGTCTGCCAATAGCCCATTGGTGTAGCTCCCGCCTCCATCGGTGTGACCCACACCATCGGAGCAACCAAAAATCCATCTACCGACATCACCCATTACACCAATGGACATCCCTTTGTTCAGTCTTTGGCGAGACCATAAACCGTCAGCCAACTCAAAAATTCTCCTACTGATATATTGCTCTTACCGACGAAGCCTCCACATTCCCTTGTTGGCCAGACCTCAACCTGTCGGAGCGACCTCCATCGGATATGCCGATGCCACATATCACACCGATGTACACCTTGGTTGACGTGAGTAAGACCATCGGCCCAATGCTCTGTGATCCACCCGATGAACTATATCACCCTGATGGTACCCCAGTCGGTGTAACTCAAACATATCGGCAGATCCCAAAATTCCTTTGCCGATATCACTACTCTTACCAATGGCCACCTTGTACAACCCCCAACGGCCTATCAGAGAGACATGTAGCATAGCTGCCGATGGAAAAAGTCTTGGTGATGGAATGAGCATACTATTGTGAAGAATGTGGTCACCAAGACAAAGATGAACTCACACCGATGGACCAATAAATCCTGAGGGTTTGAAATGAAAAGTGTCCACTAATTTTCAATTTGAAACCCTAATTATAGATGGGGCACCACCACATTGCATGAGGATAGGTCAACTCTCGAGCCATAAAGCATGAGGATGAAACACAAAAAACTAGGAACCCACCACAGAAAACCAATACCAGAAGAAACAAAATAGTGCAAGATCCCATGACTCAAAAATTTTAGGGTTTAAATGGAAAAAACTTGCAAATGTATGAACTTAAAACCCTAAACATAAATGAGTGCTAACATGGTCCACATTTATTTTTTCTCTTTCATTAATCTATTTAGGTCCATACCTATTCTTATGTATATGTGTTTGCCAACCTTGGAGATTGTTCCAATGGTTGATGATTGTAATGGCAACCTTGATGATTATTCTCAGGTTGATAAATTGTATAAATAGTTGTAATTGAGTTGTGAAAATGTATCCAACTGCAAAGATGCGAAGATAAGTGTGGAGTAAAACATAGAGCAGAGAAGAGGATGTTTATTGTGTTTCAATGGAACTGAACTTTGGCATATTGTAGATGCTACTATCTCAGTTCACCAAATTTGGTAGTGAGCCACCCAACGATAGTGAGCCACCCCATTGGCAGTGAGCCTCTTCTTTTGTAGTGAGCAATCTGGGTAGTGAGCGTTTGATTTTTTGTATTGTTATTACATATTATATTGTGAGCTAACACTCACCATGGTTTTTCCATTATTGGGTTTCCCATGTAAAAAATCTAGTGTCTCATTTGTTAAATGTATGAATGTGTTAAGTTTCTAATTTCATGCTTTCATGGTTAAATAAAATAACAGTGATTAAATGGTTGATGTTTTAATGGTTTTGAAATATTAGTTACAACTGATTCACCCACCCTCTTAGTTGTCTTACTCTTTTCAATAGTTTTAACATCTGTAATTTCATCTACAATCTAGTCAATATTAGGAAGGGGTTTGGCATTGTCAATAGAAAAAGTAGGCTCAACCAAATTAGTTTAGTCATCCACCAGGTTAGGAAGATCCTAACCAAGATTGTAGATTCTCATTTGGTCTAAGGTTAATCTTGACCAATCTCTTCTCGTCACTTCAAATTCATCTACACAATCAACCCAAAAATCCTCCAAATGAGGTATGTGTTCTATCAACGTAGGAAAATAGAGATTTTTCTTCACAAAATCTTTGCTATCAAAGAAACTCTTAGATTTGAATGATGACAAGTGCATCTTGGCAAGGAGTCTGTAAACATTTTTAGCATTTTTAGGCTTGGTACATGTGTAATGAGTTAGCTTCAAAGGAAAGGGAAATCCTTTCTTCTTGGAGTCATAATATATTTTTCTAGAAAGATATGCCTTTCTCTGTACTTCTAAAAAAACAAGATAATCAGAGGTATACCAAGGCAATATTAGAGGAGGTAATTCAAAGACACCTATTCTAATATATGTAAATTTATCAAATTGAATGAATTGGCTTCCAAACCGCATCACCCAATTGGCTTCTTTAGTGGAGATTCTAACTTCGCGGTTTTCATAAAAAAATTTCACCATTAACATAAGAAAAGCATCATTGACACTCCTGTAAACTTTGTTTCCATGATCCTCTTGTAACTAAGGGAAATAATCATAGTCTTTTGTATCTAGGGTCATCAGATCAGCAATGTCTAACCTTGACCAAACCTATTGGGTTGTGACTAATAAATAAATCAAATAGGAGCACATGTTGAACTTATTGCCTCTAGACTGAAAACTAACCAGTTGGTCATGCAAATTCTCATTAATTCTTTGGGAATAGTCTATATACTTCTTCCTAGTACAAATGACAAGAATAAATTGACACATCAACTAAGCAAATTCATTAGAATCTTCACTGCCACCACCATGTTCAACAATGTGATAATATCTAAAATGTCATCTTTAAATAGAGCCCTGATCAAGTTCTTGCATAACTGTGACCTACCCTTTTTCTCTTTCTTGAGCCAAGAAGTGGAAATGACATCTTTACACATTTTCTTGCCATCCAGAAAGAAATTCTAGCCTATTTCTTGTGAAACTTTGACATATTCCTCATGCATTGGTAAATCCAATCTAACATTAATGGCATTGACATTTATTTGTAAGATTGTTTAACCACTAACTATTCCAATCTCTTGAGATTCAACATGATAATTATATACATGCCATGATCAAGTCAGTGCATCAAACAATTGGGGAAAACCACCCCCATGTGCCAACCAACTGTCTAAAGTCTTCTAGGTGATTGGTGTTCTTGGATTGACATTCATTATCTCACATAATTCTTTAAAGTCAATGTGACCTAAGTTAGTAACCTTCAACTCAAAAACTCATTCTCAATTATAAAATAAATATCCAACCCTTGATATTTGTATTTCATCTTGACAAACCCAAGTAACCAATGTGTAAGGTCATTGACAAGAATGAAGACCAGGGTTTTTAGGTTGGGAGAGAGGAGGCTATTGTTAATGGTTGAAAGAAACAGAGATTCACAAGTCATGAAAGGTAAAGGAAAACACAATGTACACCCCCTACTTCTAGCTAACAATAAATTTCAACTGGAAAGATGAAAAGGTATTGCACTTATCTTGGATTTGATGCTTACATGAAGGATGTAGCTAAACTGACTGTAGTAGGGCTCTCAGTCATGTTCTCAACAATAAATGTAAAATATGCATTGAGAAAGCTTACTTTATAAGGTGAACAAACTGGGGGTAGGGTTACACATTAAATGTTCCATCATAATAAATGTTACCAAACCACTTCATCAAGACATTTAACTTTACACGACCACTTCCTTTTTACTTTATCGACAACTTTGTCCATTATAGAACTTAAACATTGCCAAACTTTCCACTTTGTGAACTGAGTCTCAAGCTTCTTTGATTATACATATACCAATGAAAAGTTAATTTCACAAAATGGTTCTCCTTCCGATTGTGTATATTTGTCCCTTTATCAGCAATTTTAGGATTTCATGAACCATGCACTTCTCCAATAAACTTTGCAAGAGATCAAAGTTTATAATAATGGTCACAAAAATATCCTTTCCATGAACCTTCGAGAAAAGCCATGATCAAACAATATTTCTACTTTGTTGGTAAAAAAGACTCGATGTGAACCAAATAGAAGCTATTGTGTTATCGAGATATTAGCTTATTCGCAAAACTTGAAGCTCAAAAACTGATGACCAAATAGAGATTCATGGGTTAGGTTTGTGAAAGGAAAAGAAAGCCAATAAAAGAAAACTTGATAAAGAAGTGACAAGACACTAACTAAGGAGAGACTGTTAGGAAAGCCGAAGGTTTGCGAACTCAAATTTTTACTAATAGGGTTTGCAAACTCAAAAACTTTTTGACTAAGCTCGCTGACTGAAAATTTCCTTGATAACAAAGTAAAGATATCCAAGTTCAAGAAAACACAAAAATGCCAATAACAAAGGTGAGTTAGAAAAATGAACCTCAAAATTTTAACTTTGAGAAAAGAGAAATTTGCCGATAAAAGTAGGGAAATGACTTAGACTTGGGGACACAAAACAAGGACAAGGAGGAAAGACTAAGATGGACCAAGTTTGAGTTGTATACGGACAAATAACAAAATTTGGGTAACAACTAGCTGTAAGTGGGTACAAAGATTTCAGAGGATGCAGAGAACACAAAAACTCTAGTTGGCCAATGCATTATTCATTGGGCCATAGAGTGATACCCAAACACACCAAAATTAAAATAAAAATAAAATAAAACAAGAGAAAACACAAGAAACAAAGACTATGATACAAAATGGAGGGAATTACCAATTGTAGAGCTTTAAATCTTGCCCATTGTAGGCAAGAGGTAGCTCTGTGCCATCCAAATATGCCCAAAAAAAAGCATTATCTCCAACGACTTCTCTGATTTTGAAAGGTCATTTCCAAAGTGAGTCAAATTTCCCATGCACTCCTATAGGCTCCTTACTTTTATCCCAAAGTAATACAAGGTATCCAACGACAAATATTCTTTGTTTTGCTTTCCTGTGAAAATTTATTTTCACCTTCTAATGCTTTGTTATCCTATCCACCACCTCTTCTCTCTACTCCTAGATTTCAGAGAGATGCATTATCCTTTTTTCCAAAGAATCTTTAAAATATTAATCTTCAATAGATTTCTATAAATTCAAGGCTGAAAGTTCCAATGGAATAGGTAAGGCACTACCAATTCCATATACAATCTCAAAAGGGGACATGCTAGTCGCCCTCTTTGGGATAGTTCTATCTACCCATAATGTCTCATAGTGCTTCTTATGCCAATTCTTTTGATTATCATCTATTAGTTATAAAGTATTACTCCAAATTACATATTTAGCAGCCTTTAACTTTAAATTCCTCTTCTCTGTAGGTGAGAGATGGTATGGACACTCTCCATAGGATAGAAAGACAGAAACATTAGATAACCATTCATCAGTGACATCCATAAATAAGGTGAGAGGGATATCATCAACTTTTTCATGTGGATTCTCTGCTAACATCTTACAAATCCCTTTACCTCTAAGTAAATTTGTAAGTTTGATAGTGACATCATTCTCTTGGAACTTAGCTACCCAGGCTCCTCTCTTATTGCAACTTATTTCTTGTTGGGTTAGGATAGATTTAACTTCAGAGTCAGGGACAAAGATAGCACGAGAGTGGAGACAATAGAACCTGAATTGCTTGACCACCTTCACTATGACATAATCATGTTTCTCCACAAGGGAATAATTCAACTCATGTTTCTTCAATGGAGTGCTCATGAATGCCATGGGAGATTCTATACCCTACTCACTTTTTTGGAGTAGGATAGCTAACAAGGTGTGATCTAACACATAATAGTAGATGATGAAATATTTATCAAAGTATAGATGTATTAGGGTTGGCACATTAGCTATAGCTTCTTTAATTGCTTTGAATTCTTCTTTACCTTCATTGTTCCACATAAAGATAAGCTTATCTTTCATCATTTCCATAATGTGCCTTGTTAACTCTACAAAATGAAGGACAAACCTCCTCAAGAAGTTCACCTGACCAAAGAAAGATCTAGTGTTGTGTTTTCTAGTAGGAAGAATTAATTGCTAGATAGCTCTAACCCTTTTTGGATCTATCTCAATTCCTTCTTTCGAAACAATATGTCCCAGGAGTTTCCTATCAGTGATAGAAAAAATGGACTTTTTAGGGTTGAGTGATATACCATGATCCCTACATCTTTGCAAAACAACCTCTAGGAAATCAATATGATGAGCTCTCCTTTTAGAGAAAACCATCAAATCATCAAGATAGATAACAATGATTTTATCTTGTATGTCCACAATGGATAAATCCATAGCACTTTGGAATGTTGCACTGACATTTATGAGACTGAAAGTCATCCTGTTGTATGCAAAAGTTCCTCTAGGAGTACTGAAGGTAGTTTTGTGCTAATCTTTTGAGGCTACACTTATCTGATAGTATCTAGAAAATCCATCTAACATAGACATCATCTCTAATCCTAAAATAGTCTATAAAATATGATCCATCACTAGAAAAGGAAAATTATCTTTAAGTGACTCTTGATTTAAGTTCCTAAAGTCGACACAAATCCTTATCTCCCCATTCTTCTTTCTAAGAAGAACAATGTTAGCTACCCAAGTAGAGTGATGTATGGGATATATTATTTTTTATTTTAACATTTTATCAATCTCCTTAAAAATGGCATCAACAATTTTTTGTTTATAGGAGCCTTGCTTCTATGTAAAAGGTGCAGTACCTAGCTTGAGAGGAATGTGGTGTTGCAATTTTCCATCCATAAACTTTTTGAGGTAAGCATAGCACTAGGAAAAAATGTCTCTGTATTTAATTAATAAGGAAATCATGGGTTCCCTATCTTGAGAAGTGCAACACCTACTAATACACACTAGTTTGGGATCTTCAACCATCCTAATGTTGACATGATCATATTCAATAGAGGAATTAATAGCTACTTGAATCTTCTTCTTGACATACATGTCATGTTTGTCAAGAAGGTCATCTAAGGACACTAGGCCTTTGGGAGGTTTATTCCCTTTTATCTCTATCATGTCTTCATTTACTTCATCAGACTGATTGGTGGTACCTCTAGTAACCTCACTACTTTCAGAAAAACATCCTTCAAAGAACAAATTAACAAAGGCATATGCTTTCTCCAAAAAGGAAATAATCTTCTTATCATTGTCAAAAACTTGCCAGTGATTCATGTTGTTAGGTACACTGGGTCTATAAAGAACTTCTACCTTGTAAAGATTATCCTTAAAATCATGGTGAGGGAGAAGTAGAGACGCTAAGACTACCAAAGAATCTGCTCTTGTGTTCTGGTCCCTAGTAATCAATTCAATAGAGAAAGCATCAAAATAATCCAAGCTATCGAAAACTCTATTTCTATAATGTTTTAATCTCCCATTCTTCATAGAGAAGATGTTTCTTACTTGTTTCACAATAAGCTCTATATCACCTAGAGATCTTAATTGCTTAATTCCTTTATCTTGTTCCATTTCCAACCCCAAGAGTAGTGCCTCATATTCAGCAGTGTTGTTGGTATTATCAAATTCCAGCTTAAAATAAAAAGGGAATTTGTAATCATCAGGGGAAATCAAAACCATGTCGGCTCTTGATCCAAATGATGAGTAACTACCATCAAATTCCAAATTCCATAACTCATTTGATAGGATCAATCCAATCACCTCAAGATCCTTGTCCTCTGAAGTAGAAGAGATCATATAAGTACCTGGGCCTATTCCACATATAGAATATCCGATCTAGGATCTCTAGACTTCAAGACTGTAAACTTGGCTTTAGGTTCTGGGTCTAGCTGAACTTTATTTCCATCTATAGGAATCAAGGTGTGTGACCAATCCATCTGAATCTCACCCCCAAGGTATCTACAGAAACTTCTACTTAATAGCATACCATAACTTGATGGGATGGCAGCTACCAAGATAGTCAATTTAATCCTCTTTTTAGGGTAAGCTGCTAGAGTTACTTGGGCACGCTTGATTTTCCCAATAATAGGAACTTGTTTTGAATCCACTAAATAACATTTCCCATGAGAAGAGGTAAGGGATAGATCAAGGGCCTTATCCACTTGGGTGGGCATGACATTGTTAGAGGCTCCAAAGTCAATGACACAGTTAGCTTATAGCCAGCAATAAAAATGGAGACATAGAAAGGGTTCAGTTTTGCAAATGGATTATGTGTTTTAGACATTTTAGGGCATGATGTCTGATCTGTATGGATTTCTTTCCCCTTTTCTACATTCTTGGAAGATTGAGCATCTATATGGGAGAGGGGAGGGGAAGGTTACTATTTTACATTATTCACCAAACTATCCAACTCAATAGGCTTCAGCCTAAGGTATTATGCTTGTGAAATATGAATTTTTGTATTTTTACATGATTCAACAATATCAAACATAGGTGAAATGGTTTCTTCAGAAGATGGAAGAGAGGGCACCTTAGGTTTGGTTGTCTTGGGAGTACCCAAATCTTTTTTCTTTGATCCCCCTATAGTGTTCTTGGACAATATGAACTTCTGAGAAGGATTGGCGTTGTCAAAATGGCTTTAATGTTTGTCATCCTTTTTGAAACTTTGCCAACCTTTCATAAAAATAGTATAGTTTGAATTTTCCAAATCACTTTACAAATCTTCACTTCCATCAGAATCAGATTCATATTCTAGAAAATTCATGCTAGCATTGCTAGGTTGCATTGTAGTGTCGTCCTCTATGATAGGTTCATCAACATGTTCACTCATGGACAAAATTTACATAAACCTCATCATCTCTGGGTAAGAACTTGCATCATAGTCAGTAGTAAGATGAAAATTACATACAATATGATTTCCTTTCCTGCTGGATGAAGGACCTTCTAGAAAAAGCCTTTGTGCTGGACTAGTCAACATTGGAGATTTATTATTGTTATTCGGCACCCCATAATCTCTTCTAGCAATATCATGATAAAAGGGTTTCTATTGACCCCTAGGCATCTACCTTTTGAAAGAAATTATATCATTGGCTAGATGTTGTACTACAAGATTAGAAGAAGCATTCACCTGACCTTTATTTGTCTTTATCTCCTTTCTCCATTTCTCGGCTATTAAGAGATCATCTTCAATGGAGATAGCTCTTTCCTGAGCTCCTTTTAAATCTATCATGGCTTCTCTTTTTAAACTATAACTGACGTCAGGAGGTGGTGTGTTAATAAAGAAACAAATTAAAATGTCATCACTAGGTCTCATATTTTGCTTATCCTATTTACAATCTGGTTGAACTTGGCCACAAGTTCCCTCATAGCTTTATGCATTTCTTTCTTTAAAGAATTTAACTGAGCCAATAAGGTGTGTTCATTCTCAGTGGTTTTGAATCTATTTCTTAATTTAATTTTAGTGGTGGCCCAATTATTAATGGACCTAAGGGCTAGGTGGTAAAACCAATCTTCAGCAACATCAGAGAAAGACTCAACAAATAGTCAAGTAGAGATGTCTTCATGTTGGACACTTGAGATGGAGAAGGCATCAAAAAACACATTTATATGCTCATTTGGTGTGACATTACCATCTTCTTTAAACTTAGGCCAGATCTTTCCTAAACCATGAGGTAAATCATATAATTTCACACCAAGAGCTAAGGAATGGGTGGTTGCTGTTGTGGTTGTTGGTGAGCCATATTTAGGTGCAAATTAATTACTATAGGCAAGGTAGTGCCATGTAGGATCAGATCTTGACACACAGAATATGAGGTAGTCCAAACAAGAGACGATGCTCTACTAGAGGACCTAAGTTTCTAATTTGATGGAAATGTAGTAAAATAAAACCACTCTTCAGCAACATCAGAGAAAGACTCAACAAATAGTCAAGTAGAGATGTCTTCATGTTGGACACTCAGGATGGAGAAGGCATCAAAAAACACATTTATATTCTCATTTGGTGTGACATTACCATCTTCTTTGAACTTACACATTTATATTCTCATTTGGTGTGACATTACCATCTTCTTTGAACTTAGGCCAGATCTTTCCTAAACCATGAGGTAAATCATATAATTTCACACCAAGAGCTAAGGAATGGGTGGTTGCTGTTGTGGTTGTTGGTGAGCCATATTTAGGTGCAAATTAATTACTATAGGAAAGGTAGTGCCATGTAGGATTAGATCTTGACACACAGAATATGAGGTAGTCCGAATAAGAGATGACGCTCTACTAGAGGACCTAAGTTTCTAATTTGATGGAAATGTAGTAAAATTAGTAGATTCCAACAAATCAAAATCAGAGTAAAAAATCCCTTTCTTTCTAGATCTCCTCTTGTGTAACTTTTGGAAGCCATCTTTAATAAGGAAAATCCATGTGGTGAATCAATAGAGTCATCACCTCTAAGAAATCACTGATTGCTTGAGGATTGTTTCGCTGGTTATTCTGAGAGTTATTCCGCCTATTGTTTGGGACCATCTGAATCTTAAAGGGTCTATCCCACCTTGGTATGGTGATGATCTTTTAACAATGAGATTTTCATGTGCCACACTGAATTCTCTAGCTTGCCTCCTAAGTTCTTGGCCAAGCTATTGTTCTATGTCCAGGATTTGAATGACTTGATGAAATTGTTTGTTTGTTCTCCTGTTTGCCTAGGCCAAATTACGCAAGTCAGCAACAATATCTTTATATTCGACATTGAGCCAATTGATATTGGGTTTGAGGACCAGTCCAAACCTTCTCTGGGGAACCATAGATATTATATTTCTTTGCTTTTAAGATAAAAGTCTTCAAAAAGAAAGAAAGAAAGATTGGTTTCTCATGCATACTGTGAACCAAGAACTTCAAATATTTATAATTTTTAAAATTTTAAAATTTTTATTTTTATTTTTCAAATTTTCTTTGTGATTCACACTCTATATATACTCTTGAGTCTACTTCAACATTTGTAACAATAATGTTATAATATTGGACTTGAGTAAAATATATCTATATGATGGGAACGCAACTAACTCTTAATGGCAAAGATCTTACTATTCATTATTCCCTAGTAGAGTCACCAAAAATCTTTTAGTGAATACATTTGTTACCACCTTCATGATGTATGACTCGCCCATTTTGTAACAAAAAATTCCACTAATAGTTGGAGAATTTTGTTAATTGTCCTCAATATTTTAGAAGGTATAGCTCCCTTCATATGCTGAGGTTTTATAATTTTTTGGTAAGCTTTTAACCTGAAAGCGGGGAAAGGAAGGTTTTCCACAACTATAAAGTTGTAACAAAACCATAATACACACTATACTACAGGCAAGAATTTAACTCATAATAACCAAACTCACCAAACATTATTTCCAGATATATGAATAAAAGAAGACTAATAGATAAACCACAATAACTGAATCACCACTTCAACATCAAATTCTAACATACAAAAGAAGACACTATGATGGTAATGCAATTTAAAAGGAAGCAAGTTATCAATATTTCACATAGAGAAATGTAGATATCATATATTCAATACACCATACATCCAACATACAAATAATAAATGGAAATACATGTAGAGATAATAGGCCCACTACCAATATTCCCCTATATTAATCAATAAAGAATAACAAAATACTCTATTCCTCCCAAAATGATATTATATTTGCTATATAAAATATTCTCCTTTCTTCCTAAAACTAAAATTTTGTATTAAATGATGTAGTCATGAAAATAAATTTCACCAAAAGATCTGAACTCTCTTTTACTCATACATTATATAGTAAAAGAGTGGGAACCATCTTTTTTTTCAAGTACAAGACAATACTGAGCGGGGGGTGAATCAGTGTTGTATAATCATTAAAATATTTTTGCATCTTTTAATTTACAAAACAGAGAATGAAAGAGACATCAATAATCTATCAAACACATATGCACAAATATGATGATGAATAGTGTGAACAGGGCCTTATGAACAAAACATTAGAATACACACACACATACAGACAAACAACATGAACAATAACACAAGTTTTTCATGAGTAGAAAACCTTCATAGGGATGAAAAAACACTCAAAAATGCCTCACTAGATTAATCAAAATCATGCCTCATTAGATACACAAAAGGTCCACGAGCACCAACTTGAATAACACACAAGAGCACTAAATCAAACACCAATTAGACCACCAACTCCAATATCAATAGGAGCACTCACTCCCTAACACAACCTCACTGACAAAAGGTTTGCAGGAGCAACCACTCTCTGCTTATAGAAAGATAATTACAAATACAAAGGGTTACTTTACTCCTCTGAAGAACAACACCTTATATCTCCATGAAAAATATTATCAATCTTCAAACTGGTCAATCACCCTGTATTTCATCACCAAAACTGATAAACTCAACATCTACATGAAGATCTGATCCTACTCATCATTAATCACTGAGCAAACTGAATAGGAACATCATACAGTCTCTAAAACAAATTTCTCTTGCCTTCTGCAAAATCATTTCATTCATCTCTCAATTTTTAGATAAAATATGCATCCTTTAATCACCTGATTCACCTGCAAAAACTAATCAAAAATTGTCTTCAATGTTGCATTATATATGTCCTCAATGATCCTGCAATATCATTAAAATGAAAATAACCTTTTATTTCTTGCTTCTCTTCATATTCCTTCTCCAATTTCAAAAATAAAAACCCTTCATTTTCTTCTTCTCTTTGCATTTATCTTCACCTATAAAAGTCTTCCATCATTTAAAAAATCTTCAATAATATTTTAATTCAACTACCTTGTCAAGAAAATAAAAAATCCTCTTTTATTTTCAATTTCTAAAAATCCTCCACATAAATTCACTAATCACCACTCTATTTAGAAAAAAACAATAAATGCTCCTTCATTTATGCCTTCAATATCATGAGAGAGTTTAAAATTAGAAGACAAAATCTCCTTAAGATAAGGATTTAAATCACCAACATGTTGCCTTTAGAAAATGGCTACAAATAGCCTTGAAAAGCCAGATTTCATGCAGTCATAGAGAGATGACATTCCAAGACATGTCAAATTGCAAGCTTGGGGAATGAGGGACAGGTTTGAATATTGACCTTTGATCTTTCATCTCACGCCCTTGGACTTTCAAACATGAGCCTTTGATGTGTTTTTCCCGCCTGATAAACATATAGGTAACCAAAGTCTTTGATGCCTCTAGACAGAGGGGGCAGGCTACCCCACGGTGGCGGCCCCTTGAGGTTGTCACTAAAGTGACAAACCACCTAGGATAGAAGGTCAACACTTCTTTAAAACAAAAAGTGCATTCCATTGGTCACGGGAAGAGAAGAGTTAAAACTATGTTTAAAAGTGTTGGTTAACAGTTTTGTCACTGTAAAAACACACTTTGATTCACCCAATAGGCAGCAACAAAAAGACACCAACAAATGGAGTAATCGTTGTAGATGCAACGATTATCCTCTACGTTTGAGAGGGGCAGCTCCCTCGTATGATGGGGGTTTTTTTATATTTTAGGCACTTTTAACCAGAAAATATGAAAAGGTAGCAAAAAAGAAAGAAAAAAAAAGATGAAAGGAAAAGAGAAGAAATCTTCTTATGAACATAGGCACACAACACAAATTCCCACAATGGAGAAGTAAAACACTAACAATAGTAAGGCACAAAGTCCTTCTGAAACACTGGCATCTCAAGATCTCAGCAAAGAGATTATAAACATGAAGAACTTAACTAAACATAAGAACAATCAAAGTTTGAGAAAGAATGAAGACATAGGAACATCAAACTTTCTTATTCCAAAATGAACTGAAACACAAAGTCTCCAGCTATCCCTCTCACAAAGCTTCCAACTCTACAGGAAAATGAAATAGCAAAACACCTTCTAGACTGACCGATTCTCACTCATGCACCAAAGTGCAAGGGGGGTCAGAAATCTGGTCAGCTAAACAAATATAGAAAACAAAACTATACATCTAGTCACTACCCTCCCCATAGCTCTCATAGGACCTCCTGGTTGAATAGCAAAAAGATCTGCTCTAGATTACAAACAGAGTAATATATATCTCTACCCCCAGAAACCCAAAAGTCCATTAGTTCACATCAAGAAATATTATGGAATGACAAAAGGAAAATTGAAAATTCACGGATGACTTTTCCCATCCTTCTCCAGCTGTGTATCTTTATTTCAGTGTGCCTTTTATTCTTCTTATTCTTCCAATTGCCTCATTGCCTATGCTTTCTACATCACAACTCTTTTCTTTCACTCCTTCAAGATGAGAATTTGTAAAAGAAATATGCTTCCCAAACATGTATTCAGGTATTGGGGTCTAAGGCTACATGAAGCCATTTGACTAGGGATACCAACAAAGGTTGTTACTTGAGAGCCATGCCAAAGCAACATTCAGTTCTGAATATTTTCATATTAGACATCTGCATCATTTCCTCCTCCTCTGTAAACTGCAAATACATCATCCATCGCACTTCTTGGCACTTCTGGATCTTTTTCTTTGAAACAAGACACCATGCCAGTGCATTCTGATTAACATTTTCAATGGGAGAGACAGATAACAAACTATCTTGATGGTAGAGAATATCACAGGAAAGAACACTTCCTAAAGAAAGGCCAGAGATAGAAGCCTTTTCATCATAACCAGGACTCCTCTTCAGAAGACTTCCAAGCAATTTCAGACTCCTCCTTTGTAGGAAAGGAATGAAAATAACCCTCTGAGTGTGTCGAAAGCTTGTGAACAATAGTTATCCATTTCGTGCATATCCCTCACTATCATGGCATTTGGAGGATCTTTGTTAACAATCACCATCTATCCTTGGGTTGCAGAATTTTTATCTTGCTTCTTTTTGGCATTCCACGCATTTGTTTAAACTGCCCTACCATTTGAGTGAAAAAGAAGGAACTGAGCACACACTAACTTTCAATCTCCAATCCAAGGGTACTTTATCTCCATCTATTTGAACTTCATGGCCAAAACTGCTAGAAGAATTTTAAGAATATTCAACTTCTGTCCACGGATTGGAGTTGATTAATGGATCTTCGTTATTTAGCCATCTTACTTCCCAATTTTGTCTTGCACATTCCACAAGTCTACAACCTCTTGGAGTTTTGATACATTCATTCATTGAAGCATTTTGTCAAACAATACACTTTCTCTATAGCAAATGTAATCCTTTACATTTCCCTCTAAAGCATCTAGTCAAACGGTAGGAGTATTTACATCGAACATCCCTTCATATACTAGAAAACCATGACTTGCAAGAGCCCCTTGTGCATTTCGGGAATGGAGACTCCTCTGCAATTGCATTTTTGCGAATCATAAAACCTTGCACTTTTGCATTCAAGTATTGGCGAAGACCATTTGGTTGTGACTTTATTGTGTAATGTATTTTGCATTTTGGCTCATTTTCCTTCTAAAGCCCCCATAATAACGAGCTATAGACGCCAAATGATAATATTCTTAAAATAGTTTATATGGTCTATCTTCATTTCCACATTCTGCATGCATGTCAACTCCATCATAAATCTCACAAACAATCATGTCACTCCCAATGATTCTACCTTTAATTATCTATCTACAG
The DNA here is from genome assembly GCA_027924645.1 of Cunninghamia lanceolata. Classification (NCBI taxonomy): domain Eukaryota; kingdom Viridiplantae; phylum Streptophyta; class Pinopsida; order Cupressales; family Cupressaceae; genus Cunninghamia; species Cunninghamia lanceolata. Next base: position 10,328,026 of record BSBN01000130.1, on the reverse strand, counting down.
CTTTTTAATGCTTTGTGCATCACAATTAATCTCTAAAATACCACGGCCCTTGACTACAAAATCTCGTCAAAACAAAGCGCTAACATTGCGACCTTTGCTTCTATCTCAACGCAGACTGGATGCATGGTGGCAGATGATTTCTTTTTAGATGCAACATGGTGTTACAACTGTCAGTTACATGGATGAAGGTTTCTAAAACCTTTAATCTCTTACCCTTAGTCGCGGCTTCATTCATATTTGAAAGTTTCTAAAGCTTTGCCATGCACATACAGCAATTATTACAGTCCATTCTCTCTGACAACCCACGTGTCTTAACAACTCTTCCACATTTTACGTGCATGCTGAAGATGATGGGATTCAGATTTACGGTTGTCGATTGCATTTAGCTCGAAAATTTCTAAAGCGTTCTCAACATTGTGCCTTTTGTGCCTATCCCGCGACCATTTGCATTCCAACTATAATATCAAACTGAAAATATGCATTTTGACTCTAAATTGGTACGACATAAGATGGAGGATCGTGGTGAAGGTGGCGGACGTAGGATGACTGCTAGCTACATTGGCTTTTAAAAATGTCGAAACTTTGAAGCCCTCCATTTTGTGCATATCTTGCGATCATTACACTCAAACAAGAAACTTCAAAATGAAGAACAGGCCACGGATTTTTCCATGCTTCCACATTTGCATACTTACTACCGGCCGCAAGTTTTTGTACTCAGTTCACTAATATGCCAGAGTTCCCCATACCCTGATAGTATATCAGCAAAAACTCCATATGGTGCAATGGATTTCAACTCATGACTCCCGGTCTGTTCGAAGATGTTTTTCATAGTTGTTTTACTAGAGCCAATAACAGTATTCACTTTTTCTTGCTGGATTTTTAAATAATGGGTAGCAGGAGGGTACATAGAGAGTCTTCTTGGAGGAGCAAGAGAACATTTGACATTCCCGTTAACGTTATGCTCTTGTGTAGACCCATACTGTACTTGAAGGCTCTTAGCTGGCGCAACAGGATATTTTGAAGGCCTGGTATTGTAGATTCTACATTGTTCTCAGAAACATACAGTTATTTCTGTAATTAATGAACAATGACAATCTTCTGGAGTGACCGACAGTGGCACAATGACTTTTCAATTGAACACATTGGATATAATATAACTTGCCCTTTATCACAATGCTACCACGACCATCTGAAAATGGATTTTGTTCAGTAGTCCTTGACCTATGAAGCATCATCAAGATCTGAGTGAATCTCATATGTCTTTCTAAGAACATCTGCAAATGTAGAACCTTCTAACAATGTCTTCCTTTACTAAATCACAATGTAGTAAAACACATCATCTCCAAACTTTAAGCATGGTGTAACAGTCTTGAACAAGTTGCATAAGAAATGATAACAAATTGCAAGAAACTTTAAAAATCTCTCTTGATGTTTGTGTAGCTATAAAGGCCTAACTTTATCATAATGCCAAGTTTTATCATTACACCCCGAAGAGCAACAACTGCATCATATAGGTCAACTTCTCTGCCACGGAGGTTCACAGTATACATCAAACTTTGGTTTATCTAACATCTTCCTATGAAGTGATTTTAGCAAAAATAACATTTGTCAAAGTATCATATTCGGCCTGGGAGGATAAATGATACATGTAGTGTTTGGATTTGACAAGCTACATGACACATATCAATTCGATGATGGCACAAAGTTCAAAAAAAAATTATGCTAAAAAATTGGGAAACAATAGGCTCTAATTGTGGACTGCTTCTTGTGATGGGAAGCAGAGAACTCCAGAATTTCAGGTGAATACCAGTGTTGATCCATGGGCAAATAGAGTCAAGAGGAAAGAATAGGAGACTTGAGCAAAACCAAAAATGGAATGAAACCAAACAACACTCAACAAGAAATGAAATGAAACTCCCTAAGACACCTATGTACTTGGACTGGGTACAACACACTACTATTTCCCCAAAGACTATGTAAAGCCATTAACTGGCTAGGAAAAATATATGCCAGTGTGAAACAAAGGTGCATATTTGTGAGGTACTTACAAGCTCAACGACTTGTTGAGGACCATAAATGTAAAACTAAAATTTAGGAAGGATAAGAGTTCACATAAATGTATACCAAATTGCCATCTTTCATCTAAAATTTCCATTACTTCTAGTGAACTCATTTGCATTTCATCTATGTCCTCAATTGGAATCAGATCTAAACAAACTCTTTCTAAAAGAAACTAGACAATTTCTTCTTCATTGTTAGAATCTGATTCATTCTTTTCCAATGGCAACTCTAAATTTTGTAATTTGTCACCCAACTTATCTTTCTCCACAACCTGCAAGGGAGGCACTACCACTTCTGCTCCATATAGAAAATCATCTTCTGGCATTTCCAAGCACCACTTTGGAATGTGAAAACTATGAGGGTGAGCACTCTCATTTACCAAACCAGCATTATCTTCTTCATGCTTGTTCATACAATCATTCTTCATCCCATGTTTCACAACTTCAAAATCAAATTCAAAATGAGGTGATTCAAAAGCAAAATCATTGCTAATCTTTGTTTGTAGATTTGCCTCTTCATGATTTGATGTGGGAACTTCAACAACTTCACATTCCAGTTGTAGATTATTCAAAAATATCTCCCATGTGTCATTCCAGCTATCCTCCTCATTAAAAACTTGTCCATGGGCCCACAATTAGAGTTTTTAGACCATCTTTATTTGGACATTTGGCAACAGAGTATTCTTCCTCAACACATAGTATAGGAGAAAGCACAACATCTTCACAAAGGAGGTCACCATATGAAGCTTCTAAAAATTCTTGAGGCTGCAAACCTTCATCAACCTTTGGCTGCAATATTTCTCCTTTATCATCTTCTTAATGAAACTCAAAAAGTCATATACTCTAGTTGTGTATCAATTATAACTTTGTTATCAACATTAGAACTTGAGGAGAAGACATTAGAAATGAAGCCTTCTTTCTGCAAATTGCATGATGAATTAGTCTCTAGAAGTGTGACTGGAATATCACATTCTTCAAGCATGGGATCAAGTTTGATAGATAGGACTTCTTCTCCTCTTGCACAAAGAAAATCATCACCGAGAGGAAAAGTAGATTGGGTATGCAATTTATCCATTGTCTCATCATGCTCTTCTTTGTTTACTTTATCAAATGCTAAATCAATATCATCAAAGACAAAAACTTCTGTATCTTAGCTATGATCTAAAATCTCTTTTTTGGCCTCATGAGAACTTATTTCCATCATTTGGTCTTTTTCATCCATGTAAAAATTAAAGATTTCTAATTGAGGAGAAAATACAGAACCATTCATACCTTCTTTCATATCCTTGGGGACATTAGTGGCTACATCCATTTCTACTTTAGTTATGTGCCCATCTTTGTCTAGAACTCCACATAAAAAGTCATCATTTGATCCTTCTAGGCACCATTTTGGAATAAGAATGATATTGGGTTCTTTTGATAATACCTTTTTATTACCTTCTTCAACCAATGTTGAGAAAGATTCTGGTCCTTTTCTTTCATCCTGGTCCAAAACTCTATCTTGTTGTTGATTGTGATCCCATGACACTAAAAAATCTTTGAGTTCAACCAATGATTGCATAGGATCTTGTTCACCAAGAATAGAAAAGTTGTAAGAAACTTGATCCTCTCTCTCAGGTTCTTTTTTGAGAGCTATTTGCAACTGATGAATCTTTCATTTATAGTTTTTTAGATAATAAAACCTGGCATGCGAACTTTTGAGTAATGATGTAGATTTCTAATCTCTAGATGGATGTATCCTTTTCTTTTCATCTTTAGAGATGCTGGATTGAAGACTACTCTGTAATGAAAGAAGCATTTCATCATCTTCAGCTAATATCTCTTCAATTGTTGGCATCGATCTTGTTCTAGCCTTGGGCTGACTTCTTTGGCTTGCCTTGCATTGAACCATTTTCTGAGTTCTATAAACAAAATAGAGTCACTAACCTCCTTCCAGTAGAGGTACCATTAAATTTCCAAGGAAACAAGACACTGGCACTTCGATTCTTTTTCCCCACCAAAGTTGCCAAAAATTGTCGGTTAACAGTTTTTTCACTACAAAAACACACTCTAATTCACCCAATAGGCAGCAACAAAAAGAACACCAACAAATGGAGTAATCATTACGGATGCAACAATTATCCTCTGTATTTGAGAGGGGCAACTCCCTTGTATGATGGGGGGTTTTTATATTTTAGGTACTTTTATCCAGAAAGTATGAAAAGGTAGAAAAAAAGAAAGAAAAAAAGATGAAAGGAAAAGAGAAGAAATCTACCTGTAAACATAGACACAAAACACAAATTCCCACTATGGAGAAGTAAAACACTAACAACAACAAGGCACAAAGTCCTTTCGAAACACCTGCATCTCAAGAGCTTAGCAAAGAGATTATAAGCATGAAGAACTTGACTGAACATAAGAACAATCAAATTTTGAGAAAGATTGAAGACACAAGAACATCAGACTTTCTTATTCCAAAATGAATTAAAATACAAAGTCTCCAGCTATCCCTCTCACAAAGCTCCCAACTCTATAGGAAAATGAAATAGCAAAACACCTTCTAGACTGATCGAGTGTCACTCATGCACCAAAGTGCAAGGGGGATCATAAATCTAGTCAGCCAAATAGATACATAAAACAAAACTATACATCTAGTCATTACCCTCCCCACATCTCTCATAGGAGCTCTTGGTTGAACAGCAAAAGGATCCCTTCTAGATTACAAACATAGTAATATATATCTATACCCCTGGAAACCCAAAAGTCCATCAGTTCACATCAAGAAATATTATGGAATGACAAAAGGAAAATTGAAAAGTCGCGGATGACTTTTCCCATCCTTCTCCAACTATTTATCTTTATTTCAGTGTGCCTTTTATTCTTCTTATTCTTCCAACTACCTCATTGCCTACGCTTTCTATTTCACAACTCTTTTCTTTCACTCCTTAAAGATGAGAATTTGTAAAAGAAATATGCCTCCCAAACATGTATTTAGTTACTAGGGTCTATAGCAAGGCTAAATGAAGCCATTTGACTAGGGATACCAACAAAGGTTGTTACTCGAGAGCCATGCCAAAGGAACATTCAATTCTGAATATTTTCATATTGGACATCTACATCATTTCCTCCTCCTCTATCAATTGTAAATATATCCTCCATTGTGCTTCTTGGCACTTATGGATATTTTTCTTTGAAACAAGACACCATGCCAGTGCATACTGATTAACATTTTCAATGGAAGAGACAAATAACAAACTATCTTGATGGCAGAGAATATCAGAGGAAAAAACACTTCCTAAAGAAACGCTGGAGATGGAAGTCTTTTCATCATAACCAAGACTCCTCTTCAGAAGACTTCCAAGCAATTTCACACTCCTCCTCTACTGGCAAGGAATGAAAATAACCCTCTAAGTGTTGTGCCAAAAGGTTGTGAACAATAGTTATCCATTTCCTACATATCCCTCACTATCATGGCATTTGGAGGATCTTTGTTAACAATCACCATCTATCCTTGGGCTGCAGCATTTTTATCTTACTTCTTTTTGGCATTCCACACATTTGTTTAAACTGTCCTAGGATTTGAGTGAAAAAGTAAAAACTGGGCACATACTAACTTTCAAGCTCCGATCCAAGGGTACTTTATCTCCATCTAATTGAACTTCATGGCCAAAACTACTAGAAGAATTTTAAGAATCTTCAAATTCTTCACATTTCATATGTTCTTCATATCTCTGTAATATTCTTGTGGACACTACTCCCTATCCCTTGCTTCGTGTAGGTCTTGTAGAATTAACAAGTTTCATGCCAAAACTCTGGGCATGTGATTGAGAAGGTTTTCAACATCCCTATTAACTTCTAGGTTTTCTTCAATTATCTCTTCTAGGATGTTTCTGTGGTTAGCTTTGTTTCTCTAGTGTTGTGTTACCACTAAGCTCTATATATATAAGAGGTGTTGTATTAGATCTAAAACATGAGGCTGAGAAACCTATGTTTATTTGATGAAAAATGTAGATACAACCCACAGATATATATTGTGGTGAATTTGATTGAAAACCAATGGTTATGCCTAACTAACATAACCAATGTAATAGATGTAGTTATGTATAGAAACAATGTAATATGTTATGCTAACATTCCCCCCCTTATTACATTGTTCTTACAAATGTACCCCCAAAACAATTCAAATTTGATCTTACCAAGAGTCTTGGTGAAGATATCTACTATATGAGAGTTTGTAGGGTAGTACTAGAGCTAGATGTGGTGGTTCAAAACATGGTCCTGAATGTAATGGCATTTGATCTCAATATCCTTGGTTCACTCATGGAAAACTAGATTCTTCACAAGCTTGAACACACCCTGATTGTCATAATAAAGAATGGGTGACTTCTCTGTAGGAATGTCCATGTCTTCTAGAATGTGACATAACCAAATCACTTCACACACATCTCCTCGTGCAACATGATATTTAACTTCAATGGATGAAAGAGCAACAATAGTTTGCTTCTTACTAACCCACGAAATAGACCCAGATCTGTGATGAAAAACATAACCTAAGGTTGATTTCTTGTCATCTATAGATCCTGCATAATCTGAGTATGTATATCCCTATAAGAAGAACTAGTTGTTCTACTTATATTCCAGACCATAATCAACTGTGCCTCAGATATATCTCAACACATGTTTTGCTACAATCCAATGACACTTCTTCGACTCCTACATGAATCTAGAGAGATAGCTAATAGAAAAACATAAGTCTGGTCTAGTGTATGTCAAGTAGATGAGGCTCCAAACCAACTGCTTGTAGAGAGAATCATCTACTTGAGGTGAATCCTGGAAGCAAGATAGTTGTAAACCTTTCTCTATTAGACTAGAAATAGGCTTATAGTTAACCATTCTATACTTTTCTAGGAGAGTCTTGGCATATTTCATTTGGGAGATGAATATGTGGTTCTTCTTCTGCCATATCTCCAAGGCAAGATAATAATGAAGCAGCCTCAAATCTGTCATGTTGAAGGATTTCTTGAGATCATTCTTTACATTATCAATGAGACTGTCTAAGTTGCAAGTGAGAATAAGATCATCCACATTAAAAACTAGAATGACAATATCTGTACCTACCTTCTTAATATACAACTTAGGCTATGAGGGGCTACGAGTGAATCCATGTTGTAATAGGTGACCATCGATTTTAATGTACCATGCCCTAGGAGCTTTCTTAAGGCCATAAAGTGATTTGATGAGACAACATACCTTGTGTGGATGTTGTTCATCAAAAAAACCTTTTGGCTTGGTCATGTACACTTCCTTTAGATCACCATTTAAGAAAGCACTCTTGACATCCATCTACTGAAGCTTCCAGCCCTTTTGTGTTGCCAATGCACAAACCATTATGATTGTTTTGATCTTCGCAGTGGGTACAAAGGTCTCCTCATAATCAATGCCCTCTTGTTGAGCATATATCTTTGTTACAAGTCATGATTTGTACTTGTTGCTAGATCCATCTACCTTGTACTTTGTTTTGAAGATCCATTTGTAGCCAATGGGTTTCTTTCCTTTAGGTAGATCAACAAGTTCCCATGTACGATTTTACATCAGGGAATTATACTTTGCATCCATAGCCTTCTTCCACTAAGGTTGTCTTATTACCTCTCGAACTATATCAGGTTTGGTGCTATCAACAACAATACTCATGAGCACAAGATTTACTTCATTTCTTGTCTGGCTTCTAGTTTTGATTCTTGATGAAGTGTCTGGAAGAGTGTGCGGGTTTGAGTCCCTGATTGTACTTTGGACCCACTTCGAAGGTTGACTGCACGCTGCTGCTGGTGTGTAATGTTTTCTAGATGGTCCAAATCAACAAACAACTCTTCTTGTAGCTCACTTTCTCCATGAGAGTCTTCCACATGCTCATCATCTGATTGTGAGAGCAATCTATGAGAGGTAGGAGGCTTTTGGTCTTCTTTTTGTGTTAATGAATCAAATGATGATTCATCACATACCACATCTTGACTCTCATATATCTTCTTTGTCTCAGGATCTATGAGATGATATGCTTTTGATGGAGTTATGTATCCCAACAATATACACTGGAGTGTCTTAGGATTAGTCTTATTTCTCTTATTGTCAGGGACATGCATGTATGTTGTGCAACCAAATACCCTTTGATGAGAAATTGAAGGCTTTTGTCCACTCCATACCTCTTCAAGTGTCTTGTTTTGTAAGATCTTTGTTGGTGCCTTGTTGATGAGGTATACAACTATCTGCAATGCTTCTGCCCAAAATCTTTCCTCAAACTTAGTTGTGGAGAGCATGCATCGAGCCATTTCCATGACAGTTTGATTGCAACATTCTACAACTCCATTCTGTTGGGGTGTATAGGGAGTAGTCAAGTGCTGCTTGATGCCATGATGCTTTGGGTATGCCACAAACTCCTTGGAGGTGAAATACCCCCTTGATCTAAGTGGAGGACAAGAAGAGACAGGCATGTTTCTTTGATAAACCACTTGTGAAAGTCTTGAAAGTTGGCAAAGGCTTCACGCTTCTTCTTGAGAAAAAACACCAATGTTTTTTGAGAGAATTCATCCACCAATAATTGAAAGTACTTATGTCCTAAAAAGGAGGTAGGCATGGGTCCACACAGATTGGTATGTACCACCTCAAGGTGATGTTTGTCATGGAAGCTACTAGCCTCGAACGGATCTCTGTGTTGTTTACTTGCAAGGCATCCAAGACATAGATGTAATGAATTTGAAATTTGAGAAAGTCCTCTTACCATTTGTTTGGAGCTAAGTTGATGCAAGGAGCTGACTGAAAGGTGCCCATAGCGATAGTGCTAGAGTGTAGTTTATTCCATCATTGAAGCTGATAGAGATACTCTAGGGGAGGAGACAACATCTAATCTAGTGCAGGTGCACCCTGAGACACTGAGGATCAGGAGGATCCCTACTCTATTTTGTCTAAGTTGTCTTTTCATGTCTGTAAGGCCTTAGCACCATATTGAATCATAGTTGGCTAAGTAGTAGTATAACATTGAGTCAGTATATGTGTCATTAAAGATTGTAACTGATTTGAATGGATGTAACCGAATAGCAGAGGTGGTTGTAGGGTGATTCACTTTCCAACTTCTGTAACTGCCGCTATGAGATTCCATATAACATGGTTGTGTTTGTTAAGGGACACAGACATAGAGGCAGAGAAGATTGATGTATGTATATTTTTTCTGAGAAGAAGGAATAAAAAGTTTTGTTCAGTTTAATTGTAGAGATGTAGATCGAAAGCATTCGACTAGTTGAGATTTCTTCAAAATCAGTGGAATGACTTCCTTAGAGTTAGATTGTTTTCCATTCTGTTGATTTTTTGTTTCTGTATACTTGTTTAGTGTCTGCGCAGTTGCAGAGTTATAGAAGTTGTCATCGGTGTAATACAACCCCTCGGGGATGCCTTTGGAAGTTATACAGACCAACGGTGTTGGACCAATAGGAGGTGCATCGGTGAAGAATGGCTTTAGTCTCACCGAAGACAACATATATTGGCATATCGGGAGAATAAACAAGGAGTTCACTGACAAAAGAAGTCACATCGAAGTGTCGGGGGTAGTCAAGCAAAGTCAACTGTCTGATCAATTTTGATCAGTTGTGCGCTTCCACTGTGCACTCCGCATCAAATTGGTATCAGATCTAGCAAAAGGTCTAGGCAATTGAGTATTTGATTTCTTTCACTAAGAAGGCAGATGAAGAGTTGAAGAAAAATGTTTGGTTGGTGACCATTTTAAAAACAAAGATCATAGAAAGTATTTTGAAGAGTGACAGTACTTGCTAGACTATTGCAGATGCTTGTGCCATCTAGTTGCGAGAAGGAATAGGATTCCTGTAGTGTGTGGGAAGATGATCATGAGGTCTGTCGTGACCATTCACGAATAGAGATTTGGTTGGAAGAGGGTACAGAGTTAAGCCACTGCGAGAGAGAGTGGTAGTGCATCTCAAAGATCTACTGTTGGATGAGAGGAATGGGTTTGTAGCAGTGTGTAGGATGGACATCTGATTGAGCATTGTGTTGTAGTCATTGAGGATTTGATCAGTCTGAGGGTACTCCAGTGCTAGGAGTAGGATCCTTAAGATACTCTGAAATGCTGATAGTAGTTTGCCATTGTTGGTTGGTTCATCATCACTATTCCATTGATGTGAAGATTTGAAGCCTGAACCTGAAGAGGCAGAGTGAAAGATAAAGACCAAGACAAATGGAGATGGAGACGAAAACCATTTTGTTTTGTAGATACATTTCCAAGGGACTTATAAATCTTTGTTGGTTGGCTATATGGTGCAGGAGCACCTTGAGACACTAAGGATCAGGAGGATCCCTACTCTATTTTGTCTAAGTTGTCTTTTCATGTCTATAAGGTCCTAGCACCATATTGAATCATAGTTGGCTAAGTAGCGATATAACATTGAATCTGTATATGTGTCATTAAGGATTGTAACCGATTTGAATGGATGTAACTAAATGGCAGAGGTGGTTGTAGGGTGATTCACTTTCCACCTTATGTAACTATCGATATGAGATTCTATATAGCAGGGTTGTGTTCATTAAGGGACACAGACACAGAGGAAGAGAAGATTGATGTATGTATATTTTTTTGAGAAGAAGCAAAAAAAAGTTTTGTTCAGGTTAACTGCAGAGATGTAGATCAGAAGCATTCCACTAGTTGAGATTTCTTTGAAATTAGTGGAATGACTTCCTTAGAGTTAGATTGTTTTCCGTTCTATTGAGTTTTTATTTCTATATACTTGTTTAGTGTCTGCGTAGTTGCAGACTTACAGAAGTTGTCATCGGTGTAATACAGCCCCTCGGGGAAGCTTTAGGAAGTTATACCGACCAAGGTGCATCGGTGAAGAACAAATTTAGTCTCACTAAAGACAACATATATCAGCATATTGAGATAATAAACAAAGAGTTCACTGACGAAGGAAGTCACACCGAAGTGTCAGGGGTAGTCAAGCAAAGTCAACCGTCTGATCAATTTTGATCAGTTGTGTGCTTCCGCTATGTGTTCTGCATCATAATACAAATAGTCTATCCTTCATAAATGCTCTAGCAAGTATCGTACCCTCTCCTAAGATTAGATAGGTATTGATCATGTCGTTCACTTGGAACTCCACTTTCAATTTGTTGTTCAGAAGTTAACTGACAGATAACAGGTTTGTTGTCATACTAGGAACATACAACACCTTGGTGAGGGTACAACACCTTGTCCTAACAGGAATAATGACCTTGTGAATTCCCTCTGCAACATACTCCCTATCATTAGCAATTTGAACTCTATCTCCAGTAGGTTGTTCAGTTAGTGCATTAAAAAACTTGTGATTGCCTGTCATATGCTTGCTGGCACTTGAGTCTATCAACCAAATATCCCCTCATGGGCTACGAGGTTTGGGAGACTAGGACGAGATTGTGATGAGTGCCATAGTTGGCTCTTTTTGGTTCATCTTCTTATGATGCATCATCCTGTTGGGCAGCTACATTGCCTTTGTGCTTTCTACAATGATGCTGGTGCCTGGATTGCTGAGTATCACTGCAACCAGAAAATCCTTCTTTACTTGAATTGCCTTGTGTTAAGGCATCGTACCAACATTTGATAGTGTCATGATTGTTTTTGTTGCATATATGACACCATCGGTTTTCCTTTGGAGGCTTTGACTACTGATGTTCTTGTTGTTTCTATGGATGCTTTTTGCAAGACTTCTGACCTCTTGACTATCCCAAAATTTAGGCCTTGTCCTCAAGTTCACTTTAGACTGATTGGATGGCATCATCTTGCTACAACAGATTCACCAATTCTTCAAATGATACCTCTTGCTTTGTGATGTTTAGCATGGTGACAAAGATTTTGAACTAAGATGGCAGAGCTATCGGTATAATTAAGACAAGTAGTTTGTCCTCCACCTTTTCTCCAAGTACAACAAGTTCAGCTCGCAGTTCAAATACCCACCGTAATAATTCCTCAACTTTCTCACCAGCTTGCATACAAAGAGTATGTAGCTTGGACTGTAGATGGAGGATCTTCATCTGATTCTTCACTTGGTAGATTGTGGAGAGAGAGTCCCATGCTGCCTTTGATGTTTTCGTATCCTGAATGTGAGGTTGGACTTCACCAATGATGCTGAGTGTTATCAACAGCAATGCTTTGGCATCAACCTTGTCAAACTTTTGCCTTTCATCTACATCATCCAGTCGAGTTATGTCACCAGTGATGATTTCCCATAGCTCCTCAAAAATGAGAATTGCTCGCATTTTTGTCTTCCATGTGACATAATTTAGCCCTTTCAAGAACTGAGCATCATAGAGAAGCAATTCCGGTGCTAACATTGTTCACCATAAACAAAGAAAAACTAGTCCACACAACAATTTTATTATTATTTTTATTTGTCAATACATTCTCTAAGAAGAAATTGTAGCACAGAGATGAGCATGATAGGCCTGTGCTATAAGACATGGATGCTTGTGAGTGCATTCTACGTCATCTTCATCATCAACATCATAACCTTCATCAAGTTTCGCTCTAATCTTCCTTGCTTGACATTGTACATCAAATAGAAAATAATCTAACAATCCTTGCTTAAACAATTCATTGAATTAAAGATTAATCAAGTTTTGTAGGGTATCTAAAAGAGAAAAATAGAATTGATGTAGAGGAACCTAGGACAATTGAGGAAGTCACAGTTTGACAAGACTTTCTTTTGAACACTCAAGATCCTAACTCATGGATTAACATGAAAAAGTGGGAATAGCAGTTAGTTTCCTTGAAACCATCATGTAAAGGCTTGTTTGGCACTCCATAGGACCCATCTAGACCATTGGCTAAGTCTTGACAAGTTTGGGTTTAGGACTTCCTTCACAAACCTATTAGGATCCTTGTAGCCCTCGAAATGGGAACAGTCAGCAATAACTTTTGATTGAGACCTTGACTTCACAAGACCAAACCAATTTTAGATACCCTTTTTGGAGACCTTTGACATATTCAAAACTAGGTATATGTTGTTTTGGAAATAATCCCCCGAATAATGACTGGTCCTAGTAGCCTAGAGCCCCAATTAGACTAAATTTACAAAGAGACCCCTACCTCTGTCATTTACAGAACCCAAACAATGATTAGAACAACTAAGACTCATGCCAAGACTAAGGATTTTGTGGTTTTTGGATACCTACAGTTGACTGTATCTTCAAAATGCATATATGCTTCCTTAAATCGCTTAATACATGAGGATATTAAGCCCTCCTCAACAAAATTCTACATCTACCAACTCCCTCTTCTCTACAGACACCCCAATCAACTGAAATTTGAAAGAACACATCCATCCCACTGGTCTTGTGGCACTAAGAGATAGTGGGATCGTTAAAATTCCATTATTTTGGCAAAACCCTAGGTTAGGGTTTAACAAGATAGTTTCTAGAAAAACCCTTATACCTCCCTTCTACAATGATGACAACACACCAAACCAAATTCAAATGATAGATAATTCCATGCTCTATCCAATCAGGTCATAAGGAGATGTATACAGTTTTGTACCTATGTAGAGTAAGGCCTGGAGCTACGTTTGAACTAAGAAAATGAAGGTTTCCAGCAACTAGTCCAAGAAAAACTGATGTAATTCACTACCTAATCAATCTCAAGGCCTAAAACTAGATTCAAATGGAATTTAATTCATCATACTACCCATTCCAAGTGTTTGGAGGTCATGACATTTCCGTACTTGAAGATGGTACGGGCTGTTTTAACAGAAAATGTAAAAAAATGCAGAGAACAATAGAGAATTTGATTTTTATTGCTTGAAACTTCTTCAACACACCTGCCACCAATCCGTGAGGGATGTATTAATAAGTTTACATCTTCCTCCATCAGCTTGGGGTTGGTTCGCAATAGGAAACCACCCTCAAACTGTCCAAAACTATCAATTAACATTGTGTTTACAATATGTATTAGGGTAGATTATAGTGTAGACAAAACTACTGCCTCAAACCCCTCTAGGATCATATGATATACCATAATTGGCCTTCTTATAACAAAGACAACATGTCTCTCCATTTTGACACTCATGGAGGGTCTACTAATTTGGACTTGACTACCTGCACCAACTACTTGGCATCAAGGCCTTACAAAATGACTTCAATAGAATTTCAAATGGTCATAAGACCTTATTACATTCTTCAAATGGTCTTCAAGACCTTATTGACATTAAAAGTAAAACTTGGAATAGGCATCTTGGCCCATTGGTGCCATGGGTGCTCCTACACCATGCTCCCGGGGTGAGAAAAGAACTCAAGTCCCTTGAGGAAGTAGATTAGCAATTGTGGTCCCATGCTTCAAGATGTCTTCTTCACTCATCCAAGTGGCATCTTCAGTAGGTAGGCTACTCCATTTGACAAGGTACTCCTTGTAAGTCGTCCTTCTAGTCTTCTTCAAGACTTTGGTGTCCAAGATGTAGTCCAACTTCAAGGGTTGATTGGGTAGGAGACCCTCAACCCATTCCTAATTTCTTGCTGCTGTCACATCTACCTCTAAGTATGCAGCATTACCACCTCTAAAAGGAAACAAATCTAAGACATTAAAGATAGGAGATATGGCCAAGCCTTGAGGAAGCTCAATCTCATAGGCATTGGGTCCAAACTTGTGCACAATCTAGCAAGGACCTATCTTCTTCATGAGGAGTCTGGTTGGCTGCCCCTTTGGAAGTCTTTCTCTCTTCAAATGTGCCATGACCAAATCCCCAACCTTATATTGCACATCTTTCCTTCTCTCATTGGCTTTCTCCTTGTACTTCTCATTATTCTTTTGAAGAGTTTCTCTTACATTATCATGGATGTCCTTCATGGCTAATTCAAAGTCTTCACCTTGAGCACTCTTTCTCTCCAATCCATGTAGATCCCTCAACTCAAGAATGCCTCTTGGGTGAACACCATAGACAATCTCAAATGGACTCCTTCCTGTGCTTCTATTGGTGTAGTCATTCTAAGGAAATTTAGCTTGAAGGATGATCATATCCCATGCCTCTCCATGTTGCTTTGTAAGACATCTAAGAAGATTTCCAAAGGACCTATTCACTACCTCAATTTGGCCATTAGTCTGAGGGTGATAGGCTGAAGTGAATGAAAATTGATTGCCCAACTTCTTCCACAAAGTACGCCAAAAGTGGCCCACAAACTTTGGATCCCTGTTAGTCACAATGTTAAGAGGCAAACCATGGATTCTAACAATTTCTTTGAAGAATAAACTAGCAATGTGTGAAGCATCATTAGTGCATTTACATGGCAAGAAATGAGCCATCTTACTGAACCTATCCACCACAACAAATATGCTATCAAAACCTCTTTGAGTCCTAGGAAGACCCAAGACAAAATCCATGCTAATACTTTCCCATGGACTATGAGGAATAGGAAGTGGCTGATATAGACCAACATTAGATGATGTTCCCTTTGCTATTTGACAAATACTACAACTCTCAACAAATTTTCTGATGTCTGATTGCATTTTAGGCCAAAAATAAAATCTTTTCACTTGATCCAATGTGTTATCTAGCCCAAAGTGACCTCCTAGACCACCACAATGTTTTTCCCTCATGATGTTCTCCCTCACGGAACACCTAGGAACACATAATTGGCTGCCTTTGAACAACAACCCTTGCTGTAACAAAAAGTCAGAAAAATCAAAATGATATGCATCCAAAAATTGAGAGCAAACTTCATACACCTCCTTGAAATCTTCATAATCTTGGTAAATATGTTTGGGAGCATCAATCCCCACACTTTGCAACTAAATTTCTTGCACCATACAGACCCTTCTACTCAATGTATCTGCAACTTTATTGGCTTGCACCTTCTTGTGTTTGATTGAAAATGTGTAAGCTTGGAGTTGTTCAACCCATTTCATATGTTTATGACTGAGTTTTTCCTATGAATTCAGAAAACTAACTGCATGGTTGTCATTATAAACGATAAACTCCTTAGGTAATAGATAGTGCCTCCATTTTTTCAAAGCTTGCACCATTACATACAACTCCAAGTCATAAGTAGAGTACTTTCTCTTAGAATCATTTAGTTTTTCACTAAAGAAGGCAACTGGTCTAACCTCCTCACTCAAGACAGCCCATATTAGGTTACTAGCATCATATTCCACCACAAACAACTTATTAAAATCTGGTGAAACAAGAATGGGTTGTTGTGCTACCTTTTGTTTCAGAATTTCAAAAGAATCATTGGCTGTCTTTGTCTGAGAAAACTTACATTTCTACCCCCCTTTAATGGTATCCAAAATAGGTGCACAAATATGACTAAAATCCCTTATAAACTTCCTATAGAATGTTGCCAAACCATGAAAACTTTTTACATCACCTGCTATTTTAGGAGTTGGCCATGACAAAATAGCTTCTACCTTTGCTGGATCCATCTTCAAACTTGGGAGATGACAAAACCAAGGTGGGTGAGTTCTTCCTTCCTGAAGATGTTAGATCTAGGGCACACAACTGAGAGGGGGGGTGAATCAGTTGTACAAAAACTTGCTTTCAATTCAAATACTTAAATCCTCTTGTTATTTAATAGCATATCAATTAATCACTCATGAAAGCATAAAGCATAAACACCAGAGCAGATACACATCAACACATGAAACACCAAGATTTTGACGTGGAAAACCCAAACAAGGGAAAAACCACGGGGTGATTAACCCAAGGATTATTCTCTGTTAGAAGAATAAGAAAAATAGATGGCACATGTCAATTAGGGCTCACTGCCTGAGCACACTGCTCACAAGAGGCATACTACCTACAAGAGACACACTGTCTACAAAGTAACAAGTATTACAAACTTAAACTGGAGATTGACATCTTTACCATGTTTGGATCAGTTCCATTTAAGCCTAAAAACTCCTGCTCTGTCTTTCACTCTTCTTCGCTATGCCACACTCATCCACACCAAGACACACTTCAAAATGAATTCACAGTCCCTTATTTATACAAGGCATCGACTTAGGAACAATCATCTAAGTCAGCAAACACCTATAAGATCATTCGCAAGACGTGTAATACATCCGGTCGGCCTGTTTTAGGAAGAACACCAATATCCGTGGTTATTCTTCAAATGCAAACTCAAACTTTAATGTGGACCACCAATAAGAATTGTATATGATCCAAATATCACCAAAACCTTTTCTAAGACATCAAGAACATCCGCACTTTCTCTACTTACTGGAATTCTTCTCTTCTTCATCTGGAACTTCAAGAACATAGTCTATCATCACTGTCATAATGAGAAAGGTTCTTCCGGACCTCCAAACCATGAACAAATCTATTTGTCACTTCACACAGACTTCTTCAACACTCCCTCCAATCCACAGAGTGAGATCATGCAATTCCAGAGCTCACCGGACCTTTCTGTGATCATCTGTCACCTCTGAACACCTGCCAGAACTGGTTCTATTGGAGTGACCATAACTTCTTCAGATCTTCATGCAGACCTCTGAAATCTTGACTGGAACATCTCAAGACTCATATCTACAAACCCTTTAAACTGCATCCTCTGATCCTCAACCTATTTAGGACTTTTTCCTTCTTGTCATCACAGTTCTTCACTGTTCCTGATTGAGACTTATTCTCTCAATATCCTCAGTACACACTCATTCAATCCTCCTCATTAATGCAATATGAGTATGTTGACATCAATGACAACACCGGTTACCCTCATACTTGCAACAATCTCCCCCTTTGTCATTGATGGCAACATATGATGTGAAAAACTATCAAGACAAGAACTTCTCCTTTCTGTCACAGCTCCCCCTATCAGCAACAACTCTTCACATGTCTTCTCTTCCTTTACTACTCCCCCTTTGATCATCAACCACTTGTTTTTCACATGTCTTCTCTCTCCCTTTGACATCAATGGCAAAGGGCTCATACTTGCAATTTTAACACATCAGAATCATATCAACTACTCCCCCTTAGTAGAAACTCCCGATCATCAATTCGGATCACAAGATATTACTGTGATATCCACCAGACTAATGCACATTAGTGCATCCTAGTTCATCATTGGAGGGGCCATGACCGCTAACATTTCCCTGAGATACTCAAAAGAGTCCTTGGGAAGAGGTTTAGTAAAATTATCTGCAAGTTGATCCTTGGAGGGCACATACTCCAATCTGACTTCACCCTTGTTCACTTGCTCTCTCAGAAAATGAAACTTGATAGATATATGCTTAG
Organism: Cunninghamia lanceolata; assembly: GCA_027924645.1. Classification (NCBI taxonomy): domain Eukaryota; kingdom Viridiplantae; phylum Streptophyta; class Pinopsida; order Cupressales; family Cupressaceae; genus Cunninghamia; species Cunninghamia lanceolata. Next base: position 10,309,743 of record BSBN01000130.1, on the reverse strand, counting down.
TCTTAGAATGCAACACCGAATTCTTAGAAATATTTATTGCACTTGAATTATCACAGAAAATTGTGATAGGCTCCTCATATTCTACTTGAATATCTCTTAGCATTGGCTTCATCCACAAAAGTTCAGTGCAACTTCCTGCTACTGCAATGTATTCTACTTTAGTTGTGGACAGTGATATTGCCTCCTATTTCTTGCTTAGCCAAGAAACCAACCTTTTTCCCAAAAAGAATGCTCCTCCACTTGTACTCTTCCTATCATCCACATCTCCTACCCAATCTGCATCTATATATGCATGAAGAGAAAAATTATGATCTCTAGGATACCATAGATCATACTCAACTATTCCTTTTAATTACCTAAAAATTCTTTTGATTGCCATGACATGAGATTCCCTGAGATCAGCCTGGAATCTCGCTACAAGACCATCAGCCTGCATTAAATCTGGTCTAGTCTGAGTGAGATACAATAATCCTCCAATCATTGATGTATACTTGGTCTAATCTATCTTAGGAGAGTCATCATCTTTGCTCAACTTACATCTAGTTGCTATGGGAGTGTTCATTGGCTTTGAATCTTCCATTCCAAATTTCCTCAATAATTCTTTCACATATTTGGTCTGAGAGATAAAGATTCCTTTCTTTGACTGAGTAATTTGCAGACCCAAGAAGAAATTTATTTCACCAAGCATTGACATTTCAAACTCACTTTTCATTTGATTTGCAAAGGTTTTACACATACTATCTTTTCCTCCAAAGATGATATCATCAACAAATAATTCAACAATCAAGATGTTTTCATGATCAATTTTGAAATATAGGTTACTATCAACAGTACCTTTGTTGAACCCAATCTTCAAATGATGTTTGTCCAACCTTTCATACCATGCTCTTGGAGCTTGCTTTAGACCATACAGTGCCTTCTTTAATTTGTAGACCATATCACCATGCTCAGATAACTAAAATCCATCTGGTTGTTTAATGTACACTTCTTCTAAGTCACCATTCAGGAAAGTAGATTTTACATCCATCTGATACACTTTGAAATCTTTAAAGGCAACAAATGCAAGAAATAGCCTGACTGCTTCAATTCTCGCCACCAGAGCAAAGATTTCCTCAAAATCAATCCCTTCTATTTGAGAGTAGCCTTTGCAGACTAATCTGGCCTTATTTCTGATTACTTCACCAACTTCATTTAGTTTGTTTCAGAAGACCCATTTGGTTCCAATCACATTCTTGTTTCTAGGTCTAGAAACAAGATCCCGAGTGTGATTTTTCTCAATTTGCATTAACTCTTCTTCCATTGCTTTTGTTCAATTTTCATCATTGCAGGCTTCATTTATTATCTTAGGTTCAAACTTTGAAATCAGACAACATTCATCTAAATTTTGAGCAACATTCCTTCTAGTTTGTACACCTTTGCTTTTGTCACCTATGATCTGATCTTCAGAGTGGTTCAGTCTTACATACCTTGGAACTTTGGGAGTTTCTTGCACTTCTGCTTCTTGATCATGCTCATTCAGACCTGTCTCTTCTTCCTGATTTACGAGATCAGTCTGAATCTAACTTTCAGGAGAGGATGGAGCTCCTTGAACCAGAACATCATTCTGATCATCTTCATCATACTCATAAAATCTTGAGGGCTTCTTAATACCTTCATCAACCTTCACATTTGTACTTTCTATTATCTTTTTCAGTCTCTTATTGTAACATCGGTATGCTTTGCTTTGAGTGGAGTAACCCAAGAAAATTCCTTCATCTCTTCTAGCATCAAACTTTCCTAGATCTTCATCTCTTTTAATGTAACACTTGCTACCAAATACTCTGAAATATCTCATAGTAGGAGTGATGCCAAACCAAAGTTCATAAAGAGTCTTACCGGTATTGCTTCTGATTTGAACTCGATTGAGAGTGTAGACTGCAGTATTGATAGCTTCTTTCCAAAACATCTGGGGAACATTTGCTTCCATCATCATTGTCCTGGATGCTTCTTGGATGGTCCGGTTCTTTCTCTCAACTACTCCATTCTGCTGTGGAGTCCCAGGAGCAGATAACTGTCTCTTTATAACATGCTTCTCACAAAAATCTATGAATTCACCACCTCTATCAGACCTCAGACATTTCAATTTTAATTCAGTTTGATTCTCTACCATAGCCTTGAAGATTTTGAACTTCTCAAATGCTTTTGATTTCTCTTTTAGAAAGGTAACCCACATCATCCGGGAATGGTCATCAATCAGTAACATGAAGTATCTATCACCTTGCATACTCTTGATTCTTGTCAGACCACATAGATCAGTATGAACTAACTCCAATAATCTGGTAGAGGACTGATCCTTGCTTTTGAATGAGACTCTACTCTGTTTACCCAGCTGACATTCTTTGCACAAACTATTTGTAGGTTTTACCAATTTTGGAAGATCTCTTATAGCCTGAGTATTGCTTATCTTGATGATGTTATCAAAATTTACATGACACATCCTTCTATGCCATAACCAACTCTGATCAATTTGAACAAACAGACAACTTTTATCAAAACCAACCAAGTGGAAGATATTACCTTTAGTTTGAGTACCAGATGCAATCTTTGTTCTAGATCTTTCAAGGATTTTGCATTTTGCATCCTTGAACTAGAGATCATAGCCTTTATCCACCAACTATCTAACACTGAGAAGATTGTGCGTCAAGCCTTCAACATATAGTATATTACCAGTTTTATTTCTTCCATTAAAAGAAATAGTTCCTCTTCCTCTGATTCTACTAGAAAAATTATCACCAAACTTTACCACTCCTCCTTCATACCTTTCCAAATCTAAGAACTTGTTCTTGTCACGTGTCATATGGTGAGAGCATCCACTGTCAATAACCCAATCATCCTTTTCTTCAACTTGGGCAGCCAAAGCTCTTTCTACAACCTTATGATTGACAGATTCAAAGGATATTGGATCTTCTTCTTTGATGGCAATAAACACCCATTCATTTCTGGATTTGTTTCCTATCTCTGATTCATCATCTGTTACTCTTTCATTATCATCTTCTTCATGAACATAATAACAATTCTTTTGGAACCTTTGTTTGTTAGAATTTGACCTTGTAGATCTTTCTAAACATCTTGAGGTAAAATAACCAATCTTATTGCAGTTGAAGCACTTAAAGGGTAATTTTCCTTCATACTTACTGGATCCTCTTGGCAATCTCTTTGCAAAGAGGGCTTCAAGTTGAGTTGTTTATGCTTCTTCCACTTCCATATCTCTTCTTGTTTGATCATACCATGACAGCTTCCTTGAAGAGTTTTCTCCTGGATCAGATCTTTGTTTACCTTTCACAGAGGCATTGGTTTTGAATGCAGATTTAGTCTTGGGGGGATCATCTCCAAACTCGGTCATTTTAAATGCAGCCAATTTGCCAGCTAATTGGTCTCTTGTGACAGTTGTATGGGCTTTGAATTCATCAATGGTAGCAACCTTGATTTTGTAGATAGCAGGAAGAGATCTGAGAATTTTGCCAACAATCTCATTTTCATCCAAAACTCTACCAGCATTCCTGATTCCACATGCCAGCTCATTTACTCTTAGCATAAAGGTAGTAATATTTTCATCATCTCTCATTTTCAGTCTTTCAAATTTCCCTTTGAGACTCTACAACCTTGCACTCTTAACATACTCATCTCCTTCATGCAGAAGTTCCAGTTTAATCTAGATTTCATAGGCAGTTGGTAGGTCTATAACATTTGAAAGCTCTGAGTCAGTTAATGTGCTTAGAAGAGCCTCTTTGGTCCGCAGATTATTTTCAGCTTCTATGATTTCATTTAGAGTTGTCAGACCACCCTGTGGAGGTGTATATGCTTTTGTGACCATGGACAAGTACGCCTTTCCCATACACTCCAAGTGACATTTCATGCGGCCTTTCCAAAGAGTGAAGTTGGTTCCATCAAACTTCAAACTATCCTTCTTGTATGATGACATCCTAGATCTCCTCAAGTGGTTAAGCTCTTTTTAGAGGAACTTAGCTCTGATACCAATTGTTAGATCTAGGGCACACAACTAAGAGGGGGGTGAATTAGTTGTACAAAAACTTGCTTTCAATTCAAACACCTAAATCCTCTTGTTATTTAATAGCATATCAATTAATCACTCATGAAAGCATAAAGCATAAACACCAGAGTAGATACACATCAACACATGAAACACCAAGATTTTGACGTGGAAAACCCGGTCAAGGGAAAAACCACGGGGTGATTAACCCAAGGATTATTCTTTGTTAGAAGAATAAGAAAGATAGACGGCACATGCCAATTAGGGCTCACTACCCAAGCACACTACTCAAAAGAGGCACACTGCCTACAAGAGACACACTGTCTACAAAGTAACAAGTATTACAAACTTGAACTGGAGATTGACATCTTTACCATGTCTGGATCAGTTCCATTTAAGCCCGAAAACTCCTGCTCTGCCTTTCGTTCTTCTTCTCTATGCCACACTCATCCACACCAAGACACACTTCAAAATGAATTCATAATCCCTTACTTATACAAGGCATTGACTTAGGAGTAATCATCTAAGTCGGCAAACACCTATAAGATCATTCACAAGATGTGCAATACATCTGGTCGGCCTGTTTTAGGAAGAACACCACTATCCGTGGTTATTCTTCAAATGCAAACTCAAACTTTAATGCAGACCACCAATAAGAATTATATACAATCCAAATATCACCAAAACCTTTTTTGAGACATCAAGAACATCCACACTTTCTCAGCTTACTAAAATTCTTCTCTTCTTCATCTAGAACTTCAAGAACACATTTTGTCATCACTATCACAATGAGAAAGGTGCTTGTAAACCTCCAAACCATGAACAAATCTATTTGTCACTTCACACAGACTTCTTCAACACTCCCTCCAATCCACAGAGTAAGATCATGCAATTTTGGAGCTCACTGGACCTTTTTGGGACCATCTATCACCTCTGAACACCTACCGGAGCTAGTTTTACTAGAGCGACCATAACTTCTTCAGATCTTCATGCGAACCTCTGAAATCTTGACTGGAACATCTCAAGACTCATATCTACAAACCCTTTAAACTGTATCCTCTGATCCTTAACCTATTTAGGACTTTTTCCTTCTTGTCATCACAGTTCTTCACTATTCCTTATTGAGACTTATTCTCTCAATATCCTCAACACACAACTCATTCAATCCTCCTCATTAATGCAATATGAGTATGTTGACATCAATGACAACACCAGTTATCCTCATACTTGCAACAGAAGACACTCTTCTCCATGTTAATCATCAATTGCTCATCATGTAACTTCTTCAAAACCTAATCCAAGTGCTGCAAATGTTCTTCCTTGGTCCTGCTGAAAACAGGAATGTCATCAAGGTACACCACAACAAATTTGCCAATAAAATCTTGCAACACCTTATTCATAAGGTACATAAAAGTACTTGGAGTATTGGATAGACCAAATGGCATCACCAACCACTTATAAAGACCCTCATTGGTTTTGAAGGCTGTCTTGCATTCATCTCCTTGCTTTATCCTAATTTGATGATACCCACTCTTAAGATCAATCTTGGAAAAGTATCTAGCCCTTCCAAAATAATCCATTAAATCCTCAATCCTTGGCATAGGGAGCCTATATCTTATGGTGATCTTATTAATAGCCCTAGAATCCATACATAATCTCCATTTACCATCCTTTTTAGGGGCTAGGACTATTGGGATAGCACATGGGCTAAGGCTCTTCCTCACCAAACCCTTATCCAATAATTCTTGCACTTGCTTGGCAATCTCTTTATTTTGAGAAGGTGTCATCTTGTAGGCTCCTTTGATTGGTAAAGTAGACCCTGGTATGAAGTCAATCTAATGGTTTATGTCCCTAATAGGTGGCAATTCATTAGGTATCTCCTCTACCATGATACCCTTATACTTCTCTAACAATTGCTGCACCTCCTTGGAAACCTCTTCCTCACTAGGACAATGCAAATTAGGACTATTTTTAAGCTTCAAAATTAGAGCATACCCTTGGGTTCCTTCCTCCTTAAGGGTGTTAAGAAACTCTTTACCACTCACAATCATGACACTTGACCCAACACTCTTCTCTACATTCTCATCCAGCAAAGGATCCATTCTATACTTCCTACCATTCTTGGTTATGATGAAGGAGTTAGATTTACCATCATGTTGGCATTGAACATCATATTGCTATGGATGTCCTAATAGCAAATGACAAGCATCCATGGGGATTATATCACACAAAATATTATCCTTATGCTCCCCTATCTCAAACTCTACCCAAGTTTGTTCATCAACTAAGACTTGATGCCCCTTATTCAACCATGGCACCTTATAAGGACTAACATGAGGAAGTCTTTTCAATTTCAACTTGTCTACCATCTCAATGGAAACTAAATTTTTAGTTGAACTTGAATCAACAATTACCTTGCAAATCTTACCATAGGCATTGCATGTCATCCTGAATAATGTCTTCCTCTGAGGGGGTTTTTTAATTTGAGGCACCTTCAACATAGTTCTCCTCATCATCAAACTTTCTCCTTCATGGACTGGGGCTGCACTTCCAATTGGAGAGTTAACACTTTGGTAACCTTCCTCTTGGATCAATTGGTTCCTTCTCTCTCCACCATTAGAGCTTGAAGCTTGTTTCTTAGGGAATTTGAAGGCTAGATGTTCCACTTGGTTGCAATTGTAGCACCTCCCTGTGAAGACATTAGGACCACTCCCTAGTCCACCAAATCTACCCCTTCCATTGGGTCTCCTTCCTCCAAAACCTCCTCTAGAACCTGATTCTCCACTTTGTTCTTCTGAACTAGATTCCCCTTGACTTCTTTGGGAAATCACTTCCCCTACCTCTGAAATTTCTGCCTCCTCTTCCTCTATTTTGCTGCTCACCTTTCCTCTTCAACTTCTCTTCAGCCCTCAATGGCATTTCAAAGCATTTGTCCACTATTTTAGGGGTCAGTATACTGATTTCATCTTGTATACTAAACTTCAAACCATTTAGATACTTTGCCACTTTACCTTTTTCATCCTCCATATGTCCACAATGAAGAGATAACTTGTGAAACTCCTTAGAGTAGGTGGCCACATCCAAATCTCTTTGTTTGAGATTTTACATCTTCTTGTAGATCTGCACCTCATAGTCTAATGGAAGGAATTGAGACTTGATCCTCTCCAACATTCTACTCCATGAAGAGATCATACTCTTTCCACTCTTCACCCTCTCACCTTGGGTGTAATTCCACCATGTGAGGGCAGCACCTTTGAGTTTTGTTTTGGCAAACTTCACCCTCTTGTTCTCAGGTACTTCCTTGTATTCAAAGTAGTTATTTAAGGCCTCAATCCACTCCATAACTTCATCACTATTCATCTTGCCACTAAACATTGGAATCTCCATCCGAGCCTCTCAAGAATCTTTGCCAATTGCCTTGATGGATTCAAGGAAATGTTTCTGATCTGCATGTATCTCTGCCTCTTCTTGATTTTCTTCTTCTTCCTCCTCTTTTTCTTCCTCTCCATCAAAACCTTCATCTATCCTCTTCCCTATCCTTAGTTCCTTCAACTCAGCTTGGAGTGCTTCCTTGACTCCACTCTTAATCTTTTCTTCCATCTCTTTGAACTTCTTAACCACCTTAGTGGTCATCCCTTTTAGACACATGTTGCTAGCCTCTCCTTCACTCTCCTTTGCTGACATATACCAGCTCTTACACACAACCAACTGACATAACCTTTTATGGCTCTGATACCACTATGATGTAGAGGAACCTAGGACAATTGAGGAAGTGATAGTTTGAAAAGACTTTCTTTTGAACACTCAAGATTCTAACACATGGATTAACATGAAAAAGTGGTAAAAATAGTTAGTTTCCCTAAAACCATCATGTAAAGCCTTGTTTGGCACTCCATAGGACCCATCTAGACCATTGGCTAAGGCTTGACAAGTTTGGGTTTAGGACTTCCTTCACAAACCTATTAGGATCCTTGTAGCGCTCCAAATGGGAACAATCAGCAATAACTTTTGATTGAGACCTTGACTCCACAAGGCCAAACCAATTTTAGATACCCTTTTTGGAGATCTTTGACATATTCAAAACTAGGTATATGTTGTTTTGGAAAGAATGCCCTGAATAATTATTGTTCCTAGTAGCCTAGAGCCCCAATTAGCCCAAATTTACAAAGAAGCCCCTACCTCTGTCATTCACAAAACCCAAACAATTAATGGAACACTTAAGGCTCATGCCAAGACCAAGGATTTTGTGGGTTTTGGACACCTACAGTCGACTATACCTTCATAATGCATATTGGTTCCTTAAATGGCTTAATACATGAGGATATTGAGCCCTCCTCAACAAAATTCTGCATCTACCAACTCCCTCTTCTCTGCAAACACCCCAATCAACTGAATTTTTAAAGAACAATCCATCCCACTGGTCTTGTGGCACTGAGAGACAGTGGCATGGTCAGAATTCCATTATTTTAGCAAAACCCTAGATTAGGGTTTAACAAGACGGTTTCTAGAAAAAACTGTATACCTCCCTTCTACAATGATGACAACACACCAAACTAAATTCAAATGATAGATAATTCCATGCTCTATCCAATTAGGTCATAAGGAGATGAAGATAGTTCTATACCTATGCAGAGTACGGCCGGGAGTAGCATTTGAACTTAGAAAATGAAGGTTTCCAGCGACCAGTACAAGAAAACTTGATGTAATTCACTCCCTAATCAAGGTCAAGGCCTCAAAATAGATTCAAATGAAATTTAATTCATCATACTATCCATTCCAAGTGTTTGGAGGTCATGACATTTCCGTACTTGAAGATGGTACGGGTTGTTTTAACAGAAAATGTAGAAAAATGTAGAGAACAATAGAGAATTTGATTTTTATTGCTTGAAACTTCTTCAACACACTTACCACTGATCCATCAAGGGTGTCTTAACAAGTTTACATCTTTCTCCATTAGTTTGGGGTCGGTTGGCAATAGGAAACCACCCTTAAATTGTCCAAAACTGTTAATTAACATTGTGTTTACAATATGTATTAGGGTAGATTATAGTGTAGACAAAACTACTACCTCAAACCCCTCTAGGATCATATGATATTCCATAATTGGCCTTCTTATAATGAATGCAACATGTCTTTCCATTTTGAAACTCATGGAGGATCTACTAATTTGGACTTGAATGCCTACACCAACTACTTGGCATCAAGGCCTTACAAAATGACTTCAATGCAATTTCAAATGGTCATAAGACCTTATTACATTCTTGAAATGGTCTTCAAGACCTTATTGACATTCAAAGTAAAACTTGGAATAGGACTCTTGGCCCATTGGTGCCATGGGTGCTCCTACACCAAGAACTCTGAGCTCTCTGAAACTAGACATTCGCCTCGTGGTGGCTCATTTGCCTGGTTACTGGCCACACTATTGGCATCAGGTGCAGTGGACATCCAATTTTCTCTAATTGCACGGTTTTACAGACAAATCTTCCTCCTTGTTTCTTCACGCAGGATTCACCATTGGCATGTTAGCTCTCATGGCTCCTTTCAGCCTCCTAGTCTTCTTCACATGGTGAGATAGGCTGCAAACACCAAAAGTTATTTCTTCCTGAACACTTTTAGCACCTAAATCCTCCATGCTTAGCGGCAAACTTGAATCTTCAGTGCTCTGATACCATTTGAAACATGAGGCTGAGAAAACTATGTTTATTTGATGAAAAATGTAGATCCAACCCATAGATATATACTGTGGTGAAGTTGGTTGAAAACAACGGTTATGCCCAAGTAACATAACCAATGTAACAGATGTAGTTACGTACAAAAATAATGTAATATATTTTTCTAACAAGATCATCTTCCCGATCATTTTCTTCTCATTCATTGTCCTCATTGCCACTTTCTATACGTTGCTCTTGTATTTCTTCTTCTATTATTTCTACTTCTCTTATGGGTTGTGGTTCTTTGTTGGATTGAATAGGCTGACCCATTATGATGCCATCGTCATTGTCTCCCCCACTCATCACTGACTATTCAATCTAGCTAATGATTCAACTTGTCATTGACTAGTCACCAACTATTGGATTTGTCACCGATGACTCAATTTGTCATCAACTCCTCATCACCTTCCAACCTAACTCTAAATTAGCAATGGCACCAAATGTTTACTCACTAAGTGGTTTCTCAACCAAACATGGAGTAAACAGAAATATAAAGTAACAACTATAAAGCATAATGTTCATAATAGAATTGCACAGAATAAAGTATTATTTCCATTCATTGAATATATCAGTAGTACATCACAATATCACAATGTTGGGTCCTTGACTACAAAGTATTGAACCAATATATATCTGGCTAAAGCTGGTTGAGATACCAACCGTTAGCAATAATTACACGACTACCCAACTGTCAGGGTTAATTCCCGATAACACTTATAATAAACTAGCTGTGCACAAGTATTATTTAATTCAATATTATTTACTTGGCCAAATAAGACTACAGTTGACTACAACTCTAACTGACTATGGCTGACTACATATAGTGGACATATTTTGCATAAAATCTCCCTTTTGATGACTAAATTATCCCCTTTCTTTGTGAACTTACCCAATACATTTTATAAAATGTACAATAGGACTACAAGCTAAAGAAGTTGAAAAATAACATATCCATGCCACATAATATTAGACCTTAAAGGTATTTATTTCATCTAATGTAATATCAATTTTATTAATAAACTATGAATTTATCGAAGGACTCTTAATAATTTAGTTCCTATGGAAACTTAGATACCCTCTCAAGTTTGAAAAATCAGAGGGTCTTGGTTAATTGATGGGATTCATATATATTAACATTGCAAATGCCTTAACTGAAAATAGAGGGATGTATATTCTTTGATTACATCTAGCGTTATGACCTAAATAAAAAATTATTCCAAGTAAATGCTTTCATAATTGAATCAAATTAATAAAGGATGCATTTATTTATTCATTGGTATATCACTACATGTTGGATTGATAATAGAGGAGGGAGAACTTGATTACTAACATAATAGTGTATAAGAACATTAAGTATGATTGGGAGTGTGGATATTTTAAGGTCTTTTTAATATTTTACTACGAATCAACTATTAGTGTAGATATCTATTATTACTTGTTTAAGTAATTATGCATGTACCTAAATACACATGTCATAAGTCATCATAGGTGGCTTTATGAGCCGACTTGGAGAGTTTGTAAAAACTCTTCCAAGGTATGTGTTCATTTGGAGGAACAAAACAACCACCTTGAGTTGAGCACTCTTAGATTGACTTAAACTTTGTCTCTATATGTACAAGCTTATTTGACTATCAATCCACTTCAAATTGGTAATCAACTTTGGCTTATTGATTCTTGGTTTCTAATATCAACACATCGAGTGCCAACGATAGAAAAATTGGGTCCATCTTTGTGTATTTAAAGGCTTGTTCACTTGTAGATATTGTCAAAAGAATTGACTAAAATTTCATGATTCTCTAAAAATCTTCTCAATGATCCTTAATCTTAGCCAATAGTTTCATCCAAAATGATGTTGACCATCTATTGTATCATCAAATCAACATTCAGGACCATATTTGTATGCATTCATGACATCTTATAGGGACACCCACCTAAGCCTTGCAAATCTTAAGGTGTAAGAAAGAGGACCTTCTCTCATTGTTAGATTTGTTCATACAACCATTTTGATCATAGAAACTTATATAGCCTCTAAAATTGGTGAAAATCCATAGAGGATATAGTTCAATTATTTAATAAGCTTTTTAGGAAATATTGAAAATACTTAAGAATTATTGAGAATACTTAATCATTAATTTCATAAATCCCAAGTAGTTGATGCCATTTCTAGGGAAGAATTTGGAATTGTTTGGAACATGTCATACAATTTGTCTTTTAGAAAGAGCTAAATCATTTTAAATACTGGAAAATCTTTGCCATGCCTATTTGAATTTACCTTTCAAATGTCTATTCTTGAAAATTTAAGACACCCTTTGCATATCTAAAAAGAATTGATTGTTATCTTTGCATTAGACTTAAGAATTCATATAAAGATTCTTTGTTATGGTGCGTTTCAATGATTGTGTCTATAAATATATTGCTGAGAGACTATTAAATACACATCTAACTTTGTTAATCTTCATGAAGTTCTTTAAAAACTTGTTGCTGCTTTGATGATTTAAAAGATGTATCCTTAAAGGTGTTGAGACATGGACCATCTAGGACTCAAACCTAGGACCTTCTATTCGTTGCTGGAGTGCTCTACCACTGAGCTACTGGCCCCTCTTGGACTAGTCCATCATCAGTTCGGGTGTGGCTTATTTCCAACACCAACACCCCCCTTAAGCCACACCTCTTTGTTGGAAAGAGACATTGTGTGGCTTCATGAGTGTTGCCATTGATGGCAACAAAGTCTATCCCACACATCCGCAGCACATAGTATGCCTACATTTGAAGTCAGATTGAAGAGTGTTCTGGTCCGGTGAACAAGAACAGAGCATACAGCAAGGTCTGACGATTAGGTCCAGACCTCTCAAAAGGTGTGACTCAGCAAGTTACGGACTTAGACAACTCAAGAGGAGTATCATGACTACTATATTCCAGAGATTGAGCTTTCGGTGATGAATCATAGAAAAGATATGAACATTTGAGTGTTGGGTTCTAGACAGGCAGAGCAGACTGAGGAAGAACTGATCGGCAGAGTATCAGACTTCAATCTGGATGAGTAATTAATGTTGATCAAGCTATTTGAGGGATCATACATGGTTGGTTGACATGATTGATGACTTCTATGTCTATGTTTTTGATACGCATCACATATTAATCATGAAATCAGCTGACAGATTAGTGTTTTGTAAATATCTTGAGTATACCAGTTGCCGACTAGAAAGATGTTGAAATCCTTGGTGCGGATATATATACCAGATGGATTTTAGTATTAAGGTGTGTGTGTAGATATAGTTTGCGAGGAAAGGTGGAGATAAGTGTGGAAGCAACAATACAAATCTAGTATGTGACAAAATAACAACACTAAAGTAGAGGAAGAATGAAATGCATTAGATCAGTATATTGAGCCTAACCCCACTATACCTCATCATATATGGATGTTTCTCATCAGTTCAAACACCTGGTTACCTTCTATAAAATTTGTAGATAGTGAGTCTCTTGTAGGCAGTGTGCCTCTTGTGAGTAGTGTGCTCAGGCAGTGAGCCCTAATTCACAAGTGCCATTTTGTACTTCTTATTATTTTAACTTAGAATACAATCTTAGATTAGTCACCCCATGGTTTTTCCCTTAACATGGTTTTCCACGTTAAAATCCTTGTGTTATGTGTGTTGATTTCATTTTTACTCTCATGATTATATATGCTTAGTGTTTTGATGCTGCACAAATTATAAAAGGCAAAATAAAGTAAAATTATAAGACATAACTGATTCATCCCCCTCTCAGTTATCTACCTTATTTCCAACAATTGGTATCAGAGCTAAGTTCCTCTAAACAGAACCGAACAGCTTGAGGAAGATCTGGGAATCTCAATGGATATGTATGGTACGAAGGAACAACTTCAGTCTTCCCTAGATGATCTTGACCAATCTCACTTTGAAGTTAATAACTTGAGAGAAAGACTCAAACAAGTTGATGATTTCATAAATGAGCTAAAAGAAAAAATGAGTATCTTTGTGAAAAAGAGAAAGGAACTACTTGAAAAATTAGCAAGTCAAAGTGAAGCCAATGATACTAATGAAGATCTAAATGAGAAAAACAAGCTATCAAAAGAGGTCATCATGGTAAGGCATGAAATGGAATCAAGAGTTATGAGATTCACCCAAGAAATTGAAGAGAAAAGAAAAATTGAAGACAATCTAAAACAATCTGTCAAGGAGAAGTCAAAGGACTGCCACACAATGGATAGAATAATTAGGCATCTTGAATCTGATCTTGAAGAAGCTAGAGATAATGAATAACAACTTGAGAATCATATAGACACTCTTAAACAAGATCTTCAAACAACAAATGAATACAAAGAGAAATTGAAGATAAGGTCAGCTCAACCTGAAGTTCTTCTTGGAAGCCAAAAGAGGGTAGATGAGAAGCATGGCTTGGGATATGAGAAAGGTGAAAGCTCAAGATTTGGTCAAAAGAACTCTAGATCAAGAAATCCAAAAACCAGGCCTAGAAGACCTCTGATAAGGTAACCAAATGCTCAAAGTTATCCATCCTTCAATGGATACTTCTACAGTTGCAACAACTTCGGTCATAAAGAAACTTAGTGTAGAAGAAGAATGAATTAGACTAATTCATCCTTCTCCGGACAATGTTTCAACTACAAAAGGTATGGTCACAAATCTTATGAATGCAGAAATATGCAAATGACCAATTCATTCAATGGTAGATGCTTTGCATGCAATAGAATGGGACATATGGCTAATCAATGTAGATCAAGAGGATATCATTCAAATATGCAAAGAAATGTTGTTTCTACAATTGCAATAGATCCGATCATATTGTCAAATTCTGTAGAAGTAAGAAATAGGATAAAAAGGGTCTGGTGCATCATAATCAAAATCAAGATAAAGGAAAAGGCAAAGTGAATGTGGATGAAGTTCAAATGGAGATGAAAAAGATTTGGGTAAAGAAGAGTAAAGAAAATTTTGGGGATGGATCAACACCATAATTTGGTGTTGATATTCCTTCCAGACACTAAATAGATGAGCTTTGGTTTAGGGGGAGTCACAAAGAAAAATAAATTCCCCCAACCAGTCAATTAGTGCCTAAATTTGGCACATGGAATGTTTTGGATTAAAGGGTTCTCAGAGAAATATCTAAATAACCCTTAGTAAAAATATGAAAGATCCACAAGGAGTTTTGAAGAGTTTAATCAGCCAAGATTGATCTAGTTTGATAGCCATCTGGTAAAGCAGGATCTTCATAGACATATCTAGTATGATTCAAAATTGAAATATCTTGATCTGCAGATTCATGGCATGATTGGAGGAAAGAAGATACATTGTCAATTATCACTAAAAGTGATTCTAAGTGCATCTCAATGATTCAGAAAGATCTCTCTTAGAACAAGGCAACCAAATGACTTAAGTTGTGCATTTATTGCAAAAGGAAATTAGGATTTACGCAGAGATAAAAGGGTTGTCTCACTCATCATTTGCACATTTGCATTTGAGAAGAAGAAAGGAAGAGCTCTACATCAAGTTTTTACAACTTTGTCAAAGATCAACCACAGAATCTGATTCAACCAATGACCTGTTCTAGCTCTTATTGTGAAACCCTAAAAGCGTAAAAAGGTATTTCTATTTTTGAATATCTATCTCTGAATCTTTTGCAAAGATGGCTACTCCAATGGTTGTTAAGATCACTGATAGGTCGTGCCCTAAGTTCAGGAAACACCCCTACAAGTCCCTAGAAGTTGATCCCTTAGGTACTTTTTCTAGCATTTTGCATGGGGTTCTGCACGCAGAAGATGTTAGGGTGTACATCCACGCCAATATTGAGGAATTTGGAGAATCTAAGCTGATGGATATCTACCATAAACAATTAATAGATGAAACTTTTGAACTCAAACCCCAATACAAGGCCCTCCGAGATAAGCATTTTGGACATTGCATTCACTTTCCCTATTTTATAAAAGATGAATGGGTCTAGTATGTTCTTAGTAGAATACATGACAATTTCATGTGGTTGATGAAGCCCTTCAAGATAAGAAAAGAAACCATTAGGGTAGTAACTGGATTGCACTCATCTGGTGGGTTGCTTGCACTCAAATCTATCAAGAACTAGATAGTAAGTGAAGCTACCAGATCTAAGTTTGACAAAAGAGCCATGACAATAGAAGATATCATAGATCCGGATATCAAATTTGCCTCTATGATAATTGGTTATAAAATCTATCATTCCAGCAGGGAGAATTATGTGTCTGGAACTACAATTTATACAGCATATCAGATGCTAAAGGAAAATGTTGATTATGACCTATGTGATCTTCTTCTGAACCAACTGTTAGAAAACTTGCAGAAAATCAAGAAGGATAAGAAGAACTCATTCAAGTATGGTGGCTTAATACTATGTCTGTTCTTTTACTATATGAATGAGCTACCTGGATCAAGTGGTTGGGTATAGCAAAATGATAGACTAGTTGCCATACAAATCAGAGACTATATGTATGGGATTGGTGATGCTAAGGCTTAAAGTATAGCACTTTGGGGATACTTTAAAAACTTCCAAAGTTTTATGCAGGCTAGAGAAAGAATTCTTCAAACAATAGTTGAAAAATATAAGGATACAATATGCTTCATGGTAGACAATGATCAATGCCTAATGGAGGTAGTTGAGCCAAGAATAGTTTGAATTATGCCAATGGGATATGAGGTTGATGAGAAAATCTTGGAGCTGCATGTCCAACACTTGTTGAGTCAGCCTAAGGACCCTGAGGCAGAAAGGTTTGGAACCTTTGAAGAATTAAGTGTAAAGATACATGATGAGCTGAGACAACTGGAAATATAAAGGAAAGTCAGAAGGGAAGTAGAGGAAATTGCCAAAAGATTTGGCATATCAAAAGAGGAAGTTGATGCAAACAGAGAGAAAATGGAAAGAGTTGAGAAAGAGAAACAAGAAGTAGAAAAATAAAGTGTTCTGGTGCAAGCATCCTCCCGAACTAGATCTTCTAAGAGCTCAAGAGCCTCAAAACTAGAAGTCAAGACATCCAGAAAGGGAGAAAAGAGAATGAAAACAAAGGCCACAAGATCCTACATAAGCCAAAAGGATGATGAAGAAATAGAGTCTGATGAGGAAGTTAAGAAAATGAAGAAGAAGAAGAAAACATCTGGAGAATCCTTTGCTGGCAAAAACCAAGAAGAAGGGGCAGAAGAATTTGTTGAAAAACCCACTCTTTCTATTGATGATATCATCAAGGCAGTCACCGTGGATGGAAATCTGCAACCAGTAATAGAATTTTATGATGATTATAGTGATACTGAGAAAAGGATCTTGGAAGAAGCTACAGTCAGGTACCTAAACATTTATAACAAAGCATTCATTGAAATCATTTCTCTAATTCCCAAAAGTCTAGAGAAGGTACTTGAACTCAAAAAAGAGAATGCCAAGGAAAAGGACTTAGAGATCTGACATTAGATTGTTATTCAACTCTATCCTTCCATTACTCCAAAGCAAATGAACATGATCTTCAAGTACTGCAAGGATGAATTCTTGAGCAAAGCAAGAATGAACAAATTAATGCTTAGAGAGACTGATCAAGTAGCAAGAGAAATAGAAGACATCTTTCAGAATGCCTTCAAAAGATTCAATCTTCCTATCATAGAGGAAATAGATGAAAAACCTTCTACCACTCATTGAAATCATTTCTCTAATTTCCAAAATTCTAGAGAAGGTACTTGAACTCAGAAAAGAGAATGCCAAGGAAAAGGACTTATAGATCTGACATTACAATGCTATTCAGGTCTATCCTTCCATTACTCCAAAGCAAATGAACATGATCTTCAAGTACTGCAAGGATGAATTCCAGAGCAAAGAAAGAATGAACAAATTAATGCTTGGAGAGACTGATCATGTAGCAAGAGAAACAAAAGACATCCTCTAGAATGCCTTCAAAAGATTCAATCTTCCTATCATAGAGTAAATAGATGAAGAACATTCTTCAATGGATGTCAAAGGATTAGGTACATCAAAAGAATAATCTACTGAGAAAATTGTAGAAGGGTCAAAAGAGATGGATGAGGAGAAGACTATGGACTTGGATTCCTTTGTTCCGGAAGAGGAAGTTCATGACGAAGTTAACATCTCTCCTCCGGATGCCAGTGCAGATTAAGGAACTAAAGGAGAAGGAAGAAAAGAGGACAAAGTAAGTCAAGAAGAGGAGAAAAAGGGAAGAGAAGAAGAACAAACAGAGAAAATCTCTTATGACAGCTTTGAGATTCCAAAGGAAAAGAAGACTCAGTCTCCAGCAAGAGACACTGTATAGGCAGTGAAGAATTTATTGACCAAAGAGATGATGGAGATAGATGAACTGGAACTATTTCAAGGACCACTAAATTTTGATTCCCTCTCTCTGGTCCAGACAATGAAAATAGCATCTTTTGCCCAAGCTAAAGCAAAAGAAAAGATTCTAAAATCTCACATGGAAGACTGTGAGCTGATAGAGATTGCATCCAGGATACTGGAGAAGATCATGCCATCCTTCCAAAAGAATCCTTTAGCCTCTTCATCTAGTAATTTGAAATCTCTGGTTAACTCTATTAGCACCCATTTTGATTCTCTAGAGAAATCAGCAGAAGAGAAAGTCTGGAAAGAGTTTTTGGGAAAGAGATTCACTGAAGTACATGGACTCATAGCTAATAATAGGAGGACCCTAGATATTGGAATAAAGAGCCTAGAAAATGCTCTTAAAGATGGTGGAGAAATGTACAAATTTTGTCTATCCTGGTCTAAAGTGACTGAGGATATTGAAAAGAAGGTGAAAGAACAAGAAGGTAAACTGTCAAGTTTATCTCAGAATTTTGATCCCCTCACCACATCCATAATGAATCAAGAGTGCTAGGTTATTACCATTATAAATGAAATAAAGAGGCTTAGAAAGGAGAGGAAGAATAAAATAAGAAGGATGAGTGAACTTAGAGGGATAATTATCCTTAAGTTAGAGGCAATGCATGAGGCCTTAACTGATGCTCAGACCACAGCCTGAACCAGTGATCTGGTAGACTTAAGAAGGGCAAAAGCTTATGCATTTTTGTTGAGTGATCACATCTCAATTTTGGACAGGATGAAGCAGAGTTGGGCAACATAATTTGTACAGTTGAAGACCACTTTTGTAGATATACTGAAGTATATGTAAGTATAACATGTATATATACTTATGCAGCTATGTGTAGGTTGATTTTTGCAAATTTTGGTGTGTGGATTCCACCCTTTGCCATTGATGTCAAAGGGGGAGTGAGGAGTAATAAAAAATGTGGAATCCAGCTAAGGGGGAGCTCTGGTAAAATAGTGCATAAGCTAGAGCATCAACCAAGGGGGAGTTTCCTGCGACACTTAGTCATTTTTTACTAAGTGTTTCCATCAATGCCAAAGGGGGATATTGTTGGCAAGAGACACTGTGTGGCTTCATGAGTGTTGTCATTGATGGCAACAAAGTCTATCCCACACATCCGTAACACATAGTATGCCAATATCAGAAGTCAGATTGAAGAGTGTTCTGGTCTGGTGAAAAATAACAGAGCATGCAGTAAGGTCTAACAATCAGGTCCGGATCTCTCAGAAGGTGTAACTCAGCAAGTTGCAGACTTAGACAAGTCAAGAGGAGTATCATGACTACTATATTCCATAGATTGATCCTCTAGTGATGAATCATGGAAAAGATATGAGCATCTAAGTGTTGGGTTCTAGACAGGCAGAGCAGACTGAGGAAGAACTGATTGACAGAGTATCAAACTTTAATCCAGATGAGTAATTAATGTTGACCAAGCTATTTGAAGGATCATACATGGTTGGCCAACATCATTGATAACTTATATGTCTATATTTTTTATACGTATCACATATTAAGCATGGAATCAGCCAACAGATTAGTGTTCTATAAATATCTTGAGTATACTGGCTACTGACTAAAAAGATGTTGAAATCCTTGGTGTGGATATATATACCTTATGGATTTCAATATGAAGGTCTGTGTGTAGATATATTTTGTGAGGAAAGGCATAGATAAGTGTGGAAGTAGCAATACAATTCTGGTATGTGACAGAACAATAGCACTAAAGCAGAGGAAGAATGAAGTGCATTAGATCAGTATATTGAGCCTAACTGGAACTGAACCTCAGCATATATGGATGCCTCACATCAATTCAAACACCTGGTTACCTTCTATGAACTTTACAGATAGTGAGTCTCTTGTAGGCAGTGTGCCTCTTGTGAGTAGTGTGCTCAGGCTGTGAGCCCTAATTGGCAAGTGCCATTTTGTACTTCTTATTCTATTAATAGAGAATACAATCTTGGGTTAGTCACCCCATGGTTTTTCCCTTAATAGGGTTTTCCACATTCAAATCCTTGTGTTATGTGTGTTGATTTCATTTCTTCTCTCATGATTAGATATGCTTATGTGTTTTGATGCTAGACAAATTATAAAAGGAAAAATAAAGTAAAGTTATAAGAGATAACTGATTCACCCCCCTCTTAGTTATCTACCTTGTTTTCAACACTCTTGTGTGCTTGGGGTTCCTAGCCTGGGTCTAGCTATGATACCATGTTAGTTTTCAGGATCAGAAATGTAAGCAATTAGAAAATGCAACACATAAGATAATAAACACAGCAGGTACCCTGGGAAAACCCTCCTACTCAAGGGAGAAAAACCTAGCAAATATATCTCTTATATATTGAAGGAATAAGAGCAGAAATATGCTTACAACTTAGGCCCAACACAAGGCCAAATTTGATACAATGAATAATAGCACCTCTCCCAGATGCAAAGATTCAAATGAATATGCCTCTCATTGAAATCTGCTCTGCTGCTAAAGGAATGATTGAACTTCTGCTAGAGGTGTAAATGAAGTGATTGAATTGGAGTATCTATACAAATCAAGGTGACTCTTCATATGCGTCAGCATCTCTTCATATGCTTTGGTGTCTCTTCATATGTGACTTTTCATTATTTAGATTTGGGAGAAGGATATCTCCCGCCGCTAAAACATCAACACTCCCTCATAGCTAGGGAGGTATCCTTCCAGATATCCATGTCATGGAGTCTCTCAACATGACACCCACAAGGGGTACACCCATTAGTGAGAATAATTTATCACGGAATCACTCAATGTGATATCGTCATGGAGTCACTCAACATGATGTTCACCATGGCTACTCCCATTTGTGGAAACGAACATGTGCACAAGTGCCCATCACGAAGTCACTCAATGTGATGTCATCATGGAGTCTCTCAACATGACGTCCACCATGGCTACTCCCAGAGGGTGGATAACACAAGTACAAGAGAATCATCATGGAGTCTCTCAACGTGATGTCCACAATGGCTACTCCCATTAGTGGAAAAAATACATTGTCATGGAGTCACTCAACATGACATCCACCATGGCTACTCCCAGAGGGTGGAAAGAACCACATCTCCATCTCAGAGATGGACAAGGGCTTAAACCTCATATTTCTCCATCACAGAGAAATATACACTACAAGGGCTTTCACCTCATACTTCTCCATCATAGAGAAATATACACTACAAGGGCTTTCACCTCATACTTCTCCATCACAGAGAAATATACATTGCAAGGGCTTTCACCTCATATTTCTCCGTCAGAGAGAAATATACATTGCAACAAAGCTTCATGATGATGTGACTCCCTCTGAAGCTCAAGTACTTGCATCAACCTTCTGACCTCCTCATCCAAGATTGCCTGCAATGCTTGCATTAGAGGAACAGTTTTCAACACACGCCTTCGGCACTACTGACTTGTGAGAGTTTAGGACTATCCTCCTTGATCTCATCCAACATCACCCTATTCTAAATATGTTTGTAGAGCTACCAATGTTAAATTTAGATTGACAGTCTTGTTCAATTTTGTTCTCAGCGACTAAAGAGGTCTTCCAAGCACTGCAACCTTCACTTCTTCTTAGTGAGTCACATAACTCCCTCTTGATCCTTGCCTCAGAGATTGCAAAGAAATCCTCTAGAAGTGAACTCCCCTCCATTGACTGTTCTCAGAGTCTTAGTCCTTTTCTCAGACTTCCTCTCAACTCGTGCCTTGAATTCTCAGAATTTAACTCCCTCTAAATGTCATTTCCTCCTCTTCGAAGTATTTGATCGCAGTGACAATCTGTAAGGATTCTCCATTATTTAGTGTCTTCATCTTTCTCAATCTGCTTTATGGATGAAAATTCCTCATCCAAGGCTGACCCAACCTTGTGCCCTCGAGAGATGTTTCCAGTGAAGTTATGTGCCACCAACTCAGTCCCATGGAGGCAAGCTATGACTCCATGATTGTTCATTTCTCCAGCCAGCATGCCTTCCTCACAAGATGCCTCAAGATCTTCCTCCATTTGAATTCCTTATGCAATCTCTCATCATCCTTTTGCTCTGAAATACGTCCTGGAAGCATTTTAGAGAGATTACTAATAGTTCATAGAATCAAACTACCACAAAGAGAAATATTCAGTCCAATGCTAGAAGCATACTATTACCAATGTTAGTGCATGAATTGACTACATCATTATTCAAAGGTACACACATAAAATACTTATCTCTTTATTGTGATGCTCTTTTCACTTCATCTTCATCCGCTACCTTTGCTGCATTTGTCCACCTATTGGCTGCAACATATACGTTTGACAACAACACATAATTTTTCCCTGTAATTTATTTCCAATTGCTTCCAATGTCTTCTTCTAAACCATGCATACAAGCAAGAATTTTTTTTTTAAAGATCAGTTGTTGGTGTCACCAATACACAAAAATTCTTCCCAACCACAGTCATTACACCCATTGTGTTCTCAGGATTTGATAGTTGTGTTGTGTTGAAACAACAAAGCATTTTCAGAGAAAATGGGGTGGAATACCACAAGAAGCCCTTCCCCAGACTTATCCTACACAATGTATTGTAGACAAGTAGTAGTGAGAACGAGTCCTCTTCCATTTGCCTTGTGCGGCGGCCAAAATGAAGTAATCCAGCCCTACTAGGAGAGGGTGACCTTCTGTGTCTAACAAAATGTCATTGTCGTTCTCTCCACTCAATGGCTCTGTCATTGAAGTACCCAAAGACAAGAGGATCACCAATGAATGGCCATTGTGAATGTGGCTTCTAACAAATTTATCTTCGCAACTATTTCAGAAATACTCTTTTTATTGTAAGCCTACAATTTGTGAGTTTTGCCTAGGCATTTCATTAGCCAAGAAATTTCACAAAGAGTTCTCATACCTTCTCTATCATTCAAGTTGCACCCATTTCTTTAGGATTGTGTCAAACAACTCACATGCTTTGTTGATGCTTCACTGGCATGGCGTTTTAAATATTTCACATACTTATCTTTCTTTGGCTTTGAATAACTTGTCAGTCGTAATCCCACAAAGAACATATTTTCAATCTATAAGAAGAATGACATCCATCTTGCGCAAGACCATGTGAAGGCATGCATCAGAGACTTTTGTGTCCTCTGAAAAAGTCAGTGCCCTTGACAATCTCAGCCTCCTAACAATCCTCTCACCTTGTGGATATTGCTGTATGAGTTATCTGCAATACATCTATGTAGGCTACAATGAATCCATCTTTATCAACAATTGGAAGATGCAAAAGATTTCACATCATTAAAAATCTGATCGATTTGCTTCTTCAAAGTGGTAGCCCGAGTAACTAAAGGTTTTATTTGTGCATCTTTGTTCTTGTACAAATTTTATTCTCCTCCAAAGGTGGACTGGCGACTCCATTAAATAACCTAGAAAGAAATTGCAAAATAGTTGGGAGAAGATCGGTCTTCAAAAATAATCCAACTTGAAGCTAACCCTCGAGTTGGAACGAAGAGCAAATACAGCATAACGATGAGTACTTACACATAGTACGCTGTAAATCGAACGATTGCCACTTAGCTTGCGAATAACGAAGCCGACAAAGTTAAAAGAATAACGTACAAAATCTGAAGCGATGAGATAAGTTTCGTTACGTACAGCAAGTTGCAAACAGTTCTGTTGTCGAGAATGTGCGGACAACCCTTTATAAGCAATCGCAGCCACATTGGGTGCAGTTTTGCTTTTTCCACGACAATAACAGCATAACACCCGGAATAATGTAAGGACAATGATTCAAATACAGAAGTTTACAATGAAACTGAAACCATCGAAAGAGCTCAAAACATTTAAAAGTCTGCATAAAACGTGAAACATTTTTATTGTAATAGGTGTATATCGTTAGTTGAGTTATTTTTGGTTACTATCTTATGAAGGATTTAGCATGTTTGGGGCAATCTTGATAATAAGATTTACTAAGTGTAGAACGAAGATTAGATAGACAGAATCAATGATATAGTGTCGTGTAGTCGACATTATGTTTAGGAGTTGAATTATTTATTTACTCTAGTTGCATTTAGCTGGGCTTAAACAACACATACTAAGCTTTGAGTTGCTTAGGTGGCTGGTGGGCCCTTTTTCTTATTCTGTTTTGTTAATGTGTTAATAAGAGAAGGAGCCCACCAGCCACCTAAGCAAGTCAAAGCTTAGTGTGTGCTGTTTAAGCCCAGCCATTACATTTGATGTATGATGCTAATACTAGTGAATAGTATCATTTTGGCTTAAAACGAATTCTTGGTTTTTGTGAATATTTGTCATGCTGGTTGGAACATGGAAAACATAGCAAATGTTTGGTTCATTCCATTTTTAAACAGCACTTGTATAGAGGTTGTTATACCTTGGTTGGTGATGAGCTTGCGATAAGCTCATTTTGGCCTAGCCCTCCATTTGTCTTGGTTTGCATGACCTTGTCTCTTGCCTTATAAAGTTGGAACATAGTGTTTAGGGTTATTCATGTTTGCAGGCATGTCAAGGATCCCTTGGTAAGCTCAAAAATCAAATCTGAAATTCATGTTTGTAGGCATGTCAAGGATCCCTTAGTTAGCCCGACAATCAAATTTGGAACCTTCGGGACCTTAAGATTCAAAAACTGGGTTGCTTGCTCTAGTAGGTCACTATTTTACTTTGGATGACATGCCCTGGAATAAGGGGTGATTTGGGGCTCACTTATTTTACCAGGGGCAACCCTAGGGGTGACCTAGACTAGTGAAAGGGGCAATTTAGACTAATGAAAGCGGCGACCCTTAGACAATGGGCATTTCCTAAATTCTTTTGGGAAAACTTTCTAAGTTAAAGTTGATCTTACATATGTCTGGCTTTCCTTCCTACCATCTCATTTTCTAGATGTATGAGTTACTTTTTAATTTACTCACTCCTTTGTGTTGGTATGTATGCCTTTGTGTGAAAGAAACTAGTCAACATTTTAATTGGTTGAGATCTTGGATCTCTCAATTGACCTACCTCTTGTGTAGGTAATCCCAGTGTTTAAATGTCACTCCCACATCATTTTGTATGTTGGTTGTGTCATCTTGGGATGTGTAATGAAGCAGTGTGTCGCTATCATTATAATCCTTATGTTCATGAGAGAATGAGATTGTGGAGTAGAGTCTAATTTCCAATGTTGGAGGAAACTATATCCTCTTGTAGGGCCATTATGGTGAAGTTGCCACACAACATGGTTAAGGATTCTACTTTGGTTTCCATTCTTCACGTGCATTGGTATATCATACTTTGAGTGTCCTTGTAGTTTTTCATGCAATCTCGAGTGTGTAGATGTGTAATGTGGCTTATTGATGTCACATTTAGATCATAAAAAAATGTTTATCTATCATTTGACCACTCATGTCTTGGGAATAAACTTCAAGCATCACATTTGGTATTAGAGCTCATGTTAGAACACTAGGAGCTCTAGATTATGTTGTGTTTGTGTGTGGGTCTTGTGAATGTTTAGTGGAGCTTTCATGTGTCCTCGCTACCTAATTACTAGAGAACCCTTGAGTCAAATTATGATGGCTCTGCTAGAGAGCAATTTCCTTAGATGATAGCTAAATAAGGATTTTATATCTTAGATGACCTGAGGTAAGTGCTTTAACATATATCACCTCATTTGGTATAGTCACACCTAGTGGGGTGTCATCCAATTGGTGGATGTAGTGATGTTGTGACCATGTAATGGCCTTTGTTGATGGTGTCCCTCTGCCATCTAGGGTTTTGTAGTAAGTGCAAAGGAGTACGCCTCATAAGGGATCCGAGGGGGTTGACCATAGAGCTTCCAACGGTGATCTTAGTCCTCATGGTTAGTTGGAGTTGTTTCTCAACCTTAGTAGGTACTTCCAAAAGGTATGCCTAGTGTTAGTTTTCTCATATTGAGTAAAAAAGACATGTTAGAGGGATTTTAGATATCATTAGCTAGCTAGAGGTGGTCAAGCCATCCCCATTGACATGAGCAACTAGTAGTTGGGTAGATCACAATCTATGTAGCCTTGGATTGTTGGACCATGGTCTATTTGTAGTCAAATTAAACTTATTGTTCAATTCTATCAAAACAATCCATCAAAAATTGGTGGTCAAGATAGAACTACATTTCACCCATTTGTGCACAAGTAATAGTCAATTGGTATTTGTGGATATATTGCTATTTTTTTATTATATGTGGCTACTTGTGTTTTGGATAATGTTACTATCTTTGCAATGCTTGGAGAAAGTATTTACCCTATAACATAGTTTTACTATTTAGATAAAATCATAATTAATTGATTAATATTAAATATATGTTTTATTAACTAAACTATCACATAGGATTAGCATTATATTTATTTCTTTGTTAAATGATATGGACCATGCAAAATTTATACCCTTTCACAGATCAAGATTTTGATAAAAGGTTAGTGAATTTAATGGGCCATCATATTTCATTTTGAATTCGCATTAATTCAATTTATGAAATGAAGGTAAAAAAAACATTGAAATTGAAACTAAAATTATAAAATTAACATTGCAAATCATATAGAATGCTAAAATATTTTAATGAACATTCATGCCCTCATGGCTAGACCTTTTAGCTACTCAGAGAAAAAAATTGGCTTTGCGTCAATGGAAGAAATGTAAAGATTGTTAGTGTGATGGCTCTTATTTTCCAAAATAAGGAAAGACAAAGGCCTTAAAGCACAACTCTCTATTGGCTAATACCTCTATGTCCCTTTGTTTTCCTTGCAACCAAATAAGACACTTTGTGATTTGATATCCATATTTAATATCTTTGAAAGACTTATAAATATGTGAGATTTTTAAACGACCTCACATGACCAAATGGAATCTATTCTAAATTTTTTGTTGGGCATTGTAGTGGATTTTCCACTACAGGTGTCTAATATTTATTTAGCCTTACTTTTATATATGTTGTTTACATACTTATAATCTTTTATTCTTTAAAAAAAATATTGTATTTAATCTATTGTGGGTGGCATTTAGATTATATTAGCTTCCCCATGTTCCCTTTGATTTGTCAGTTCATAGATTTCATGGACAATGGTTTATGAGGCTTCCAATGAAAGAGTCAAGTAGAAAAGTGTTAGACCCTTGCCAAAGTTGTCCCAAGTTTCAAGTGGGACCTGTGAGACCTTCAAGAAAAAAGGAAGATAGTGTGCTAAACCATGTGGTGTCACTGTAGGAGTTTATAAAAGATTAAGAGATGTTAACATCATGCTTCTCCATGCACAGTCTAATTTACTAACTTGTGAATTTCATCTAATAGCCCACCTAGCCATATGGTTGCAAATGGTTGAGTAAATATAAATACCCCTCAATAGAGCTAATTAATTCTAGATCCTTTTATCATGATGCATGATTCAAAGATAGTACAATTAGAATTAATAATAACAATGATAAATATCTACTTCTATTCAATTCCCAGATTCCCTAGAATCAAATATCCTACTCACCAAAGATTGCTACTATAATTCATAGGTGGTACGAGACATTATTGTGGCCCCTCAAATGTACCAAGAGATCATTCACAACAAATGAATTAAAGAAGTCACAACCTCCATCAAGGATGGTGGACATCATGATAATTGATTTTAATGTCCTTAAGGTAGATATTTTGAGAGGATGATGAATCAACACTTAGATCTTAATTGATTCCTTTTTGAAAAGAGAATATTTTGTAGCTGGGCCTATTGGCCTAATGTATTAGCTTCTCTTTTTTCATGTTTAGAAC
The DNA here is from genome assembly GCA_027924645.1 of Cunninghamia lanceolata. Classification (NCBI taxonomy): domain Eukaryota; kingdom Viridiplantae; phylum Streptophyta; class Pinopsida; order Cupressales; family Cupressaceae; genus Cunninghamia; species Cunninghamia lanceolata. The sequence goes on along the minus strand of BSBN01000130.1, from coordinate 10,281,886 downwards.
TAGATGACCTTTGTATATATTTTATTGTGAGAAACTATTTCCTATCATTATGGTCTTAAATAGAAATAACGTAATCATCAGTTTATGAGATTGTTATTCCACAAATTCTGACTTGTCACTATTCTACATGAAATATTGTGGTTACTATTATGTTGTAAATTGTGCTCGTTGGTTGTGCAATCACAATTTCACTATGTTTAGCACCTCCCTTTAGTGATTCCAAGCCTAATCCATTTTTAAGGTCTACCCTAAAGCCGTGATTTGGCCCTGATTTCATTGGAATGTCACAATTCTGGTTAAATTTTGGTCGTGACCCAAAAACTAATTGTAAATTTGGAGTAACTAGCTCTATATAAAATGTGGTCTTATGACTTAATTTTACCAAAGAGCCTAGGGCTCTTAGAGCCTTGGTCCCTCCCATGTTTTTAAGGAGGCAAATTAAGTCCACAAGTTAGCTTTTGAGTTGGTTAAGCTTGCCCTAGACTCAAATTTGGTTTTTGGTGTGTGTTGTCAGCTATTTAATTTGAATTATTCATTTCTAGCACCTTGTATATAAACAAGTGACCTGTTCATTTGAAACTAGATGTGATCTGCATTTGATATTGGAATACAATCTCTCTATGCACTATTATACTCTTGAATTATTGCAGGTTACCATTGATCAAGTTGAAAGGACTTTTCTCTCTTGGAAGGATTTGTGAAGGCTAGGAAGTGAGATCTTGAGTCTATCTCATCATTCCTAGGTTGATGCACTTTGCATGATTGGGAGAAGTGATGGAACCACCAACTAGAGCTTGGCTTGAGTACCCTCCTAGGGTATGGTTGCATTACCTTCTATGAATCCTCATCCTTGAGGTGATGTTATATGTTTCCTTGAGTGGAAGATCTATTTTATCATCCTATCATATTTTATTGTCATCTAGGGTTAGTGTTTGATATATTTAATTAGATCTAGCATGTTACTACTCACACTTAGGGTTTCTAAGAACACACAACATCTTTTTCTAATCTTAGCTATCCGTGAGGTAGGAACAATGAAACAAGGGCTTTACTGATGCAAGCTCCTATATAGACACAACACTTTTTACCTTGTTTTTTGTTTGCAGGTTGATTTTATAGGTTTCAAAAGACACCAAATGGAGAGAAGATTGATTTTACAGTTACAGATTGGGTGAAGTTCTATGTTTTTGGAAAACCCTCATTATGGTCTAGGGCACCCAGCACCGTGGTGGCTTCTAATTTTTAGGCCCAGGTTCTTATCCTCCTCTGTCTCCTGATCTCTACTATCCTTCAAAATCTCTATTTCTGTTTCTGAAAGTTATTTATTGGTTAATGTTCCTCAATTACAGTTTTAGGTATTGCCCTAGTTTGGTTGGTTGAATTTGGTTAACACTCCTTTATACAATAGAGGGACATAACACATGTAGTTTGGCTCTCCTTCAAATGTAGAAGCCAAATTTAGTTCATGTTCCAATGTTGATAGAAGAGGGTTTTACCTAGTCAAACCTTTTAGGCTAAGTCTCCATTTTCCATCAAATATTTTTGTGAACCTGATGCATCTTACACTCATACATGCTTCTTCATTTAATTAAAATTTATTTTCTATCATAGATCTAATCAGGATTGACTATATTCATCATTCACATACTTGCATACATTGCATTTTGCATTTGATCCATTATTAAGCTTACAAAAAACTTTCCATTCCATGAAAATCTAGCTGGTCTTGAACCTAGCATTTGTAGATTAGTGTCTTGTTTTAGATCTTAATTTGTTGTTTAATTTATTTCATTTTCTTTACCTTATCATTCTTTGTGTTTATAGCATTCTTGCATCTTGACATTGGACATTAGAAAATCAAGCATTTGATTTAGGTTTTCAAAAAAAAAAAATTGTCACATTGTCTATATTTCACAAATTTAGATCATCATAGAATGATAGAAATTTCTGATTTTATGCATTAGATATGATTACTATTAAGTTTAGTAATAATTTCTCAATTATGCATCTTGTGTTCATGTATATACATTGATTAGTGTTATAAAAAATCTCATTTGTTGATAATTTTTAGTTTGGAAATTGTAAAATCTTGATTATGTGTTAGCTATTCATTGGATAACATAATTAAGGCATTTCTGTTCATAACTTAGTTATATCATTTTTTAACTTAAACAAACTTCATTTCATTCTTCTCCTTTATATCATTTGCATAAGGCTTGAATAAGTAGAGCATGCGACAATGTCAGACTTCTTTCTTCAACACTTTGATGCATTTGATGAGGCATTTTGTAGTGATGATTTTGACATGTTGGATAAAGCCCAGATGACTTCATCTCTATAGAACTATCCTCTATGAAACCTAAACTATCTTTATTACAATGATTCATAAAGACAATTTATGTTTTTGATTCCCAAAAAGAACCAGAGAAACCCAAAATTCTTGTGTGTCTTTGTAATGATGCTTATCAATCACAATCTAAACCAATTCTCACAATATGAGGTACTCTAAAAACTTGTAGACCTCCTAGCTACATATTAAACTATGCAATTTAATAAATCACTAAAAACAATCAACACAACTAAAATGTATCGCAACAAACCATTCATCATAAGGTTGATCACACATATAACACTATAAATAGTAAACAAAAGAAACAAATAAAATTTGTTCCATCTTCTTTTCCACCTTCTTAGCCTATTCATCCTCAAGCATCTCGTATTCCTCCACATACTAGTAGCGATTATGATCATGTTGAGTAGCTTCACGCTACTCCTTCAAATATCTCTCGATGGGAATCGATACAAACATTTCCTACATACCACAGAATGCTCCAAGAAGATTTAAAAAAGGTGATTGTTCCACTTGTTGTTAAGCCGAATGATGCAACATCCCTATTAGATTGTATGCAAGTGACAAAAATGGACATAAATTTTCAACAACATGAATTACCTCCCATAGAAATTCAAAACCAATATGAGCCTCTTATGATATTCATCATCATTAATAAGATGAGGGTTAGATGTACTATGATTGATGGTGGATTAGCTCTCAATGTTTATGGCATAGACTCAAGTTACATAAAATAAATGTTGATACATCTCTTATTAAACTAGATAAGCTCAACATTCATGGCTTTGATAACATTGGTAGACAATCATTGGGTACTATCACCTTACTTGTTAAGACTAGCCCTATGACATTGCCTACCCTTATCCATATCGTGCCTAAATCTCTTTCATACTATCTTCTTCTTGGTAGACCCTAGATTCATGTCATGGGGTTTGTCTTGTCTACCCTTCATCAATCAATCAAGTTTTTTTATGACAATAAACTACAAATAATTGAAGTTGATCCAATTTTAGAAAGTTGTCTACAAACTAAAGCTAAAAATCAACAATATTTCAAACTTCTTACTCTAATTTCTCCTCATTCTAAAATTAAATAATCTCCCCGCATGGATGTTATTGTAGAAGAACCTAATTTACCTTTGAATACATTTTTTGGTGATGATTAGGGTTTGTTAGACTTTACACCTACCTTTGTGGTTGAATATAAAGTCTCACCTTCAAAGCCAGAAAATTCTAAGGTTGCTTGAATTTCTTCTCCAAGTTCTACTCATGAGAAGCCTAAGATCTCTTTCAAAAGCAATGATGAAAACAATTACTCTTATACTACGGAATATGAGACCTATGAGGCACCTCCTTCCTCTTCATAAATGGTATCTATCTATGGTCATGGTTTTCAAATTCTTTCTCAATACTTATACAAGGACAATGGTTGTGGTATAAAGAAACAAGGTATTAAACTCCCCTAAGAGGCTAATCCACATTACTCTTTGTATGGTCTCGGGTACCATCCTTTATAGCCCACTAAAGCCACTCATTGTCCTAATCTAAATGTAAATACATTTTCATCATCTACAGATAACAATTACTCTTATACTACGGAATATGAGACCTATGAGGCACCTCCTTCCTCTTCAGAAATGGTATCTATCTATGGTCATGGTTTTCAAATTCTTTCTCAATACTTATACAAGGACAATGGTTGTGGTATAAAGAAACAAGGTATTAAACTCCCGTAAGAGGCTAATCCACATTACTCTTTGTATGGTCTCGGGTACCATCCTTTATAGCCCACTAAAGCCACTCATTGTCCTAATCTAAATGTAAATACATTTTCATCATCTACAGATCATATTTCGACACTTAATTGGGTATATCTAGAATTAATCGACACAAGTTGTGATTCTAGAAAAAATCCCTTGCATAGTTTTCTAATGGATGAAGCTTTGAGTAAATTCCTATGATCTTATGATCATTTTCCTCGTTACCATCATGATCGTGGTTTTCCTGATTATTTAAATGTGGAAGCATACTTTGGGAAAGACACTTGTTTATTTGGTGATACCTTGGCCTCTCAAGAAGAACCTAAGGAATCCCTTCATCCTCCTGATGTCCTAGACTGCAGTACTCTCCTCAATGGAAAAACTGTCAATGTCTTGATAGACAAGGATGATCTTGAAAAAATTATCCCTATTGGCAATTGTCTAAATCTTGAATAAAAACAAGAACTTCTCTTTTACATGATTATCTTGACCTCTTTTCTTGACATACTCTAGCATGCCCAACATTGAGCCTATGGTGGTAACACATAATATCATCATTCATCTTGATGCTAAATCTATAAAACAAAAGATTTACAAGATGAATCCTAAGGTTGCATTATTAGTCAAATCTGTGACAGAGAAGCTTTTACAAGAAGGCTTTCTCTACTCTATTGACTATTCACCTTGGATCTTGAATATTGTGGTTATGTCTAAAACCAGAAACTATATTCAAATTTGTAATGATTTTTGAGATTAAATAAAGCATATTTATTAGATAATTTTTCTCTTCCTAATACTGATATGATTGTTGATTCCACTATAGGCCATTCCTTACTTTCATTTATGGATGGTTTCTTTGATTATAATCAAATATTCATCAATCCTCAAGATCAATATAAAACATCATTTATAATTCCTTGGGGAATATTTTGTTGGGTTGTCATGCCATTTAGATTAAAGAACACTAGTGTGGCTTATCAACATGCCATGACACTCATCTTTTATGATTTCATCCATAACATTTTAGAGGATTATGTCGATGACATTCTGGCTAAGTCTATTTTGTACCAGGATCATGTTAAAATTCTCTGTCAAATCTTTGAGCATATATGTAAATACATGTGACAGAATCCTCATAAATGTATCTTTGGCATTGATATGGTAATCTATTGTGATTCATTGTTTCACATCATGGTATTGAGGTGGATACAAAAAATATTGATGCTATTGTCAATATGCCACCTCCTAAAAACATTTCACAACTTCATAGTTTACAAGGGAAGATACAAGCCATTTGTTAATGTGTCTCACAACTTGTGGATAGGACTCACCCTTTCATAGAACTACTGAAGAAAGAATCTAACATTAATTGGGATAAGAATTACAAGAAAGATTTTGATGATCTAAAAATTTACTTAGGTAATCCTCTTATATTACAACCTATTGTCTTTGGATGACCCTTTATCCTCTACACATCTACATCTACCAATGCTCTCATGGCATTATTGGCACAACATGATGACGATGGCTAGGAGCACATTGTATATTACATTAGTTGAATCTTTCTCAATTATGAAGTGTGATATTCTATGATAGAAAAGCAGTGCCTCGCTCTTATTTTTGCAACACAAAAATTGAGATATTATCTCTTAAATGCTGAAATTAATGTGATTGTAAAATTTGAACCTTTGAAATATCTCTTTGCTAAAAGAAAATCTTTTAGGACATTTAGTAAAGTGAGTTATGTTTTTAACAAAATTTGATCTTAAATTTGTCTCTCAAGAAGCAATTAAGGGTCAAGCATTGACTGACCACTTAGTTGAAGCTCCTTTACCATTCTCTATGCTGAATCAATAATCATTCCCTAATGATCAAATCCTTTCGTTGGATGTTGATGACAAGTGGAAGTTATTCTTTGATGGTTCAAGATGTCAAACTAGCACTGGTGATGGTATTATACTAGCACCACTGTTAGGAAAGTTGATTCCTCTATCTTATCACCTCAACTTTCTATGTACCAACAACATTGTAGAGTACGAATCCCTTATTGTTGGCTTGTGTGTCACTTTGTCTCTCAACATTAAACACATTTGTATATTTGGTGATTCTCAATTGATCATAAGACAAGTCACTAGATCTTATCAAGCAAAGCAAGATAAGTTATCATAGTACCGTGACATGACCTCGTCGTTACTAAAAAATTTCTCATCATTTACAATCGATACAATTCCACGAAATGATAATTGAGATGTTGATGCAATGGCAATTGTTGCTTCCCTTATATCCCTTGATGATTCTTCAGTGAATTATATTTTTATGATTCATAATCTCAAAACACCTTCAATAACTTGAATATCCAATATTGCCTTTGTGATAACATTATTGCCTTTGTGATAACATAGATTTAGATGAATGGTACTACCATATACTACAATATTTGTGTGATGGTACCTTTCCTAATCTAGCATCCAGAAGTGCTTAACTCACATACGTAGGCTTGTGGCATGCTATATCATCTTATCAAATATACTATATTGATGAATCTATAAGGGTCTTCTGCTTCATTTCCTTAATAAATCTAAGATCCTAATTTCCCTGGAAGAGGCACATTTAGGTGTTTGTGCAGGACATTTCGGTGGGAAATCTCTAGTTTAAAAATTACTTCATAGGGGTTACTATTGGCAAAACATGGAACGAGATTCCTTTGGCTTTATCAAAAAGTTCCTGCAATGTCAACAACATAACAATTTCATTTGAGTTCCTACCTATTGTGCCATGCACACACACTCCATTTTTCCAAATGGAGAACCCCCTCCTCTGTTTCACTTTTAGCTTGCTCTAGGTCTTAGCGGTTTTTCTTGAGAGAAAATGATGTGTTGATGATTTCATCCCTTTGCATATGCTTGAGTGAAATTGGATAAGTTTGGTTAAGTTTGACCACATTAACCCCCTTCGATGATTAGACTAGAATGATTGAAGTGCACTAAGCCTGAAAATTGCTTTCCTAAGTGAGTTTTGCACTGAAAATTGCCTTTACTTCAATTTGCGCTAATACCCTATCTTACTAGATATTAGCGCTGACCACTTTATATGCCATCTGGTGCTAAAATCCTTATCAACTAGATTTGTGCTAAACCGAACTCATAGGATATATCTTGAATGGCCAAAAAGCCCCGTTTTTCCCATCAGTGGTCAAAATCTTGCAAGTGTCTCACAGGCTGTCTAAGGACACTGCATTTATGGAAAATTTTAGGGGAGTATAAATGGTTTGAACACTTCAATTTTCATCATTCAGATTCAAAATTTATTCAGCAATTGAGCTCAGAGTTTGCCATCTATCCCACTAATGATTTCTCAGCTACTTGCATCAATTGAGAGCATATTCGTTGGTGGTGAGTTGAATTCCTTCACTGTGACCTTGCATCTAGAGGTAGGAAGGTCTCTTTCTCTTTTCCTTGGCATTAGATTTATAATCTCGCTTTTGTTTTGATTTTGAAATGGGAAATGTAGTAGATTGTGTGAAAGCATGACTACAGATACGCTAAGGATCTTGGGGTTTTGGGTGTTGTTAGAAATATAGATCAATCTCTCCATAGATACCATCACTTAGGGTTTCAAAATGTAGGTTTTGTCGAAGTAGGAGGAAAATATTTGTCGCCTTTAGTAATTTTGACCATTATATTATTAGCTTAGATTTTCCCCCTGTTTGAAGAGTCAGAATCGACCCTCTAAGTTTTGTTGCCAAAGTTGATTGACTTTAAACCATTGAAAACCATCATTTGCACTAAATTCTCATCCAACCAGACATATCTGGCATACAAGATTTCATCCACTAGATCCTTCTAAAGTTTTTGTACTAAAAAGGATCAGAGGTGGATATATCCTGAATGTTAAAAAAATCTTGTTATCCATCATCCATCAAATTCCCTGCTGATAAAATTTTAAAACATCTGCCAACGTTTTGCACTAAAAAATGCATCCATAGGATATACCCAGTAGACCTGAATAGTTGCACTATCCAGTTGCCTTCAATATCCCCACTAAGTTACCAATCCATTGATGTTACATGCCAGCACTAAAACAATGACCTTTTGCATATGTCCAGTAGGAGTAGAAAACCCCGCATATCTTGTTGGCCTCAAAATGCCTGTTTTTTCCTCCAAATGCACTTCAAGAGTATTTTAAAAGTATTATGGAGATTTAATCAATGAACTTAAGTTTATTTGTCTGTTATTTTTTCTTGTTCATCTGATTACTCCTGAATTGAAGGAATTTGTGCATCAATTTAACATTAATTTTGGTATTTGCTATAACATGCAGTAGTGGGGTAAGAGCCCGCTAGGCTATTTAACTCCATTTTAACCCATAGTTTGGATTGATGAAGCATTAAGGAATAAAAATTAATGGACATTTTATATTTCCTTAAATAAAGATAATGGATCCTAAGTTGAAAATCAAGGATTCATTGGGCATTTTAGCCATACATCCTGCAGGGGGATAAATCCTCGCTTTTTGGTTTAGGAGCTAGATTTGAAGCACTCATTGAATACACACAAAATGATGCATGTTTCTTATTATTTATAAATGACTTAACAACATTAAACATAGGTCTAGACTAGTAGGATAGCAACTTTAAAAGGTTATTCATTAGGTTTATGTCCTACAAGATAGATGACTTCCCGATAATAATCATGAAGTACAAGTTTAAAGGGATCCCTCCTGTCAGCAAAATCACATGTATATGGAAGATCATGGGGGACATGAATCTTGGCCACATTGACATATAGGAATTTAGATTGAGGATCTTTGGCCCTAATCCTACGAATTGGGCTCAAAAGATTAGGGATAATGGCATTGCTCAAGCTGGTACCTTTCTAACTTTTGTTCAATGTCTAGAGTTAATTGTAGCTTCTGTAGAAAGATATCATCCAACATAAAGGATAGTGGTCACTCAAGATGGTTGGGTATTGGAAAATTTTAGTACATTGGCTTTGGCTAAGGATTTTGACATCTGCCTTTCATAACTTTGTTAATATTGAAGAAGGATGACAATCAGAAGATGTATGATCAAGATCGTGAGACTTGCAAAAAGATAATAAATGATAGATGGATAAAGAGCAAAAGGGTTACTCTATCCAAACATCCTCATGTACTTTATAGGAGTGATTTCAAGGAGGAGATAGAAGATTTGGTCACTCTCTTGAGTAGAGTTATGGGATTGCCTTCTGCCTCCACATTTCATGGTTGGGTGTTTGCATATGTTGAAGAGATATTACATGGGGATAAGAAAATCTATTAGGCCCAAATTTTAAGTGATAAAATTCATGAGGATTTTGTGGATTTCAATAATGAGAATATATTCAGATGGACTTCTTATGTAGTATACATGTTAGCAAAAATCATTCTTTATCCTTGCTTATCTAAACTAGGAGAAGTTGGTAATGCTGAAAGGGGGGTACAAGTTGTATAAATGCTATCCTTAACTAGAGATTACTCAATCATTGGTTCATTTCATAAGAGTTAATGATGGATTTACTATGCACATTACAAGGCTACTGCATGGAGATATGTTAAGAAGATTATCTCTGGAGGTTGCTAATGTGGTACAAACTTATGGGAGATGGTACATTTAATTTCCAAAGTTCACTTATCTTAGGATTCAAGGTTTCACTGGGGCACCTTATAAGTTGCCAAGGTATCCAACTAACAAGGTAGTGCTTCTTGAATTGACAAGACAACTGTATACTTGTGCTAAGAATCTAAAACATCTACATAGAGCCTCTATCAAATTTCATATACTTCTGGGAAGAGGTGCTTTTTTTGTGTCACTCTTGGATCAACTGAATATTTCGACACTAAGCTTCAATTGTTAAATCTAAATTTCTATCAGAGAAGAAGTCATTTTGATCATTTTAGAGTGATTGAAAGGCATATTAGCAAAAATTTGTTCCACAAAGAACACCTTGAGGACTTTTGGGCTAATTTCGCAGATGAGCATGAAGTCATGAGGAGGAAATATTCTAGGTTTTCTTTAGATTTCATAAAGAGATCTAACATTAATGCATTACATCATCATCTAGTGGATGATAAAAATGTGGTACAATGAGGACCATGGGAGGCACTTTTTTGGATAGCCTATCCCTCTGGCAAATTGGGTAGATGCAGAAGAGAGCTCATTGGATGAAATTATGAAGTAACCCATTAGATTTCGTAGACATTGGGTCAGAAACTAGGTTGCATCAATGACACAAGAAGGAGTGGTTCCCACCTATACTCACCAGCTACAAGATAGAGCTAGTGATGATGAATCAGATGAGCCTATAGAGGGAAAAGAAGTAGAGAAAGAGGTCACAAGAGGAGATGTTCTAGAAGTGGATAGTGAAGCAACAAAGGAAGATCTCCCTCTTGGTGGTAAAGGAAAAACTAAAGTGGATAGGGAGCCTCCTAAGAAATAGAAGAAAGATAATCCACCTATAGTTAGAGCCATATATTAAAGAAAGAGGTATATGCCCAATGGAAAAGGAGACTCTTCCATATCTATGAAGTTAAAGAAGCAATAGAGTGCAACTGCACCCATTTTTTCCATAACTAGTACAACACCTCCTATTATTTCTACTACCTCAGACCAAACTGTTGATGTCAGTACCTCCTCCTCTACCATGCCAAGCATTGGACCTCATATTTCTTCACATATCCCTATAATGTCCTTTCCATCTGTGTCTGAGATAGTTGTATCTTCCTTCCCTCTTCTACCAGTCCATCCATCTCTTACTTACCACCCTTGGCCTTCATTTCCATTCCTTCCATCTCTTCCACCTTATCCTCTCCTTATATCTTTTCATCTATTAGACTCACTCTTCCATATTCATCCACTTTTTCTTCCTTATCTTCCATTTCTACTATCTTTTCACGAGATTTTTTCTTGCCACCTCTTAATCTGACCACCCCTCCTGCCATTTCTTCTACTCTTTTCTCTCCTTCTATTCCTTCCTCCCTAGGTTTTGCATCATTTGCAAACCTATTATGAATACATTTTCCTCTTGCTTTCATTATTTTTTTTTCCATCATTAATAGTTCACTAGCCTGTCCATTCAATGATTCCAAAGAAGTGCCTATACCAGATCCTCAAGCCCCCCTACTACAAGGAATTGAGAAAGTATGTGCCAAACTGAACATTGTATTAGAAAAGGAGGTTGTAATTGAATATATAACACATGACCCTCCTACAAATCCCAATACCATAGAGGTAGTAAACATGGAAGACAATCAAGTAGAAGAAAACACATATGATACTACATTTGGTGCAATTGGGATAGGGATGACAAAAGATCTGTAACAACTAGAAACCATAGAGTCTCCCATCAAGATAAATATGGTGGTTAATATAGAGCTTCAGGTTAACAAAGGTAAAGATGTAGGTAATGTGGAGGATATTCATTATGATCCCTTGAATAAGGAGGACAACCACATTGGCTCCCTGAAGCATTCTTTGGTAGCTCCCGAGTGGCTCCAACAAAGATTGAATAATCAACCTTCAAAGGTGGAGGTAGTTGAGTTAAATTTGGATAACTTTTTTGGCAAGAATTGAGAAACCTAAGAAGTAGAAGAAGGAAAAGGTTTAATCAAGGCTATACAAAGATGCTTTTGCTTCTCATATTACAGAGGTAGTTGTTTCTCCAAGGTATGCTAACAAAGAAGACACTAGACCTAAAGATTACATTGTCACAACTCTCAACTTAGGTATAGTATCCAATGCCCAAGTGGTAGAGGAATTCAAAGACTTGGTGTCAAACATTTGGGATAGAATAAGTAAAGTTGATCTCACAAAACAATAGCTGAAATAATAGAATTAGGAACTAAGTGCCTATATTAGATATTCACTGAAGCCTTCCCATTTTGACGATGGAGCATCTGCAGCACCTTCTCTCATTTTAAAAGAAGAGTTCAAAGATTTTGACAACATCAAGGCTATTGTCTCAGTAGTAGGTAAATGGTACGATAAACTATATGAAGAAGGATGTGAAGTGATTGATGACATTGCTAAAGTGCATAGAGTTTTATGCATTAAAAATAGAGTGGGATGAGATCACTGAAGATTGTAACACTTATGATGAATATTATTCTCATATCCATCAGTGAGTTTTGGCCATAAGCAAGCTTCCAAATGAAGTTTTGATTAAAGAGAATATTTGACTAAGGAAGAACTGCATATGCCTGAGCATTGGCTTGAGATGATAAAGCTGATGAAAGAATTCTTTGATAAAGCTAGAGGCAAATTAGATCCATCTAAGAGTTTGCTACTGGAGGTAATTTATAATCTAAATGATACACTCTGAGCCTACACTAACATATATCTGGATGACACTATCCTTGTTGACACTGAGGATTGTAAAGAGAAGTTTAATCTGTTTATGCAAGGGGAATCACCAGCATGGCAAGGGAAAGATCTAGAAAGAATCAATGACCTAAGGGAACTATTTAGGGAATTCAAACAGAATAAATGATCTATGTCATTTGTATACTATAAAATTTCTAGTAAAGTAGACATAGTAAAATTTAGAATTGATTTTGTGAAAGATCCAGATCGAGCTGAAATTAATCCAACACTATTAGCATTCGTGGCATATAGAAACAAGGAATCAGAAAATAATAAGGTTGAATTAGATTAGGACAAGCATTAGGATGGTCCAGTCAGCACATGAAATCTCATCTTGTTGTGTAGGCACTTATTTCTATATGTCATGTGACCTTCTTTTGAGTTCTTTTTGCATTGGGAATTGATTCTTCCTTCTAAATAGCCAAATGGGTGTTCATTTTGTCCAAATTCAATGTATTTAAAAGTTGTATTTTGTCTTTTTCTATTAAGACAAAGGGTAAAACTGAGAATGTAACAAACTGGTGGTCAAAATTAAATACAATGTAATCTAGACCATTGGTGTTGAAATAATCTCCACCGTCCATGAAAAACTCAGTATGATTGTTCCTCTATATAAAGGATAGTCATTTTCTCTCTTGTAAGTAAGATTTGATAGTGAATTACTAAGACTACTAAAATTTGATCAATACAAAGCAAGTTTTACAGGTTGCTGGAAATTTGTCTTCCTATGTTGTCTTATTTTGGAATTCATGGTTCATTTCAATTTGAAATTAGTTAATGTACAAATGTAATGATGGATAAAGGCTTGGATATGTGATGAATGTTCTAGTTGATACCATTTGTGCTTGTTGATTATAAGTTTCTTTGTATGGTTAGTCTGAACTCCATTATTGAATTAAGTTTGATTGCATTTCCATAGTTAAACTGCACCATCAACTGATGTTTACTATATGAATGCAATTTGAAAATCATAACATTCCTTTGAAGATTTGCATCATTTTCTATAGCATTGTGGTTTGTTGGCCTAGTTAAATAGAAAGTGATTTATTAAGGGTATTTCATCTATCTGCAGAATAGGATCAACTTGTGATTTGTCACATAGGTTTCAATCTCTCTTTCCAACCTTCATGTTTTGCATTTTCTTTCGAATGATTTTGTTAGTGTTAGGTCCTAAGTAGCATTTACATTGTTAGTCAACTGGAACTTTCAGATGTGTAATCTACATTATCAAAGGATTGCTACACACTTTGTTGTCATAGTTTCATACACTCTCCCTTTGCATGTAAGTCCCCTTGGTTGGAATATTCGTATACATATCCACTGAGTTATTCTTCGAGATAAGACCTAGCTATATAAACCTTGGGGTAGTCCTATTCAAAAGATTTGGGATAGGATTCCTTTCAAAAGAGGTGAGAAACCTTTGTGTCTTACCTACATTGTTGCATGCTAAAAACACCATCAATAGAATTGGCGCTAGGAGGGATTTTGAACATCACATAAACCCTTCCTTTCCAGACAAGTTAGGCTAAGGACTAGGAAGAGGCATACTAGATCTAGTTCAATTGGAGAAGATTTGTTGTCCTTAACTCAGTTTAGAAGAACAAGGAGAGATCAAGGTGTACCCAGGATGCCAAGAGCAAGGTATATTCCCATAAATCCAATAGTAGTAAAAGTTAATTTCCTCAACATGGCCTTCTTCACTACAAATCCCTCTCCTATTCCTTTTTCCAACTATCATGACATGCCAAAGAATCTTGATAAGTATTTCTCAAAGTTTTGGCCTAATGACCCCAAAAGAACTGCTGATGAACATGTAAAGATTTTCAAAGGCAATATGTACATGCTACGAGTTGAGAATGAGGATGTGGTCTGAAGGTTATTTCCATACTCACTATAGGATGAAGCATATTACTAGTTTGTCAACCTCTCTTCAGTTTCAATTAATTCATGGAAAACCTCGAAGGATGCATTCCTAAACCAATTCTCGATGCCTACCACCCCTACTGATCTTTACCGGTCCTTTGTGGAATTTCCTAGAACTAAAGGAGAATCGATAAGTTCATTTAACAATAGATTGCACAAGGTGTATTGTTGTTTGTAGATAGCCTTTAACCTTGCTCAAGCGGCTTCTCTACCCAATTATTATGCAGGATTAGATAAACTAACATCTATGTTTGTTAGAAAGTCCAATCCAACTCCAACAACTTTGGCACAAGCATATGCTGAGGCTATTAGGGTGAATTCAGAGTTAGGACATGCTACAATGGGTCCACTAAATCATCTTAGTCCTGCAACCATGCCAAATTAGATACCACTGATCAATCATGCCTTAGCCAACCATACTCCATTTTTAAACCCCATCCCAACACCTGCTACAACATTGGCTTTGGTTGTTCATCCTAAAGCACCCACTATAGAATTACCTCATGCACAATTACCTTTTCTCCAGTCAGCTAAAACCACAAAAGTTATGGATGACAAGGATGACATCAAAGAGTTAGTAGAATAGATGAAAAAACTCACAGCTGAGGTGACACACTTGAGAAATCAGAATGCTTACTTACAGTAGAGAAGTCAGGGTCAGAATCAATACCAACATCAGAATTACCAAAGACAAAACATGACATTGAATAGTAGACCTAATAATGGAGAGGTCCCATCACCTTTAGAGGCTCAAAATGTACAAAATCATCCTCCCGGGTGAGTAATGTTGGTTGAAGCAACATTGTCTTCATGTTGTAGGATTCACAACACAAATGCTCATTTGGAATTGGACTATCATGAGTTTCAAATTGCATCTAGTATCTTTTAGAGAGAAGTCAAAAACATTGAAGCATATGAGACTTGACCTCCCATGAGAATTGGTGCCTACTCAAAGGTATGATACTGCATTAGTTTTAGAAAGCTATGTTTTCCCTTTTCAAGATGATAATCAACCTGAAGAGGAGGAGACTGATCAGGTGCATGCTTACTAGTAGTATAAAAGGACCCCATATAATCTCAAGAGTAACAAACCTAATGGGCCCTTTACCACTTCCACTCTTCCAAACAACTATCAAGTTCCTCCTGATCCTAAGGCTTCCAATAATCCTGACCCTCCTAAGGTTGTACCTCAAACTCTAAGTCAAAACCAACTAGCTGAATCATCGAGGAAATTAGAGATAGCTAAGTCAGGCCAGTATGTAGTAGATGAACTCAAGAAGTTGAAAGTTAGCTTGTCAATATTTGAATTGACGAAAGTCCCAGAAGTTAGGACAACCTTCCTTCAAGACATTGGAGTGTAAACCAAGATGAATCCTCCCCCAAAAGATATCTGACAAAAGGATATTCCGGATAAAGGTAAGGATAGAGTTCATATCATAGATGTATACCAATAGGTAGCATTGTACAAAGAGAAGAGAGAGTCACCTCCCTTCTTGCTAACTCTTAGGATATTTGGAAAAAACCTTCACAACTATTTGGTAGACTCAGGGGCTTCCACTAATGTTATACCTCTATCCATTTGCAAGGCATTGGGTCTAAACCCTGCCAAGTCAATTGGATAAGGATGAAGTCAATGCCGTAGGGGAGCTAAACTAGATTCATGTGCAGTTGGCATCAGACCCATGGGTACAACAATATATAGACATACAAGTGGTGGATATCCCTAATGCCTATAGTATGTTTCTTAGTAGAGACTGGTCTAAAACATTAAATGGATACATGGCTACTAACTTCTCTCATCTATGGTTACCATGGAGAGGACTTACTAATCAGATTCACATTAGGAGGGAGCTGAAGATGAAACACATGATCACATTGTATAACTAGACAAATGAAATCCTATACTCAGAGGTGGATTTAGGGGATTATCACTCTCAGATAAATAAGGTAGATGAAGTACTCATGTTGAATTGTAGTAGGTACATTGATCCACCACTTACCAAACATTAAGAAACCATAGAAGCTTGTGTTCAGTTAGAACAAGAGTCTTCTTCTGATGATGAGCCTAGAATCTTTGAAGGATTTAGAAACTTGTTAGCCAAGTTCATGTGTGATCAACTGGCTATTGGAAAGAAGATATATATGGAAGAATTATTGCTGCCTAATTGGTGTCGCATCCATAATGCATCCCATTCAGAGTTTACATGTTCTTTACATTAGCAGATAGTATATCAAGTCCAAAAGCATTTGGAATAGTCATCTATTAGAGATGAAGGCTAGACTAAGCCACTACCTACAACTAATCCATGGATTGGATCACTAGGTAGACAAGATATGAATCTTAAAAGGAAAGTTGCGGGTACTCAAATTTAGACATTAAGGTTCGATGGGTCCAGATCTAAGCAAGGCTCAGGTGCATGATTTGAATTGGTTAGTCCTATAGGAGAATCCTATTTGGCTGCATATAGACTACAATTTCCTTGTACTAACAATGTTGGCGAATATGAACCATTAGTGCATGGGCTATTGACTGCTATTCAAAAAAAAAGTTAAGATAATTCAAGTATTTGGTGATCTAGAGTTGGTAGTTAAGCAAGTGAGAAAATATTATTCTTGTCATGAAAAATGATTGAGCCGATATAGGAACTGAATCTGGGATCTCATTGAATGTTTTGATGGCTTTAATATTTAATTGATTCAGAGAAAATAGAACCATGTCGCTGACACCTTGCTACAAGTTGCCATCTCTTTGGAACCACTTGCCATGTCTGATTTGAAGTTCACTGTAGAGTTGGTTCTCACTCCTTCTGTGCCAGACAATATTACTCACTTCTAGGTTTTCAAAGATGATAAGCATATCATCGATTTCCTCACATGCTCAGATATGTTTGCTACCCAAATAATTGATGAAGAAGATTTGGAACCAGCTGAGATAGATTTGGAAGGTGTCCTAAATCTCAAAACAAATATGATTCCCTAAGGGATGGTGGAACTAGAAAGATTGTTTGATCGAGATTAGACGGTACCCAAAAGAAGCAAGCTAATTCTTCTAGAGGTAAGTGTGACTCACATAACTTGGGGACTAAAGATAATGTCAAAAATGTTTTCATCGGTAAGGTCTGCACCCCTAAAGAAAAGGTAGGAATCATTGATGCTTTGACGTATTATCATGATGTCATTGCATGGGGTTATGAAGACCTTAAAACTTTTGACACTTCTATCATAACCCACACTATATCTTTGAAGCCTGGAGTTAAGCCATTTTGGTAGAGACAGAGGCTAGTCAATTCTCTTTTAGAGCCTCTGATTTTTTAAGAGGTCCAGAAGTTGCTATCAGCAAGAATCATATTTCCGGTGAGACATTCTACCTGGGTGGCCAACTTGGTTCCAGTATGAAAAAAGAATGGTGAGATCAGGCTATGCATTGACTTTAGAAACCTCAATAGAGCATTTAAGAAAGACAATTACCTACTACCATCTCTTGATGAGGTACTACAAATAGTTAATGGATCACAGATGATGTCATTTCTAGTTGGATATTCAAGATACAATCAAGTAATAGTTAAATATGCTAACAAATTAAAGACCGCTTTTACTTGCAAATGGGGTATATATGTATGTCGAAGAATGTCATTCAGTCTAATTAATGTAGGAGCAACATTTCAATGTGCTATAGACATCACTTTTAAGGGATTGGTAGGCAAATGCATCATTATTTACATGGATGATTTAACCATATACTCTAAGAGAAGGGAGAATCATATCTTTGATTTGAGGAAAGTACTTCAATGATGTAAAGAATACAATTTTCATTAAATCCCAAGAAGTGCATTTTTGGCATCACTGAAGGAAAACTATTAGGACATGTGATCTCAGAAGAAGGTATATCTATAGACCCCGGCAGGGTCCAAGCCATTCTCAAGATCTAACCTCTAGCGAGTAAGACAGAATTAAAGTCATATTTTGGTAAGATCAACTTTGTCTAGAAGATTATTACTGGTGTTGTTGAGATTGTCTGGGCATTGAATACAGTGTTGAAACAAGATGCTAAGATTGAATGGACACAGGAAGCCAAGACAACCTTTGCAGAAATTAAACAAGAAATAGCAAATGTCCTAGTATTAGTAAGTCCTGATTACACTCTCCCATTTTGAATATACTCCTTTGCTTCTAAACATACAGGTGTAGCTGTGTTGACCCAGAAAAGGGGTGTTGATGATGAACATCCTATTGCTTTCACGAGTGCACCATTAAAGGACGTAGAACTTAGATATCCAAATGTGGAGAGGCAACTTATGCATTGGTTAAGGTAGTCAAGAAATTTTGTCACTATATCTTGAGGAGATGAGTAATTAATGTAGTCCTAGATGTTGCAGTAAAGGCATTGTTGATGTACAATGAGCTAAGTGAAAGAAGAGGAAAGCGGGTCACAATACTGCAAGAGTTTGATATAGAGATATGACCTATGAAGATAGTAAGGGGACAAACACTTACCAAAACTATGGAAAAGACTAACCCAGGACTGGTACTTCAACAATATGTACTGGAGGATATCACACAAGATGAGTGGTATGGTGACATCTTATTTTAAATCTGGTGACAAAATTTTGCACCATTTCAAACTTTTTCAAATGTATAGAGACACAGAGTTTCATCAGTCACAGCCACCATAAGATGCACATGAATAACTAGCAGCCCCAAAGATTTAATGTGTAGTAGCTTAAAAAGAAATAGAATTGAAGTAGAGTGTAACATTTGGAGGCATCCGTGTCAATGAAGAATAGGAAAGAATGAAGTGGAGAAGAGCACGTGGCTGCAGTAGAAGGAAAATGAAAAGGAACTCAAATTTATGCAGAGGCTGGCAGATGTAAACACCCGCAGCATTAAACAAAACCAAAAGAATCAAGCGGAAGGAGCCACATGGTGGAGTCTGCACACAGGAAGAATTAAATGCTTCATTTTATTTCACTAATGCAAATGTTACAGGTTTTAATAAGAGAAGAGTCTATTATTAAAGAGACATGGTGGGTCCCTCTTTCATAACAGTTAAAACTCTATGAAATTAAAATGAAACAAATGAAAGTGGCTCACATTTTTATTTTTCCATGGAAAGTTTCAAAGGAACAAGTAGAATGTGACATTTGGAGGCATCTGCGGTAATGAAAAAGAAACTAAGAGTTATGCGGAAGCCACCACGTGGTGCAGTCCGCACATAGGAGATACAAGCCTTCTTTTTTGTTTTATTAAAACTTAAATATTTTATGGAAAATGCTGAAGTTTCCATATTAAATCATATGGTGGGTCCCTCATGGAATGAAGTCACGAGTAAAAAGGTGAAAGCCCCAAAATATGAAATGAGCCACTTTTTGTATAGCAAGTTAAAACACTACGAAGGCTGACACATGTCAACACCTGAGAGCAATATAAATCAAGTTAGAATGTTTCTGAGAAGGGCACATGGCTGCAGCGGAAGGTAGAGAAGAGTTAAAAGAAAATTTAGCGGAAGAGGCCACGTGGTGCAGCCCACGTGCAAGAGAGGAACTAAAAGTTTCATTTTATTTCATTAAATGCAAATGATACGATTTTTATAAGAAAGACTTTTATGAATGAAATTAAATGGTGGGCCCTCCCTTTAATAAGTAAAACTTATTAAATATAAGTTTCTTCTAATGTTATGGGGAGAGGTAAGTTTTAAAAGTTTCTTATTTTATAAAGCTTCTCATATTAAATGGTGGGTCCTAGCTAATAAAGCTATGGCTTTATAAGGAAAAAATATTATATTCACTTCTCACGTGAAACATAAGAGAGGCAACCCTAAAGACATACACAGCAGCAATATTTTATTTTCATGGAGCAAGCTATAGGAAATAGTGGCGGGAGTTTTCTTTCATGACACAGAGGTGCATTTTAGTGCCAGATACAGTCATGGGCAAAACAGAAAGACACAGTTCAGTTTAAAATGCCAGATTTGGTGCCAGATTTTGTGGATTCAGTTATGGATTTTTAGAGGCCATTGAGAATTTGTTGAGATATTCAGGCTATAAGTACAGATCCGTCAGTGTTATTGAAGGAGGTTGAAGGTTCTTCTTCAAATATGTTTAGAGTTATACATTCGATAGATTAGAGACTCGAAGCTGCAATAGAGTTTCTTCTTTCCTTTGCAGTGTCTTTCATGATGATTGCAATAGTTTATTCTGTGCAACAATTGTGCCTTTGTAAATTTATTCTTTCAGTCAAATATGAGATGGTGTCCTATGCATTTATGAGTTTACTCTGTTCTTGTCTCTAATTTCTCTATTTCTCTACCTTTGTTTAATGTGTTTCTCAAATTGGTTTTAATCATGCATTGATGCTCTTTAAATCCAGTTAAATCTTTCAAAGTTAGACACTGTGCAAATAATAGTTTAAAATCTGGCGGATCGCCATAAATTAGGCATTTGTTTTCTGCAATCTAGTTTCCTTCTAACCTTTTCTCAAACCCCATTGAAGAAAGGAAGAGCCAGCTTCCCTAAAATCTGGAGGTCACTCTGAGGAGCATTCCCACATATCAGAGTTTCCCATGTTGCTGCTAGATTAGGCCCACAGATTTATGCATCAACAGTTTTTGGTACACCTGGTGGGACTAGATTCAAAGACTTTGCTCTTTGTTTTTAGTGAATCTTTGCCCTACATTTTGTGATTTTGATGGAAAATCATAGAAACATCTACTCATAGGAGCATGAATCATCCATCTGGCGACTCTATTGGTGAATCTTTCTTGAATCTTTGCCCCTGCAGACCATGGCAGCCCCTGGTATATATGTGCACCTAAATATTCAAAGGGGTTTACCTTTTGTAGCTTGGGATTCAAGTCCTCTTCTTCTTCAGCAGCAGGGTCAAGTTCCTGACACAGTTTGAAGACATTGCCTTACTTTCTAGGAGATGGATCAGTTTGCCCCAAAGATCACATTCAAGATGTTGCAAATCTATGCACTGTTCATAATGTCATGACTAAGAATCATGCTCTCTTGTTGCTTGCATCTTCCCTTAAGGACAAAGCAAAAGAATGGTACAGAAGCTTGCAGCCTGGCTCTATCAGTGGATGGGATCAGCTTGGTGGGCTCATCTACAATCAATTTAGAGAGGATAGATGTCAACACTCTCACCCAGAACCTGATCACAATCAAGAGGTATCCTATGGAGCCCATACATGATTTCAATTCAAGATTTGATAAGGTATGAAAGAAATTCTCTGTTGATATCAGGCCATCTCCAGTCTTTGCTTTCTTGTATTATTTAAAGGCTTTAGACCCTGAGATCTTTGTCATGATATAATCTTTAGGGGGTGAAACTCTGCCTCAGTCATATGATCTTGCCATTAAGGCTGAAAGTAGCCTCATATTGTCTGGTAAACTGCCTCCTCTGCCCTTAAAACAGCTAATGTCTCATGCAGATAGCCTGTCTCATGCCCTTTCTTGTAACCAAATGCATGCAAATTTTAGTCCACCCACCCTCCCTACTGATTTACCAAATCATGAGGAGATGAGTGCTGTGAAAGAACTAATTAAAACCCTCTCCCATGAGATCAATGAGTTAAAAGGACAAAACCTATTCCATGCTAATCTATGTTTAATACCTCAAGATTCTTATGAACAACAATATGAATATAGCCAGAGAATGCCCAATTGTCTTGGAAATTACCCTTTACAAGCCTCTATAGCTGCAAATCAACCTATGGCAGCCATTGACCAGGTTCTCTATTACTTTGACATTCAAGAAAAATTAAGTATCAAGAATCAAATTACAAGCAAAAAAGTGGCTCCTGTGTGTCCTTCTAGAGATCCAGAGTTACTGTCAAATCTTCAATCAGATTTAGAAGACACTTATGAGGTGAAGTTTCTAGAAGCTAAAAAGTACTCTATGAAAGGTTTTGAAGCTAAAAAGTACTGGGTCCATGGTGATGAACAGTCTGTGCCTTATTTTGAGGAGGTTACAAATGACATTATGCCAGATGAGTGTCTTTATTATTGCAATGAAGTTTCACACCTGCAGGAAGAAGACACAGAGATGCATGAGCAACATTTGGGGTAGGATGAGGATTTATTCTTAGTTTTGAAACAAGGATACCAGCTTCTTGATGCAGAAGAGCCTACAATTAAGCAAGTTTTCACTGAGCCTATTGAAGGTGATCATGGAGGAAGCTCCAAAACAGAAGATGGTGCTAGAGCTGACTTGTTTTCAATTCTTGAAGATCGTTACTGTCTTCTTTTTGATGAAGACCCACTGAAGCAAGGAAAGATCCATGATAAAGTGATATCAAGAGATAGATGAAATAATGTAGAGTTGTATAAAGAATCACATACATGGTTGTCACATTCTGACCCTCGCTGTATGCCCTTTTTCTTACACAATGAAATTCCTATCCAATTCAAGACTATTCTGGGTAGTGTTGTTACATGTACACCTCATTTTGATGCCATCTTAAGTTATGAACCTATGGAAGAGCCTATAAGAAAGGTCATTGATACAGCTCAGTTGGTAGAATCTCTCAGCTACAAACACACAGAAGAGCTTCAGTGTTTTGTTTTCCCTCCCCGGCCTCCAATGAAACAAAAACATGTTGATCAGCCTGACTGGTGTTTTGAAACAAAAAGAGAATCTCCTGAGTGTAGAGAAGTAAAAAGGTACAAAATATTGTTGTATTTCTTTATACAGTTTATCTAGTTCCTTTTTAGTTTGATGTGGATAAATTAGAGCAATATTATCAGATTTGGTAGTTATTTTGTCATTCCAGTGAATGGACATATTCCTATGCATGTCAGTAGTTTGTTGTCAGATGCTCAATAAGCTACAGTAGCATTAGTTTTAGTTTTAGTTCATTTTGTTTTCAATAAGTCTCAGTTGCAATGCAGAATGGTGGTTCAAAAGGTAGTTTCAATTGTGCTCGGTGTCAGTTTCAGTGGTAGAATGTATTCTGGGTCTACGGTGTTTCCATTCACCTTCATGCTTCTTCCATTTCTGAATGTTTCAGACACTTGACTCTATTGCCCAATGATAAGGCATTGATATGCGAAACCAGAGTTTCTAGAGTTCGTAATGGGCAAGCCCATTTTCCTTGCAAGTCACCAAAACTGGTGACAAAATTTTGCACCATTTCAAACTTTTTCAAATGTATAGAGACACAGAGTTTCATCAATCACAACCACCATAAGATGCACATGAATAAATGGCAGCCCCAAAGATTTAATGTGTAGCAGCTCAAAAAAAAATAGAAATGAAGTAGAGTGTAACATTTGGAGGCATCTGTGTCAATGAAGAACATGAAAGAATGAAGCGGAGAAGAGCACATGGCTGTAGCGGAAGGAAAATGAAAAGGAACTCAAATTTATGCGGAGGCTGCCAGATGTAAACACCCGTAGCATTAAACAAAACCAAAAGAATCAAGCGGAAGGAGCGACGTGGTGGAGTCTGCGCACAGGAAGAATTAAATGCTTCATTTTATTTCACTAATGCAAATGTTACTGGTTTTAATAAGAGAAGAGTCTATTATTAAAGAGACATGATGGGTCCCTCTTTCATAACAGTTAAAACTCTATGAAATTAAAATGAAACAAATGAAAGTGGCTCACATTTTAATTTTTCCACGAAAAGTTTTAAAGGAACAAGCAGAATGTGACATTTGGAGGCATCTGTGGCAATGAAAAAGAAACTAAGAGTTATGCGGAAGCCACCACATGGTGCAGTCCGTGCATAGGAGATACAAGCCTTCTTTTTTGTTTTATTAAAACTTAAATATTTTATGGAAAATGCTGAAGTTTCCATATTAAATCATATGGTGGGTCCCTCATGGAATGAAGTCACAGGTAAAAAGGTGAAAGCCCCAAAATATGAAATGAGCCACTTTTTGTATAGTAAGTTAAAACACTACGGATGCTGACACATGTCAACACCTGAGAGCAATATAAATCAAGTTAGAATGTTTCTGAGAAGGGCACGTGGCTGCAGCAGAAGGTAGAGAAGAGTTAAAAGAAAATTCAGCGGAAGAGGCCATGTGGTGCAGCTCGCATGCAGGAGAGGAACTAAAAGTTTCATTTTATTTCATTAAATGCAAATGATACGGGTTTTATAAGAAAGACTTTTATGAATGAAATTAAATGGTGGGCCCTCCCTTTAGTAAGTAAAACTTATTAAATATAAGTTTCTTCTAATGTTACAGGGAGAGGTAAGTTTTAAAAGTTTCTTATTTTATAAAGCTTCTCATATTAAATGGTGGGTCCCAGCTAATAAAGCTATGGCTTTATAAGGAAGAATTATTATATTCACTTCTCACGTGAAACATAAGAGAGGCAACCCTAAAGACATACACATCAGCAATATTTTATTTTCATGGAGCAAGCTATAGGAAAGAGCGGCGGGAGTTTTCTTTCATGACATAGAGGTGCATTTTAGTGCCAGATACAGTCATGGGCAAAATAGAAAGACATAGTTCAGTTTCAAATGCCAGATTTGGTACCAAATTTTGCTGATTCAGTTGTGGATTTTCAGAGGCCGTTGAGAATTTGTTGAGATATTCAGGCTATAAGTACAGATCCGTCAATGTTATTGAAGAAGGTTGAAGGTTCTTCTTCAAATATGTTCAGAGTTCTACATTCTATAGATCAGAGAGTTGGAGCAGTAACAAAGTTTCTCCTTTCCTTTGCAGTGTCTTTCATGATGATTGTAATAGTTTATTCTGTACAACAATTGTGCCTTTGTAAATTTATTCTTTCAGTCAAATATGAGACGGTGTCTTGTGCATTTATGAGTTTACTCTATTCTTGTCTCTAATTTCTCTATTTCGCTACCTCAGTTTAATGTGTTTCTCAAATTGGTTTTAATCATGCATTGATCCTCTTTAAATCCAGTTAAATCTTTCAAAGTTAGACACTGTGCAAATAATAGTTTAAAATTTGGCGGATCACCATAGATTAGGCATTTGTCTTCTACAATCTACTTTCCTTCTGACCTTTTCTCAAACCCCATTGAAGAAAGGAAGAGCTAGCTTCCCTAAAATCTGGAGGTCACTCTAAGGAGCATTCCCAGATATCAGAGTTTCCCATGTTGCTGCTGGATTAGGCCCACAGATTTATGCATCAACAATATCCTTAACCAACAATTTCTGCCTCATTTGAATTCAACTCAGAGGAGAGCATTGAGGCTGAAGAGTAGTAGTTTTATGCTAAAAGGATCAGTTTTATACAAGAAAAATCATGAAGGGATCTATCTAATGTGCTTAGACAAAATAGAAGTAGCACAAGTTTTGATCAGTTTTCATGAGAAGTTTGGGACAGGCCATCATTTTGGGCACTCTATTAAAAATTAGATTCTTCAAGATGGATATTACTAACCTATCTTGTGTAAGGATGCCAATGCACATGTCTGAACCTTCAATATTTTCTAGACTACTACCTGAAGAGAGAGAAATGTTGTTATGCCTTTGCAACCAATGGTGGAGGTACGCCCATTCACACAATAGGGAGTTGATTTTATTGGTATGATTAATCCACCTTCTTTTACAAGCCACAGGTATATTCTAACCACTACTAACTATTGTACTAGATGGTTTGAAGCTTAGGCTTGTAAGTAATGCACAACTGCTAGGTAGTAATCAATTTTTTTGAAGAACATATCATCACAAGGTTTAGTTGTCCTTTTTGTCTTGTCTATGATAATGGTCTGGCATTTGCATCTTTACACTTCTAAAACTGGGCATTTGATTATAGTATTGTGCTAAAGTTTTCATCCAATAATTACCCTCAAGGCAATGGAGTTGTTGAGTCTACCAATAAAAAGTTGCTTGAGGTCATCAAAAGACTGCTTGACAAAAATCCCAGAGAGTGGCATACCTAACATAGGTTTGCGTTGTGGGCAGATAGGATCAGACATAAGGATGCCTTAGGAACCTCACCCTACCATTTGGTTTATGGGCTGGAACCTATGTTCCCTATCCACTTTCAGATCCCTGTGCTATAGTTCATGCAAGACTAGCCCAATTGACCCAACTACTGTATTTGGAAGAAAAACGTGATGTTGCAATTGAAAACTTTGGTAAACATCAAGGTATAGTGAAATGATGGTTTGAGAAGAGGGCCAAAGTGAATGCCTTCCATATTTCAGATTTGGTGCTATATTGGGATAAGCCTCATGAGAAGAAAGGTGAACATGGAAAGTTTGACAATCTCTAGTTAGGTCCCTACCAAATAGCTAAAATTTTAGGAGACAACATTTATAGATTGAAGACTCTTATTGGTGAGGAACTCCCATTGCCTATAAATGGGTAGTTCCTAAAGCACTACTTTATGGCTTAGGAGGCATCTCTGCCTTCTTTTGTGTACATAGCAGGTCTTTTTTGTTCTTTCTTGTTCTTATTTTTCTTTTGGTTAGAGTAGTTTGCTCTATTAGGTTAGTCGCTTCTACTTGCTTTGCCTTTGTTTTCTTTTGCTCTTGTTTTTCTAAGGTTCTCCATTGCCCGAATAAGGTGACAGTTGTGCAGTCCTCCAAAAGGTCCTCTTTAGGTCAAATAATTTGGGGATTCCTTTGAGAAACTTTAATTTCTCACTTACAATCTTATTGTGGGTTCTATTGTTATTACTAGGTGGTATGATGCTTCTTCGTAGGAAAGGAGTCATTGATTTGGTTCACTTAAAGTATTTTCTAGTCCAATATCTCTCACATTTTAAATAATCCTAAAGCTTCTGAATGAACCTAGGTGATCTTGGGTTAAGTGAAAAATCTACAAGATCACCTTTGGCACCACTATGATTCCCAGCCTGGTGAAGTTGAACCAATTCATAGCCCATGTGATATTTATTGTGTGCTGCAAGGGTATGCAGTACTATTTAGCACCCATATCATAAGTCAAGTTAACTGAATAATCTATAAGCAATATATCAAAAGTGGTACTTTGTAGTACCCCCATAAAACATTCAATCAGCTGGAGGATTCAAGCAACTCCATCAGGGGCTATGGACACCTAATGGGTAGTAGAGCAATGTTTGAGCGGAATCATAGAGACAACCTCGTTAAGGCTATAGATGCTTGACTGGCAATGATGCAATGTCCAAGGTAGTTTAAAAGGTGAGTATCATTACATAGCTTAATGGAACTAAGCCTTGATGATCTTAGTTGTAGAATGATGGGAGTGAATGTAATTTCACTCACTTAGACTTTTAGGATATGGATGGTTTTGCTGAGTTAGTGATCTATGCTCCTTTGATTCTCTATCATTCTGTCTAGTTTAATAAGTGGGAAACATAGAGATTTTGGGTTTGAAACTAATGTTTATCTTAGAAATCCTCCAGAGCATTTCCTAAATAGAGTTGCCATTTGTTGTGCTATGCATACATGCCCCATTTTCCCAAATGGAGAGCCCCCTCCTCTATTTCGCTTTTGACTTGGTCTAGGTCTTAGTAATTTTACTTGTGAGAAGATAATGTCTTGATGATGTGATCCCTTTGCTTATGATTGAGTGAAATTGGATAATTTTGGGTAAGTTTGACCCCATTGACCACCTTTGATGATTAGACTAGAATGACTAAAGAGCACTGAGCCTCAAAAATTGGTTTCCTGAGTGAGTTTTGTGCTAAAAATTGTCTTTACTGCAATTTACGCTAATATTGTAGATCTTATCAGATATTAGCATTGACCACTTTGTATGTTCTTAGGTGCTAAAATTCTTATAAACTAGATTTGTGCTAAAACTGACCTCAACAGGATATATCCTGAAGGCTCGGAAAGCCCTACTTTTCCCATCAGTGGTCAAAATCCCACAAGTGTGTCATAGGTTGTCTAAGGACACCGCATTTATGGAAAATTTTAGGGGAGTATAAATGGTTTGAACCCTTCAATTTTCATCATTTACATTTAAAATTTCTTTAGTGATTGAGCTCAGAATTTCCCATCTATCCTGCTAAAGATTTCTTGGTTGCTTGCATTGATTAAGAGTGTATTCATTGGTGGTGAATTGAATTCCTTCACTGCGACCTTGCATCCATAGGTAGGAGGGTCTCTATCTCTTTTCCTTGGCATTATATTTATAATCTCTCTTTTGTTTTGCTTTTGAAATGGGAAATACAGTAGATTGTATGAAAGCATGACTACATATACACTAAGGATCTTAGGGTTTGGGGTGTTGTTCAAAATATAGATCAATTTCTTCATAGATGCCATACCTTAGGGTTTTAAAATGTAGGTTTTGTCAAAGTAGGAGGAAAATATGTGTCGCCTTTAGTAATTTTGACTGTTATATTATTAGCTTAGATTTTCCCCCTCTTCAAAGAGTCAAAATTGACCCTCTATGTTTTGTTTCCAAATTTGATTGACTTCAAACCATCAAAAACCATCATTTGCACTAAATTCTAATCCAACCAGATATATCTAGCATACAATATTTTCTCCACTAGATCCTTCTAAAGTATTTGCATTAAAAAGACTCAGAGCCAGATATATCCTGAATGTTCAAAAAATCCCACTATCCATCATCCATCAAATTCCCCGCTGATAAGGTTTTAAAATGTTTGTCAGGGTTTTACTCTAAAAAACACTTCCATAGGATATATCTGATGGAGATTGATTGTCATTGATGTCAAAAAGGTCCTTGGAGTTTCCAATTTTGTTTTAGGATGATGATCATACAGGAGTTTAAGTAATGATGATGTAGGAAATGAAGATCATCCTATGTAATGGATGCTTTTAGTTTCAAGCACAGATGATCATGATTCTTGATTTGAAGAGAGTTGACATGGGTGCTCAAAGTTGGTTTGTTTTCCATTAAGAATAATGGTTGGATGCTCAGGATGATCAATGTTGACATAACAAGATCATTCTAAAAGATGCAAGGTTCATTATTAAAGGTGTTAGCTCATTTGTTATGGAGTCTTGTTATCAAGGTTAATAATGTGAAGAGGTCATCAGTCTATTACTTGGTTATAAATGGAGTTGTGCCTTGTATCAGTTCACTTGTGTTTATCTATGTTGCAAAGATAATATCAGTAAAGGTATTATGGTATGTTGGGGCATGTTTAGTGGCAGAGATTAAGATATTCTTGGTAGATGCTAGTATAGTGTTATAGTGTTGGCAGATGGCAGAGATCTAAGCTTTGTAATGAAGTGTTTTGAATTTCTTAAATTCTAATAATACATTTCTAAATAGCCTAATTCTCTATTCTCTAACTGTCACCTTATTAGTTGCTTTTTGATCTAATTGTTTAGTGACATGTTAGTGCAGGTCATATAACTTAAATCAACCTACTAATGGGGTGTTAAAACATTATGGGGACTGGCCCCTCCACCTAGTATAACCTGCTACACTGGTCTCCTCATAAAGAGTTCAAGTGGGTAATGCAAATTAAAGGTCTTTTTTAAAATGACAATGGGCACGAATATTATGATCAATGGATAGTATTTAAACTAAGACCCCGACTATTTTGCATTACTTTTGATAGTCATCAGAACATCATACATACTATGATTGCATAGATAAGCATTTTAAAAGCTAATTTTAGTATATTTACAAAGGCATTTTTTGTAGACTTTTAAGGATATTTTTTAGGTGAGTTATTTCTATTTTTTGACTTTGTGTGAGACATTGAAGGCAAATAGAATGGTGTTTTATTTTTTGAAAAAGGCATTTTTTTGGTGAAAGATTTAATGCCTTTTGCAAATAAGGAGGTTTTATTTTCTTTCTATTTTCACTCTTCATACAGATATTCTTTTTTAAGTTGTGAGTCCAAAGGTAATCAAAGAAGAATTTTATTTTTTAAGGCAGTTGGATTAAAAACATTGTTGAAGATTTTTGGTGGAAGAAGAAAAATAGAGAGTGAAGATGAAAGTGAATGTGTAAAGAAAGAAAAATATGAAGAGTCATTTGGGAACAAAGATTTTCAGATTGAAAGAGAAGATGAATGCAAGAGGAAAATGAGAAGACTTCATCCAGATCATTTTTGTAGATTGAAAAATATTGTTGAAAGGAGATGGATATTTTTTATGAAAGGGAAATTAAATCATGAAGAATGTGAATTGTTTTACAAGATTATGATCTTATTTTGTTTTGCAGGTTCTTCATAGATGGAGAGAAGAAATATATTTCATTTTATTTTGTAGATACATTGTGAATAAGATTTTCTTCTTGCAGATGGATTGGTGTTTGGTCTGAAGATATTTTATCATAGAATGATTATATTTCATTGAATATTTATTCTTTTTGTGAAAATGAAAATAAACAAGAAAATAATATGAAAAGACATTCGGATTTCTATAGAATTTTTTTGCAAGTGCATTAACAGATTAATTTTTAAAGTGAATCAAAATGCTGTGGTGAAGACATTTCTGTGAAGATATCTTTGAAGAGAAAATATAGATGGATTAGATGATTCTTATATGTGATGTATGAGATCATGCTTTTGCACATAGGTTGAAGACATCATGCAATAAACTTTTAGATTGAACCATGAAGACAATATGTAGTTGATTGTGTTTCAGGTGAATTAGTTGTGAATTGGTAATGAGACTGACATTCAGATTGGATTGAGTGTGATTGAAAAGAGATATGCAAATTTAGAGAAGATAGGTTATGTAATGGTGCAAATCAGATTGAGTAGCAATCATTTCTTGCACACCTTGAAGTATGTTTTGATGGTGGTTGAATTTTTCAGTGAGGCTTTCTATGCCACTGAGGCTTTGCATGGTCAGTGAGACCTCAATGTATGCCAGTGAGGCATTTTGTAAAGTTAGTGAAGCTTCCTTGGTCAGTGAGACCTATTTGTAACCAGTGATGTTTTTAATAAGCTAGTGAGGCAATTTCAAGAGGGTTTTCTAACCCAGAAGGGATTTCCTCTCATATAATCTTTTGTGTGGTGGTCTCATGTCTTGTGTTAAATTCATACTTGTACATATGTGTTTATCAAATTATTGATGTCCTCATCTCTCTTTGTCTTGTAAATTTAAAAGTTACAAAAAGTTAAAAGTTCTCACAACACTGATTCACCCCCCACTATTAGTGTTGTCCTAGACTCCAACAAGTGGTATCAGAGCCTAGGTTCCGTATCTAATTCTAATTGGCTTGGCTAGGTCTTGATGGTGGAGTACCATGGGTAAGTGCAAAAGAAATAAGAACATGAGAAATGTCAAGTCTCATTCTGATCAAAAGGTATCAAATTCAGATGTTGGTATACAATCAGTTGATATACAAAATGTTTCACAAGATGTTCCTTTCTTTGATGGTTTAGACTTCTTTGTTTGGTGCTTTAGGATGCAAGCCTATCTTTTTTCTTTAGGATATGGTGTATGGATGTCTGTTGAGAATGGTTATTTTATTTCCTCTCTATCACCTAATGATACAAGTAATAAAGATAATTTTGAATACAATGACACTGCAAAGAAGGCTATTTTATCTAGATTATCTAATCAAGTTTCTTGTAAAGTTATGCATTGTGATATATCTCAAGATATGTGAAGGGAATTGCTTAGAATCTATCAACGTGATGGATTTGAAATTGAATGAGAGGACAACTTGTTATCTTAGAAGAGTGCAAATGATAGAAGACATTCACATGAAGGAGTTGAGGTCCACTCTGTCTCACAAGAAGCTAATATTATATGTGACAATGATTAGGAATATGCTGAACAAGAATGTGAGGTTGATATAGAAGGAGAGCTCATATGTGCTCTAAATGAACTCAAGAAATATAAGAAGGAGAAACATAAAGTAAAGTTGTAGCTACAAAATAAAAAAGACTTCAAAAATAGAGCACTTTCAGACCTTGAAGATGCTAGAAATCTGATTATAGATTTGAGAAAACAAGTAGGTGAATCAGATAAATTAATTATCAATCTGAAGACAGAGGTTGAAGAAGCTAAGAGGATAGCTGATGTAATAAAGTCTGAGTTGAAATCTAAAATAGTTGAATGTAAAAATCTTGAAGGAGAAATAACCTCTTTAAGAAAAAATCTTGAGGATACTAAGAAGCAGTTGGAAAAGAATATGAAATTTGAAGAGAGCACAAGCAAGTTACATGAGATGCTGGGTAAACAAAAACAACATAGAGACACTACTGGACTTGGTTACGAAGAAGGAGAGTGTTCCAAAGTCAGAGAGACTTCCAGAAGGAAAATTGATTTAAGTCATCATGTAGCTGCTCCTGAAGGTAAAAAGAAGAGTGAAGCTGAGGAGAAAACTAGAGATGAGTTTGTAAAAATGCACAACCAAAGAAGAAATTTCAGAAGAACTCCTCCAGTAAGACAAACATATATGTATAGGTATAATTATTAATTTAATGGTTATTGTTATACCTATAATCATTTTGGACACAAAGAAGTTGGTTGCAGAAGGAATACTAATCTTGTATGTTACAAGTGAAGTAATGTTGGTCACGTACAAAATAGAAGGTATGATCCTGCATGGAAGCATAACATAAATGCTCAAGGGATGTGAAAAAGGTATTATCAATCATTTGATTATGATTACAATATAGTTTGTTATATATGCAAATCTCTTGGTCATAAAGCACATAGTTGCAGAAAAGTACTGCCTGATTTGAAAAGGTGGAAAAGGAAAGAAGCTGAAAAAGTTTGGAGGAAGAAAGGATTTGTGAAAGTGTGGAAGCAGAAACAAAGTCAAAAGAAGACAAATCCTAAACTTGTGCATCTTGTACAAGTCACTTCATCAGTGGCATAACATATGGCATGAAGTTAGGGGGAGTTGTTCATGTCCTATCAATTATCCCCAAGAAGTTTCAAGACGACATTATTTGGTCTTGTTTTGTTTTCAGATTCATATCTGATAATTTTTGCTAAGATGCTATTAATATCAGTTTTGTGAAATCAAGTTCATAATGGTGTCGATAACTATGTTACACTTCAGTATATGATAGTGATGCAGGTGATCAGTGGTTCATGTTGTCATTATGCATACAATGTGTTGATAAGATGTTCAGGGGTTCAATGCACAAAATGTTGGATGATGTTGGGTGACTTGATTTATAAATGATCTTGTTCATATCATGTTGATACTTACAAAAGTTGTATTGTCATCATGTTACAGTTCAAAGTGTTCTTGATCTATGTTGTTGTAGGAAGAATTTGATGGTCCAGTTAGTTTGTTGATGTGCATACTTGATGGGTTGATTTGAATAATGTTTGATAGGATCTTGAGTATACTCAAGGAGTTCTCATCATATGTTAGCATATATTAGTTGAGGAGGTTGATAATCAAAGAAGTTAATTCATAGAATATGTCTCTGCATTTGGATTTGCAAAGGTATTGATAGTGGTTTTGTATATATCAGATTTGACATGTTGTAAAAAGTGTCATGTTCAGGAACAGGAGGATGGTCTTCATCATGGTAGTCTTCATTATTTATAGGATGATCTTTATTCTTTATCATGCCAAGAAATGTGTGTAGGAGTAGATTGGTTGCAGATTGATTGTCCATCTTGGAAGAGATATTGGAGATATGTCATTCAAGTCAAAAAGAGTTGATGATTGTGAAAGAATTGTTTTTCATGAAATTTGTTTTGCAATCACAAGTGATGTCATCAGGAGTTTGTATTTGATAGTAGAAATATGGTATCCTTTATATTTTCAAAAGAAGTGATCAGAGGATCTCAATGATATTAGTTTTTTTTTTCATATTGATGTTGCGATAAGAAGTGATATTGTGTTGAGATAGAGAATGGTACAGTCTATGGGCAATTTATAACAGGTGGTTTGATGCTATGTTTGGTATGCCTCACATAATGTTGCTCTTAGTATTTTTTTGTGATTCATGATGTATGTCTTCAAATGTGTGCTTCATGGTGATTTGTTGCTTTCAATTTGAAGAATTGTTTTAGGTTTTGTCAACATGGTTTCTCATATGCTTGCTTCAGGATTGTTATTTTTGTCATCATACATCATCACAGGTTCAAAGGGGACGATAATAGGATAACAGGAGTTTATGTCTTCAAAATCATTCTCATAATGCAATGTGAGTGTACATGTTATGATCAAGCTTTAAGATTTTTTTGTGGAGCTAAATGACAGGGGGAGCATCTTATCCTTTGTCATCCAATGTCAAAAAGGGGGAGAGAAAGAAAATACATCATGTAGTTTTGTCATCAATGACAAAAGGGGATATTGATGGAGATTGATTGTCATTAATGTCAAAAAGGTCCTTGGATTTTTCAGTTTTGTTTTAGGATGATGATCATACAGGAGTTTAAGCAATGATGATACAGGACATCAAGATCACCCTATGTAATGGTTGCTTTTAGTTTCAAGTACAGATGATCATGATTATGTATTTGAAGAGAATTGACATGGGTGCTCAAAGTTGGCTTGTTTGCCATTAAGAATAATGGTTGGATGCTCAGGATGATCAATGTTGACATAACAAGATCTTTCTAAAAGATGCAAGGTTCCTTATCAAAGGTATTGGTTCATTTTGGATGGAGCCTTGTTATTAAGGTTAACAATGTGAAGAGCTCATCAGTCTATTACTTGTTTATAAATGGAGTTGTGCCTTGTATCAGTTCACTTGTCTCTATCTATGTTGCAAAGATAATATCAGTAAAGGTATTATGCTATGTTGGGGCATGTTCAATGGGAGAGATTAAGATATTCTTGGCACATGGCAGTATAGTGTTATAGTGTTAGCAGATGGTACAGATCTAAGCTCTGTAATGAAGTGTTTTGAATTTCTCAAATTCTAATAATACATTTCTAAATGTCTTAATTCTCTATTCTCTGCCCGTCACCTTATTCGTTGCTTTTTGACCTATTAGCGTGGGTCATATAACTTAAATCTACTTGCTAATGCAGTGTTAAAACATTATGGGGACCGGCCCCTCCACCTAGTATAACCTGCTACACCGGTCTCCTCATAAAGATCTCGAGCGGGTAATGCAAATCAATGGTCTTGTTTGAAATAACAATGAGTGTGAATATTATGATCAATGGATAGTATTTAAACTAAGACCTTGACTATTTTGCATTACTTTTGATGGTCATCAGAATGTCATACATACTATGACTACATAGATAAGCCTTTTAAAAGCTAATTTTAGTATATTTACAAAGGCAGATTTTGTAGACTTTTAAGGATATTTTTTAGGTGCGTTATTTCTATTTTTTGTCTTCATTCGAGACATTGAAGGCAAATAGAATGGTGTTTTATTTTTTAAAAAAGGCTTCTTTTTGGTGAAAGATTTAATGCCTTTTGCAACTAAGGAGGTTTTATTTTCTTTCTATTTTCACTCTTCATATAGATGTTTATTTTTAAGTTGTGAGTCCGAAGATAATCAAAGAAGAATTTTATTTTTTAAGGCAGTTGGATTAAAAGCATTATTGAAGTTTTTTGTGGAAGAAGAAAAATAAAGAGTGAAGATGAAAGTGAATGTGTAAAGAAAGAAAAATATGAAGGGTCATTTGGGAACAAAGATTTTCAAATTGAAAGAGAAGATGAATGCAAAGAGGAAAATGAAAAGACTTCATCCAAATGATTTTTGCAGACTGAAAAATATTGTTGAAAGGAGATGGAAATTTCTTATGAATGGGAAATTGAATCAAGAAGAATGTGAATTGTTTTACAGGATTATGATCTTATTTTGTTTTGAAGGTTCTTCATAGATGGAGAGAGGACATATATTTGATTTTATTTTTGCATATACATTGTGAATAAGATTTTCTTCTTACAGATGGATTGGTGTTTGGTCTAAAGATATTTTATCACAGAATGATTAAATTTCATTAAAGATTTATTCTTTTTGTGAAAATGAAAATGAATGAGAGAAGAATATGAAAAGAAATTCAGATTTCTATATAATGTTTTTCAGGTGCATTAATGGATTAATTTTTAGAGTGAATCAAAATACTGTGGTGAAGATATTTCTATGAAGATATCTTTGAAGAGAAAATACAGATGGATTAGATGATTCTTGTATGTGATGTATGAGATCATGTTTTTGCACATAGGTTGAAGACATCATGCAATAAACTTTCATATTGAACCATGAAGACAATATGCAGTTGATTGTGTTTTAGGTGAATTGGTTGTGAATTGGTAATGAGAGTGACATTCAGATTGGATTGAGTGTGACTGAAAAGAGATATGCAAATTCAGAGAAGAGAGGTTATGTAATGGTGTAAATTAGATTGAGTTGCAATCCTTTCTTGCACACCTTGCAATATGTTTTGATGGTGGTTGAATTTGCCAATGAGGCTTTGCATGGTTAGTGAGACCTCAATGTATACTAGGGAGGCATTTTATAAAGCTAGTGAAGCTTCCTTGGTCAATGAGACCTATTTGTAACTAGTGAGGTTTTTAATAAGCCAGTGAGGCGATTTTGAGAGGTTTTCTATCCCAGAAGGGTTTTCACCTCGTATAATATTTTGTGTCTTGGTCTCATGTCTTGTGTTAAATTCATACTTGTAAATATGTGTTTAGCAAATTATTGATGTCATCATCTCTCTTTGTCTTGTAAATTTAAAAGTTGCAAAAAGTTAAAAGTTTTCACAACACTAATTCACCCCCCCTCTCAGTGTTGTCCTAGACTCCAACACTATCTGACAAACCTAAAAAATTATGCTATCTAGTTTCCTTCAATATCCCCGCTAAGTTGCCAATCCATCAATGTTACAAATTAGTGCTAAAACAATGACCCTTTGCATATGTCTAGTAGGAGCAGAAACCCTCGCAAATCCTCTTGGCCTCAAAATGCTTGTTTTTTCCTCCAAATGAACTTCAAGAGTATTTTAAAAGGATTTGGGAGATTTAATCAATGGCTTAAGTTTTTTGTGTGTTATTTTGTCTTGTTTATTTGATTACTCATGAATTGAATGAATTTGTGCATCAATTTGATATTAATTTTTGTATTTTCTATAACATGCAGTAGTGGGGTAAAATCTCGCTAGGCTATTTCACTTTGATTTAACCCATAGTTTTGATTGATGAAGCATTAAGGAATAGAATTTAATGGACATTTTATATTTCCTTAAATAAAGATAATGGATCCTAAGTTGAAAATCAAGGATTTGTTGGGCATTTTGGCCATGCATCTTGCAAGGGATAAATCCCCACTTTTCGGTCTAGGAGCCCGAGTTGAAGCACACATTGAATACACATAAATGATGCATGTTTCTTAGCATTTCTAAACTACTTAACACCATGAAACATAGGTCTAGACTAGTAGGATAGCAACTTTAAAAGGTTATTCATTAGGTTTTTGTCTTGCAATATAGATGACTTCTCAGGCAACAAACATGTAGTACGAGTTTAAAGGGATCCCTCTTGTCAGAAAAATCACATCTATATGGAAGAACATAGGGGACACAGATCTTGGCCACATTGACATAGAAGAATTCAGATTGAAGATCTTTGGATGTAATCCTATGAATTGGGCTCAAAATATTAGGGATAATGTCATTGCTCAAGCTGTAGCCTTTCCAACTTCTGTTCAATGTCTAGAGTTAATTGTAGCTTGTGTAGAAAGATATCATCAACCATCAAGGATAATGGTCACTCAAGATGGCGGAGTATTGGAAAATTTTAGTACATTGGCTATGGTTGAGGCTTTTCACATGCCCCTTTCCCAACTTTGTTAATATTGAAGAAGGATGACAATCAGAAGATGTATGATCAAGACTGTGAGGCTTGTAGAAAGATAATAAATGATAGATGGATGAAGAAAAAAAGGGCTGCTATATCCAAACTTCCTCATGTACTTTATAGGAGTGATTTCAAGAAGATAGGAGATTTGGTCACTCTCTTGAGTAGAATTATATGATTGCCTTCTATCTCCACCTTTGAAGGTTGGATGTTTGCATATGTTGACGAGATATTATATAGGGATAAGAAAATCCACTGGGCCCAAATTTTAAGTCATAACATTCATGCGGCTTTTGTGGCTTTCAACAATGAGAAGATATTTAGATGGACCTCTTATGTAGTAGACATGTTAGCAAGAAGCTTTGTTTATCATGGCTTATCTAAACTAAGAGAAGTTGGTAATGTTGAAGGGGATTACATGGTGTATGAATGCTATCCTTAGCTAGAGATTACTCAATCATTGGCGCATTTCAGAAGAGTTAATGATGCATTTACTATACACATTTCAAGGCTATTGCAAGGAGATATGTCAAGAAGATTATCTCTGGAGGCTGCTAATGTGCTACAAACTTATGACAGATGGTAAATTCAGTTTCCAAGGTTCACTTATCTCAGGATTCAAGATTTCACTAGGGCACCTTATAAGTTGCCAAGGTATCCAACTAACAAGGTAGTGCTTCTAGAATTGACAAGACAACTATATACTTGTGCTGAGAAGCTGAAACGTCTACATAGAGCCTTTATCAAATTTCCCATACTTTTGGGAAGAGGTGTATTTTCTTGTGTCACAACTGAATATTCAAACACTATGCTTCAATTGTTGAATCTGAATTTCTATCAGAGAAGAAGTCATTTTGATCCCTTTGGAGTGATTGAAAGGCATATTAGCAAAATGTTGTTCCACAAAGAACACCTTGAGGACTTTTGGGCTAATTTCTCACATGCGCATGAAGTCATGAGGAGGAAATATTCTAAGTTGACTTTAGATTTCACACAAAGATTTAACATTATTGCAATAC
Organism: Cunninghamia lanceolata; assembly: GCA_027924645.1. NCBI lineage: Eukaryota > Viridiplantae > Streptophyta > Pinopsida > Cupressales > Cupressaceae > Cunninghamia > Cunninghamia lanceolata. The sequence continues at coordinate 10,242,858 of BSBN01000130.1, read as the reverse complement.
TTGATTAGCTAGTGGATGATAACATTGTGGTACAACGAGTACCATGGGAGGCACATTTTGGACAACCTATCCCTCTGCTAAATTGGGCAGATGGAGAAGAGAGCTAATTGGATGAAGTTTTGAAACAACCCATTAGATTTAGTAGAAATTGGGTTAGAAATTAGGTTGCAACAATGACACAAGTAGGATTGGTTCACACCTATACTCACCAGCTACAAGATAGAGCTAGTGATGATGAATCAGATGAGTATATAGAGGTAGAAGAAGAAGTGGAGTAAGACATTGCAAGAGGAGATGTTCTAGAAGTGGACAGTGAAGCAACAGAGGAAGATCTCCCTCTTGGTGGTAAAGGAAAAACTAAAGTGGATAGGGAGCCTCCTAAGGAGTAGAAGAATGATAATCCACTTGTAGTTAGAACTAGACATTCAAGAAAGAGGGATATGCCTAGTGGAAAAGGAGAGTCTTCCAAGTCTAAGAAGGTAAAGAAGCAATAGAGTTCAACTGCACCCATTTCTTCCACAACTAGTACAACACCTCCTATTATTTCTACTGCCTTGGATCAAACTATTGATGCCACTACCTCGTCCTCTACCATGTCAAGAATCACACCTCCTATTTCTTCTAGTATCCATGTAATGTCCTATCCCTCTGTGTCTAAGATAGTTGTATCTTCATCCCTTCCTCTATCCATTACATCCTCTACCAGTCCATCCATCTGTTCTTTACCATCCTTAGCCTCCATTTCTATTCCTTCCATCTCTTCCACCTTATCCTCTCCTTATGTCTTTTCATCCATTAGTCTCTCTTCCATCTTCATCCACATTCTCTTCCTTATCTTCCATTTCTACCATATTGGCACCATCTTCTTTTTCCTGACCATCTCTTAATCTAACCACCCCTCCTACCATTTCTTCTACTCTTTTCTCTCCTATTCCTTCCTCCCTAGGTTTTGTATCATTTGCAAACCTATCCAGGATACATTTGCCTCTTTCTACCACTAGTTATTTTGCCATCATTAACAATTCACTAGCCTATCCATTTAATGATTCCAAAAAAGTGCCTATATCAGTACCTCCTCATGTCCCCTACTACAAGGAATTGGGAAAGTATGTGCACCAAACTCAAGATTGTATCAGAAAAGGAGGTTGTAATTGAAGATATAACACATGACCATCCTATAAATCCCAATACCATAGAGGTAGTAAACATGGAAGATAGACCATTAGAAGAAAACATAGATGATACTACATTTGGTGCAATTGGGATAGGGATAACAAAAGATCTACAATAGCTAGAAACCCTAGAGTCTTCCATCAAGATAGATATAGTGGTTATAGAGCTTCAGGTTAACAAAAGTAAAGATACAGGTAATGTGTACGATATTCATTTAGATCCGTTGAATAAGGATGACATCCACATTGGCTCCCCAAAGCATTCTTCAGTAGCTCCCAAGTGGCTCCAACATAGATTGAATAATTAGCCTTCAGAGGTGGAGGTAGTTGAGTTGAATTTGGATAACTTTTTAGTGAGAATTGACAAAGCTAAGAAATAGAAGAAGGAAAAGGTTCAATCAAGGATATACAAAGAGGCTTCTAGTTCTCATATTGCAAAGGTAGTTGTTCCTCTAGGGCAGGCCAACAAAGAAGACACTAGACCTGAAGACTACACTGTCACAACTCTCAACTTAGGTCCAGTATCAAAGGCCCAATTGGTAGAAGAATTCAAAGACTTAGTGTTGAACATTCTTGATAGAATAAGTAAAGATGAGCTCACTAAATAGAAGCTGAAACAACAGAATGACGAACTAAGGGCCTGTATCAGATATTTAATTAAGCCTACCCATTCTGACAATGAAGCATCTATAGTACCTTCTCTCCTCTCAAAAGAAGAGTTAGAAGATTTTTACAACATCAAGTCTGTTGCCTCAACAACAGAGAAATGGTATCATAAAGTATATGCAGAAGTATGTGAAGTGATTGCTGACATTTGCTGAACTGCATAAAGCATTTTGTACATTGAAAATGGATTGGGATGAGGTCATTGAATATTGTAACACTTATGATGAATATTATTCTCATATCCATCCCCAAGTTTTGGCCATAAGCAAGCTTCTAGATGAAGTTTTGATTAAAGAGAATATTTTGAATAAGGAAGAACTACATATGCCTGAGCATTGGCTTGAGATGATAAAGCTGGGGAAAGAATTATTTGATAAAGCTAGAAGCGAAGTAGAGCCAGCTAAGACTCAGCTACTAGAGGTAATTTATATTCTAAATGATACACTCTGAGCCTACACTAACATATATCTAGATGACACTACCCTTGTTGACACTCAGGATTATAAAGAGAAGTTTAATCTATTTATGGAAGGGGAATCACTACCATGTCAAGTGAAAGATATGGAAAGAATCAGTGACCTAAGGGAACTATTCAAGGAATTCAAAAAGAATAAATGGTCTAGGTCAATTTTATACCATAAATGTTCTGGTAAAGTGGACACAATACAATTTAGAATTGATTTTGTGAAAGATCTAGATCTAGTTGAAATTAGCATTCATGGCATATAGAAATAAGGAAGTGGAAAAGAATAAGGTTGACTTAGATGAGGACAACCAGTAGGATGATCTAGTCAGCACATGAAATCTCATCCTGTTGTGTAGGAAATTATTTCTATATGTCAGGTGACCTTCTTTTGACTTCTTTTTGCATTGGGAATTGATTCTTCTTTCTAAGTAGCCAAATGGGTGTTCATTTTGTCCAAATTCATTGTATTTGAAAGATGTATTTTGTCTTTTCTTGTTAAGATAAAGGGTAAATATGAGAATGTAACAAACTGGTGGTTAAAATTAAATACAATGTAATCTAGATCGTTGCTGTTGAAATAATCTCCACCGTCTATGAAAAACATAGTATGACTATTCCTCTATATAAAGGATAGTCATTTTCTCTCTTGTAAGTAAGATTTGATAGTGAATTGCTGAGACTCTACTGAAACTTGATCAATACAAAGCAAGTTTTGTAGGTTGTTGGAAATTTGTATTCCAGTGTTGTCTTATTTTGGAATTCATGGTTCATTTCAATCTGAAATTAGTTAATGTACAAATGCAATGATGGATAAATTCTTGGATATGTGATGAATACTCTAGTTCATAACATTTGTGCTTATTAATTGTAAGTTTCTTTATATGGTTAGTCTAAGCTTTGTTAATGAAATAAGTTTGATTGCATTTCCATAGTTAAACTATGCCATCAAATGTGTGTTTAATATATGAATTCAATTTGAAAATCATAAGATTTCTTTGAAGATCACATCATTTTCTGTAGCATTGTGGTTTGTTGGCCTGGTTAAATAGAAAGTGGTTAAGAGTATTTTGTCTATTTGCATCATAGGACCCACTTGTGAATTGTCACATAGTGTTAGGTCCTAAGCAACATTTACATTGTTAATCCATTGGAAATTTCAAGCTTTTAATCTGCATTATCAAAGGGTTGCTGCACACTTTGCTATCATAGTTTCTTAAACCTAGCTATATAAACCTTACGGTAGTCATGTTCTAAAAATTTGGGATAGGATTCCTTTCAATAGAGGTGAGATACCTTTTTGTCTTACCTACATTGATGCATGCTAAAAACACCATCAACACTACCCAAGAACTTCATGCTCAAGTTTCACCTTGGCCATTTTCTGTATGGGGCTCAGATCCTATTGGAAAAATTTCACCTCCTTACAACCACTGACTACTTCATGAAATGGGTCGAAGCAGTTCCTCTCCGATCCATGACTATTGAAGTAATTTGTCATTTCATTCAAGACAACCTAATTTCTCAAATTAGCATTCCTTTAACTTTTGTTTCTAACAATGGTGATTCATTTAAGACCAAAGAGGTGAAGAAATTCTTCAAAAAATATCATATTCAACATTGATTCTCTACGCCATATTATCCATAATCAAATGGCCAGGTAGAAGCTTCTAAAAAAATATTTGGATAAATTCTTCAAAAATATATTAACAAACATCAAAAGGATTGTCATACTCAACTATCTTATCCATTATGATCTTATTGAACAAGTGTTTGTACGGCTACATGGGTACTACCGCTTTGGAGTTAGAAATTTCTTCATTGCGAGTTTCTCTTAATGGCATTCTTGATGAAAATACTCAAAGAGAACTAAGACATCAATATCTTGAGATGCTCAACAAACAACACATACATGCTCTCAAACATCTCCAAGCCCATCAAAATATCATTCAATTCTCATACAATGAATGTGTTATTCACCATTTGTTTGAGATTGGAGATCTTGTACTCTATGAAAATCAACACAATGTCAATGCACCTCTTGGAGAAAAAGGGAAATTTAGCTTAAATGGGCTAGAACCTTAGATCATCACCAAATTCTTTCAATAAGGAGCATATAGATTAGCCGATATGCATGGTATGCCTCTCAAAGGGCCTATTAATGCTATGCATTTGCATTGATATTATGCCTAAATCTTTAAATTAATTCATATGCTAACACTTTCTTCTAAAGAAAAATGATTGTTAGATAGTAATTTAAATCTCCTATGCTATGTTATTTGCTTTAATCTTGACAAAACATGCAATTTGTCTTGATTCATTAAAGTATTTTCTTAGCTTAGAAAATTACTTAGTTGTTAGTGTATAGTGCATTACGTGTATACCATGTTTGATAATCATTGTCGTGTCTAATTTAAACAATGTTACAATTTCATTTAATTAGATCGCTGTTGAATTATTTCAACATGTATATACCTTAATAATGTCTAATCAAATATATGTGTGTTTATCAAATTTTTCAATCACAAGTACATGCATTTGTTGATAACTGAGAGGGGGGGTGAATCAGTTATCCTTATTATTTCTTCTTTATGAACTTTCTTATTAATCAATGCAGAATTAATTCAAACAAGCAAACATAATCATGAAATGGAGATACACATGACACAATATTTTTGACATGGAAACCCTGTTAAGGGAGAAAACCATGGGGTGATTAACCCAAAGATTATTCTCTATTAGAAGAATAAGGAATTACAAAATGGCACTTGCCAATTAGGGCTGACTGCCCGAGCACATTGCTCACAAGGAGGCAGACTACCTACAAAGAGACACACTATCTACAAAAGAATGTTATACAATACTTGAACTGATTGGAAGCATCCACATATGTTGGAGTTTAGTTCCGGTTAGGCTCAGTACACTGATCTGCTGCACTTCATCTTTCTTCTTTCCTTATACTGCTTTCCTTTCACATACCAGACCTTCCTTTCTGTTTCTACTCTGCTATGCTTTTATTCGCACATCACATATCACCACACATCTTCTCACAACTAAATACATCCTATATATATATCCACACAAGTAATTTCATCACCTTTCTAGTCAGCACCCGGAACAGTCAATCTTCTCACAAACTCTATTCTGTCAGTTGAATCCTTGCACATCAAGTAATGCGGATCAAGCATATACTTGTAGAAATCATTAATCATGTTGGCCAAACATAATTCATGTCTTCATAACCATTACCACCATCAGAAACACATCCAGAAAATAGTCTGATGTTCTGTCAGTCAGTTCTTCCTCTGTTCATACTGTCACTCAGGAATCTGGTACTCAACTATTCATATCTTTTTCCTTGTCCATCACCGGAGGCTAAATCCTTGGAATCTATTACTCAAGGTAGTCCTTTTGACTTTCCTAAATCCGTACTTCACCAAGATACTTCCTCTGAGAGATCCGGACCTGTCTATCGGACCTTTCCACAAGCTCTGTTCTTGTTTACCGGACCTCAACAATCTTCATTCTGACTTCCGGTAGAGACACACCATGTCTTGCGGATGTGTGGGATGAACTTTGTTGCCATCAATGACAACAATCATCAATCCATATAGTGTCTCTTGCCAACAATCTCCCCCTTTGGCATTAATGGCAACAGTTAGTGAAAAATGACTAAGTGTTTACACTATGCTCCCCCTTGGCTGATGCTCTGTCTTTATATACATTTTTCACTGCTCCTCACTCTCCCTTTGACATCAATGGCAAAGGGTAGGGTCCACAAACCAAAATTTTTGAAAATTTTAACTATATTTAGCCGCATAAGTATATATATACAAGTTGTACTTACATATACTTAAGTATGTCTACAAAAGTGTTCTTCAACTATACAACTTCTATTGCCCAACTCTGCTTCATCCTGTCCAAAATTGAGATATGCCCACTCAACAGGAATGCAAACGCATCTGCCCTTTTTGGATCTGTCGGACCATTTGTTTGGGCTATGATTTGAGCTCCACTTATGGCCTCATGCATGGCCTCTAACTTAGGTATAATAATCCTTCTAAGTTCACTCATCTAGTTAGTTATGTTCTTTCTTTCCTTCTCAAAATTCTTTATTGCATTTGTGATTGCAATAGTCTGACATTCTTGATTTATTATGGAGGATGAAAGAGGATCAAAACTTTGAGACAAGCTTAGTAGTTTGTCCTCTTGCTCTTTTATTTTCTTCTCAATCTCCACTATTACCTTGGACCAGGAGATACAAAATTTGTATATTTCACCGCCATCCTTCAGAGCATTTTCTAAGCTCTTTATCCCTATACACATATTTCTCCTATCATTACTTATCAAACCTTGTACCTCTAATAATCTTTTTGCAAGAAATTCCTTTCGGACCTTATCTTCTACTGACTTCTCTAGTGAATCAAAATGTGTATTGACATTGCTAACTAGAGTTTTGAGATTACCAAAAGTGGAGGCTGTGGGATCTTTCTGAACTGATGTCATAATCTTTTCAAGCACTCTGAAAGCAGCTTCTATCAACTCACAGTCTTCCATATGAGACTTTAGGAGTTTTTCATTAGCCTTAGCATTTGCAAATGAAGCTATCTTCATTGCCTGTACTAGAGAAAGAGAATCAAAATTGAATTGACCTTGTAGAAGCTCCAATTCATCAATCTCCATTGTTTCTTTGTTCAGGAATTCTTGGACAGTTTGTGCAGTGTCTCTTGCCAAAGATAGATGTTTCTTCTCTTCTGCAGTCTTGGAGCTGTCCTTTGGAGTTTTCTCTCCTTCACCACTAGCAGTTGTGGTTTTCTCTGCTAAAGTCTTCTCTCCTTCTACAACATTAGCATTGTCATCTTCCTTTTCCTTCACCTCTGCTTCTTTCTCCTATAATTTTTCTTCTCCTTTAGATTCGGAGATTGTAGGGGAAACTGGAGGAGAAATGTTAGTCTGTTCAGGGCCCACCTCTTCTGTCATTTTCTCAGGAGTTTCTTCTACAACATTTGTGGTTAAGGGATCAGTACCCAAGTCCTCTATAATAGGGAGATTAAATCTTTTGAAGGCCTTCTGATTGATCTCTTCTGTGTCCTTGGCTACCTTGTCAGTTTCACCAAGCATAAGTTGATTCATCCTTGCTTTGCTTCTGAACTCATCCTTACAATCTTTGAATATCATATTCATTGTCTTGGGGTCGATTGAAGGATATAGCTGGATTGCTATTTGTTCCTAGATTTCTAGGTCTTTAGCTTGGGCAGTATTCTTTCTTGATTCTAGTTCCTTCTCCAAGCTTTTAGGGATCAAAGATATAATTTCAATAAATGCTTTGTTGTAAATATTTAGATACCTGACTGTGGCATCTTGCAATATCTTCTGATCAGCTTCACCATAATCATCATAAAACTCAACCATTGGTTGAAGATTTTCGTCCACTGCGACTGATTTGATTATGTCGTCAATGTGAAGAGTGGGTTTTTCAACATATTCCTCTGCCTTTTCTTCTTCCTTCTGTCCAGTAGAGGGTTGACTGGATGTTTTCTTCTTTTTCTTCATTTTCTTGACTTCATCATCAGATTCAGTTTCCTCTTCATCTCTTTGACTTGTATAAACCCTTGTGGCTTTTGTCTTTGACCTTTTCTCTCCTTTGCTAAATGCTTGGACTTCCAGTTTTGAGCTTTTAGTAGGGATAGGTGCTAGTCTCTTTGAAGATCTAGTCCGGGTGGAAGTTTCTACCGGAGCACTTTTCTTGCTTCCCTTTTTTGCCTCTTTCTTCTCTTCATCAGCTTTTTGTCTCTTTTCCCGGTTGGCTTCAAGTGACTCCTTTGAGATCCCAAGGCCTTGTGCAATATGTTCTACTTCTTTTCTCACCTTCCTTTTCATCTCTGGTTCTCTGAGTTCCACATGGATCTTTACACTCAGCTCCTCAAAGGTTCCAAACCTTTCTGCCTTTGAACCTTTAGGCTGAATTAGCATGTGTTGCACATGCAGCTCCACAATCTGTTCATCCACTTCATACCCCATGGGCATGATCCAGACTATCCTTGGCTCTACTACCTCCATAAGACATTGATCAGTGTCTACCATGAAGCACACTGTATCATTGTATTTTTCAACTACTGATTTGGGGATTCTTTCTCTAATTTGCATTGTATTTTGAAATTGCTTGAAGTAACCCCACAGAGCTATATTTCTTGCCTTAGCATCTCCAAGTTCATGCAAGTAATCTTTGATCTGGATAGCTACCGGTTTGTCATTTTCCCATACCCATCCATTTAATCTGGGAAGCACATTCATGAAATAGAAGAACAAAGATAGTATCAGTCCTCCATATTTAAAGGAGTTCTTTTTGCCCTTATTGATCTTCTATATGTTTTCCATTAATTGGATCAAGAGGAGTTCATAGAGATCATAATCTGCATTCTTTCTCAGCATGTCATAGGCCGTGTATACTGCAGTTCTAGATACTAAATTCTCCCTACTGGAATGATATATCTTGTATCCTATTATCATAGATGTATACTTGATGTCCAGGTCAGTAATATCTTCAATGGTCATTGCTCTCTTATCAAATTTTGATCCGGTGGCCTCTGTGACAATGTTGTTTTTGACAGATTTGAGGACAGGAATTCCTCCCGAGGAGTGTAAACCAGTTACTGCCCTAATTACTTCCTTGGTGATTTTGCAAGGTCTGTTCAGCCATAGAAAGTTGTCATGTACCCTACTCAATACATACTGGACCCATTCATCTTCTTCAAAGTAGGGGAAATGAATGAACTGATCAAAGTGTTTTTCCCGGATGCTCTTATACTGAGGTTTGATCTCAAAAGAATCATCTATTAACTACTTGTGGTATAAGACTCTTAGTTTGAATTCCCCAAACTCTTCAATGTTTGCATGTATATAAAATATAATATCTTTAGTGTGCAAAATGCCATGCGAAACACTGGAAAATGCACCTAAGGGGTCTACCTCCAAGGATTTGTATGGATGTTTCTTAAATGTGAGGCGAAGTCTATCAAAAATCTTTACAATATTCAGAGTACCCATTATCAAGAGATTTGCAGTGAGATTTGAAAATGGAAAATACCTTTTGCGCCTATCAGTTTCATGGAGTAGGTTGGATTGATCTCTGGAAGTAATGACTTTTGCAAGTGATCTTCGATGAACTTGAGGAATTTCATTGTAGAGCTCCACTTTTCATTTCTTCTTGAGTGCAGAATGAATGAGTGATTAATGAAAAACCCTTATATTGCTCCGCAAGCCCTAATATCAGACTGCAATAAATGCTCAACCTACATTATTCCAGTTTGCCTTATTCAGGTGATTTGAAGAATCGGATCAACCCTGATCACTAAACATCTTGCGGATCTTCCAAATCTTAACCATAGTTTGTTTGAATATATCCCTTATGATTCCTTCAATCCGCAACTCTTCTTGTGCCAGTTCTGGCACCAATTGACTGGCTGGGGGAACAAGGTTTTCTTTGTGTCTCCCCCTGAGCTAGAGCTCACTTTTTAGTTTCCAGAAGGAATATCAGCACTAGAGTCTGGTGCGGATCGAACCTCTACATTCTCAGTACTTTTCTTCACCCAAATCTTGCTCATCTCATTTTTAACTTCATCCACATTCGTATTTTGTTTACCCTTATCTTGATTCTGATTATATACTAGACCTCTTTTGTCCTGATTCTTGTTTCTATAGACTTTTGCATTATGACCAGACCTATTACAGATTTGGCAAACAACATTTCTTTGCATATTTGACTGATATCCTCTTGATCTGCATTGATTAGCCATATGACCTACTCTATTGCATGCAAAGCATCTACCATTGAATGATTTGTTCATTTGCATATTTCTGCATTCATGAGACTTGTGACCATACCTTTTGCAGTTAAAACACTATCTAGAGAAGGATGAATTAGTCTGATTCATTCTCTTTCTACACTGATTAGCTTTGTGACCAAACTGATTGTAGCTGTGGCAGTATCCATTGAAGGATGGATATCTTTGAGCATTAGGCTGTCTTACTAGAGGTCTTCTAGGCCTGTTCCTTGGATTTTCTAATCCAAAATTCTTCTGACCAGATCCGGAGCTTTCTCCTTTCTCATATCCCAAGTCACACTTGTCATCTGCCTTCTTTTGACTTCCAAGAAGAACTTCAAGTTGAGCAGAACTTATCTTGAATTTTTCTTTATACTCATTTGCTGTTTGAAGCTCCCTTTTTAGAGAGAATTTGATCCTCAAGTTTTTCTTCATTATCTTTAGCATCTTCAAGATCAAATTCGAGATGTCTGATAATTCTATCCATCTAGTGGCAATCTTCTAATTTCTCCTTGAGAGATTGTCTTAGATTATATTCAGGTTTTCTTTTCTCTTCAACTTCTTGAGTAAACTTTATAACTCTTGATTCCATTTCATGTCTTACCATAATGATTTCTTTTGATAACTTTTCACACAACTTGGTTTTCTCAGTTAGCTCTTCATTTGCATTACTTTCTTCACCTTGTCTTGCCAATTGCTGAAGCAACTCCTTTCTCTTTTTCATAGAGAGACTTAATTTGTCTTTTAGTTCTCTCATGAAATCATAAGCCTGTTTGAGTTTTTCCTTTAATTCATTGACTTTAGAGTTTGACTGTTCAAGATCCTCAAGGGTAGTCTTGAGTTGCTTCCTTAAACCATATGGATCCATTTGGACTCCCAGATCTTCCTCAAGCTGTTAGACTCTATTAGGAGGAACTTAGCTCTGATACCAATTGTTGATAACTGAGGGGAGGGTGAATCAATTATCCTTATTATTTCTTCTTTCTGAACATTCTTATTAATCAATACAGCATTAATTCAAACAAGCAAACATAATCATGAAATGGAGATACACATGACACAATATTTTTGATGTGGAAACCCTGTTAAGGGAGAAAACCACGGGGTGATTAACCCAAAGATTATTCTCTATTAGAAGAATAAGGAATTACAAAATGGCACTTGCCAATTAGGGCTCACTACCTGAGCACACTGCTCACAAGGAGGCACACTACCTACAAAGAGACACACTATCTACAAAAGAATGTTATACAATACTTGAACTGATTGGAAGCATCCACATATGCTGGAGTTCAGTTCCAGTTAGGCTCAGTACACTGATCTGCTGCACTTCATCTTTCTTCTTTCCTTATGTTGCTTTCCTTTCACATACCAGACCTTCCTTTCTATTTCTACTCTGCTATGCTTTTATTCACACATCACATATCACCACACACGTTCTCACAGCTAAATCCATCTTATATATATCTGCACAAGTAATTTCATCACCTTTCTAGTCGGCACCTGAAACAGTCAATCTTCTCACAAACTCTGTTATGTCAGCTAAATCCTTGCACATCAAGTAATGCGGATCAAGCATATTCTTGTAGAAATCATTAATCATGTCGGCCAAACATAATTCATGTCTTCATAACCATTACCACCATTAGAAACACATCCAGAAAATAGTCTGATGTTCTGTCAGTCAGTTCTTCCTCTGTTCATACTGTCACTTAGGAATCTGGTACTCAACTATTCATATCTTTTTCCTTGTCCATCACTAGAGGCTAAATCCTTGGAATCTATTACTCAAGGTAGTCCTTTTGACTTTCCTAAATCTGCACTTCACCAAGATGCTTCCTCTGAGAGATCTGGACCTGTCTGTCAGACCTTGCCACAAGCTCTATTCTTGTTTACTAGACCTCAACAATCTTCATTCTGACTTCCAGTAGAGACACACCATGTCCTGCAGATGTGTGGGATGAACTTTGTTTCCATCAATGACAACAATCATCAATCCATATAGTGTCTCTTGCCAATAGTATCTATTAAATCATTGTTGCATTTGTTAAACAATTACATATAGTTGTTTAAAAAAATCACAATTGGATTTAATTTTGACATACATTTCAATTTAATTAGATCTTTGTTGCATTAACATGACAAGTAAATCACATATAACATCTAATTTTAATTCAAATCATAACACAATAGGTAGTAATCAAAATCTTATATATACATATCATAAGAGTTTGAGTACATGATAATAAAAAATCCACCACTACATCAAAATGTGGTGTATCATAATACAATGCATAACATCTCATCAAGGTATTCGACCATGGCATCCAGACCCCTCAGGACTTGGTATTGCCTGAGTGAAAGAGGGTCATCTGTATGAGGTTACTGACTGTGAATAACTCCTAGAGTTACTCTAGGATCGTATGCCCCTAATATCACTTCTAGTCTCTCCTACCTCCAGTGTGGAATGTGTATAAAGTTGATATAGTCAATATCTCTCATCTTGTAGCCAGTCTACCTCCACCTGTAACTAGTGTGTAAACGTATGATTTGTCTCATATGTCACTACTGCTCTATACTGATCTAGTTGTATCTGAAGTGCATCACATACCTCCTCAATGCCTGCTACTCTCTAGATCACCTGGTCTCTCTTGACCTCGAAGTAATCTTACTCCACTTGTCTCTCCTCATAGACTACTCTCATCCAGGTGACAAGATCAAATATCTCTGCATGTCATCCCACCATGTGTGGTGGCCTATAGCAAGCCTACAATGGCTACTCAGTTGAATCAATGGGTACCATCTCTGCTATGACTTGACCCACAAGGTCCCACCATGCCCTAGTACCAACTACAAAATATAAAACAAAATCATATCAATATCTCAACAAAAATCATGACATACAAACACAAATACAATTGTGAATGTTAAATTACATATAAAGACTAACTAAAGACAATAAACCAAACAATAGTTATACCTTCCTTTGCAAGCAGGTTTACCTATCTGATTGAGCATATCGAAGTGCACCCCAGCTTCGATGGATTTGCTCCTTCGATTCAAGTATGTATGTGGATTGCTTAAATTAATAGCATAACCTTGGTGAGTGAAAATGGAGGAATGATTTCAATAGCATAAGTTTGCATCCGATGAACTCACTCATTTGGTTTAGAGAAGGGCTTATTTATAGATTTTTTATGATGGAAAAATAAGGATTTGATTTTGGAGATAGAGATTTGTTTTTGCTTTATTTGATAAAAGAGGAAATACATCTAGAAGATAAGATAAGATAAAAAGAAATAAAAAGAAATAAATTGAGAAAAAGATAAGATGAGAGATGAGAGGATAATTGATGAAATTGTCTAATTAATTGAATTAATTAGATTCACATGAGTTAAAAAATGAAAGAAATCAAGAAGAAGATGTGATTTGGATTTTATTAATTAAATAAATATTTGATTTATTTAATTAATGTTGGATGATGATTTAATTAATTAAATAATAAATTATTTAATTAACTTTAGAAAATAGAATGTATTAATTAAATAATTGTAAGTTATTTAATTAATGTGGAAGAATAAGGTTGAATGATTGAAATTAATTAAATAATTAAGAATCATTTAATTAATGAAAAGAATAATCAAGTTAAGAAGTGAGGTGAATTTAAGGTGTCTACAGTTACTTCATTTGAATTGATTATCTTGATGTTTTGTCTTTAATGTTGGTTCCATGGGAGGATATAGGAATGTCATATAATATTTAATCATATCACTCATTCTTACATTTATTTCATGATTTATCAAGTCAAAGAAAATGGTTTTCTGAGTTGTATAGGTACATTGCATTGACGAGGAGTGAATTTGTTACTATGTCAAGACTCTAAAATGCCTTAGAGGCATTGTAACACATTTTTCTAACTTTTTCTAGAGTTTTCAATGATTAAGGGTTTCTCTAGGTTATCTTATCTACAAGAGTCATTGTTAGTGTCTCATTACATTTTTGTATCATGATTTTGGGGTTTCTTTTATGTTGGCATGATAAATAAACATGTATGGTTGTGATCACAACTATTTTAAGTAATTTAACAATGTATTCAAAGGTATTATAAGAGTTGATAATAAGGATATCTATAGGTGGCGATCTCTAGAGGAGTATCTTCAAGGTTTTATTGATTAGAGAGCTACCTGATCAATCCTCAATGAACCAAATAACATGGTTATTAAATTGGTTTATGTTCTCTTAACAATGTTTTGACTCTACATAAAATGAAGTACTAAATAAGAAAAAATAATTATACATGGTAGAATAATCAACTATAGACGACATCAAAGAAGCTTCATTCTAGGCTACTAAATGAATAGAATAATTATAAAGTTGTGTTTGTCTTTTAGTTTTCCTTTAAATTTAATGGTTACCTATGATTGTTAATCATTTGTAATGTTTGTAAGGAAAATAAGACCTACATGACTAATATATGAAAACAAAATATTAAATATATTATTTATATATCCTTATATAAAATATTATACTTTGAGTGGCCTTCATGGTGAAGGTTTGCATGGTTTTTATACATTTTTATTGAACATTATATTACGATAAATAGAAAAACAAGTCATTTATAAACTTTTGTAAAGAGGATTTTATACATTTAAATTAATGTTGTGTTTAGTGGTAACCTAGAAAACTACCTGAATTTAAATTAAAATGGTAAGTGTGTGTTAATAATAGAAGTTAAGAGTGGAAGATAGACAAACCGGTATATTTAAACACTATGTTCCAAATTCTATTGAATTTTAGTTCTAAGAAAAATTGACTCTAAATAATGATCAATCCACCTTGTAAAGAACTTTCAATGACCCTTTAAAGAGGCTATTCTTAAATATCATGGAGTTCTTGACACTCAAAGGTCAATTTTGGCCAATAACAATGGGACAAATATTTACCAGTATGGATGAGGAGTAAAATTTCTATTAAATTTTTGACCATTGAACATAATGATGTTTAAGTAGAATACTTCAACTTGTATATTTATTTAGCACTGTAAATTTTCAAATTTTCATTCAAAATATTTAGGATTATATTTTTGTTCCAAGGTTTTTTTAGATTTGAGCTTTTTGAAGGATTTGTGGCCACTATAGTTTTTCTTCAGTAAATTGCAAGAAAGTAGTTATTTACTAGGCAATTCGTCTCCATTTTAGCTAATTCTGCGATTTTTCTCCTAGAGTTAAAAAATTGATTCGAGGGCATGAGGAGACAATACTTAACTACTCAGATGTGGTCTCACATATCCTCTCTAACATCATGGATTTAGTCCAGGATGGGAATTATGTCCACGCTATCGCGATTGGCCTGTTTTTTAGTCATATCTATAATGTCGATAGATGGATGCCAACCCTAAAGGACGAAGATATGCAGCAGGATGATGCTTTAATTGGGGGCCTGTTTAATATTCCAAGCCTTAGATCCTCACCTGTCATTCACAATGTGTATAAGGCCTCACAGAACAGCCTTCGTCAACTCTGTAGTGATGAGCTGGAAAGGGATCTTAATGCAAACATTTTGTACTTTTCAAAGATGAAGGTTCAACGTATAAGAGAGGTGTTCATTGCCATTAGATTTCTGCATATTCACTCTCCAGACTGGGCTCCCCACCTCCCAGATGGACAAGAGGATGCTCTGGATGGAAACTTCCGGGTGATGGCGTGGCTGCAATGACCTCATGTGCTGGCATGAAGATGCGGGGTGACTTGTGTCTCTAGTTTACGGGAATGGGTTAGTGCTCCTTTTTGTTGTCTGTTTCTGCTTGTTGGGGTGGTGATTTTCTCTTGGCCACATATTATTTTTTGTTTAGATGGTCAACTTTTTTTTGCTAAATCTGGCCAGACTTGGGCCTATGTGTAGATAATCTTTGGATATGATGTTATTTTGGCTTTCCGCTATTTCTCTCTGTATTAACTCTTTTTAGTAATATAATCTATAGGTGGCCTACCATATTTTTCTTTAAAAGAAATGTCATTACACGGACAGACGTTCTACAATCATCTCATAGGAGGAGTTGAAGAGTTGAAATATTCGAAGATTCCATGTAATTTTATAAGATTCCAATAAAAAAAAATATGCATGAGATCATTAAGATATAGGATCATAATGAAACGCCACAGTAAATATACCACTAAACCTACCACTCTCAAAGATGTTTTTGCTATTTTAAAAAAAAATACGTACATCCTTATATTTACTAGTATATTTATATTTAAAAAAATACGTACGTAGACAAAAGAGGGTACAAATATTATCCTATACTAGTATATTTCTTATTCTTGGCAGGTACAAATATTATCCTATACTAGTATATCTCTTATTCTTGGCACTTATAAATTACTCGCACCTAAAATATTTATATTTTGGTTTAAAATAGCAAAAGCATATTTGAGAGAGTGGTGTGAGGTTTAGTGGTGTATTTATTGTAGCATTTTGTTATGATCTTCTATCTTAAAAATCTCATGCATATAAAACACTTACATTCTAACTCTGAGCAATTTATAAAAATAAATAAAAAATTAAAACCGAAAATCATAAAACAAATTGGAAGATATCTCTCTTCGCGTATTGTAGATATATTTTTTTAAATATAAATATACTAGTAAGTTTACAATGAAATGTGAGTATATTGAGTTGTTTGTGGTTGGAATCTTGGATTGAACGATTTTTATATGAATTTTTAGCTTCATTTGAGAATCCAATGAATTTAACGGTGAAACCTGGTTTCCGAAAAATTTACCTTTCAAATGTAAACTTATGTTTAACATGATTTGAAAAATCATTGTCCTTGCATTATTCCTGATGCTGTGCTGTCATTGTCGTGGGAAAAGCAAAACTGCTCCCAATGCGCCAGCGATTGCCTGATAAAGGATTGTACGTTATGAAATTTATCTCGTCGCTTCAGATTTTGTAGGGGCTTTTTAAAATTTGACGCTTCGTTATTCGCAAGCTAAGTGCCAATCGTTCGATTTACAGCTTACCGTGTGTAAGTATTCCTCGTCTATAATACGGAAATTTCAAAGGGAAGCATAAATTAGTATTTCTCTCCAAATTTTACTTTGGAAAATATCATGTATTTTGTGCATGACTTTCATGTTATGCAATGGGGATACTACCCTTTTCTTTTTAAGTCTTCTGTTCGTCTTTTTTTATTTCGGTTATAGAGGGAATCGGTAACTGCCGAACATAGGTTTGAATCTGTAAAGCTGCACCTGCAAATCGTCCATACTTTAGCTGAAAATATGGTGTGAGGGTGTGATGCGAACTGGCAGGCAGTCCCCAAGAAGCATTCTTTCTAAATATGTTGTACTATCTACTGTTCTTAATGGCAATGATGACGATTCATAGTGGCCTCTTTACTTTATTAAAAAACATTAAGAAGCTGCCTGGTGGAATAAAAATGGCAAGTGGGCTACCCAATCAAATGCTGAGTAGAAAAATAATTACAAATTTCACAGATATATTTGAGGTAAATATTAGAGTACTTTAGTTTGATGGGTTGTAAAATTTAATATAATTTTAAAAAACATTTTTCTTGCTATTTGAGTTATTTCTAACGAGTTAATATAGAAAACTAATTTATTTTGGAGTGGAAAGTATGAGTTAGATTTTCCCATTCTATTTATTATAGGATTTGTTTAAAGTGGAAAAGGTTGTTTAAAGGGTTGAATATAATTAGTTAATGCATTATGTTCTCATTGTGGTAATCAAAATTTCAAATCCATATAGAAACATCTAATGTGGAATCCTAAGTGACGACTCTTGGTCTTCCATAGATGGTTTCTAAATAAAGTGGATTTGTAATAGTAACTCTTGATTAGGTTACTACAAAAGTACATTATATATAACAATATATCAGCTCTGTCTATCAAGTTACTTTTTGTGACAATCATCCATTTATAATTTTCTTTCAAATGTGGATATCATTTGATAAGTACTATCATAATAGGAGTTAGTTTATAATAAGTTATGTAATACTAAAAAATAGATAAATGTATAGTTCTTTATTAGGTGAAAAGGTGAGATTTTGAAATGGCCCAAACCCTTGTACAAGGAAAAAGATAAAGTATTTAAGATGAACACAACTACAAAGAGAAACCACAAGAAACCAATGTCACAACTCCTACATTACAATAGAAAGTGACTAACAAAGGGACATAACAAACCACGACAAGTGACCAACCCAAAGTGAGGGGCAGGGTGGTTTGAAGCCAAATTCCTCCAAAGATGATGAAGGGGGTAAATCATAAAACACACAACAATAGAAATTACACACAAAAGATAGAATGTTGTTTTATTGATTTGGACAACCCATTACATTACAGAAGCTCAAATACAATTAGAGGATGAATCCTCCACAAGTTGCAACACATTACAGCTTCCTATCTCTAAACTCTGGAACTTTCTATGTTCTGTAACCCCAAATCATCTAGGGATTCTATTTTCCCACCTCTACTTGACTCTACACTTTCCCCCTTATCTCTACTACTACAAAGAATTCCCAAAGATGGTCATAAATAGCCCTTTTTGGTGGCCACTGGCCAAATTATTTGTATCTCCCTCCAAAAATAGGTCAACTTCTGGGAGCCATAACTTTTGATCCAAGTGTCCAATTGATCCGCTTGAAGTGTTGGAAATCTCGCAGAGTGCTCTATGTGCTAAGAACCTGCCCTACCGGTTCCGCCCATTTTTAGGGTTGTACGGGGCCATTTAGTGCCTCAAACCTGAATTTGAATAATTTTTAGGGGTTTTTCAGGAAATAGAAACTTTAATATCTTTTAGCTCACAAATGATCTTTCCCTGATTCCTTCGCGAAAGGTCTTATATTTCATTTACGAGGCTTCCTGTAAATTTTTGCTTCCATCCGTACCCAAATGTAAACTTTATAAAAATAATAGTTTGCTATTTTTAGTAGTTTGGAAATATTGAAAGTCCTACATCATTATTCAAGCGATTATGGAACTACAAATACTAATAATGGAAAGAAATGAAAAGATCTTCAATGATTTTGAATCAACGTCTTTTTGGGTGATGCAAGATTGCTCTTACATCATTGGATGCTCCTGCATTAGACACCAAGGGTAATGTGAGAAGTGACCCTGTCACATCTCAGATGTTTGTTTGAGGAAAACCCAAACAGTCAACCTTTGCCTTAGACAACCAAGAAGAATCTTCAATAGGCCTTCCTTTCCATTTCACCAGATATTCTTCATATTGCCTATTCCAAGTACTTCTTCATACATGGCTATCCAAGACCTCTTCTATCTCCTCCATTGAAGTAGATGTCAGAATACTCCACTGTTCTTCTGTTGGTCCATCCTCTATGCCACCTTCATGATATTCTATTAAATCAACAATGTTGAACATAGGGAAAATCTTGACCCCACTTGGTAGCTCTACCTCATATGCATTTCCTGAATCACGTTTCTTCAGGATCCTACATGGTCCATATTTTTTTTATTTTCAACTTATTATATGTTCCAATTGAGAACCATTCTTTTTTCAAGTGAACCATGACTTCTTCTTCTTTCTGGAATTCCTTATATCTCCTCTTCTAATCTGCCTTAGCCTTGTACTAAATATTCATCTTATTAATGTGCTTCCTCACCTCTTCATGCAAATTCTTCAAATGTTTAGCAAAGTCTTCAACTTCGACACTTGTCTTTTCTCCTTTGTTCAGCTTTCTTAACTCTTAAGCATTTCTTGGACTATTGCCATATACAATCTGGAATGGTGATTTACCAGTACTCCTATTGATGAAATTGTTGTAAGAAAATTCATCCTATGGTAAAATTAAATCCCATCCCTTGGGCTTATCTCCTACTAGGCATCATAATAGGTTACCCAAACTCCTATTCACCACTTTCATCTATCCATCGGTCCATGGATGGTGTGTTGAACTAAACTTCAAATATGTCTTCAACTTCTTCCACAATGTCCTCCAGAAATAACCAGCAAACTTGGTATCTCAATCTAAAATTATGCTCTTAGGTTGACCATGTAGTTCCACCACCTCCTTGAAAAATAACGCTGCAATATGAACAACATCATTAGTCTTCTTACAAGGAATGAAATGTGCCATCTTCAAGAATCTACCCACCACTACAAAAATAGAATCGTGTCCTCTCTGTGTCCTTGGAAAACAAAAAAATAAAATCCATACTAATATCATCCCATGGCTTCTCTGGTATAGGTAATGGATGATATAGCCCTATATTTTGACTTGTTCCTTTTGTGATCTGACACACTTTGCAACTCTGCACAAATTTCCTCACATCTTACTAGAACTGTGGCCAATAATAATTCTCACCAACAATAGCAATGGTCTTATCTTGACAAAAATGTCCAGTTAATCCCCTACTATACTTCTCCTTAATTAGGTTCTCTCTCATGAAACTCATTGGGATGCACAACTGGCTTCCCCTAAACAACATGCCATCTTGGATTATGAAATCCAACCATTTTGTCCTATCCAAAGTAATAGGTTCTGAACAAGTTTTCCAAGCCTCTGTAAAATATGGATCTTGAGAATAGAAACTTTTGATCTCATCGAACCAAACAACCTCTATCATCACTTTTGTCAACAAATTTTACCTTCTACTCAAAGCATCTGCAACTCTATTAGATTTCCCACTCCTATGCTTTAAAACAAAAGTATAACTTTGCAAAAACTCAACCCATTTTAAGTTCCTTTGGTTCAACTTTCCTTGACTATTAAGATACTGCAAATCCCGGTGACCAGTATATAAAATAAACTCTTTTGGCAACAAATAATGTCTCCATTTCTTTAAAGCTTGAACTATTGCATTGAACTCCTAATCATAAACAAAATACTTTTCTTGGCATCATTAATCTTCTCACTAAAATAGGCAATGGGATTACCTTTTTGACTCAAAACAACTAGAATACTGCCACTAGCATTACAATATACCTGAAATACCTTATTGAAATCTGGAAGTGCCAAAACAAGTTGCTCTATGACTTTCTACTTCAATGTATCAAAGCTCTTAGCTTCTCATGTAGCCTATTTAGCCTCTTTTTGATCCCATCTCATTGTCTCTATTAGGGGTACACAAATGCTACTAAAACTCCTGATAAACTTTCTGTAAAAACTTGCCAAACCATGAAAAGATCTTACTTCTCTACCACTCCTTGGTGTAGGCCATTCAATTATAGCCCTCACCTTCTCTGGGTCCATCTTAAGACCTTCCTTTGAGACAACAAATCTCAGATATACATCAGATGCTCATCTCAAGTCTTATTGAAAATCAAAATGTCATCTAAATAAACAATAACAAAACTTAACAAAAACTCTTTCAATACCTCATTCATGAGCCGCATGAATGTGCTCAGTGCATTGGTTAGCCCAAATGGCATGAGTAATCACTCATACAATACTTCCTTTATCTTGAAGGCTATCTTCCATTTATCCCCTTCTCTGATTTAGATATGGTGATAACCACTCTTTAGATCAATCTTCATGAAGTACTTGGCTCCACTCAGACAATCCATTATGTCATCCATTCTTGGCAATGGAAATCTATACTTGATTGTGATCTTATTGATGGCTTAGGAATCTATACACATTCTCCACTCTCGATATTTCTTTAGTGCTAGTACTATAGGTACTGCACATGGACTTAGGCTCTCTCTTATTAGTCTCTTCCTGAAGAACTCATGAACTTGTCTGTCCAACTCTTCATTCTCTATTGGATTCATTTTGTGGGATGCCTTATTCAGTAAGCTGACTCCTCGTATCAAATTCATTTGATGACTTATCTTCCTCACTAGTGGTAAACCTTCTGGTACATTTTATTGTAAAATTTTTCCAACGGATCTGAAACTTTTGCTGATACATCTTCACATTTCTCTTGACTGATCTTACAAATCAATGCAAAGTAATGACGCTTATGCTTCATTCCCTCCAATAATTTCCTACCATCTACCAAGCAAATTTTGGTTATACTACATACCTTTTCTTCCACCTCCTTCAAGGGCTTCAACTTATGATGAACTCCATCCTTTGTTAGGGAATATGTGTTTGCATGGCCATCATGGACAACACACCTATCATATTGCCATAGCCTCCCCAATAGCATATGTCATGCATCTATCGGTATGATGTCACACAACACCTCATCATAGTAGTCTCCAATCTTGAACTTGACTAAAGATGATTCATTGACCAAAACTCTATGGTCCTTCTGCAACCATGCAATCTGATATGAATGTGGATGCTTTCTTCTTATCAACTTCAACTTATCAACAATCTCCTCTTAAACAATATTGTCAGTGCTTTGACTGTCAACAATAATATCACAACACTTACCTGCACACTTACGTCTAGTTGCCAAATAAATGCTTCCTCTAGTCTAGTTCTTTCTCCTCATTCAACAAGGTTCTTATGACAAATAGGGTTTCTCCCCTTTCAACATCTTCAGAATGCTCAGACTATGCATCTTCATCTACATGTGCAACTGCTTCATTACCTTCAAGTCTTCTATTCATCCTTCCTTGATGTAGCAGACACTTGTATGCTCGATGCCCTTGTTCTTCACATTGGAAACATGTTCCTCTAAAATCTCCTCTTCCAGGTCTTTGCCCAGGTCAGCCTCTTCCCTTTCCTCTTTGCTCACCATTATTCTGGTCACAAGGGTGGTAGGCATTATCTCCTATCTGATTTCGACTGGTGCCAGTTTATTCAGTTTTCTTTGGATCTTCATTTTGGCCTCCATAGGATCTTCCAAAAGTCCTTTCACCTTGACTGCTTCCCCTTTGCTTTCTTTCAAATCTTTTATTTAGCTTCTCTTCCACCTTCAGAGAAAATTGGTATGTATCTTCTATGGTGGTCATTGTAACTAGGCTCGGTTCCTCTTAAATACTTGGCCTCAACCCATTAATGTAATGGGCTACCTTCTCCTTGTTGGCCTCTACATGGATTGTCCTGATAGTAATCTTATAAAAAAAATTTGTATACTCCTTAACAGACTTGTTACCTTGTATAGTCCACAAGAATGAACCACTTCTTTAGTTTTTCCACCATCCAATCCCATCTAGTAATCTTTCCTTTTCCTCTTCTATTTCTTTCCAACTGGACCTCCTTCCACCAAATACTGGCATGGCTCTTCAACTTTGTTTTTGCAAACTTGACCCGATCTCAATCCTCCACATCTTTATACTCAAAATATTCCTCCATGTCATTGATCCAATCGGTAAGATGTTCTAGATTCAAATCTCTAAAATAGGTAGAAAATTTGATCCTAGGCCTCTTTCTGATCTTCGAAATGGCCCTCAACAATCTAACTTCTGCAGGATTTCCTACATCTTCTTGTTCTTCCTCAGATAACTCTTCTTCAGCTTTATCCTCACTTTCTTCTCTTGTTCTTAGTTCAGACCTCTTCATAGCTCCTCTTGCAGCACATTGATCTGCCTTTGCAAGGCTCTAAAACCCTATTCTATCAAAGCATTTGCTCCAACATGGTTTCTTTGTGGGGGCATCTAGATCTCCAGAGAAAACCCACAACCTTAGGTCCTCAGGTCCTGGTGCAAACTGCCTCATGGTTAGCGATCTCTCTACACACTCAAGAATCCTTACTCTAATACCACTTGATGAAGGGGGTAAATCATAAAACACACAACAATAGAAATTACACATAAAAAATAGAATGTTGTTTTATTTATTTGTACAACCCATTACATTACAGAAGCTCAAATACAATTAGAGGATGAATCCTCCATAGGCTGTAACACATTACAACTTCCTATCTCTAGACTCTGGAACCTTCTGCTTTCTATAACCTAAAATCAACTAAGGTTTCTATTTTCCTGCTTCTACTTGACTCTACAATTTCTCCCTTATCTTTGCTACTACAAAGGATTCCCAAGGATGGTCATAAATAGCCCCTTTTGGTGGCCACTAGCTAAATTTCAAAATTTGCATCTCCCTCCAAAAATAGGTCAACTTTCGGGAGCCATAACTTTTGATCTAGGTGTCCGATTGACACACCGTCTGAAGTGTTGGAAAGTGTGTGGAGTGCTCTACGTGCCAAATACCCAATTTTTTGGTTTTACCCTTTTTGGGGCCATACAGGACCATTTAGAGCCTCAAACTTGAATTTGAATAATTTTCAGGGCTTTTCAAGAAATGGAAACTTTAATATCTTTCAACTCAGAAATGATCTTTACTTGATTCCATTGCCAAATGTCTTATATTTCATTTATGAAGCTTCCTGTAAATTTTTGCATCCATCCATGCCCAAATACAAACTTTCCAAAAATAGCAATTTAATAACCTCAAAGTCCTACTTCATTATTCAAGCAATTATGGAACTAGAAATACTAATTATGGAAAGAAATGAAAACATCTTCAATGATTTTGAATCAACATATTTTTGGGTGATGCAAGATTTCCCTTACACCATTGGATGCTCCTGCATCAAAAGACCTTTCTCTAAGCTCATCCATCTTATCCTTACTACCAAAATCCTTCTAGTCAAATCCGTTTTTTTGGATGAACTAGGAAGATCCAAATGCCCACTAGCAGTCCTAACTCCTAACCTTGATGCCCCTTTATTACTTCTCACCTTTCTCAAAGGAGCCTCCATCATAGCTCTACAATCCTCAGAATCTTTCCCCCTACTTTACTCCTTCAATGCATCTTTAGAAGTGCTCTTGCAATCCTTATCAATAGATGATGATGCACCTTTTTCCTCCAAATGAAATCATTTCTCTTATTTCTTAGGCATAGTTCTTTTGCATGACCCACTTTGAGGCAACAATGGAGTACAATTGAAGAGTTCTCAAAGTCACTAATTTTGTACACCTAATTACCCAACTTGGATGATAAGGTAATGCAAGAAGGGGGGACCCTATTAGTTTCCACATAAACACAAAATCTTTCAAACAACAAGAATTTCTTAAATTTTGTGACTGCATCCACCATAATGAACTACCGAAAAGAATTGGTGATGCCCATAAATATCTCCTCATCTGAGTATTCCAATGGAAACCAAACAATCTTACTTAGACCAAAATCTTGTTGATAAAATCTTTCTCTAGGTTGAAACCTAAAGACCATTTTTTAGGAATAAACTATTCTTCCCAAGAAACCAAGGGTCTTCCAAAAGAATCCTTGAACAATCTTGTAAGTTTGAAAATGAAAATATGAAGAAACTATTCAACAAAGGTACAACCTCTACCTACCCCCTATGTTTCCTTTTTTAAATCATCTAACTTTTGACCAAATCTCCATTGGGTTGATTACCGTAGAATCTCCCAACAACCGAGCTCTCGATCCTTGTAGTATATCTATCAACAGAGAGAGATTTAGGGATACTTATTTATTGAATTATCCCCTCCACAAAAGCTTGGGCATGAGTATTATCAACACTAGGCAAGTCCCCAAACAAACCATCAATATGGATCTCCTTTTCCAAAGAGGTGTTCTATAAATCATACATCATAGCCCAAGCACATTTCCCATTCACAATACAGATAAAATCCACCACATGTCCTTCCACCATAGATCATAGACCATCCACTAAGGATTTTCCTATGGCAGTGACAACATATATTACCTACATAGTGCTTCTAGGAGAGGGTAGCCCATTTTGGATGCTAGGCATAGCAAATGAAGTCCCATCCTTGCCTAGAATAGTCTTGGATGCCCTAGAACAAGGTGAATGATCACAAATAGATATGCCTATCCATAGTTTAGCCTCAAAAAAAATCCCTCTATGAAGTCCTTTGCATGGAAAGAGCCTACCCTTTGCAATAGAAGGGTCAGACATTCTGAGGGGAAGGTCTATGCATGCACTAATGATTTGTTAGGCTTCCCATGAAAGGTCCAAGGGGCTTTCATCATCCTCATCTGAGATGAAACCCTAATTTCTCAACTATGCTCTTCCTAATGATGGATCATTGAGCATGATCTAAAACATTGATACAAAAACATACACAGTTGATTCCAGAAGCACTTGCATATTTACTCTCATGAACTGTGGAAAACTCATGCCTTCTAATAATGTTGATCCCATCTTCATCCTTGTCATTTTCATCCCCTCCTTCCTACTCTTTCTCACTTCTATCTAGCTCAAAAGGTCCCTTCTCATCACAAGCCTGGTCCAAGCATATCTAGATCCTTATAAGAATTTTTGAATAAGATAGATGTATAGTTAGGTATTAGGGCTAGAGGAAATAATTTAATTATTTTTTTAATGTATTGGGGTAAGATAGTGGTTTAAAGGATATTAAGTTAGATGAATACCTTAAATACATCTATGT
Source organism: Cunninghamia lanceolata (assembly GCA_027924645.1). NCBI lineage: Eukaryota > Viridiplantae > Streptophyta > Pinopsida > Cupressales > Cupressaceae > Cunninghamia > Cunninghamia lanceolata. Next base: position 10,216,411 of record BSBN01000130.1, on the reverse strand, counting down.
AAATAATATGCTTAGAGATATAGTCTTAAGCTATTTTATTTATACAAGAGTTATTTGATTTTACTTTAGAACTATTATATTCACTAAATACACACATGGACACATAAATTTTTATTTTTGTTTAAAAGTTGGTTATACACTATTCCTTCATTCATTCTTTTTATTTTTTTTAGTTTGAATAGTGCAGTAAATATTATATACTTTTATATGCTACTTCTACATTATTATATATTTCAAAATTTAAAAACCTTTATATTTAAAAAATAAATGTTGGCTCTAAATAGATTTTTTTCATAGTCACTACATCACATGCTTCTGCTCTTGTGTCATTGAAGGTTATGTTTCTCATAATAGAATTTTTAATTTATCCATATTTTTTTTGTTTCATGAGGGCATAAAGAGGAATTGGGCATCTTATTAGTACTTGTCTTTCGCAGTACTATTGCAATGAGTTTTTTTATCTAGTGATTAATTTTGCATGTGTTGTCATTGATGTCAATAGTGGTGTGGAATTCTAACTAGTGATGATCGGTGATGTCAATAGAGATGTCAAAGGACAATGATGCCAAAAGGAGATTTTTGAAGTAGGGTGATTAGTGAGGACAATAGAGTAAGTGATTAGAAGTGTTGTGAAGTAAAGAGCAAAAGTGTTGTATCTATGATGTGATGATTAGAGGAGCAGTCAAAGAAGCACATGAATGAAGTTGATCATAAGAGTTGTGAAGTGAAGGAGATGGATCAATATCATCTATACACATTTGTACCATATCCACTAAAGGTCATGGACAAAGGATGTGCTAACATGAAGATTATTGTTCTGTTGAAAAGAGTTGTGATTGTTGTGAATGGTATTGTGAAAGTAGTATCCAATGTGATGAATGATGTATTTGTTATTTGCTAATCAAAAGCATTGCTTAAGGGATAAAACAAAGTATAAAAGGTTTCAAATAGTTCAAGGCATTGGAAGTTGCATTGAAGAAGCTTTGTAGAATGCTCTGTATTCCTCTACATTTGAAGGTATAGCCTTATGGTGTAGAAGTTAGATAGAGATAGATGTGAAGAAGCTATGTTCCTTATTTTTTAGCATAAAACTTACCGTAGAAGATTCAAGAGCTTGGAGAGTGAAGATAATGATTCAATATTGTTGCAGTCAGAAAGAGTCAAAGAATTGCTCTGTATTTCTCCACATTTGAAGATTTGGTCATGTAACTTGGAGGATAAGAAGATTTAGATGAGAGGTATGATATATTCAAGTTTTAGTTGATAATTTGTGTAGTAGAGGTTCTCCAGAGTCAATAGAACAAAGACATATCATGTTCCTGATTCGAGTTGTCAGAAGGAGAATGTAGAAGCCACTGCATTTAACCACAATACATTGTGTGGTGTTGTTGTTTGGAGGTTGTGTTCATATTATATGTATGTTTGTTAGTTCCTAGATTCAAGTGCTAAAGTACACCACAAGTCTATTTTTTAATGTTCTATCCCAAGACTATGTGATTAGAGGCTACAAGTGATACCAGGTTTAGTGTTTGTTTGTTTGTGCCAACATGAAGCAGCTTGAAGCTGCAAACTTGGAAATTTTGAGAAGATGGTTACAATTCATATAATGTTTGTTATGTGATCCACATGATGCTAATTGAAATCTCTCTAGTACCACTTTAGGTCTGGAGCTAATATGAGGAAGAATGAATGTTTTTGGGCCAACTTGAAGAGTTTTGTTGATTGCACTGAATGTTTGGAAGTGTGCACCAACATGAAAGAATGTACTAAGGAGGAATAGGTCCTGGTTATCACTTGGTTTGAACCGCATTGTATTTCTACATGTTTTTGGGTGCCAACTTGTTGTGGTTGTTGCACATTTCATATTACACGTTTCATCTTGCCTGCAAAGGAGAAAGTTTTTGAAGCTTGCAGAGTATATAAATGAAAGATCTTTTTTGGTGTGAAGAAAAATAGTGTGTGAGAGTGTGTGAGGATGTGTGTGTGTGTGGATGTGTGTTGAAGGTAGCAAAGTTTGTTGAGAAGAGGAGTTGAAGTGTGAAGGATGTTGTTGTTGTGGAGGTGATTGTTCAACATAATTCATCATTTGTGTTTTACTGAGGTTGTAGCCTCTCTCTGTAAGTGTTGTAGCATTGTATTTTTGGGATTTGTAGCTTCCTTTAGGTTGTATCCCATAAAACTTATGGTAAACTTGTTTTTATTATTTGTGAGGCTGGATTTAGACAGTAGATCTAAGAAACTTGCTCATCATGTTTTTTCCCTTCTAAGGTTTTTGATGTAAATATGGTGCTATGGATGTGTACTTATATGTTGTGATTTGAATTGCTTAATTTTCTTTATCATTTGTTTAAGGAAGTAAAAAGATTTCTTTGATAAAGTTAATTTGGATTAAGTTTTTGTATATACTGATTCACCCCCCTCTTAGTATATCAGTGTGTTATAACAATTTGTATTAGAGTTGAGTTCCTTGTTACAACCTAACAGTTAAAGGTAGATCTTGGAGTAAAACACATGGCTCAGAAAGAGTCCTCTTCTCAAGCATCGATATTTGATGGAAGAAACTATGCCTTTTGGAGTGTAAGGATGGAAGCCTATCCTACCTCGCTAGGGTATGATGTTTGGAGAGCTACAATGGATGCTTATGTTGAACCTAAACATCCTCTTATAGATTCAGATGTGTAGAAGGCTTATGAAAAGAATGCGAAAGCCAAGAATGCCATCTTAAGTGGTTTGACCAGGTTAGAGCTTGTCAATGTAGTGTAGTGCAAGACAACCATGGAGATATGGGATAAGCTTGGAAATCTCTATGAAGGAAATGACATTGTAAAGCAAGCAAAAGTACAATATTACAAAAAAATATTTGAGAATCTAAGGATGAAAGTGGAGGAAAACACCGCTATCTATTTGATCTAAGTAGATGAAGCAGTCAATGGAATCAAAAGTCTAGGTAAAGATCTAGCTGACACAGTGGTTTTGAAGAAAGTCATGAGAACTCTCCCTCATAGATTTAATTCAAAAGTTTCTTCAATTGAAGAAGATAAAGATCTTAAGACACTTACTATGAAAAAGTTGTTTGGGTCCCTCACTGCCTATGAGATGAAAAATGAAGTCATAGGCCCATACAAAAGAGAAACTGCTTTCAAAGCTATGAAGAATGAAGGAACGTCTGATTTATACAATGAAGGTGAAGAAGAAGAAAAAAACTTTGTGAGAAATTTGAAAAGGGGATCAAACAAGTATAAAGGTAATCTACCCTTTAAATGTTTTAAATGTGGAAGAGTTGTTCATTATGATTCTAAATGTCCTTTCAGATAAAATGAAAATAGTAGCAAGGGTTTCAAGAGGAACAATTTCAAGAGGATCCTCCATTCCAACAAAGGTTACAACTTTACAGAAGTAGATCACTACTCATCAGATGATGAAAGAGGAGAATCTCTATTCATGACCATGGTGTCTCTGATGGTTCAGACAAGACTATAGATGAAGAAGAATGTGAAGTTAACTTTGAAGGTGAACTTATCTCTACTCTTTAAGACATGGAATGTGCAATGAAATGGAATCAAGAACAAAGAGCTCTGATTTAAGCTAAAACAAAAGAGTGCACAAGAATTGAGAAAGAAGTTTAGTTACTCAAAAAGTAATTGGAAAAAGTGAATTTTGGAAGTTTGGATGACACTGAGGGAGCAGATCTCATCATGCCTTAAGGAATACCTTTGCATGCAAGATAATTCTCCATAAACAGGTTCAATGATGCCTTCTTTGGTTATTGTTTTATATGCAATAAATTTGGTCATAAGGCTATGGATTGCAAGTTTGAAATAAATAGAAGAAATCTTGTAAGTAGGAATTCTCTTGCTTCACTAGTGGATGTCTATGTGGTATGCCAAATTTGCAGCAATGTTGGACACATAGCAAGTTATTGCAGAAGTAGATTAACAAAATTAGAATCTTAGTTGATAGAAGTTGTTGAGTAGGTTAAGGAGAGTGATTCCTCCAAAAGATTGGAGACAAACAATGAAGTTGAAAATTCAATGATTGTCCAAACAACATTTCATTCTCAAGGGAAAACAAATCTATGGGTAACTTAGAAAGTGGATGTACAAGCCACATGACAGGTGATAAGAGCAAATTCATCATTTTTGTTAAGTGGAATAGTGGATCAGTCAAGTTTGGAGAAAATTCATCTGCAAAGATTACTGGAAAGAGAACCATAAGTATTGATGGAAGATCTAAATCACATGATGTTCTTTATGTAGAAGGTCTCAAGAATAATCTTTTTAGTGTAAGTCATATGTGTAGGAAAGGATACAATCTCATATTTCATGATCAAGAGTGTGAAATCAGGAGAACAATGTCTGGTAAATTGGTGGCATAAGGTTCTAGAATAGAGAGCAACTTGTATACCTAAAGGGAGTTAATGGAAGGACTTGTCTTCTAGGAAAAACAAATGAATGGTTGTTGTGGCACAAAAGGATGGGGTACATCAATTTTGACAAACTTGTGAAGATCATCTCCATGCAAGCAGTAAGAGATATGCTAAAGGTCATCAAGCCGTACAAGAACCTTGTGTAAGGAATGTCAGATTGGGAAGTAGATAATTATAAGATTCAAGTCCAATGAGTATTCTTCTACAAGGACATTAGAACTAGTTCATATTAGCTTGTGGGGACCTGCCAAGACAAAGAGTCTACAAGGTGAAAGGTACGTTATGTTACTCATTGATGATTTCTCTACTATGCCATGGGTTACATTTTTGAAATAAAAATCAGAAGCTTTCAGTAGGTTTAAGATTTTCAAGTGCATGGTTGAAAATGAAATGAATGCTCGAATCAAGTGTCTAAGGTTTGATAGAGGTGGTGAGTTCACATCAAGTGAGGTTTGAAATTGTTTTTTAAGACCATGGAATAAAGAGGCACTATTTTGCTGCAAGAAGTTCTCAACAAAATAGAGTAGTGGAAAGAAAGAATAGAACATTTTAGGAGATGGAAAGAACAATGTTGAGTGAAGCTAAGTTGCCTGGTACTTATTTGAAAGAAGTAGTTCATACTGTTGTCTACATTCTCAACAAAGGATAACTAAGAGTGCACATCACCAAGACACCTTATGAGCTATGGTATAGAAGACCAACATTAGTCAAGTATTTTTGAGTATTTGGAAGCAAATGCTACATCAAGAGAGATGAAGAAGGTTTGGGATTTAGTTTTATTCTAGGTTTGATGAAAGAATCTTTCTTGGTTACTCAACTAAGAGCAAAGCCTACAAATGCTACAACAAAAGAATGAAGAAGATAGTTGAGAGTGCAAATGTTAAGGTTGATGAAGAGTCACATCAAATTATAGATGAGCAAGAAGAGTATTGATCAGATAAACTTGCCTACATAGAAGAAGTAGAAGAAGTTGAAGAAAGGGAAGAAACTCAAGGAAAGACTATCAAGACTCCTGCCAAGTATGTTTAGAAGAATCATTCAAAATATCAGATCATTGGAGAAAAGAATGAAGGAGTATAGACAAGAAGAAGGTTTGCAAGAGCAAATGAATAGGTAAATTTTTCTTTACTATCAATAGTAGAACCTAAAACTTTTGCTAAGGCTAGTAAGGATGAATTATGGAGACAAGAAATGGAAGAAGAACTAAATCAAATAGAGAAGATTCATACTTGGGAATTAGTGCCAAGGCTTGCAGACAAAAATGTGATATAGGTACAAAGTACGTGTTCAAAAACAAATTGAATGAAGATGGAGAAGTGGTAAGGAATAAAGCAAGGTTAGTATACAAAGGTTATTCGCAAGTAGAAGGAATTGATTTTGAGGAGACATTTTCTCTGGTAGCAAGAATTGAAGCAATCAAAATGTTTCTTGCATTTGCAATTCACAAGGGTTTCAAGGTATATCAAATGGATGTCATAACTGTATTCTTGAATGGTGAATTAGAAGAAGAAATATACATAGAGTAGCTTGATGGATTATAGTTATCAGAAGATTTGAAGATGGTATGAAGACTCAAGAAGGCCTTGCATGAGAACAAACAATTTCCTAGGGATTGGTATGCACGGTTGGACAAGTACTTACTCTAGAAGGGCTTCAAGAAAGGTACCACAGAAAATAATCTTTACATCAAAATTGAGGATGCACAAATTCTAATTGTTGTTGTGTATGTTGATGATAAAATATTTGGTGGCAATGATGAAATGTTTAAGAAGTTTGTAGAAGAGATGCAAAAAAAAATTGAAATGTCTATGATAGGTGAACTATCATTCTTTCTTGGACTCCAATTTTCACAATTAGATGATGGCATCTTTATCTCTCAAGCAAAGTATGTCAAGGAAATGTTGAAGAAGCTTGGTATGGAAGACTACAAACAAGTGAGTACTCCTATGGTGACAGGTTATCATTTGATCAAATATGGTGAGTCACCTCAAGCTAATCAAACTCTGTATAGATCTATGATTGGGGGCCTAGTGTACTTAACAACATCAAGGCCTAACATTATGCAAGCTATGTCTTTGGTTGCAAGGTTTCAAGCTAATTCAAGAGAAGAACATGTGAAGGTAGTCAAGAGAATTTTTAGGTATTTGAAGAGCACTCTGAAATATGGATTGTGGTATCAAAAGGGTGATGACTTTTCCATGAGTCCTTATACTGATGCAGACTGGGCTGGCAATGTTGATGATAGAAGAAGTGCTAGTGGTGGATCTTTCCTTTTGGGAAATAAATTGATATCGGTGATTAAGTAAGAAGTAGGATTCAATGTCCTTATCAATAGCAGAAGTAGAGTATATAGTTGGAGCAGCTTGCTGCACTCAAGCGTTGTGGATGAAACAAAAATTGAAGGCTATCAAGTTAGTGCATGATGAGACCATTTCTATTCTATGTGAAAATACAAGTGCCATAAATATTTCAAAGAATCTAGTGATGCATTCTAGAACCAAGGACATATCTATCAGGTATCACTTTTTGAGAGAGAAGGTTGCAAATCAAGAGGTTAGATTGGAATATGTGGCCACAAAGGATCAAGTGGCAGACATATTTCTAAAAGCACTTTCTAAGGACACATTTGAGTATCTCAGATAGAAGTTAGGGGTTGCTACCCCTCCTTTTAACTAGATGTATAGATTGTGCACCTATCCAAGGGGAGCAATTCAAGTCATTTCTTTAACCCTAGATTGATGGAGGCTACCTCTTAGGGGGAGTAGGTAAATAAGAGTTAATGAAGGATGACAAAGATGAAATAGTTAGGGGGAGCTAGTAGTTAAAGAGCAATAAAAGAAGATCAAGACTAATGCAGACAAGGGGACCTTATATGTTTTTGTAGATGCAGAAGAAGACCAGTAGCGCTTTATCCTTGATGTCAAAGGGGGAGAAATTTGCATATCAGGTAAGTGTTGCCATCAATGCCAAAGGGGGAGATTGTTGCATATGTATTTTCATTGATGTCAATAGTGATGTGGAGTACTAAACAGTGATCATCAGTGATGTCAATAGATATGTCAAAGGATAGTGATGGAAAAGGGAGATTGTTGCAGTAGGGTGATCATTGAAGACAATAAAGTAAGTGATTAGAAGTGTTGTAAAGCAAAGAGCAAAAAATATGTCTATATGTTGTGATAATCAAAGGAGACGTCATAGAAGAAAACAAATAAAATTGATCAGAATAGTTGTGAAGTGAAGGAGATAGATCAGTATCATTTGTACATAGTTGTACCTTATCTGTTGAAGTTCATGAACAAAGTATGTGCTAACATGAAGATTCATGTTTTGTTGAAAAGATTTGTGATTGTTGTGAATGGTGTTATGAAAGTAGTCTCTGATGTGATGTATTCATTATTTTTTAATGAAAAGGATTGCTTAAAGAATGAAATAAAGTGTAAAAGGTTTCAGATAGCTCAAGGCACTAGAAGCTACATTGAAGAAGCTTGGTAGAATGCTTTGCATTCCTCTACATTCCTCTGCATTTGAAGATATGGCTTTGCAACATGGAAGTTAGACATAGATAGATGTGAATAAGGTATTTTCTTGATTATAGAGCATAAAAGTTACCATAGAAGCTTCTAGAGCTTGCAGAGTGAAAATAATGATTCAGTATTGTTGCAGTCAGAAAGAGTCAGAGAACTACTCTGCATTTCTCTGCATTTGTACATTTGATCATGTAGTTTGGAGGATAGGTAGATTCAAATGAGAGGTATGATATATTCAATTTTACATTGATAATTTGTTCTGCAGAGGTTCTCTGGAGTCAACAAAACAAAGACATATAATGTTGTTGATTAGAGCTACTGAAAGGAGAATGTAGAATCCACCATATTTCACCAAAATACATTGTGTGGTGCTGTTGTTTGGAGGTTCTATTTAGATAGTCTGTATCTTTATTATTTCCTAGTTTTAGGTGCTGAAGTGCATCACAAGTTTGTTTTTCAACGTTCTATCCCAAGACTATGTGATTAGAGGTTGTAAGTGATGCCAGGTTCAGTGTCTATTTGTAATGCCCCACCATGCAACCCTAAAGATAAGTTTAACTAAGCAATAAAAAGGGTGAAATATATATTTTTTCTACATAGAAGTAATGATAACAAAAGATAGCATAGACTAATAACAACAAAGTTAAACTAACATCTCTAGGGATTACATAGCTGCATTATTGCAAATTAACAATAATCAACAACATAATGGATTTAATCAATCAAATGAATCAAACTAACATTTTAGATTACAACATCAGATAAATATATCAACATTTTTGTGATCAAGATTACAAGTACAAAATAATTTATCTTACAAGAGGAATTACATAGTTTCATAGTTACAAAAACTCTTTCTTTTTTAATACATCAAATTACATAATGAATTCCACTGATACATAGATCTAGATGTGAATAGTACAAATATATATCTTCAAAAATAGGTGCAAATTTGGAAACATGAGAGATACAACTTCTTTACACACGAGCCACAGTGCTAGAAAACCAATGGAATAAAGCACAACCACCCAACCACGTGAAACGCTGAGGTCCACCCCATGTGCTAGGAGATAACAATAAGGTCCAACTAAGAAAACGCACAAGAATTCAATAGGATAACAAGTGCAAGGACTACAAATGACTCCATTACAATGCTGGTTGAAATGAACACCACAAGCAACTCAAACAACACTTCCAGAGGCAAATACACAATGAAAGAGGAAAACACAATTAGGGAATGCAGGTTGTAGTAGGGAGTGTGTCATCACATGGTCCTAGCATGGGTTATCCAGGCTATCTCTCTCTATAAACTAGCCTCCATCTATGGTCACCTTGGCCGCCTCTCTCTAGGCACTGGCCCCATAGGGTGACACATGCAGAACTGACACATCCTCTCATGAAGACAAGGAGGTCGATCATGCCAACCACAGCCTTCTCATCCCATCATTAGCCTGAACGAACACTATAGGCATGGGTGAGACATCCAATTATCTTATTTAGTGTGGAAACTACCCAACCCTCTAAATTTATTATTAAGTTATCACTGGATTAAAATCTTCCAATGGGTTACCATGGCTACTTTGGGCACTAGCCCCACATTGAAAGCCACTCCCCTACCTGCATCTAGAAGACCCTAAAACATCAACTACGACAATTACCATCACAATGACAAATAACATATACAATGCAAGGCATTTACCTTCTTGCATACAAAACATAATCGCGTGGACCAATTCTTATATCCTTGGCCCAAAACATAAACCAAGCATGAACTATCACATTCTCATCATGTTGCATTTACACAAAATACATATCATTTCACATCACATAGAGCAAGGCATTCTCCATCTTGCATAGTCATCATAACCACATGAATAGGAGGCAACATTTCAAGCATGTAGTTCATTCAATTCACATGATGTACACATAGCCAACCCCCACACAATCACACCCTCCTAGGCCTCTAGAAACAACCTCCCCAAATAACACAAACACTTGACACCACTAAAAACAATGGGCTCACATCACATTCACTCCCAAATGCACATCATAAACTAAGATCCTTCATCAATATTTTCATCATTAATCATCTAACAAATATAAAGTGAATCTATCTCAACAATACAAAACTATAGCTAATAATTCTCAAGACTTATTTTAATTTCATTTAATTAAAATGAATGTGAACAGCATGCAAATAACCCTAAGACATACAAATTAACCACAACAATTATTAACACTATTTACAACTGATGTAGATTTCATTAATAATCTAGACAATTTTGTAAATACTATTAAATATAACTGTATAAGTAAGGCTAAAAGCCTATTATAATGTTATAAATATCTTACAAGATACAAAACCCAAAGCTACAAATGAAAGAACCTTGTTCTAAGGTTAGCTTGGGAGGAAAGGAATATAGAACAATAAAACATTCCTATAGATCTAACATCTTCATCAAATCGACCACACTTTTAACCACATGCATAAGATAGGATTATCACAAAATGAATTTGTTGAGAAGGATTTAGAAGCTACCAACAATGTAAAATGGGAAAGCATAGATAGAGCATCTAGACTGATTGATGGAATGCCTCAAAGATAGTAATATCATGGAAAGCAATGATCATAGGATATGCACAAAATGAATTTGTTAAAAAATCTTAGAGAAACCCAATTCAAAATTATAGAGTTATTGGTGACACAACTAACTATTTTAATAGAGACAAAACAAGTGAGAGGTAGATAGTCACAAAATATTCAAAAAGACAAACTAGGTATAGACAATTTTTGGATATGTTTTAGATAACTAGGTCATGCACCATATATAAAAAACTTAGAGAAACCCAGTTCATAAAACTAAAGTTATGGCTAACACAACATACTGCTAAAACATAGACAAAATAGTTGAGAGGTAGATAGTCAAAAAACATTCATATATCCCAAATGACAAACTGAGTATGGACGCTTTTTAGATATGATTTATATAGCTAGGTCTTGCACCATATAATAAAAATTTAGAGGAACCCAATTTGTAAACTAAGGTTATGGCTAACGCAATAGACTGCTAAAACAGAGACAAAATGGCTAAGAGGTAGATAGTCACTTCAACCAGTGATTCCTAGAAATGCAATGATATAGGCATGCACAATTAGATCTGATAAGAAGGATTCTAATCTCTCAAGCAAATTAAAATTAACAAGAAAAATCATAAATCAAACATTGGCTTCAACAAAAAAATGAGACAGAAATTAGAACCAAAGGAACCTAATTTTTCATAGTATCACAAATATATATGTATCTAAATTTGTATATTTTAATTTAAACTCATACAAAACATTGGACAAAAAATGAGATAGAAATATAATGGCTTTTCATTGATCTTATTAAGTTAGGATGTTTGGGTTATGGTTCTCCTTCTTTTGATTTATTAGCATAATACCTAGAGATTAAAATTTTGCTAATTGGGATATCTTTGTGTAAAGTTTATTTATTGTTGTAATGATGGTTATACAAGTGGTCAATGTTTTAATTTTCGAGGCCTAGGTTGCAACACTGAGACCTCTGGATTGTTGTGGTTTCTCTAGGTTAAATGATTTTCTCTTTCTGGTGGGTTGGTAATAGTACCTCCCACCTGTGTGGATTAGTATGAAATTAGAAGGTCGATAAGTTTACAGACTTGCTCTTTAAGAAATGAATTCTTTATGTCCTATTTACTTATGTGTCTACGATGTATTATTTCTTCTTCATTTTTGAAAATGTGATGATATATCTGCTAATATGAATTTCTTGAATGATAGTGCATGTAATTAAGTATTGGAATGACTTAATCATCTGGTAAGTCATGTGGCTATGTGATGTTGTCATGTACAAGGTATCTTTTCAAGGTTGCTTGATAATCTATATCTAACCCCTAGTTGGTCATGACCTCATGTGGGAGAATTGTTGTGATTTATGAAAGTTATCATTGTTTATGCTTGTGTAAGAACCATGTGCAGGAGATCAAATTGGAGCTTTTCTTGGATCTATGATATCATGAATTTGATACTGTAAGTAAATTATAGTTTTGAATTATTCTTGTGTGTGACATCATACATTTCCTTTATATCTTCTTGCATAAGGAAGCAATTGCATATTTCCATGGTTTAGTAAAAAGAAACTGTGTTGCATTAAAGATAGAAGTTGTTCAAGTAAATAAGTAGCGATTGTGTTGCCTTAAATCCTTGTATAGAAGTTGTTTAGATAAGAGGATGTAGTTAACTTAATTGTTTGAGTGTTGGTGTACATTCTATAACACATTTTGGACCTTGTGTTTTTGAGTGTATGGAGGAGATACTCTCTTTTTGTGGCTAAAATTAGTCACATCATGATATGAATTTGTTTTGTAATTTGGTTGTTTTAAAAATTTTGACAGTTATTTCTTGTGTTGTAGGGGGTTAACAGTGAGTTTTATTTCTTTGATCTTTCTTATGACAAGAGTGGTCACCAAACCACTTTTCCTTCTACTTGATTTATTGTTGAAAATTTGCGGAACTTTGTGACTTAATTTGGATTTGATTGTTTTCCCACTCGAGTTTGCATTTATTTTTAAATCTCTATGGTGCCTATTCTAAATGTTTGTTTTTGTTGGCCTCGTTTTGTGTTAAGTGTTGTTTCTATAATGTTGATTTTAAACCTCTGATAATATGTTCAAGGGAGGACTCCATAGAGAATTGTACTGTGTATGTTAGTAAATAGTCGAAAGCATAGTGGAAATAAGATATGAGAAGTATTTTTCCTTGAGTATATGTGAATGCAATTCTCTAAACTGTATGAAACTTTCAAAATATGTTTAGTTAGATATAAGCATATCACATGATAAGCCTTAAAGGTAAAGAATTAATGTTCTTCTTATTGTTATGGAACGATTGTGCCTATTTCATGAACAATTGCTTAATATGGATGCGTATGTAGGCAATAGAAAGTTGCAATACTAATATGTTATGTTTCCACCCTAGTTTGTGACTTCCAGGAGGAAGTCAAGTTTTATGGGGGAAGGATGTAGTGCCCCTCCATTCTCACCTTGGATGAGCAGGTGGTTGGGATAAGGAGCATGAAGAGGAAGGTAAGATACTCGGAATGCTTAGGATATGATAGACAAGTTGATGGTAGTCTTACTAGTATGATGTAGTTGAGGACACTCATTGATGTTTACTATGATGACATTGTTGATACTTTATGATTAATACATTATGCTTATGTTGTGATCATTTATAGCTTAATTGATTATGTAAATTAGTTTTACTACGTGATTAATGTGATTATTTGTTTATGTGTTATCTGGTTGTTTAGTTACTAATGAATTTGTTTAATGTGGATACTTGTGATGTGTTTTGTGAAGGGATAGTGTAGTATTACTCATAATGAGTACCCTACTACACTGTAATTCCCTGTCACTATGTGCCTACTTGAATCTCTATATGTATGTATTCTATACTTTTGTTTGTTGTAGATTGCAGGTACTAGGCATCGACTCCATCTGAATTAGCAGGCCTGAGCATGCCTTCATACTAATGGAAGTTGTTGAATGGAGATAACATATGGTCCCCTAGCCTAGCCATCATCCTTGAAGAGGATGAGTGTCCGATTGTGTACCTTGTCAGTGTTGTCAATTTGGTCATGATAGTTAGTCATTGTTGTGGTGGTCTTGCTTTTCGATCTTGCATAGTAGTCAGGTATGGTTTGACAGTTGAGTTATTTTCTTGGTATTATTTTGGTTATTGTTGCCTTAAAATAAAATAATTAGTTATGAAGCATTTTCATTAAATAAATAAATATGTAAATCTCCTTATGTAAATTTTGTTTATGAAAAATATATTATTCTAGAAGTTAATAAATAATGATAATAATAGTAATAAATATAATTTCAACTAGAGATAAATAAATAAATTATATTTATGTGTTGCCATAAAATATATTTCCATTAATTTTTGTACTTGTTAGTTTAACACTCTAGGGTTGCATTATGGGGCATCGCATTGCTTGTTTTCTCTAGCAAGTAGTAGCTTGAAGATGTGAAAGTAATGCTTGAGAAGATGCTTACAACTCATATAATGTTTGTGAAGTCATCTACATGATGCTAATTGATCTCTCAGGTATCGCTTTAGGTCTAGAGCTGATATGAGGAAGAATGAGTGTTGTTGGGCCACTTGAAGAGTTTTTTAATTGTGCTGATGTTTGAAAGTTTGTTCCAACATGGAATAATGTGCTAAGGAATAATAGATCCTGGTTATCCCTTGGTTTTAATGGCATTAGATTTCTACATGTTTTTGGGTGCTGACTTGTTGTGGTTGTTACACAATTCATCTTGGCTAACAAAGGAGAAAGTTTTTAAAGCTTGCAGAAGATATAAATGAAAGATCTTGTTTGGTGTGAAGGAAAAAAGTGTGTGAGAGTGTGAGTATGTGTGTGTGGAAGTGTGTTGAAGGTAGCAAAGTTTGTTGAGCAAAGGAGTTGAAGTGTGAAGGGTGTTGTTGTAGAGGTGATTATTTGGTAGAATTAATCATTTGTACTGTACTGAGGTTGTAACCTCTCTCTATAAGTATTGTAGCATTGTATTTCATGGAGTTGTAACTTCCTTTGGGTTGTAGCCCATAAAACTTATTGTAAACCTTTTTTTAGTATTTGTGAGGCTGGATTTGGACAATCGATCCAAGCAACTTTCTCACCGTGGTTTTTCCCTTCTAGGGCTTTCCACATAAATCTAGTATTATGGATGTGTACTTATGTGTTGTGCTTTCAATTGCTTAATTTTCTTTATCATTTGTTTAAGGAAATAAAATGATTTGGTTGATAAAATTAATTTGGATTAAGTTCTAGTATATACTGATTCACTCCCTCTCAGTATATCAATGTGTTCTAACAATTAATCTATCTAAAAGAGGTTATTATTTTTCACGTTGAACACATTTTAATTTTTCCTAAGTCCACATGAGGAAATTTTAACAAAAAATATTTATAAAATCATTTATCTATGTTTTGATTGGCTCAAAATTTGAGCTTTAAAGGATGAATTTTGTGGAAATAATATTTTGAGTAAAACAAACACACTAAAATCAAGCAGAAATTTGTTTAATTAAATTTTGAATGGCTAAATTCTTTCTAACAATTTGGTTATTAAACAAATAATATTTTTTTAAGTCTATGCAAATATTATAACAAAAATTGTAATAGTTATATTAATATAATATTGATATTAATATGATTATTTAATTTTGATTCAGTGTATATATTATTTATAAATTTGATACTTTAAATATTAATGAAATAATGTAATAAATTATATATTAATAATAGAATGTATATTAAATTAGTAGAAGTATCATTATAATGTATTTATGTCTATGTTATATTCTAGTAAAATAAAGTATATATATAAATATTTGTATTTGTATTTGTATTTGTGTTTGTGTATAAAAATATATTTGTATTTGTGTATAAATATTAAATATTAAAATATTATATTGATCTAAATATTAATATATTTTATTGTGTAATATTCATATTAATACTTAATTTTTATTCATTGTATATATTGATTGTAAAATTCTGCCTTCTGCAATATTATTGTGATAAGTTTTTTTCTTATCTAGTGAATAATCTATGTAAAATAAGCCAATCACAAGAGAGTATTATTTTGAGTGCTTGTCAAATATTAATTTTAGCTAAGTCTATGTGTAAAAAATTTAACAAAAATGAGTGTTGTGATTGGCTAATAATTTGAGCTCTAAAGAGAGAATTTTGTGGATTGAAGAACCACCATATATGCCAAAGTGATTCATATGGATCTCCTTAAGTGCTTTTGATGAAATAACATGTGTGTGGAATTTGTGAATCCCCGTTAACAAATTAGCATCCAAGTACACTTATGAACTCATTGTCGATGATTGCCCTAGTTCTCAAACTTTGCAACTATCAAAACCAATTACAACACAACAAAACTAAACAGAATTGAAAATAATCTTTGAAATGTTTTTGAGTTATACAAGATCATAGGTGCACTAAGATGCTGCTACATCACACATCCCAGGTAAGAAGTTTGTGAGCATGGGCTCACAAAAGGGAGTTGAATGTTAAAACCATACTTCCATATTATAAACAATCTATAGTGAACTCCATCACTATAGTAGGTTCATCAATTTATGTTTTCCTTCTCCTCTTCCATCATTTACCTGAAACTCTACCTTTTCTCCTCTATAAATTCTGCTCACCATCATTTATTCTATTTGTGGACTTTTTTTCACAATTGACCAACCTCCTACTCCAAATGGGCTTTCCTCTCTTCCCTTCTCATGCCATATCAAATCAGTTTGTTCTCATTTATCAATGTAGCATAATGTATAGTCCATGGAGTCACATCATCTTGCATCCATGCATTTTCATCCCCCCAATCCTTTCATCCCATCCCCCTTTCCTCCAATACCCTACATCCAACCCAATCTATCCTCCCCATCAATGTGGTCTTCTAAATTTTACTCTCTTCTTTCCAATCCAATCGTCTTCCTCCTTTTGAGAGTGCACTTGTGTTCCTCAAGCCTTCCTACCCTCTTAAGGGAGCATCATTTCTATCATATCCCTACCATCATCCCTCCTTATCAATCTCACTTTGAGTAGCCATGGCATTGTCATCCCTAATCCTACCAGCTTCCTTTACCCAACCTAGCACTATATTTTATCTTTCTTTGAAACGATGTTGCTTCACAACACCATCTCAAAGAGGGCCAAAATATAGACACCTACAATCAACCCCTTTTTTCATCTCGACACCATTCAACCCTAATCATACCATAATTTAATCCCTTAATTGGATAAATCCTCATTTATTCAATTAACCATCTAATTCCCCTTCATATTATGATTAAATAAATATATTATTGTCAAAATCACTATTCATGTACGTTCTACTATTCATCTATACCTACATAGGCACCATATCCATAGTATAAATGATTAATTAATCATTTATCACATATCATCAATAGTCGAAACATTAGATAAATTTCATTTATCTAATATCCCCTTTTCTTATCCCATGATTTAAATAAATATTTGTATTTATTTTAATTCCTCATTTTCTACACTTTTGATTAGGTTGCCTAAACCTAATTAGTTAACTAACCCTTCAGTTTCACATTCCATTATCCTAATCTAATCCTAGTCAACCGTCACAACCCCCCATGTGTACAAAGGTATGGTCCTTTGTACAAGCCCACATGGACCTCTTACAACGTGATGGGCAATTCCTTTGTACAAAGGTCATTTTTATCCTCCTTTCATCTCAACCATCCCCTTCTTTCAAGATCACTTTTTCACCATTGATTCTAACTTTTGATTTTCATATCAAATTTTGAAAAACAAAATATAGGATTATTCTACACTTCATTCTATTCACAATATATGTATGTATGTATGTATGTTATTGTGGAAGTTATGTGGTGTGCACACTTAGTGATGCAGTTTTGAAGATGAATTCACTTGAAAAAATCACAAAAAATATAAAAAATAAACAAAGTTTGTAGTACTCACTCTTGGCTATATTTATACCAACTAGATTTGAAAAATATATAATGGAATAAAAAAGTAGGGGGGTGCACACCAAACACTACATTATATTTTAGTAATAAAAAGAAGAACACTTTTGTGTGTGTTCAACATTTCATTGTCTCAAACTTAACCATTTTAAAAAATTCTTAGTAGTTTAGATATAAGATTTGGAGTACTACAATTCTTGTTCTTATCAAATCTTCAAATTTTGAGTGTATCCATCTTGAATTACTCATCCAAGATTAGATTTGGATGATTTCAAGAAAATGATTGCCACTTTTGACCCCCTTTTTGTCCTCCATTTACATACACTTACGCTATTTTATTTTAATGTGTATTGTTATATTTCATATTTTACAATTATCTACAAGCATTGATTTCTTATTTTCCAAATAAATAAGTATTAGAGTTAGGTCCCTCACCATAATATATTTGATTCAACAATTTTTTCATAACCACCATAAGGAATAGAACTAAGCTCTTCTATCAAGTAAAAACCCCCAAAATTATAACTAGAATAATCACAATGCATAAGCTTAACTAGTGCAATGGAACACAAGTAATTAGAGACTTGGATGGATCCCATTGCCTCTACTAGTTGTTAATGCTAGATCCTTTGACTATAGTTTCTACAATTTATGAACTAAAACCACTTTATAGTCTCCTATATAATATATCATTTAGTAAGAATTCACCTACACTTGTCTATGGGAATTTCTTAACTACCTCCCATATAATCATGGTTACTACCATAGCTTATACAATTCAATATAATTAGCCATGTTTTTTTTTTTTAATTGATAGAATATTTACTTTAAAAGGGATTGAACTTGAAGCTGAAAATTAACACAAATTATGATATAAGCTCAAGCCATTATTTTAATTATACTTTATAGTTGATTTCCATAATTAGGACAGAAATTTAAGTTGAAGCAGAAATTTGACACAAATCATGATAGAAGCTCATGACATTATTTTAATTATAATTTATAGTTGATTTCCATTCTTAGCACACAAATTTAACTTTTATCTTAGAAATTTAGAAAGAAGCACAAAACACAATTGTGTGTGTGTGTGTGTCTATATATATATATATATATATATATATATATATATATATATATATATATATATATATATATATATATATATATATATATATATATATATATATATATATATATATATATATATATATATATATATATATATATATATATATATATATATTCCTTCTTCATTTTATATACAATATCAAAAAGTGTTTACATGTGTGATTTGTGACTTGTCCCTATTATGAAGGGGGATATTTAACTTCATACTTTTGACTATAGATAGACATAAAACAGATTGAAAATATAGGCTAAGACACTTTAAAACTAAAAACATTTTTTATCTTATATCTTTTACTATATATGTTAGAATTAACTAACACGCCAAATAGTGATAAAATTATGTATACTTTTATGTAGAGAGACAACAATAACATATCATACTTTTAACCCATATGAACCATCAAGCTATTTGTTTAACCAAATTCATCAACATAAGAATTTGATGGCCTTTTCTACCTTTTCCACATTAAAACATTCATACTCTAATACTTTTTGAGTAACACAAATAGTTCCATGGCATCCACTTTTAAAACATAGAATCCTTTCTTATATATTAGAAACCCTTACATGGAGCCACCTCCTTTTTGAGTGCTAGGAGATGTTCCTCAATCATACATACACAACTAATGGACACCAATCCATGAAATTCCCTCTTAGTGAAGGGAAAGGAAACCCTAGATCATTATTGCATTATCAATGGAAACCTCTAAGTATTTATAATGCTTCTCCCAAATATAGAATTTTATCAAAGCATTGGCCATTTTCTTATCCTATGTAATAACCAAAATGTTAAATACTAACATGGATGACATATCTCAATTTACCCAATGATATTCTACGCTTTCCACTAAGTCCCTAACCTAGAATTTTCTTGATAGTATCTTCAATAACATGATCATGGAAGAAGATTTTTTTTTAATTTTAATATATGAAATATGCTTAGTAAAATCCATTTGTTGTTGCTTCCAAATCAAGTGGGTGAGTGAATTGCTATATAGAAGATTCACATTATTGTTTGTAACTACCCAATCAACCTTGAGAATATTTTATGATAGATTGGCAAGAAACCCTATATTTGAACAAACCATAATAGGGCATCATAAAGTTAATATGTCTATTGAATAGGGGTTACTATTAATACAATACATGTAGATTAACTTACCACCAAGAATTTAACCCTACAAGTGAAACATGTCAGCTTGATATGAGCTCATGATTATATGAAGAAATTAAGAGGTATCAAATGATGCATTATATTGTGCATCTTTCCATATTATGTGGCAATTTTGAAACAAAAATTATGTCCTATGGAAAATGAAAAAAAAAGTGTAGAATTACATAAGTTGCATTTCCAAATGATAATTACCTCTTTGAAAATATTTTCCTATGAATTAGTAAAATGTTAAACGTATATAAATTTCTTAATTTTTATTTCGTTGTTTACACTCTTAAGTTGAATTTAGAGTTTTGTTAGAAAGGAGTACATTACAATACAATGCTAATAGATGATAAGTAAATTTTATGTTCAATTAATCTACAAAATGCATGGAGAAATGAAGAGGAATTAATACCACAAAGTAGTGGACATTTCCCATGTATTATTTAAATAGCTTGGTATGTAAATTATATTCTATTACAATGTTAACAATTAGGGACTTGATTAAAAGATTTCCATTACTAAATGATATTTAGGTTCTTTAATCATAACATTTAGTTTTACTTTGTATATGTGGATTCATTTTTAGACTGGTAAGGAGATTTAAATCACTAGAGCAAGACCATATCCTTGAGAGTGAGACATATTGAATGACATATCATTACATTTTCTTGAGTATGTATCAATATATTTCATATAAAAGGCCTATTATCAATAATGTGATGCCTTGCCATGCAAGCCTAGAGTGCTAGACTAACAAGAGATAATATTATAGATTTTTTTTTTAAAACAAGGAAATGCATTATACATCAGATATAACTGGACAAATAACAACATGAAATAAATAGCTAACACTACTAGGGAACATAACTACATCAGATAAAATTTAAAACCATACAAATGATATGCATCACAATGCAACAGAAGAATAATTCATTATACATTAACAGAGATGAATCATTACAAGTTTCAATTCAATATTAAAAGACCAATTACATCGGTATATAGATAATACAATTATGAATGTATGTAGTAAATTGAAGGTGTAGAGCAACTTTGGAACTAGAACACTTCTACACTGATCTCAAACAACATCCAAAAGAACCAATTACACTAACAGAAGAATAATTCATTATACATTAACAGAGATGAATCATTACAAGTTTCAATTCAAGATTACAAGACCGATTACATCGTTATACAGATAGTACAATTATGAATGTATGTAGTAACATGAAAGTGTAGAACAACTTTGGAACTCGAACACTTCTACACTGATCTTGAACAACATCCAAAAGAACCAATGGATAGCTCTGCCTCCCAACCATGTGGAACCTTGAGGTCCACCCCTCCAAGCTAGGAGATAACAGTGAGGATTCCACTAGGTCAAGGATACAACCAAGAACACAATAACAAGGTCTAGACTCCATATAGACAAAACAAGATAACAAGACTGCACAGACACAACAGAACTCACCCAAATAAGACAAATAAAAACATCAAGCTTAGATCAACCATGAAGACACATTTGCACTCTATAGGTAATAGCAAAGATAAAGAGGAAGTAATTGAATTACGTAAGGAGAGTGTCATCGCATGGTCCTAGCATGGGTTACCCAGGCTATCTCTCACTAGAAGCTAGCCGTCATCTATGGTTACCCTGGAAGCCTCTTTCTAGGCACCGGCCCCATAGGGTGACACATGCGAAGCTGACATGTCCTCTCATGAAGATAAGGAGGTTGGCCTTGCTAACCAGGCCTTCTCATCCCATCCTTAGCCTGCGAAAGCACTCAAGGCATGGGTGAGGTATCTTACTTATCTTGTTATGTGATTTACTACCCCAACCCTCCTAATTAATTTATTAAGTTATCACTTACAACTTCCATGGGGTTACCCAAGTAGCCTCTCTGGTACCAGCCCCACCATGGAAGCCACTCTCCTAGCAATCTCTGACTAATCATCCCAAAACCAAAATATGCAAGGACAAGGGTTACAATAGATTCTGATCCAATACATATGCCATTCACTTGACCACAACAACATAAGTCACATTGTCCTCCTCAAACTCAAACAATACATCATGAAAGAGTATGACACATGTATCAAGATCAATAGCAAACGGTTAGGCCTTTGAAGTCGGTAATTGAAATCTTTACCATGTTACTACAACACCTTTCCTGATAGGGAAACTAGGTTTCAATGACCATGAATTTAATACAAGATCGACAAGGGATAAATAGAATGAAAATAATTCAATACCATCCTTAATACAAGTTGATAAAATAAACAATTTGTCCCATGAACGACTTCACACAAGTTTCAAACAAGGTTTGCAGAATTAAATCATTTCAATAAAAGAAAAAGTAAATAAAATATTACAACCTATAACCAAAATATTCCTCTTTTCCCAAATTCACGTGGTTCTCAAGTGGACAAGACAAAAGATCAATAACGAGATAAAGATAGAACTAAAATGTAAGTAAAGAACCCTCAATACACACATTATGATTAACCAACTAAACTCAACTAATATGTCTACAAGATTGAAAGTAACATTAAATGCAAGTAGCCACTATTTTCAATGACACACATATCTGAAGCTTTGTAATGAGTACTAATATTAACTAGAGACAATTAACAAATACAGTTATTGGTGTATTTCAAGTATACTTACCTAAATTTGACCATATGCTATATTAAAGAAGGAACTATACAAATCTACTAATGATAGAATCTTATCTATTATGGAACTTTGATAGACACCGTGGGTCTTCTTAGGAGATATACATTTTTATAAATTTAATATCTAAGTTAGATCAACAACGGATAAAGAGAAAGAAAAACTAACTCAATCTCTTAATCAACTAACATAATCAAGAATTGGTAATCTATTATCCTAAATTATTTTTCCTATAAATAACATTATTAATATTTTCAAATAACTTTTGCAATATTAAATTTGATACATGTTCAAGTATAAATTAGACCAATATATAAAAATTACATTCCAATGAAGTAATTAATACTTATGGTAAACAATCCTAAAAACAAAATCATTTATATATAAGAAACCTTCTATTTACGAAACCAAATTTACATTCTATCAATTAGATTAGATACCCTAACTATAAATAAAATAAATGAGATAATGCTTAACTTTCATAATATATTCTATTAAGTAAAAGTCCATCTTAACTGACTCAATTTGACTACATACTAAGAAATGAGGTGACTAGAAAAAAAAAAAAAAAAAAAACATGTTATAGTACTCTTAGAATCAATTCAAAATAATCGATTACCTTATCAATGTACAAAATTAACTATTATTAAATTGATTGATCAAACTGTGGTATACTAATGCCCTACTACATAAGTAACTGGAGTTTAAATTAGAATCTTCCTAGGCGAGGTTAGTCCATTAGCCCATTCAAAAAGCTAGTTTCTAATTGGAGAGGTTTTTTCTAATGAAATTTTCTAGCAGAGGTTAAATGAATTAGCCACTAAAGTAGTTTTTCAAAAATACTACAGAGTAAAGGAATACTTTCTCTCCTCTAACAAATAACTACTAGAAGAAGATGTTAAGGATTAAAATGAAATGGTAAAAAAAAACATGGGTATTGAAAGATGATAGATTCTACAACCTACGATGACGCCTTCCCTACCTGCATGCACGAGATACATGGAGTAGGTTAATGATTTCTATCAAGGCATCATAAAATGGGAATCCTTGCCAGATATTGAATTAGCAAGAAACTGACTAGCATACGGTGAATTGGGAAAACAGAGACATTGCATGCTGAGTTGTTTGATAAACATCCTCAAGAAAGGTCACCTGATGGATTCATTGATTTGTAGACTGCCAAAGGCAATTTATATAGATTGAGTTTTGAAACTTTCAAACAATAGAAATTGGTGAGCTTCAAAACAATGCTGTATCCTTTGCCTCATCCCTCATAAAAAATGCGTGAGTGTGAGGAGCAGGGCATGGACATCTATCAGGTAAAAAGGAAATGGAAAGAGTTTATTACATATAAAGTTTAAAAAGCGCTACTGAATGCAATGTAGAAGGTTATTTTAGGCACACGATTTGCTAAAAGAAAGTCTCAAAAGAAATCTTCAATCCATCAATAATGGTTACAGGATGAGCATAAAAAGGATTTGGGCAGAATGGATTCATTGAACCGACTTGGGAACTTTCAATAGTTAGGAGTCTATCAGGGCAGCGAAAGAGGAATATCTATCAAGAATGACTAAAGAAAACTTTAGTCATATACAGTCTTTCTAGTGCCTTGGTAGGCATGCATGTAGAATAAAGAACATAGACAATTCACGCACAGTATTCTATAGAAGGACTCACATTGATCACAGGATATGCACATAATGAGTGGTAGTTTTAGGAACTTTCAACAAAAGCAAATGACAATTGAACTGGTAGGCATGGGATAAGTACATATGGTTATGAGTCTTTGAATTATGAAGTATCAAAATCTTGAATAGATGCCTCCATCATACTAACTTGTCATTACCAAAATTGACAAAATGAGGAACATACTTGATGTATGATCTACAGAAAATACGCACAGAAGAGAAAGGAGGTACCAGAACGTAAATTAACAATTTAATTGATCCCAATCTCACATGATACTGTGAAGAGGTTTGAGCAGAAGATTAGATTTTATAATTGAAAAGATTAGATAGACTTGCATGAGAAAACACAGGCAGGGCACGCAAGGTACTAGAAAGAATACCTCAATTTATTTGACATTACAAGGACTCTGATGATGACAATATATGTACAAAAAGGATCCGTTGCAAGAGGTTTACAAAGGTGACAAGGGTGAATTACAGATCGAAATCATGCCAGAACCACTAGACAACAAAGAAATCTAATTCCTCAGAGCAAACAGAGACAAGAAAAAAAATATAGAAATTCACAAAACTTACCCATAGAATTCACACTCCAAAAATGAATACTCTTCCAGAATTTCCCCTCCTTTCTCTACAAAACAATCCTCTAAAAACATGCCTCTCAACCTCTTTCCCAAAACAAATAACCTCAGTCATAAAAACCCACTCACACCAAAACCTCCCCCGAGACCAAAAATAGACAACAACCATTAATTTCTAGTACCCCCAAATCTGTTACACAATCCCCCTGATTTAGAGGAATTTGAAATTTTACTTAACATAGAATTTCCATATCTCAAAACATATTCGACAACTAGTCAACAATAAATGATTATCCAAAATCATTAAATTACTATCCAATACTATTCTTCAAATAACAATATACTAATTAACCATATTAAAATTATGACATGGATACTAATAAAACCATTAACATAATCCATTTTAATCTATATTAAAATTTACTTAAATAACAATCCAAGTTAAGTAAAATACCATAATATTTGACAAGCTATTAATATTCTTAATATAATATTACCTCATTATGCATTACCAAGATACACATGGGCTAACTACCCAAAACTCGATAGTAAACATTCAAACCACATGACGACCAACCAACTAAAGGTTGAACTGACCTAGGGAATAAACCTCATGTTATCTCCGTCAACATTATCCATGGTGTAGGGCCCGCTCAGACTTGCTAAGTCAGATGGAGTTGAGGCTCGGTACCTGCAACCTACGTAAGAACAATGGGTTGTATATGATTAATTGCATATATATATCAAACACACACCGAGTCAAAGAATCACGGTGTAGTAGGGTGCTCGAATCGAGTAGTACTACATCATCCCTACTGTGAAACAAAACTATAACCATTTCTATTTAACAATCAGATGCATAAAACATGATAATATTAGACCATCACTAAACATGTCCATCTCATCATAACTGTAACAACAACAATGTCATCATAAACTCATACCACATGTTAGAACTAAATCAATCAAACATAGTCTGTCACAATCAAAATAAGCATAAACCATAGGCCCAAGAACTCAAATGTCTCAGAACTATCTTGATGCAATGGAAGAACTAACAACTATCTCAGATCAAACAAAGAGTAATGTAGAACTAACAACTATCACAAGCCAAAAATGAGGGGGTATTACAAAGAACATTTCAACTTATCATGCATAAAGGTCATTTATCAAATAGTGTACATCTGGCACTAGGTTTTGTCCCTAACTTAGTAATAGTATTATTTTGTAGATTCCTCTCCTTAATCTATTCATTCTTGAGAGTAGGTTGTATAGAAACCCATTATTAAAGACACCCACCAATATGATTATTTCTAGTTCTAGAAATTCCATTAATATCTTCCAGTAATGAGATTTCATCAATCCATAATGAAAGGGATACCTATAATACTTGTTCAAGAAAAAATTTCACATAGTCTCAAATTCTTGCAAAACCATTTTTAGTTTAATGTCTAGAAATTTTGAACCCACTAAGTGGTTTCTTAGGTTTATTTATTT
The DNA here is from genome assembly GCA_027924645.1 of Cunninghamia lanceolata. Classification (NCBI taxonomy): domain Eukaryota; kingdom Viridiplantae; phylum Streptophyta; class Pinopsida; order Cupressales; family Cupressaceae; genus Cunninghamia; species Cunninghamia lanceolata. The sequence continues at coordinate 10,190,158 of BSBN01000130.1, read as the reverse complement.
ATCAATAAGGCTTTTACTTTATTGGTTATCTTCTAGTTGATCATTCATGTAACTTATGTCCTTCCATGCATATTGAGAATCTCCCTCCAACTAGTTTTCTGAAATCAATCTCCCTTTGTAGTAAAATCTAATTAAAAATTTGTAGATTCATAATTAAGTTGATCCATGATGATAATGGTCCTTGCAAATATTGTTCATGTAAGGCTTTCTTAAATTGCCAACTTCTTGAAAAATACTCTTATTTCCTTTGCATGCATTTTTCAATCCAATTAGTGGCTTCTTAAGTCTACCTACTTATAACTTTTACCTTATCATTCATCTTTTAATTGACTAGCCTTGCAACTCTTGTTGTTACCTTATCAATTGTATTTTGGTTGACAAGCCTTAAACCCCCTACCATGTCATGCATAGAGGATAGGTCTACAACTATTTTTCTCAAATAAATGTACAATTTTGGTAAATCTAATAAAACTAACATAAATTTAATTATACCTATAATTGCCTAGATTTTGGAAAGAAACTTTTTTTTTTTAAATTATCAAGAGGACAAATTTCCATGAGGTGACTTTGAATGGAAGTGGTAAGCTATTTAGATATCTTTTAGAGACAAATCCTAAAATATAATAAATCTTCAAGATAGATATGGCCAAAACATCGTATACTCTATAGTTATAAAATAATCTTAAAATAAAAAATTCTCATCATTAGCTTTCAATTAAGCATTTAAAAACCCTCAATGTTGCTTACCATTCTCTTGCTTCTACAACCTCTTGGAGAAAATATTTGTTGAAATATTTTTATTTTTATTTTTTAAAACAGAATTTTTTTTTAGAAAAAACAAAAGAAAGGATTTGTTGAAATATTTTTTAGATTTTTTTTTCAAAAGAATGAAATAATATTTATTTGTGGAGAAAATACAATAATTTCTACAATAGAACTCAAAGTTTGATAAATCTAAACAAAAAAGAAATAGATAAATGATTGACTTAAATTCACCTTAGTGAGTTATTTCATTAGATTCTAATAAGTTGAATTAATTAAAAAATTATTATTTTTTTAAAATTTTGGATGATGTCATCATAACAAATGATGTTATATTTTAAGTGATTTTAGTTAGTTCATTATATTTATAATTTAATTCTTAAGAGTCTAATTTTATATGTAAATACACTCCTATATTGGACAAATAAGAAGATATTGTGTTGTCCTCACTAGATGATTTAGATCTAAGTGGATAAGAGTTGCTAGAAGCTGATGTGGTTCTATAAAAGAGGGTGAGGACAATAAGAAGAGGTAAGCATAACAGATGGTTGACAAGGTTAAAAGGTCAAGTTCAAAGAAAAGCAAAATGGTATTCCAAGGATAATGTGTGGATGAAAAACTCCCATATTTATTAGTTCTTAATCTTTGGGGATTCAAAAGTATTCTAATGTAGTACATATGATCTAAAAATAAGGTAAAAATATTGGAACATTAATGTCAAAGAGATCTAATTCAATTGAGAATGTTGTCAAAGTATATTAGAGCTAAGATTTCATTATAGTTTACTATAATTTGGAGAAAAATGTACTATGTTCTTTTCAGAGGAGTATTTAATGTGATCTAGAACATCTTGGAGAATACTAGAAATATGGGTGTAGGCTTCAAAAGGAAGAAGAAAATACCATGATGATTTTCTATAACTATGACAATTTTTAAATGCTGAGTCTAAAGTGGTATTTTCATCAATATATAAACAAAACATAGTATACAAAAGGTTACTTCATTTGAATTGATTCTTGATGCTTGTTCTTTAATGTTTGTGCCATGTGAGGATAGAGTGGTGGCATATAATGTTTAAACATAAAGTTTGCAGGGATGGCTATCATAAGGGTTTTTGTGTTGTATAGATACATTGCATGTGTGAAGAATGAATTTGTTACTATATCAATACCCTAAAAGGAGGGAGAGACATTGTAACACATTTGTAATTGATTATAGTGAAATGAGGAGCATTTTTCTAACTCTTGCTAGAGTTGTCACTGGTTAAGGGTTTCTTTAGGTTATGTTATCTACTAGAGTAATTGTTGGTGTTCTCATTACATTTTTCTGTCTATATTTTGGGTTTTAATTTATGTTGGCATGATAAATGAACATGTATGCTTGTGATGCAATCTATTTTAAATAAATTAACGATGCATTTAAAGATATTAGAAGAGTTATTAATAATCAATCTTAAACAACCCAAATAACTTGGTTATTTAATTGGTTTATGTTCTCTAACAATGTTTTGGCTATACATAAAATGAAGTTTAAAAAATATATAATTATACATGGTAGAATAGTCAATTATGGACCACTTCACGAGAAGCTTCCTTGGAGACTACTAAATCAATGAAATAATTATAAAGTTACATTTGTGTTTTAATTTTCCCTTGAATTTAATGGTTACCAGTTATTGTCAATCATTTGTAATATTTGTAATTGAAACATGATATGCATGACTAACATATGCAAAAAGGAAAAAAAAATAATGTTATTTATATTCCTATATTAAATATTATAGTTTGAATGACCCTCATGATGAAGGTATGTGTTGATGTATAAAATTGCGTAGGTTCTAACACCAACATGGGAAGTTTCAAAAATGTTGAACATGCTACTTGAAATGACCTCCAAATTTTAAAGAAGCTGGCTCTTCTCTATTTCAAATGGGTTTTGAGCAAAGGGAAAGAAATTAATAGGATTACTGATATAATTGAGCAAATCTAACTATGGCGATGTGCCTAAGTAAAAGTGTCCCTTCAATTCAAGCACAATGAAGCTATTCTTAAGATATAGTTATATTAAAGAGCAGATACTGCATGATTGAGATAAAATAGATAGAATGAATTTTATCAAAGGCTTACAACTAGACACTTTGCAATAACACAGATGATATCAACCAAGGCACAAAACATAGTTCTTCTTATTAAACTTCCAGTAACCTAAAGGGCACAGATACATGCACAAATACATTAACTTTCTTATCAAGAACAACAAAATAAAGGAAAAATGACATCAAATGGTCACAATAAAGTCTCTGACTCCTATTTTAGATTCTAACTAAAACTTATCAGAGATCTTGGAATCTATTCTCTGAATGTATATCAATCTATTATAAATACTGCATATTTATAATCATAGATCTAACCCAAGATTTTCTCTAACAACCCAAATCCTTAATGGCCCAATAGAACTAAAGATTACTGGAAGTTCTTGGCAGTTACGATCCTTTGAATCTACAATGGTTGTCCCTCCTGTATGTTCATTTGTTGGAACAAAATATTATGTGCCACATCTCCTGTATTGAGACACAAACACATGGCGAGACCCACACGCTTGTAACTGAAAAGAAAACTGACAGACGGCAACGTCCACATCAATCCCAGAAACTCCTTTGTCTTTTTAGAAAATAACAGGAAACTGACACTTGTCGCATTCCACAGCCTTCAAAACATGATACATGTCTTCTCCTGTAGAGCCTTTAAAACCTCTGTCTTTATACTTAGGTGACCTCCTTTTATGACATCTGTTGCAACTCACATTACTAATTAAATGAGACACAATAATGATGGGATCCACAACCGTAGCGCTCACTACCCTCAAAGGGAGAAAATTGGGACAGATGGCAGCCCCCACGCGCACGCTAGCTAACACATGGCAACTTCTGCAACACTGCTGAAACAAATAAAATCTTTAAAAGATCATCGCGGAAGGTGACACTTTGCGCATTTCACGTAAAACTGTGAATCACAAAATTTCTTGCTAAAAGAGTCATGAACAAAGCAACTCCTTCCTTGCAATCACCACGTGGCATCCTCCGCATGCTTGAAACAAAAAATAAACTATGGCCCACCATCTTTTATGTTGACATCAATATTATACGGAAAGAAACATGCAACATCATCCATATAAAAACATATCAAGAAAAGAAGCTTTTGAGACTACCTCCAGAAGTGACACATGGTGACACCCACAACAATGAAACAAAAGAAACTATTGATGCTACCTACTACGTGGCGCGCTCTGCATACAACTTGATGCTAGAAACATTACTGTGGCTTTGACACTTGGTGCATTCTTTGCACAGAAACATTTAAAAAGCCGCGCACTAAGCCACAGATATTAAGCTGAAACTGAAACAAAATGTAGAGTTTTGACACTCTATAGTTCTTGGCGACCATCAGGACTTATGAGCTTACTCTGAAAGAACACAAAACTTGAAAAAAGATATGTATTGAAAATAAAACTTTGAATCATAAATTTTGCAACTTTGTCTAATAAATAGACCACTATGAATCTTAGAGCCCCTGTCTACTCTCCAAATCTTGAAAAGCAAAATGAAGATTAATTATATCTTTATGGGAAAATGTTTGCAAAATTTGCACCATGGTCTTTAATTGAAATTCTAGCTGGGCCATAGGTATCAACATAGTTTCAACTTCCTTTACTGTTGATGAATCACTTAAACCCTAGAAAATTGTCTGATCATTTTGCTTAGTCAAAAGAAGGGCCTTGATGTCATCAATCATCAATACTGTGTTACTATCTGGGAATGGTGAAGGAAGCCCCAGTTGCACCAAATACTCTATATGTTTCTTCATATTTTTTACTCCTTCCTTCACTCTATTCAGGAGCTCCTGACAATTTGTGGCCATAGAGTTACAACTCAAAACCTCATTGACGTTCTTAGTAGTAACCATTCTATCATTGATACATGCTGCTAATAATGTCTCATCTATTCTGTCATACAACTTTTTCAATAAAAGTTGAGAGCCAGAAACCCTTAATGAAACTGTGGACAAGGTGGCATGCACCGAAGTTTCTACTTTCTCACACAGCTGCTAAGCATTTAAAAAAAAAGTTAAAGATGGCTTTAGCTGGATAGTCTCTTCAGAGATTCTCTTCCATACTGAAACATATAACTCTTTTACCAAATTTAGAACTCCAGTATTTTGTGGCCTATTAGCCAGCTCAATTGTTAGCTACTTTGTTCTTTGTTGCTCAGCCATGAGTTGTGTCTGAATTGCACTATTGGCATTTTGCTCATTCAATAATTTTTGCTGCAAGTGTGTGGCCTCTTGCAATTTATCCTGATATTTCTTTTCTGAAGTGGCCTTTTCCTGTCTCAAAATAGTTACTACAGATTTTTCTTGTGCCAGTACAATCTTAAGAGAAGCAATCTGGGCCTTTATAGCCTGATGTATCTACAAAGAAACAGTATTTTGCAATTGTTTGTTCAGATTATCAATCTGATTTTTCTTAGATTGAATCTTCCCAGCGAGATTGCTACTATTCACTTTCTCTTGAGCCAAATCATTTTCTGCCTTTTGCAACTTCTTGGATACATTCAAATAGTCTATTGCTACAGTAGTTGTAGTTTCATTTAGCAGCTCAACCCCTGTCCTGTGGCCTGAAGAGAGACATATCCATGGCCACGACATTCATAGCATAATCCTAGGGTTGCATTTGTTCATTTGGTTTCACCACATTTGGAGACAAATGTGTAACTGTTAATGATTATTGAACAGGGTCATAAAGTGACCTCATGTGTACCACATCAGGGCTTTTGTTTTCCTTTTTCCTCTTCTTATCCATCTTGGCCCCTCTAGCCCTTTTTCCTGTGTCTGCTTGAGATTGGAAGGTAGGAGGGGATGCAATGTAACCTCTAGCAAAGGGGTGGCCTTTAGGTAGGCCATAGGGAATAGCAGATAATTGCTAGCTAGGGAAAACTTGAGGAGGGGTATGTTTAGGCATAGATGGAGAAAATAATGGCAATGTAATGGACGGTGAGGACATGGCCTATGTATTGGCAATAGTGGCAAGGGTTGATGTAAGCACAACAAAAGTGGTAGGGGTTATGAATGACTAACTACTTGGGATTGCCACTCCTATAGAAGAAGAAAGAGATATAGGAGAGAAGGGAGAAGAAGTACTTACTTGAGTGACAAAAGAGGTGGCTGATAGTTGTTGCTACTATGGCTCTATTTCTTCTTTCTCTTCCTCTTGTAGGAACAATCTCCTATGTTTCTTAGGCCTCTCTCTTGTTTCCTCTGTTTCTTCATCTTCAATATTTACCACCACTGGTGGTTACAAGGGGATCATTCTGGAACCCCCAGATGTCGAAGCTATTTGAGTCCCTATAATTGGTGATGACACAATACCTTTTTGCTTCTCTAAGGTGCTGAGGGATTGAGGCCATGAAGATGCAGGAGCAACAGATGATGTCTGTCATGTTTCTTACATTATTTGGGCCGACTCTGTTTCTTCCCCTGTCTCCTCACCCTTCCTCTAAATTCTGCTTGTGTCTGGACTTGAGACTAGGGAGCGATGCCACTCATCCTAGATTGATTCCCATCTTTCATCATTTTCAACATTCCCAAATGAATGTGTGATCTCTGAAGTTTCTTGCCTATATTTCCAATAGGCTTCAATCTTTTCTATTCTCCAATCTTTTGCTTTTAATGCTTTCCTCAGACTAGTAGTCATTTTCAACTTAGGGTCAAATTCCTTCTCTTTGAAATAGAAGGTTTCCCATGGCCTAGGTCCTTCATAGGGTAAATCAATTAATTCCACATATAGATCTGGGTTATCTTCTTTTGGATTCCTCCTATCCTCCCAGAATGGATGACCTTCATGTACCGTCTTGGCACGAACCTTATTATTTATAATCCAGGAGGCTAGAAAACTATTTGGGTCATATTTCCATTTATCCTCTATGATGAGGAGCCCAAGGGCAACTAACTTCCTTAACAAAAGGTTTTCTACACCTCTGACTTCAAGTGTCATATTTTTTCTAGCCCATGGGACATCATACATCTTCTTCTTTCTTTTCTTGTGGCCAAAGTCATTATCAACCATAGATACTTGATGGGTAACTTCTAAGAATATGACCCTAGGGGTCAACACTTTAGGCAATAGCATGAGTTCCCCACTGAAACCTTGGACTGTGATTATTGTATTATGTGCCCCAAAGAAGTAGTCACAAGGAATTAGGAAATTGGCTATAAAACCCCTTATACTCTGTATCATCCTATGTTCTATAGGCTCAGGGCTTAACTGGCAAAAAGCGGGGGTGACAAAATGTTCCCAAAACTCATAGGGATCAGATATTTCAGATAACACATGTGTCCATGCGGACACAGTGATAGTTTTATCATGACCAAAATCTGGATCATACATATTTAAATGCATATGTTGTGTAAAAAGACCAAAGTTTTGATACAACATAAGATGGAACAGGAAAGAGGAATACTTGAATACTCGCTTTGTTTTGAAATATGTGAGCTGATCAATCATGGTAGTAGCAATTTGTTCTAAAAAATCTAGCTGGTGCTCCTGTGATTTATCCACAGTTTTCAATCTTAAAATGATTGCCAATTGCCAGTCATGGACTGTGTTGTCCTCCTTCACTCAAAAAATGAAAGCTATCATTGAAAGTGCCTCCTGAACATTTTGATTAAATTGTGCCCACCTAGTGGGTAGTGTGGGCATCTGAGTATTATCCTCTCCCAATTGCATCTCTAAATTCAAGAATTTTAGTTTGTTATGTATATTTGCCCATGTGCCTTGCATTTTGGCAATAGTTGGAAATGTGGACGTTCTATCATACTGCAGGGTCATCATGTCCCTTATGGCCTTGGGTATAATACACACTATGAAAGGGCCCTGTTGGATAAATGAAACAACTCTGCGCACAATTTGATTAGCTTGGGACAAGGGTGGACATTTGGGACTAGGAACTATGTCGATTGAGATGACCATATCCTCATACCAAAAGTCTCAAACTGCCCACTGTTCACCCGGATGAGGCACCTCTGATGTGCCCCCTCCTAGAGACTCTTGGTGTTCTTTTGAAGGGGCATGTCATATATGTCATCTACATAGTCATTCACCTGTTCTAGCTCGACAGATAACCCTACTTCAGGAACCCTTGTTCTTGGATAGGATTTCCTTGGTTGTGTAGGTGCTGAAGCATATGATTTTCTATTCAACAGTTTGTCCATTGACTCAAAAATTCCATGGCCCTCCTGTGGTGACTGCGTCTCAGACATATCTGTATCTTTATGAGAAGAATGTGGGAAACTTTGACATAGAAAAGAATGAAACTATTTTATTAGAGTGATACTTAGTTGAAAGGCACTTGCTAGGGACAAAGTTTGGATGCAACGGTGATTCAGAGTAGAAAGATAGAAGCAAATGATAGTTACACTTAGGACTTAAAACCTATCTCATTGGGATTTATGGAGATAATAAATGACACATCCCATCTTATTAATGGCATTAATGCCGAGAAATAGCTAGTGTATCTTTTTGAAATCTACATTGGATGGAGTGTTAGATATGTTATGAGAATGGATATCTTTTGGAAAAAGCATGTACTTCCAGGGAATTTTAGGGATTGCCGAACAACCTTAATAAATGCTAGGCTAAAAGAGAAGGGGCTTTGTGTTGTTGACACATGTTCACCAAAAACTTGTTTGAAAGGGAAAGTGGGAAGAGAAAGAGGGAAAACAGAAAAGTGAGAAAAGGAAACAAAACTAACTATGATACATGATGAGCCCTTTCTTAAGTGAAAAGTTTTAGAAAGATCCCATTTACCGGAATCTCTTTATGTTCTCCATTCATGGTCTTCATCTCAAATGAATTTTGTTTCTTGCAAGAACAAATTTTATAAGGACCCATCCACAATGATTTGAATTTGCTGTGTTGACCTGGCTTGGCAGCTCTTTCATCCCATTTCAATACCAGAGAGCCAACCTCAAAAATGGGATTTGAAGTCTTCTTACCAAACCAGTCCTTAAGCATTTTCTAATGTTTCATTAGTGACTTATGTGCCTTTTCTCTTTTTTCTTGGACTTCCAACAGTTCAGTAAGTCTGACTTGCATGGGGCCATTCCCTTCAATTTCTATCTATTTTGACAATTGTAAAGTAGGAATCTCTAGACTTAGTGGCATTACTGCAGGTTTACCTAAACCAACTCATAGGGAGACATTTTAGTCACTTGATTTGGCATGATCTTGTCAGCCCATAGTGCTGTATTAAGTAACTTATGCCACTCTGTATGATAATTAGTCCCTATCCTTTTTATGACTCTGCCAGACCATTAACTTGTGGGTAATAATTTGAAGAAGTCTTCAAATATATCCCATTACTTAATGCAAATTTAGATAATTTGGTTCCCAAAAGTGCTTTAGCATTATCTAATATGATGGTACGAGGAGGACCAAACCGAGAAGTTATGCCTTCTAAAAATTATAGTATGACCTTTTATGTTGCCTCTTTGAGTGGTACTACTTCACTCCACCTGGTAAAATAATCTGTTGCTATGAGAATCCATTTGTGTCCCATATTTGACACTAGATTGATCATACCAATAAAATCCAGGCCCCATTGAACAAATGGTTCATCCACAATTATGAGACTTAAAGGCATTGCTACATTTCTCCTTTTGCCAGTATAAAATAGGCAAGCCTGGCATTCCTTAACCATCTGATGGCAATCTGTAAACAGAGTGGGCCAGAAATATCCTACTTGTGTTATTTTTATTGCAGTGGTCCTTGCTAAAAAATGTCCACCTGAGGCTCCATGATGTAATTCATGTAGTATTCTTTGAGCTTCATCCTTCTCTATACATCTTAAGAGTATACCATCAACATTCCTTCTAAATAAAATATCATCAATTAGTACAAAATGGGTTCCTTGCTGCCTATAGTACCTTTTTTTATCATGGGATAGCTCATTTGGGAAAATCCCATACTTCATAAACTGTATCCTATTTTTTACCCAAGAGTCTTGGTCAACCTCTTGGAGTTTCAATACATTTTCACTTTTTGTTTCTTCAGGCACTATTCTTTGCATGTCTTGGGTCATGTATTGGCACAGTCCTTTGCCGTTGACTAACTTGGTGGGTCTTACTTATACATCATATTCTAGAATCTTTGTTATCCAATTGGCTCTTTTCTCAGTGATCTCACCCTCCATAATATATTCTCTTACACTGGAGTGAGCCACTAATATCAGAATCTTATTTCCTGTTACAACATGTCTAAATTTTTTAAGGGATTTTACTACGGTGTATGCTTGCTTCTCCACAAAATTATATCTAGACTCATATTCCCTGAGAGTTCTAGAGAAAAAGGCTATTGGATGCTCTCCTTCCTGTTGATCATCTTTCCAAGTTAGTACAACAGCAACATTGAATTCTCCCCCATACACATACATTATAAAAAATTAGAAAAATCTAGGTTTATGAGTATTGGGGCTATTGAAATGGCTCTCTTGACTTCTTCAAAAGCATGTCTCCCTTCTATGGTCCATTTGAAAACCATATCTTTTTTAAGCAAGAGTGTCATTGGTCTAATTAGACCTACAAAATCATATATGAATTGGCTAACAAAGTTAAATTTTTCTAGAAAGGATTGAACTACTTTCTTGTTGATTGGTAGAGATAGGTTCATTATGGTTATGACTCTTTATAGATCAATGGAGACCCCTTCCCTTGAGAATATGTGTCCTAGAAGCTTACCCTGAGCTACAACAAAGATACATTTCTTGGGATTTGAGAAATATTCCAAACTCTTGACATTTATTAAAAATAGCCTCTAAATGGTCAAAATGATCTCTGGCATTCTTAGAAAAAATAGTGAGGTCATCTAGATAGATAAGAATAATCTTATTTATAAGTTCCTTGAATGCTACATCTATTGCACGCTGAAAAGTAGCCCCAGCATTTGAAAGGCCAAAAGGCATTTTAGCATATGCAAATGTTCCCCACTTTTTAGTGAATGCATTCTTATGCTGATCCTCATCTGCTAGCCAAATCTGATTATATCCTGAGAAACCATCTAGCAAGAAAAACCTTTCTGACCTAACTTCAGTCTGTAAAATCTATTCCATAGAAGGCAGGGGATAATGATCTTTCAAAGATGCTCTATTCAGATCCCTGAAATCTACACAAAGTCTTATGTCACCATTCTTCTTTCTTACAAGCACTAGGTTTGATACACAGGTTGAATGCTTAATTTGAAAAATAATCTTTGATTCCAGCAGCTTTTGCAGTTCATCCACCATTAAAGGTTCAATTCTAGGATTCACTGGCCTTTGCTTTTGTCAGACTAGTTTAGATCCTTCAGTAAGCTCCATGGTGTGTTGGATGATATCTCTATTATAGCCATGGAGGTCCTCATAGGTCCAAGCAATCACCCTATCATATTTATCACATAAAGCAATCAACTTTTCCTTTCCCTCTTGGGTTGTAGAATTACCTATTTTCAACTTTCTTCCTTCACTGACTTGAATCTTAGAATAATCTTCCTTATTTACCTAAAACCTCCTCTTCTCTAGGCTTGCATCTTTTGGATCAAACAAATTTTCTAGAGTAATTAGCCCTTTAGGGAGTTTATTTGATTTTAGATGGATAATTTGATCACCATATGCTTCCTCAATTTTTGGGATGTAATTAATCAGCAAATTCACCTGATTGTTGTAAGAATGCAAGTACTTGAAGGTCATTGTCAAAAACTTGCCAATTTTGATCATTGTCTGGAATTGTTAGTCTTAGTATAACCTTAACTAACTAATTGTTAACTAATAGATCACTTGTTGGGTCAAACTGTGAACCAATTTGTGCCATTCTATTTGCTTCAGAATTTTGGGCTCTGGGAACTACCTCAATATTGAAAGCCTCAAAACCATCTATCAGGTTCCAAATCCTGTGCCAATAGGATCTCATTCTTACACTTTTGGCTATTGCGTTTTCTCTGATTTGTTTTACCACCAATTATGAGTCTCCTTTTACTATTAGATTCTTTATTTCCTTTTTCTTTGCCAACATGAGTCCATGCACCAAAGATTCATATTCAGCGTCATTATTGGTACAGGTGAACTGAAAGTGAATGGCTCTTAGAATTTTCTCACCATTTGGGGCATTAAGGCAAATACCCGCTCCAGCACCATTTTTGCTCCTAGCCCCATCAAAATTTAGGGTCTAGATTTTTTAGTCTCTTTTAGATTCTCCACTTTTTGATATTTCTTTCCTTATAATATTAGGGATTTCTTGGTCTTCTTCAAAAATAACATAAGTGCCTAGACCAGTAGAGTCATAGTTTCCATAGGGATCACTTTGCATCATGGTCAATAGTTGATTGTTCTCTTTTTCTTGTTTGTCATGTTCAGTATAGTCACCTAATTCTTCAACAAAGACTCTCTCCTCTTTATTTATCACGGCATGGGATGCTTCTAATTTTGGAGTTGGTTCATTTGTGATATGGTCTTTGGATAATGGCTCAGACAATATTTTCATCTTTGTCTCATATTTGGTTCTCAGGATGAGGTGTGACTAATCTAGTGACATGTAACCTCCTATTTTGGATGTGAAATCTTTGGACAAGCATAAACCAAATACAGGGGGAATATCTATGACTACCACATCCTGAACAATTATATTGGGACAAGTGTATAGTTGTAATGGAAGTTGTTTGATTTTTCCTAAACTTTGAACAGATTTCCCATCCAACTGCATGACCTCCCTTGTAAGTGGTTCATACTTTATCTTTAAAGCATCTGCTATCTACTTTGTCATTACTATAGTACTAGCCCTAGAATCTATCATTGCATTATGTAGCAGTTTTTTTCCAACTATTAGAGTCAAATAAAAGGGATCTGGTTTAGATTTACCTACCTCAGTTGCATTGTTCAACAGAGCTATTGTTTGTAGAGGTACATTATCTTTATGTTGGAGTTTGCCTTTATCAGTAGCTCCTCCTTTAGCACTAGTGTATTTTGAGGCTTCTTGACCGTGAAGAGTTTCCTGTAACAGTGTCTTCTGCTCAGGAATAGATAACATGTCCTAGATTGATACATGTGCTAGAGTTCTTTTCAGCTGGTCCACCACATTTACAAGTCCTAATGCTTGGGTCTTTGAATAATAAGGGTACCTTGTCTTTTCTAGAACCTATCCTGAGGCTACTTGATTATGCACAATCTAAGGCATGTCTTGCCTAGAGACTAGATTGAGATGATTTTGGAATGGAGGAGTTTCAATAATTTCATTATTAGTGACTTCAAGCTGCTCCATCCTCCTCCTCTTTGATCTGGTATAATAGTCTGACTGCACCAATGGTTTCTTTGAAGTGGATGCCTCATTCAAGAACATTGAATCTTCTTCTTCAATCCATGAAAATAAGGCATGTTCAGGGGCTATTTCTTCTTTTTGTTGTATGGACATCCCTTACATACGGGCCACCATTACTGCATTTTGAACACCAGGGGATTGATATGATGGAGTATTAGAAGTTGAGAACTGTCCTTCTAACCCTCTATGTTATGCTATCTTTTGCTGCAAATTACCTCTGGGACAGTCTCTAGGCATATAGGCATTGTTGTGGGGAAAGCACCAAGCAATTGTGTCATCTACTAAGTTATTTTGTCCTTGAACTATTTCCCTGTTGGGATTATGAGGAATAGTTTGTAGAGGTGTAGGGACTGAAACCAACTAGTTTGAGGGCTAAGGATAGTTTTCCTTTGAGGGCCTTGATATTGATTTGGCTGAAAGGGAGGTCTATTTCCTTGGAAACCTTGACAAGGAGGCTTTGAATAGGGATTTTGTTGTCTCTTTAAATTAATTATCTCATTTTACAAGGTCCTTAGAATGTTCTTGACATCATCTATTTCAGACGGTTGAGTAGAGGTGGTTGCCCTAGTAGGTTCTTGAGGTACTAGAAATGAATACATGGACATAGGTGGAACAGTAAGATTATGAGGTTCTTGTGGCAAAGGTAGGGTAACTTCTAGGAACATGGGCATAGGAGGCCTTGGGGGCAATTTTCTAGCATCTATCAAGTTATTTTCAGCCTTGACTGCCAATTCATATGCTTCTCGTAGTGTCTGACCTCCTAGAGACTGAATCATTATTGATATATTAGAGCTAAAAGCTTTGAGGTAGAATACAATAGCCATACTTGATAATGGTCTTGATGTACCAAGAATTTTATCCCAGGTCTTTTGAAATCTTGAGTTGAAATCGGTCATGGCTTCTTGTGGTGCCCTTTTGATAGTGATCAATTGTTGCAGAAGGGAAGATTTATCACCTTTCTCTTCAAATCTTGTAAAGAAAGTGTCACCAAGCTGATCCCATGTAGATATTATATTTGGAGTGAGATATCTCTACTAGTCCAGAGCCTTTCCTTTGAAAGAAGCTGCTAGCAGTCTTATTGCCACATTCTATTTAGTAATAACATATACTGCACACACATTAGATACATCTTGCAGATGTTCCTCAGGTGTCTTGAAATCTTCTCCACTGAACTTAGGTAGATCCTTCAAAGCATTGGTTGGAATAGGATCCCAAGTTGTTGTTGGTACTGGGAGGATGAGAGGACTACCAATATTCTAATTTGCATAGTTCCTTGGAGGTATAGGTGCTCCCATATTTATTCTTTGTGCTACTGCAACCTGATTCACTCTTCTCCTTGGAGTAGCTACTAATGGTGGTGAAAGAATGCCTAGATTAGCAGTAGACTGAGATTTTGTTGTAGGTCCACAGCTCTAGCTCCTTGTTACTCTTTGGCTCATACGATCTTGACAGACACTTCAAGAAAGGTCCCACCGATCATGCCAAAAACTATTGATGTATAAAATTGTGCAAGTTCTAACACCAACATGGGAAGTTTCAAGAATGTGAAACTTGCTACTTGAAATGACCTCCAGATTTTAAAGAAGTTGGCTCTTCTCTATTTCAAATGGGTTTTGAGAAAAGGGAAAGAAATTAACATGATTACAAGTACGATTACGCAAATCTAACTATGGTGATGCACCTAAGTAAAGTGTCCCTTCAATTCATGCACAGTGAAGCTATTCTCAAGATACAGTTATATTAAAGAGCAGACATTGCATGATTAACATAAACAAATAGAATAAATTTTTTCAAAGGCTTACAACTAGACACTTTGCAATGACACAGATGATATCAACCAAGGCACATAAAAGAGTTCTTCTTATTAATCTTCCAATAACTTAAAAGGCACATATACATTAACTTTCTTATCAAGAACAACAAAATAAAGACAAAATGACATAAAATGGTCACAGCAAAGTCTCTGACTCCTCTTTTAAATTTTTGATTAAAACTTATCAAAGATCCTTGAATCTACTCTCTGAATGTATATCGATCTATTACTAATACTGCATATTTATAATCCTAGATCTGACCCAAGATTGTCTCTAACAACCCAAATCCTTAACGGTCCAACAGAACTGAAGATTAATGGAAGTTCCTGGCAGTTACGATCCTCTAAATCTGGAACAGTCATCCCTCCTACATGCTCATTTGCTGGAACAAAATATTATGTGGCACACCTCCTGTATTGAGACACAGACACATGGCGAGACCCATGCTCTTGTAACTGAGAAGAAAAATGAAAGATAGTAGTGTCCGCATCAAACCCAGAAACTCCTTTGTCTTTTCAGAAAACAAAAGGAAAATGACACTTGTCGTATTTCGCAGCCTTTAAAACATGATACGTGTCTTCTCCCGCAAAGCCTTTAAAACCTGTGTCTTTATACTTGGGTGACCTCCTTTTATGACATCTGTCACAACCTACTTTACTTATAAAATGAGACACAATAATCATGGGACACAACCCTGGCATTCACTACCCTCAAAGAAAGAAAACTGGGATAGATGACAGCCCCCGCGCGCACGCTAGCTAACACATGGCAACTACTACAATAGTACTAAAACAAATAAAACCTTTGAAAGATCCTCGCAGAAGTTGACACGTGGCGCATTCCATGCAAAACTATGAATCAAAAAGTTTCTTGCTAAAAGAGTCATGAACAAAGCACCTCCTTCCCCGCAACCACCATGTGGCATCCTCCGCATGCTTGAAACCAAAATAAACTATGGCCTACCATCTTTTATGTTGACATCAATATTATACGGAAAGAAAAATATGGCATCATCCACATAAAAATGTAGCAAGAAAAGAAGCTTTTGAGACTGCCTCTGCAAGTGACACTTGGCGACACCCACAGCAATGAAACAAAAGAAACTGTTGATGCTACCACCTATGTGGCGTACTCTGCATACAACCTAATTCTAGAAACATTACTGTGGCTTTGACACTTGGTGCATTCCGTGCACAGAAACATTTAAAACCCCGCGCACTAAGTCACAAATATTAAGCCGAAACTAAAACAAAATGTTGAGGTTTGACACTCTACAGTATGCATGAATCTTTGTTGAACATTATATTAAGATAAATAGAAAAACAATCCTCTTATAAACTTGTATAGAGTATTTGATACATTTAAATTAATATTATGTTTAGTGATAACCTAAACAATTACCTAAATTTACATTAAAATGAGTGTGTTAATAACGCAAGAGTTGAATATAGACAAACTAGTATATTTAAACACTATGTTCTAAATCTTATTTAACTTTAGTTCTAAGAAATTTTGACTCTAAACAATGATCAATCCACCTTGTATAAGAACTTGAATAATCCTTCAAAGAGACTGTTATTCTTAAATATCATCCAATTCAACACTCAAAGGTCAAGTTTGATCAATAATATAGGACAAATATTTAACACATTTTGGTGTGGATGAGGTTTGAAATTTTTATTGACTGTTTGACAATTGAACAGGATGATGTTTAAGTAGAGTGCTTCAGATATGTTTCTATCTAGTAAAAAATACTAGGTATAAATTGCAATATTATTTAGAATGAAGGACAACCTGTATATTTATCTACTAGAGTAAATTTTAAAACATTTATTCAAAATATCTAGGCTTATATTTTTGTTTGAAGTTTTTTTAAGATTTGAGGTTTTTGAAGATTTCTGGCTACTATGGTTTTTAGATTCAGCGGTTATTTAACTACTTTGTGTGATTTTCCTCCAAGAGTTAAAAAATGTCATGAGTTTACAATGAAATGAGAGTATATTTTTTTAAACCAGAAAAAAGCTGATAGAGCACCCATAGATTAATAAAAAGTGGTAAAATAGAAAGTATAAAGGATGTCAAGTCTAGTAGACAGATAAATATTACAAAAAAGAGGCCCCTTAATGGCCCAAAAATGCAGTTTAGACTCGAGAGGCGGCCATTAACAGATCAAAAAAGAAATTAACTATATAGTCAAAGAAACATATTATGGCCACCCTAGGAGAAAACAAAAACTAAGGCCAACCCACACCTATATAGTTCTAACACCCACTAAGGGTAGTGATCATGGAGTAGTATGAGAAACTATTGTGCTATCCGCCTCAGCATCTATTACCTCAACAACCGGTGACCTCCTCTGTGTAGCCTCAAACCCACGTCTACTATCTTCCTCCACTACCAATTCACCAGGGAGCACAACATGAGCTGAAGGGAGGAGATTGTCGTCTCCATCATCATTTAAATCCACCTCCTCATTATCTATTAGACCATCAAAGGCATCTCTTGGCATATGGGGAGAAAAGTCTAGGGCATGGACCTTTAAAAATATGATTGCCTTGAACACTTCCATAATATGCAAAGCTTTCTTCTTAGTGAAAGAGAAACTATATGTGCTCAATTCTTTCTCCAGCTCACTATTGTATAGGGATTTAATATTGTGTTGTAGAGCCCTATATACAGCTTGATTGTGCAGAGTGGTGCGCAGTGATTGAATATTGAACAGGCCTCCAATAAGGGCGTCCCCCTAAAGCATATCATACCCCTTGTTCGCTGCAATACCTCTCTCTAGTGTGTAAATTTTGTTATAGAAGAGGCTTGTTGCCAACTTATGGATGAATTCCCAGTCTTGTACTAGATCCATAATGTTAGAGAGAACTTGAGACACAATATCTAAGTAGAAGAGGACTTTGCCCCTATACCCTTTTATCCAATTATGCCCTACAATGTTCCTCACTGAGAACTGCATTAAAGTGCAGTCATGGTTGATGAGGGTCATCAGGTCTACCACCTTAACTTTGCCTTTCACTTGCGGCTCCCAAGGTAGAGGTGGGATGAAAATCCTTTGATTGAGTCAAATATTGTCCATTGAAGCCAAACCAAAAGAACTAGACCAGAAGAACTGCTAAGACCAAAGAGCTGGTTGGTGGAGCCAAAATGAATACTAATAATACATTTTGAAAAGAGCTATCCCTGCCGTAAAATGAAGTGAAAATCCATTCTTACAAAGGTTATTTCAATCATTCTAGGCTGATCCTGAGGCAATCCAATTTAGGTGATGAGGTATGCTTCATACTTGCTATCTTGGTGGCTTTTGGCACCAATAAGGAAGATCATAATCTTTGCACATACATTCCTTAATTGTACCCTGTACCTCTGAAGTGACGTATAAGGGAAATACAACTCCCAAAGAAGGTTAGAATCCTATCAGCTCATCTACCACACATGGCCATTATACTTTAAGAGGGAGGAGGGCCTTGTCATGATTATGTATTAAAGAGGCCTAAAAAGATAAAGCCTAAAACAAGACATGGACAAAATATGGGAGTCGTTTAAAATCCTTCTCCTTTCATAAAAAATGATGAGATCCTCTTCCCTTGTACTCAAAGAAAGAATAGCTCCTCTCCTATTATACAAACTTAAAACAATTTTAAACCTTTCCACCTATCACAAGGAACCTGAACTACAGACGTTAGGAGAAAAGAGTGGACTCGAGATTTGGAGCTGTCCTATCACCTGAAAGTCCTTTGTCTTAATTGTTGTCCATGTCATTTCCCAGCCAAGTCACCAGCTGATGGGGTAGATTAGACTATCTTTGTACCTTTAAGATCCTTCGTCTTTCATCAATAAATGATGGAATCCTCTCCCCTCGTGCTCAGTAAAAGGAGCTCCTCTCCTATCGAACAAACTTGAAATAGTCATAAATCCTTCCAACTGTAACAAGGGGCCCGTACTAGAGATGTTAGGAGAAGAGGGGGGACCCAAGATTTGAAGCTATCCTGTCACCTGAAAATCCTTTTAGGCTTGAGTGTTGTCCATGTCATTATCTAACTAAGTCACTAGTTGATGAGGTAAACTAGGTAGTCCTTGTAGGAAAACTACAAAGTCCATGTCTTGGTCAATTGCCATGTTAGCTAGCCCATCTACCACCAAATTCCCTTCTCTGTATGTATGAGAAATGTGGAAGTTATTAAAACCATCCAGTAGTGAGACCATCTATTGTAGAATTTAATTAATCTTCCAATTGTCTGATCCTTGTAATTTTGAAGCATTTAGGATTACTTGTGAATCTTCTTCTATCCAAATGTATTTGATGTCAAGACTAATCGCCAGCTTCAGGCCATGTACTAATGCCCAAGCTTCCACTTCATTGTTTGTGCCCTTTGGAATCTTGGTCACCTGAGCTGCTACTAGAGATCCATCCTCTCGCCTTAAAACACAACCTGCCCCTGATAAGCCCAGATTCCCTCTGCATGCCCCGTCAAAGATGAGTTTACTAAAAGATCTTGTAGGAGGTGTCCACTTGAGTTTATCTCTTTCTAAAACCTTGTCATTGATCGCACCATTCCCTCTTGAACCCAAATTGCCAAAATAGCTCCAATTCTTCACCAACTCAACATCCCATTTAGACCAACTAGGTGTCTTAATTCCTTTATTGTTAACATTGTCCACCACCAATTCTGAAATAGCCTCTTCCAATTTGTTACAAACTTCGATCCAAGAAAGAGCTACTTTTAAAAAAAAATTGGAATTCCTCTTCCTCCATAAGTGCCAAACAATCAAAGGACCTAGAATCCAAATATAGGCAAAAAATGATTCTTGGAACATTGTAGGCCCGTTCATAAACATAGTGTAAAGAATTAGATACTAGTGAACACCAATTCAATTTCCTCATGAACCAAAGCTAGCATTGTCTGCTGAACGGGCAAAGTAGGAAGAGATGATCCACTGATTCTTTAGCTGCTCCACAAAAAACACAAGGAAAATTCAGTCCTAGCCCTAGCCTTTTAATCCTATCACCTGTTAAAAATTTGTAATGTAGCGCCAACCAAGTAAAAGCCCCTGTTTTTGGAATGATAATGTTGTTCCAGCACAGGTTGACTGGCCAATCAGTCTTAGCTTGAACCGTGGCACTCCTATAACCTTCCTTGGCCAGATATGCTCCTGTCTTCGACTCCGCCCAGATCAATTCATCCTCTTTATTGAAGAAAATAACTACTCTATTTGCCAGGATCTTCTTCAATAAGACTTTTTGTTGTGTAGGAAAGTTACGAAGCCGAGTACTTTTCCAATTTATAAATAGACATTCAAGATTGCCATTAACACACCAGTAGTCTTTCACTTTATTGCCCCAGTTTCTTTTCAGAAAGGCCATGGCCTCCCTGAGATCTTCCCTCCCTCAAAGCTTAGGCTCCCCACACCACGAATCCTACTAGAAATCTGCCTTCTCCCCATTATGGATCACCCATGATAAATTTGGTAATATAATTTCTCTACTTTCACAATGAAGTTCGAGAGCACAGAGCCCCTAGGGAGATTTTTCACCGTAAAAATTCTTTTGCAGTCATTAACATCCAGATATTTGTGGCTCATCAGCCTGGCCCATTTTGCATCTGGCTTTTTATAAATATCCCATGCGAATTTTGCACCCAACGCTTGATTTTGAATGCTTAAGTCTAAAATACCTGCCCCTCCATGAGATTTTGGTTTGCAGATTTTGTCCCACGCCGTGAGGTGGATTTTCTTCTCCTTCGACGGACCTTGCCAGAGGAACTCTTTGCAGATCTTGTCTATTTTCATAAGCACCCCTTTAGGAATTTTAAATAAGGCGAGTATATTGAGTTGTTTGTGGTTGGATTGGACGATTTTTATGAGAAATTTTGGCTTCATTTGAGAATCCAAAGAATATAACGGTAAAAACTGGTTTCTGAAAAATTTACCTCTGAAATGCGAGTTATTTTTCATTTGCCCTGTGAAATTCAACTCTCTGCTCATTTCTCCACTGTAATTTGACTTGGCGAAAATTTTGAATTGAAGATCTAATAGATTTTGCGTCTTTTGATTTCGATTGTATCATTATGGACGGTTTGGTTTTGGAAATGTGAGGTTCACGTTTTGTGCCCTTTCTTTGTAAACTTATGATTAACATGATTTCAATCATTGACCTTGCACTATTCCTGGTATTGTGCTGTCACTGCTTTATCTCATCTCTTTAGATTTTGTAGGTTTTCTTTTAACTTTGACGCTTTACAGCTAAGTGGCAATCGTTCGATTTACAGCTATAACGCAAATTTTAAAGGCAACTTGTAAGCATAAAGTAGTATTTCTCTCCAAATTTTGCTTTCAAAAAATATCATGGACCACGGGTGAGAAATTTCTCGAGAGATTTTAATTTAGACCTAATGTGAATGCCTGAAAATTTTAAAGGTAACTTGCAAGCTTAAAGTATTATTTCTCTCCAAAGTTTGCTTTCAAAAAATATCATGGACCACGGGTGAGAAATTTCTCGAGAGATTTTAATTTAGACCTAATGTGAATGCCCGGAAATTTTAAAGACAACTTGCAAGCATAAAGTAGTATTTCTCTCCATATTTTGCTTTCAAAAAATATTCTCTAGAGATTTTAATTTAGACCTAATGTGAATGCCTGGAAATTTTAAAGGCAACTTGCAAGCATAAAGTAGTATTTCTCTCCAAATTTTGCTTTCAAAAAATATCATGGACCAGGGGTGAGAAATTTCTCGAGAGATTTTAATTTAGACCTAATGTGAATGCCCGGAAATTTTAAAGACAACTTGCAAGCATAAAGTAGTATTTCTCTCCAAATTTTGCTTTCAAAAAATATCATGGACCACGGGTGAGAAATTTCTTTAGAGATTTTAATTTAGACCTAATGTGAATGCCTGGAAATTTTAAAGGCAACTTGCAAGCATAAAGTAGTATTTCTCTCCAAATTTTGCTTTCAAAAAATATCATGGACCACGGGTGAGAAATTTCTCGAGAGATTTTAATTTAGACCTAATGTGAATGCCCGAAAATTTTAAAGGTAACTTCCAAGCATAAAGTAGTATTTCTCTCCAAATTTTGCTTTCAAAAAATATCATGGACCAGGGGTGAGAAATTTCTCGAGAGATTTTAATTTAGACCTAATGTGAATGCCCGGAAATTTTAAAGACAACTTGCAAGCATAAAGTAGTATTTCTCTCCATATTTTGCTTTCAAAAAATATTCTCTAGAGATTTTAATTTAGACCTAATGTGAATGCCTGGAAATTTTAAAGGCAACTTGCAAGCATAAAGTAGTATTTCTCTCCAAATTTTGGTTTCAAAAAATATCATGGACCAGCGGTGAGAAATTTCTCGAGAGATTTTAATTTAGACCTAATGTGAATGCCCGGAAATTTTAAAGACAACTTGCAAGCATAAAGTAGTATTTCTCTCCAAATTTTGCTTTCAAAAAATATCATGGACCACGGGTGAGAAATTTCTTTAGAGATTTTAATTTAGACCTAATGTGAATGCCCAGAAATTTTAAAGGCAACTTGCAAGCATAAAGTAGTATTTCTCTCCAAATTTTGCTTTCAAAAAATATCATGGACCACGGGTGAGAAATTTCTCGAGAGATTTTAATTTAGACCTAATGTGAATGCCCGAAAATTTTAAAGGTAACTTGCAAGCATAAAGTAGTATTTCTCTCCAAATTTTGCTTTCAAAAAATATCATGGACCAGGGGTGAGAAATTTCTCGAGAGATTTTAATTTAGACCTAATGTGAATGCCCAGAAATTTTAAAGACAACTTGCAAGCATAAAGTAGTATTTCTCTCCAAATTTTGCTTTCAAAAAATATCATGGACCACGGGTGAGAAATTTCTCTAGAGATTTTAATTTAGACCTAATGTGAATGCCCGGAAATTTTAAAGGCAACTTGCAAGCATAAAGTAGTATTTCTCTCCAAATTTTGCTTTCAAAAAATATCATGGACCACGGGTGAGAAATTTCTCGAGAGATTTTAATTTAGACCTAATGTGAATGCCAGCTCTGTTAACTTAAAATTGTCCCGCTGTTCACGCATTGCCAATGTGAGATGGATGACGTATTTCATACCGAATTTGGTGACAGCGATGTGACACAGTGCAAACTGCAAAGTAAAATCTACACCGTTGCTTTGAGCGGCATATTGTTCGCCTGCATGTAATAGATGATTTTCCTTAATGTGTTGATTTTTTTAATAAAATCAATTTCCATATAATCTTTTCATCCCCGCTTTCTATACAAATAGGGTGTATATCATGAATTTTGTGCATGAGCTTCATGTCATGCAATGGTGATACTTCTTTGTGTTGTGGGTTTGAGGTGAGATGAAGGACTGGATCTAATTTTTCTCTACCCTTTTCTTGTCAAGTCTTTTGTTCCTTTTTGTGTTTTGAGTCCTAGTTGATCTATACAAGTTCTAGCTCAACATTATAGAGCCAATCCATAACTACGTAACATAGGTTTGAATCTATAAAGCTGCACCTGTAAATCGTCTATACTCTAGCTGAAAATATGGTGTGAGGGTGTGATGTGAACTGCCAGCCACTTCCCAAGAGTTTTAAGGCTTCTGCTAGTTATTATCATGGAATGCAAGGGAGCAGAGCGTAAGTTACCAAGTTGTGCAGAGCATGAGAACAATCAGTGTGACGGAGAGAAGTGCAGGAAACGTCCAGTACAAGATGACAATGAAGATGAAGTCCAGCAATTTTTCGCTCTGGTAGACAGAATCCATGCAATGCACAAGCTCTATAAACAGAAGCCATTGAATCGCCCTTCTGCAGGAGAAATACGCACATCTCAGAATGATGGTGGCAATGTCATCAAACGAAGATCTCCATGGAAGCCCTCTTTCGAGTGGGAGGATTTTTCTGCGTTGGCCGGGAAAGATACTACTTTTACTTGTTGTTCAAACAACAATGCAATAACATCGCTGGGGTCTGAAAAACCATGTATAGGAACTCATCAAAACATGGTTGTTGGGAATTTTGATCTCAATGTGGAGGCCAACGCAGAAGGGTAGATTTCTGCAGCAGCATTACGATTTTCTCCATTCTTTCTAAATATGTTGTACTATTTACTGTTCTTAATGGCAATGAATATGATGACGATTCATAGTGGCCTCTTTACTTTATTAAAAAACATTAGTAAGCTGCCTGGTGGAATAAAAATGGTAAGTTGGCTACCCAATCAAACGAAGACTAGAAAATAATTACAAATTTCATACATCTATTTGAGGTAAACTTTACAGTACTTTTGTTTGATGGATTGTAAAATTTAATATAATTTTTTAAAATATTTTTATTGTTTTTTATTATGGTAAGCTGCAAAACGAGGGTGTAGATCTCTATTACAAAACAATCTGGAGGGTAACAAAGGCCACACACAAGCCAGAAACAGTTCTTCAACAGTAGATAGATAGCGAAGCCCAAAAGGCTAAGCGACAAGAAGGCCACAAGGCTGTAAAGAAAAAAACATTTTTATTGTTATTTGAGTTATTTCTAATGAGTTAATATAGAAAACTATTTTATTTTGGTGTGGAAATTGTATGGTGACATTTGAGTTAGATTTTAGCATTATATTTATTATCAATGCAAATTGCGCTTCAACAATGCTTCTTTTCCTACTACTTTATCGAAGAACAAAAATACCTTTCCTAAATGTATATAGTAATAATTTACACACTACATGCTCACAATCAGCTTTTTATGCATTCTACAGGCACGAAGTTCACACATCAATGCCTTTAAAAAATTTATCTTTGAACCCTTATATTGATCTAGGATCTTTAATTAGTAATTGGCAACTGTTAGTGAACAGATTTGTCACCACCTTCGTGATATATGACCTGCTTATTTTCTAGCAACAAATTCCACTAACAATTGGACAATTTTGTTAATTGTCCTCTGAATATTTTAGAAGGTAGAACTCCCTTCGTATGATGAGGTTTTATAATTTTCTGGTACTCTTTTAACCTGAAAGCGAGGAAAGGAAGGTTTTCCACGACTATAAAGTTGTAACGAAAACCACAATACACACTACACTGTGGGCAAGAATTTAGCTCATAATAACGAAACTCACCAAACTTCATTTCTAGACATATGAATGAAAGAAGACTAATAGATAAACCTCAATAACTGAATCATCATTTTTGCATCAAAATCTAAGATATGAAAGAAGACACTCTCATGGCAATGCGATTTGAAAGGAAGCATCTTATCAATATTTCACACAGAAAAATGTAGATATCATATATTCAATACACCATACATCCAACATATGAAGAATAAATGAAAATTTACGTGTAAAGATAATAGGCCCACTATCAATCTTCCCCTATATTAATGAATAAAGCAGAACAAAATAATCTGTTATTCCTAAAATGATATTATATTTGTTGTATAAGATATTCCCCTTTCTTCCTCAGACTAAAATTGTTACATCCCCAACTTGTGATTTAGTTAAATCTTACTTTTGTATGGTAATCAGGATGATTAGTTAAGAGTTGAATGATTAGATGTTGTGGAAAATGTCAGATTAATCATTGTTTATGAGAAAACTAATGCTAGTTAGATATGAGATTTCAAGATTGAAATGACTATTTAATTATTATGATTTATTGAGAATATGATAATACACTAATCATGATTTTCTGGTGGTGAGTTTGATTAGGAAAGTAATCATCCTTTGAAGATGGGAGAAGAGTATTATCCGGGAGAAAGAGATAGATGTCACGAAAAAAGGGTTAAACAACCATTTGAGTATCAAACTTTGTCCTTTGAATCTTTTCTTCAGGGTGAGTTTTATTTCTTCAGTTAGTCTTTTATTTACTCTCTATTCAATTGGTCAACTAGACTTTTCTCAACATCTTTAATGTCAATTTGTCGACATGATGATGGTCACAAGAACATCTTGTTGAGTCATTTATCAATTTTGGCAAAATTATCGAGGACCTTTTTGGTCTCATGTTCTTTTACCACATTAGGTTTTGTGACTATTTTTATTATCTAACTATGTATGTCATTTCGTGAATGATGCTTTCCAGGGGAGCAATGCTTGACCCCATAATCACATTGTATGAATGCGTCCTTATCTTATAGCATTGATATTATTGCACCTTTGACATTTATAATCCTTAAACCTTTATAAGGAAGTATACTTATATCCATATAAGTTATATTTATTCATATAAGTTGTACTTGTTCTAATCCTTCGTGAGGCCGAACATATATAATAATTATGTTATTGCTTTATTCAAAAGATGTTTATGTGTTGATAGGGGCATTTGGCTAGCCACCACCCATGAAGGATGGGGAAGAAGAGAGTTGCGGCTATCCTATATCCATGCCATAATCCCTACCAACCTATCAAAAGATAGAAAGGCAGCGAACCTTATGCTTAGTAGAAAACTGTTCTTGACCATTCATACATGCAAAGAATTAATTATACCAATTGGCAAGAGTCTTGTTTTCCTTTTCATTCGAAGGCATTAGATGTTATGTTATGTTATGTTATGTTTCTAGAGGTGACTCTTGAGCAGAGACATATAGGAAGTAGAGAAAGTGATCTTGCAAGATATCGCTGCTACAATGAAGACTTGGGGAGTCGGTTGTTACTATGCTTACATTGCGCCTAGACTGCTACCATCGACTAAGCTCTTGCTATAGGTATGATCTATAGACCATCATTTTAAACTCAATGATCACATTAGTTATGATTCTTTGATTTCTTTTGAGTGGGTGTCGACTGTGTCGACCCACATTATGGATATATATTGTTATTCAATGACCTACAAAGCCAACTCATACTTATGGTTTGATACTGTATATTCTTGTTATGATAATTGTTATCACCTATGCTAAGACCATAGAAAATATACTATGTGTTTAGTTTGACCTCGGCTAGCTTAGAGCCACAGTAAAAGAATTAGCATACACGAGCCTACGATATGTCGTATGGCAGGGTTTCAAACCCACTTTAAACTTCAATAATTCCTTCTCACTTTTATGATGACAATATTTAATTTATGGTGTTATCATTTCTTAACTATGAAAAAGCTGCATAGGATTAATAAGTCATGATTGGTGTCTTTAGAGCCTAAAAGTGCTGCTATAATGTTTCTTTATGACTATGTTAAGTTGGGAAGGCTTGGAGGATGTTTAATATGAATGGTTGATAGGCTACTATGTTTTTATTGACCATGATAGCCATGAAAGGCATAGAAGATGTTTGTATGAATAGCTTGATAGGTTGATGTTTCTATGGTATGTGACGACTAAAGGCATTGACCTATGTATCAATAACCAGAGCCTTGCAAGAAAGGCCAAATCATAAATATATTATCTACTTATGATAATTATGTAGTACCAATCCATATTATGTTGTAGACTGTTTCAGTCTTGAAGGAAAACCTTTATCTTGAATCAATGCTCATAATATTATACTTATCACTTGATCTGAATGATGAAAACCACCGACTGCATGTAATGTAAAACTACCATGCATGTATACTGAATAGATTCTATGGGTATCAAGAAGATTCTTATGAGCATATTATTATCTTTTGGCTCTTATGGGTTCAAGTCATATTTTCTTAAGGGAAAGTTATTCTTTGGATTTTTTTCAGAAGAATAGAACTTGGTCATCATAAATCATCTTATGTATTAGAACATAAATGCCTTCTTTTCAATTGGCTGAATTTTCTTCCTTCTAATTTTTCACATCAAGGAGGTCTCTTATGATTCAACCTTATTAAAGAGGGTCAACTGTATGAGTCACTACAAGTCTACTCATTGACCATATGACCTAAATGTAAACCATGAGATGTGGTAAACAAAGCAAACAACCATCCAATGAGGATAAGTGTTAAGAGTGTAAGGAAAGAAAGTGTGGAAACGCCTTCCTAATGCCAATTTTTAGAAGAGAAATGTAGATAGTACATTCATTTTCTAATTATAGTCCATTAAAGATGCACATTAATTCAGAATAATAGAGTAAACAATTTAAACAACACATAGAACGAACACCAAATTTACGTGGGAAAACCCTTTATAGGAGAAAAACCCACCAACAAGAAAAGTGACTTTGTATTATAGTAAAAAGTACATTTACATATAGAATTGCAGACTTGTGCTTTCACAGGTGCTTATCACAGTAACAAAAAGGGGAAACAAAACATTTCACTGATCAGCCTCTCATACACTACTTAACTGAACAATTCAATCATTGTTATACACAGTTACAATGTAGACTCATTTCATTCGGTTACCAAATAAAAATATATGTTCTGCATTCCATGCTATACTAGAAACCAATCAATTTAGTTCTTGTAGCGAACAATCACAATTTGTCTAACTCTCAACACTTGTCAAACCATCGAACTGTCAAACAAAATGTAACTGTAACTCTCTTTGAAGTCCTTGTGTCTCTTTGATAAGAACCTTGTTACTCCAAGCTTCGCCAACACTTTGCATTGGATACATCGATGAGACAATAAATAGTCTCTCACTAAAATCTCAATGTTACACTGATATGGTTTACTTTCCAAGCTTTGACCACGGTCTCCACTGCCTAGGTGGCATCCACAATAGCTTCCATGTCACCAAGTAATACATCCTTTGTCAACATCATCCAATCCCCACTGTCTGCTGCACACCGGCCAAGTCCCACCAAGGCATCCGCGGGCTAGCAAGTATCAGCCATATCAATGGGAAAATATATCATCTCCCATCGATATGAAGATGTGCCTTTGATGAAGTTCATAATACTCGATGTGGTCCCTACTGCCATGTCAACATCGGAGTATCGAAGAGACTCAAGATAGAGTCCTGCCGAAAACACTTGGTCACACCGATGGAGAGTCAACTTTTTGTATTGAGCTGTCCAAAGGACAACTTAGAGACTCCCGTTGAAGTGATCAACTCTTGCTGATATGAAGACATAACACCAAAGTGTTATCAGTCCATTGAGGAGACTTTGAACAAGGTCCCACCAAAAATGAATAGTTAGGCCGATGAAGAAATAAATGCACAATACTGTAGATAAATTATCAAGCCAGTAATTTGAGAAACATTTTCCAACATGCTCCCACTTGACGAAGAACTTATTGGCTTCTTCCAATGCTCAAAATTACTAAGTGTCATAGGCCCCAAGGCTCAACGAAGTGTACTTATTTGTGCTCACAAGCTTAGTCAATGCATCAACAACATTATCCAGAGTATCCACTTTTTCCAGATTAACCTTTCCATCCTCCACCATATCATGAACAAAATGATACGAAACGTTGATATGCTTCATCTTGGCATGAAAAGTGAGATTTTTCACCAAACAAATGGCACTCTGACTGTCATAGCAGATAGTAATCTACTCTGCATTAAACCTAATATTAGAACACAAATGTACGCCAAATGGCTTCCTTGTAGGCATGAGTTGCTACCATGTATTCAGCCTCAGTAGTGGACAAAGTGACTATAGCCTGCCACTTGCTCATCCAACTAACTATACCACCAAACAACATGAATACATATCCACTAGTGAATCTTCTACTATCATTGTCTCCTACCCAATCAAAATCCACATATCCACAAATGCTAACTAAACTCTTAGATCTAGCAAAGTTACCATGATAGCATAAGGCATACTCAGTAGTACCCTTTAAATATCTAAAAACTCTTTTCACAACATCCCAATGCAGTCTTCCTGGATCAGCCATAAATTGACTAAGCACTCCCACTGCTTGGGCAATGTCTAGCCTAGTATAGAGCATTACATACATTAAGCTGCCAACTGCACTTGCATAGGGCACCCTAGTCATGTCCTCCATCTCAGTAAGAGATTTTAGATAATCTTCAATAGATAGCTTCATTCCTTGCAACATTGGAACAACTAACTACTTGCAATCTATCATATTAAGTCTCTCTGGGATAGTATTAATATACTTGCTCTCGCTGAGTCAAAATTTTCTATTTCCTCTATCCCTTCTGATTTCCATCCCTAGAATATTCAAATCTGCACCTAAATCTTTCATTTCAAACTATGCTAACAATTGAGATTTTAGTTATGAAATTATACCCTTACCATTCCCAATGAATAACATATCATCCACATATAGGGAAATAATAAGTAAACAACGATTTTTAGTTTTATAATACACATGATGATATGATTTTTATCTCACAAATCCCAATGACAACACAAACATGTCAAACTTTTGGTACCACATTCTAGGTGATTGTTTTAAACCATATAGCTCGATTTCTTTAACTTGGAATCCAAATTTTCTTTACCTTTTTCAACGAAGTGCTCAAGCTACAACATATAATTTTTGTATTCCAAATCTCCATGAAGAAATGTTGTCTTCCAATCCATCTACTCAATCTCTAAGTCATACATTGTTGCAAGTGGCAATAGAAATTAGATAGATGTCAGCTTAGCTATAGGAGAAAATATTTCTCCATAATCAATTCCTTCTACCTAAGAATAACCTTCTGTGACCAACCTATCTTTATACTTCTCAACACTGCCATCTAGAGCAATTTTCTTTTTAAATACCTATTTATAGCCAATAGGATTTTGACCTTTAGGCAAGGCTACCAAATCTTAGGTTTCATTCTTTTTCAATGATGACATTTCTTCATTCATGGCTTCCACCTAAGAATTTGAATTAAGCATATTAATATCCTCTCTAATAGTCTGAGGCTCATCAGTGTTAGCAATCAAAGCATAAGCACAACTAGAATCCAACATAGAATATCCAAACCTTTTAGGTTGCTACTTCTCATGTGTAGACCTCCTCACTGGCTGAGACTAAGGTTGTGGTTCTTCTTCTTGTTTAGAACTTTAGAACTGCTTGAGCTCTCCTCACTTTCAGGTACACTAGGAATTCATAGTTCTTCCTTCTCTAGAGTAAGAGGGATTTCAACTACATCCTTCTTCTTTTCAACTTCTTTTACCTTTGGCTGTAGCTCTAAACACTGTGGAAGGTTCTAGCTCATGAAAGATTACACTTTTGCTATACAATACCGTCTCAATAACTAGATTCTAAATCTTGTATCCTTTCACACCAATGCCATAACCAATGAAGATACATTTTACATCCTTGTGTTCCAATTTAGATCTTTTCTCATTCGGCACATATGCATATGCCTCACAACCACAGACTCTAATGTGTCTTAAAGAGGACTTCTTACTAGACCATGCTTCCAAAGGTGTTTTGTCAACAAGTGCCGAAGTAGGTGAATGATTAACCAAGTAACATGCTATAGCATGGCCTTAGCCTAGAATTTCTACTCCAGACTGGCGCTACTCAACATACATCTCACCTTTTCCATCAGTGTCCTATTCAACCTTTCAGCAACTCCAGTCTGCTATGGAATGTAAGGTGTAGTTTTATGCCTTTTAATCCCATGGTCTTTGTAATACCTTTAAAAATATGCAAAACAAAATTCACCGCCATTATCCGTCATCAAGCATTTAATTTTTCTACTAGTCTGATTTTCTACCAAGGTTTTAAACTCCTTAAACTGACTGAACACTTCTGATTAACTTTTTAGAAAATACACAAATGCTCTTCTTGAATAATCATCTATAAATGAAACATAATATTTAGATTTTCATAACGAAGAAACATTCATTGAACCAAATACATCAGAATGAACATAATCCAATATGCCAGAAGATTTATGAGGACTAGAGTAAAAAGAAACATGGTGTTACTTTCCATAAATGCAATGTTCGCAAAAATCAAACTCAAGGTTACAATCATCAAGGACTTCAACTAGGTTTTTATTTTTCAAGGCTTTTAAGACTTTTTCTCCTATGTGGCCCAGTCTATGATGCCACAACATGGTTTTCTCTACTAGGAGTTTCACCTCTAAGGAATTTGTACCCAGAAGAACAATGTTTTCCTTCCCTACATGAGCAACTTTGCTTGACTTTACAGAGACACTGTTACATTGAATAGCATGTGCATCTAGCTTGTATAGAGTGCCTATGCATGTAGCCTTGGCCAACACCAAAGAACCTCTAGTCATTTTACAACAACCATTTGAGAAATAAACTTGCAAGCCAACATTATTCATCTTACTTATAGAAAGCAAATTTTTAGCCAGACCTGGTATATGCATTACATCATTGATTCCTTTTATTCTTCCATTGGGAAACTTAATTCTATTTCTTCCATGGCCAACAATTTCTAGGTGAGAATCATCACCTAGATACACCCTTCAACCTTTGTATTCTTCATACTTCGAAAACCAATCTCTATGAGATGTCATGTGAAAGGACGTACCTGATTCAATCAGCCAAACATCATTTGATGATTGAGTCACCAAGGCTACAATGAAGGCATCTACTTCACTCTGAGAAGATTCATTATCAAAAGAATCATTCTTCTTTTTCTCCTCTTTGCAATTTTTCTGGATATGTCCAGTCTACCCACAGTTCCAACATTTCACCTTGGACTTTTTAGCAGGAGACTTTGATCTCCCCTCTGACCTGGACTTAGATCTAGACTTCTTGTCTTTCTTCTTCGATCTACCTCGAACAACAAGGGCCTCCTTGCGCATCTTAGAATACTTCCTTCACATTTCCTCTGACAACAGTGAAGCAAGCACTTCTTCCATCTTGAAAGTGGTTGTTGTACTCCCAATAGCCATTACCAAGTTATCCCATGTGTTAGGAAATGAACACAATAGGAGCATGCATTGATCCTCGTCTTCTATCTTCACACCCACAAATGTCAACTGAGGAGTGATCATGTTAAATGCATTTAAATGATCTACAACAGATGCTCCTTCCTCAATTTTCAAAGAGTACAACTTCTTCCTCAGGAATAACTTATTTACCTGATATTTCCCATGATAAATGTCACCAAGCTTCTTCCATAGAATTTTTGTTGTCTTCTCTTCATGGACATTCAGAAGAACTAAATTAGCCAAACATAGTCTGATCAGACCCTTTGCTTTCTAGTCCATTGCATCCCAGTCATCTTGCAAGGTTGCTAATGGTTTGGTAGAGGACACTACAGCCCATAACTCTCAATCCATGAGAAAATATTCCATTTTGAGTTTCCACAACTCAAAATTGCCACTGTTGAATTTTTCAATCTCTATTATTCCAGATGTGCTTGCCATCTTAAATCTACAATAAGATTTCAAATCAATTTCTCTGCAAAACTCCCACTCAACAAAATTAGCACAAACAACCTAACTCACCCACAAGGATAACACAACTGACCGGGCTCTGGTACCACTTGTAAGGTAGGTGTTTCCACACTTGCTTTCCTTACAAAGAGCATGTGACTAAACCCTTTTCTACAAATTAACGTGCAACAAAGTGATGTGGAGTCACTAGTCCCAGTTGCTTAAGAAACATGAACCTTAAGTATGGGTTATAAAGATAGAAGTTAAATGTCCAAGGTATGGACTGAGACAAAATGAACTTAACTTCTAGAGACTGTGGAGGGTTGAGTTATGTTTACTATAGGACATGACAGCTTATAAGACAAGTCAAGGTCGTGGATAAACAACAATATTCATTGCGTAACATTTATGTATGTAAATTTTTGGCCAAAGTAATGCATTCATCTTTGCATGCATTGTCAGTCCACAATACTCCAAATGGCATAATGTCTCCAGTAGTGTCATACATAGTTAGACTGGATCTATAGTTGTGTGACCGAGAGACATTATGAAAGACACAACATCAGATACTCAGATTGCTAACCTAACGGTTCCTAATATCTATTCCTTCCGTGAAGGGTAGGGTTGCTTCCAAGTAGGAAGTTGTGTGGGAACAACCGGTCTGTGGTTGGAGGAAAAGCACTGGGATGATGCTCTCCTTCCCAAGCATGAGAAAAGCTGAGGCTTATGAAGACATATGTCATATGCTCTAGATACAGTTTTATTTATTTTATGACTTGATATTCAGTCATTATGTATAATTTGATGTTGGATGCCCTGAGGATAGCTTTGTACATGTATATTTAGAGTTATTCACTAATGATATGTAATTGGGTAATGAAACTATTAGTTTTGTTATATTCTGATTTAGAATAGCATGTTTAAGTATCAAAATGATAATGATTCATTTTTGTTTACCCTGATTTGGATAATCATGATTTAATCTAATACTTGATTTAAAGGAATAATTATGTTAATTTTTGAGCATTATGGAATGTGATGTCATATATGGTATCGAAGCTACAAGGTTCAATACATGGACCTATGAGCTTATTGCTTGATGATTACTTTTACCCAACACTAAGTGTGAAGGGGAAAATAGGTTAATCAATAATGATAACAAACCCAATACATTAATGAAATATGAAGAAAAAAGGAGATTCAAACAAATAAATAAATGATACTCACACCTTTACCTTGCGTCTTCCATTATTCACCTATCGGCTCTTGATCTTGATAAATGTGAAGCCCTAAGAAGCGTGTGCTCCCTTGCTTGTTGAAGATGACAAGATTAGAATGGCTGAGATACTTATTTGTATTTGAAGATGAATTTCAAACACAAATGCGAGAGGATGAATATGAAGTGCTATGAAGTGCTATCAAGTGCCAAAGGCGTGCTTGTATTTCTGCAGCATAAGTTCTCTCAAGGTATGGGTCTGAAATGAAGAAGAAGAGGGTTGTATTTATAGAGTTGTGTGGAAGAAGATCAATGATTGAGAAGAAATAAGAAGATCAACGGAGGAGGATTGTTGAGGAACATGCAACAAATGGAAGAAAGACACGTGTCATTCAAAAAGAAGCTGTGTTGAGTTAACTGCTCTCTTGATGAGGATGAGTTTTCATTTTCTTAAATTAGAATTTATTTTTCTAATTTAAGAGCACAGTTGTTTTAAAGTTGCTTTAAAACTGCTTTTGTTTTTGTAACTTAGCTTTTCCTTTTTGTATGACAAAAGAATATATTTTTAGAAGATAAGAAATATTTTTGAAGATAAGAAAGCATAATTAAATAAATAGATTTACTTAATTATTTGTAGATAATTTGAAGGAAAAAAAAGCAAATTAAATAAATAAATTTATTTAATTCATTTTTAGAAGATTTAGAAGATAAGAAAGCAAATTAAATAAATAAATTCATTTAATTCATTTTTAGAAGATTTGAAAGATAAGAAAGCAAATTAAATAAATAAATTTATTTAATTTATTTTTAGAAGATATTGAAGATAAGAAAGCAAATTAAATAAATAAATTTATTTAATTTACTTGCACATGATTTTGGAAGAATAAATAAAATATTAATTATATTTTATTTTGTGGAAATTTAATTTAAATAAATTTGCATTTTATTTAAATTTAGAAGAATGGATGATTTAATTAAATAATTAAAATTATTTAATTATTTTAGGAGAATAAGGTTAATGTAGATGAAATTAATTAAATAAACGAAATTTATTTAATTAAATGGGAGGAAGTGAATCAAATAAATAAATAAATTTATTTATTTATTGATAGAGGACTATGAAGATGAAATAAATATTTAAAATATTTATTTAAGTAGAGCCATGTCATTTTTAGGTGTATACATTTTGCCCCTCTTTGATGCAATGTGTTTTATCACATTATTTCAAAGAATAAGATTGTCTAAAAATGATACATGGCCTAGTTTGCCCCTGGTACGAGTTTAATGACAGGATGCCGCCTCGGGAGATTGGACAGGGAGAAGGTAGAAGGCATGAGACGGACAATCTTACGATGATATAGGTTGACAGAAGAAGAAATGGTTGGATGCAGAAGAAAGATAGTGAATGATATGCAATGCAAGATAAAATGATGACACACACAAGCAAGTAAGCAAGTATGCACAAATGATACAAGAACAAACAAAGTATTGCCCCTGTTAAACGGTAAACCAACGATATACTGATAACAATATACAACAGTGTTGTCATGGCGGGGAATGATAAATCCCTAGAGCAACATGAAGGATAGTGTTGTCATGGCGGGGAATGATATATCCCTAGATCAACACGATAGGCGTGGGAAAGACATATCCCACTGATAGTTATGATTGATTGATATGGTTTACGACAAGATTAGGATCAAGACCATTGATTGTGATTGGATAATTTGACAAGATTTATATACTTGATCAGTATGGATTAAGGATGGACTTGCATTTGGATCGTTGCTCAAGTTGATAGCTAGAATTGTTGATGAGAGATATGAAGACAGATAGAAATTTGATCGATAGAAGAAATGACTTGATAGAAGAAATCACAAGCTTTTGCAAACATTGATTTGCTGCATTTTGGATCCTTATTGGATGGAATATGGAGAAATGCAAATGGATATGGATATGGATATGAACTGCAATTGGATATGGTATGGATATGGATATGGATATTTGTCATCTTGATATAGCAAGTATTTTGAAGTGTTTATTTCATCATTGGGCTTTTAAATGTTGTAAGAAAATACAAGCATCTAGGTATAATTAGACCAAGATGACTTGAGTACTTCTTACATGGATTTTTGATATAGCAAGTTGATACACACATCTAGTCAAACTTGATTCTAGATGACTTGAGTACTTCTTACTTTTCATAGATAAGGATTGCCCCTTTTCATATTTAGACCTCAGAGTCCTTGATGATCTTTTGTTGATCATGTCGTTAGACAAAAGTTGTTACACTACTAAAGTTTAATCCACAAGCAGTAGACAAAGAAAAATATTATGCCTCCATCATAGCATCTCTAGCTTTTGGCATCCTTGAGTAGCATAGGAAGACATAATGACAAAAAATTCATGACCTTGTAAGTTAACCTGTTCACAAAACATTCTTGTATTAGATGTGTCTTTTGCCATAATTGATACAGAATCAGTTTGAGTGTTTTCAGTATGGTGCTCTGCTTTGGACAGGTTGATGCTTTGCGTGAAGACTTTTGTTTGGAAGAGGGCTTTGATGCATGTGCTTTGCTTGGTGAAAGGTGTGGACGTGGATGGAGAGAAGCATAGACAACAAGATATGGAACAAATGGGAAGTAGAGCCTTGGGGACGCATTGACAATGGCCTTGCCTACGTGACAGCTCAGAGGTGACGTAGTTCGGGGAGAACCCTAATGGACCTAAGCTATGGATCGGATGAGACACGATATGGAACAGATATGAGTCAGATAGGGATTAGACATGGAATAGATATGTAACAGCTATGGATTAGATACGGAATAGATAACACTGATGACAGAGGCTATGCTAGCTTGACACTACGGACAGGATACTGGATAAGAATTATGGATAGCCTTAATGCTAGATACTGATGACAAGGGAAACACCATGGATAGGTAGATGCATGGGTGATAAAGAATGGAATGGGTATGTATGGGGATGGGCAATAGTGGATAGAAGAATCCAAGATGTGATCTCCAAGGACTATGTCGCATAGGAATAACACGCCCCATTGTAGGTAGGATACTTAGGATTTTTCATGACAATGCTTAAGACAAAGGAGGAGGATGAGAGGATAATGAAGGATTTGCATGGTTTGGAGGGATAAGGTATGTCAAGAGACATCTAAAACACTTGTCAACATTGTGGCCCCAATCTTTATCAAGATCAAAGAAATAGAGGAATGGAAGATCAGGATGGATAGACTTGACAGGATAGGTATGCAATGGATAGAAGGATATGATAGGAAATGGTATGGAAGGAAACTGGTAGGAGAAAAGTGAAATGCCGATGAGACAAGGTACCCCCAAGTGTAGGTGACATGGAAGATCAACTTACACATGATGCCTGTTTGCTAGGTTTTCATCATGGTACTTATCTAAGGCGCCTATTTGCCAAATTTTAACCATTGGATGAAGGGATTTTTTTTTAATTTTTTCTTTTCTTTTTTCTTTTTTTTTTAAAAATATTTGGAGAAGGTGGAATATGGAAGAGAGGGACTCTGGTATCTAGTTCCTTGAAAGGTGATAGTCCCGCTAGAAAGATGTCGTCACATGGACCATGTCAAGTGTGCTCATAGATGTTGGTAGGGGATTACATGAAAGTCAGACGAAGTAGGTAGATAGTGGATAATGGAAGGGTGTGATAGTGGATGATGATGCAGAATACAGAAGGACTTATGCAACGATGGAAGGAAGGCTTATGCAAAAGCATGGACCATAGGATGAGGAAGATATGTAGGATAGTAGCGGAAGGAAGGGGAGATGGAGGTATATGGAAATGCTATGGACTGGAAGGGAACCATGGCCAACGGTTGCATACATTGTGATAAACATTGAAGCTTATGATGGGAAGATGGTGTGGGAAGCAATAGAGATTTTTACTTGGTGGATGAATGATTTATGAATTTAGGGACCCACATAGACTTAGTATACTTGTAATTTTTGTTTGTCCTGTGAGATGGAAGGATTTGATACTTGTGAATGGCATGGGAGAAAGTGGATGGTTGGGATGCTTTAGAGGTGGATGCCTCATTTGACTTGATGGCTTTTTGCAATGGGTACCCAAACCATTTTTCTTTTAGACTTTGCTTGTGAAGGTATGGGCTTGGATATATGCAGCTTTTGTGCAGCTTCTAAGATAATTATTTGTTACTTGAGGACCCACACCTTTTTCAGTTTGGCATTGAGGTGTATGGGTGTATGGAGCATTTGATATGGATAATTCTTTGATTCTTGGCTTTTGGATCCTAGGTCATGAGGACTCGTAGGATTTTTGACTTTATAGGTAGAGGCATCGAGATTTGTGCTTTTGAATCCCCTGGGGATGGAAGAAGTGAGGTTGGTGGAAGCTCGTTGTTTAGACAACATGGGCATTTGTTTGTCATGATTGGGATATTTAGAGGATTTATAGATGGATGGATAAGGTGTTGGAAGAAGTGGTGGTAAAAAGTATGGAGGAATATTAGGAATTGGAAGTAGCGGAGGTAGATTAGATGGTGGAAGGTGTATGGTCACATGCTATTGACAATTGTAGGATGATGGAGGTGGAATGGTGACATATGTTTTGGGGATATGATAGGGTTTATGATGGAAAGTGGTAGACTTAGGAGGAGTGGAGGAAGTACCAACATCTTGAGATTGCTCACCTTGGGGTATGTATCCAAGGTTGTATGAGGGTGGAGGAACATTGAAATGGATGGGCTCCAAAATACCTTGTTCATGAAGGCCTAAGCCTTTACCTTGATAGTTCATATTCTAGAGTATGCGATGGACCATGGGATTATGTATAGGTGCACTAGCAGTGAGCTCCTTATAGGATGAGGAAGATGAGATAGTGGATAATGGTTTTTAGTGTTCTAAGGAAGAACATTCATGCATGAAGGTAGTAATCCCAAGGATATAAGACCACGGATTTGTAGCTTGGTCAATGATGGATGGTGAAGGATCATTTGGATCTTGATCATCATTATGCTCTTTAGGGTCCAAGTTATTGGGTTGATCATCCATGTGCACTTGGGAGGCAAGTGTCTCATCAGAGGAAGCGGAAGTTGTTGGATCATGGATGGGATTAAATGGAAGAGGGATAGAAGTAATGGAGGTTTCTTGCTCATGGATGGGTATGGGATCAAGTTGTTCAAGGACATCTTCTTCATAGGGAATATCTTGATCATAAAGAAGGTATAGATTATGGACAGGTTGGAATTGGATCTCTTTCCCATGTATAGGATCAAGTTGCTCATGGATAGCTTCTTCATAGGTATTATCTTGATCGTGGAAGAGATAAAGGTTATGAATGGTTTCAAATTGGATGGGGGTGTTTTGATCTTGATTTAGACAAAGGGTGGATGTTTCCACATGCTCTAAGGTGTGCTCTTGACATAGCTCTTGGTCTTTTTGAATGGAAGTGGATAGCTCTTGGATAGATTCTTGGTTAACAACATGGATGTTTGACAGACTTTGACTTTGGTTCATGGTAGGAGGTTCTTCAATAAGCTCAAGGGGTTGAGGATTGCATGTAAGGGTTGTAGGATTTGACATGTTATTGGAAGAATCTTTTGTAAGGTCAAGGACCAGATTTTGGGGACATGGTTGACTCTCTACGGGTAGTCCTTGGATCACATCCTTTGTAGGTGTATGGGTAGATGAATGAGGTAATTTAGCTTTCTCCCTATCTTTTCTCTGGTTGTATAAATTTGGAAAAACTCTTTCCCACCACTCATCTGATTCTTTTTTGGTCATCCATTTAGAGTTTGAGGAACTAGATGGTGGTGTTGGTGTAGAACCAGTATGTTTTGGAATATGTGTCTTAGAAGGTGGCGAAGGAGGACTAGTAGTCAAGGTGGTATATGATTTCTGACTTGAGGTGGTGCTTGCCTTGTCATGAGTATGGGAAAAGGATGTATGATTTTGGGGTGAGGCATAGCTAGTACTGGCACGTTCATCTTGCAAGATTGCCATTTCTTGTTATAAGACTTGGAATTGTTGAGAAATTACTACACAATCTTGGGGCGAGGGACCTGAGTTTATTTGCAATTACAGATATTGGATTTTTTGACCAATATATTCTAATTTGTTTACCATTGACACAAGACTGGAAAAGCTTACTGGTTTAGATGCACAAAAACAAATGCACCAGAATAGAGTGCAAATGCGCTACAAGTCAGATTAAATGCGCAACACTGGTGATGCTTCCAATGTGCTGCAACAGAGTTTATATGCACTAAAAGTCAGATCAAATGCACTACAAGTCATGACAAATGTACAATTCTAGCTTTTGGTTTAAATTTGTAGAATTTTGGAATTTTTTTTGAGATTTTTCTATTTTTTGATTTGAAAAACTTGGGTGCTTGTGATAATTTTGATGTTCAATTATGGCAAAAACACAGCAAACACATAGAATTTTTTCATGATTTTTATCTTTTTATAATTTTTTTGTATTTTCTTGGACTATTTTTACCCAAAACAAGTACACCCTAGGCTGGATATGACAATATTTGTTGAATCCTCTAGCTGTACTTACTCAAAGTGTGTAGCTCTAGAATCTGGTAGCACCAGCTCCCCTCCACGGTACTCACTTCTCACGCATACCAAATTTGGGTTTCCTTAGGCTCGTACCCACACCGAACCTTAGGATTTGTCCCTGCTACCTCTATTAAGAGTCACATGAATCGAGGCCGCTTCAAGAACTCTGCCCTTTGCATCAACAAATAGGGGTTTTTGGCTTGCTACACAATTGGTTCTTAGTTAGGGCAACCGTTCTAGTGGTTACACATGTGGCGGCACTACTCTCCATTATGGAGTCTCCTACCCTCAAAGGGTTACACCTTAGAGGGTTTTGGGGGAGGTTGGCTGTCGGTGTAACACAGTAGCACTTGTTGCAAGAGGTTTTCACCTCAAGCACAATTTATTTTAAGTGGCTTGGTAGGGCTTAGCTTTAGCCTGTTACCACTCAGGGTCATTCCCACCTGGACAAGCGTGCATTGAAGGGCAGGCCCCCCTAAAGGTGAAACAAATCAAATGACAAGTCTGGCACTTTGATCACCCAGTTAAGGGGAGAGCATAAGCCTATTGTCATTCACAAGCACAGAATACACTGGTTAATCCAACCTAGTTAAAAGTAGAAATACTAAATGGGCTATTCTACTTATGCACTCACACGATTGTTAACTTGGAAGTGTTTAGAGCATAGCAATGTTCATTCCTATTTGTTTGAGATAGAAGTGATCTAACTAGGAAAAGAAATTAACAATGCAAAGATAGCAATGGGTTTAGTTACTTTCCATCCTAGTTAGAGACTATGTGGAATTTGCATGCACTGCACTTGTTTACTTTTCCCCTATTTAGTCTAAATGGACTAGGCAAAGCATCTAAATGACCTATTCCAACCTCTAATCCTACAAAACAAAAGTTAGCTCAAATAGAAAATCAGATGAAAACCCCAAAACCACAGTGTAGGACAGAAGCGTCGCTATGCAGTCTAAATGCACAAAAATAGGCTAGCATGCGTCATTTTACATATGCACTGAGACAGGTGTCAAAAGCGCTATAAGAAGAGACATATACGTTAAATTGACAAAATCGTCTTAAAGGAAGGTAAGTTGATCTCTTAGCTCAAATCCAACCTCACCATTGCGTCTGGCGGGGCATTTTCATAAATTTTGAGTACAAATTTGCCTAGATTTTATGAAAAATAGAGTGTTTGGCGAAGAAAACAACTTTCTTAAAATTCCCTGCAAAATAGATGCGCTGCAGGATGTAACATACGTGCCATTTCAGAGTGTATATGCACCGTTTTAGAGTGTATATGTGCCGTTTTAGAGTGTATATACACCGTTTAGTGTATATGTGCCATTTCAGAGTGTATATGCATCATTTTAGAGGTCAGATCCACCAGATGCCTCTGTCAGAACCCTATCCGTCACCTGTACGAACCTATCTACAAAAAAACTCAGATTTTGATTAGAATAAAGGGGCAAGAGCCCCACGTTGGGCGCCAAAATGTGAAGGGGAAAATAGGTTAATCAATAATGATAACAAACCCAATACATTAATGAAATCTGAAGGAAAAAGGAGATTTAAACAAATAAATAAATGATACTCAGACCTTTACCTTGCGTCTTCCATTATTCGCCTATTAGCTCTTGATCTTGATAAATGTGAAGCCCTTAGAAGCATGTGCTCCCTTGCTTGTTGAAGATGACAATAGTAGAATGGCTGAGATACTTATTTCTATTTGAAGATGAGTTTCAAACACAAATGCGAGAGGATGAATACGAAGTGCTATGAAGTGCAAAAGGCGCGCTTGTATTTTTGCAGCATAAGTTCGCTCAAGGTATGGTTCTGAAATGAAGAAGAAGAGGGTTGTATTTATAGAGTTGT
Organism: Cunninghamia lanceolata; assembly: GCA_027924645.1. Lineage (NCBI taxonomy): Eukaryota > Viridiplantae > Streptophyta > Pinopsida > Cupressales > Cupressaceae > Cunninghamia > Cunninghamia lanceolata. The sequence goes on along the minus strand of BSBN01000130.1, from coordinate 10,147,379 downwards.
GTGGAAGAAGATCAATGGTTGAGAAGAAATGAGAAGATCAACAGAGGAGGATTGTTGAGGAACGTGCAACAAACGGAAGAAAGACATGTGTCATTCAAAAAGAAGTTTTGTTGAGTTAACTGCTCTCTTGATGAGGATGAGTTTTCATTTTCTTAAATTAGAATTTATTTTTCTAATTTAATAGCAAAGTTGTTTTAAAGTTGCTTTAAAACTGCTTTTGTTTTTGTAACTTAGCTTTTCCTTTTTGTATGACAAGAAGAATATATTTTTAGAAGATAAGAAAGATTTTTGAAGATAAGAAAGCATAATTAAATAAAGATATTTATTTAATTATTTGTAGATAATTTGAAGGAAAAGAAAGTAAATTAAATAAATAAATTTATTTAATTCATTTTTAGAAGATTTAGAAGATAAGAAAGCAAATTAAATAAATAAATTCATTTAATTCATTTTTAGAAGATTTGGAAGATAAGAAAGCAAATTAAATAAATAAATTTATTTAATTTATTTTTAGAAGCTATTGAAGATAAGAAAGCAAATTAAATAAATAAATTTATTTAATTTATTTTTAGAAGATATTGAAGATAAGAAAGCAAATTAAATAAATAAATTTATTTAATTTACTTTTAGAGGATATTGAAAATAAGAAAGCAAATTAAATAAAAAAATTTATTTAATTTAGTTTTAGAGGATATTGAAGATAAGAAAGCAAATTAAATAAATAAATTTATTTAATTTACTTGCACATGATTTTGGAAGAATAAATAAAATATTAATTATATTTTGTTTTGTGGAAATTTAATTTAAATAAATTTGCATTTTATTTAAATTTAGAAGAATGGATGATTTAATTAAATAATTAAAATTATTTAATTATTTCAGAAGAATAAGGTTAATGTAGATGAAATTAATTAAATAAATGAAATTTATTTAATTAAATGGGAGGAAGTGAATCAAATAAATAAATAAATTTATTTATTTATTGATAGAGGACTATGAAGATGAAATAAATATTTAAAATATTTATTTAAGTAGAGTCATGTCATTTTTAGGTGTATACACTAAGTATAGTAATGTTTGGATGTTCTATGCCAGAATGGTAAGAATCAAAATAGCACCCTAAAAGAAGGTAACAGAACATGGACATTACCTATGGCAACAAAAGGCCTTGAGGGAACGAGCCTCAAGAATGAGAAGACTTGAAAAGTCTGGTTGCTTAGTAGGAGCATGGTTAACTGATGATGAAACCTTCGTTGATGCCATGAAACACATCAAGGAAGAGTTAAGGAAAGTAGAAAGGATGAATACCCCTAACTCTACTGATGGATCAGCAGAACCCTTTGGACCTAAAGCACCAAGTGTGGAAAATAATCCTAGGGATTATGAAGGAGTACCTATGTGTACCCTCACTTCCTAAAACTAAAATGAGAAATCTCAAGGTTGAGAAATGAATATGGGAAGTTATCCCAAACTATAAACAACTTGCAATAGCAAGGTGTAAACATAATTTTGTAATTTTGGTGGATTATATGTAATCTAATAAAAACTACAATACAACTGCAAAATTCTGACAATCTTTCTTTTCTTGTTAAAGATTACATGAATGAGAATAGATTTATATTATGAATTAATTAAATGACATGGAAAAACTAATCCGTGATTAATCTGTAAACTTCAGGAAGAAGTAGATTGCAGCAAAGGTTTAGATTAGAACCAGAATGGGAGATAACTAGGATGAAGGGCAACCTTCAGGGCACTCCAAAAATAAACTTGATCGAATCACTGCCTTACTTCAAGATACCAGAGCTAGAGTAGGAACTCTCAAATAGGAAGTTAGGGTTTAGCAAGAATAGAGCTAAAATTCCTATGATGGGGGTTATGATGAGACACACCATAATGATTCCCAAAGTGAGCACGATAAAATAACTCTGAGGATAGACAAGAAGTGGATAGAAGGAGCCATATGGCTATGGAACTATCATAAGACATGAAAAATGTTATGCCTCCTAAATTTTATGGATTTGTAAGTGGAGATGCCGTGGAGGGATGGCTTACGGAAATGGAATAAGTATTTAGAAATCAGTAACTATGATGAGGTCACTAAAGTAGTATGGGGGGCATTCTAGTTGGTAGGTGAAGCATCAACATGGTGGATGAGGTCACAACTTGCTTTACTTATAAAATGAGACATAATAATGATGGGACACAACCTTGGCATTCACTACCCTCAAAGAAAGAAAACTGGGATAGATGGCAGCCCCCGCGCGCACGCTAGCTAACACATGGCAACTGCTGCAATAGTATTGAAACAAATAAAACCTTTGAAAGATCCTCACAGAAGCTGACACGTGGCGCATTCCACGCAAAACTATGAATCAAAAAGTTTCTCGCTAAAAGAGTCATGAACAAAGCACCTCCTTCCCCGCAACCACCATGTGGCATCCTCCGCATGCTTGAAACCAAAATAAAATGTGGCCTACCATCTTTTATGTTAACATCAATATTATATGGAAAGAAACATGCGGCATCATCCGCATAAAAATGTAGCAAGAAAAGAAGTTTTTGAGACTGCCTCTGCAAGTGACAATTGGTGACACCCGCAGCAATGAAACAAAAGAAACTATTGATGCTACCACCTATGTGGCGTACTCTGCATACAACCTAATTCTAGAAACATTACTGTGGCTTTGACACTTGGTGCATTCCGTGCACAGAAACATTTAAAACCCCGCACACTAAGTCACAAATATTAAGCCGAAACTAAAACAAAATGTTGAGGTTTGACACTCTACAGTATGCATGAATCTTTGTTGAACATTATATTAAGATAAATAGAAAAACAATCCTCTTATAAACTTGTATAGAGTATTTGATACATTTAAATTAATATTATGTTTAGTGATAACCTAAACAATTACCTAAATTTACATTAAAATGAGTGTGTTAATAACGCAAGAGTTGAATATAGACAAACTAGTATATTTAAACACTATGTTCTAAATCTTATTTAACTTTAGTTCTAAGAAATTTTGACTCTAAACAATGATCAATCCACCTTGTATAAGAACTTGAATAATCCTTCAAAGAGATTGTTATTCTTAAATATCATCCAATTCAACACTCAAAGGTCAAGTTTGATCAATAATATAGGACAAATATTTAACACATTTTGGTGTGGATGAGGTTTAAAATTTTTATTGACTGTTTGACAATTGAACAGGATGATGTTTAAGTAGAGTGCTTCAGATATGTTTCTATCTAGCAAAAAATACTAGGTATAAATTGCAATATTATTTAGAATGAAGGACAACCTGTATATTTATCTACTAGAGTAAATTTTAAAACATTTATTCAAAATATCTAGGCTTATATTTTTGTTTGAAGTTTTTTTAAGATTTGAGGTTTTCGAAGATTTCTGGCTACTATGGTTTTTAGATTCAGCGGTTAATTAACTACTTTGTGTGATTTTTCTCCAAGAGTTAAAAAATGTCACGAGTTTACAATGAAATGAGAGTATATTTTTTTAAACCAGAAAAAAGCTGATAGAGCACCCATAGATTAATAAAAAGAGGTAAAACAGAAAGTATAAAGGATGTCAAGTCCAGTAGACAGATAAATATTACAAAAAAGAGGCCCCTTAATGGCCCAAAAATGCAGTTTAGACTCGAGAGGCGGCCATTAACAGATCAAAAAAGAAATTAACTATATAGTCAAAGAAACATACTATGGCCACCCTAGGAGAAAACAAAAACTAAGGCCAACCCACACCTATATAGTTCTAACACCCACTAAGGGTAGTGATCATGGAGTAGTATGAGAAACTATTGTGTTATCCGCCTCAGCATCTATTACCTCAACAACTGGCGACCTCCTCTGTGTAGCCTCAAACCCACGTCTACTATCTTCCTCCACTACCAATTCACTAGGGAGCACAACATGAGCTGAAGGGAGGAGATCGTCATCTCCATCATCATTTAAATCCACCTCCTCATCATCTATTAGACCATCAAAGGCATCTCTTGGCATATGGGGAGAAAAGTCCAGGGCATGGACCTCTAAAAATATGATTGCCTTGAACAATTCCATAATATGCAAAGCTTTCTTCTTAGTGAAAGAGAAACTATATGTGCTCAATTCTTTCTCCAGCTCACTATTGTATAGGGATTTAATATTGTGTTGTAGAGCCCTATATACAGCTTGATTGTGTAGAGTGGAGCGCAGTGATTGAATATTGAACAGGCCTCCAACAAGGGTGTCCCCCTAAAGCATATCATACCCCTTGTTCGCTACAATACCTCTCTCTAGTGTGTAAATGTTGTTATAGAAGAGGCTTGTTGCCAACTTATGGACGAATTCCCAGTCTTGTACCAGATCCATAATGTTAGAGAGAACTTGAGACACAATATCTAAGTAGAAGAGGACTTTACCCCTATACCCTTTTATCCAATTATGCCCTACAATGTTCCTCACTAAGAACTGCATTAAAGTGCAGTCATGGTCGATCAGGGTCATCAAGTCTACCACCTTAACTTTGCCTTTCACTTGCGGCTCCCAAGGTAGAGGTGGGACGAAAATCCTTTGATTGAGTCAAATATTGTCCATTGAAGCCAAACCAAAAGAACCAGACTAGAAGAACTGCTAAGACCAAAGAGCTAGTTGGTGGAGCCAAAATGAATACTAATAATACATTTTGAAAAGAGCTATCCATGCCGTAAAATGAAGTGAAAATCCATTCTTACAAAGGTTATTTCATTCATTCTAGGCCGATCCTGAGGCAATCCAATTTAGGTGATGAGTTATGCTTCATACTTGCTATCTTGGTGGCTTTTGGCACCAGTAAGGAAGATCATAATCTTCGCACATACATTCCTTAATTGTACCCTGTACCTCTGAAGTGACGTATAAGGGAAATACAACTCCCAAAGAAGGTTAGAATCCTATCAGCTCATCTACCACACATGGCCATTATACTTTAAGAGGGAGGAGGGCCTTGTCATGATTATGTATTAAAGAGGCCTCAAAAGATAAAGCCTAAAACAAGACATGGACAAAATATGGGAGTCGTTTAAAATCCTTCTCCTTTCATAAAAAATGATGAGATCGTCTTCCCTTGTACTCAAAGAAAGAATAGCTCCTCTCCTATTGTACAAACTTAAAACAATCTTAAACCTTTCCACCTATCACAAGGAACCTGAACTACAGACGTTAGGAGAAAAGAGTGGACCCGAGATTTGGAGCTGTCCTGTCACCTGAAAGTCCTTTGTCTTAATTGTTGTCCATGTCATTTCCCAGCGAAGTCACCAGCTGATGGGGTAGATTAGACTATCTTTGTACCTTTAAGATCCTTCGTCTTTCATCAATAAATGATGGAATCCTCTCCACTTGTGCTCAGTAAAAGGAGCTCCTCTCCTATCGAACAAACTTGAAATAGTCATAAAGCCTTCCAAATGTAACAAGGGGCCCGTACTAGAGATGTTAGGAGAAGAGGGGGGACCCAAGATTTGAAGCTGTCCTGTCACCATAAAATCTTTTTAGGCTTGAGTGTTGTCCATGTCATTATCTAACTAAGTCACTAGCTGATGAGGTAAATTAGGTTGTCCTTGTAGGAAAACTGCAAAGTCCATGTCTTGGTCAATTGCCATGTTAGCTAGCCCATTTGCCACCAAATTCCCTTCTCTGTATGTATGAGAAATGTGGAAGTTATTAAAACCATCCAGTAGTGAGACCATCTATTGTAGAATTTAATTAATCTTCCAATTGTCTGATCCTTGTAATTTTGAAGCATTTAGGATTACTTGTGAATCTTCTTCTATCTAAATGTATTTGATGTCAAGACTAATCGCCAGCTTCAGGCCATGTACTAATGCCCAAGCTTCCACTTCATTGTTCATGCCCTTCGGAATCTTGGTCACCTGAGCTGCTACTAGAGATCCATCCTCTCACCTTAAAACACAACTAGTCCCTGATAAGCCCAGATTCCCTTTGCATGCCCCGTCAAAGATGAGTTTACTAAAAGATCTTGTAGGAGGTGTCCACTTGAGTTTATCTCTTTCTCAAACCTTGCCATTGATCGCACCATTCCCTCTTGAACCCAAATTGCCGAAATAGCTCCAATTCTTCACCAACTCAACATCCCATTTAGACCAACTAGGTGTCTTAATTCCTTTATTGTTAACATTGGCCACCACCAATTCTGAAATAGCCTCTTCCAATTTGTTACAAACTTTGATCCAAGAAAGAGCTACTTTTAAAAAAAAATTGGAATTCCTCTTCCTCCATAAGTGCCAAACAATCAAAGGACCTAGAATCCAAATATAGGCAAAAAAATGATTCTTGGAACATTGTAGGCCCGTTCATAAACATAGTGTAAAGAATTAGATACTAGTGAACACCAATTCAATTTCCTCATGAACCAAAGCTAGCATTGTCTGCTGAACGGGCAAAGTAGGAAGAGATGATCCACTGATTCTTTAGCTGCTCCACAAAAAACACAAGGAAAATTCAGTCCTAGCCCTAGCCTTTTAATCCTATCACCTGTTAAAACTTTGTAATGTAGTGCCAACCAAGTAAAAGCCCCTGTTTTTGGAAGGATAATGTTAATCCAGCACAGGTTGACTGGCCAATCAGTCTTAGCTTGAACCGTGGCACTCCTATAACCTTCCTTGGCCAGATATGCTCCTGTCTTCGACTCCGCCCAGATCAATTCATCCTCTTTATTGAAGAAAATAGCTACTCTATTTGCCAGGATCTTCTTCAATAAGACTTTTTGTTGTGTAGGAAAGTTACGAAGCCGAGTACTTTTCCAATTTATAAATAGACATTCAAGATTGCCATTAACACACGAGTAGTCTTTCACTTTATTGCCCCAGTTTCTTTTCAGAAAGGCCATGGCCTCCCTGAGATCTTCCCTCCCTCAAAGCTTAGGCTCCCCACACCACGAATCCTCCTAGAAATCTGCCTTCTCCCCATTATGGATCACCCATGATAAATTTGGTAATATAATTTCTCTACTTTTCACAATGAAGTTCGAGAGCACAGAGCCCCTAGGGGGATTTTTCACCGTAAAAATTCTTTTGCAGTCATTAACATCCAGATATTTGTGGCTCATCAGCCTGGCCCATTTTGCATCTGGCTTTTTATAAATATCCCATGCTAATTTTGCGCCCAACGCTTGATTTTGAATGCTTAAGTCTAAAATACCTGCCCCTCCATGAGATTTTGGTTTGCAGATTTTGTCCCACGCCGTGAGGTGGATTTTCTTCTCCTTCGACGGACCTTGCCAGAGGAACTCTTTGCAGATCTTGTCTATTTTCATAAGAACTCCTTTAGGAATTTTAAATAAGGCGAGTATATTGAGTTGTTTGTGGTTGGATTGGACGATTTTTATGAGAAATTTTGGCTTCATTTGAGAATCCAAAGAATATAACGGTAAAAACTGGTTTCTGAAAAATTTACCTCTGAAATGCGAGTTATTTTTCATTTGCCCTGTGAAATTCAACTCTGTGCTCATTTCTCCACTGTAATTTGACTTGGCGAAAATTTTGAATTGAAGATCTAATAGATTTTGAGTCTTTTGATTTCGATTGTATCATTATGGACGGTTTGGTTTTGGAAATGTGAGGTTCACGTTTTGTGCCCTTTCTTTGTAAACTTATGATTAACATGATTTCAATCATTGACCTTGCACTATTCCTGGTACTGTGCTGTCACTGCTTTATCTCATCTCTTTAGATTTTGTAGGTTTTCTTTTAACTTTGACGCTTTACAGCTAAGTGGCAATCGTTCGATTTACAGCTATAACGCGCAAATTTTAAAGGCAACTTGCAAGCATAAAGTAGTATTTCTCTCCAAATTTTGCTTTCAAAAAATATCATGGACCACGGGTGAGAAATTTCTCGAGAGATTTTAATTTAGACCTAATGTGAATGCCCGAAAATTTTAAAGGTAACTTGCAAGCATAAAGTAGTATTTCTCTCCAAATTTTGCTTTCAAAAAATATCATGGACCAGGGGTGAGAAATTTCTCGAGAGATTTTAATTTAGACCTAATGTGAATGCCCGGAAATTTTAAAGACAACTTGCAAGCATAAAGTAGTATTTCTCTCCATATTTTGCTTTCAAAAAATATTCTCTAGAGATTTTAATTTAGACCTAATGTGAATGCCTGGAAATTTTAAAGGCAACTTGCAAGCATAAAGTAGTATTTCTCTCCAAATTTTGCTTTCAAAAAATATCATGGACCAGGGGTGAGAAATTTCTCGAGAGATTTTAATTTAGACCTAATGTGAATGCCCGGAAATTTTAAAGACAACTTGCAAGCATAAAGTAGTATTTCTCTCCAAATTTTTCTTTCAAAAAATATCATGGACCACGGGTGAGAAATTTCTTTAGAGATTTTAATTTAGACCTAATGTGAATGCCCGGAAATTTTAAAGGCAACTTGCAAGCATAAAGTAGTATTTCTCTCCAAATTTTGCTTTCAAAAAATATCATGGACCACGGGTGAGAAATTTCTCGAGAGATTTTAATTTAGACCTAATGTGAATGCCCGAAAATTTTAAAGGTAACTTGCAAGCATAAAGTAGTATTTCTCTCCAAATTTTGCTTTCAAAAAATATCATGGACCAGGGGTGAGAAATTTCTCGAGAGATTTTAATTTAGACCTAATGTGAATGCCCGGAAATTTTAAAGACAACTTGCAAGCATAAAGTAGTATTTCTCTCCATATTTTGCTTTCAAGAAATATTCTCTAGAGATTTTAATTTAGACCTAATGTGAATGCCTGGAAATTTTAAAGGCAACTTGCAAGCATAAAGTAGTATTTCTCTCCAAATTTTGCTTTCAAAAAATATCATGGACCAGGGGTGAGAAATTTCTCAAGAGATTTCAATTTAGACCTAATGTGAATGCCCGGAAATTTTAAAGACAACTTGCAAGCATAAAGTAGTATTTCTCTCCAAATTTTGCTTTCAAAAAATATCATGGACCACGGGTGAGAAATTTCTTTAGAGATTTTAATTTAGACCTAATGTGAATGCCCGGAAATTTTAAAGGCAACTTGCAAGCATAAAGTAGTATTTCTCTCCAAATTTTGCTTTCAAAAAATATCATGGACCACGGGTGAGAAATTTCTCGAGAGATTTTAATTTAGACCTAATGTGAATGCCCGAAAATTTTAAAGGTAACTTGCAAGCATAAAGTAGTATTTCTCTCCAAATTTTGCTTTCAAAAAATATCATGGACCAGGGGTGAGAAATTTCTCGAGAGATTTTAATTTAGACCTAATGTGAATGCCCAGAAATTTTAAAGACAACTTGCAATCATAAAGTAGTATTTCTCTCCAAATTTTGCTTTCAAAAAATATCATGGACCACGGGTGAGAAATTTCTCTAGAGATTTTAATTTAGACCTAATGTGAATGCCCGGAAATTTTAAAGGCAACTTGCAAGCATAAAGTAGTATTTCTCTCCAAATTTTGCTTTCAAAAAATATCATGGACCACGGGTGAGAAATTTCTCGAGAGATTTTAATTTAGACCTAATGTGAATGCCAGCTCTGTTAACTTAAAATTGTCCCGCTGTTCACGCATTGCCAACGTGAGATGGATGACGTATTTCATACCGAATTTGGTGACAGCGATGTGACACAGTGCAAACTGCAAAGTAAAATCTACACCGTTGCTTTGAGCGGCATATTGTTCGCCTGCATGTAATAGATGATTTTCCTTAATGTGTTGATTTTTTTAATAAAATCAATTTCCATATAATCTTTTCATCCCCGCTTTCTATACAAATAGGGTGTATATCATGAATTTTGTGCATGAGCTTCATGTCATGCAATGGTGATACTTCTTTGTGTTGTGGGTTTGAGGTGAGATGAAGGACTGGATCTAATTTTCCTCTACCCTTTTCTTGTCAAGTCTTTTGTTCCTTTTTGTGTTTTGAGTCCTAGTTGATCTATACAAGTTCTAGCTCAACATTATAGAGCCAATCCATAACTACGTAACATAGGTTTGAATCTATAAAGCTGCACCTGTAAATCGTCTATACTCTAGCTGAAAATATGGTGTGAGGGTGTGATGTGAACTGCCAGCCACTCCCCAAGAGTTTTAAGGCTTCTGCTAGTTATTATCATGGAATGCAAGGGAGCAGAGCGTAAGTTACCAAGTTGTGCAGAGCATGAGAACAATCAATGTGACGGAGAGAAGTGCAGGAAACGTCCAGTACAAGATGACAATGAAGATGAAGTCCAGCAATTTTTCGCTCTGGTAGACAGAATCCATGCAATGCACAAGCTCTATAAACAGAAGCCATTGAATCGCCCTTCTGCAGGAGAAATACGCACATCTCAGAATGATGGTGGCAATGTCATCAAACGAAGATCTCCATGGAAGCCCTCTTTCGAGTGGGAGGATTTTTCTGCGTTGGCCGGGAAAGATACTACTTTTACTTGTTGTTCAAACAACAATGCAATAACATCGCTGGGGTCTGAAAAACCATGTATAGGAACTCATCAAAACATGGTTGTTGGGAATTTTGATCTCAATGTGGAGGCCAACGCAGAAGGGTAGATTTCTGCAGCAGCATTACGATTTTCTCCATTCTTTCTAAATATGTTGTACTATTTACTGTTCTTAATGGCAATGAATATGATGACGATTCATAGTGGCCTCTTTACTTTATTAAAAAACATTAGTAAGCTGCCTGGTGGAATAAAAATGGTAAGTTGGCTACCCAATCAAACGAAGACTAGAAAATAATTACAAATTTCATACATCTATTTGAGGTAAACTTTACAGTACTTTTGTTTGATGGATTGTAAAATTTAATATAATTTTTTAAAATATTTTTATTGTTTTTTATTATGGTAAGCTGCAAAACAAGGGTGTAGATCTCTATTACAAAACAATCTGGAGGGTAACAAAGGCCACACACAAGCCAGAAACAGTTCTTCAACAGTAGATAGATAGCGAAGCCCAAAAGGCTAAGCGACAAGAAGGCCACAAGGCTGTAAAGAAAAAAACATTTTTATTGTTATTTGAGTTATTTCTAATGAGTTAATATAGAAAACTATTTTATTTTGGTGTGGAAATTGTATGGTGACATTTGAGTTAGGTTTTAGCATTATATTTATTATCAATGCAAATTGCACTTCAACAATGCTTCTTTTCCTACTACTTTATCGAAGAACAAAATACCTTTCCTAAATGTATATAGTAATAATTTACACACTACATGCTCACAATCAGCTTTTTATGCATTCTACAGGCACGAAGTTCACACATCAATGCCTTTAAAAAATTTATCTTTGAACCCTTATATTGATCTAGGATCTTTAATTAGTAATTGGCAACTGTTAGTGAACAGATTTGTCACCACCTTCGTGATATATGACCTGCTTATTTTCTAGCAACAAATTCCACTAACAATTGGACAATTTTGTTAATTGTCCTCTGAATATTTTAGAAGGTAGAACTCCCTTCGTATGATGAGGTTTTATAATTTTCTGGTACTCTTTTAACCTGAAAGCGAGGAAAGGAAGGTTTTCCATGACTATAAAGTTGTAACAAAAACCACAATACACACTACACTGTGGGCAAGAATTTAGCTCATAATAACGAAACTCACCAAACTTCATTTCTAGACATATGAATGAAAGAAGACTAATAGATAAACCACAATAACTGAATCATCATTTTTGCATCAAATTCTAAGATATGAAAGAAGACACTCTCATGGCAATGCGATTTGAAAGGAAGCATCTTATCAATATTTCACACAGAAAAATGTAGATATCATATATTCAATACACCATACATCCAACATATGAAGAATAAATGAAAATTTACATGTAAAGATAATAGGCCCACTATCAATCTTCCCCTATATTAATGAATAAAGCAGAACAAAATAATCTGTTATTCCTAAAATGATATTATATTTGTTGTATAAGATATTCCCCTTTCTTCCTCAGACTAAAATTGTTACATCCCCAACTTGTGATTTAGTTAAATCTTACTTTTGTATGGTAATCAGGATGATTAGTTAAGAGTTGAATGATTAGATGTTGTGGAAAATGTCAGATTAATCATTGTTTATGAGGAAACTAATGCTAGTTAGATATGAGATTTCAAGATTGAAATGACTATTTAATTATTATGATTTATTGAGAATATGATGATACACTAATCATGATTTTCTGGTGGTGAGTTTGATTAGGAAAGTAATCATCCTTTGAAGATGGGAGAAGAGTATTATCCGGGAGAAAGAGATAGATATCAGGAAAAAAGGGTTAAACAACCATTTGAGTATCAAACTTTGTCCTTTGAATCTTTTCTTCAGGGTGAGTTTTATCTCTTGAGTTAGTCTTTTATTTACTCTCTATTCAATTGGTCAACTAGACTTTTCTCAACATCTTTAATGTCAATTTGTCGACATGATGATGGTCACAAGAACATCTTGTTGAGTCATTTATCAATTTTGGCAAAATTATCGAGGACCTTTTTGGTCTCATGTTCTTTTACCGCATTAGGTTTTGTGACTATTTTTATTATCTAACTATGTATGTCATTTCATGAATGATGCTTTCCAGGGGAGCAATGCTTGACCCCATAATCACATTGTATGAATGCGTCCTTATCTTATAGCATTGATATTATTGCACCTTTGACATTTATAATCCTTAAACCTTTATAAGGAAGTATACTTATATCCATATAAGTTATATTTATTCATATAAGTTGTACTTGTTCTAATCCTTCGTGAGGCCGAACATATATAATAATTATGTTATTGCTTTATTCAAAAGATGTTTATGTGTTGATAGGGGCATTTGGCTAGCCACCACCCATGAAGGATGGGGAAGAAGAGAGTTGCGGCTATCCTATATCCATGCCATAATCCCTACCAACCTATCAAAAGATAGAAAGGCAGCGAACCTTATGCTTAGTAGAAAACTGTTCTTGACCATGCATACATGCAAAGAATTAATTATACCAATTGGCAAGAGTCTTGTTTTCCTTTTCATTCGAAGGCATTAGATGTTATGTTATGTTATGTTATGTTTCTAGAGGTGACTCTTGAGCAGACACATATAGGAAGTAGAGAAAGTGATCTTGCAAGATATCGCTGCTACAATGAAGACTTGGGGAGTCGGTTGTTACTATGCTTACATTGCGCCTAGACTGCTACCATCGACTAAGCTCTTGCTATAGGTATGATCTATAGACCATCATTTTAAACTCAATGATCACATTAGTTATGAGTCTTTGATTTCTTTTGAGTGGGTGTCGACTGTGTCGACCCACGTTATGGATATATATTGTTATTCAATGACCTACAAAGCCAACTCATACTTATGGTTTGATACTGTATATTCTTGTTATGATAATTGTTATCACCTATGCTAAGACCATAGAAAATATACTGTGTGTTTAGTTTGACCTCGGCTAGCTTAGAGCCACAGTAAAAGAATTAGCATACACGAGCCTACGATATGTCGTATGGCAGGGTTTCAAACCCACTTTAAACTTCAATAATTCCTTCTCACTTTTATGATGACAATATTTAATTTATGGTGTTATCATTTCTTAACTATGAAAAAGCTGCATAGGATTAATAAGTCATGATTGGTGTCTTTACAGCCTAAAAGTGCTGCTATAATGTTTCTTTATGACTATGTTAAGTTGGGAAGGCTTGGAGGATGTTTAATATGAATGGTTGATAGGCTACTATGTTTTTATTGACCATGATAGCCATGAAAGGCATAGAAGATGTTTGTATGAATAGCTCGATAGGTTGATGTTTCTATGGTATGTGACGGCTAAAGGCATTGACCTATGTATCAATAACCAGAGCCTTGCAAGAAAGGCCAAATCATAAATATATTATCTACTTATGATAATTATGTAGTACCAATCCATATTATGTTGTAGACTGTTTCAGTCTTGAAGGAAAACCTTTATCTTGAATCAATGCTCATAATATTATACTTATCACTTGATCTGAATGATGAAAACCACCGACTGCATGTAATGTAAAACTACCATGCATGTATACTAAATAGATTCTATGGGTATCAAGAAGATTCTTATGAGCATATTATTATCTTTTGGCTCTTATGGGTTCAAGTCATATTTTCTTAAGGGAAAGTTATTCTTTGGATTTTTTTTCAGAAGAATAGAACTTGGTCATCATAAATCATCTTATGTATTAGAACATAAATGCCTTCTTTTCAATTGGCTGAATTTTCTTCCTTCTAATTTTTCACATCAAGGAGGTCTCTTATGATTCAACCTTATTAAAGAGGGTCAACTGTATGAGTCACTACAAGTCTACTCATTGACCATATGACCTAAATGTAAACCATGAGATGTGGTAAACAAAGCAAACAACCATCCAATGAGGATAAGTGTTAAGAGTGTAAGGAAAGAAAGTGTGGAAACGCCTTCCTAATGCCAATTTTTAGAAGAGAAATGTAGATAGTACATTCATTTTCTAATTATAGTCCATTAAAGATGCACATTAATTCAGAATAATAGAGTAAACAATTTAAACAACACACAGAACGAACACCAGATTTACGTGGGAAAACCCTTTATAGGAGAAAAACCCACCACCAAGAAAAGTCACTTTGTATTATAGTAAAAAGTACATTTACATATAGAATTGCAGACTTGTGCTTTCACAGGTGCTTATTCACAGTAACAAAAAGGGGAAACAAAACATTTCACTGATCAGCCTCTCATACACTACTTAACTGAACAATTCAATCATTGTTATACACATTTACAATGTAGACTCATTTCATTCGGTTACCAAATAAAAATATATGTTCTGCATTCCATGCTATACTAGAAACCAATCAATTTAGTTCTTGTAGCGAACAATCACAATTTGTCTAACTCTCAACACTTGTCAAACCATCGAACTGTCAAACAAAATGTAACTGTAACTCTCTTTGAAGTCCTTGTGTCTCTTTGATAAGAACCTTGTTACTCCAAGCTTCGCCAACACTTTGCATTGGATACATCGATGAGACAATAAATAGTCTCTCACTAAAATCTCAATGTTACACTGATATGGTTTACTTGCCAAGCTTTGACCATGGTCTCCACTGCCTAGGTGGCATCCACAATAGCTTCCATGTCACCAAGTAATACATCCTTTGTCAACATCATCCAATCCCCACTGTCTGCTGCACACCGGCCAAGTCCCACCAAGGCATCCGCAGGCTAGCAAGTATCAGCCATATCAATGGGAAAATATATCATCTCCCATCGATATGAAGATGTGCCTTTGATGAAGTTCATAATACTCGATGTGGTCCCTACTGCCATGTCAACATCGGAGTATCGAAGAGACTCAAGATAGAGTCCTGCTGAAAACACTTGGTCACACCGATGGAGAGTCAACTTTTTGTATTGAGCTGTCCAAAGGACAACTTAGAGACTCCCGCTGAAGTGATCAACTCTTGCTGATATGAAGACATAACACCAAAGTGTTATCAGTCCATTGAGGAGACTTTGAACAAGGTCCCACCAAAAATGAATAGTTAGGCCGATGAAGAAATAAATGCACAATACTGTAGATAAATTATCAAGCCAGTAATTTGAGAAACATTTTCCAACATGCTCCCACTTGACGAAGAACTTATTGGCTTCTTCCAATGCTCAAAATTACTAAGTGTCATAGGCCCCAAGGCTCAACGAAGTGTACTTATTTGTGCTCACAAGCTTAGTCAATGCATCAACAACATTATCCAGAGTATCCACTTTTTCCAGATTAACCTTTCCATCCTCCACCATATCATGAACAAAATGATACGGAACGTTGATATGCTTCATCTTGGCATGAAAAGTGGGATTTTTCACCAAACAAATGGCACTCTGACTGTCATAGCAGATAGTAATCTACTCTGCATTAAACCTAATATTAGAACACAAATGTACGCCAAATGGCTTCCTTGTAGGCATGAGTTGCTACCATGTATTCAGCCTCAGTAGTGGACAAAGTGACTATAGCCTGCCACTTGCTCATCCAACTAACTATACCACCAAACAACATGAATACATATCCACTAGTGAATCTTCTACTATCATTGTCTCCTACCCAATCAAAATCCACATATCCACAAATGCTAACTAAACTCTTAGATCTAGCAAAGTTACCATGATAGCATAAGGCGTACTCAGTAGTACCCTTTAAATATCTAAAAACTCTTTTCACAACATCCCAATGCAGTCTTTCTGGATCAGCCATAAATTGACTAAGCACTCCCACTGCTTGGGCAATGTCTAGCCTAGTATAGAGCATTACATACATTAAGCTGCCAACTGCACTTGCATAAGGCACCCTAGTCATGTCATCCATCTCAGTAAGAGATTTTAGATAATCTTCAATAGATAGCTTCATTCCTTGCAACATTGGAACAACTAACTACTTGCAATCTATCATATTAAGTCTCTCTGGGATAGTATTAATATACTTGCTGTGGCTGAGTCAAAATTTTCTATTTCCTCTATCCCTTCTGATTTCCATCCCTAGAATATTCAAATCTGCACCTAAATCTTTCATTTCAAACTATGCTAACAATTGAGATTTTAGTTATGAAATTATACCCTTACCATTCCCAATGAATAGCATATCATCCACATATAGGGAAATAATAAGTAAACAACAATTTTTAGTTTTATAATACACATGATGATATGATTTTTATCTCACAAATCCCAATGACAACACAAACATGTCAAACTTTTGGTACCACATTCTAGGTGATTGTTTTAAACCATATAGCTCGATTTCTTTAACTTGCAATCCAAATTTTCTTTACCTTTTTCAATGAAGTGCTCAAGCTACAACATATAATTTTTGTATTCCAAATCTCCATGAAGAAATGTTGTCTTCCAATCCATCTACTCAATCTCTAAGTCATACTTTGTTGCAAGTGGCAATAGAAATTAGATAGATGTCAGCTTAGCTATAGGAGAAAATATTTCTCCATAATCAATTCCTTCTACCTAAGAATAACCTTCTGTGACCAACCTATCTTTATACTTCTCAACACTGCCATCTAGACCAATTTTCTTTTTAAATACCTATTTATAGCCAATAGGATTTTGACCTTTAGGCAAGGCTACCAAATCTTAGGTTTCATTCTTTTTCAATGATGACATTTCTTCATTCATGGCTTCCACCTAAGAATTTGAATTAAGCATATTAATATCCTCTCTAATAGTCTGAGGCTCATCAGTGTTAGCAATCAAAGCATAAGCACAACTAGAATCCAACATAGAATATCCAAACCTTTTAGTTTGCTACTTCTCATGTGTAGACCTCCTCACTGGCTGAGACTAAGGTTGTGGTTCTTCTTCTTGTTTAGAACTTTAGAACTGCTTGAGCTCTCCTCACTTTCACGTACACTAGGAATTCATAGTTCTTCCTTCTCTAGAGTAAGAGGGATTTCAACTACATCCTTCTTCTTTTCAACTTCTTTTACCTTTGGTTGTAGCTCTAAACACTGTGGAAGGTTCTAGCTCATGAAAGATTACACTTTTGCTATACAATACCTTCTCAATAACTAGATTCTAAATCTTGTATCCTTTCACACCAATGCCATAACCAATGAAGATACATTTTACATCCTTGTGTTCCAATTTAGATCTTTTCTCATTCGGCACATATGCATATGCCTCACAACCACAGACTCTAATGTGTCTTAAAGAGGACTTCTTACTAGACCATGCTTCCAAAGGTGTTTTGTCAACAAGTGCCGAAGTAGGTGAATGATTAACCAAGTAACATGCTATAGCATGGCCTTAGCCTAGAACTTCTACTCCAGACTGGCGCTACTCAACATACATCTCACCTTTTCCATCAGCGTCCTATTCAACCTTTCAGTAACTCCAGTCTGCTATGGAATGTAAGGTGTAGTTTTATGCCTTTTAATCCCATGGTCTTTGTAATACCTTTAAAAATATGCAAAACAAATTTCACCGCCATTATCCGTCATCAAGCATTTAATTTTTCTACTAGTCTGATTTTCTACCAAAGTTTTAAACTCCTTAAACTGACTGAACACTTCTGATTAACTTTTTAGAAAATACACAAATGCTCTTCTTGAATAATCATCTATAAATTAAACATAATATTTAGATTTTCATAACAAAGAAACATTCATTGAACCAAATACATCAGAATGAACATAATCCAATATGCCAGAAGATTTATGAGGACTAGAGTAAAAAGAAACATGGTGTTACTTTCCATAAATGCAATGTTCGCAAAAATCAAACTCAAGGTTACAATCATCAAGCACTTCAACTAGGTTTTTATTTTTCAAGGCTTTTAAGACTTTTTCTCCTATGTGGCCCAGTCTATGATGCCACAACATGGTTTTCTCTACTAGGAGTTTCACCTCTAAGGAATTTGTACCCAGAAGAACAATGTTCTCCTTCCCTATATGAGCAACTTTGCTTGACTTTACAGAGACACTGTTACATTGAATAGCATGTGCATCCAGCTTGTATAGATTGTCTATGCATGCAGCCTTGGCCAACACCAAAGAACCTCTAGTCATTTTACAACAACCATTTGAGAAATAAACTTGCAAGCCAACATTATTCATCTTACTTATAGAAAGCAAATTTTTAGCCAGACCTGGTATATGCATTACATCATTGATTCCTTTTATTCTTCCATTGGGAAACTTAATTCTATTTCTTCCATGGCCAACAATTTCTAGGTGAGAATCATCACCTAGATACACCCTTCAACCTTTGTATTCTTCATACTTCGAAAACCAATCTCTATGAGATGTCATGTGAAAGGACGTACCTGATTCAATCAGCCAAACATCATTCGATGATTGAGTCACCAAGGCTACAATGAAGGCATCTACTTCACTCTGAGAAGATTCATTATCAAAAGAATCATTCTTCTTTTTCTCCTCTTTGCAATTTTTCTGGATATGTCCAGTCTACCCACAGTTCCAACATTTCACCTTGGACTTTTTAGCAGGAGACTTTGATTTCCCCTCTGACCTGGACTTAGATCTAGACTTCTTGTCTTTCTTCTTCGATCTACCTCGAACAACAAGGGCCTCCTTGCGCATCTTAGAATACTTCCTTCACATTTCCTCTGACAACAGTGAAGCAAGCACTTCTTCCATCTTGAAAGTGGTTGTTGTACTCCCAATAGCCATTACCAAGTTATCCCATGTGTTAGGAAATGAACACAATAGGAGCATGCATTGATCCTCGTCTTCTATCTTCACACCCACAAATGTCAACTGAGGAGTGATCATGTTAAATGCATTTAAATGATCTACAACGGATGCTCCTTCCTCCATTTTCAAAGAGTACAACTTCTTCCTCAGGAATAACTTATTTACCTGATATTTCCCATGATAAACGTCACCAAGCTTCTTCCATAGAATTTTTGTTGTCTTCTCTTCATGGACATTCAGAAGAACTAAATTAGCCAAACATAGTCTGATCAGACCCTTTGCTTTCTAGTCCATTGCATCCCAGTCATCTTGCAAGGTTGCTAATGGTTTGGTAGAGGACACTACAGCCCATAACTCTCAATCCATGAGAAAATATTCCATTTTGAGTTTCCACAACTCAAAATTGCCACTGTTGAATTTTTCAATCTCTATTATTCCAGATGTGCTTGCCATCTTAAATCTACAATAAGATTTCAAATCAATTTCTCTGCAAAACTCCCACTCAACAAAATTAGCACAAACAACCTAACTCACCCACAAGGATAACACAACTGACCGGGCTCTGGTACCACTTGTAAGGTAGGTGTTTCCACACTTGCTTTCCTTACAAAGAGCATGTGACTAAACCCTTTTCTACAAATTAACGTGCAACAAAGTGATGTGGAGTCACTAGTCCCAGTTGCTTAAGAAACATGAACCTTAAGTATGGGTTATAAAGATAGAAGTTAAATGTCCAAGGTATGGACTGAGACAAAATGAACTTAACTTCTAGAGACTGTGGAGGGTTGAGTTATGTTTACTATAGGACATGACAGCTTATAAGACAAGTCAAGGTCATGGATAAACAACAATATTCATTGCGTAACATTTATGTATGTAAATTTTTGGCCAAAGTAATGCATTCATCTTTGCATGCATTGTCAGTCCACAATACTCCAAATGGCATAATGTCTCCAGTAGTGTCATACATAGTTAGACTAGATCTATAGTTGTGTGACCGAGAGACATTATGAAAGACACAACATCAGATACTCAGATTGCTAACCTAACGGTTCCTAATATCTATTCCTTCCGTGAAGGGTAGGGTTGCTTCCAAGTAGGAAGTTGTGTGGGAACAACCGGTCTGTGGTTGGAGGAAAAGCACTGGGATGATGCTCTCCTTCCCAAGCATGAGAAAAGCTGAGGCTTATGAAGACATATGTCATATGCTCTAGATACAGTTTTATTTATTTTATGACTTGATATTCAGTCATTATGTATAATTTGATGTTGGATGCCCTGAGGATAGCTTTGTACATGTATATTTAGAGTTATTCACTAATGATATGTAATTGGGTAATGAAACTATTAGTTTTGTTATATTCTGATTTAGAATAGCATGTTTAAGTATCAAAATGATAATGATTCATTTTTGTTTACCCTGATTTGGATAATCATGATTTAATCTAATACTTGATTTAAAGGAATAATTATGTTAATTTTTGAGCATTATGGAATGTGATGTCATATATGGTATCGAAGCTACAAGGTTCAATACATGGACCTATGAGCTTATTGCTTGATGATTACTTTTACCCAACACTAAGTGTGAAGGGGAAAATAGGTTAATCAATAATGATAACAAACCCAATACATTAATGAAATATGAAGGAAAAAGGAGATTCAAACAAATAAATAAATGATACTCACACCTTTACCTTGCGTCTTCCATTATTCACCTATCGGCTCTTGATCTTGATAAATGTGAAGCCCTAAGAAGCGTGTGCTCCCTTGCTTGTTGAAGATGACAAGATTAGAATGGCTGAGATACTTATTTGTATTTGAAGATGAATTTCAAACACAAATGCGAGAGGATGAATATGAAGTGCTATGAAGTGCTATCAAGTGCCAAAGGCGTGCTTGTATTTCTGCAGCATAAGTTCGCTCAAGGTATGGGTCTGAAATGAAGAAGAAGAGGGTTGTATTTATAGAGTTGTGTGGAAGAAGATCAATGATTGAGAAGAAATAAGAAGATCAACGGAGGAGGATTGTTGAGGAACATGCAACAAATGGAAGAAAGACACGTGTCATTCAAAAAGAAGCTGTGTTGAGTTAACTGCTCTCTTGATGAGGATGAGTTTTCATTTTCTTAAATTAGAATTTATTTTTCTAATTTAAGAGCACAGTTGTTTTAAAGTTGCTTTAAAACTGCTTTTGTTTTTGTAACTTAGCTTTTCCTTTTTGTATGACAAAAGAATATATTTTTAGAAGATAAGAAATATTTTTGAAGATAAGAAAGCATAATTAAATAAATAGATTTACTTAATTATTTGTAGATAATTTGAAGGAAAAAAAAGCAAATTAAATAAATAAATTTATTTAATTCATTTTTAGAAGATTTAGAAGATAAGAAAGCAAATTAAATAAATAAATTCATTTAATTCATTTTTAGAAGATTTGAAAGATAAGAAAGCAAATTAAATAAATAAATTTATTTAATTTATTTTTAGAAGATATTGAAGATAAGAAAGCAAATTAAATAAATAAATTTATTTAATTTATTTTTAGAAGATATTGAAGATAAGAAAGCAAATTAAATAAATAAATTTATTTAATTTATTTTTAGAGGATATTGAAGATAAGAAAGCAAATTAAATAAATAAATTTATTTAATTTACTTGCACATGATTTTGGAAGAATAAATAAAATATTAATTATATTTTATTTTGTGGAAATTTAATTTAAATAAATTTGCATTTTATTTAAATTTAGAAGAATGGATGATTTAATTAAATAATTAAAATTATTTAATTATTTTAGGAGAATAAGGTTAATGTAGATGAAATTAATTAAATAAACGAAATTTATTTAATTAAATGGGAGGAAGTGAATCAAATAAATAAATAAATTTATTTATTTATTGATAGAGGACTATGAAGATGAAATAAATATTTAAAATATTTATTTAAGTAGAGCCATGTCATTTTTAGGTGTATACATTTTGCCCCTCTTTGATGCAATGTGTTTTATCACATTATTTCAAAGAATAAGATTGTCTAAAAATGATACATGGCCTAGTTTGCCCCTGGTACGAGTTTAATGACAGGATGCCGCCTCGGGAGATTGGACAGGGAGAAGGTAGAAGGCATGAGACGGACAATCTTACGATGATATAGGTTGACAGAAGAAGAAATGGTTGGATGCAGAAGAAAGATAGTGAATGATATGCAATGCAAGATAAAATGATGACACACACAAGCAAGTAAGCAAGTATGCACAAATGATACAAGAACAAACAAAGTATTGCCCCTGTCAAATAGTAAACCAACGATATACTGATAACAATATACAACAGTGTTGTCATGGCGGGGAATGATAAATCCCTAGAGCAACATGAAGGATAGTGTTGTCATGGCAGGGAATGATATATCCCTAGATCAACACGATAGGCGTGGGAAAGACATATCCCACTGATAGTTATGATTGATTGATATGGTTTACGACAAGATTAGGATCAAGACCATTGATTGTGATTGGATAATTTGACAAGATTGATATACTTGATCAGTATGGATTAAGGATGGACTTGCATTTGGATCGTTGCTCAAGTTGATAGCTAGAATTGTTGATGAGAGATATGAAGACAGATAGAAATTTGATCGATAGAAGAAATGACTTGATAGAAGAAATCACAAGCTTTTGCAAACATTGATTTGCTGCATTTTGGATCCTTATTGGATGGAATATGGAGAAATGCAAATGGATATGGATATGGATATGAACTGCAATTGGATATGGTATGGATATGGATATGGATATTTGTCATCTTGATATAGCAAGTATTTTGAAGTGTTTATTTCATCATTGGGCTTTTAAAATGTTGTAAGAAAATACAAGCATCTAGGTATAATTAGACCAAGATGACTTGAGTACTTCTTACATGGATTTTTGATATAGCAAGTTGATACACGCATCTAGTCAAACTTGAATCTAGATGACTTGAGTACTTCTTGCTTTTCAATAGATAAGGATTGCCCCTTTTCATATTTAGACCTCAGAGTCCTTGATGATCTTTTGTTGATCATGTCGTTAGACAAAAGTTGTTACACTACTAAAGTTTAATCCAC
The DNA here is from genome assembly GCA_027924645.1 of Cunninghamia lanceolata. Classification (NCBI taxonomy): domain Eukaryota; kingdom Viridiplantae; phylum Streptophyta; class Pinopsida; order Cupressales; family Cupressaceae; genus Cunninghamia; species Cunninghamia lanceolata. Next base: position 10,124,047 of record BSBN01000130.1, on the reverse strand, counting down.
AAGCAGTAGACAAAGAAAAATATTATGCCTCCATCATAGCATCTCTAGCTTTTGGCATCCTTGAGTAGCATAGGAAGACATAATGACAAAAATTCATGACCTTGTAAGTTAACCTGTTCACAAAACATTCTTGTATTAGATGTGTCTTTTGCCATAATTGATACAGAATCAGTTTGAGTGTTTTCAGTATGGTGCTCTGCTTTGGACATGTTGATGCTTTGCGTGAAGTCTTTTGTTTGGAAGAGGGCTTTGCTGCACGTGCTTTGCTTGGTGAAAGGTGTGGACATGGATGGAGAGAAGGATAGACAACAAGATATGGAACAAATGGGAAGTAGAGCCTTGGGGACGCATTGACAATGGCCTTGCCTACGTGACAGCTCAGAGGTGACGTAGTTCGGGGAGAACCCTAATGGACCTAAGCTATGGATCGGATGAGACACGATATGGAATAGATACGAGTCAGATAGGGATTAGACATGGAATAGATATGTAACAGCTATGGATTAGATACGGAATAGATAACACTGATGACAGAGGCTATGCTAGCTTGACACTACGGACAGGATACTGGATAAGAATTATGGATAGCCTTAATGCTAGATACTGATGACAAGGGAAACACCATGGATAGGTAGATGCATGGGTGATAAAGAATGGAATGGGTATGTATGGGGATGGGCAATAGTGGATAGAAGAATCCAAGATGTGATCTCCAAGGACTATGTCGCATAGGAATAACATGCCCCATTGTAGGTAGGATAGTTAGGATTTTTCATGACAATGCTTAAGACAAAGGAGGAGGATGAGAGAATAATGAAGGATTTGCATGGTTTGGAGGGATAAGGTATGTCAAGAGACATCTAAAACACTTGTCAACATTGTGGCCCCAATCTTTATCAAGATCAAAGAAATAGAGGAATGGAAGATCAGGATGGATAGACTTGACATGATAGGTATGCAATGGATAGAAGGATATGATAGGAAATGGTATGGAAGGAAACTGGTAGGAGAAAAGTGAAATGCCGATGAGACAAGGTGCCCCCAAGTGTAGGTGACATGGAAGATCAACTTACACATGATGCCTGTTTGCTAGGTTTTCATCATGGTACTTATCTAAGGCGCCTATTTGCCAAATTTTAACCATTGGATGAAGGGATTTTTTTTTCATTTTTTCTTTTCTTTTTTCTTTTTTTTTTTAAATATTTGGAGAAGGTGGAATATGGAAGAGAGGGACTCTGGTATCTAGTTCCTTGAAAGGTGATAGTCCCGCTAGAAAGATGTCGTCACATGGACCATGTCAAGTGTGCTCATAGATGTTGGTAGGGGATTACATGAAAGTCAGACGAAGTAGGTAGATAGTGGATAATGGAAGGGTGTGATAGTGGATGATGATGCAGAATATAGAAGGACTTATGCAACGATGGAAGGAAGGCTTATGCAAAAGCATGGACCATAGGATGAGGAAGATATGTAGGATAGTAGTGGAAGGAAGGGGAGATGGAGGTATATGGAAATGCTATGGACTGGAAGGGAACCATGGCCAACGGTTGCATACATTGTGATAAACATTGAAGCTTATGATGGGAAGATGGTGTGGGAAGCAATAGAGATTTTTACTTGGTGGATGAATGATTTATGAATTCAGGGACCCACATAGACTTAGTATACTTCTAATTTTTGTTTGTCCTGTGAGATGGAAGGATTTGATACTTGTGGATGGCATGGGAGAAAGTGGATGATTGGGATGCTTTAGAGGTGGATGCCTCATTTGACTTGATGGCTTTTTGCAATGGGTACCCAAACCATTTTTCTTTTAGACTTTGCTTGTGAAGGTATGGGCTTGGATATATGCAGCTTTTGTGCAGCTTCTAAGATAATTATTTGTTGCTTGAGGACCCACACCTTTTTCAGTTTGGCATTGAGGTGTATGGGTGTATGGAGCATTTGATATGGATAATTCTTTGATTCTTGGCTTTTGGATCCTAGGTCATGAGGACTCGTAGGATTTTTGACTTTATAGGTAGAGGCATCGAGATTTGTGCTTTTGAATCCCCTGGGGATGGAAGAAGTGAGGTTGGTGGAAGCTCGTTGTTTAGACAACATGGGCATTTGTTTGTCATGATTGGGATATTTAGAGGATTTATAGATGGATGGATAAGGTATTGGAAGAAGTGGTGGTAAAAAGTATGGAGGGATATTAGGAATTGGAAGTAGCGGAGGTAGATTGGATGGTGGAAGGTGTATGGTCACATGCTATTGACAATTGTAGGATGATGGAGGTGGAATGGTGACATATGTTTTGGGGATATGATAGGGTTTATGATGGAAAGTGGTAGACTTAGGAGGAGTGGAGGAAGTACCAACATCTTGAGATTGCTCACCTTGGGGTATGTATCCAAGGTTGTATGAGGGTGGAGGAACATTGAAATGGACGGGCTCCAAAATACCTTGTTCATGAAGGCCTAAGCCTTTACCTTGATAGTTCATATTCTGGAGTATGCGATGGACCATGGGATTATGTATAGGTGCACTAGCAGTGAGCTCCTTATAAGATGAGGAAGATGAGATAGTGGATAATGGTTTTTAGTGTTCTAAGGAAGAACATTCATGCATGAAGGTAGTAATCCCAAGGATATAAGACCACGGATTTGTAGCTTGGTCAATGATGGATGGTGAAGGATCATTTGGATCTTGATCATCATTATGCTCTTTAGGGTCCAAGTTATTGGGTTGATCATCCATGTGCACTTGGGAGGCAAGTGTCTCATCAGAGGAAGCGGAAGTTGTTGGATCATGGATGGGATTAAATGGAAGAGGGATAGAAGTAATGGAGGTTTCTTGCTCATGGATGGGTATGGGATCAAGTTGTTCAAGGACATCTTCTTCATAGGGAATATCTTGATCATAAAGAAGGTATAGATTATGGACAGGTTGGAATTGGATCTCTTTCCCATGTATAGGATCAAGTTGCTCATGGATAGCTTCTTCATAGGTATTATCTTGATCGTGGAAGAGATAAAGGTTATGAATGGTTTCAAATTGGATGGGGGTGTTTTGATCTTGATTTAGACAAAGGGTGGATGTTTCCACATGCTCTAAGGTGTGCTCTTGACATAGCTCTTGGTCTTTTTGAATGGAAGTGGATAGCTCTTGGATAGATTCTTGGTTAACAACATGGATGTTTGACAGACCTTGACTTTGGTTCATGGTAGGAGGTTCTTCAATAAGCTCAAGGGGTTGAGGATTGCATGTAAGGGTTGTAGGATTTGACATGTTATTGGAAGAATCTTTTGTAAGGTCAAGGACCAGATTTTGGGGACATGGTTGACTCTCTACGGGTAGTCCTTGGATCACATCCTTTGTAGGTGTATGGGTAGATGAATGAGGTAATTTAGCTTTCTCCCTATCTTTTCTCTGGTTGTATAAATTTAGAAAAACTCTTTCCCACCACTCATCTGATTCTTTTTTGGTCATCCATTTAGAGTTTGAGGAACTAGATGGTGGTGTTGGTGTAGAACCAGTATGTTTTGGAATATGTGTCTTAGAAGGTGGCGAAGGAGGACTAGTAGTCAAGGTGGTATATGATTTCTGACTTGAGGTGGTGCTTGCCTTGTCATGAGTATGGGAAAAGGATGTATGATTTTGGGGTGAGGCATAGCTAGTACTGGCACGTTCATCTTGCAAGATTGCCATTTCTTGTTATAAGACTTGGAATTGTTGAGAAATTACTACACAATCTTGGGACGAGGGACCTGAGTTTATTTGCAATTATAGATATTGGAGTTTTTGACCAATATATTCTAATTTGTTTACCATTGACACAAGACTGGAAAAGCTTACTGGTTTAGATGCGCAAAAACAAATGCACCAGAATAGAGTGCAAATGTGCTACAAGTCAGATTAAATGCGCAACATTGGTGATGCTTCCAATGTGCCGCAACAGAGTTTATATGCACTAAAAGTCAGATCAAATGCACTACAAGTCATGACAAATGTACAATTCTAGCTTTTGGTTTAAATTTGTAGAATTTTGGATTTTTTTTTGAGATTTTTCTATTTTTTGATTTGAAAAACTTGGGTGCTTGTGATAATTTTGATGTTGAATTATGGCAAAAACACAGCAAACACATAGAATTTTTTCATGATTTTTATCTTTTTATAATTTTTTTGTATTTTCTTGGACTATTTTTACCCAAAACAAGTACACCCTAGGCTGGATATGACAATATTTGTTGAATCCTCTAGCTGTACTTACTCAAAGTGTGTAGCTCTAGAATCTGGTAGCACCGGCTCCCCTCCACGGTACTCACTTCTCACGCATACCAAATTTGGGTTTCCTTAGGCTCGTACCCACACCGAACCTTAGGATTTGTCCCTGCTACCTCTATTAAGAGTCACATGAATCGAGGCCGCTTCAAGAACTCTGCCCTTTGCATCAACAAATAGGGGTTTTTGGCTTGCTACACAATTGGTTCTTAGTTAGGGCAACCGTTCTAGTGGTTACACATGTGGCGGCACTACTCTCCATTATGGAGTCTCCTACCCTCAAAGGGTTACACCTTAGAGGGTTTTGGGGGAGGTTGGCTGTCGGTGTAACACAGTAGCACTCGTTGCAAGAGGTTTTCACCTCAAGCACAATTTATTTTAAGTGGCTTGGTAGGGCTTAGCTTTAGCCTGTTACCACTTAGGGTCATTCCCACCTGGACAAGCGTGCATCGAAGGGCAGGCCCCCCTAAAGGTGAAACAAATCAAATGACAAGTCTGGCACTTTGATCACCCAGTTAAGGGGAGAGCATAAGCCTATTGTCATTCACAAGCACAGAATACACTGGTTAATCCAACCTAGTTAAAAGTAGAAATACTAAATGGGCTATTCTACTTATGCACTCACACGATTGTTAACTTGGAAGTGTTTAGAGCATAGCAATGTTCATTCCTATTTGTTTGAGATAGAAGTGATCTAACTAGGAAAAGAAATTAACAATGCAAAGATAGCAATGGGTTTAGTTACTTTCCATCCTAGTTAGAGACTATGTGGAATTTGCATGCAATGCACTTGTTTACTTTTTCCCTATTTAGTCTAAATGGACTAGGCAAAGCATCTAAATGACCTATTCCAACCTCTAATCCTACAAAACAAAAGTTAGCTCAAATAGAAAATCAGATGAAAACCCCAAAACCACAGTGTAGGACAGAAGTGTCGCTATGCAGTCTAAATGCACAAAAATAGGCTAGCATGCGTCGTTTTACATATGCACTGAGACAGGTGTCAAAAGCGCTATAAGAAGAGACATATACGTTAAATTGACAAAATCATCTTAAAGGAAGGTAAGTTGATCTCTTAGCTCAAATCCAAGCTCACCATTGCGTCTGGCGGGGCATTTTCATAAATTTTGAGTACAAATTTGCCTAGATTTTATGAAAAATAGAGTGTTTGGCGAAGAAAACAACTTTCTTAAAATTCCCTGCAAAATAGATGCGCTGCAGGATGTAACATACGTGCCATTTCAGAGTGTATATGCACCGTTTTAGAGTGTATATGTGCCGTTTTAGAGTGTATATACACCATTTAGTGTATATGTGCCATTTCAGAGTGTATATGCATCATTTTAGAGGTCAGATCCACCAGATGCCTCTGTCAGAACCCTGTCCGTCACCTGTATGAACCTATCTACAAAAAAACTCAGATTTTGATTAGAATAAAGGGGCAAGAGCCCCACGTTGGGCACCAAAATGTGAAGGGGAAAATAGGTTAATCAATAATGATAACAAACCCAATACATTAATGAAATCTGAAGGAAAAAGGAGATTTAAACAAATAAATAAATGATACTCACACCTTTACCTTGCGTCTTCCATTATTCGCCTATTAGCTCTTGATCTTGATAAATGTGAAGCCCTTAGAAGCATGTGCTCCCTTGCTTGTTGAAGATGACAATAGTAGAATGGCTGAGATACTTATTTCTATTTGAAGATGAGTTTCAAACACAAATGCGAGAGGATGAATACGAAGTGCTATGAAGTGCAAAAGGCGCGCTTGTATTTTTGCAGCATAAGTTCGCTCAAGGTATGGTTCTGAAATGAAGAAGAAGAGGGTTGTATTTATAGAGTTGTGTGGAAGAAGATCAATGGTTGAGAAGAAATGAGAAGATCAACAGAGGAGGATTGTTGAGGAACGTGCAACAAACAGAAGAAAGACATGTGTCATTCAAAAAGAAGTTTTGTTGAGTTAACTGCTCTCTTGATGAGGATGAGTTTTCATTTTCTTAAATTAGAATTTATTTTTCTAATTTAATAGCAAAGTTGTTTTAAAGTTGCTTTAAAACTGCTTTTGTTTTTGTAACTTAGCTTTTCCTTTTTGTATGACAAGAAGAATATATTTTTAGAAGATAAGAAAGATTTTTGAAGATAAGAAAGCATAATTAAATAAAGAGATTTATTTAATTATTTGTAGATAATTTGAAGGAAAAGAAAGCAAATTAAATAAATAAATTTATTTAATTCATTTTTAGAAGATTTAGAAGATAAGAAAGCAAATTAAATAAATAAATTCATTTAATTCATTTTTAGAAGATTTGGAAGATAAGAAAGCAAATTAAATAAATAAATTTATTTAATTTATTTTTAGAAGATATTGAAGATAAGAAAGCAAATTAAATAAATAAATTTATTTAATTTATTTTTAGAAGATATTGAAGATAAGAAAGCAAATTAAATAAATAAATTTATTTAATTTACTTTTAGAGGATATTGAAAATAAGAAAGCAAATTAAATAAAAAAATTTATTTAATTTAGTTTTAGAGGATATTGAAGATAAGAAAGCAAATTAAATAAATAAATTTATTTAATTTACTTGCACATGATTTTGGAAGAATAAATAAAATATTAATTATATTTTGTTTTGTGGAAATTTAATTTAAATAAATTTACATTTTATTTAAATTTAGAAGAATGGATGATTTAATTAAATAATTAAAATTATTTAATTATTTCAAAAGAATAAGGTTAATGTAGATGAAATTAATTAAATAAATGAAATTTATTTAATTAAATGGGAGGAAGTGAATCAAATAAATAAATAAATTTATTTATTTATTGATAGAGGACTATGAAGATGAAATAAATATTTAAAATATTTATTTAAGTATAGTAATGTTTGGATGTTCTATGCCAGAATGGTAAGAATCAAAATAGCACCCTAAAAGAAGGTAACAGAACATGGACATTACCTATGGCAACAAAAGGCCTTGAGGGAATGAGCCTCAAGAATGAGAAGACTTGAAAAGTCTGGTTGCTTAGTAGGAGCATGGTTAACTGATGATGAAACCTTTGTTGATGCCATGAAACACATCAAGGAAGAGTTAAGGAAAGTAGAAAGGATGAATACCCCTAACTCTACTGATGGATCAGCAGAACCCTTTGGACCTAAAGCACCAACTGTGGAAAATAATCCTAGGGATTATGAAGGAGTACCTATGTGTACCCTCACTTCCTAAAACTAAAATGAGAAATCTCAAGGTTGAGAAATGAATATGGGAAGTTATCCCAAACTATAAACAACTTGCAATAGCAAGGTGTAAACATAATTTTGTAATTTTGGTGGATTATATGTAATCTAATAAAAACTACAATACAACTGCAAAATTCTGACAATCTTTCTTTTCTTGTTAAAGATTACATGAATGAGAATAGATTTATATTATGAATTAATTAAATGACATGGAAAAACTAATCCGTGATTAATCTGTAAACTTCAGGAAGAAGTAGATTGCAGCAAAGGTTTAGATTAGAACCAGAATGGGAGATAACTAGGATGAAGGGCAACCTTCAGGGCACTCCAAAAATAAACTTGATCGAATCACTGCCTTACTTCAAGATACCAGAGCTAGAGTAGGAACTCTCAAATAGGAAGTTAGGGTTTAGCAAGAATAGAGCTAGAATTCCTATGATGGGGGTTATGATGAGACACACCATAATGATTCCCAAAGTGAGCACGATAAAATAACTCTGAGGATAGACAAGAATTGGATAGAAGGAGCCATATGGCTATGGAACTATCATAAGACATGAAAAATGTTATGCCTCCTAAATTTTATGGATTTGTAAGTGGAGATGCCATGGAGGGATGGCTTACGGAAATGGAATAAGTATTTAGAAATCAGTAACTATGATGAGGTCACTAAAGTAGTATGGGGGGCATTCTAGTTGGTAGGTGAAGCATCAACATGGTGGATGAATAAAAAGATGGAATGAGGCTTGAGGTCTACTAGCCTTACATGGGACAAGTTCTTGGAAATTTTTAGGCAAAGATGGTTGATGCAACTATTCGATGACCAGAAGCTTATAGACTTTCAAAATATGAATCAAACTGATATGTCTATGAACAAATATTGGGAAAAGTTCATTTGCTTTCTTAAATATGTGCCACAGTATCAACAGGATGAGAGATTTCGTATTCAGAAGTTTATAATGGGATTGAACGCCTATATTGGTGGCAAGGTTGATGTTCATGGTCCTACCACAATGGACCAGGTCTATGAAAAGGCCATCAAATAGGAACAAAAACTGAAAGCTATGTCAGCTTATAGAGAAAGGAACCAAAATAGATATAATTGGTCCCAATCCTCGCAATCCTTTGAGAAAAAGGGGAAGAAATAAGATTTTACTAAGGAAAATGATAAGAGGACCAAGCATAAGCAAACTAAATCCAAGGGAGAGAAAAACAACAATAACTACTCCAAGAAGAATGGAGACAATTCTAGAAAACCTCAAGAGAGACAAGGACCAGTGGGAGGGTGCTTCACATGTGGCAGAGATCATTATGCCAACCAGTGTCCTAAAAAGAAACAAGGAGAACAACCGAAAGGAAACCCTCTACCCTCTCAACAAGCAATGTTCTAGCAATGCATTCATGCAGCCTTGTACAATAGGCAAGCCGAATACCAAATAACTCCCATTGAGACAACAGGCATTTTATCTGGTCTTCCGATTTCAATTCTAATTAACATTGGTGCTACCGAATGTTTTGTTTCTCCTAAATATGTAAACAAAATTTCTAGAAAGGCTAGATTCATGGAAAATGCATGGTCTGTAGAATATGTAAACCAAACCAAGGCTCAGGTAGAGCAATGCCTATTTGACGCTAGGGTTGAACTTCTAAACTTCTCCATGGAAGTAAACCTTTATGTGGCCCCACTAGGCTCGTATGATGTTATCCTAGGGATAAATTGGTTATGGAAACATTGAGCCAAAGTGGATTGTTATGCTAAAATAGTAGTGTCTAGATGATTTAGGAAACAAAACCTTTCTTCAAGGAAAACTTAGGGAAGTGAAACTGAGACAAGTTTTTTCCCTGCAAATGAAAAGAGCTCAAAGAAAAAGATGCTAGCTTTTCATTGTCAAAATGGAAAAACTAAATGAGACTAAGGAAACCTATTTCCAAGATGACTTAATGTTTTACAAATCTTAGAAACTCAATGAAGTTGGTAAGAAGGAGTCCATAGGCCAAGAAATATCAGAAATGGATAGGTATCCTTTCTTTAGAGATTTGGAGGACATATTTCTAGATGAGCTACCAGGATTACCTCCTAAAAGAGCCTTTGACTTCTCCATTGATATAATTGCAAGGTCAGAACCCATTTCTAAAGGCCCCTATAGAATGACCACCATAGAACTAATGGATCTAAAAGCTTAATTATAGGAATTGTTAAATAAAGGGTTGATTAGACCTAGTGTGTCACCTTGGGGAGCACCGGTCATTTTTGTGAAAAATAAATATGATGTGTTGTAGTTATGCATATATTACCGCATGTTAAACAAAAAAATTATTAAGAATAAGTACCTGTTACCTTGCATCGATGATCTTTTCAACAAAATGAGGGGTGCAACTATGTTTTCAAAGATCAATCTTTGGTCTGGATATCACCAATTGAGGTTGAAGAATGAGGACATCCATAAAACAACCTTCAAAACAATGTATCTACATTATGAATTCATTGTCCTACCTTTTGGGTTAACAAATGCACTGGAGACATTTATGAATCTTATGAACAGTGTGTTCAGGGACTGTCTGGACAAGTTTGTCCTAGTGTTTCTCAATGATATTCTAATCTATTATAAGAATGAGGAAGAGCATCTGCAGTATTTTGGAATTGTTCTTTAGAGGCTCAGAGAGCAAAAATTGTATGGCAAGCTCTTTAAGTGTACTTTGTTTCAGAAGGAAGTATAGTATTTGGGCCACATAATCTCACCTATGGGCATAGTTGTGGACTCAGCAAAGATTAAGGCTAGCTATTTTGGAATGGCCAATACCATAAAATGTTCATGAGGTCCAAAGTTTCATGGGCCTTGCTAGTTATTATAGGAAGTTTGTAATTTTTTTTCTAAAATTGCATATCCTATAACTTCCTTGTAGAGAAAAGGCAAGAGATTTGAGTGGTCAGAAAAGTGCTAGGAGGGCTTTCACCTACTGAAGGAAAAATTGACTTCAGGACCAATTTTGAAAGTACTTGATCCAGAGGGTCAATTTATAGTCATTACCGATGCCTCAGGGGAAGGCTTAGGTGGTGTACTAGTCCAAGATGGACAAGTCATCACATATGAATTGCGTAAAATAAAAAATTATGAACAAAACTATGCCTCACATGATTTGGAACTAGTAGCAGTCATTCGTACACTTCAAATGTGGAGACATTACTTACTTGGGAAACCTTTTGAGCTAAAAAAATGTCACCAAGGACTAAAATATATGTTCACTCAACCCCATCTTAATGCGCGACAAAGAAGATGGTTGGAATTCATCTCAGATAATGATTTTGAGATTAAATATATACAAGGAAAATAAAATCAAGTGGTAGATGCTTTGAGTAGGAGAAGACACATCTCCTCAATGATCTTCATACATTTTGATTTTAGGAATTAGGTGTTACAGAAATTGAAGGGAGATGAGTTTTACGAATAGGTAAAATAGGCCCTTGAGGAAAACCCCAAAATCCAAGATATGAGGGATTCAACCTTGAACCAAATGGGTTACTAAGGTTTAAAGGAAGGATGCGTATACCTAACTTTGTAGAGTTAACGAATATGGTATGGAAGGAGGTGCATTCTGCACCATAGTCTGGACATCCAGGAGTAACAAAGTTACTTGCTGATGTGAAACCCTTATTTCCTGGAAAGGAATGAAGAGGGATGCTACAAATTTTGTATCTATGTGTATGGAATACTAGAGGGTGAAGGCACAATACCATCACCTAGTAGAATTATTATACCCTCATGAAATTCCTAAGTGGAAATGGTAGATTATAAGCATGGACTTTGTGCAAGGGCTTCCTATGTCAAAGAACAGGCACAATTCTATCTTGGTTGTGGTGGATAGACTCACCAAAGCCACTCATTTTATACCTAGGAACTTGATGGATGGGGTACCCATCATAACCTAAAAATTTGTTTAAGATATTTTCATATTACATGGCATTCCTATGAAGATTATCTCATATAGGGATGCACGAATGACATTAAGGTTTTGGAAAACCTTGTTCTCTTCACTTGGAACCCATTTGAATATAATCTCTACTTATCATCCTAAAATGGATGGACAAACTAAGAGGGTAAACCAAGTGTTGGAGGATTTATTGAGGATGTATTGCATGGATCAACAACACAAGTGGGAGGATTATCTTCCACTGCTGAAATTTGTCTATAATAATTCCAATCACTCAGCGATTAAGATGGCTCCATTTGAGGCATTATATGGATAGAAGTGTCGAACCCCTATAAGCTAGGATAAGCTAGAAGATAGGGTTAGCCTTGGTCCAGAAATGTTGTTAGAAATGGAAGAGCAAGTCCATCTGATTAAGAGAAGGCTAGCAAAAGCCAATGATAGACAAAAAAGTTATTCATATGCTAAGCGCATGGAAAGGCATTTCACAGTGGGACAAAAAGTTCTCCAAAGGGTAAAACCTTAGAAGAGTTCCATTAAATATGGAAAGATGTCCAAACTGGCACCTAGATATGTGGATCCCTTCAAAGTTCTCAAAGAAGTCAACCCAATAGTATACAGAATTGCTCTACCACAAGCTCTTGCCATGATGCATAATGTGTTTCATGTTTCTTATTTGGAAAAGTTTAACACTATAGATAATCAAATTCTTAAGCTTGATTGGAATACTTTATAGGTGAAGGACCCATGAGTGGTGGTGATTGAGCCCATCAAGGTGTTAGAAATGCGTAAGCTACACTTACGTAACAATGAGATAACACAGTGCAAGGTCTAGTGGGACCAATATGCAGAGGAAAATGTCACCTGGGAAAACTATGATGATTTCTTTGCGAGATTTCCTCATCTTTTCTCAAAAACTTATTTATTATGCTCTTGAAACATTTTCTTATTATGTGGATTAACTTTTAAGACAATCAATCATCTAGGATGTTGATTCTTATGGGGGGAGATATATTACATACCCAACTTGTGTTTTAGTTAAATCTTACTTTTGTATGGTAATCAGGATGATTAGTTAAGAGTTAAATGATTAGATGTTGTGGAAAACATCAGATTAATCATTGTTTATAAGGAAACTAACTTATGCTAGTTAGCTATGAGATTTCAAGATTGAAATGATTATTTAACTATTATGATTTATTGATTATATGATGATACACTGATCATGATTTTCTGGTGGTTAGTTTGATCAGAAAAGTAATCATCCTTTGAAGATGGAAGAAGAGTATCATCTGGGAGGAAGAGATAGATGTCGGGAAAAAAGGTTTACGCAACCACCTGAGTATAAAACTTTGTCCTTTGAATCTTTTCTTTAGGGTGAGTTTTATCTCCCGAGTTAGTCTTTTATTTACTCTCTTTTAGACTAGTCAACTAGACTTTACTCAACATCTTTAATGTCGATTTGTTGACATGACGATGGTCACAATACCGTCTTGATGAGTCATTTATCAAGTTAGGCAAAATTGTCGAGTACCTTTTTGATCTCATGTTCATATACCAGATTAGGTTTTGTGACTATTTTTATTATGTAATTATGTATGTCATTTTGTGAATGATGCTTTCCAGGGGAGCACTACTCGACCCCATAATCGCATCGTATCTTTGAATCCTTATCTTATAGCATTGATATTATTGTACCTTTAACATTTATGATCTTGAAACCTTTATAAGGAAGTATACTTATATCCATATAAGTTATATTTATTCATATAAGTTGTACTTGTTCCAATCTTTCATGAGGTTGAACATATATAATAATTATGTTATTGTTTTATTTAAAAGATGTTTATGTGTTGATAGGGGCATTTGGCTAGCCAACACCCATGAAGGGTGGGAAGGAGAGAGTAGTGGCTGCCATATATCCATGCCATAATCCCTACCAACCTATTGAAAGATAGAAAGGTGGTGAACCTTGTGCTTAGTGGAAAACTATTCTTGACCTTGCATGCATGCAAAGAATTAGCTATACCAATTGGTAAGATTCTTGTTTTTCTTTTCATTCTAAGGAATTGGATGTTATGTTACATTATGTTGCTAGAGTTGACTCTTGGGCAAAGAGATATAGGAAGTAGAGAAAGTGATTATTGTAGGATATCGTTGCTACAACGAAGACTTGGGGAGTTGGTTGTGACCATTCTTATATTTTGCCCAGTCTGCTACCATCAACGAAGCTCTTGCTATAGGTATGAGTTGTAGATCCATGTTTTAAACTCAATGATCACATTAGTTATGAGTCTTCAATTGCTTTTGAGTGGGTGTCAACTATGTTAATCCACGTTATGGATATATATTTTTATTCAATGACCTACGAAGCCAACTCATACTTATGGTTTGATACTGTATATTCTTGTTATGATAACTATTATCACCTTTGCTAAGACCACAGAAAATATATTGTGTGTTTAGTTTAACCTTGGCCAGCTTAGAGCAGTAGTAAAAGAATTAGCATACACGAAGCCTACGATATGTCATATGGCATGGTTTCAAACCGATTTTCAACTTCAATAATTCCCTGTCACTGTTATGATGACAATGTTTAATTTAAGGTGTTATCATTTCTTAACTATGATAAACCTACATAGGGTTAATAACTCATGATTGGTGGCTTTCGAGCCTAAAAGTCATGTTATAATGTTTCTTGAAGGCTTGGAGGATGTTTAATATGAATGACCGATAGGCTACTATATCTTTATTGACCATGATAGCCACGAAATGGATAGAAGATGTTTGTATGAATAGCCTGATAGGGCAATGTTTCTATGGTATGTATTGATTGAAGGCATCGACCTATGTACAAACAACCAGAGCCTTGTAGGAAAGGATGAATCATAACTATATTATCTACTTATGATAATTATGTAGTACCAATCCATATTATGTTGCAGACTATTTCATTATTGAATGAAAACCTTTATCTTGAATCAATTCTCATAACATTATACTTATCACTTGATGTGAATGATGAAAACTACTAACTGCATGTAATGTAAAACCATCATGCATGTATTGTACTATGATACTAAATAGGTTCTATGGGTATCAAGAAGATTCTTATGAGAATAGTACTATCTTTTGGCTCTTATGGGTTTGAGCCATATTTCCTTAATGGAATGTTATGCTTCGAATGTTCTTTTACAAGAATAAAACTTGGTCATCATAAATCATGTTATGTATTAGAGCATAAATGCCTTCTTTTTGAATGAGTAAATTTTCTTCCTTTTAAATTTTAACATCCAGGAGGTCTCTTATGATTGAGCCTTATTAGAGAGGGTCGACTTTATAAGTCACTACAAGTCTACTCATTGACCATATGACCTAAATATAAACCATGAGATATGGTAAACAAAGAAAACAACCATCTAATGAGAATAAGTTTTAAGAGCATGACTAAACCTTTTTCTACAAATTAGCATGGGACAAAGTGATACAACATCATTTGTCCTAGTTGCTTAAGCAACATGAGCCTTAAGGATGGGTTATAAAGACAAAATTTGAATTTCTAAGGTATGGACTGAGACAAAATGAACTTAACTTCTAGAGATCGAGGAGGGTTGAGTTATGTTTATTGTAGGACATGATAGCTTATAAGTCAAGTCAAGGTGGTGGAAAAAAGGACAACCTTCATTGCGTAACATTTATGTATGTAAATCTTTGGCCAAAGTAATGCATCTGTCTCTCATGCATGTTAGTCCACAATGCTCCAAATGGCATAATCTATCAAGTAGTGTCATACATAGATTGGATCTATACTTGTGTGACTGAGTGTCATTATGAAGGACACAACACTAGATACTCGGATGGCTAAACTAATGGTTTGTAATATCTATCCCTTCTTTGAAGGGTAGGGCCACTTCTAGGTAGGAAGTTGGCTAGGGGACCACTGGTATGTGGTTGGAGGAAAAGCACCCAAATGATGCTCTCCTTCCCAAGCATGAGACAAGCCAAGGCTTATGAAGACATATGTCATATGCTCTAGATACATTTTTATTTATTTTATGACTTGATAGTCAGTCATTATGTATAATTTGATGTTTGATGCCTTGAGGATAGCTTTGTACATGTATAGTGAAAGTTATTCACTAATGATATGTAATTAGGTAATGAAATTGTAAGTTTTGTTATATTCTAATTTGGAATAACATACTTAATTATCAAAATAATAATGATTCATTTTTGTTTACCCTAATTTGGATAATCGTGATTTAATCTAATACTTGATTTATTTGAATAATTATGTTAATTTTTGTATTAAATGGTCTAGTCATGAAAAGAAAATTCACCAAAAGATTCAAACTCTCTTTTACTCATACATTATATAGTAAAAGAGTGGGAACCAACTTTTTCCGTTATAACTGTCCCATACAACTAACAATTAAATTATAATAAAGATTCTTGAAATAACATGAGATGTAGTCTCGAATAACACTATAAGTCTCAGACACGAACTTAAGAAAACATCTACTGCATCAAATCCAGTTCGCTGCTCATGAAAAACCTATTCATCTGTACTAGTTTTCTCTACTTGATCCACTCCTTTTTGAGTAGTATCCAGTTTGGCTTGAAGAACATTGAATTTATTTAGGATAGAGATGATACCCTTACCATTAGGAATGCTAGTAATTGTCAATCTTTTCCTCCACATCTGTGGCACTTTGTCAGCCTCCTCATGTTTCCTTTGCATCTCTAACACATCCTTCTTGAAATTCATCAAATAGGTAACCACATTGTATAACCTCTCCATGGAATTATAAATTGCATATTCCTTAATTTTCTACTTCTCAACTAATAGGTCCTTGAAGGCCTATTTGATGACAGCAAAATCTAGCAGATTGGTTTCAATCTCATAATAAATATCCACTCCTAAAGAAACACATGAACTTCTGAGATCAAGTAAGTAAGATCTATTGTTCTTAGCAAGATTTTTCAAGTCATTAAGACACTGTTTCACCATGCTCAGTTTCTATTCTACTACATTCAACCATTTAATTGATTCATTCTCCTCAGGTTTGTTTATAGCTTGCTCTACAATCAAGGCACTAAAATAAAATTTTACCATAGTCATTAGTATATTTTTGGCCACATACAACATAGCCTCCTCTTTCTTAATCACCTTCAAATCAATTAAAATTTTAGTTTTTTTGTCGAATATTTTGGTATACAAAAGAATGGTGTCATGAATAAAAAGGAGTCCATCTACAATCAACTTTTCCACCCATTCCTCCACTGCTTTGCCCAAAAAATTGTACCTATTGATTTGATCAATGACCTTGACTCTCACACGTTTAGGAATGTCAGAAGTAGCATCTATGGGTTGCAAAGTGGTATCTATTAGAAACTTGCTAGTGTTGTCATTGATTTCAACCCCCAGTAGATGGTTCATTTGATTTCCAAGTGCTTTTGAGAAAAAAAATAAAAAGATGTGTAGTATGACAGAGGTACCATCAATATTATGCTCTGTATTTCTTCCTAATTGAAGATATGCTTATGTGGTTTGGAAGTCTTGATTAGTGGTGTTCAGAGGTATTATATGCCAAGTTTTAGGTTCTAGATCATGCGGAAGTATAACATGTGTTTGACAGAGTATTTGACTGTGAAGAAGACTGTCTAGGAGAAATGATATTGCTCCACATTTCTCCGTATGGAGACTTCATGACCTATGGATCTGGGAATATGCTTATATAGTCTACATCAATCTTTTCTTGAAGTTTCTAGTGTTGGGATGCTCTGCAAGTTTAGTTCTTCCATTGGTGATCAATAATAGTGTGTCTTGATGTGTTTAATGAAGACATTCTTTGATTTAGGTGGTTGTGGCAATATGAAAAAGAATTTTGATGATGTTGAGTGTTCTAAGAAGGTGTGTGAGTGTTATGGAGTGTCTCTCTAGTCAACATAATGTTTTAGACTTGAATAAGCATGGATGTGATTTTTAGGTCAGGCTTGCCCGACTTGGCATGCTAACACTATTTATAGAGGTACCTCATGAATTATAGATGTGATAAGCAACTTGATGATACAAATTTGAGTCTTGCTTATCCTTTGATATGGTCCACTTCCACTTCTTTCCACTATGGAAGTGTTTAGTGCCGACCTATGTGATGTTGCATGTGTGTAACACACATGATTCATTAGGACCGACTTAATTAAGATAGGTCTTGGTTACAGATGGTATAAATATAAAATGAATTTAAATGGAGTAAAGTAGAGAAGATGATGCATATGTGAATCAAGGGCAGTGAATTGTGTGTGAGCTTAAAAGCTTATGACTCTGGAATGTAGTGAGTAGAAGGTGTCTACATTTTAGTGTGCCAGAAGTTGCTAGAGGTAGTGAGCCAAAGGTTGCAGATGGAAAAGAGTGTCAGTGGTGGATTTCTCCTATTTCTCTAAGATAGTGAATCTCTCTATAATAGACTTCTTCTTTCTTCTCTCTTCTGGGTAGTGAGCCCTTGGTAGTGAGCCTATTAATTTTCAGTGTTGTTATTCATATATATTGTGAGCTAATCATCACTGTGGTTTTTCCCTTATTGTGTTTTCCATGTAAATCTAGAGTTCTTATGTGTTTGGATGTGTTTGCAATGATACTTCATATGTTTACATTATGCTAATGCATTATAAGTGGTTGATGTTTTGAGGGTTTAAATTTTTATCATACAATTGATTCACCCCCCTCTTAGTTTTCCTATGCATTCTAATAGTATCAATAATAAATTTGCTATTGAAAGTTAAAATGTTCACTTGGTCCTCTAGTATTTCTTTTTCTTTTTCTCTTTCCTCTAGTCTGGTGTCCAAAATCTCCACAGATAGTTTAGAATTATGTATGTCTCCTTGTACAAAAGGTGGTCCCAAATCTACTATGCTAATATGAAAATCATCCACAGACACATCCTTCATTTCTTTCTCCACCATGGTTCAACAATTTCCACATATTAGTGTTTTGAAATAGGGCCCACCATTAGCCTTGAAATTCTCTTGGATTTCTCTCGAGTTGATTCTAGTTTTAGCAATCTTGCAACTACATAAAGCTCTATGTCAATAATTTGGGAGTATCTCCTCTTGTTTCCAACAAGTCAGTCTTCAACCAAGCAGGGGTGGATGGTACTGAATAATCACTTGAAGTAGCATGAGATACAATATCGATTTTAGGTGTATCATATGTACTCCTTGTTGCTATTGAGGAGAAGGAGGGGTCTCAAACATTCCATCTTGAGAACTAGGAGGAGGGATTGTATCTTGATTTGGAGGAACTGTTGTCTCCTCATCCTCTTCATCTTGCAACATTTTTTTTTGTTTTGACAGCTTGTTAACTTGAGGGTTTAAGCACTTTTTGGTTTTCCACTTCTTCTTAAGAGGTTGGTTACCCCTTTCACAATATCCTTTCAATTAGTAATTTTCTAAGCCTCATTAGGTCACCATCACCCCAATCTATGATCGGAGATTGTAAATCAGTATCCTGGGCCATGATAGGTGTACTTGGGTTAGAAGTACCTACATATACTTGTTCTTCTTCCATGACCTACTCCTTATGAGAAGGAGAACTTACACCATCAAAATTCACCTTAGATCTTAGCCACTATTGGCTTCTATTCAATACAAAATAAGATCTAGTTTTTGATGCAAGTATGTGCTTACCGGTGTTGTCATTGATGTCAATTGTTCTCTTGTTTTGATGCTTGCTTGTGTTGATATAATTGGCTTGTATTATCTTACATAAGTGTTCTTGTTATTGAGTTTCCAAGATCTTTTGAGAAAATTTTCTCGCCTAGTGGAAACAATGTGTTGCAGAGTATCTTGGTTTGTAGAAGAATAGTAAAGTGTTTTGCTCTACATATCTTGTAGATTGAATATATTTGTCTGTGGTTTGGAAGTTATGTTGAAGGATGTCTATAGTTGCTATGTTTCAAGTTTGAGCCTCAAGTGTGAAGATTTGAGCATGTTATGTTCACTAGAGTAAAAACTATTTTTCTGTGCATTTAGTGGTGACAGGGAGAATGTATTTTGCTCCGCATTTCTGTGCAATTAAGTCTTATAGTCAACGGTTTTCGAATTAAGTTTTTAATGAGGATATGTGCCTTCAATTCAAATGGTTCATGATTTGGTGGTCTGCAAGTGATCTTTCTTTTATGACAGTGGCCGATAGTAAAGATCAAGTGCTCTGGTTTGAAAAATCTTATGGATTAAGTGTTTAAAGGTTGTGCAGATGTTCTTTGTGATTGTAACATGCTTGTGGATGTCTCTAGATCATGTTCCTACCTTTTGATCAGTTTGCAAAGTATAATCCAAATCATCCATGAAGCATGTTCTTAAAGGTTTTAGTGTTAACACCAATTTTAGCCGACTTGGTTGTTCTCACTACTTGCAATTATATTTTGGAGGTTATCATAGTGTGTTGTAGAGTGGCAAATTTTGTTTCAGTCCCAGCTAAGGTGTGTTTTGGTCTGCATTCATTTTTTCTCTTTCATTAATTTGTTTAGGTCCAGACCTATTCTTATGTATATGTGTTTGCCAACCTTGGAGATTGTTCCAATGGTTGATGATTGTAATGCTGACCTTGATGATTATTCCAAGGTTGATAAATTATACAAATACTTGCAATTGAGACATTAAAATGTATCCAAGAGTGAAGATGCAAGGATAAGTGTGAAGTAAAAAGAAGAGCAGAGTAGAGGATGTTTATTCTGCTTTAATGGAACTAAACTTTGGTATACTGTAGATGCTACTATCTCAGTTCACCAAATCTGGCAACGAGCCACCCAATGACAGTGAGCCACCCCATTGGTAGTGAGTCTCTTCTTTTCCATTGAGCAATCTGGGCAATGAGCCCTAAGGTAGTGAGCCTCTAATTTTTGGTATTATTATTACATATTATAATATGAGATAACACTCACTATTGTTTTTCCCTTATTGGGTTTTCCACGTAAAAAATCTAGTGTCTCATGTGTTAAACGTGTAAATGTGTTATGTTTCTAATTTCATGCTTTCATGGTTAAATACAATAACAATGATTAAGTGGTTGATGTTTTAATGGTTTTGAAATATTGGTTACAACTTATTCACCCCCCTCCCAGTTGTCTTTCTCTTTTCAACAATTGGTATCAGAGTGAGGGTTCCTCGGTAAAGAGTTGAACAGAGCTCGAGGTAGATCCAGTATGGTGCACATGAAGGAGTCACCATAGTTCGATGGAACGGATTATGTTCTTTGGAAGGTATGGATGAAAAGTCATCTCATTTCTCTTGGTTATGGTGTTCAGAAAATGGCATTAACCAAATAAACTATTCCTCAAAATGGTCCAAAGATCTAGATGAAGTCAAACAGTATGAATTAAATGGAAAAGCTAGAGATGCTCTGTTAAATGCCCTATCTAACACTGAGCTAGTAAAAGTTATGGATTTGAAGACTACTTATGACATCTCGGACAAGTGAAAAATTTATATGAAGGAGATGATTCTGTAAAAAGTGCCAAATTACAAAACCCAACGGTGAGGTATGAAGCCCTGAAGATGAGTGAAGATGAGAATATAACAATCTACATGCAAAAAGTTAATGAAATTGTCAATAAAATCAAAGGTCTTGGATGAACTGTCAATGAGGATGAGGTTGTCATGAAGATTCTTAGATCATTACCTAAATCCTATGGTCACAAGGTGTCTGCAATTGAAGAACTTATGGTTGTGCAAAAAGTTTCAAAGGATTAGTTGCTTGGTAAGCTTACTGCTTTTCAAATGAGAGAGTTTGCTGATGCTCTACCAAAGACTGGGACTTCTTTCAAAGCTAGCACTTCAGAAAAGACTTCAAGAGCTTAGAAATATGCTATGGAATCTGATGATGACCTTGATGAGGTTGAAGCCAACTTTGTGGATAGAATGCAAAGAGGTTCTGGTAAGTTCAAAAGAAAAGTACCATTCAAATTCTTTTCTTGTGGTAAGATTGATCACTATGCATCCAGATGTCTATAGAGAATTGAAAGAGGTAAGAAGAAGTTTGAATGTAAACCTAGAATTGTCAAGAAATGCTATATTATCAGAGATCTTGATGATGATGGTGTAACAGATGATGAGTCTAATGATGCAAATACTAGTACAAATGAATGCTTGTTTATTTCTATTAAAGAAAAACCCATGTCTACTAATCCTGCTAGTTGTGTGAAGGAAGAAAAACTAGTGGAAGAGAGTGCTTTGTCTATTCAAGTTGAGAAGGATAAGGACAAATGGATTATTGACAGTGGATGTTCACATCACATGACCAGTGATAAAAGTAAGTTTGTAAGTTTGGAAAAGTATGATGGAGGACTGGATAGGTTTGGAGATAATGTAGCTGGTAAGATCTGTGGAAAAGGATCTATTTCTTTTGATGGCAAGAATAATACAAATGATGTTCTTTATGTTGAGGGCCTAAAGCATAATGTTTTAAGTGTTTATCTAGATGTGTGATAAAGGGTATGATAAGAGTTTCAAGGACAATGCATGGAAGATCATGGAAAGCTCTAGAACAGTGATTTCAACTTGTAAGAAGACTAGAGGCAAAATCTATCATTTGAGAGGAACTAATGATTATTGTTTGTTGGCTTAGATAGATGAGAGTTGGTTGTGGCATAGGAGGATGTGTCATATCAGTTTTAACAACTTGGTGAAGATAAGTTCAGTACAAGCTGTGAGAGATTTACCTAGGCTTGTGAAGCCTGCTAACATTATTTGCAAGGAATATCAAATGGGCAAATAGACAAGGGCAAATTTCAAGAGTAAGGAACAATTTTCTACCAGATTTGTTGCGCTAGTGTATACAGATTTGTTTGGTCCTACAAGAATAAGAAGTCTACAAGGAGACATGTATTTTATGTTGGTTATTGATGATTATTCAAGAATGATTTTGGTTACTTTCTTAGAGGATAAATCAGAAGCCCTAAACAAGTTCAAGTTTTTCAAGGTGATGGTTAAGAATGAATTAGATTTAAGGATCAAATGCCTAAGGTCTGATAGAGGAGGAGAGTTTACATCAAATGAATTCATTGCATTCTGTGAAGAACACGGGATAAAAATATAGTTGTCTACTCCTAGAACTCCACAGAAGAATGGAGTTGTTGAAAGGAAGAATAGGACAATTCAAGAGGTTGCTAGGACAATGATGAAGGAGGCAAACCTACTGGAAGTGTATTGGAGAGAAGCTATACATACTATTGTGTACATTCAAAATAGAGTTCAAGTCAAAGGTAATGGTACTAAAACTCCCTATGAATTGTGATATGGAAGAATTCCTACAATGAAAAACTTCAAAGTCTTTGGAAGCATAAGTTATATCAGAAGAAATGAGGAGTTAGGCAAGGTTGATGCTACATGTGATGAAGGAATTTTCCTTGGATACTCCACTAAGAGTGATGCTTAGCAATGCTACAATAAGAGATTGAGAAAGATCATTGTGAGTACAAATGTGAGAGTTGATGAAGACATAGAAAGAATATCAAATTTGGGAGGCTATGAATTAGATGAACCTGATACTACAAAGAATGAAGAAAAAGTTAAACAAATGGACAGTAAAGATGAAGAAGAAAAAGCTCCAGAAAAGACCCCCAGGTATGTAAGGATTAATCATTCTGAAGATCACATTATTGGTGATAAAAGCAAAGGGGTATTGACAAGGAAAATAGCTACAAAGGAATAGGTGAACTACTGTATACTTTAACAGATTAAACCTAAGAATGTAAATGAGGCCTACAAAGATGAAAGCTGGGTAAAAGCCATTAAAGAAGAGTTGATGTAGATAGAGAAAAATCAAACTTGGTAATTGGTCCCTAGACCTACTGATAAGAATGTGATTGGAACTAAGTGGGTGTTCAGAAATAAGATGAATGAAAATGGAGAAGTAGTGAGAAACAAACCAAGAATGGTGTGCAAAGGATATTCTCAGGTTGAAGGCAAAGATTTTGAAGATACTTTTTCTCCTATGGCAAGGATTGAAGCAATAAGAATGTTCTTGACATTTACAACACAAAGACTTCAAAGTGTACCAAATGGATGTGAAGTCTGCATTCTTGAATGGAGAACTGGAAGAAGAGGTTTACATTGAACAACTGGAAATATTTCAGTCATCAATCCAAGGTGACATGGTATACAGATTGAAGAACTCCTTGTATGGACTTAAGCAAGCTCATAGAGCTTGGTATGGAAGATTGGACAAGTATTTGTTATAGTTAGGGTTCAGTAAGGGTACTGCTGACAACAATCTTTATTTCAAAATCAATAATGATCAAATTATGATTGTTGTAGTCTTTGTTGATGATATTATCTTTGGAGGCAATAAAGGTATGTGTAAGAGATTTGCAGAGGAAATGCAAAAAGAATTTGAGATGTCTATGTTTCCATGTGAAATGAATTTCTTTTTAGGGCTACCGATTACTCAATCAGAAAAAGGAAATTTCATTTCTCAGTCCAAGTATGTGAAAGAATTGTTGAAGAAGTTTGGAATGGAGGATTCTAAGCCGGTATGTACTCCTATGGAAACTAACTACAAACTGAGCAAGAATGATGAATCACCCAAGACTGATCATAAAAAGTACAGGTCTATGATTGGAGGATTGCTTTATCTAACCCATACCAGACCTGACATAATGCATGTAGTCTATCTTGTGGCAAGATTTCAAGAAGATCCCAAAGAATCTCATGTGATGGTACTCAAGAGGATCTTGAGGTATTTGAAAGGCACTTCAGACTATGAACTGTGGTATCCCAAAGATACTAATTTCACTCTTAGTGCTTTTACAGATGTAGATTGGGCTGGAGATGCTGATGACAAAAAGAGTACAAGTGAAGGTGCTTTCCTCTTGGGTAATAGATTGGTCTCATGGCTAAGTAAGAAGCAAGAATTAGTTTCTTTGTCTACTGTAGAAGTAAAATATATTATTGCAGCATGTTGTACTCAAGTACTTTGGATGAAGCAAACATTGAAGGATATAAGAATTGTGTATGAAGAACCAATTTCAATCTTTTGTGACAATACAAGTGCTATAAACATTTGAAATAATCTAGCGACACACTCAAGGACAAATCATATATCTATAAGGTATCACTTTCTAAGAGAAGAAATAACAAAAAATGAAGTAAAGATGGAATATGTATCTACAAAGGAATAGATTGCATATATTTTCACGAAGCCTCTCCCAAAGGATACTTTTAGGTATTTCAGAGAAAAGTTAGGGGTTATTACCCCTCCTCTAAACTAAGATGTATGAGAAGTGCATCAGTCTAGTGGTGCCTAAAGTGTTATTCTTTTCTCTGGATTGATGTTTTGAAGGCCACCACTCACGAGGAGTGGATAGATGTTGCTGATATAAGTTCTTGATAAAGAGAAATAAGTATTGAAAAGCTGTTGATAGAGAAATTGTAGTTTGATCAGATTAGTTGCTTGCAAGTATGTGCAAAGAAAGAAGTGATGTCCATTGCCATTGATGTCAAAGGGGGAGAAAGAATTCATAAGTGTAAAAAGAAAGGGGGAGAAAATAATTAGTCCAAAGTCTTGTCTTGATTGTGCTTATAGTTTTTCACATCAATGTTTCCATCAATGACAAAGGGGGAGATTGTTGCAAGTATGTGCTTACCGATGTTGTCATTGATGTCAACATATTTGTGTTGTCATTGATGTCAACTATGCTCTTGTTTTGATGCTTGCTTATGTTCAGATAATTGGTTTGTATTGGCTTACATCACTTTTCTTGGTATTGAGTTTCCAAGTGGTTTTGAGAAAATTTGCTCTCCTAGTGGAAACAGTGTGTTGTAGAGTATCTTGGTTTGTAGAAGAACAACAAAGTGTTTTTCTTTGCATATCTTGTATATTGAATATATTTGTTTGTAGTTTGGAAGTTATGTTGAAGGATGTCTATAGTTGTTATGTTTCAAGTTTGAGCCTCCAGTGTGAAGATTTGAGCAAATTATGTTCACCAGAGTAAAAATTGTTTTTCTATGCATTTAGTGGTGACAGGGAGAATGTATTCTGATTCGTGTTTCTCCAAAATTAAGTCTTACAATCTATGGTTCTAGAATTAAGTTTGTGATGAGGATATGTTCCTTCATTTCAAATGGTTCATGATTTAGTGGTCCGCAAGTGATTTTTTTTATGACAGTGGCCAATAGTAAAGTACAAGTGCTCTGGTTTGAAGAATCTTATGGATAAAGTGTTTAGAGGTTGTTTGGATGTTCATGGTGATTGTAACGTTCTTGTGGATGTCTCTAGATCATGTTCCTACCTTTTGATTAGTCCACAAAGTATAATCTCGATTGTGCATGAAGCATGTTCTTAAAGGTTTTAGTGTTAACACCAGTTTTAGCTAATTTGGTTGTTCTCATTACTTGTGGTTATACTTTGGAGGTTGTGACATCATGTTGTAGCATGGAAGATTGTGTTTGAGTCTAAGCTAAGGTGTGGTTTGGTCCACATTTATTTTTTCTCTTTCATTAATCTATTTAGGTCCATACCTATTCTTATGTATATGTGTTTGCCAACCTTGGAGATTGTTCCAATGGTTGATGATTGTAATGCCGACCTTGATGATTATTCCAAGGTTGATAAATTGTATAAATACTTGTAATTGAGTTGTGAAAATGTATCCAAGTGCAAAGATGCGAAGATAAGTGTGGAGTAAAAAGTAGAGCAGAGGATGTTTATTGTGTTTCAATGGAACTGAACTTTGGCATAGTGTAGATGCTACTATCTCAGTTCACCAAATTTGGTAGTGAGCCACCCAATGATAGTGAGCCACCCCATTGGCAGTGAGCCTCTTCTTTTGTAGTGAGCAATCTGGGTAGTGAGCCCTAAGGTAGTGAACGTTTGATTTTTGGTATTGTTATTACATATTATATTGTGAGCTAACACCCACCATGGTTTTTCCATTATTGGGTTTCCCATGTAAAAAATCTAGTGTTTCATTTGTTAAATGTGTAAATGTATTAAGTTTCTAATTTCATGCTTTCATGGTTAAATAAAATAATAGTGATTAAATGGTTGATGTTTTAATGGTTTTGAAATATTAATTACAACTGATTCACCCCCCCTCTCAGTTGTCTTACTCTTTTCAATAGTTTTAACATCTGTAATTTTATCTACAATCTAGTCAATATTAGGAATGGGTTTGGCATTCTCAATAGAAAAAGAAGGCTCAATCAAATTAGTTTAGTCATCCACTAGGTTAGGAAGATCGTAACCAAGCTTGTAGATTCTCATTTGGTCTAAGGTTAATCTTGACCAATCTCTTCTTGTCACTTCAAATTCATCTATACAATCAACCAAAAAATCCTCCAAATGAGGTATCTGTTCTATCAACATAGGAAAATAGAGATTTTTCTTCACAAAATCTTTGCTATCAAAGAAACTCATAGATTTGAATGATGACAAGTGCAGCTTGGCAAGGAGTCTATAAACATTTTTAGCATTTTCAGGCTTGGTACATGTGTAATGAGTTAGCTTCAAAGGAAAGAGAAATCCTTTCTTCTTGGAGTGATAATATATTTTTCTAGCAAGATATGCCTTTCTGTGTACTTCTAAAAATATAAGATAATCAGAGGTATACCAAGGCAATATTAGAGGAGGTAATTCAAAGACACCTATTCTAATATATGTAAATTTATCAAATTGAATGAATTAGCTTCCAAACCGCATCACCCAATTGGCTTCTTTAGTGGAGATTCTAACTTTGTGGTTTTTACAAAAAAAAATTCAGCATTAACATAAGAAAAGCATCATTGACCCACCTATAAACTTTGTTTCCATGATCCTCTTGTAACTAAGGGAAATAATCATAGACTTGTGTATCTGGGGTCATCAGATCAGCAATGTCTAACCCTGACCAAACCTATTGGGTTGTGGCTAATAAATAAATCAAATAGGAGCATATGTTGAACTTATTGCCTCTAAACTAAAAAATGACCAGTTGGTCATGCGAATTCTCATTAATTCTTTGGGAATAGTCTATATACTTGTTCCTAGTACAAATGACAAGAATAAATTGACACATCAACTAATCAAATTCATTAGAATCTTCACTTCCCACCACCATGTTCAACAATGTGATAATATCTAAAATGCCATCTTTAAATAGAGCCCTGATCAAGTTCTTGGGTAACTGTGACCTACCCTTTTTCTCTTTCTTGAGCCAAGAAATGGAAATGACATCTTTACACATTTTCTTGCCATCTAGAAAGAAATTCTAGCCTATTTCTTGTGAAACTTTGACATATTTCTCATGCATTGGTAAACCCAATCTAACATTAATGGCATTGACATTTATTTGTAAGATTGTTTTAACACTAACTATTCTAATCTCTTGAGATTCAAAATGATAATTATATACAGGCCATGATCAAGTTAGTGCATCAAACAATTGGGGAAAACCACCCCCATGTGCCAACCAACTGTCTAAAGTCTTCTAGGTGATTGGTGTTCTTGGATTGACATTCATTCTCTCACATAATTCTTTAAAGTCAGTGTGACCTAAGTTAGTAACCTTCACCTCAAAAACTCATTCTCAATTATAAAGTAAATATCCAACCCTTGATATTTGTATTTCATCTTGACAAACCCAAGTAACCAATGTGTAAGGTCATTGACAAGAATGAAGACCAGGGTTTTTAGGTTGGATGAGAGGAAGCTATTGTTAATGGTTGAAAGAACAGAGATTCACAAGTCATGAAAGGTAAAGGAAAAGACAATGTACACCCCCTACTGCTAGCTAACAATAAATTTCAACTAGAAAGATGAAAAGGTGTTGCACTTATCTTGGATTTGATGCTTACAGGAAGGATGTAGCTAAACTGACTGTAGTAGGGCTCCCAGTCACATTCTCAACAATAAATGTAAAATATGCATTTAGAAAGATTACTTTATAAGGTGAACAAACTGGGGGTAGGGTTACACATTAAATGTTCCATCATATTAAATGTTACCAAACCACTTCATCAGGACATTTAACTTTACACGACCACTTCCTTTTTACTTTATCAACAAATTTGTCCATTATAGAACTTAAACGTTGCCAAACTTTCCACTTTGTGAACTGAGTCTCAAGCTTCTTTGATTATACATATACCAATGAAAAGTTAATTTCACAAAATGGTTCTCCTTCTGATTGTGTATATTTGCCCCTTTATCAGCAATTTTATGATTTCACGAACCATGCACTTCTCCAATAAACTTTGCAAGAGCTCAAAGTTTATAATAATGGTCACAAAAATATCCTTTCCATGAACCTTCATGAAAAGCCATGATCAAACAATATTTCTACTTTCTTGGAAAAAAAGACTCAATGCAAACCAAATACAAGCTATTGTGTTATCAAGATATTAGGTTATTCGCAAAACTTGAAGCTCAAAAACTAATGACCAAATAGAGACTCATGGGTTAGGTTGGTGAAAGGAAAAGAAGGCCGATAAAAGAAAACTTGATAAAGAGGTGACAAGACACTAACTAAGGAGAGATTGTCGGGAAAGATGAAGGTTTGCAAACTCAAATTTTTACCAATAGGGTTTGCAAACTCAAAAACTTTCTAACTAAGCTCACTAACTGAAAATTTCCTTGATAACAAAGTAAAGATATCCAAGTTCAAGAAAACACAAAAATGTCAATAACAAAGGTGAGTTAGAAAAATGAACCTCAAAACTTTAAGTTTGAGAAAAGAGAAATTTTTCGATAAAAGTAGGGAAATGACTTACACTTGTGGATACAAAACAAGGACAAGGAGGAAAGACTAAGATGGACCAAGTTTGAGTTGTATAGGGACAAATAACAAAATTGGGGAAACAACTAGCTGTAAGTGGGGACAAAGATTTAAGAGGATGCAGAGAACACAAAAACTCTAGTTGGCCAATGTATTATTCATTGGGCCATAGAGTGATACCCAAACACACCAAAATTAAAATAAAAATAAAACAAAACAAGAGAAAATACAAGAAACAAAGACTATGATACAAAATGGAGGGAATTACCAATTGTAGAGCTTTAAATCTTCCCCATTCTAGGCAAGAGGTAGTTCTGTGCCATCCAAATATGCCCAAAAAAAAGCATTATCTCCAATGACTTCTTTGATTTTGAAAGGTCATTTCCAAAGTGAGTCAAATTTCCCATGCACTCCTTTAGGCTCCTTACTTTTATCCCAAAGTAATACAAGGTATCCAACCACAAATATTCTTTGTTTTGATTTCCTATCAAAAATTATTTTCACCTTCTAATGCTCTATTATCCTATCCACCACCTCTTCTCTCTGCTCCTAGATTTCAGAGAGATGCATTATCTTTTTCTCCAAAGAATCTTTAAAATATTAATCTTCAATAGATTTCTGTAAATTCAAGTGTGGAATAGGTAAGGCACTACAAATTCCATATACAAGCTCAAAAGGGGACATGCCAGTTGCCCTCTTTGGGATAGTTCTTTCTACCCATAATGTGTCATAGAGCTTCTTATGCTAATTCTTTTGATTATCATCTATCAGTTAAAAAGTATTACTCCAAATTACATATTTAGCAGCCTTCAACTTTAAATTCCTCTTCTCTGTAGGTGAGAGATGGTATGGACACTCTCCATAGGATAGAAAGAAAGAAACATTAGATAACCATTCATCAATGACATCCATAAATAAGGTGAGAGGGATATTATCAACTTTTTCATGTGGATTCTCTGCTAACATCTTACAAATCCCTTTACCTCTAAGTAATTTTGTAAGTTTGATAGTGACATCATTCTCTTGGACCTTAGCTACCTAGGCTCCTCTCTTATTGCAACTTA
Organism: Cunninghamia lanceolata; assembly: GCA_027924645.1. NCBI lineage: Eukaryota > Viridiplantae > Streptophyta > Pinopsida > Cupressales > Cupressaceae > Cunninghamia > Cunninghamia lanceolata. Next base: position 10,093,795 of record BSBN01000130.1, on the reverse strand, counting down.
TTTCTTGTTGGGCTTGGATAGATTTAACTGTAGAGTCTGGGACAAAGATAGCATGAGAGTGGAGAATATAGAACCTGAATTGCTTGACCACCTTCACTATGACATAATCATGTTTCTCCACAAGGGAATAATTCAACTCGTGTTTCTTCAATGGAGTGCTCATGAATGCCATGGGAGATTCTATACCCTACTCACTTTTTTGGAGTAGGATAGCTGACAAGGTGTGATATAACACATAACAGTAGATGATGAAATATTTATCAAAGTATGGATGTATTAGGGTTGGCACATTAGCTATAGCTTCTTTAATTGCTTTGAATTCTTCTTTACCTTCATTGTTGCACATAAAGATAAGATTATCTTTCATCATTTCCATAATGTGCCTGGTTAACTCTACAAAATGAAGGACAAACCTCCTCAAGAAGTTCACCTGACCAATGAAAGATCTAGTGTTGTGTTTTCTAGTAGGAAGAATCAATTTCTAGATAGCTCTAACCCTTTTTAGATCTATCTCAATTCCTTCTTTCGAAACAATATGTCCCAGGAGTTTCCTATCACTGATAGCAAAAATGGACTTTCTAGGGTTGAGTGATATATAATGATCCCTACATCTTTGCAAAACAACCTCTAGGTAATCAATATGATCAGCTCTCCTTTTAGAGAAAACCATCAAATCATCAAGATAGATAACAATGATTTTATCCTATATGTCCACAATGGATAAATCCATAGCCCTTTGGAATGTTGCACTTACATTTATGAGACTGAAAGGCATCCTCTTGTATGCAAAAGTTCCTCTAGGAGTACTGAAGGTAGTTTTGTATTGATCTTTTGAGGCTACACTTATCTGATAGTATCTAGAAAATCTGTCTAACATAGACATCATCTCTAATCCTAAAATAATCTATAAAATATGATCCATCACTAGAAAGGGAAAATTATCTTTAAATGAGTCTTGATTTAAGTTCCTAAAGTCGACACAAATCCTTATCTCCCCATTCTTCTTTCTAACAAGAACAATATTAGCTACCCAAGTAGAGTGATGTATGGGATATATGATTTTTTATTTTAACATTTTATCAATCTCGTTAAAAATGGTATCAACAATTTTTTGTTTATAGGAGCCTTGCTTCTATGTAAAAGGTGCAGTACCTAGCTTGAGAGGAATGTTGTGTTGCAATTTTCCATCCATAAACTTTTTGACGTATGCATAGCACCAGGAAAAAATGTCTGTATTTAATTAATAAGGAAATCATGGGTTCCCTATCTTGAGTAGTGTAACACCTACCAATACACACTAGTTTGGGATCTTCAACCATCCTAATGTTGACATGATCATATTCAATAGAGGAATTAATAGCTACTTGAATCTTCTTCTTGACATACATGTCATGTTTGTCAAGAAGGTCAACTAAGGACACTGGGCCTTTGGGAAGTTTATTCCCTTTTAGCTCTATCACGTCTTCATTTACTTCATCAGACTAATTGGTGGTACCTCTAGTAACCTCACTGCTTTCAGAAAAACATCCTCCAAAGAACAAATTAACAAAGGCATATGCTTTCTCCAAAAAGGAAATAATCTTCTTATCATTGTCAAAAACCTGCCAGTGATTCACGTTGTTAGGTATGCTAGGTCTATAAAGAACTTCTACCTTGTAAAGATTATCCTTAAAATCATGGTGAGGGAGAAGTAGAGATGCTAAGACTACCAAAGAATCTGCTCTTGTGTTCTACTCCCTAGTAATCAATTCAATAGAGAAAGCATCAAAATAATCCAAGCTATCCAAAACTCTATTTCTATAATGTTTTAATCTCCCATTCTTCATAGAGAAGATGTTTCTTACTTGTTTCACAATAAGCTCTGTATCACCTAGAGATCTTAATTGCTTAATTCCTTTATCTTGTTCCATTTCCAACCCTAAGAGTAGTGCCTCATATTCAGCGGTGTTGTTGGTATTATAAAATTCCAGCTTAAAATAAAAAGGGAATTTGTAATCATCAGGGGAAATCAAAACCATGTCGGCTCCTAATCCAAATGATGAGTAACTACCATCAAATTCCAAATTCCATAACTCATTTGATAGGATCAATCCAATCACCTCAAGATCCTTGTCCTCTGAAGTCGAAGAGATCATATAAGTACCTGGGCCTATTCCACATATAGAATATCTGATCTAGGATCTCTAGACTTCAAGACCGTAAACTTGGCTTTAGGTTCTGGGTCTAGCTGAACTTTATTTCCATCTATAGGAATCGAGGTGTGTTACCAATCCATCTGAATCTCACCTCCAAGGTATCTATAGAAACTTCTACTTAATAGCATACCATAACTTGATGGGATGGTAGCTACCAAGATAGTCAATTTGATCCTCTTTTTAGGGTAAGCTGCTAGAGCTACTTGGGCACGCTTGATTTTCCCAATAATAAGAACTTGTTTTGAATCCACTAAGTAACATTTCCCATGAGAAAAGGTAAGGGATAGATCAAGGGCCTTATCCACTTGGGTGGGCATGACATTGTTAGAGGCTCTAGAGTCTATGACATAGTTAGCTTATAGCCAACAATAAAAATGGAGACATAGAAAAGGTTTAGTTTTGCAAAAGGATTATGTGTTTTAGACATTTTAGGGCATGATGTTTGATCTGTATGGATTTCTTTCCCCTTTTCTACATTCTTGAAAGATTGAGCATCTATATGGGAGAGGGGAGGGGAAGGTTCCTGTTTTACATACTTCACCAGGCTATCCAACTCAATAGGCTTCAACCTAAGGTATTATGCTTTTGAAATATGAATTTTTGTATTTTTACATGATTCAAGAATATCAAACATAGGTGAAATGGTTTCTTTAGAAGATGGAAGAGAGGGCACCTTAGGAGTGGTTGCCTTGGGAGTACCCAAATATTTTTTCTTTGATCCCCCTATAGTGTTCTTGGACAATATGAACTTCGGAGCAGGATTGGCATTGTCAAAATGGCTTTAATGTTTGTCATCCTTTTTGAAACTTTGCCAACCTTTCATAAAAATAGTATAGTTTGAATTTTCCAAATCACTTTACAAATCTTCACTTCCATCAGAACCAGATTCATATTCTAGAAAATTCATGCTAGCATTGCTAGGTTGCATTGTAGTGTCTTCCTCTATGATAGGTTCATCAACATGTTCACTCATGGACAAAATTTGCATAAACCTCATCATCTCTGGGTAAGAACTTGCATCATGGTTAGTAGTAAGATGAAAATTACACACAATATGATTTCCTTTACTGCTGGATGAAGGACCTTCTAGAAAAAGCCTTTGTGCTGGATTAGTCAACATTGGAGATTTATTGTTGTTATTCGGCACCCCATAATCTCTTCTAGCAATATCATGATAAAAGGGTTTCTATTGACCCCTAGGCATCTGCCTTTTGAAAGAAATTATATCATTGGCTAGATGTTGTACTACAAGATTAGAAGAAGCATTCACCTAACCTTTATTTGTCTTTATCTCCTTTCTCCATTTCTCAGCTAATAAGAGATCATCTTCAATGGAGATAGCTCTTTCCTGAGCTCCTTGTAAATCTATCATGGCTTCTCTTTTTAAACTATAACTGACATCAAGAGGTTGTGTGTTAATAAAGAAACAAATTAAAATGTCATCACTAGGTCTCATATTTTGGTTATCCTATTTACAATCTAGTTGAACTTGGCCACAAGGTCCCTCATAGGTTTATGCATTTCTTTCTTTAAAGAATTTAACTGAGCCAATAAGGTGTGTTCATTCTCAGTGGTTTTGAATCTATTTTTTAATTTAATTCTAGTGGTGGCCCAATTATTAATGGACCTAAGGGCCAGGTGATAAAACCGCTCTTCAGTAACATCAGAGAAAGACTCATCAAATAGTCTAGTAGAGATGTCTTCATCTTGGACACTCGGGATGGAGAAGGCATCAAAAAACATATTTATATGCTCATTTGGTGTGACATTACCATCTTCTATGGACTTAGGCCAGATCTTTCCTAAACCATGAGGTAAATCATATAATTTCACACCAAGAGCTAAGGAATGGGTGGTTGCTGTTGTGGTTGTTGGTGAGCCATATTTAGGTGCAAATTAATTACTATAGGCAAGGTAGTTCCATGTAGGATCAGATCTTGACACATAGAATATGAGGTAGGCCAAACAAGAGACGACGGTCTACTAAAGGACCTAAGTTTCTGATTTGATGGAAAGGTAGTAAAATTAGTAGATTCCAACAAATCAAAATCAGAGTAAAAAATCCATTTCTTTCTAGATCTCCTCTTGTGTAACTTTTGGAAGCCATCTTTAATAAGGAAAATCCATGTGGTGAATCAATAGATTCATCACCTCTAAGAAATCACTGATTGTTTAAGGATTGTTTTGCCGGTATTCTGAGAGTTATTCCACCTGTTGTTTGGGACCATGTCAATCTTAAATGGTCTATCCCACCTTGGTATGGTGATGATCTTTTAACAATGAGATTTTTGTGTGCCACACTAAATTCTCTAGCTTGCTTCCTAAGTTCTTGGCCAAGCTATTCTTCTATGTCCAAGATTTGAATGACTTGATGAAATTGTTTGTTTGTTCTCTTATTTGCCTAGGCCAAATTATGCAAGTCAGTAACAATATCTTCCTATTCGACATTGAGCCAATTGATATTAGGTTTGAGGACTAGTCCAAACCTTCTTTGGGGAACCATAGATATTATATTTCTTTGCTTTTAAGATAAAAGTCTTGAAAAAGAAAGAAAGATTGGTTTCTCATGGATACTGTGAACCAAGAACTTCAAATATTTATAATTTTAAAAATTTTATTTTTATTTTTCAAATCTTCTTTGTGATTCACACTATATATATACTCTTGAGTCTACTTCAACATTTGTAACAATAATGTTATAATATTGGGCTCGAGTAAAATATATCTATATGGCGGGAACACAACTAACTCTTAATGGCAAAGATCTTACTATTCATTATTCCCTAGTAGAGTCACCAAAAATCTTTTAGTGAATACATTTGTTACCACCTTCGTGATGTATGACTCGCCCATTTTGTAACAACAAATTCCACTAATAGTTGGAGAATTTTGTTAATTGTCCTCAATATTTTAGAGGGTACAGCTCCCTTCGTATGCTGAGGTTTTATAATTTTCTGGTAAGCTTTTATCCTAAAAGTGAGGAAAGGAAGGTTTTCCAGGACTATAAAGTTGTAACAAAACCATAATACACACTATACTACAGGCAAGAATTTAACTCATAATAACCAAACTCACCAAACATTCTTTCCAGATATATGAATAAAAGAAGACTAATAGATAAACCACAATAACTCAATCACCACTTCAACATCAAATTCTAACATACAAAAGAAGACACTCTAATGGCAATGCAATTTAAAAGGAAGCAAGTTATCAATATTTTGCATAGAGAAATGTAGATATCATATATTCAATACACCATACATCCAACATACAAATAATAAATGGTAATACATGTAGAGATAATAGACCCACTGTCAATATTCCCCTGTATTAATCAATAAAGAATAACAAAATACTCTATTCCCCCCAAAATGATATTATATTTGCTATATAAAATATTCTTCTTTCTTACTAAAACTAAAATTTTGTGTTAAATGATGTAGTCATGAAAATAGGTTTCACCAAAAGATCTGAACTCTCTTTTACTCATACATTATATAGTAAAAGAGTGGGAACCATCTTTTTGTTCAAGTACAAGACAACATTGAGCGGGGGGTGAATCAGTGTTGTATAATCTTTAAAATATTTTTGTATCTTTTAATTTACAAAACAGAGAATGAAAGAGACATCAATAATCTATCAAACACATATGCACAAATATGATGATGAATAGTGTGAACATGACCTTATGAACAAAACATTAGAATACACACACACATACAGACAAACAACATGAACAATAACACAAGTTTTTCATGAGTAGAAAACCCTCATAGGGATGAAAAACCACTCAAAAATGCCACACTGGATTAATCAAAATCATGCCTCATTGGATACACAAAAGTTCTAGGAGCACCAACTTGAATAACACACAAGAGCACCAAATCAAACACCAACTAGACCACCAACTCCAATATCAATAGGAGCACTCACTCCCTAAAACAACCTCACTGACAAAGGTTTGCAGGAGCAGCCACTCTCTGCATACAGAAAGATAATTACAAATACAAAGGGTTACTCTGTTTCTCTAAAGAACATAACCTTATATCTCCATGAAAAATATTATCAATCTTCAAACTAATCAATCACCCTGTATTTCATCACCAAAACTAATAAACTCAACATCTACATGAAGATCTGATCCTGCTCATCATTAATCACTGAGCAAACTGAATAGGAACATCATACAGTCTCTGAAACAAATTTCTCTTGCCTTCTGCAAAATCATTTCATTCATCTCTCAATTTTTAGATAAAATATGCATCCTTTAATCACCTGATTCACCTACAAAAACTAATCAAAAATTGTGTTCAATGCTGCATTATATATGTCCTCAATGATCCTGCAATATCATTAAAATGAAAATAACCTTTTATTTCTTACTTCTCTTCATATTCCTTCTCCTATTTCAAAAATAAAAACCCTTCATTTTCTTCTTCTCTTTGCATTTATCTTCACCTAAAAAAGTCTTCCATCATTTAAAAAATCTTAAATAATATTTTAATCCAACTGCCTTGTCAAGAAAATAAAAATCCTCTGCATAAATTCACTAATCACCACTCTATTTAGAAAAAAACAATAAATGCTTCTCCATTTATGCCTTCAATATCACAAGAGAGTTTAAAATTAGAAGACAAAATCTCCTTAAGATAAGGATTTAAATCACCAACATGCTGCCTTTAGAAAATGGCTACAAATAGCCTTGAAAAGCCAGATTTCATGCCGTTGCAAAGAGATGACATTCCAAGACACATCAAACTGCAAGCTTGGTGAATGAGGGACATGTTTGAATATTGACCTTCGATCTTTCATCTCATGCCCTTCGACTTTCAAACATGAGCCTTTGATGTGTTTTTCCTGCCTAATAAACATATAGGTAACCGAAGTCTTTGGTACCTCTAGACAGAGGGGGCAGGTTACCCCATAGTGGCGGCCCATTAAGGTTGTCACTAAAGTGACAAACCACCTACAATAGAAGGTCAACACTTCTTTAAAACAAAAAGTGCATTCCATTGGTCACGGGAAGAGAAGAGTTAAAACTACGTTTAAAAGTGTTGGTTAACTGTTTTGCCACTGTAAAAACACACTCTGATTCACCCAATAGGCAGCAACAAAAAGACACCAATAGATGGAGTAATCATTGTAAATGCAATGATTATCCTCTACGTTTGAGAGGGGCAACTCCCTCGTATGATGGGCTTTTTTAATATTTTAGGCACTTTTAACCAGAAACTACAAAAAGGTAGAAAAAAGAAAGAAAAAAAAAGATGAAAGGAAAAGAGAAGAAATCTACCTGTGAACATAGGCACACAGCACAAATTCCCACAATGGAGAAGTAAAACACTAACAACAATAAGGCACAAAGTCCCTCTGAAACACCTGCATCTCAAGATCTTAGCAAAGAGATTATAAACATGAAGAACTTAACTAAACATAAGAACAATCAAAGTCTGAGAAAGAATGAAGACATAGGAACATCAAACTTTCTTATTCCAAAATGAACTAAAAAACAAAGTCTCCAGCTATCCCTCTCACAAAGCTCCCAACTCTATAGGAAAATGAAATAGCAAAACACCTTCTAGACTAATCGAGTCTCACTCATGCACCAAAGTGCAAAGGGGGTCAGAAATCTGGTCAACTAAACAAATATAGAAAAAAAAAACTATACATCTAGTCACTACCCTCCCCATAGCTCTCATAGGAGCTCCTGGTTAAATAGCAAAAAGATCCCCTCTAGATTACAAACAGAGTAATATATATCTCTACCCCCAGAAACCCAAAAGTCCATCAGTTCACATCAAGAAGTATTAGGGAATGACAAAAGGAAAATTGAAAAGTCACAGATGACTTTTCCCATCCTTCTCTAGCTGTGTATCTTTATTTCGGTGTGCCTTTTATTCTTCTTATTCTTCCAATTGCCTCATTGCCTATGCTTTCTATATCACAACTCTTTTCTTTCACTCCTTCAATATGAGAATTTGTAAAAGAAATATGCTTCCCAAACATGTATTCAAGTACTGGGGTCTATAGGAAGGCTACACGAAGCCATTTGACTAGGGATACCAACAAAGGTTGTTACTCGAGAGCCATGCCAAAGCAACATTCAGTTCTAAATATTTTCATATTAGACATCTATATCATTTCCTCCTCCTCTGTAAACTGCAAATACATCATCATCGCACTTCCTGGCACTTCTGGATCTTTTTCTTTGAAACAAGACATAATGCCAGTGCATTCTGATTAACATTTTCAATGGGAGAGACAGATAACAAACTATCTTGATGGTAGAGAATATCATAGGAAAGAACACTTCCTAAAGAAAGGCCAGAGATAGAAGCCTTTTCATCATAACCAAGACTCCTCTTCAGAAGACTTCCAAGCAATTTCAGACTCCTCCTCTACTGGAAAGGAATGAAAATAACCCTCTAAGTGTTGTGTCGAAAGCTTGTGAACAATAGTTATCCATTTCGTGCATATCCCTCACTATCATGGCATTTGGAGGATTTTTGTTAACAATCACCATCTATCCTTGGGTTGCAGCATTTTTATCTTGCTTCTTTTTGGCATTCCACGCATTTGTTTAAACTGCCCTACCATTTGAGTGAAAAAGAAGGAACTGGGCACATACTAACTTTCAATCTCCAATCCAAGGGTACTTTATCTCCATCTATTTGAACTTCATGGCCAAAACTGCTAGAAGAATTTTAAGAATATTCAACTTCTGTCCACGGATTGGAGTTGATTAATGGATCTTTGTTATTTAGCCATCTGACTTCCCAATCTTGTCTTGCACATTCCACAAGTCTACAACCTCTTGGAGTTTTGATACATTCATTCATTGAAGCATTTTGTCAAACAATACACTTTCTCTATACCCAATGTAATCCTTTACATTTCCCTCTAAAGCATCTGGTCAAACGGTAGGAGTATTTACATCAAACATCCCTTCATATACTAGAAAACCATGACTTGCAAGAGCCCCTTGTGCATTTCGGGAATGGAGACTCCTCTGCAATTGCATTTTTTGGAAATCAGAAAACCTTGCACTTTTGCATTCAAGTATTGGCGAAGACCATTTGGCTGTGACTTTATTGTGTAGTGTATTTTGCATTTTGGCTCATTTTCCTTCTAAAGCCCCCATAATAACGAGCTATAGATGCCAAATGATAATATTCTTAAAATAGTTTATATGCTCTATCTTCATTTCCACATTCTGCATGCATGTCAACTCCATCATAAATCTCACAAACAATCATGTCACTCCCAATGCTTCTACCTTTAATTCTCTAACTACAGCTTTTTAATGCTTTGTGCATCACAATTAATCTCTACAATACCACAGCCCTTGACTACAAAATCTCATCAAAACAAAGCGCTAACATTGTGACCTTTGCTTCTATCTCAACGCAGACTGGATGCATGGTGGCAGATGATTTCTTTTTAGATGCAACATGGTGTTACAACTGTCAGTTACATGGATGAAGGTTTCTAAAACCTTTAATCTCTTACCCTTAGTCGCGGCTTCATTCATACTTAAAGTTTCTAAAGCTTTGTCATGCACATCCAGCAATTATTACACTCCATTCTCTTTGACAACCCACGTGTCTTAACAACTCTTCCACATTTTACGTGCATGCTGAAGATGATGGGATTCAGATTTACGGTTGTCGATTGCATTTAGCTCGAAAATTTCTAAAGCCTTCTCAACATCGTGCATTTTGTGCCTATCCCGCGACCATTTGCATTCCAACTATAATATCAAACTGAAAATATGCATTTTGACTCTAAATTGGTACGACTTAAGATGGAGGATCGTGGTGAAGGTGGCGGACGTAGGATGACTGCTAGCTACATTGGCTTTTAAAAATGTGGAAACTTTGAAGCCCTCCATTTTGTGCATATCTTGCGATCATTACACTCAAACAAGAAACTTCAAAATGAAGAACAGGCCACGGATTCTTCCATGCTTTCACATTTGCATACTTGCTACCGGCCACAAGTTTTTGTACTTAGTTCACTAATATGCCAGAGTTCCCCATACCCTGATAGTATATCAGCAAAAACTCCATATGGTGCAATGGATTTCAACTCATGACTCCCGGTCTGTTCGAAGATGTTTTTCATAGTTGTTTTACTAGAGCCAATAACAGTATTCACTTTTTCTTGCTGGATTTTTAAATAATGGATAGCAGGAGGGTACATAGAGAGCCTTCTTGGAGGAGCAAGAGAACATTTGACATTCCTGTTAACGTTATGCTCTTGTGTAGACCCATACTGTACTTGAAGGCTCTTAGCTGGCGCAACAGGATATTTTGAAGGCCTGGTATTGTAGATTCTACATTGTTCTCAGAAACATACAGTTATTTCTGTAATTAATGAACAATGACAATCTTCTGGAGTGACCGACAGTGGCACAATGACTTTTCAATTGAACACATTGGATATAATATAACTTGCCCTTTATCACAATGCTACCACGACCATCTGAAAATGGATTTTGTTCAGTAGTCCTTGACCTATGAAGCATCATCAAGATCTGAGTGAATCTCATATGTCTTTCTAAGAACATCTGCAAATGTAGAACCTTCTAATAATGTCTTCCTTTACTAAATCACAATGTAGTAAAACACATCATCTCCAAACTTTAAGCATGGTGTAACAGTCTTGAACAAGTTGCATAAGAAATGATAACAAATTGCAAGAAACTTCAAAAATCTCTCTTGATGTTTGTGTAGCTATAAAGGCCTAACTTTATCATAATGCCAAGTTTTATCATTACAACCCGAAGAGCAACAACTGCATCATATAGGTCAACTTCTCTACCACGGAGCTTGACAGCATACATCAAACTTTGGTTTATCTAACATCTTCGTATGAAGTGATTTTAGCAAAAATAACATTTGTCAAAGTATCATATTCGGCCAGGGAGGATAAATGATACATGTAGTGTTTGGATTTGACAAGCTACATGACACATATCAATTCGATGATGGCACTAAGTTAAAAAAAAATTATGCTAAAAAATTGGACAACAATAGGCTCTAATTGTGGACTGCTTCTTGTGATGGGAAGCAGAGAACTCCAAAATCTCAGGTGAAGACCAGTGTTGATCCATGGGCAAAGAATAGGAGACTTGATCAAAACCAAAAATGAAATGAAACCAAACAACACTCAACAGGAAATGAAATGAAACTCCCTAAGACACCTATGTACCTGGACTAGGTACAACACACCACTATTTCCCCACAGACTATGTAAAGCCATTAATTGGCTAGGAAAAATATATGCCAGTGTGAAACAAAGGTGCATATTTGTGAGGTACCTACAAGCTCAGCGACTTGTTGAGGACCATAAATGTAAAACTAAAATTTAGGAAGGATAAGAGTTCACAGAAATGTATACCAAATTGCCATCTTTCATCTAAAATTTCCATTACTTCTGGTGAACTCATTTGCATTTCATCTATATCCTCAATTGGAAACAGATCTAAACAAACTCTTTCTAAAAGAAACTGGACAATTTCCTCTTCATTGTTAGAATCTGATTCTTTCTTTTCCAATGGCAACTCTAGATTTTGGAATTTGTCACCCAACTTATCTTTCTCCACAACCTACAAGGGAGGCACTACCACTTCTGCTCCATATAGAAAATCATCTTCTGGCATTTCCAAGCACCACTTTGGAATGTGAAAATTATGAGGTTGAGCACTCTCATTTACCAAACCAACATTATCTTCTTCATGCTTGTTCATACAATCATTCTTCATCCCATGTTTCACAACTTCAAAATCAAATTCAAAATGAGGTGATTCAAAAGTAAAATCATTGCTAATCTTTGTTTGCAGCTTTGCCTCTTCATAATTTGATGTGGGAACTTCAACATTCCAGCTGCAAATTATTCAAAAATATCTCCCATGTGTCATTCCAACTATCCTCCTCATTAAAAACTTGTCCATGGGCCTGCAATTAGAGTTGTTAGACCATCTTTATTTGGACATTTGGTAACAGAGTATTCTTCCTCAACACATGGTATAGGAGAAAGCACATCTTCACAAAGGAGATCACCATATGAAGCTTCTGAAAATTCTTGAGGCTGCAAATCTTCATCAACCTTTGGCTGCAATATTTCTCCTTTATCATCTTCTTCATGAAACTCAAAAGACATATACTCTAGTTGTGTATCAATTATAACTTTGTTATCAACACTAGAACTTGAGGAGAAGACATCAGAAATGAAGCCTTCTTTCTACAAATTGCATGATGAATTAGTGTCTGGAAGTGTGACTGGAATATCACATTCTTCAAGCATGAGATCAAGTTTGATAGATAGGACTTCTTCTCCTCTTGCACAAAGAAAATCATCACCGAGAGGAAAAGTAGATTGGGTATGCAATTTATCCATTGTCTCATTAGGCTCTTCTTTGTTTACTTTATCAAATGCTAAATCAATATCATCAAAGACAAAAACTTCTGTATCTGAACTATGATCTAAAAACTTTTTTTTGAACTAATGAGAACTTATTTCCATCATTTGGTCTTTTTCATCCATGTCAAAATTAAAGATTTCTAACTGAGGAGAAAATATAGAACCATTCATACCTTCTTTCATATCCTTGGGGACATCAGTGGCTGCATCTATTTCTACTTCAGTTATGTGCCCATCTTTGTCCAAAACTCCACATAAAAAGTCATCATTTGATTCTTCTATGCACTATTTTGGAATAAGAATGGCATTGGGTTCTTCTGATAATACCTTATCATTACCTTCTTCAACCAATGTTGAGAAAGATTCTGGTCCTTTTCTTTCATCCTGGCTCAAAACTCTTTCTTGTTGTTGATTGTGATCCCATGACACTAACAAATCTTTGAGTTCAACCAATGCTTGCATAGGATCTTGTTCACCAAGAATAGAAAAGTTGTAAGAAACTTGATCCTCACTCTCAGGTTCTTTTTTGAGAGCTGCTTGCAACTGATGAATTTTTCATTTATAGTTTTTTAGAGAATAAAACCTGGCATGCAAACTTCTGAGCAATCATGTAGATTTCTAATCTCTAGATGGATGTATCTTTTTCTTTTCATCTTCAAAGATGTTGGCCTGAAGACTGCTCCATAATGAAAGAAGCATTTCATCATCTTCAACTAATATCTCTTCAATTGTTGGCATCAGTCTTCTTCTAGCCTTGGGCTGACTTCTTTGGCTTGCCTTGCATTGAACCATTTTCTGAGTTTTATAAACAAAATAGAGTCACCAACCTCCTTCCAGTGGAGGTACCATTAAATTTCAAAGGAAAGAAGACACTGGCACTTCAATTCTTTTTCGCCAGCAGAGATGGCAAAAACTATTGGTTAATAGTTTTGTCACTGCAAAAACACACTCTAATTCGCCCAATAGGCAACAACAAAAAGAACACCAACAAATGGAGTAATCATTGCGGATGCAACAATTATCCTCTGTATTTGAGAGGGGCAGCTCCCTTGTATGATGGGGGGTTTTTATATTTTAGGTACTTTTAACCAGAAAGTATGAAAAGGTAGCAAAAAAGAAAGAAAAAAAGATGAAAGGAAAAGAGAAGAAATATACCTGTGAACATAGACACACAACACAGATTACCACTATAGAGAAGTAAAACACTAACAACAACAAGGTACAAAGTCCTTCCGAAACACCTGCATCTCAAGAGCTTAGCAAAGATATTATAAGTATGAAGAACTTGACTGAACATAAGAACAATCAAAGTTTGAGAAAGAATGAAAACACAAGAACATCAAACTTTCTTATTCCAAAATGAATTAAAATACAAAGTCTCCAGCTATCCCTCTCACAAAGCTCCCAAATCTATAGGAAAATAAAATAGCAAAACACCTTCTAGACTGATCGAGTCTCAGTCATGCACCAAAGTGCAAGGGGGATCATAAATCTAGTTAGCCAAATAGATACATAAAACAAAACTATACATCTAGTCACTGCCCTCCCCACAACTCTCATAGGAGCTCTTGGTTGAACAACAAAAAGATCCCTTCTAGATTACAAACATAGTAATATATATCTCTACCCCCGGACACCCAAAAGTCCATCAGTTCACATCAAGAAATATTATGGAATGACAAAGGGAAAATTGAAAAGTCATGGATGACTTTTCCCATCCTTCTCCAACTATTTATCTTTATTTCAGTGTGCCTTTTATTCTTCTTATTCTTCCAACTACCTCATTGCCTACACTTTCTATTTCACAACTCTTTTCTTTCACTCCTTCAAGATGAGAATTTGTAAAAGAAATATGCCTCCCAAACATGTATTCAGTTACTAGGTTCTATAGCAAGGCTAGATGAAGCCATTTGACTAGGGATACCAACAAAGGTTGTTACTTGAGAGCCATGCCAAAGGAACATTCAGTTCTAAATATTTTCATATTGGACATCTACATCGTTTCCTCCTCCTCTATCAACTGTAAATATATCCTCCATTGTGCTTCTTGGCACTTCTAGATATTTTTCTTTGAAACAAGACACCATGCAGGTGCATACTAATTAACATTTTCAATGGAAGAGACAAATAACAAACTATCTTGATGGCAGAGAATATCACAGGAAAGAACACTTCCTAAAGAAAGGATGGAGATGGAAGTCTTTTCATCATAACTGAGACTCCTCTTCAAAAGACTTTGAAGCAATTTCACACTCCTCCTCTACTAGCAAGGAATGAAAATAACCCTCTGAGTGTTGTGCCAAAAGCTTGTGAACAATAGTTATCCATTTCCTGCATATCCCTCACTATCATGGCATTTGGAGGATCTTTGTTAACAATCACCATCTATCCTTGGGCTGTGGCATTTTTATCTTGCTTCTTTTTGGCATTTCATGCATTTGTTTAAACTGTCCTATCATTTGAGTGAAAAAGTAGAAACTGGGCACATACTAACTTTTAAGCTCTGATCCAAGGGTACTTTATCTCCATGTAATTGAACTTCATGGCCAAAACTACTAGAAGAATTTTAAGAATCTTCAACTTCTTCACATTTCATATGTTCTTCATATCTCTGTAATATTTCTTGTCCACACTACTCCCTATCCCTTTCTTCGTGGAGGTCTTGTAGAAGTAACAAGTTTCATGCCAAAACTCTGGGCATGTGATTGAGAAGGTTTTCAACCTCCCTATTAACTTCTAGGTTTTCTTCAATTATCTCTTCTAGGATGTTTCTACAGTTAGCTTTGTTTCTCTAGTGTTGTGTTACCACTAAGCTCTATATATATATGAGGTATTGTATTAGATCTGAAACACGAGGCTGAGAAAGCTATGTTTATTTGACAAAAAATGTAGATACAACCCACAGATATATATTGTGGTGAATTTGGTTGAAAAACAATGGTTATGCCCAACTAACATAACCAACATAACAGATGTACTTACATATAAAACAATGTAATATATTATGCTAACATTCCCCCCCTTATTACATTGTTCTTACAAATGTACCCCCGAATCAATTCAAATTTGATCTTACCAAGAGACTTGGTGAAGATATCTACTATCTGAGAGTCTGTAGGGCAGTACTAGAGCTGGATGTGGTGGTTCAAAACATGGTCCTGAATGTAATGGCATTCAATCTCAATATGCTTGGTTCGCTCATGGAAAACTAGATTCTTCACAAGCTTGAACACACCCTAATTGTCGCAATAAAGAATGGGTGACTTCTCTTTAGGAATGTCCATGTCTTCTAGAATGTGACGTAACCAAATCACTTCACACATAGCTCATCGTGCAGTACGATATTTAGCTTCAATGGATGAAAGAGCAACAATAGTTTGCTTCTTACTAACCCATGAAATAGGCCCAAATCTATGATGAAAAACATAACCTGACGTTGATTTCCTGTCATCTACAGATCTTGCATAATCTGAGTATGTATATCCCTATAAGAAGAACTGGTTGTTCTACTTATATTCCAGACCATAATCAACTATGCCTCAGATATATCTCAACACATGTTTTTCTACAATCTAATGACACTTCTTCAGCTCCTACATGAATCTAGAGAGATAGCTAATATAAAAACATAAGTCTGGTCTGGTGTATGTCAAGTAGATGAGGCTCTAAACCAACTGCTTGTAGAGAGAATCATCTACTTGAGGTGAATCTCGGAAGCGGGATAGTTGTAAACCTTTCTCCATTGGACTAGAAATAGGCTTATAGTTAACCATTCTATACTTTTCTAGGAGAGTCGTGGCATATTTCATTTGGGAGATGAATAAGTGGTTCTTCTTCTGCCATATCTCCAATCCAAGATAATAATGAAGCAGCCCCAAATCTGTCATGTCGAAGGATTTCTTGAGATCATTCTTTACATTATCAATGAGATTGTCTGAGCTGCAAGTGAGAATAAGATCATCCACATACAAAACCAGAATGACAATATCTGTACCTACCTTGTAAATATACAAATTAGGATATGAGGGGCTACAGGTGAATCCATGTTGTAATAGGTGACCATCGATTTTAATGTACCATGCCCTAGGAGCTTTCTTAAGGCCATAAAGTGACTTGATGAGATGACATACCTTGTGTGGATGTTGTTCATCAACAAAACCTTCTAGCTTGGTCATGTACACTTCTTCTTTTAGATCACCATTTAAAAAAGCACTCTTGACATCCATCTACTGAAGCTTCCAGCCCTTCTGTGTTGCCAATGTACAAACCATTTTGATTGTTTTGATCTTCGTAGTGGGTACAAAGGTCTCCTCATAATCAATTCCCTCTTGTTGAGCATATCTCTTTGCTACAAGTTGTTCTTTGTATTTGTCAATATATCCATCTACCTTGTACTTTGTTTTGAAGATCCATTTGTAGCCAATGGGTTTCTTTCCTTCAAGCAGATCAACAAGTTCCCATGTATGATTTTACATCAGGGAATTATACTCTATATCCATAGCCTTCTTCCACTAAGGTTGTCTTATTACCTCTCGAACTGTATTAGGTTTAGTGCTGTCAACAACAATACTCATGAGTGCAAGATTTACTTCATTTCTTGTCTGGCTCCTAGTTTTAATTCCTGACGAAGTGTTTGGAAGAGTGTGTAGGTTTGAGTCCCTTATTGTACTTTGGACCCACTTCTGAGGTTGATTGTATGCTACTGCTAGTGTGTAATGTTTTCTAGATGGTCCAAATCAACAAACAACTCTTCTTGTAGCTCACTTTCTCTGCGAGAGTCTTCCACATGCTCATCATCTAATTGTGAGAGCAATCTATGAGAGGTAGGAGGCTTTTGCTCTTCTTTTTGTGTTAATTAATCAAATGATGATTCATCACATACCACATCTCGACTCTCATATATCTTCTTTGTTTCAGGATCTATGAGATGATATGCTTTTGATGGAGTTGTGTATCCCAACAATATACACTAGAGTGTCTTAGGATTAGTCTTCTTTCTCTTATTGACAGGGACATGCATGTATATTGTGCAACCAAATACCCTTAGATGACAAAATGAAGGCTTTTGTCCACTCCATACTTCTTCAGGTGTCTTGTTTTGTAAGATTTTTGTTGGTGCCCTGTTGATGAGGTATACAATTGTCTACAATGCTTTTGCCCAAAATCTTTCCTCAAACTTAGCTATGGAGAGCATGCATCGAGCCATTTACATGACAGTTCAATTGCAACGTTATGTAACTCCATTCTGTTGGGGTGTATAGGGAGAAGTCAAGTGCTTGTTGATGCCATGATGCTTCGGGTATGCCACAAACTCCTTGGAGGTGAAATCCCCCCCTCGATCTAAGTGGAGGACAAGAAGAGATAGGCATGTTTCTTTAATAACCCACTTGTGAAAGTCTTGAAAGTTGGCAAAGGCTTCATGCTTCTTCTTGAGAAAGTACACCAATGTTTTTCAAGAGAATTCATCCACCAACAATTGAAAGTACTTATGTCCTAAAAATGAGGTAGGCATGGGTCCACATAGATTGGTATGTACCACCTCAAGGTGATGTTTGGCATGGAAGCTACTAGCCTCGAACAGATCTCTGTGTTGTTTACTTGTAAGGCATCCAAGACATAGATGTAATGAATTTGAAATTTGAGGAAGTCCTCTTACCATTTGTTTGGAGCTGAGCTGATGCAAGGAGCTAACTGAAAGGTGCCGATAGCGATAGTACCAGAGTGCAGTTGATTCCATCATTAAAGCAGATAGAGCTACTGTAGGGGAGGAGACAACATCTAATGTGGTGCACATGCACCCCGAGACACTGAGGATCAGGAGGATCCCTACTCTATTTTGTCTAAGTTGTCTTTTCATGTCTGTAAGGCCTTAGCACCATATTGAATCATAGTTGGCCGACTAGCGGTATAACATTGAGTCTGTACATGTGTCATTAAAGATTGTAACCAATTTGAATGGATGTAACTGAATGGCAGAGGTGGTTGAAGGGTGATTCGCTTTCCAACTTATGTAACTGCTGATATGAGATTCCATATAGTAGGGTTGTGTTTGTTAAGGGACACAGACACAGAGGTAGAGAAGATTGATGTATGTATATTTTTTCTGAGAAGAAGCAATAAAAAGTTTTGTTTGGTTTAATTGTAGAGATGTAGATCAGAAGCATTCGACTAGTTGAGATTTCTTAAAAATCAATGGAATGACTTCCTTAGAGTTAGATTGTTTCCCATTCTATTGAGTTTTTGTTTCTGTATACTTGTTTAGTGTCTGCATAGTTACAGAGTTACAGAAGTTGTCATCGGTGTAATACAACCCCTCGGGGATGCCTTTGGAATTTATACCAACCAACGGTGTTGGACTGATAGGAGGTGCATCAATGAAGAATGGATTTAGTCTCACCGAAGATAACATATATCGGTATATCAAGAGAATAAACAAGGAGTTCACCGACGAAGGAAGTCACATCGAAGTGTCGGGGTAGTCAAGTGAAGTCAACTGTCTGATCAATTTTGATTAGTTGTGCACTTCCACTATGCGCTCCGCATCAAATTGGTATCAGAGCTAGCGAAAGGTCTAGGCAGTTGTGTATTTGATTTCTGTCACTAAGAAGGCAGATGAAGAGTTGAAGCAAAATGTTTGGTTGGTGACCATTTTGAAAACATAGATCATAGAAAGTATTTTGAAGGCTGACAGTACTTGCTAGACCATTGCAGATGCTTGTGCCATCTAGTTGCAAGAAGGAATAGAATTCCTATAGTGTGTGGGTAGACGATGATGAGGTCTGTCGTGACCATTCACCAATAGAGGTTTGGCTAGAAGAGGGTGTAGAGTTAGGCCACTGCGAGAGAGAGTGGTAATGCATCTCAAAGATCTACTGTTGGACAAGAGGAATGGTTTTTTCTGGTTCATCTTCTTATGATGCATCATCTTGTTGGGCCGCTACATTGCCTTTGTGCTTTCTACAATGATGATGGCGCTTGGATTGCTGAATATCACTGCAACCAGAAAATCCTTCTTTACTTGAATTGCCTTGTGTTAAGGCATTGTACCAGTAGTTGATAGTGTCATGATTGTTTTTGTTGCATATATGACACCATCGGTTTACTTATGGAGGCTTTGACTACTAATGTTCTTGTTGTTTCTATGGATGCTTTCTGCAAGACTTCTGACCTCTTGACTATCCTAAAATCAGGGCCTTGTCCTCAAGTTCACCTTAGACTGATTGGATGGCGTCTTCTTGCTACAACAGATTTGCCAATTCTTCAAATGATACCTCTTGCTTTGTGATGTTTAGCATGGTGACAAAGATTTTGAACTAAGATGGCAGAGCTCTTAGTATAATTTAGATAAGTAGTTTGTCCTCCACCTTTTCTCCAAGTACAACAAGCTCAGCTCGCAGTTCAAATACCCACCGTAATAATTCCTCAACTTTATCACCAGCTTGCATATAGAGAGTATGTAGCTTGGACTGTAGATGGAGGATCTTCATTTGATTCTTCACTTGGTAGATTGTGGAGAGAGAGTCCCATGCCACCTTTGATGTTTTTGCATCCCAAATGTGAGGTTGGACTTCACCAATGATGCTGAGTGTTATCAACAGCAATGCTTTGGCATCAGCCTTGTCAAACTTTTGCCTTTCATCTACATCATCCGGTTGGGTTATGTCACCAATGATGATTTCCCATAGCTCGTAAAAAATGAGAATTGTTCACATTTTTGTCTTCCATGCGACATAATTCAGCCCTTTCAAGAGCTGAGCATCATAGAGAAGCAATTTCGGTGCTAACATTGTTCACCATAAACAAAGAAAAACTAGTCCACACAACAATTTTATTATTATTTTTATTTGTAAATACATTCTCTAAGAAGAAATTGTAGCACAGAGATGAGCATGATAGGCCTATGCTATAAGACATGGATGCTTGTGAGTGCATTCTATGTCATCTTTGTCATCAACATCATAACCTTCATCAAGTTTCGCTCTAATCTTCCTTGCTTGACATTGTACATCAAATAGAATGTAATCTAACAATCCTTGCCTAAACAATTCATTGAATTATAGATTACTTGAGTTTTGTACGGTATCTAAAAGAGCAAAATAGAATTGATGTAGAGGAACCTAGGATAATTGAGGAAGTCACAGTTTGACAAGACTTTCTTTTGAACACTCAAGATCCTAACTCATGGATTAACATGAAAAAGTGGGAACAGTAGTTAGTTTCCTTGAAACCATCATGTAAAGGCTTGTTTGGCACTCCATAGGACCCATCCAGACCATTGGCTAAGTCTTGACAAGTTTGGGTTTAAGACTTCCTTCACAAACCTATTAGGATCCTTGTAGCCCTCCAAATGGGAACAATCAGCAATAACTTTTGATTGAGACTTTGACTTCACAAGACCAAACCAATTTTAGATACCCTTTTTGGAGACCTTTGATATATTCAAAACTAGGTATATGTTGTTTTGGAAAGAATCCCCTGAATAATGACTGGTCCTAGTAGACTAGAGCCCCAATTAGACTAAATTTACAAAGAGACCCCTACCTCTGTCATCTACAAAATCCAAAAAATGATTGGAACAATTAAGACTCATGCCAAGACCAAGAATTTTGTGGATTTTGGACACCTACAGTCGACTGTACCTTCAAAATGCATATATGGTTCCTTAAATGGTTTAATACATGAGGATATTAAGCCCTCCTCAACAAAATTCTACATCTACCAACTCCCTCTTCTCTGTAACCACCCCAATCAACTAAAATTTAAAAGAACACATCCATCCCACTAGTCTTGTCGCACTGAGAGATAGTGGGATGGTCAAAATTCCATTATTTTGGCAAAACCCTAGGTTAGGGTTTAACAAGATAGTTTCTAGAAAAACCTTTATACCTCCCTTCTACAATGATGACAACACACCAAACCAAATTCAAATGATAGATAATTCCATGCTCTATCCAATTAGGTCATAAGGAGATGAAGACAGTTTTGTACCTATGCAGAGTAAGGCCTAGAGCAGTGTTTGAACTCAGAAAATGAAGGTTTCCAGCGACTAGTCCAAGAAAAACTGATGTAATTCACTACCTAATCAATCTCAAGGCCTCAAACTAGATTCAAATGGAATTTAATTCATCATACTATGCATTCCAAGTGTTTGGAGGTCATGACATTTCCATACTTGAAGATGGTACGGGTTGTTTTAATAGAAAATGTAGAAAAATGCAGAGAACAACAGATAATTTGATTTTTATTGCTTGAAACTTCTTCAACACACTTGCCACCAATCCATGAGGGGTGTCTTAAAAAGTTTACATCTTCCTCCATCAGTTTGGGGTTGGTTGGCAATAGGAAACCACCCTCAAACTGTCCAAAACTATCAATTAACATTGTGTTTATGATATGTATTAGGGTAGATTATAGTGTAGACAAGACTACTACCTCAAACCCCTCTAGAATCATATGCTATACCATAATTAGCCTTCTTATAGAAAAGACAACATGTCTCTCCATTTTGAAACTGATGGAGGATCTACTAATTTGGACTTGACGACCTACACCAACTACTTGGCATCAAGGCCTTACAAAATGACTTCAATACAATTTCAAATGGTCATAAGACCTTATTACATTCTTCAAATGGTCTTCAAGACCTTATTGACATTAAAGGTAAAACTTGGAATAGGCATGTTGGCCCATTGGTGCCATGGGTGCTCCTGCACCATGCTCCTAGGGTGAGAAAAGAACTCAGGTCCCTTGAGGAAGTAGATCAGCAATTGTGGTCCCATGCTTCAAGATGTCTTCTTCACTCATCCAAGTGGCATCTTTAGTAGGTAGGCCACTCCATTTGACAAGGTACTCCTTGTAAGTCCTCCTTCTAGTCTTCTTCAAGACTTTGGTGTCTAAGATGCAGTCCAAGTTCAAGGGTTGATTGGGTGGGAGACCCTCAACCCATTCCTCATTTCTTTCTACTATGACATCTGCCTCTAAATATGCAGCATTACCACCTCTAAAAGGAAACAAATCTAAGACATTAAAGATAGGAGATATGGCCAAGCCTTGAAGAAGCTCAATCTCATAGGCATTGGGTCCAAACTTGTGCACAATCTAGCAAGGACCTGTCTTCTTCATGAGGAGTCAGATTGGTTGCCCCTTTGGAAGTCTTTCCCTCTTCAAATGTGCCATGACCAAATCCCCAACCTCGTATTGCACATCTCTCCTTCTCTCATTGGATTTCTCCTTGTACTTCTCATTATTCCTTTGAAGAGTTTCTCTTACATTATCATGGATATCCTTCATGGCTAATGCAAAGTCTTCACCTTGAGCACTCTTCCTCTCCAATCCATGTAGATCCCTCAACTCAAGAATGCCTCTTGGGTGAACACCATAGACAATCTCAAATGGACTCCTTCCTGTGCTTCTATTGGTGTAGTCATTGTAAGGAAATTTAGCTTGAGGGATGATCATATCCCATGCCTCTCCATGTTGCTTTTTAAGACATCTAAGAAGATTTCCAAAGGACCTATTCACTACCTCAGTTTGGCCATCAGTCTGAGGGTGATAGGCTGAAGTAAATGAAAATTGAGTGCCCAATTTCTTCCACAAAGTATGCCAAAAGTGGCCCACAAACTTTGGATCCCTGTCAGTCACAATGTTAAGAGGCAAACCATGGATTCTAACAATTTGTTTGAAGAATAAACTAGCAATGTATGAAGCATCATTAGTGCATTTACATGGCAAGAAATGAGCCATCTTACTGAACCTATCCACCACAACAAATATACTATCAAAACCTCTTTGAGTCCTAGGAAGACCCAAGACAAAATCCATGCTAATACTTTCCCATGGACTATGAGGAATAGAAAGTGGCTGATATAGACCAACATTAGATGATGTTCCCTTTGCTCTTTGACAAATACTACAACTCTCAACAAATTTTCTGATGTTTGATTGCATTTTAGGCCAAAAATAAAATCTTTTCACTTGATCCAATGTCTTATCTAGCCCAACGTGACCTCCTAGACCATTACAATGCTTTTCCCTTATGATGTTCTCCCTCACGGAACACCTAGGAACACATAATTGGCTGCCTTTGAACAACAACCCCTGCTGCAATAAAAAGTTAGAAAAATCAGAATGATATGCATCCAAAAATTGAGAGCAAAATTCATATACCTCCTTGAAATCTTCATAATCCTGGTACATATGTTTGAGAGCATCAATCCCCACACTTTGCAACTAAATTTTTTGCACCATACAGACCCTTGTACTCAATGCATCTGCCACTTTATTGGCCTGTGCCTTCTTGTGTTTGATTGAAAATGTGTAGGCTTGGAGTTGTTCAACCTATTTCATATGTTTATGACTGATTTTTTCCTGTGAATTCAGAAAACTAAGTGCATGGTTGTCATTATAAACAATAAACTCCTTAGGTAATAGATAGTGCCTCCATTTTTTCAAAGCTTACACCATTACATACAACTCCAAGTCATAAGTAGAGTACTTTCTCTTAGAATCATTTAGTTTTTCACTAAAGAAGGCAACTAGTCTGACCTCCTCACTCAAGACAGCGCATATTAGGTTACTAGCATCATATTCCACCACAAACAACTTATTAAAATCTGGTGAAACAAGAATGGGCTGTTGTGCTACCTTTTGTTTCAGAATTTCAAAAGAATCATTGGCTACCTTTGTCCAAGAAAACTTACATTTCTGCCCCACTTTAATGGTATCCAAAATAGGTGCACAAATATGACTAAAACCCCTTATAAACTTCCTATAGAATGTTGCCAAACAATGAAAACTTTTTACATCACCTGCTGTTTTAGGAGTTGGCCATGACAAAATAGCTTCTACCTTTGCTAGATCCATCTTCAAATTGCCTTGGGAGATGACAAAACCAAGGTGGGTGAGTTCTTCATTCATGAAGACACTCTTCTCCATGTTAATCATCAATTTCTCATCATGTAACTTCTTCAAAACCTGATCCAAGTGCTGCAAATGTTCTTCCTTGGTCCTGCTGAAAACAAGAATGTCATGAAGGTACACCACAACAAATTTGCTAATAAAATCTTGCAACACCTCATTCATAAGGTACATAAAACTACTTGGAGCATTGGATAGACCAAATGGCATCACCAACCACTCATAAAGACCCTCATTTGTTTTGAAGGCTATCTTCCATTCATCTCCTTGCTTTATTCTAATTTGATGATACCCACTCTTAAGATCAATCTTGGAAAAGTATCTAGCCCCTCCCAAATAGTCCATTAAATTCTCAATCCTTGGCATAGGGAACCTATATCTTATGGTGATCTTATTAATAGCCCTAGAATCCATACATAATCTGCATTTACCATCCTTTTTAGGGGCTAGGACTATTGGGATATCACATGGGCTAAGACTTTTCCTCACCAAACCCTTATCCAATAATTCTTGCACTTGCTTGGAAATCTCTTTATTTTGAGAAGGTGTCATCTTGTAGGCTGCTTTGTTTGGTGAAGTAGACCCTGGTATGAAGTCAATCTAATGGCTTATGTCCCTAATAGGTGGCAATTCATTAGGTATCTCCTCTACCATGATACCCTTATACTTCTCTAATAATTGCTGCACCTCCTTGGGAACCTCTTCCTCACTAGGACAATGCAAATTAGGACTATTTTTAGGCTTCAAAATCAGAGCATACCCTTGGGTTCCTTCCTCCTTAAGGGTGTTAAGAAACTCTTTACCACTCACAATCATGACACTTGACCCAACACTCTTCTCTACATTCTCATCTGGTAAAGGATCCATTCTATACTTCCTACCATTCTTGGTTATGATGAAGGAGTTAGATTTACCATCATGTTGGCATTGAACATCATATTTCTATGGACGTCCTAATAGCAAATGACAAGCATCCATGGGGATTATGTCACACAAAATATTATCCTTACGCTTCCCTATCTCAAACTCTACCCAAGTTTGTTCATCAACTAAGACTTGCTGCCCCTTATTCAACCATGACACCTTATAAGGACTAACATGAGGAAGTCTTTTCAATTTCAACTTGTCTACCATCTCAATGGAAACTAAATTTTTAGTTGAACCTGAATCAACAATTACCTTACAAATCTTACCATAGGCCTTGCATGTCATCCTGAATAATGTCTTCCTCTGAGGGGGTTCTTTTGTTTGAGGCACCCTCAACATAGTTCTCCTCATCATCAAACTTTCTCCTTCATGGACTGGGCCTGCACTTCCAATTGGAGAGTTAACACTTTGGTAACCTTCCTCTTGGATCAGTTGGTTCCTTCTCTCTCCACCATGAGAGCTTGAAGCTTGTTTCTCAGGGCATTTGAAGGTTGGATGTCCCACTTGGTTGCAATTGTAGGACCTCCTTGTGAAGACATTAGGACCTCTCCCTGGTCCACCAAATCTACCCCTTCCATTGGGTCTCCTTCCTCTAAAACCTCCTCTAGAACCTGATTCTCCACTTTGTTCTTCTAAACTAGATTCCCCTTGACTTCTTTGGGAAATCACTGCCCCTACCTCTGAAATTTCTACCTCCTCTTCCTCTATTTTGCTGCTCACCTTTCCTCTTCAACTTCTCTTCAGCCCTCAATGCCATTTGAAAGCATTTGTCTACTGTTTCAGGGGTTAGTATACTGATTTCATCTTGTATACTAAACTTCAAACCATTTAGATACCTTACCACTTTACCTTTTTCATCCTCCATATGTCCACAATGAAGAGATAACTTATGAAACTCCTTGGAGGAGGTGGCCACATCCAAATCTCTTTGTTTGAGATTTTACATCTTCTTGTAGATCTGTACCTCATAGTCTAATGGAAGGAATTGAGACTTGATCCTCTCCAACATTCTCCTCCATGAAGAGATCATACTCTTTCCACTCTTCACCCTCTCACCTTGGGTGTAATTCCACCATGTGAGGGTAGCACCTTTGAGTTTTGTTTTGGCAAACTTCACCCTCTTGTTCTCAGGTACTTCCTTGTATTCAAAGTAATTATTTAGGGCCTCAATCCACTCCATAACTTCATCACTATTCATCTTGCCACTAAACATTGGAATCTTCATCCGAGCCTCTAAAGAATCGTTTCCAATTGCCTTGATGGATTCAAGGAAATGTTTCTGATTTACATGTATCTCTGCCTCTTCTTGATTTTCTTCTTCTTCCTCCTCTTTTTCTTCCTCTCCATCAAAACCTTCATCTATCCTCTTCCCTATCATCAATGCCTTCAACTCAGCTTGGAGTGCTTCCTTGACTCCTCTCTTAATCTTTTCTTCCATCTCTTTGAACTTCTTAACCACCTCAGTGGTCATCCCTTTTGGAGGCATGTTACTAGCCTCTCCTTCACTCTCCTCTGCTGAGATATACCAGGTCTTACATAGAACCAACTGACAAAACCTTCTATGGCTCTAATACCACTATGATGTAGAGGAACCTAGGACAATTGAGGATGTGATAATTTGAAAAGACTTTCTTTTGAACACTCAAGATCCTAACTCATGGATTAACATGAAAAAGAGGTAAAAATAGTTAGTTTCCTTGAAACCATCATGTAAAGCCTTGTTTGGCACTCCATAGGACCCATCCAAACCATTGGCTAAGGCTTGACAAGTTTGGGTTTAGGACTTCCTTCACAAACCTATTAGGATCCTTATAGCCCTCCAAATGGGAACAATCAGCAATAACTTTTGATTGAGACCTTGACTCCACAAGAACAAACCAATTTTAGATACCCTTTTTGGAGACCTTTGACATATTCAAAACTAGGTATATGTTGTTTTGGAAAGAATGCCCCGAATAATGATTGTTCCTAGTAGCCTAGAGCCCCAATTAGCCCAAATTTACAAAGAGACCCCTACCTCTGTCATTCACAAAACCCAAACAATTATTGAAACACTTAAGACACATGCCAAGACCAAGGATTTTGTGGGTTTTGGACACCTACAGTCGACTATACCTTCAAAATGCATATTGGTTCCTTAAATGGCTTAATACATCAGGATATTAAGCCCTTCTCAACCAAATTCTACATCTGCCAACTCCCTCTTCTTTGCAAACACCCCAATCAACTGAAATTTGAAAGAACACATCCATCCCACTAGTCTTGTGGCACTGAGAGATAGTGGGATGGTTAGAATTCCATTATTTTGGCAAAACCCTAGGTTGGGGTTTAACAAGATAGTTTCTAGAAAAAACTGTATACCTTCCTTCTACAATGATGACAACACACCAAACCAAATTCAAATGATAGATAATTCCATGCTCTATTCAATCAGGTCATAACAAGATGAAGACAGTTCTGTACCTGTGCAGAGTATGGCCTGGAGTAGCATTTGAACTCAGAAAATGAAGCTTTCTAGCAACCAGTCCAAGAAAACTTGATGTAATTCACTCCCTAATCAATGTCAAGGCCTCAAAATAGATTCAAATGCAATTTAATTCATCATACTACCCATTCCAAGTGTTTCGAGGTCATGACATTTCCGTACCTGAAGATGGTATGGGTTGTTTTAACAAAAAAAGTAGAAAAATGCAGAGAACAACAGAGAATTTGATTTTTATTGCGAGGTCGGTTGGCAATAGGAAACCACCCTCAAACTATCCAAAATTGTTAATTAACATTGTGTTTACAATATGGTTAGATTATAGTGTAGACAAAACTACTACCTCAAACCCCTCTAGGATCATATGATATTCCATAATTGGCCTTCTTATAACAAAGACAACATGTCTCTCCATTTTGAAACTCATGGAGGATCTACTAATTTTGACTTGAATACCTACACCAACTACTTGGCATTAAGGCCTTACAAAATGACTTCAATACAATTTCAAATGGTCATAAGACCTTATTACATTCATCAAATTATCTTCAAGACCTTATTGACATTCAAAGTAAAACTTGGAATAGGACTCTTGGCCCATTGGTGCCATGGGTGCTCCTGCACCAAGAACCCTGAGCTCTCTGAAACTACACATTCACCTCGTGGTGGCTCATTTGCTTGGTTATTGGCCACACTATTGTCATTAGGTGCAATGGACATCTAGTTTTCTCTAATTGCGTGGTTTTGCAGACAAATCTTCCTCCTTGTTTCTTCACGTAGGATTCACCATTGGCATGTTAGCTCTCATGCCTCCTTTCAGCCTTCTAGTCTTCTTCACATGGCAAGATAGGCTGCAGACACCAAAAAAAATTTCTTCCTGAACACTTTTAGCACCTAAATCCTCCACGCTTAGTGGCAGACTTGAATCTTTAGTGGTCTGATACCATTTGAAACATGAGGCTGAGAAAGCTATGTTTACTTGATGAAAAATGTAGATACAACCCATAGATATATACTGTGGTGAAGTTGGTTGAAAACAATGGTTATGCCCAAGTAACATAACCAATGTAATAGATGTAGTTACGTACAAAAATAATGTAATATATTTTTCTAACAAGATCATCTTGCCGATCATTTTCTTCTCACTCGTTGTCCTCACTGCCACTTTCTATATGTTGCTCTTGTATTTCTTCTTCTATTATTTCTACTTCTCTTATGGGTTGTGGTTCTTTGCTAGATTGAATAGGCTGACCCATTATGATTCCATCGTCATTGTCTCCCCCACTCATCACCGACTATTCAATCTAGCTAATGATTCAACTTGTCATTGACTAGTCACCAACTATTGGATTTGTCACCGATGACTCAATTTGTCATCAACTCCTTGTCACCTTCCAACCTAACTCTAAATTAGCAATGGCACCAAATGTTTACTCACTAAGTGGTTTCTCAACCAAACATGGAGTAAACAGAAATATAAAGTAACAACTGTAAAGCATAATGTTCATACTAGAATTGCACAGAATAAAGGATTATTTCCATTCATTGAATATATCAGTATTACATCACAATATCACAATGTTGGGTCCCTAACTACAAAGTATTGAACCAATATATATCTGGTTAAAGTTGGTTGAGATACCAACCGTTAGCAATAATTGCACAACTACCCAACTGTCAGGGTTAATTCCTGATAACACTTATAATAAGCTAGTTGTGCACAAGTATTATTTAATTCAGTATTATTTACTTGGCCAAATAAGACTACAGTTGACTACAACTCTAACTAACTATGGCCGACTACATACAGTGTACATATTTTGCATAAAATCTCCCTTTTGATGATTAAATTATCCCCTTTCTTTGTGAACTTACCCAATACATTTTATAAAATGTACAATAGGACTACAAGCTAAAGAAGTTGAAAAATAACATATCCATGCCACATAATATTAGACCTTAAAGGTATTTGTTTCATCTAATGTAATGTCAATTTTTTTAATAAATTATGAATTTATCTAAGGACTTTTTATAATTTAGTTCCTATGGAAACTTAGATGCCCTCTCAAGTTTGAAAAATCAGAGGGTCTTGGTTAATTGATGTGATTCATATGTATTAACATTACAAATACCTTAATTGAAAATAGAGGGATGTATATTCTTTGATTACATCTAATGTTATGACCTAAATAAAAAACTATTCCAAGTAAATGCTTTCATAATTTAATCAAATTAATAAAGGATGCATTTGTTTATTCATTGGTATATCACTGCATGTTGGATTGATAATAGAGGAGGGAGAACTTGATTACTAACATAATAGTGTATAAGAACATTAAGTATGATTGGGAGTGTGGATATTTTAAGGTTTTTTTAATATTTTACTATGAATCAACTGTTAGTGTAGATATCTATTATTACTTAAGTAATTATGCATGTACCTAAATACACATGCCATATGTCATCTTAGGTGGCTTTATGAGCTGACTTGGAGAGTTTGTCAAAACTCTTCCAAGGTATGTGTTCATTTGGAGGAACAAAGCAACCACCTTGAGTTGAGCACTCTTAGAGTGACTCAAACTTCGTACTCTATATGTACAAGCTTATTTGACTATCAATCCACTTCAAATTGGTAATCAATGTTGGCTTATTGATTCTTGGTTTCTAATATCAATACATCAATTGCCAATGATAGAAAAATTGGGTCCATCTTTGTGTATTTAAAGGCTTGTTCACTTGTAGATATTCTCAAAAGAATTGACTAAAATTTCATGATTCTCTTAAAATCTTCTCAATGATCCTTAATCTTAGCCAATAGTTTCTTCCAAAATGATGTTGACCATCTATTGTATCATCAAATCAACATTTAGGACCATATTTGTATGCATTCATGACATCTTATAGGGACAGCCACCTAAGCCTTGCAAATCTTAAAGTGTAAGAAAGAGGAACTTCTCTCATTGTTGGGTTCAAGTTCATACAACCATTCTGATCATAGAAACTTATATAGCCTCTAAAACTGTTGAAAATCTCTAGACGATATAGTTCAATTATTTATTGAGATTTTTAGGAAATATTGAAAATACTTAAGAATTATTGAGAATACTTAACCATTAATTTCATAAATCCCAAGCAGTTGATGCCATTTCTAGGGAAGAATTTGGAATTGTTTGGAACATGTCATGCAATTTGTCTTTTAGGAAGAGCTAAATCATTTTAAATACTGGGAAATCTTTGCCATGCCTATTTGAATTTACCTTTCAAATGTCTATTCTTGAAAATTTAAGACACCCTTTGCATTTCTAAAAAGAATTGATTGTTATCTTTGCATTAGACTTAAGAATTCATATAAAGATTCTTTTTTATGGTGTGTTTCAGTGATTGTGTCTATAAATATATTGCTGAGAGACTATTAAATACACATCTAACTTTGTTAATCTTCATGAAGCTTTTAAAAACTTGTTGTTACTTTAATGATTTAAAAGATGTATCCTTAAAGGTGTTGAGACATGGACCATCTAGGACTCAAACCTAGGAACTTCTATTTGTTGCTGGAGTGCTCTACCACTGAGCTACTGGCCCCTCTTGGACCAGTCCATCGTTAGTTCGGGTGTGGCTTATTTCCAACACCAACACCCTCCCTTAAGCCACACCTCTCTATCACCAAGAGACATTGTGTGGCTTTATGAGTGTTGTCATTGATGGCAACAAAGTCTATCCCACACATCCGCAGCACATAGTATGCCTATATTTGAAGTCAGATTGAAGAGTGTTCTAGTCTGGTGAACAAGAACATAGCATGCAGCAAGGTCTGACAATTAGGTCCAGATCTCTCAGAGGGTGTGACTCAGTAAGTTACGGACTTGGATAAGTCAAGAGGAGTATCATGACTACTATATTCCAGAGATTGAGCTTCTGGTGATGAATCATGGAAAAGATATGAACATCTGAGTGTTGGGTTCTAGACAGGCAGAGCAGACTGAGGAAGAACTGACCGGCAGAGTATCAAACTTCAATCCAGATGAGTAATTAATGTTGATCAAGCTGTTTGAGGGATCATACATGGTTAGACAACATGATTGATGACTTCTATGTCTATGTTTTTTATACGCATCACATATTAAGCATGGAATCAGCTGACAAATTAGTGTTCTATAAATATCTTGAGTATACTGGCTACCGACTGGAAAGATGTTGAAATCCTTGATGCAGATATATATACCAGATGGATTTCAATATGAAGGTGTGTGTGTAGATATAGTTTGTGAGGAAAGACAGAGATAAGTGTTGAAGGAGCAATACAATTTTGGTATGTGATAGAATAATAGCACTAAAGTAGAGGAAGAATGAAGTGCATTAGATCAATATATTGAGCCTAAGTGGAACTAAACCTCAGCATATATGGATGCCTCTCATCAGTTCAAACACCTGGTTACCTTCTATGAACTTTGTAGACAGTGAGTCTCTTGTAGGCAGTGTGCCTCTTGTGAGCAGTGTGCTCGGGCAGTGAGCCCTAATTGGCAAGTGCCATTTTGTACTTCTTATTCTTTTAACAAAGAATACAATCTTGGGTTACTCACCCCATGGTTTTTCCCTTAATAGGGTTTTCCACATTCAAATCCTTGTGTTATGTGTGTTGATTTTATTTCTACTCTCATGATTATATATGCTTATGTGTTTTGATGCTGCACAAATTATAAAAGGAAAAATAAAGTAAAGTTATAAGAGATAACTAATTCACCCCCCCTCTTAGTTATCTACCTTGTTTCCAACAATTGGTATCAGAGCTAAGTTCCTCTAAACAGAGCCTAATAGCTTAAGGAAGATCTAGGAATCTCAATGGATATGTATGCTATGAAGGAACAACTTTAGTCTGCCCTAGATGATCTTGAGCAATCTCACTCTAAAGTCAATAACTTGAGAGAAAGACTCAAACAAGTTGATGATTTCATAATGAGCTAAAAAAAGAACTGAATATCTTTATGAAAAAGAGAAAGGAACTACTTCAAAAATTAGCAAGTCAAAGTGAAGCCAATGATACTAATGAAGATTTGAATGAGAAAAACAAGCTATGTGAGAAGCTATCAAAAGAGGTCATCATGGTAAGGCATGAAATGGAATCAAGAGTTATGAGATTCACCCAAGAAATTGAAGAGAAAAGAAAAATTGAAGATAATCTAAAACAATCTCTCAAGGAGAAGTCAGAGGACTGCCACAAAATAGATAGAATATTCAGGCATCTTGAATCTAATCTTGAAGAAGCTAGAGATAATGAAGAACAACCTGAGAATCATATGGACACTCTTAAACAAGATCTTCAAACAACAAATGAATACAAAGAGAAATTCAAGATAAGCTCAGCTCAACTTGAAGTTCTTCTTGGAAGCCAAAAGAGGGTAGATGACAAGCATGGCTTGGGATATGAGAAAGGTGAAAGCTCCAGATCCAGTCAAAAGAACTCTGGATCAGGAAATTAAAAAAGGGGCCTAGAAGACCTCCGGTAAGGTAACCAAATGCTCAAAGATATCCATCCTCCAATGGATACTTCTATAGTTGCAACAACTTTGGTCATAAAGCAACTCAGTGTAGAAGAAGAATGAATTAGACTAATTCATCCTTCTCTGGACAATGTTTCAACTGCAAAAGGTATGGTCACAAATCTTATGAATGCAGAAATATGCAAATGAACAATTCATTCAATGGTAGATGCTTTGCATGCAATAGAATGAGACATATGGCTAATCAATGTAGATCAAGAGGATATCAGTCAAATATGCAAAGAAATGTTGTTTGCTACAATTGCAATAGATCCAATCATATTATCAAATTCTGTAGAAGTAAGAATTAGGATAAAAAGGGTCTGGTGCATCATAATCAAAATCAAGATAAAGGAAAAGGCAAAGTGAATGTGGATTAAGCTCAAAGGGAGATGAACAAGATTTGGGTAAAGAAGAGTAAAGAAAATTTTGGGGATGGATTAGCACCAAAATTTGGTGCTGATATTTCTCCTGGATACTAAACAGATGAGCTCTAGCTTAAGGGGAGCCACAAAGAAAAATAAATTCCCCTGGCTAGTCAATTAGTGCCTGAATTTGGCACATGGAATGTTGTGGATTAAAGGGTTCTCAGAGAAATATCAGAATAACCCTCGGTAAAAATATGAAAGATCCGCAAGGAGTTTTGAAGAGTTTAATCAGCCAAGATTGATCTGCTTTGACAGTCATCCGGTAAAGCAGGATCTTCATAGACATATCCGGTATGATTCAAAATTGAAATATCTTGATCTGCAGATTCGTGGCATGATTGGAGGAAAGAAGATACATTGTCAATTATCACTAAAAATGATTCTAAGTGCATCTCAATGATTTAGAAAGATCTCTCTCAAAACAAGGCAACTGAATGACTTAAGTTGTGCATTTATTGCAAAAGGAAATTAGGGTTTACACAGAGATAAAAGGGTTGTTTTACTCATCATTTGCACATTTGCATTCGAGAAGAAGAAAGGAAGAGCTCTGCATCAAGTTTTTACAACTATGTCAAAGATCAACCACAGAATCCAATTCAACCAGTGACCTATTCTAGCTCTTATTGTGAACCCTAAAAGTGTAAAAAGGTATTTCCATTTTTGAATATCTCTCTCTAAATCTTTTGCAAAGATGGCTACTCCAATGGTTGTTAAGATCACTGATAGGTCGCACCCTAAGTTCAAGAAACACCCCTACAAGTCTGTAGAAGTTGATCCCTTAGGTGCTTTTTCTAGCATTCCACATGGGGTTCTGCACGTAGATGATGTTAGGGTGTACATCCATGCCAATATTGAGGAATTTGGAGAACCTAAGCTGATGGATATCTACCATAAACAATTAATAGATGAAACTTTTGAACTCAAACCTCAATACAAGGCCATCTGGGATAAGCATTTTGGACATTGCATCCACTTTCCCTATTTTGCAAAAGATGAATGGGTCTGGTATGTTCTTAGCAAAATACATGACAATTTCATGTGGTTGATGAAGCCCTTCAAGATAAGAAAAGATGTCATTAGGGCAGTAACTAGATTGCACTCATCCGGTGGGTTGCATGCACTCAAATCTGTCAAGAACGAGATAGTAAGTGAAGCTACCAGATCTAAGTTTGACAAAAGAGCCATGACAATAGAAGATATCACACATCCAGATATCAAATTTGCCTCTCTGATAATTGGTTATAAAATCTATCATTCCAGCATGGAGAATTCTATGTTCAGAATTGCAATTTATACAGCATATTAGATGCTAAGGAAAAATGTTGATTATGACCTATGTGATCTTCTTCTGAACCAACTATTAGAAAACTTGCAGAAGATCAATAAGGATAAGAAGAACTCATTCAAGTATGGTGGCTTAATACTATGTCTATTCTTTTACTATATGAATGAGGTACCTGGATCAAGTGGTTGGGTATGGCAAAATGATAGACCGATTGCCATACAAATCAGAGACTATATGTATGGGATTGGTGATGCCAAGGCTAAAAGTATAGCACTCTAGGGATACTTTAAAAACTTCCAAAGTTTTATGCAAGCCAGAGATAGAATTCCTCAAACAATAGTTGAAAAATATAAGGATATAATATGCTTCATGGTAGACACTGATCAATGCCTAATGGAGGTAGTTGAGCCCAGAATAGTTTGAATTATGCCAATGGGATATGAGGTTGATGAGAAAATCTTGGAGCTGCATGTCCAACACTTGCTGAGTCAGCCTAAGGACCTTGATGCAGAAAGGTTTGGAACCTTTGAAGAATTAAGTGTAAAGATACATGTTGAGCTGAGACAACTGGAAATAAAAAGGAAAGTCAGAAGGGAAGTAGAGGAAATTGCCAAAAGATTTGGCATATCAAAAGAGGAAGTTGATGCAAGCAGAGAGAAAATGGAAAGAGTTGAGAAAGAGAAACAAGAAGCAGAAAAAGAAAGTGTTCTGATGCAAGCCTCCTCCCTGACTAGATCCTTTAAGAGCTCTACACCTGCCACCTCTAAGAGCTCAAGAGCCTCAAAATTGGAAGTCAAGACATCCAGAAAGGGAGAAAAGAGAATGAAAACAAAGGCCACAAGGTCCTACATAAGCCAAAAAGATGATGAAGAAATAGAGTTTGATGAGGAAGTTAAGAAAATGAAGAAGAAGAAGAAAACATTTGGAGAATCCTCTGCTGCAAAAACTAAGAAGAAGGGGTAGAAGAATTTGTTGAAAAGCCCACTCTTTCTATTGATGATATCATCAAGGTAGTCACCGTGGATGGAAATCTGCAACCAGTAATAGAATTTAATGATGATTATAGTGATACTGACAAAAGGATCTTGAAAGAAGCTATAGTCAGGTACCTAAACATTTATAACAAAGCATTCATTGAAATCATTTCTCTAATTCCCAAAAGTCTAGAGAAGGTACTTGAACTCAACAAAGAGAATGCCAAGGAAAAGGACTTAGAGATCCGACATTAGATTGCTATTCAGCTCTATCCTTCCATTACTCCAAAGCAAATGAACATGATCTTCAAGTACTGCAAGGATGAATTCTGGAGCAAAGCAAGAATGAAAAAATTAATGCTTGGAGAGACTAATCAGCTAGCAAGAGAAATAGAAGACATCCTTCAGAATGCCTTCAAAAGATTTAATCTTCCTATCATAGAGGAAATAGATGAAGAACCTTCTACCATTCATTGAAATCATTTCTCTAATTTCCAAAATTCTAGAGAAGGTACTTGAACTTAGAAAAGAGAATGCCAAGGAAAAGGACTTTGAGATCTGACATTAGATTGCTATTCAGCTCTATCCTTCCATTACTTCAAAGAAAATGAACATGATCTTCAAGTACTGCAAGGATGAATTCCGGAGCAAAGCAAGAATGAAAAAAATAATGCTTGGAGAGATTGATCAGGTAGCAAGAGAAACATAAGACATCCTCTAGAATGCCTTCAAAAGATTCAATCTTCCTATCATAGAGTAAATAGATGAAGAACCTTCTACAATGGATGTTAAAGGATTAAGTGCATCAAAAGAATAATCTACTGAGAAAATTGTAGAAGGGTCAAAAGAGATGGATGAGGAGAAGACTAAGGAGTTGGATTCCTCTGTTCCGGAAGAGGAAGTTCATGAAGAAGTCAACATCTCTCCTCCGGATGCCAGTATAGATTCAGGAACTGAAGGAGAAGGAAGAAAAGAGGAGAGAGTAAGTCAAGAAGAGGAGAAAAAGGGAAGAGAAGAAGAACAAACAGAAAATCTCTTATGACAGCTATGAGATTCCAAAGGAAAAGAATACTTAGTCTCCAGCAAGAGACACTGTAGAGGCAGTGAAGAATTTATTGACCAAAGAGATTATGGAGATAGATGAACCGGAACTATTCCAAGGGCCACTAAATTTTGATTCCCTCTCTCTTGTCCAGACAATGAAAATAGCATCTTTTGCCAAGCTAAAGCAAAAGAAAAGCTTCTAAAATCTCACATGGAAGACTGTGAGCTGATAGAGATTGCATCCAGGATGATGGAGAAGATCATGCCATCCTTCCAAAAGGATCCTTTGGCCTATTCATCCGGTAATTTGAAATCTCTGGTTAACTCTATTAGCACGCATTTTGATTCTCTAGAGAAATCAACAGAAGAGAAAGTCTAGAAAGAGTTTTTGGGAAAGAGATTCACTAAAGTACAGGGACTCATAGCTAATGATAGGAGGACCCTAGATATTGGAATAAAGAGCCTAGAAAATGTTCTTAAAGATGGTGGAGAAATGTACAAATTTTGTCTATCCTCGTCTAAAGTGACAGAGAATATTGAAAAGAAGGTGAAAGAACAAGAAGGTAAACTGTCAAGTTTATCTCAAAATTTTGATCCCCTCACCACATCCATAATAAATCAAGAGTGCCAGGTTATTGCCATTATAAATGAAATAAAGAGGCTTGGAAAGGAGAAGAAGAATATAATAAGCAGGATTAGTGAACTTAGAGGGATAATTATCCCTAATTTAGAGGCAATGCATGAGGCCTTAATTGATGCTTAGACCACAGCCCGAACCGGTGATCCGGCAGACTTAAGAAGGGCAGAAGCTTATGCATTTTTGTTGAGTGGTCACATCTCAATTTTGGATAGGATGAAGCAGAGTTGGGCAATAGAATTTGTATAGTTCAAGACCACTTTTGCAGATATACTTAAGTATATGTAAGTATAACATATATATACTTATGCGGCTATGTATAGGTTGATTTTTGTAAATTTTGGTGTGTGGATTCCACCCTTTGCCATTGATGTCAAAGGGGGAGTGAGGAGTAGTAAAAAATGTGGAATCTAGCTAAGGGGGAGCTCTGGTAAAATAGTGCATAAGATAGAGCATCAACCAAGGGGGAGTTTCCTGTGACACTTAGTCATTTTTCACTAAGTGTTTCCATTAATGCCAAAGCGGGAGATTGTTGGCAAGAGACACTGTGTGGATTCATGAGGGTTGTCATTGATGGCAACAAAGTCTATCCCACACATCCACAACACATAGTATGCCAATATCAGAAGTCAGATTGAAGAGTGTTCTAGTCTGGTGAAAAAGAACAGAGCATGCAGCAAGGTCTGACAAGCAGGTCTAGATCTCTCAGATGGTGTAACTCAGCAAGTTGCAGACTTAGACAAGTCAAGAGAAGTATCATGACTACTATATTCCATAGATTGATCCTCTAGTGATTAATCATGGAAAAGATATGAGCATCTGAGTGTTGGGTTCCAGACAGGCAGAGCGGACTGAGGAAGAACTGATCGACAGAGTATCAAACTTCAATCCAGATGAGTAATTAATGTTGATCAAGCTATTTGAGGGATCCTACATGGTTGGCCAACATCATTGATGACTTCTATGTCTATATTTTTTATATGCATCACATATTAAGCATGGAATCAGCTGACAGATTAGTGTTCTATAAATATCTTGAGTATACTGGCTACCGACTGGAAAGATGTTGAAATCCTTGATGCAGATATATATACCAGATGGATTTCAATATGAAGGTGTGTGTGTAGATATAGTTTGTGAGGAAAGACAGAGATAAGTGTTGAAGGAGCAATACAATTTTGGTATGTGATAGAATAATAGCACTAAAGTAGAGGAAGAATGAAGTGCATTAGATCAGTATATTGAGCCTAAGTGGAACTAAACCTCAGCATATATGGATGCCTCTCATCAGTTCAAACACCTGGTTACCTTCTATGAACTTTGTAGATAGTGAGTCTCTTGTAGGCAGTGTGCCTCTTGTGAGCAGTGTGCTCGGGCAGTGAGCCCTAATTGGCAAGTGCCATTTTGTACTTCTTATTCTTTTAACAGAGAATACAATCTTGGGTTACTCACCCCATGGTTTTTCCCTTAATAGGGTTTTCCACATTCAAATCCTTGTGTTATGTGTGTTGATTTCATTTCTACTCTCATGATTATATATGCTTATGTGTTTTGATGCTGCACAAATTATAAAAGGAAAAATAAAGTAAAGTTATAAGAGATAACTGATTCAGCCCCATGTTAGTTATCTACCTTGTTTTCAACACTCTTGTGTGCTTGGGGCTCCTAGCCTAGGTCTGGCTATGATACCATGTTAGTTTTTAGGATTAGAAATGTAAGCAATTAGAAAATGCAACACATAAGATAATAAACACAATAGGTACCCTGGGAAAACCCTCCTACTCGAGGGAGAAAAACCCAGCAAATATATCTCTTATATATTGAAGGAATAAGAGTAGAAATCTGCTTACAACTCAGGCCCAACACAAGGCCAAATTTGATACAATGAATAATAGCACCTCTCCTAGATGCAAAGATACAAATGAATATGCCTCTCGTTGAAATCTGCTCTGCTGCTAAAGGAATGACTGAACTTCTACTAGAGGTGTAAATGAAGTGATTGAATTCAAGTATATATACAAATCAAGGTGACTCTTCATATGCGTCGGTGTCTCTTCATATGCTTTGGTTTCTCTTCATATGTGACTTTTCATTATTTAGATTTGGGAGAAGGATATCTCCCACCGCTAAAACATCAACACTCCCTCTTAGCTAGGGAGGTATCCTTCTAGATATCCATGTCATGGAGTCTCTCAACATGACATCCACAATGGCTACACCCATTAGTGAGAAGAATTTATCACAGAATCACTCAATGTGATATCATCATGGAGTCACTCAACATGATGTTCACCATGGCTACTCCCATGTGTGGAAAGGAACATGTGCACAAGTGCCCATCACGGAGTCACTCAATGTGATGTCATCATGAAGTCTCTCAACATGACATCTACCATGGCTACTCCTAGAGGGTGGATAACATAAGTACAAGAGAATCATCACGGAGTCTCTCAACGTGATGTCCACAATGGTTACTCTCATTAGTGGAAAAAATGCATTGTCATGGAGTCACTCGACATGATGTCCACCATGGCTACTCCCAGAGGGTGGAAAGAACCACATCTCCATCTTAGAGATGGACAACGGCTTACACCTCATATTTCTCCATCACAGAAAAATATACACTACAAGGGCTTTCACCTCATACTTCTCCATCATAGAGAAATATACACTACAAGGGCTTTCACCTCATACTTCTCCATCACAGAGAAATATACACTACAAGGGCTTTGACCTCATATTTCTCCATCACAGAAAAATATACATTGCAACAAAGCTTCATGATGATGTGACTCCCTCTGAAGCTCCAAGTACTTGCATCAACCTTCTGACCTCCTTGCCCAAGATTGCCTGCAATGCTTGCGTTAGAGGAATAGTTTTCAACGCACGCCTTCGGCACTACTAACTTGCAAGAGTTTAGGACTATCCTCCTTGATCTCATCCTAGATCACCCTATTCTGAATACATTTGTAGAGCTACCAATGTCAAATTCAGATTGACAGTCTTGTTTTATTTTGTTCTCAGCAACTGAAGAGGTCTTCCAAGCACTGCAACCCTCACTTCTTCTCAGTGAGTCACATAACTCCCTCTTGATCCTTGCCTCAGAGATTGCAAAGAAATCCTGTGGAAGTGAACTCCCCTCCATTGATTGATCTCAGAGCCTTAGTCCTTTTCTTGGACATCCTCTCAACTTGTGCCTTGAATTCTCAGAATTTAACTCCCTCTAAATGTCATTTCCTCCTCTTCGAAGTATTTGATCGCAATGACAATCTGTAAGGATTCTCCGTTGTTTAGTGTCTTCATCTTTATCAGTCTTCTTTGTTGATGAAAATTCCTCATCCAAGGCTGACCCAACCTTGTGCCCTCGAGAGATGTCTTCAGTGAAGTTATGTGCCACCAACTCAGTCCCATGGATGCAAGCTATGACTCCATGATTGTTCATTTCTCCAACCGGCATGCCTTCCTCACAGGATGCCTCAAGATCTTCCTCCCTTTGAATTCCTTATGCAGTCTCTCATCATCCTTTTGCTCCTCGATCCATCCTGGAAGCATTTTAGAGAGATTACTAATAGTTCATAGAATCAAACTACCCCAAAGAGAAATATTTAGTCCAATGCTAGAAGCATACTATTCCCAATGTTAGTGCATGAATTGACTACATCATTATTCAAAGGTACACACATAAAATACTTATCTCTTTATTGTGATGCTCTTTTCAATTCATCTTCATCCACTACCTTTGCTGCATTTGTCCACCTATTGGCTGCAACATATACGTTTGACAACAACACATAATTTTTTCCTGTAATTTATTTCCAATTGCTTCCAATGTCTTCTTCTAAACCATGCATACAAGCAAGAATTTTTTTTTTAAGATCAGTTGTTGGTGTCACCAATACACAAACATTCTTCCCAACCACAGTCATTATGCCCATTGTGTTCTCAGGATTTGATAGTTGTGTTGTGTTGAAACAACAAAGCATTTTCAGAGAAAATGGGGTAGAATACCAGAAGAAGCCCTTCTCCAGACTTATCCTACACAATGTATTGTAGACAAGTAGTAGTGAGAACAAGTCCTCTTCCATTTGCCTTGTGCGGCAGCCAAAATGAAGTAATCCAGCCCTGCTAGGAGAGGGTGACCTTCTATGTCTAACAAAATGTCATTGTCGTTCTCTCCACTCGATGGCACTATCATTGAAGTACCCAAAGACAGGAGGATCACTAGTGAATGGCCATTGTGAATGTGGCTTCTAACAAATTTATCTTCGCAACTATTTCAGAAATACTCTTTTTATTGTAAGCCTATAGTTTGTGAGTTTTGCCTAGGCATTTCATTATCCAAGAAATTCCACAAAGAGTTCACATACCTTCTCTATCATTCAGGCTGCACCCATTTCTTTAGGATTGTGTCAAACAACTCACATGCTTTGTTGATGCTTCACTGGCATGGCGTTTCAAAAATTTCACATACTTATCTTTCTTTGGCTTTGAATAACTTGTTAGTCATAATCACACAAAGAACATATTTTCAACCTATAAGAAGAATGGCATCCATCTTGCACAAGACCATGTGAAGGCATACATCAGAGACTTTTATGTCCTCTGAAAAAGTTAGTGCCCTTGACAATCTCAGCCTCCTAACAATCCTCTTACCTTGTGGATATTGCTGTATGAGTTATCTGCAATACATCTATGTAGGCTACAATGAATCCATCTTTATCAACAATTGGAAGATGCAAACAATTTCACATCATTAAAAATCTGATCGATTTGCTTCTTCAAAGTGGTAGCCCGAGTAACTAAAGGTTTTATTTGT
This sequence comes from Cunninghamia lanceolata, assembly GCA_027924645.1. Lineage (NCBI taxonomy): Eukaryota > Viridiplantae > Streptophyta > Pinopsida > Cupressales > Cupressaceae > Cunninghamia > Cunninghamia lanceolata. The sequence continues at coordinate 10,051,126 of BSBN01000130.1, read as the reverse complement.
GCATCTTTGTTCTTGTACAAATTTTATTCTCCTCCAAAGGTGGAGTGGCGACTCCATTAAATAACCTAGAAAGAGATTGCAAAATAGCTGGGAGAAGATCGGTCTTCAAAAATAATCCAACTTGAAGCTAACCCTCGAGTTGGAACGAAGAGCAAATACAGCATAACGATGAGTACTTACACACAGTACGCTGTAAATCGAACGATTGCCACTTAGCTTGCGAATAACGAAGCCGACAAAGTTAAAAGAATAACGTACAAAATCTGAAGCGATGAGATAAGTGTCGTTACGTACAGCAAGTTGCAAACAGTTCTGTTGTCGAGAACGTGCGGACAACCCTTTATAAGCAATCGCAGTCACATTGGGTGCAGTTTTGCTTTTTCCACGACAATAACAGCATAACACCAGGAATAATGCAAGGACAATGATTCAAATACAGAAGTTTACAATGAAACTGAAACCATCGAAAGAGCTCAAAACATTTAAAATTCTGCATAAAACGTGAAACATTTTTATTGTAATAGCTGTATATTGTTAGTTGAGTTATTTTTGGTTACTATCTTATGAAGGATTTAGCATGTTTGGGGCAATCTTGATAATAAGATTTACTAAGTGTAGAACGAAGATTAGATAGACAGAATCAATGATATAGTGTTGTGTAGTCGACATTATGTTTAGGAGTTGAATTACTTATTTACGCTTGTTGCATTTAGCTGGGTTTAAACAGCGCACTAAGTTTTGACTTGCTTAGGTGGCTGGTGGGCCCTTTCTCTTATACTGTTTTGTTAATGTGTTAATAAGAGAAGGGGCCCACCAGCCACCTAAGCAAGTCAAAGCTTAGTGTGTGCTGTTTAAGCCCAGCCGTTGCATTTGATGTATGATGCTAATACTAGTGAATAGTATCATTTTGACTTAAAATGAATTCTTGGTTTCTGTGAATTATCGTCATGTTGATTGGAACATGGAAAACATAGCAAATGTTTAGTTCATTCCATTTTTAAACAGCACTTGTATAGAGGTTGTTATACCTTGGTTGGTGATGAGCTTGTGATAAGCTCATTTTGGCCTAGCCCTCCATTTGTCTTGGTTTGCATGACCTTGTCTCTTGCCTTATAAAGTTCGAACATAGTGCTTAGGGTTATTCATGTTTACAGGCATGTCAAGGATCCCTTGGTTATCTCAAAAATCAAATCTGAAATTCATGTTTGTAGGCATGTCAAGGATCCCTTAGTTAGCTCGACAATCAAATTTGGAACCTTCGGGACCCTAAGATTCAAAAACTAGGTTGCTTGCTCTAGTAGGTCACTATTTTACTTTGGATGACTTGACTTGGATTAAGGGGTGATTCGGGGCTCACTTATTTTACCAGGGGCAACCCTAGGGGTGACCTAGACTAGTGAAAGGAGCAACTTAGACTAATGAAAGCAGCGACCCTTAGACAATGGGCATTTCCTAAATTCTTTTGGGAAAACTTTCTAAGTTAAAGTTGATCTTACATATGTCTGGCTTTCCTTCCTACCATGTCATTTTCTAGATGTATGAGTTACTTTGTAATTTACTCACTCCTTTGTGTTGGTATGTATGCCTTTGGGTGAAAGAAACTAGTCAACAATTTAATTGGTTGAGGTCTTGGATGTCTCAATTGACCTACCTCTTGTGTAGGTAATCCTAGTGTTTAAATGTCACTCCCACATCCTTTTGGATGTTGGTTGTGTCATCTTGGAATGTGTAATGAAGCGGTGTGTTACTCTCATTATAATCATTATGTTCATGAGAGAATGAGATTGTGGAGTAGAGTCTAATTTCCAATGTTAGAGGAAATTATATCCTCTTGTAGGGTCATTATGGTGAAGTTGCCACACAACATGGTTAAGGATTCTACTTTAGTTGCCATTCTTCATGTGCATTAGTATATCATACTTTGAGTGTCATTGTGGTTTTTAATGTAATCTCGAGTGTGTAGATGTGTAATGTGGCTTATTGATGTCACATTTAGATCATAAAAAAATGTTTATCTATCATTTGACCACTCATGTCTTGGGAATAAACTTCAAGCATCACATTTGGTATTAGAGCTCATGTTGCAACACTAGGAGCTCTAGATTATGTTGTGTTTGTGTGTGGGTCTTGTGCATGTTTAGTGGAGCTTTCATGTGTCCTCACTACCTAATTACTCGAGGACCCTTTAGTCAAATTATGATGGCTCAGGTAGAGAGCAATTTCCTTAGATGATAGCTAAATAAGGATTTTATATCTTAGATGACCTAAGGCAAGTGCTTTACCATATATCACCTCATTTGGTATAGTCACACCTAGTGGGGTGTCATCCATTGGTGGATGTAGTGATGTTGTCACCATGTATATGGCCTTTGTTGATGGTGTCCCTCTACCATCTAGGGTTCTGTAGTAAGTGCAAAGGCTTACGCCTCATGACGGATCCAAGGGGGTTGAGCATAGAGCTTCCAATGGTGATCTTAGTCCTCATGGTCAGTTGGCGTTGTTTCTCAACCTTAGTAGGTACCTCCAAGAGGTATACCTAGTGTTAGTTTTCTCATATTAAGTAAAAAAGAGAACATGTCAGAGGGATTTTAGGTATCATTAGCTAGCTAGAGGTGGTCAAGCCATCCCCATTGACATGAGCTACTAGTAGTTGGGTAGATCACAATCTATGTAGCCTTGGATTGTTGGACCGTGGTATGTTTGTGGTCAAATTAGACTTATTGTTCGATTCTATCAAAATAATCCATCAAAAATGGGTGGTTAAGATAGAACTACAATTCATCCATTTGTGCGCAAGTAATTGTCAATTGGTATTTGTGGATATATTGCTAGTTTTTTATTATATGTGGCTACTTGTGTTTTGGATAATGTTACTATATTTGCGATGCTTGGAGAAAGTATTTACCCTATAACATAGTTTTACTATTTGGATAAAATCTTAATTAATTGATTAATATTAAATATATGTTTTATTAACTAAACTATCACATAGGATTAGCATTATATTTATTTATGTGTTAAATGATATGGACCATGCAAAATTTATACCCTTTCACAGATCAAGATTTTGATAAAAGGTTAGTGAATTTAATGGGCCATCATATTTCATTTTGATTTTGCATTAATTCAATTTCTGAAATGAAGGTAAAAAAAACATTGAAATTCAAACTAAAATTATAAAATTAACATTGCAAATCATATAGAATGCTAAAATATTTTAATGAACATTCATGCCCTCATGGCTAGACCTTTTAGCTACTCAGAGAAAAAAAATGGCTTTGCATCAATGGAAGAAATGTAAAGATTGTTAGTGTGATGGCTCTTATTTTCCCAAATAAGGAAAGAGAAAGGCCTTAAAGCACAATTCTCCATTGGCTACTGCCTCCGTGTCCCTTTGTTTTTCTTGCAACCAAATAAGACACTTTGTGATTTGATATCCATATTTAATATCTTTGAAAGACTTATAAATATGTGAGATTTTTAAATGACTTCACATGACCTAATGGAATCTATTCTAAATTTTTTGTTGGGCATTGTAGTGGATTTTCCACTATAGGTGACTAATATTTATTTAGCCTTACTCTTATATATGTTGTTTGCATACTTATAATCTTTTAGTTAAAAAAAAAATATTGTATTTAATCTATTGTGGGTGGCATTTAGATTATAAGGCAAGGGATATTTCCTTCCCCTTGTGGCCTTTGATTTGTCAGTTCATAGATTTCATGGACAATGATTTATAAGGCTTGCAATCAAAGAGTTAAGTAGAAAAGTGTTAGACCCTTGCCAAAGTTGTACCAAGTTTCAAGTGGGGCCTATGAGACCTTCAAGAAAAAAGGAAGATAGTGTGCTAAACCATGTGGTGTCATTGTAGGAGTTTATAAAAGATTAAGAGATGTTAACATCATGCTTCTCCATGCATAGTCTAATTCACTAACTTGTGAATTTCATCCAATAGCCCACCTAGCCATATGGTTGCAAATGGTTGAGTAAATATAAATACCCCTCAATAGAGATAATTAATTCTAGATCCTTTTATCATGATGCATGATTCAAAGATAGTACAATCAGAATTAATAATAACAATGATAAATATCTACTTCTATTCGATTCCTAGATTCCCTAGAATCAAACATCCTACTTACCAAAGATTGCTACTATAATTCATAGGTGGTGCGAGACATTATTGTGGCTCCTCAAATGTGCCAAGAGATCATTCACAACAAATGAATTAAAGAAGTCACAACCTCCATCAAGGATGGTGGACATCATGATAATTGATTTTAATGTCCTTAAGGTAGATGTTTTGAGAGGATGATGAATCAACACTTGGATCTTAATTGATTCCTTTTTGAAAAGAGAATATTTTGTAGCTGGGCCTATTGGCCTAATGTATTAGCTTCTCTTTTTTCATGTTTAGCACTAGATGACCTTTGTATATATTTTATTGTGAGAAACTATTTCCTATCATTATGATCTTAAATAGAAATAGTGTAATCATTAGTTTATGAGATTGTTATTCCATAAATTCTAACTCGTCACTTTTCTGCATGAAATATTGTGGTTACTATTATGTTGTAAATTGTGCTCCTTAGTTGTGCAATCACAATTTCACTATGTTTAGCACCTCTCTTTAGTGATCCCAAGCCTAGTCCAGTTTTAGGTTTACCCTAAAGTTGTGATTTGGCCCTCATTTTATTGGAATGTCACAATTCTAGTTAAAGTTTGGTCGTGACCCAAAAACTAATTACAGATTTGGAGTAACTAGCTCTATATAAAATGTGGTCTTGTAACTTAATTTTCCCAAAGAGCCTTGGTCCCTCCCATGTTTTTAAGGAGGCAAATAAAGTCCACAAGTTAGCTTTTGTGTTGGTTAAGCTTGCCCTAGACTCAAATTTGGTTCTTGCTGTGTGTTGTTAGCTATTTAATTTGAATTATTCATTTCTAGCACCTTGTATATAAACAAGTGGCCTGTTCATTTGAAACTAGACATGATCTGCATTTGATATTGGAATACAATCTCTCTATGCACTATTATGCTCTTGAATTATTGTAAGTTACCATTGATCAAGTTGAAAGGACTTTTCTATCTTGGAAGGATTTGTGAAGGCAAGGAAGTGAGATCTTGAGTCTATCTCATCATTCCTAGGTTGAAGCACTTTGCATGATTGGGAGAAGGGTTGGAACCACCAACTAGAGCTTGGCTTGAGTACCCTCCTAGGGTATGGTTGCATTACCTTCATTTTCAGAAAACCTTCTATGAATCCTCATCCTTGAGGTGATGTTATATGTTTCCTTGAGTGGAAGATCTATTTTATCATCCTATCATATTTTCTTGTCATCTAGGGTTAGTGTTTGATATATTTGATTAGATCTAGCATGTTACTACTCAAACTTAGGGTTTCTAAGCAAACACAACATCTTTTTCTAATCTTAACTATCCATGAGGTAGGAACAATGGAACAAGGGCTTGATTGATGTAAGCTCCTATATTGCCACAACACTTTTTACCTTGTTCTCTATGTGTAGGTTGATTTTACATGTTTCAAAAGACATCAAATGGAGAGAAGATTGATTTTACAGTTATAGATTGGATGAAGTTCTATGTTTTTGCAAAACCCTCATTATGGTCTAGGGAACCCAGTGCCATGGTACCTCCTAATTTTTAGGCCCAGGTTCTTATTATCCTCTATCTCCTAATCTCTACTATCTTTTTAGAATCTCTATTTCTATTTCTGACAGTCATTTATTGGTTAATGTTCCTCAATTAGGGTTTTAAGTATTGCCCTAGTTTGGTTGGTTGAATTTGGTTAACACTCCTTTATACAATAGAGGGACAAAACACTTGTAGTTTGGCTCTCCTTCAAATGTAGAAGCCAAATTTAGTTCATGTTCCAATGTTCATAGAAGAGGGTTTTACCTAGTTAAACGTTTTAGGCTAAGTCTCCATTTATCATCAAATATTTTGTTGAACCTAATGCATCTTACACTCTTACATCCTTCTTCATTTAATTAAAATTTATTTTCTATCATAGATCTAATCAAGATTGACTATATTCATCATTCACATACTTGCATACCTTGCATTTTGCATTTGGTCCATTATGAGGGTTACAAAAAACTTTCCATTCCATGAAAATCTAGTTGGTCTTGAACCTAGCATTTGTAGATTAGTGTCTTGTTTTAGATCTTAATTTGTTGATTAAATTTATTTCATTTGCTTTACCTTATCATTCTTTGTGTTTATAGCATTCTTGCATCTTGACATTGGAAATTAAAAAATCAAGCATTTGATTTAGGTTTACAAAAAAAAAATATTTGTCACATTGTCTATATTTCACAAATTTAGATCATCATTGAATGATAGAAATTTCTGATTTTATGCATTAGATATGATTACTATTAAGTTTAGTAATCATTTCTCAATTATGCATCTTGTGTTCATGTATATACATTGATTAGTGTTATAAAAAATCTCATTTGTTGATAATTTTTAGTTTGGAAATTGTAAAATCTTGATTATGTGTTAGCTATTCATTGGATAACATAATTAAGGCATTTCTATTAATAACTTAGTTATATCATTTTGTAACTTAAACAAACTTCATTTCATTCTTCTCCTTTATATCATTTGCATAAGGCTTGAATAATTAGAGCATGCAACAATGTCAGACTTCTTTCTTCAACACTTTGATGCATTTGATTAGGCATTTAGTAGTGATGATTTTTACATGTTAGATGAAGCCCAGATGACTTCATCTCTACAGAACCATCCTCTATGAATCCTAAACTATCTTTATTACAATGATTCATAAAGACAATTTATGTTTTTGGTTCCCAAAAAGAACCAGAGAAACCCAAAATTCTTGTGTGTCTTTGTAATGATGCTTATCAATCACAATCTAAATCAATTCTCATAATATGAGGTACTCTAAAAACTCCTAGACCTCCTGGTTACATATTAAACTATGCAATTTAACAAATCACTGAAAACAATCAACACAACTAAAATGTATCGCACCAAACCATTCATCATAAGGTGGATCACACGTATAACACTAGAAATAGTAAACAAAAGAAACCAATAACATTTGTTCCATCTTCTTTTCCACCTTCTCAGCCTATTCATCCTCAATCACCTCGTATTCCTCCACATACTAGTAGTGATTATGATCATGTTGAGTAGCTTTGTGCTACTCCTTCAAATATGTCTCTATGGGAATTGATACAAACATTTCCTACATACCACATAATGCTCCAAGAAGATTTTAAAAACGTGATTGTTCCACCTACTATTAAGCTGAATGATGCAACATCCCTATTAGTTTGTATGCATGCGACAGAAATGGACATTAATTTTCAACAACATGAATTACCTCCCATAGAAATTCAAAACCAATAGGAGCCTCTTATGATTTTTTTCATCATTAATAAGGTGAGGGTTAGACGTACTATGATTGATGGTGGATTAGCTCTCAATGTTTGTGGCATAGACTCAAGTTACATAAAATAAATTTCGATACATCTCTGATTAAACTAGATAAACTCAACATTCATGGCTTTGATAACATTGGTAGACAATCATTGGCTACTGTCACTTTACTTGTTAAGACTAGCCCTGTGACATTGACTACCCTTATCCATGTCGTGCCTAAATCTCTTTCATTCTATCTTCTTCTTGGTAGAACCTAGATTCATGCCATGGGGTTTGTCTCATCTACCCTTCATCAATCAATCAAGTTTTTTTATGACAATAAACTACAAATAATTGAAGTTGATCCAATTTTAGAAAGTTGTCTACAAACTTAAGCTAAAAATCAACAATATTTCAAACCTCTTACTCTAATTTCTCCTCGTTCTAAAATTAAATCATCTCCCCGCATGGATGTTATCATAGAAGAACCAAATTCACCTTTGAATACATTTTTCAGTGATGATTAGAGTTTATTAGACTTTACACCTACCTTTGTGGTTGAATATAAAGTCTCACCTTCAAAGCCAAAAAATTCTAAGGTTGCTTCAATTTCTTCTCCTAGTTCTACTTATGAGAAGCCTAAGATCTCTTTCAAAAGCAATGATGATAACAATTACTCTTATACTACAGAATATGAGACCTATGAAGCACCTCCTTCCTCTTCAGAAATGGCATCTATCTATAGTCATGGTTTTCAAATTCTTTCTCAATACTTATATAATGAAAATGGTTGTGGTATAAAGGAATGAGGTATTAAAGTCCCCTAAGAGGCTAATCCACATTACTCTTTGTATTGTCTTGTGTACTATCCTTTACAGCCCACTAAAGCCACTCATTGTCCTAATCTAAATATAAATACATTTTCATCATCTACAGATCATATTTTGACACTTAATTAGGTATATCTAGAATTAATCGACACAAGTTGTGATTCTAGAAAAATTCCCTTGCATAGTTTTCCAATGGATGAAGCTTTTAGTAAATTCCTAGGATCTTATGATCATTTTCCTCGTTACCATCATGATCATGGTTTTCCTTATTGTTTAAATGTGGAAGCATACTTTGGGAAAGACACTTGTTTATTTGATGATACCTTGGCCTCTCAAGAAGCACCTAAGGAATCCCTTCATCCTCATGATGTCCCAGACCGCAGTACTCTCTTCAATGGAAAAACTGTCAATGTCTTGATATACAAGGATGATCTTGAAAAAAAGTATCCCTATTGGAAATTGTCTAAATCTTGAAGAAAAACTAGAACTTCTCTTTTACATGATTATCTTGACCTCTTTGCTTGGACATACTCTAACATGCCCAGCATTGAGCCTATGGTGGTAACACATAATATCATCATTCATCTTGATGCTAAATCTATAAAACAAAAGATTTGCAAGATGAATCCTAAGGTTCCATTATTAGTCAAATCTGTGACACAAAAGCTTTTACAAGAAGGCTTTATCTTCCCTATTGACTACTCAACTTAGATCTCAAATATTGTGGTTATGTCTAAAACTAGCAACTGTATTCAAATTTGTAATGATTTTTGATATTAAAATAAAGCATCTTTATTAGATGATTTTTCTCTTCCTAATATTGATATGATTGTTGATTCCACTATAGGTCATGCCTTACTTTCATTTATGGATGGTTTCTTTGATTATAATCAAATATTCATCAATCCTCAAGATCAATATAAAACATCATTTATAACTCCTTGGGGAACATTTTGTTGGGTTGTCATACCATTCGGATTAAAGAACACTAGTGTGGCTTATCAACATGCTATGACACTCATCTTTTCTGATTTCATCCATAACATTTTAGAGGATTATGTCGATGACATTCTAGCCAAGTCCATTTTTTGCCAGGATCACATTAAAATTCCTTGTCAAATCTTTGAGCGTATATGTAAATACAACATGTGACTGAATCCTCATAAATGTATCTTTAGCATTGATATGGTAAGCTATTGGGATTCATTGTTTCACATCATGGTATTGACGTGGATACAAAATATATTGATTTTATTGTTAATATGCCACCTCCTCAAAACATTTCACAACTTCATAGTTTACAAGGGAAGATACAAGCCATTTGTTAATTTGTCTCACAACTTGTGGATTGGACTCACCCTTTCATGGAACTACTAAAGAAAGAATCTAACATTAATTGGGATAAGAATTACAAGAAATCTTTTGATGATCTAAAAATTTACTTAGGTAATCCTCTTATATTACAATCTATCATCTTTGGATGACCCTTTATCCTCTACACATCTGCATCTACCAATGCTCTCATGACATTATTGGCACAACATCATGACAATGGCAAGGAGCACATTGTATATTACATCAGTTTAATCTTGCTCAATTATGAAGTGTGATATTCTATGATAGAAAAGCAGTGCCTCACTCTTGTTTTTGCAACACAAAAATTGAGATATTATCTCTTAAATGCTGAAATTAATGTGATTGTAAAATTTGAGCCTTTGAAACATCTCTTTTCTAAAATAAGTTCTTTTAGGACATTTAGCAAAGTGAGTTACGTTTTTAACAAAATTTGTTCTTAAATTTGTCTCTCAAGAAGCAATTAAGGGTCAAGCATTGACTGACCACTTAGTTGAAGCTACTTTACCATTCTCTATGCCGAATCAAGAATCATTCCCTAATGATCAAATCCTTTTGTTGGATGTTAATGACAAGTGGAAGTTATTCTTTGATGGTTCTAGATGTCAAACTAGCTCTGGTGCTGGTATTATACTAGCACCAATGTTAGGAAAGTTTATTCCTCTATCTTATTGTCTCAACTTTCTATGTACCAACAACATTGTAGAGTATGAATCCCTTATTGTTGGCTTGTGTGTCACTTTGTTTCTCAACATTAAACACATTTGTATATTTTGTGATTTTCAATTGATCATAAGACAAGTCACTGGATCTTATCAAGCAAATCAAGATAAGTTATCTTAGTACCATGACATGGCCTCATCGTTACTACAAAATTTCTCATCATTTACAATCGATACAATTGCATGAAAAGATAATCAAGATGTTGATGCAATGGCAAGCGTTGCTTCCCTTATATCCCTTAACGATTCTTCAGTGAATTATATTTTTATCATTCATAATCTCAAAACACCTTCAATATCTAGAATATCCAATATTGCCTTTTGTGATAACATAGATTTAGATGAATGGTACTACCATATACTGCAATATTTGTGTGATGGTACCTTTCCTAATCTAGCATCCAAAAGTCCCTTCACTCACATACGCAGGCTTGTGGCATGCTATATCATCTTATCAAATATACTATATTGATGAAGCTATAAGGGTCTTCTCCTTCGTTGCCTTAATAAATCTGAGATCCTTTTTGCCCTGGAAGAGGCACATTCAGGTGTTTGTGGAGGACATTTCGGTGGGAAATCTCTAGTTCAAAAATTACTTCATAGGGGTTACTATTGGCAAAACATGGAACGAGATTCCTTTGCCTTTATCAAAAAGTTCCTGCAATGTCAACAACATAACAATTTCATTTGAGTTCCTACCTGTTGTGCCATGAACACACACCTCATTTTTCCAAATGGAGACCCCCCTCCTCTATTTCACTTTTAGCTTGGTCTAGGTCTTAGCGGTTTTTCTTGAGAGAAGATGATGTCTTGATGATTTCATCCCTTTTCATAAGCTTGAGTGAAATTGCATAAGTTTGGGTAAGTTTAACCACGCTGACCCCCTTGGATGATTAGACTAGAATGACTAAAGTGCACTAAGCCTCAAAATTGCTTTCCTAAGTGAGTTTTGCACTGAAAATTGCCTTTACTTCAATTTGCACTAATATCCTGTCTTACTTGATATTAGCATTGACCACTTTATATGCCATTTAGCACTAAAATCCTTATCAACCAGATTTGTGCTAAAACTGACCTCATAGGATATACCCTAAATGGCCAAAAAGCCATGTTTTCCTCGTCAGTGGTCAAAATCCTGCAAGTGCGTCATAGGCTGTCTAAGGACACTACATTTATGGCAAATTTTAGGGGAGTATAAATGGTTTGAACCCTTCAATTTTCATCATTTAGATTCAAAATTTCTTCAATGATTAAGCTTAGAGTTTGCCATGTATCTTGCTAATGATTTCTCAGCTACTTGCATCAATTAAGAGCATATTCATTGGCAATGAGTTGAATTCCTTGATTACAACCTTGCATCTAGAGGTAGGAAGGTCTCTATCTCTTTTCCTTGGCATTAGATTTATAATCTCTCTTTTGTTTTGATTTTGAAATGGAAATGTAGTAGATTGTGTGAAAGCATGACTGCAGATACGCTAAGGATCCTAGGGTTTGGGGTGTTGTTCGAAATATAGATCAATTTCTCCATAGATACCATCCCTTAGGGTTTCAAAATGTAGCTTTTGTCGAAGTAGGGGGAAAATATGTGTCACCTTTAGTAATTTTGACCACTATATTATTAGTTTAGATTTTCCCCATGTTTGAAGAGTCAAAATCAACCCTCTAAGTTATGTTGCCAAAGTTGATTGACTTTAAACCATTAAAAACCATCATTTGCACTAATTTCTTGTTCAACCAGACATATCTGGCATACAAGATTTCATCCGCTAGATCCTTCTAAAGTGTTTGCACTAAAAAGGGTCAAAGGTGGATATATCCTGAATGTTAAAAAAATTTTGCTATCCATCATCTATCAAATTCCCTACCGATAAGATTTTATCTACCAGGGTTTTACACTAAAAAATGCATCCATATGATATACCCAATAGACCTCAATATTTGCACTATCCAATTGCCTTCAATATCCCCACTAAGTTACCAATCCATCGATGTTACATGCTAGCACTAAAACAATGACCTTTTGCATATGTCCAGTAGGAGTATAAACCCCCGCAAATCCTGTTGGCCTCAAAATGCCTACTTTTTCCTCCAAATGAACTTCAAGAGTATTTTAAAAGTATTATGGAGATTTAATCAATGAACTTAAGTTTATTTGTGTGTTATTTTGTCTTGTTCATCTGATTACTCATGAATTGAAGGAATTTGTGCATAAATTTAATTTTAATTTTGGTATTTGCTATAACATGCTATAGTGGGGTAAAAGCTCGCTAGGCTATTTCACTCCATTTTAACCCATAGTTTGGATTGATGAAGCATTAAGGAATAAAATTTAATGGACATTTTATATTTCCTTAAATAAAGATAATGGATCCTAAGTTGAAAATCAGGGATTCATTGGGCATTTTGCCCATACATCCTGCAGGGGGATAAATCCTCACTTTTTGGTCTAGAAGCTTCATTTGAAGCACACATTGAATACATAGAAAATGATGCATGTTTCTTAGCATTTATAAACTACTTAACAACATGAAATATAGGTCTAGACCAGTAGGATAGCAACTTTAAAAGGTTATTCATTAGTTTTATGTCCTGCAAGATAGATGACTTCCTGAGAAACAAACATGAAGTACAAGTTTAAAGGGATCCCTCCTATCAGCAAAATCACATCTATATGGAATATCATGGGGGACACAGATCTTGGCAACATTGAAATATAGGAATTTAGATTAAGGATCTTTGGCCCTAATCCTATTAATTGGGCTCAAAAGATTAGGGATAATGGCATTGCTCAAGCTGCTACCTTTCTAACTTTTGTTCAATCTCTAGAGTTAATTGTAGCTTGTGTAGAAATATATCATCAAACATAAACAATAGTGGTCACTTAGGATGGTTCCAGGGTATTGGAAAATTTTAGTACATTGGCTTTGGCTGAGGATTTTGACATCCCACTTTACTAACTTTGTTAATATTGAAGAAGCATGACAATCAGAAGATGTATGATCAAGACCGTGAGACTTGTAGAAAGATAATAAATGATAGATGGATAAAGAACAAAAGGGCTACTCTATCCATACATCCCCATGTACTTTATAGGAGTGATTTAAGGGAGGAGATAGGAGATTTGGTCACTCTCTTGAATAGAATTATGGGATTGCCTTCTTCCTCCACCTTTGATGGTTGGGTGTTTGCATATGTTGAAGAGATATTACATGGGGATAAGAAAATCTACTAGGCCCAAATTTTAAGTGATAACATTTATGTAGATTTTGTGGATTTCAATAATGAGAATATATTCAGATAGACCTCTTATGTAGTATACATGTTAGAAAAAATCTTTCTTTATCTTGGCTTATCTAAACTAGGAGAAGTTGGTAATGTTGAAGGGTGTTACAAGTTGTATGAATGCTATCCTCAACTAGAGATTACTCAATCATTGGTGCATTTCAGAAGAGTTAATGATGCATTTACTATGCACATTACAAGGCTACTACAAGGAGATATGTTAAGAAGATTATCTCTGGAGGATGCTAATGTGGTACAAACTTATGGCAGATGGTACATTTAGTTTCCAAATTTCTCTTATCTTAGGATTGAAGGTTTCACTGGGGCACCTTATAAGTTGTCAAGGTATCCAACTAATAAGGTAGTGCTTCTTGAATTGAAAAGACAACTGTATACTTGTGCTAAGAAGCTAAAACATCTACATAGAGCCTCCATCAAATTTCCCACACTTCTGGGAAGAGGTGCCTTTTGTTGTGTCACTCTTGGATCAACTGAGTATTCAGACACTGAGCTTCAATTGTTGAATTTAAATTTCTATCAGAGAAGAAGTCATTTTGATCCCTTTAGAGTGATTGAAAGGCATATTAGCAAAATTTGTTCTACAAAGAACACCTTGAGGACTTTTGGGCTAATTGCTCAGATGAGCATGAAGACATGAGGAGGAAACATTCTAGGTTGTCTTTAGATTTCAAAAAGAGATCTAACATTAATGTAGTACCTCATCATCTAGTGGATGATAACAATGAGGACCATGGGAGGCACTTTTTGGATAGCATATCCCTCTGGCAAATTGGACATATGCAGAAGAGAGCTCATTAGATGAAGTTATGAAGTAACCCATTAGATTTTGTAGACATTGGGTCAGAAACTAGGTTGCATCAATGACACAAGAAGGAGTGGTTCCCACCTATACTCACCAGTTGCAAGATAGAGCTAGTGATGATGAATTAGATGAGCCTATAGAGGCAGAAGAAGTGGAGCAAGAGGTCACAAGAGGAGATGTTCTAGAAGTGGATAGTGAAGCAACAAGGGAAGATCCCCTCTTGGTGGTAAAGGAAAAACTAAAGTGGATAGGGAGCCTCCTAAGCAATAGAAGAAAGATAATCCACCTGTAGTTAGAGCCATATATTCAAGAAAGAGGGATATGCCCAATGGAAAAGGCGAGTCTTCCATATCTATGAAGTTAAAGAGGAAATAGAGTACAACTGCACCCATTTCTTCCATAACTAGTACAACACCTCCTGTTATTTCTACTGCCTCAGACCAAAATGTTGATGTCATACCTCCTCCTTTGCCATGTCAAGCATTGCACCTCATATTTCTTCCAATATCCCTGTAATGTCCTTTCCCTCTGTGTCTGAGATAGTTGTATCTTCCTTCCTTCTTATATCCATTACATCTTCTACCAGTCCATCCATCTCTTATTTACCATCCTTGGCCTTCATTTCCATTCCTTCCATCTCTTCCACCTTATCCTCTCCTTATATCTTTTCATCTATTATTTGCACTCTTCCATATTCATCCACTTTCTCTTCCTTATCTTCCATTTCTACCGTCTTGTCACGAGTTTTTTTCTTGCCACCTCTTAACCTGACCACCCCTCCTACCATTTCTTCTACTCTTTTCTCTCCTTCTATTCCTTCCTCCCTAGGTTTTGTATCATTTGAAAACCTATTCCGAATACATTTTCCTCTTTCTTCCATTAGTTCTTTTTCCATCATTAACATTTTACTAGCCTATCCATTCAATGATTCCAAATAAGTGCCTATACTAGATCCTCAAGCCCCCCTACTACAAGGAATTGAGAAAGTATGTGCCGAACTAAACATTGTATCAGAAAATGAGGTTGTGATTGAAGATATAACACATGACCCTCTTACAAATCCCAATACCATAGAGGTAGTAAACATGGAAGACAACCCAGTAGAAGAAAACATAGATGATACTACATTTGGTGCAATTGGGATAGGGATGACAAAAGATCTGCAACAACTAGAAACCACAGAGTCTCCCACCAAGATAAATATGGTGGTTGATTTAGAGCTTCAGGTTAACAAAGGTAAAGATGTAGGTAATGTGGAGGATATTCATTCTAATCCCTTGAATAAGGAGGACAACCACATTGGCTCCCCGAAGCATTCTTTGGTAGCTTCTGAGTGGCTCTAACAAAGGTTGAATAATCAACCTTTAGAGGTGGAGGTAGTTGAGTTGAATTTGGATAACATTTTTGATGAGAATCAAGAAACATAAGAAGTAGAAGAAGGCAAAGGTTTAATCAAGGATATACAAAGATGCTTCTGCTTCTCGTATTGCAGAGGTAGTTGTTCCTCCAAGGCATGCTAACAAAGAAGACACTAGACGTAAAGATTACACTATCACAACTCTCAACTTAGGTCCAGTATCCAAAGCCCAAGTGGTAGAAGAATTCAAAGACTCGGTGTCAAACATTTTGGATAGAATAAGTAAAGATGAGCTCACAAAACAATAGTTGAAAAAATAGAATTAGGAATTAAGGGCATGTATCAGATATTTACTCAACCCTTCCCATTTTGATGATGGAGCATCTGCAGCACCTTCTCTCATTTTAAAAGAAGAGTTTGAATATTTTTACAACATCAAGGTTGTTGTCTCAGTAGCAAGGTAATGGTACCATAAATTATATGAACAAGGATTTGAAGTGATTGATGACATTGCTGAAGTGCATAAAGAGTTTTATGCATTAAAAATAGAGTGGGATGAGATCATTGAAGATTGTAACAATTATGATGAATATTATTCTCATATCCATTAGTGAGTTTTGGCCATAAGCAAGCTTCCAGATGAAGTTTTGATTAAAGAGAATATTTGACTAAGGAAGAACTACATATGCCTGAGCATTGGCTTGAGATGATAAAGTTGATGAAAGAATTCTTTGATAAAGCTAGAGGTGAATTAGATCCAACTAAGAGTCTGCTACTGGAGGTAATTTATAATCTAAATGATACACTCATAGCCTACACTAACATATATCTAGATGACACTATCCTTGTTGACACTCAGGATTGTAAAGAGAAGTTTAATCTATTTATGAAAGGGGAATCACCACCATGTCAAGGGAAAGATCTGGAAAGAATCAACAACTTGAGGGAACTATTTAGGGAATTCAAAAAGAATAAATGATCTAGGTCATCTGTATACCATAAAATTTCTAATAAAGTGGACACAATAAAATTTAGAATTGATTTTCTGAAAGATCCAGATCGAGCTGAAATTAATCCAGCACTATCAGCATTCATGGCATATGGAAACAAGGATGCAGAAAATAATAAGGTTGAATTGGATGAGGACAAGCAGTAGGATGGTCCAGTCAGCACATGAAATCTCATCCTATTGTGTAGGCACTTATTTCTACATGTCAGGTGATGTTTTTTTGAGTTCCTTTTGCATTGGGAATTGATTCTTCCTTCTAAACAACCAAATGGGTGTTCATTTTGTCCAAATTCAATGTATTTGAAAGTTGTATTTTGTCTTTTTCTATTAAGACAAATGGTAAATCTGAGAATGTAACAAACTAGTGGTCAAAATTAAATACAATGTAATCTAAACCATTGGTGTTAAAATAATCTCCACCGTCCATGAAAAACTTAGTATGATTGTTCCTCTATATAAAGGATAGTAATTTTCTCTCTTGTAAGTAAGATTTGATAGTGAATTGATGGGACTCTACCGAAATTTGATCAATACAAAGCAAGTTTTGTAGGTTGCTGGAAATTTTTCTTCCTGTGTTGTCTTATTTTGGAATTCATGGTTCATTTCAATTTGAAATTAGTTAATGTGCAAATGTAATGAAGGATAAATGCTTGGATATGTGATGAATGTTCTAGTTGATAACATTTGTGCTTGTTGATTATAAGTTTCTTTATATGGTTAGTCTGAACTCCATTAATGAATTAAGTTTGATTGCATTTCCATAGTTAAACTGTGCCATCAACTAATGTTTACTATATGAATGCAATTTGAAAATCATAAGATTCCTTTGAAGATTGCATCATTTTCTATAGCATTGTGGTTTGTTGGCCTAGTTAAACAAAAAGTGGTTTATTAAGGGTGTTTCGTCTATCTGCAGAATAGGATCAACTTGTGATTTGTCACATAGGTTTCAATCTCTCTTTCAGACCTTCATCTTTTGCATTTTCTTTAGAATGACTTTGTTATTGTTAGGTCCTAAGCAACATTTACATTATTAGTCTGCTAGAACTTTCAGACGTGTAATCTATATTATCAGAGGGTTGCTACACACTTTGTTGTCATAGTTTCATACACCCTCCCTTTGCATGTAAGTCCCCTTGGTTGGAATATTCAAATACATATCCACTAAGTTATCCTTCAAGCTAAGACCTAGCTATGTAAACCTTGGAGTAGTCCTGTTCGAAAGATTTGGGATAGGATTCCTTTGAAAAGAGGTGAGATACCTTTGTGTCTTACCTATGTTGTTGCATGCTAAAAACACCATCAACAGAATTGGCGCTAGAAGGAGGGATTTTGAACATCACATAAACCCTTCTTTTCTAGACAAGTCAGGCTAAGGACTAGGAAGAGGCATACTAGATCTAGTTCAACTAGAGAAGACCTATTATCCTTAACTTAGTTTAGAAGAACAAGGAGAGATCAAGGTGTACCCAAGATGGCAAGAGCAAGGTCTATTCCCATAAATCCAACAGTAGTACAAGTTAATTTCCTCAACATGGCCTTCTTCACTGCAAATCCCTCTCCTACTCATTTTTCCAACTATCATGACATGCTAAAGACTCTTGATAAGTATTTCTCAAATTTTTGGCCTAACGACCCCGAAAGAACTGCTGATGAACACGTAAAGATTTTTGAAGGCAATATGTACATGCTACGAGTTGAGAATGAGGGTGTAGTCTGCAGGTTATTTCCATACTCACTATAGGATGAAGCATATTACTAGTTTGCAAACCTCTCCTCAGTTTCAATTAAATCATGGAAAACATTGAAGAATGCATTCCTAAACCAATTCTGGATGCCTACCACCCCTGCTGATCTTTACCGATCCTTTGTGGAATTTCCTAGAACTGAAGGAGAATTGATAAGTTCATTTAACAATCGATTCCACAAGGTGTATTATTGTTTGTAGGCATCCGTTAACCTTGCTCAAGCGGCTTCTCTACCCATTTATTATGCAGGATTAGATAAACTAACATCTATGTTTGTTAGAAGGGCCAATCCATCTCCAACAATTTTGGTGCAAGCATATGCTGAGGCTGTTAAGATGAATTCAGAGTTAGGATAGGCTACAATGGGTCCACTAAATTATCTTAGTCTTGCAACCATGCCAAATTAGATACCATTCATCAATCATGCCTTAGCCAACCATACTCCATTATTAAACCCCATCCCAACACCTATTGCAACATTGGCTTTGGTTGTTCATCCTGGAGCATCCATTATAGAGTTACCTCATGCACAATTACCTTTCGTCCAGTCAGCTGAAACCATGAAAGTTATGGATGACAAGGATGACATCAGAGAGTTAGCAGAACAGATGAAAAAACTCACAGCTGAGGTGACACACTTGAGAAATCAGAATGCTTACTTACAGTAGAGAAGTTAGGATCAGAATCAGTACCAAAATCAGAATTACCAAAGATGAAACATAACATTGAATACTAGGCCTAATAATGGAGGAGTCCCATCACCTTTAGAGGCTCAAAATGTAGAAAATCATCCTCCCAGGTGAGTAATGTTGGTTGAAGAAACATTGTCTTCATGGTGTAGGATTCACAACACAAAGGCTCATTTGGAATTAGACTGTCATCTGTTTCAAATTGCATCTAGTATCTTTTAGAGAGAAGTCTAAAACATGGAAGCATAAGAGACTCCACCTCCCATGGGATACGAACTGGTGCCTACTCAAAGGTATGATACTTCCTTAGTTTTAGAAAGCTATGTTTTCCCTTTTCAAGATGATAATCAGCCTGAAGAGGAGGAGACCAATGAGGTGCATGCTTACTAGCAGTACAATAGGACCCCATATAATCTCAAGAGTAAAAAACCTAAGGGGCCCTTTTCCACTTCCACACTTCCAAACAACTATCAAGTTTCTCTTGATCCTAAGGCTTCCAATAATCCTGACCCTCTGAAGGTTGTACCTCAAACTCTATGTCAAAACCAACTAGCTGAATCATCGATGAAATTAGAGGTAGCTAAGTCAGGCCAGTATGTAGTAGATGAACTCAAGAAGTTGAAAGTTAGCTTGTCAATATTTGAATTGATGAAAGTCCCAGAAGTTAGGACAACCTTCCTTCAGGACATTGGAGTGCAAGCCAAGACCAATCCTTCCCCAAAAGATATCCTACAAAAGGATATTCTGAATAAAGGTAAGGATAGAGTTCATGTCATAGATGCAGACCAATAGGTAGCATTGTACAAAGAGAAGAGAGAGTCACCTCCCTTCTTTTTGACTCTTAGGATATTTGGCAAAAACCTTCACAATTGTTTGGTAGACTCAGGGGCTTCCACTAATGTTATGCCTCTATCTGTTTTCAAGGCACTGGGTCTAAACCCTGCCAAGTCTTCTAGGAAGGTTACTCAATTGGATAAGGATGAAGTTAATGCTATAGGGGAGCTAAACTAGATTCATATGCAGTTGGCATTAGACCCACGGGTACAACAATATATAGACATACAAGTGGTGGATATCCCTGACGCCTACGATATGTTTCTTAGTAGAGACTAGTCTAAAACATTAAATGGCTACATGGCTACTGACTTCTCTCATCTATGGTTACCATGGAGAGGAATTACAAATCAGATTCACATTGAGAGGGAGCCGAAGATGAAACACATGATCACAGAGTATAACTAGACAAATGAAATCCTATACTCAGAGGTGGATTTAGGGGATTATCTCTCTCAGATAAATAAGGTAGCAGAAATACTCATGTTAAATTGTAGTAGGTACCTTGATCCACCACTTACCAAACATCAAGAAAGCATAGAAGCTTCTATTTAGTCAGACCAAGAGTCTTCTTCTGATGACGAGCCTAGAATCTTTGAAGGATTTAGAAACTTGTTAGCCAAGTTCATGTGTGATCAATTGGCTATTGGAAAGAAGATACATATGGAAGAATTATTGCTGCCTAACTGGTGTCATATCCATAATGCATCCCATTCAGAGTTTACATGTTCTTTATGCTAGCAGATAGTATATCAAGTCCAAAAATGTTTTGAATAGTCATCTATTAGAGATGAAGGCTAGACTAAGCCACTACCTACAACTAATCCATGGATTGGATCACTAGGTAGACAAGATATGACTCTTAAAAGGAAAGCTGTGGGTACTCAAATTTGGACATTATGGTTTCCTGGTTCCAGATCCAAGCAAGGCTCAGGTGTAGGATTTGAATTGGTTAGTCCTATAGGAGAATCCTATTTGGCTACATATAGATTGCAATTTCCTTGTACTAACCATGTTGGCGAATACAAACCATTAGTGCATGGGCTATTGACTTCTATTAAAAAAAAGTTAAGATAATTCAAGTATTTGGTGATTTAGAGTTGGTAGTTAAGCAAGTGAGAAAATAGTATTATTGTCATGACAAACGATTGAACCATTACAGGAACTGAGTCTGGGATCTTGTTGAATGGTTTTATGGCTTTAATATTCAATTGATTTTGAGAAAATAGAACCATGTCACTCACGCCTTGGTACAAGTTGCCAGCTCTTTGGAACCACTTGCCATGTCTAATTTGAACAAGTTCACTGTAGAGTTGGTTCCCACTCCTTCTGTGCCAGAATATATTACTCACTTCCAAGTTTTCAAAGATGATAAGCATATCATCAATTTACTCACATGCTCAGATGTGTTTGCTGCCCAAATAATTGATGAAGAAGATTTGGAACCAGCTGAGATAGATTTGGAAGGTGTCCTAAATCTCAAAACAAATATGATTCCCAGAGGGATGGTGGAACTAGAAAGATTGTTTGATTGAGATCAGCTGGGTACCCAAAAGAAGCAAGCTAATTCTACTAGAGGTAAGTGTGACTCACATAACTTGGGAAATGATGACAATGTCAAAAATGTTTTCATCAGTAAGGTCTGCACCCCTGAAGAAAAGGTAGGAATTATTCATGCTTTGACATATTATCACGATGTCATTGCATGGAGTTATGAAGATCTTAAGACTTTTGACACTTCTATCATAACCCACACTATATCTTTGAAGCCTAGAATTAAGCCATTTTGGTAAAGAGAGAGGCCAGTCAATTCTCTTTCAGAACCTCTAATTTTTCAAGAAGTCTAGAAGATGCTATCGGCAAGAATCATATTTCTGGTGAGACATTCTACCTGGGTGGCCAACTTGGTTCCAGTATGAAAAAGAATGGTGAGATCAGGCTATGCGTTGACTTTAGAAACCTCAATAGAGCATGTAAGAAAGACAATTACCTATTGCTATCTCCTGATAAGGTACTACAAATAGTTAATGGATCACATATGATGTCATTTCTAGTTGGATATTCAAGATACTTGCAAATGGGGTATATATGCATATTGGAGAATGCCATTCGGTCTGATTAATGTAGGAGCAACATTTCAACGTTCTATAAACATCACTTTTAAAGGATTGGTAGGCAAATGCATCATTATTTACATGGATGATTTAACCATATTCTCTAAGAGAAGGGAGAATCATATCTTTGATTTGAGGAAAGTGCTTCAATGATGTAGAGAATATAGTATTTCATTGAATCCCAAGAAGTGCATTTTTAGCATCACTGAAGGAAAACTATTAGGACATATAATCTCAGAAGAAGTTATATCTATAGACCCCAACAGAGCCCAAGCCATTCTCAAGATCTAACCTCTAGCAAGTAAGACGAAATTAAAGTCCTATTTCGGTAAGATCAACTTTGTCCGGAAGTTTATTATTGGTTTTGTTGAGATTGTCTAGCCATTGAATGTAGTGTTGAAACAAGATGATAAGATTCAATGGACATAGGAAGCCAAGACAACCTTTGTAGAAATTAAATAAGAAATAGCAAATGCCCCAGTATTAGTAAGTCCTAATTATACTCTCCCATTTTGTATAAACTCCTTTGCTTCTTAACATACATGTGCAGCCATGTTGACCCAGAAAACGGGTGTTGATGATGAATGTCCTATTGCTTTCACGAGTACACCATTAAAGCATGTAGAACTTAGATATCCAAAAGTGGAGAGGCAACCTTATCCACTAGTTAAGGTAGTCAAGAAATTTTGTCACTATATCTTGAGGAGCTGAGTAATTATTGTAGTTCCTGATGTTGCAGTGAAGGAATTGTTGATACATAATGAGCTAAGTGAAAGAAGAGGAAACTGGGTCACAATATTGCAAGAGTTTGATAAAGAGATACAACCTATGAAGATAGAAAGGGGACAAGCACTTACCAAAACTATGGCAAAGACTAACCCAGGACTGGTACCTCAACAATATGTATTGGAGGATATCACAGAAGATGAATGGTATGGTGACATCTTATTTAATATCCTTAACCAACAATTTCCACCTCATTTGAATTCAACTCAGAGGCATTGTGGCTAAAGAGTAGTAGTTTTATGGTCAAAGGATCAGTTTTATACAAGAAAAAACATGAAGGGATCTATCTAAGGTGCTTAGACAAAACAGAAGTAGCACAAGTTTTGATCAGTTTTCATGAGAAGTTTGGGACAGGCCATGGTTTTGGGCACTCTATTGCAAATCAGATTCTCTAGGCTAGATATTACTGACCTACCTTGTGTAAGGATGCTCATGCACATGTCTGAACCTTCCATATTTTCTAGACTACTGCCTCAAGAGAGAGAGATGTTGTTATGCCTTTGCAACCCATGGTGGAGGTACACCCATTGCAGACTAGGGAGTCGATTTCATTAGTATGATCAATCCACCTTCCTCTACAGGCCACAGGTATATTCTGACTGCTACTGACTATTGTACTAGATGGTCTGAAGCTTAGGCTTGTAAGAAATGCATAACTACTAGGTAGTAATCAAATTTTTTGAAGAACATATCATCACAAGGTTTAGTTGTCCCTTTTGTCTTGTCTGTGATAATGGTCTAGAATTTGCATCTTTACACTTCTCAAACAGGGTATTTGATTATGGTATTGTGCTAAAGTTTTCATCCAATTATTACCCTCAAGGCAATGGAGTTGCTGAGTCTACCAATAAAAACTTGCTTGTGGTCATCAAAAGACTGCTTGACAAAAATCGTAGAGAGTGGCATACCTAACTTAGGTTTTCCTTGTGGGCAGATAGGATCAGACATAAGGCCACCTTAGGAACCTCACCCTACCATTTGTTTTATGGACTAGAACCTATGTTCCCTATCCACTTTCAGATCTTTATGCTATAGTTCATGCAAGACTATCTAGAGCCTGATGATAGAACCTTAGCCCACTTGACCCAACTACTGTATTAGGAAGAAAAACATGATGCTACAATTGAAAACTTTGGTAAAGATCAAGGAATAGTGAAATGATGGTTGGACTAGATAGCCAAAGTGAATTCCTTCCATATTTCAGATTTGGTGCTATATTGGGATAGGGCTCATGAGAAGAAAGGTGAACATGGAAAGTTTGACAATCTTTGGTTAGGTCCCTACCAAATAGCTGAAATTTTAGGAGACTTGTATAGATTGAAGACTCTTATTGGTGAGGAACTCCTAGTTCCTATTAATGGGTAGTTCCTAAAGCACTACTTTTAGGCTTAGGAGGCATCTTTGCCTTCTTTTGTGTACATAGCGGGTCTTTTTTGTTCTTGCTTGTTCTTGTTTTACTTTTGGTTAGAGTAATTTTCTCTGTTAGGTTAGTTGCTTTCTACTTTCTTTGCCTTTGCTTTCTTTTGCTCTTATTTTGCTAAGGTTCTCCATTGCCTAAATAAGGTGGCAGCTCTGCAGTCCTCCAAAAGGTACTCTTTGGGTCAAATAATTTTGGGATTCCTTTGAGAAATTTTAGTTTCTCACTTACAACCTTATTATGGGTTCTATTGTTATTACAAGGTGGTGTTGGTGATTGTTTTGATGCAATCATAACAATAAGTTAAAATTCACATATAATGAACTGAAACTATACTTGAAAGATAAGAAGGAATCATTTAAGATTCAACTAATCCCAAGTCTACAATGGTTCGGTTGGTCAAGTTCAGTTGGTCAATGTGAAGTTGTAATGTTCAAGGGGCCTTACGTAGTTGAGAGTTTCTTTGTGGTTTACTGGACTAAGATTACGCAAAAGATCATGAGATATGTCAATGCTTTTCATTCCTTTGCATAAAAGTGTTACTGTGCTGCAATTTTTAGATGGTTTTCTTGAATTATTGCAGCTTTCTCCTTCATACACTTATGAAAACTGTCTACTTTTAACTCTGTTATGCATACTTCTTCAAATTTGAGACAATTTCCTTCAGATTTATACATTTTCAGCTAAATATTTCAAATGGGTTGGGAAAGTTAGAAAGATCTAATCTACACCTCATTTACTCTACCAAAAGATCTAATTGTTCTGTTATGCACTATGTAAATACTACAGCAATTTGATCAAATCCACAGTAAAAAACCTTAAATGCAAGCCCTGAACATTTTCACAAACATACATTTAAAATTGCAAGCTCTCAAAGATAATATTTCAAAACACAAAGAAGAGCAAGAGAACACTCAGAAGATAGATGCAGAACTCCAGATTCTATTGTATTAGAAACAAATAGTCATACATGATTTACAATGTAGGAATGACTCTTAGTTTCAATGATCAAACTACAGAGAACTTACAAGCTTTACAGATACAGTAAGGAAGCCAGACATTCCATGCACACCTTACTGCAAACAAATAGGTGACCTCCTTCTTCTACTTCTAAACTAAACTAAGCTAACTTGCTGTGTGCTTCTAAAAAATCCCTGTTGTAAAGTATTACAGTGCAGAGAGGCACAATATAAAGACTTTCTGATTGTCCTCACTATAGCAAAAAAACTAACTAAACCCCCTAGTTCAAACCCCTGGTTACAACAATAAATATAGGTGAACCAGCTCCTCAAAAATATCTCTAAGCAGTGTCAAATCTGGGCGAAATATTGCCCCTTCTGAGAAGCTTTGGCAGCTCAGCAATAACTTCTATTTGTCTATTGTAGTAATACCTTCAGCTTCAATCATATCCTCCATTTGAATGGCCTTGACTTCTTCGCACTTTATCTTTACTTCTTGCTCCTGAGATCAGATTTTCTTTTTCCATGAGGTCACTGTGTTGAATTTCCAGCTGCTTCCTCAACTGCAAGCCTATAAGACAAGACAAGCAATAAGTATCAAATTTACCAAATGAACAGCAAGAAACTCAAAATATCTGTTAAAACAGGGTGACTATGTAAAAAAAATGTGGAAAACAGGCTCAAAAAACCCTCAAAAACACATTCAAAATGTATATAGATTGCCCAGAACCAAACTGGTCAACCATCGCTGACCAGAAAAATGCCACGGGTGCCAAAAATGTGTTTAAAATTCCACCGCTTCATCCATTCCCGCCCATCGGCATGATAATCACCATCGACGCATCCAAAATTACCTGGCCAATGTTCATTATTTGGCCGATGGCCCTTTCTCGTTATTTCCTCCTTATTTCTTTCCATCGGCGTAAGTCTGTACTATCGGCGAGCCACAAAATTCCTTCACCGATCATTATCTTCTATCGCTTCGTTATTTCTTCCTCGCTCTCCATCGGTGAGAGGTTCGCCATCGGCAAACTCTAAATCCTCTTTGCCGATCCTCATTGTTAGGCTGATGGCCCCCTTTGCTTTCTTCCATCGGCGAGAGATCCGCCTATCGGCAAGCTCCTTATTTCTTTCGCCGATGCCTCTACCTTACTTGCTCATCGCCTTCATCGGCGTGAGGCCTACCTATTGGCGAGCTCCAAAATTCCTTCACCGATCACTATTGTTTGGTTGACAGCCCTTCGGCTTGTATTTCTTTTTTATCGGCATGAGAATCGCCATCAGCGAACTCACAAATTTCTTCGCCAATTTTCACTGTTTCATCGATGCCATTCGTCGGTGAGACTCTTACCGACAACCCTTCATATCATCCACCTTACTTCCATTGCCCTAACCTTGCCCATCGGCAAAGGTCCAAACACTCGCACCGATCTATATTGCTTGGCCAATGACCTCCCATCGGCGAGAGATTATACCATCGGCAGGCGCTAAACTTCTTCCGCCGATGACTTACCTTATACCAATGCTCTTTCATTGTTCTCCATCGGCGTGAGATCACCCATCGGCAACTCACAAACTCCTCCCACCGATGCTTTTACCTTGGCCGATGGCCTCTTCTTCTTTGCTTCCTTTTCTTATGTTCATCAGGCTGATATTGTCCATTGGCATGTCTCAAAATACATAGGCCGATGGTCTTTTCTCTTTATTCCCTCTTCATCGGCGAGAATTCGCCATCAGCAAACTCTAAATCTCTTCCACCGATGCCCTTTATCGCTTTGTTATTTCTTCCATCGGCAAGGGCCAAAAGATAATGGCTGATGGTAATGGTTATACCAATGGCAAAAGGCCATCGGGGAGATCGTAGTCTTCGGTGAGAGAAAACCAAACTCCGCCGATTCAAAAATGCTACGCCGATGTCATTCATTTTATATCCGGCCAAGTCCTTTTCCATCTATCTGCGTGACTTCGCCCATCGGTGAAAGTCAAAAACAATACTCTGATAGTTAATGTTATGCCGATGGCATTCTATCGGCGACAGTCCCGCTGAAGCTTCTCCGTCTATTGAACATTTGAACCCTTGAACCAAGAAAAAAGGTTCAACGCGGCGGTTCAATGCAGCATAGCGACTGTTAAAAAGAAAATGAACCCCGCGAACTTTGGACATTTGAACCAAGAAAAAGGTTCAAAACGAAGGTTCAATGCGCGGTTCAATGTTGTAATACGAAATAACAGCCCGCCCCCTTTTAGACATTTTTGAGCATGCCGAACCAATTGAACCCCGAACCATTGAACCAAAAAAGGTTCAATCAGATGGTTCAACGCATAGGTTCAAACCTGTAAAAACACTTCCAATGAATAAGTAATGGTGACCTAAATGAATCGATGTATTTTTGGCAAAACAATCAAATGTAACATACAGAGTGGAACCCAGACAAAATTGCCCACGACCCGGAACTACTAAGTATGAAATTTTTTTGAAATTTAAAATGAATGCCAACAAGAAAAAAAGGCAAACAACTAACTATTTATCATGCAAAACATGATAGTACATTTTACCTAAATGATCATAACTTGCAAAATATGATGAATTTTGAGATGGTTCAAAAAGCAACCTTGGCTCATTTTTCACAAGGAATCCAACCATATTATGCAATGGTACTGAAAATGCAATTTTCTATATTTTTAACAAGGTTTGCAAATCTGACTCTCTTTTCCCTTTACCACCAGACAGAACAAACACAAGTAGAAGCAAAAAAAGCAAAGCAACAGTAGGGGTCCTCATTTTGCTAAAGAGAAAAATGGGGCGTGTTGTGAACATCACAACAACTAGCAACCAAACAAAACAACTAAATTTAGAGTGTTGAAGAAAACTACATGAAATGAACTCATAACCTCCAACTATCCCTCCTGCAAATTACTATTCAGCTTGAGACTTAAGGTATTCAATAAGGGTGCATGAATTTTCATTTTCAGTTTAGTTGTGTGCACGTGATTAATTATCCTCATCTTGAATATCGGTTGAACAAACCAGTGACTAACTTTAGCCTACGTAGGTGAGGATATTCCCTCATAGCTGACCGGATAGAGCCTTGCTGCCAGCGAGCATCCATAGCCCCGACAAGGTTATCGTTACAATTCTCCTAAGTAGAGCCCCACTGCCAGCGAGTGTCTATAGCCCCGGTAGAGTTACTTAGATGGCTTAATCTGGATTTTCAGTATAATCCATTTATTTATTTATTTTTTTATTTTTTTGTTTTCAAATTTTGAAAGACTTCATAAGATATAGCAATTTGTAAATTCATGATGCAAGGAGTGGACACTTGCTGAAATCAAGCTGAGAATTGTAATGGTAGCAAGGGTAACCTCTAATTTTTCACCTAATATCTACACTGGTAAGTTCAACAAACCCAAGGATTTTAGGTGTGTCATCGTGAGAAACTTGCTTCGAATTCTCTATCACATTTATTGAATACAAAACTTCAAAAGATAAACAACTCTCTACATTCATAACAATGACAAGTTATGTGTAAATTGCAAATGGTTAACTTGAATATCCTAAATTTATACTGTTTTGAATGGTCACTAATTTTGCTCCTTAATACTCCAAAGTAAAACAAAGATCCCTGCTGAGGAGACAAAAAAACCAACTAGACAAACAGGCTATGCAAAAAGCAAAATAAAAGCAGAAAAAACTGTACAAACAAAACAAAACAAACAACAAGAAACAGAAAACAGCAACAAACAGAAGACGAACCACACAAACAGCCAACCAACAAAAAGAAAATAGAAAAAGAAGAACTGTACATTACTTATAGCACTTTACACCAAAATGAACTGCCCTTTGCCTCAGGCCTGGAAGTAGTGTTTCAAATGCTGGCCATTAACTGGTAATAGCACATCTTCTCCAGTCAAGGTCTTAAGTCTGAATGTGTTATCTCCTATTATTTCTGAGACTTGTAAGGGACCCAGCCATAATTTATCAAATTTTCCATGGCTTCCTTTCTTTTCATGTGCTTTGTCCCAGCAGAACACTAAGTCTGATATCCTAAATGTTTTGACTCTTGCCCTTTTATCAAACCACCTCTTAACAACCGCTTGGTGTTTGGCAAACTTCTCGATGGCTTGACCTCTTTTCTCATCTAGTTGTAGCATTTGTACTATTCTGGCTTCCCTATGGTTATCAAAGCCTAGATACTCATTAGCAAACTTCCAGGTTGGTATTCTCAGATTTACTGGAAGTATGGGATCAGTCTCATAGATAAATGATAAGGTGTGCTACCTAAAGCTGTTTTAAACTTAGTCCTATCTACCCATAATGCATATCTCAACAGGGAATTCCACTCTCTAGGATTTTTTGCAATTAACTTCTTAATTACATCTAATAAAATTTTATTCGTTGATTCAGCCAGTCCATTACCTTGAGGGTAATAATTCAAAGAAAACCTTAAAATGATCCCGTATTCAAATGCCCATTTAGAAAACTTTAAAGAAGAGAAAGCAGGGCCATTATCACATACCAATGAATAGGGAGTTCCAAACCTGGTGATGATGTTTTCTTCAAGAAACTTGATAACTACCTCAGTTGTGGAGAATTTGCAGCAAGTGGCCTCAGTCCACCTTGTACAATAGTCTGTTACTATCAGTATAAATTTGTGTCCTGCAGAAGATGAGGGATTGATGACTCCAATAAAATCTAGGCCCCACTATGCAAACGGTCTGGATTCAATCACAGGTTGTAGTGGATTGGCCTAATTTCTCCCTTTGTCTGCTGCAGTCTGACAGATGTGGCAACTTCTGATGTGACTCTTAGTGTCCTTGAACATCGTGGGCCAGTAATAGCCCGCCCTCAGTATTTTGTGTGTTGTGGCTAGATGGGAACCATGGCCAGTTCCGTACTTGTCATGTAGTTCTGTCAACACTTTATCAGCTTCAGCTCTATTTATGCATCTCAGATAAATTCCATCATGGTTCTTCCTAAATAGAAGACCTCCTTGCACCATATAATTTTGTGCCTTAATCTTCAAAGCTCTCCTCTGAGAAGCCTTCATCCTGTTTGGGTACTTTCCAGCTATCAAGAAGGTGTTTAGATCATCATACCAGCCTGATGCGCTCTAGGAATTCAATACATATTGCTGTTTTATCAAATCGGGATCTGTATTTGCTATCGTCTGCACCAACGCCTACCCTCTGACCAGCTTCATAGGTATGATTTCTATGTCAAATTCTTGCAGCATGGTGATCCACTTGGCTCTTTTTTCTCTAGGCTCGTTCTGCATCAGCAACATCTTTACTGCTGCGTCTGGCACTATGGCTTTGACCTGGCTGCGCAGAATGTAGTGTCTAAATTTTTTAATAGCCTTTACTAATGCAAATGCCTACCTCTCGGTGTCTAGATACCTCAGCTGTGCATCCTTCAGAGGCGCGCTCATAAATACTATGGGCCTCTCTTCATTGTTTTCACCTTTCTATGTCAGGGCAGCCGCGACTGAATGAGAAGATGCAAAGGAGTAGATGTAAAATAGGCTTGTGTAGTCTGGACTTGCCAATACAGGGGCATCAGAAATTGCCTCCTTAATATTTTCAAACACGGCTCTGGCCACTGGCATCCATTCCATCTATGCATCTTTCTTCAACATGGCATTTAACGGCTGCATGATCTCTGCAAAACTTGTTATAAACTTCCGAACAAAGTTAATTTTGACAAAAAATGATTTCAACTCTTTCCTACTATTTGGTATTTGCAAACTTTTTATGGATTCTATTCTATCCGGATCAATTGAAATTCCACCTTCAGAAATGACATGGCCTAATAATTTACCTTCAGTTACGCCAAATATACATTTCCTAGGATTAAGGGAAATCCCATACCTTTCACATCGCTTGAGTACTTTCCTGAGGTCTTTAGTGTGAGTGGATGCATCCTTGGAATACATAGTTAAATCATCCATATACACAACAATGCACTTACCTGATAATCCACAGAATGCAATGTCCATGGCTCTCTGAAAAGTGGCACCTGCATTGATCAAACCAAAAGGCATTCTTCTATACGCATAATTTCCCCATTTACAAGTGAAAGTGGTTTTTAATCTATCTTCTCTGTCAATTAAGACCTAGTTATAACCTGAAAAACCATCTAAAAAAGACATCATCCTTGCGCCATTTACTGCTTGCAGCACTTCGTCTATTGGGGGTAGAGGATAATTATCCTTTTCAGATGCCTTGTTTAAATTTCTAGAGCCTACGCACAACCTGATGTCTCCATTTTTCTTCCTTACTGGTACTAAGTTAGCTACCCAGACAAAATGTCTGACTGAGAAAATTATTCTAGCAGACAGCAATTTTTTAACTTCCTCAAAGATTAAAGGCTGTAGAATGGCATTCACAGGCCTCTATTTCTGCCTAAATGGTTTGACTTCTTTTCTCAAAGGTATTACGTGAGTTATGATGGACTCATCAAATGTTTTCAAGTCTTCATAAGTCCATGCTATGATGTGTTTATATTCTTTCAGAATGTCTAAAACCTCTTTTCTAATTTTTTGAGAGCAAGCTTTCCCAATTAGTACATTTTGTGGACTTTGCTCAGTCCCTAAGTCATGTAAATCACACTTGCCCCCTTCTGTTTTGGGCAAGTCCTTTTGTCTCATTACTCCATCAAAATCAAAGATATGTTCTAATTCAATTACTCCTTTTGGTAAGAAGTTGCTTTTCAAGTTGATTATATCCTCTTCATCCCATGTTACTTCAGGCCTTTCTTGTTCATCAATGATTTGAGCCTCAAATGCCTCATTACAATTCAGAAAATCAATAATTTGCTGATCCCCTCCAAATACCTGAAAGTGTGTAACGTTGTTTGGTATACTGGGTATGTTAACTAGCTCAACAGCAAATCATCTCAATCCTGACAGTGTCAATGGTTCTAATGTACTAGCAGCAACTGCTAGCACATCTGGCCTATGATTCAGCTCTCTGGGGATGTGTTCTATGTTAAAAGCATCAAACGAATCTATTAAACCCCATACTCTATGTCTGTAACTAATCATTTTCTTGTAATTGTAGGCATATAGTTTCCTCACTTGTCTGACTACTAATTCAGAGTTTGAAAATACTCTGATGGTTTTCACCCTTTTCTTGATGGCCATGACAAGTCCTAAAATTAGGGCCTCATATTCAGCAATATTGTTAGTGCAGGAAAATTGTAATCTATATGCTGCCAGATGTGATTTACCCTGAGGATCTATGAGTTCAACACCTACACCTGCGCCCTGTTTCGATTTAGACCCATCACATTTTAATGTCCACATGCCATCTTTACTTTTCTGACCTTTTATCTTAGCATGCATTGCCTCTTTTATTGCCTGTGGGGTGTTGTCCTGTTTATTCATGGGTTTTTCTGTTTGGTTAACTTGCATATGTGTGTTTTTAATTTGCAACTCAGAAAGACAACTACCCTTGTCTTTCATTTCTTCTCTTAAATCTGGGATCAAGGCATCTATATTATCCTGAACATATTTCTGTGTTGGATCAGGATTCTCATTTTCCTCTTATAACTCTACCTTCTCTATGCATTTTTTGTATTCATATTCAATGATGTCCTTGCATATTTCACAACTCTCCTCAGAATGTTGCCTATCATGGACTCTACACCTGGTTTTGTACAATTTACATTGGACTGGCAGATTGTGCTTAACGCATTCTTCCACCTCTTGTCTAATGGCACGACCAAACTTGTCTATTGCATTGTTTTCTTCATCTGAGGAATTTCCATCAGACTCAATGAATAATGTTGTCCTATTGTTGACACATTTTTTTCTACTATTTAACATCATGATCTCTTCAATTTGTACCCCATTGTTGGTAATTCTATAGACACCCGGTTCAATAGCAGCATATAATATTTCATTAGTTCGATTATACTCTGTTATCATATGTTTCATTTTAGGCTCTGCCTCTATTCTGATCTGGTTTGGGATGCCTCTCCAAGGTAACCACATGTGTGAAAAGTCAGTGGCCATATATCCGTTTAATGTCTTGGACCAATCCCTACTCAGCAACATTCCATAATTTACTGGTCTATCCACTACTTGAATGTCAATGATTTGGCTTACCCCAGGCTCTAAAGCTAATTGCATTTGAATGTTCATGAGCTCTCCTACTACGCTAACCTCAGTCTTATCTAGTTGTGTGACAACCTTGGCAGATTTGGTGGGAGTCAGCTCGAGAGTTTTACATATTCCTAAGGGCATTACGTTGGTTGAGGCACTAGAATCTACCATGCAATTGTGTATATTCTTCCCACACAATCTAAAAGTTAACAAGAAAGGGGGAGTATCCCTCTTATCTGCATGTATTACTACATTTGTATTGGAAGGCTGCTCAACTTTCCTGTTCTTCTCTTTAGGTGGTGAATCTCTATTAGGAACAGTAATATCAGCAAACCCCCTGTTTGTCATGGATGTATCCAGGGATTTTATAAAAGCATTTCTAATCCCTGGGGTCTTCAATAATTCATTTAGGGGTATACTGACCTTAATTTTCTTTATTTCCTCTGACAAGTAACTCATTAATCTTGTTGTCTCTATTGCTTCAGTTTTACTTGTTTGATCCTTTTGTATTGTTGTTCCATTATCTGTGTGCTGATTAGCTTTAAGTGTGGCAGGATTGTTGCTAGCATTCTGATCTGGGGGTGTATTGATGTTATTCGGAGGAACAGAAGTGGTAAAAGGCCCTCCTGGCCTAGGGTTGTTCCTCAAATTGTAAGTGTGGCTTTTATTTGTCTATTGAAAGGCCTGCACCTCCTCTGTTTCACACAATATCTCATTTTCAGATTCAAAGGGAAACTGAAAAGCATTTAACACAAAGGCCGATTCAGGATAAAGATTCTCACAACAGTATGGTTCATCTTCCAGCAATTCATCCTCTTTCTCTTCTGTAGTTGCAAAGGTAAACGTTTCTAAGACTAATGATGTGTCATATCCTAAGGGTACTACCTCATTACCCTTGGGAATGAGAAATTTAGAGGTAGGAGGCTGCACATCTATGTTGAAAATGCTGGCTGCTAAGTGGAACTGTGGACAATCATGCTCAGCATGGGCATTTGTATTGTGAAATCTGCACCAATTTTTGGGTGCTGTACTGGCCATTTGTATGCCAGCCATTTGTTTTGCATCATGATTATCTATATTCTCAAAGGAGAAGCTAGAGTACCATTGTTGGGCCCAGTGTTCCATGTCTTGGGTGGCTTAGGTTGATTCTGATTTCTGTTATTATTGCCCCAGGTCCTATTATCTATCACTGGCCCCCTATTTTGCATTGGTTGCCCCTGGCTGGGGCCTTGATGCTAATTATAGTTTTGGTTCTGATTGTTCTGCTGATTTTGATTGAAACTATAGTTCTGATTTTGGCCTTGGTTGTGATTTTGATGTTGATTGTAGTTTTGGTTGCCTCTTCCATAGAGGTTCTCATTTCTTAGTTGTGTCACTTCAGTGGTTAATCTTTTCAAATGGGCAGTGATTTCTTTGATTTCTTCCCTATCCTCTTGTGCTTTTGCCATAGTTGTATCCCTAGGAGGTTGGAAGAAAGGCTGACCATTGCTTTGACTGTTATTAGAAGTGCTAGCCGTGTAAGGAGTTATAGCTTGAATTGGGGTAGGACTATACACGGGTGTGTAAGAAGGAACCGGATTTAATAGTGGAGTGTGTTGCATAGAGGTTCCATTCCATGGTGGTGCCTGATTCTGCACCCCAAAACTTCCTCCATTAACAAATGGGTTATAAGTTGTATGCCTCATCTCTTGGTTCACTGAGGCTGCCTCTTTATAGGCTTTGGATATTGATTCTATGTTAGGTTTCCTTTTGACAAACATGGCAGTTAAAGGATCCAAGGTAGCATAGTACATAGCCAACAAGGGATCATCATCTATGGCATAAGGTGCTACCAGCCTAGAATAGGCCTTTTGAAATCTGTCGTTGAAATTATCAATCAGCTCTCCCTCACCACGTTTTATAGCAGCCAATTTATGATACAAAGCACAAGGGTCAATGGGTCCCCTAAATCTTGACAGAAATGCTTCTTCCATAAGCGGCCAGGAAGAAATGTAACCATTGGGTAAGTTTACATACCAACTAGAGGCTTGCTCATTAAAGGTGTAGGGAAACAATCTACACACCACATCCTCGTGCTCTAACCTAGCTCTAAAACATGCTTCTTTGAATATTCTAATATGGTCTTCTGGGTCCTGAAGCAACTGGTATTTGGGACATATCTTTTCTAGATTTTTAGGCATCTCATGATAATCATTGAAGAGTATGGGAGAATTGACATCGAAATAAGCCATTGTAGGTGTTTGATCTTGACCTGAACTTGTAGGA
Organism: Cunninghamia lanceolata; assembly: GCA_027924645.1. Taxonomy (NCBI): domain Eukaryota; kingdom Viridiplantae; phylum Streptophyta; class Pinopsida; order Cupressales; family Cupressaceae; genus Cunninghamia; species Cunninghamia lanceolata. The sequence goes on along the minus strand of BSBN01000130.1, from coordinate 10,015,419 downwards.
ATACCTAGATTGATTGGTGGATTAGGATTTACAAGAGGATTGAGACCTCCAGGAGTGCCTGAAGCAAGATTTAAAGATCTGAACAGTGATCTGTTAGGACTCACAATACTATGGATGTTAAATGGTGACCCAGGAGGTGTTCCAGATGAACTTCTAGCTTGTGAAATATTTGGATTCCAAATCAAAGGGTTCCTACCTCGCCTATTATCAGGTAGTTGCACAAATATATCCCCTGAACTGGATCTAGACCTAGTCACTCTATTACTATTATTAGCCAGTTTGAAACAAACTCTAACTCAGAAAGGCCCTCCTTCTAGCACCAGAAAACTATTGGTGATTGTTTTGATGCAATCATAACAATAAGTTAAAATTCACATATAATGAACTGAAACTATACTTGAAAGATAAGAAGGAATCATTTAAGATTCAACTAATCCCAAGTCTACAATGGTTCGGTTGGTCAAGTTCAGTTGGTCAATGTGAAGCTGTAATGTTCAAGGGGCCTTACGTAGTTTAGAGTTTCTTTGTGGTTTACTGGACTAAGATTATGCAAAAGATCATGAGATATGTCAATGCTTTTCATTCCTTTGCATAAAAGTGTTACTGTGCTGCAATTTTTAGATGGTTTTCTTGAATTATTGCAGCTTTCTCCTTCATACACTTATGAAAACTATCTACTTTTAACTCTGTTATGCATACTTCTTCAAATTTGAGACAATTTCCTTCAGATTTATATGTTTTTAGCTAAATATTTCAGATGGGTTGGGAAAGTTAGAAAGATCTAATCTACACCTCATTTACTCTACCAAAGGATCTAATTGTTCTGTTATGCACTATGTAAATACTACAACAATTTGATCAAATCCACAGTAAAAAACCTTAAATGCAAGCCCTGAGCATTTTCACAAACATACATTTAAAATTGCAAGCTCTCAAAGATAATATTTCAAAACACAAAGAAGAACAGGAGAACACTTAGAAGATAGATGCAGAACTCTAGATTCTATTGTAGGAATGACTCTTAGTTTCATTGATCAAACTATAGAGAACTTACAAGCTTTACAGATATAGTAAGGAAGCCAGACATTCCACGCACACCTTACTGCAGACAAACAAGCGACCTCCTTCTACTTCTAAACTAAACTAAGCTAACTTGCTGTGTGCTTCTAAAAAATCCCTGTTGTAAAGTATTACAGTGCAGAGAGGCACAATATAAAGACTTTCTGATTGTCCTCACTACAGCAAAAAAACTAACTAAAACCCCTGGTTACAACAATAAATATAGGTGAACCAGTTCCTCAAAAATATCTCTGAGCAGTGTCAAATCTGGGCGAAATATTGCCCCTTCTGAGAAGCTTTGGCAGCTCAGCAATAACTTCTATTTGTCTATTTTAGTAATACCTTCAGGTGCAATCATGTCCTCCATTTGAATGGCCTTGACTTCTTCGCACTTTATCTTTACTTCTTGCTCTTGAGATCAGATTTTCTTTTTCCATGAGGTCACTATGTTGAATTTCCAGCTGCTTCCTCAACTGCAAGCCTGTAAGACAAGACAAGCAATAAGTATCAAATTTACCAAGTGAATAGCAGGAAACTCAAAATATCTGTTAAAACAGGGTGACTATGCAAAAAAAATGTGGAAATCTAGCTCAAAAAAACCTCAAAAACGTGTTCAAAATGTATACAGATTGCCCAAAACCAAACAGGTCAACCATCGCTGACCAGAAAAATGCCACGGGCGCCAAAAATGTGTTTAAAATTCCACCGCTTCATCCATTCCCGCCCATCGGCGTGATAATCACCATCGGCACGTCCAAAATTACCTGGCCGATGTTCGTTATTTGGCCGATGGCCCTTTCTCGTTATTTCCTCCTTATTTCTTTCCATCGACGTAAGTCTATACTATCGGCGAGCCTCAAAATTCCTTCACCAATCATTCTCTTCTATCGCTTCATTATTTCTTCCTCTCTCTCCATCGGTGAGAGGTTCACCATCGGCGAACTCTAAATCCTCTTCGCCAATCCTCATCGTTAGGCCGATGGCCCCCTTTGCTTTGTTCCATCGGCGAGAGATCCGCCTATCGGCAAGCTCCTTATTTCTTTCGCCAATGCCTCTACCTTACTTGCTCATCGCCTTCATCGGCGTGAGGCCTACCTATCGGCGAGCTCCAAAATTCCTTCGCTAATCACTATTGCTTGGTTGACGGCCCTTCGGCTTGTATTTCTTTTTTATCGGCATGAGAATCGCCATCGGCGAACTCACAAATTTCTTCGCCAATTTTCACTGTTTCATCGATCTCATTCATCAGTGAGACTCTTACCGACAACCCTTCATATCATCCACCTTACTTCCATCACCCTGACCTTGCCCATCGGCAAAGGTCCAAACGCTCGCACTGATCTATATTGCTTGGCCGATGACCTCCCATCGGCGAGAGATTATACCATCAGCGGGCGCTAAACTTCTTCCGCTGATGACTTACCTTATACCAATGCTCTTTCATTGTTCTCCATCGGCGTGAGGTCACCCATCGGTGACTCACAAACTCCTCCCACCGATGCTTTTACCTTGGCTGATGGCCTCTTCTTCTTTGCTTCCTTTTCTTATGTTCATCGGGCTGATATTGCCCATTGGTGTGTCTCAAAATACATAGGCCGATGGTCTTTTCTCTTTATTCCCTTTTCATTGGCGAGAGATTCGCCATCAGCAAACTCTAAATCTCTTCCACCGATGCCCTTTATCACTTCATTATTTCTTCCATCGGCAAGGGCCAAAAGATAATGGCCGATGATAATGGTTATACCGATGGCAAAAGGCCATCGGGGAGATCGTAGTCTTCGGTAAGAGAAAACCAAACTCCGCCAATTCAAAAATGCTACGCCGATGTCATTCATTTTATATCCAGCCAAGTCCTTTTCCATCTATCTGCATGACTTCGCCCATCGGCGAAAGTCAAAAACAATACTCTGATAGTTAATGTTATGCCAATGGCATTCTATCGGCGACAGTCCCGCTGAAGCTTCTTTGTTTATTGAACATTTGAACCCTTGAACCAAGAAAAAAGGTTCAACGCGGCGGTTCAACGCGGCATAGCGACTGTTAAAAAGAAAATGAACCCCGCGAACATTGGACATTTGAACCAAGAAAAAGGTTCAAAACGAAGGTTCAACGCGCGGTTCAACATTGTAATACGAAATAACAACCCGCCGCCTTTTAGACATTTTTGAGCATGCCGAACCAATTGAACCCTGAACCATTGAACCAAAAAACGTTCAATCGGATGGTTCAATGTGCAGGTTCAAACATGTAAAAACACTTCCAATGAATAAGTAATGGCGACCTAAATGAATCGATGTATTTTTGGCAAAACAATCAAATGTAACATATAGAGTGGAACCCAGACAAAATTGCCCATGACCCGGAACTACTAAGTACGAAATTTTTTCAAAATTTAAAATGAATGCCAACAAGAAAAAAGGCAAATAACTGACTGTTTATCATGCAAAACCTGATAGTACATTTTACCTAAATGATCATAACTTGCAAAATATGATGAATTTTGAGATGGTTCAAAAAGTAACCCTAGCTCATTTTTCACAAGGAATCCAACCATATTATGCAATGGTACTGAAAATGCAATTTTCTATATTTTTAACAAGGTTTGCAAATCTGACTCTCTTTTCCCTTTACCACCAGACAAAACAAACACAAGCAGAAGTAAAAAAAGCAAAGCAACAGCAGGGGTCCTCATTTTGCTAAGGAGCAAAATGGGGCGTGTTGTGAACATCACAACAGGTGGTATGATGCTTCTTCATAGGAAGGGAGTCATTGATTTGGTTCACTTCAAGTATTTTCTAGTCCAATATCTCTCACATTTTAAATAATCCTGAAGCTTCTGAAGGAACCTAGGTGATCTTGGGTTAAGTGAAAAATCTACAGGATCACCTTTGCCGCCACTATGATTCCTAGCCCAATGAAGTTGAACTAGTTCGTAGCCCATGTGATATTTATCATGTGCTGCAAGGGTATGCGGTACTATTTAGTACCCATATCTTAAGTCAAGTTAACTGAATAATCTATAAGCAATATATCAAAAGTGGTACTTTTTAGTACTCCCATAAAATGTTCAATCAGCTAGAGGATTCAAGCAACTCCATGAGGGGCTATGGATGCCTAATGGGTAGTAGAGCAATGTTTGAGCGGAATCATAGAGACAACCTTGTTGAGGGTATAGACGCTTGACTTATAGTGATGTAATGTCCAATGTAGTTCAAAAGGTGAGTATCATTACATAGCTTAATGCAACTGAGCCTTGATGATCTTAGTTGCAGAATGATGGGAATGAATGCAATTTCACACATGTAGACTTTTAGGATATGGATGGTTTTGCTGAGTTAGTGATCTATGCTCCTTTGATCCTCTATCATGTTGTCTAGTTTAATAAGTGGGAAACATATAGAATTTGGGTTCGAAACTGATGTTTATCTTAGAAATCCTCTAGAGAATTTCTCCAATAGAGTTGCCATTTGTTGTGCTATGCATACATGCCCCATTTTCCCAAATGGAGACCCCCCTCCTCTCTTTTGATTTTGGCTTGGTCTAGGTCTTAGTAATTTTACTTGTGAAAAGATGATGTCTTGATGATGTGATCCCTTTGCATATGATTGATTGAAATTCGATAAGTTTGGCTAAGTTTGACACCATTGACCACCTTCGATGATTAGACTGGAATGAGTAAAGAGCACTAAGCCTCAAAATTGGTTTCCTGAGTGAGTTTTGCACTAAAAATTGTCTTTATTGCAATTTGTGCTAATACCCTAGATCTTATTAGATATTAGCATTGACCACTTTATATGTCATTAGGTGCTAAAATTCTTATCAACTAGATTTGTGCTAAAACTGACCTCAATAGGATATATCCTAAAGGCCTGAAAAGCCCTACTTTTCCCATTAGTGGTCAAAATCTCACAAGTGTGTCATAGGCTGTCTAATGACACTGCATTTATGGAAAATTTTAGGGGAGTATAAATGGTTTGAACCCTTCAATTTTCATCATATACATTTAAAATTTCTTCAGTGATTGAGCTTAGAGTTTCCCATCTATCTTGCTAAAGATTTCTTGGCTGTTTGCATCGATTGAGAGTGTATTCAATGGTGGTGAGTTGAATTCCTTCACTGCAACCTTACATCCATAGGTAGGACGGTCTATATCTCTTTTCCTTGGCATTATATTTATAATCTCTCTTTTGTTTTGGTTTTGAAATGGCAAAATACAGTAGATTATATGAAAGCATGACTACATATACACTAAGGATCTCAGGGTTTGGGGTCTTGGTCAAAATATAGATCAATTTCTCTATAGATGCCATCCCTTAGGGTTTCAAAATATAGGTTTTGTCGAAGTAGGAGGAAAATATGTGTTGCCTTTAGTAATTTTGATTGTTATATTATTAGCTTAGATTCCCCCCTCTTCAAAGAGTCAGAATCGACCCTCTATGTTTTGTTTCCAAATTTGATTGACTTCAAACCATCGAAAACCATCATTTGCACTAAATTCTCATCCAACCAGACATATCTGGCATACAATATTTTCTCCACTAGATCCTTCTAAAGTATTTGCACTAAAAAGGCTCAGAGGTGGATATATCCTAAATGTTAAAAAAATCTCGCTATCCATTGTCCATCAAATTCCCCACTTGTAAGGTTTTAAAATGTTTGTCAGGGTTTTACTCTAAAAAACACATCCATAGGATATATTTGATGGATATTAATTGTCATTAATGTTAAAAAGGTCCTTGGAGTTTCTAGTTTTGTTTTAGGATGATGATCATATAGGAGTTTAAGTAATGCTGATGCAGGACATGAATATCATCCTATGTAATGGATGCTTTCAGTTTCAAGCATAGATGATCATGATTCTTGATTTGAAGAGAGTTGACATGAGTGCTCAAGATTGGTTTGTTTTCCATTAAGAATAATGGTTGAACGCTCAACATGATCAATGTTGACATAACAAGATCTTTCTAAAAGATGCAAGGTTCATTATCAAAGTTGTTGGCTCATTTTTTATGGAGGCTTGTTATCAAGGTTAACAATGTGAAGAGGTCATTAGTCTATTACTTGGTTAAATGGAGTTGTACCTTGTATCAATTCACTTGTGTTTATCTATGTTGCAAAGATAATATCAGTAAAGGTATTATGCTATGTTGGGGCATGTTTAGTGGCAGAGATTAAGATATTCTTGGCAGATGCCAATATAGTGTTATAGTGTTGGCAGATGGTAGAGATCTAAGCTTTGTAATGAAGTGTTTTAAATTTCTTTAATTCTAATAATACATTTCTAAATAGCCTAATTCTCTATTCTCTACCCGTCACCTTATTAGTTGCTTTTTGATCTAATTGTTTAGTGACATGTTAGCACAGGTCATATAACTTAAATTGATCTGCTAATGGGGTGTTAAAACATTATGGGGACTGGCCCCTCCACCTAATATAACCTACTACACCGATCTCCTCATAAATAGCTCAAGTGGGTAATGCAAATTAAAGGTCTTTTTTGAAATAAAAATGCGCGTGAATATTATGATCAATGGATAGTATTTAAACTAAGACCCTGACTATTTTGCATTACTTTTGATGGTCATCAGAATGTCATACATACTATGACTGCATAGATAAGCATTTTAAAAGCTAATTTTAGGATATTTACAAAGGTAGTTTTTGTAGACTTTTAAGGATATTTTTTAGGTGAGTTATTTCTATTTTTTGACTTCGTTCGAGACATTGAAGGCAAATAGAATGGTGTTTTATTTTTTTTAAAAGGCATTTTTTTGGTGAAAGATTTAATGCCTTTCGCAACTAAGGAGGTTTTATTTTCTTTCTATTTTCACTCTTCATACAGATGTTTTTTTTTTAAGTTGTGAGTCTGAAGATAATCAAAGAAGAATTTAATTTTTTAAGGCAGTTGGATTAAAAATATTGTTGAAGATTTTTTGTGGAAGAAGAAAAATACAGAGTGAAGATGAAAGTGAATGTGTAAAGAAAGAAAACTATGAAGAGTCATTTGGGAACAAAGATTTTTAGATTGAAAGAGAAGATAAATGCAAAGAGGAAAATGAAAAGACTTCATCCAGATGATTTTTGCAAATTGAAAAATATTGTTGAAAGGAGATGGAAATTTTTTATGAAAGGGAAATTAAATCAAGACGAATGTGAATGGTCTTACAAGATTATGATTTTATTTTGTTTTGTAGGTTCTTCATAGATGGAGAGAAGAAATATATTTCATTTTATTTTGTAGATACATTTTGAATAAGATTTTCTTCTTGCAGATGGATTAGTGTTTGGTCTGAAGATATTTTATCATAGAATGATTATATTTCATTGAATATTTATTCTCTTTGTGAAAATGAAAATGAATGAGAAAATAATATGAAAAGACATTCAGATTTCTATAGAATGTTTTTGTAGGTGCATTAATGGATTAATTTTTAGAGTGTATCAAAATACTATGGTGAAGACATTTCTGTGAAGATATCTTTGAAGAGAAAATACATATGGATTAGATGATTCTTAAATGTGATGTATGAGATCATGCTTTTGCACATAGGTTGAAGACATCATGCAATAAAAATTTAGATTGAACCATGAAGACAATATGTAGTTGATTGTGTTTCAGGTGAATTGGTAATGAGACTAACATTCAGATTGGATTGAGTGTGACTTAAAAGAGATATGCAAATTCAAAGAAGACAGGTTATATAATGGTGCAAATCAGATTGAGTTGTAATCATTTCTTGCACACCTTGCAATATGTTTTGATGGTGGTTGAATTTGCTAGTGAGGCTTTGTATGCCAGTGAGACTTTGCATGGTCCGTGAGACCTCAGTGTATGCCAGTGAGGCATTTTGTAAAGCTAGTGAAGCTTCCTTGGTCAGTGAGACCTATTTTTAACCAATGAGGCAATTTTGAGAGGGTTTTCTACCCTAGAAGGGTTTTCCTCTCTTATAATCTTTTGTGTCTTGGTCTCATGTCTTGTGTTAAATTCATGCTTATACATATGTCTTTATCAAATTATTGATGTCCTCATCTCTCTTTGTCTTGTAAATTTAAAAGTTGCAAAAAGTGAAAAGTTTTAACAACACTAATTCACCCCCCACTCTCAGTGTTGTCCTGGATTCCAACAAGTGTTATTAGAGCCTAGGTTCCCTATCTAATTCTAATCATCTTGGGTAGGTCTTGAGGGTGGAGTACCATGAGTAAGTGCAAAAGAAATAAGAACATGAGAAATGTCAAGTCTCATTCTGATCAAAAGGTATCAAATTCAAATTTTGGTATACAATCAGTTGATATACAAAATGTTTCACAAGATGTTCCTTTCTTTGATGGTTAGACTTCTCTATTTGGTGCTTTAGGATGCAAGCCTATCTTTTTTCTTTAAGATATGGTGTATGGATGTCTATTGAGAATGGTTATTTTATTTTCTCTCTATCACCTAATGATACAAGTAACAAAAAGGCTTTTGAATACAATGACACTGCAAAGAAGGCTATTTTATCTAGATTATCTAATCAAGTTTCTTGTAAAGTTATGCATTGTGATACAGCTCAGGATATGTGGAGGGAATTGATTAGAATCTATCAAGGTGATGAATTTGAAATTGAAGGAGAGGACAGCTTGTTATCTCAGAAGAGTGACAATGATAGAAGACATTCACATGAAGGAGTTGAGGTCCCCTCTATCTTAAAAGAAGCTAATATTATAAGTGATAATGATCAGGAATATGATCAGCAACAATATGAGGTTGATATAGAAGGAGAGCTCATATGTGCTCTGAGTGAACTCAAGAAATATAAGAAGAAGAAACATAAATTAAAGTTATAGCTACAAAAAGAAAAAGACTTCAAAAATAGAGCACTTTCAGACCTTGAAGATGCTAGAAATCTAATTATAGATTTGAGAAAACAAATAGGTGAATCACATAAATTAATTATTAGTCTGAAGATAGAGGTTGAGGAAGCTAAGAGGATAGCTGATGTAATAAAGTCTGAGTTGGAATCTAAAATAGTTGAATGTCAAAATCTTGAAGGAGAAATAATCTCTTTAAGAAAAAATCTTGAGGATGCTAAGAAGTAGTTGGAAAAGAATCTGAAATTTGAAGAGAGCACAAGCAAGTTACATGAGATGATGGGTAAACAAAAACAACATAGAGACACTACTGGACTTGGTTATGAAGAAGGAGAGTGTTCCAAAGTCAGAGAGACTTATAGAAGGAAAATTTATTTAAGTCATCATGTAGCTGCTCCTAAAGGTAAAAAGAAGAGTGAAGCTGAGGAGAAAACTAGAGATGAGTTTCTAAAAATGCACAATCAAAGAAGAAATTTCAAAAGAACTCCTCCAGTAAGACAAGCATATATGTACAGGTATAATTATTCATTTAGTGGTTCTTTTTATACATGTAATCATTTTGGACAAAAAGTAGTTGATTGCAGAAGGAATACTAATCTTGTATGTTACAAGTGTAATAATGTTGGTCACATACAAAGAAATTGTCAAATACATAGAAGGTATGATCCTGCATGGAAGCATAACATAAATGCTCAAGGGATGTCAAAAAGGTATTATCAATAATTTGATTATGATTACAATATAGTTTGTTATATATGCAACTCTCTTGGTCATAAAGCACATAGTTGCAGAAAAGCATCACCTAATTTGAAAAGGTGGAAAACAAAAGAAGCTGAAAAAGTTTGGAGGAAAAAAGAATTTGTGAAAGTGTGGAAGCAGAAACAAAGTCAAAAGAGGATAGATCTTAAACTTGTGCATCTTGTACAAGTCACTTCATCAGTGGCATAACATATGGCATGAAGTTCGGGGGTGGTGTTCACGTCCTATCAATTACCCCCAAGAAGTTTTAGGAGGAGATTATTTGGTCTTTTTGTTTTTGGATTCATGTCTGATAATTTTTGCTAAGATGCTACTCATATCAGTTTTGTGAAATCAAGTTCATAATGGTGTTGATAACTATGTTACTCTTTAGTATATGATAGTGATGTAGGTGATTAGTGGTTCAGCTTGTCATTATGCATACAATGTGTTGATAAGATGTTTAGGGGTTCAATGCACAAAATGTTGGATGATGTTGGGTGACTTGATTTATAAATGATCTTGTTCATATCATGTTGATACTTACAAAGGTTGAATTATCATGATGTTGTAGTTTGAAGTGTTCTTGATCTATGTTGTTGTAGGAAGAATTTGATGGTGTAGTTAGATTGTTGATGTGCATACTTGATGGGTTGATTTGAATAATGCTTGATAGGATCTTGAGTATACTCAAGGAGTTCTCATCATATGTTAGCATATATTGGCTAAGGAGGTTGATAATTGAAGAAGTTAATTCATAGAATATGTCTCTGCATTTGGATTTGCAAAGGCATTGATAGTGATTTTGTATATATCAGATTGACATGTTGTAAAAAGTGTCATGTTCAGGAACAAGAGGATGGTCTTCATCAAGGTAGTCTTCATTTTTTACAGGATGATCTTTATTCTTTATCATGCCAAGAAGTGTGTGCAGGGGTAGATTGGTTACAGATTGATTGTCCATCTTGGAAGAGATATTAGAGATGTGTCATTCAAGTCAAAAAGAGTTGATGATTGTGAAAGAATTATTTTTCATGAAATTTGTTTTGCAATCACAACTGATATCATCAGGAGTTTGTATTTGATAGTAGAAATAAGGCATCCTTTATCTTTTTAAAAGAAGTGATCAGAGGATCTCAATGATGTTAGTTTTTTTTTCATATTGATGTTGCAATAAGAAGTGATATTGTGTTGAGATAGAGAATGGTACAGTCTATGGGCAGTTTATAATAGGTGGTTTGATGCTATGTTTGGTATGCCTCAGATAATGTTGCTCTCAGTATTTTTTGTTATTGAAGATGTATGTCTTCAAATGTGTTCTTCATGGTGATTTGTTTCTTTCAAGTTGAAGAATTGTTTTAGGTTTTGTCAACATGGTTTGTCATATGCTTGCTTCAGGATTATTATTTTCATCATCATAGATCATCACAGGTTCAAAGGGGAAGATAACAGGATAATAGGAGTTTATGTCTTCAAAATCATTCTCATAATGCAATGTGAGTGTACATGGTATGATCAAGCTTTAAAATTTTTTTGTGGAACTAAATGACAGGGGGAGCATCTTATCCTTTATCATCCAATGTCAAAAGGGGGGAGAGAAAGAAAATACATCATGTGGTTTTGCCATCAATGACAAAGGGGGATATTGATGGAAATTGATTATCATTGATGTTAAAAAGGTCCTTGGAGTTTCCAATTTCATTTTAGGATGATGATCACACAGGAGTTTAAGCAATGATGATGCAGGACATCAAGATCACCCTATGTAATGGTTGCTTTCAGTTTCAAGCACAGATGATCATGACTATTTATTTGAAGAGCGTTGACATGGATGCTCAAAGTTGGTTTGTTTGCCATTAAGAATAATGGATGGATGCTCAGGATGATCAATGTTGACTTAACAAGATCTTTCTAAAAGATGCAAGGTTCATTATCAAAGGTATTGGTTCATTTTGGATGGAGGCTTGTTATTAAGGTTAACAATGTGAAGAGGTCATCAGTCTATTACTTGGTTATAAATGGAGTTGTGCCTTGTATCAGTTCACTTGTGTTTATCTATGTTGCAAAGATAATATCAGTAAAGGTATTATGCTATGTTGGAGCATGTTCAGTGGGAGAGATTAAGATATTCTTAGCACATGGCAGTATAGTGTTATAGTGTTAACAGATGGTAGAGATCTAAGCTCTGTAATGAAGTGTTTTGAATTTCTCAAATTCTAATAATACACTTCTAAATGTCCTAATTATCTATTCTCTACTCATCACCTTATTAGTTTCTTTTTGATCTAATTGTTCACTGACCTGTTAGTGCGGGTCATATAACATAAATCGACCTACTAATGGGCTATTAAAACATTATGAAGACTGGCCCCTCCACCTAGTATAACCTTCTACAGCGGTCTCCTCATAAAGATCTCAAGCGGGTAATGCAAATCAAAGGTCTTGTTTGAAATAACAATGGGTGTGAATATTATGATCAATAGATAGTATTTAAACTAAGACCTCGACTATTTTGCATTACTTTTGATGGTCGTTAGAATGTCATACATACTATGACTGCATAGATAAGCCTTTTAAAATCTAATTTTAGTATATTTACAAAGGTGTATTTTCTAGACTTTTAAGGACATTTTTTTGGTGAGTTATTTCTATTTTTTGACTTCGTTCGAGACATTGAAGGAAAATAGAATAGTGTTTTATTTTTTTTAAAAGGCATCTTTTTGGTGAAAGATTTAATGCCTTTTGCAACTAAGGATGTTTTATTTTCTTTCTATTTTCACTCTTCATATAGATGTCTTTTTTTTAAGTTGTAAGTCTGAAGATAATCAAAGAAGAATTTTATTTTTTAAGGTAGTTGGATTAAAAACATTGTTGAAGTTTTTTTGTGGAAGAATAAAAATACAGAGTGAAGATGAAAGTGAATGTGTAAAGAAAGAAAAATATGAAGGGTCATTTGGGAACAAAAATTTTCAGATTGAAAGAGAAGATGAATGCAAACAGGAAAATGAAAAGACTTCGTCCAAATGATTTTTGTAGATTGAAAAATATTGTTGAAAGGAGATGGAATTTTTTTATGAAAGGGAAATTGAATCAAGAAGAATGTGAATGGTTTTACAAGATTATGATCTTATTTTATTTTGCAAGTTCTTCATAGATGGAGAGAAGAAATATATTTGGTTTTATTTTTGCATATACATTCTGAATAAGATTTTCTTCTTGCAGATGGATTAGTGTTTGATCTAAAGATATTTTATCATAAAATGATTATATTTCATTGAAGATTTATTCTTTTTGTGAAAATAAAAATGAATGAGAGAAGAATATGAAAAGACATTTATATTTCTATATAATGTTTTTCAGGTGCATTAATGGATTAATTTTTAGAGTGAATCAAAATGATGTGGTGAAGACATTTCTATGAAGATATCTTTGAAGAGAAAATATAGATGGATTAGATGATTCTTGTATGTGATGTATGAGATCATGTTTTTGCACATAGGTTGAAGACATCATGCAATAAACTTTTAGATTGAACCATGAAGACAATATGCAGTTGATTGTGTTTCAGGTGAATTGGTAATGAGACTGACATTCAGATTGGATTGAGTGTGACTAAAAAAGATATGCAAATTCAGAGAAGACAGGTTATGTAATAGTGTAAATTAGATTGAGTTGCAATCATTTCTTGCACACCTTGCAGTATGTTTTGATGGTGGTTGAATTTGCTAGTGAGGCTTTGTATGCCAGTAAGGCATTTTGTAAAGCTAGTGAAGCTTCCTTGGTTAGTGAGACCTATTTGTAACCAGTGAGGTTTTTAATAAGCTAGTGAGGCAATTTTGAGAGGTTTGCCTATCCCGGAAGGGTTTACATCCTGTATAATATTTTGTGTCTTGGTCTCATGTCTTATGTTAAATTCATACTTCTACATATGTGTTTAACAAATTATTGATGTCATTATCTCTCTTTATCTTGTAAATTTAAAAGTTGCAAAAAGTTAAAAGTTTTCACAACATTGATTCACCCCCCTCTCAGTGTTGTCCTAGACTCCAATAATATCTGACAGACCTAAAAAATTGTGCTATCTGGTTGCCTTCAATATCCCCACTAAGTTACCAATCCATCGAGGTTACACATTAGTACTAAAAAATTGACCTTTTGCATATATCTAGTAGGAGTAGAAACCCCTGCAAATCCTCTTGGCCTCAAAATGCTTGTTTTTTCCTCCGAATGAATTTCTAGAGTATTTTAAAAGGATTTGGGAGATTTAATCAATGAACTTAAGTTTTTTGTGTGTTATTTTGTCTTGTTCATTTGATTACTCATGAATTGAAGGAATTTGTTAATCAATTTGATATTAATTTTTGTATTTGCTATAACATACAGTAGTGGGGTAAAATCTCGCTAGGCAATTTCACTTTGTTTTAACCCATAGTTTTGATTGATTAAGCATTAAGGAATAGAATGTTAATGGACATTTTATATTTCCTTAAATAAAGATAATGGATCCTATGTTGAAAATCAAGGATTTGTTGGGCATTTTGGCCATACATCCTATAGGGGATAAATCCCCACTTTTTGGTCTAGGAGCCTGATTTGAAGCACACATTGAATACATACAAATGATGCATGTTTCTTAGCATTTCTAAACTACTTAACAACATGAAACATAGGTCTAGAATAGTAGTATAGCAACTTTCAAAGGTTATTCATTAGGTTTTTGTCTTGCAAAATAGATGACTTCTCAGGCAACAAACATGAAGTACGAGTTTAAAGGGATCCCTCCTGTTAGCAAAATCACATCTATATGGAAGAACATAGGGGACATGGATCTTGGCCACATTGACATAGAGGAATTTAGATTGAGGATCTTTCGACCTAATCCTATGAATTGGGCTTAAAATATTAGGGCTAATGTCATTGCTCAAGCTGTAGCCTTTCCAACTTCTGTTCAATGTCTAGAGTTAATTGTAGCTTGTGTAGAAAGATATCATCAACCATCAAGGATAGTGGTCACTCTGGATGGTTAAGTATTGGAAAATTTTAGTACATTGGCTATGGTTGAGGCTTTTGACATCCCCCTTTCCCAACTTTGTTAATATTGATGAAGGGTGACAATCAGAAGATGTATGATCAAGACTATGAAGCTTGCAGAAAGATAATAAATGATAGATGGATGAAGAAAAAAGGGCTTCTATATCCAAACTTCCTCATGTACTTTATAGGACAGATTTCAAGGAGAAGATAGGAGATTTGGTCACTCTCTTGAGTAGAATTATGGGATTGCCTTTTGTCTCCACCTTTGAAGGTTGGATGTTTGCATATATTGAAGAGATATTACATGGGGATAAGAAAATCCACTGGGCCCAAATTTTAAGCCATAACATTCATGAGGCTTTAGTGGTTTTCAACAATGAGAAGATATGTAGATGGACATCTTATGTAGTATACATGTTAGCAAGAAGCTTTGTTTATCCTAGCTTATCTAAACTAAGAGAAGTTGGTAATGCTGAAGGGGACTACAAGGTGTATGACTGCTATCCTTAGCTAGAGATTACTCAATCATTACTACATTTTAGAAGAGTTAATGATGCATTTACTATGCACATTTCAAGGCTATTGCAAGGAGATATGTCAAGAAGATTATCTCTGGAGGCTACTAATGTGGTACAAACTTATGGCAGATGGTAAATTTAGTTTCCAAAGTCCACTTATCTCAAGATTCAAGGTTTCACTAAGGCACCTTATAAGTTGCCAAGGTATCCAAATAACAAGGTAGTGCTTCTAGAATTGACAAGAGAACTGTATACTTGTGTTGAGAAGCTGAAACATCTACACAGAGCCTTTATCAAATTTCCCATACTTTCTGGGAAGAGGTGTATTTTCTTGTGTCACAACTGAATATTCAAACACTAAGCTTCAATTGTTGAATCTAAATTTCTATCAGAGAAGAAGTCATTTTGATCCCTTTGGAGTGATTGAAAGGCATATTAGCAAAATGTTGTTCCACAAAGAACACCTTGGGGACTTTTGGGCTAATTTCTCATATGAGCATGAAGTCATGAGGAGGAAATATTCAAAGTTATCTTTACATTTTATAAAGAGATTTAACATTAATGTAATACCTAATTATCTAGTTGATAATAACAATGTGGCACAATGAGCACCATGGGAGGCACATTTTTGATAGCCTATCCCTCTGCCAAATTGGGTAGATAGAGAAGAGAGCTCATTGGATGAAGTTATGAAGTAACAGATTAGATTTAGTAGAAATTGGGTTAGAAACCAGGTTGCAACAATGACACAAGTAGGATTGGTTCACACCTTTACTCACCAGATGCAAGATAGAGCTAGTGATGATGAATCGAGTGAGCCTATAGACACTGAAGAAGAAGTGGAGCAAGAGGTTGCAAGAGGAGATGTTCTAGAAGTGGATAGTGAAGCAACAGAGAAAGATCTCCCTCTTGGTGGTAAACAAAAAACTAAAGTGGATAGGGAGCCTCCTAAGGAGTAGAATAAAGATAATCCACTTGTAGTTAGAACTAGATATTCAAGAAAGAGGGATATGCCCAATGGAAAAGTAGAGTCTTCCAAGTCTAAGAAGGTAAAGAAGCAATAGATTTCAACTGCACCCATTTCTTCCACAACTAGTACAACACCTCCTATTATTTTTTCTACCTTGGATCAAACTATTAATGCCACTACCTCTTCCTCTGCCATGTCAAGCATTACACCTCCTATTTCTTCCAGTATCCCTATAATGTCCTATTCCTCTGTGTCTAAGATAGTTGTATCTTCCTCCCTTCCTCTATCCATTACATCCTCTACCAATCTATCCATCTCTTCTTTACCATCCTTGGCCTCCATTTCTATTCCTTCCATCTCTTCCACCTTATCCTCTCCTTATGTCTTTTCATCCATTAGTCTCTCTTCCATCTTCATCCACTTTCTCTTCCTTATCTTCCATTTCTACCATATTGGCACCACCTTCTTTTTCCTGACCAACTTTTAATCTGACCACCCCTCCTACGATTTCTTGTACTCTTTTCTCTCCTTCCCCTAGTTTTTGCATCATTTGCAAACCTATCTAGATACATTTGCCCCTTTCTACCACTAGTTCTTTTTCCATCATTAACAATTCACTAGCCTATCCATTTAATGATTCCAAAGAAGTGCCTAAATCAGCTCCTCCTCAAGTCCCCCTACTACAAGGAATTGGGAAAGTATGTGCACCAAACTCAACATTGTATCAGAAAAGAAGGTTGTAATTGAAGATATAACACATGACCATCTTATAAATCCCAATACCATAGAGGTAGTAAATGTGGAAAACAAACCATTAGAACAAAACATAGATGATACTACATTTGGTGCAATTGGGATAGGGATAACAAAAGATTTGCAATAGCTAGAAACCCTAGAGTCTCCCATCAAGACAAATATAGTGGTTATAGAGCTTCAGGTTAACAAAGGTAAAGATGCAGGTAATGTGTAGGATATTCATTCAGATCTGTTGAATAAGGATGATAGCCACATTAGCTCCCGAAAGCATTCTTTAGTAGCTCTTGAGTGGCTCCAACATAGATTGAATAATCAACCTTCAAAGGTGGAGGTAGTTGAGTTGAATTTGGATAACGTTTTAGTGAGAATCAAGAAACCTAAGAAACAAAAGAAGGCAAAGGTTCAATCAAGGATATACAAAGAGGCTTCTAGTTCTCATATTGCAAAGGTAGTTGTTCCTCTAGGGCAAGCCAACAAAGAAGACACTAGACGTGAAGACTACACTGTCACAACTCTCAATTTAGGTCTAGTATCAAAGGCTCGATTGGTAGAATATTTCAAAGACTCAGTGTCTAACATTCTCGACAGAATAAGTAAAGATGAGCTCACTAAATAGTAGCTGAAACAACGGAATGAGGAACTAAGGGCCTGTATCAGATATTTACTCAAGCCTTCCCATTCTGACAATGGAGCATCTGTATTACCTTCTCTCCTTTCAAAAGAAGAGTTAGAAGATTTTGACAACATCAAGGTTGTTGCCTCAACAATAGAGAAATGGTACGATAAAGTATATGCAAAAGTATGTGAAGTGATTGCTGACATTGCTGAAGTGCATAAAGAATTTTGTACATTGAAAATGGAGTGGGATGAGGTCATTGAAGATTGTAACACTTATGATGAATATTATTCTCATATCCATCCCCAAGTTTTGGACATAAGAAAGCTTCCAGATGAAGTTTTGATTAAAGAGAATATTTTGACTAAGGAAGAACTACATATGCCTAAGCATTGGCTTGAGATGAAGAAGTTGAGGAAAGAATTATTTGATAAAGCTAGAAGCAAAGCAGAGCCAACTAAGACTTAGCTACTAGAGGTAATTTATATTCTAAATGATACACTTTGATCTTGCACTAACATATATTTGGATGACACTACCCCTGTTGACATTCAGGATTGTAAAGAAATGTTTAATCTATTTATGCAAGGGGAATTGCCACCATGTCAAGTGAAAGATATGGAAAGAATTAGTGACCTGAGGGAACTATTTAGGGAATTCAAAAAGAATAAATGGTCTAGGTCAACTTTATACCATAATTTTTTTGGTAAAGTGGACATAATATAATTTAGAATTGATTTTGTGAAATATCCAGATCTAGCTGAAATTAGCATTCATGGCATATAGAAATAAGGAAGTGGAAAAGAATAAGGTTGACTTAGATGAGGACAAGCAGTAGGATGATCCAGTTAGCACATGAAATCTCATCTTGTTGTATAGGAAATTATTTCTATATGTTAGGTGACCTCCTTTTGACTTCTTTTTGCCTTGGGAATTGATTCTTCCTTCTAAACAGCCAAATGGGTGTTCATTTTGTCCAAATTCTTTGTATTTGAAATCTATATTTTGTCTTTTTTTGTTAAGACAAAGGGTAAATCCGAGAATGTAACAAACTGGTGGTCAAAATTAAATACAATGTAATCTAGATTGTTGGTGTTGAAATAATCTCCACCATCTATGAAAAACATAGTATGACTATTCCTCTATATAAAGGATAGTCATTTTCTCTCTTGTAAGTAAGATTTGATAGTGAATTGCTGAGACTCTGCTGAAATTTGATCAATACAGAGCAAGTTTTGTAGGTTGTTGGAAATTTGTATTCCTGTGTTGTCTTATTTTGGAATTCATGGTTCATTTCAATCTAAAATTAGTTAATGTGCAAATGCAATGATGGATAAATTCTTGGATATGTGATGAATGCTATAGTTCATACCATTTGTGCTTGTTGATTGTAATTTTCTTTGTATGGTTAGTCTGAGCTTTGTTAATGAATTAAGTTTGATTGTATTTCCATAGTTAAACTATGCCATCAAATGGGTGTTTAATATATGAATTCAATTTGAAAATCATAAGATTCCTTTAAATATCACATCATGTTTTGTAGCATTGTGGTTTATTGGCCTAGTTAAATAGAAAGTGGTTAAGGGTATTTCGTCTATTTGCATCATAAGATCCACTTGTGATTTGTCACATAGGTTTCAATCTATCTTTCAACCCTTCATCTTTTGCAGTTTCTTTAGAATAACTTTGTTAGTGTTAGGTCCTAAGCAACATTTACATTGTTAATCCACTAGAAATTTCAAAGTTGTAATCGGCATTATTAAAGGGTTTCCGCACACTTTGCTATCATAGTTTCTTAAACTCTCCCTTTCCATGTAAGTCCCTTCGTTGGAACAGCTGAATACATATCCATTGAGTTATCCTGCAAGCTAAGACCTAGTTGTATAAACCTTAGGGCAGTCATGTGTTGAAGATTTGGGAAAGGATTCCTTTCAAGAGAGGTGAGATACCTTTGTGTCTTACCTACATTGCTGCATGCTAAAAACACCATCAACACTACCCAAGAACTTCATGCTCAAGTTTCACCTTGACCATTTTCTGTGTGGGGCTTAGATCTTATTGGAAAAATTCCACCTCCTTCTCACAGCCATTGACTACTTCATGAAATGGGTTGATGCAGTTCCTCTCCGATCTATGACTGTTGAAGTAATTTGTCATTTCATCCAAGACAACCTAATCTCTCAAATTGGCATTCCTTTCACTTTGTTTTCTAACAATGGTGACTCATTTAAGAACAAAGACATGAAGAAATTCTTCAAAAAATATCATATTCAACATTGATTCTCTACACCATATTATCCACAATTAAATGGCTAGGTAGAAGCTTCTAAAAAAATATTTGGATAAATTCTTTGAAAAAATATTTAAAAACATCAAAAGGATTGGCATACTCAACTATCTTATCCATTATGGTCTATTGAACAAGTGTTTGTACGGCTATGGGTACTAACGCTTTGGAGTTAGAAATTTCTTCATTGCAAGTTTCTCTTAATGGCATTCTTGATGAAAATACTCAAAGAGAACTAAGACATCAATATCTTGAGATGCTCAATGAACAACACATACACACTCTCAAACATCTCCAAGCCCATCAAAAGATCATTCAATGCCCATACAATGAATGTGTTATTCACCATTTGTTTGAGATTGGAGATCTTGTACTCTATGAAAATCAACACAATGTCAATGCATCTCCCAGAGAAGAAGGGAAATTTATCTTAAATGGCCTAGAACCTTAGATCATCACTAAATTCTTTCGATAAGGAGCATATAGATTAGCTGATATGCATGATATGCCTCTCAAAGATCCTATTAATGCTATGCATTTGCATTGATATTATGCCTAAATCTTTAAATTAATTCATATGCTAACACTTTCTTGTAAAGAGAATGATTGTTATATAGTAATTTAAATTTCCTATGCTATGTTATTTTCTTTAATCTTGACAAAACATGCAATTTGTCTTGATTCATTAAAGTATTTTCTTATCTTAGAAAATTACTTAGTTGTTAGTGTATAGTGCATTAGGTGTATACCATGTTTGATAATCATTGTCATATCTAATTTAAACAATGCTACAATTTCATTTAATTAGATCACTGTTGAATTATTTCAACATGTATATACCTTAATAATGTCTAATCAAATATATGTGTGTTTATTAAATTCTTCAATCACAAGTACATGTATCTATTAAATCATTATTGCATTTGTTAAACAATTACATATAGTTGTTTACATAAATCACAATTGGATTTAATTTTGACATACATTTCAATTTAATTAGATCTTTGTTGCATTAACATGACAAGTAATCACATATAACATCTAATTTGAAGTCAAATCATAACACAATAGGTAGAAATAAAAATCTTATATATACATATCATAAGAGTTTGAGTACATGATAATAAAAAATCCACCACTACATCAAAATGTGGTGTATCATAATACAATGCATAAGATCTCATCAAGGTATTGGACCATGGCATCAAGACCCCTTAGGACTTGGTATTTCCTAAGTGACAGAGGGTTGTTTGTATGAGGCTACTAACTGTGAGTAACTCCTAGGCTTACTCCATGATCGTATGCCCCTAATATCAACTCTAGTCTCTCCCACCTCTAGTGTGGAATATGTATAAAGTTGATATAGTCAATATCTCTCATCTTGCAGCCAGTCCACCTCCACCTGTAAATAGTGTGTAAAAGCATGATTTGTCTCATATGTCACTGCTACTCTATACTGATCTAGTTGTATCTGAAGTGCATCACGTACCTCTTCATCACCTGCTACTCTTTAGATCACCTAGTCTCTCTCAACCTCTAAGTAATATTACTCCACTTATCTCTCCTCAGACTGCTCTCATCCAGGTGACAGGATCAAATATCTCTGAATGTCAACCCATCGTGTACGGTGTCCTATAGCAGGCCTGTAATGGCTACTCAGTTGATTCAATGGGTACCATCTCTGCTATGACTCGACCCACAAGGTCCCACCATGCGCTAGTACCAACTGCAAAATATAAAATAAAATCATATCGATATCTCAACAAAAATCATGACATACAAACACAAATACAATTGTGAATGTAAAATTGCATACAAAGACTAACTAAAGACAATAAACCAAACAATAGTTATACCTTCCTTTGCAAGCAGGTTTACCTGTCCGATTGAGCATATCGAAGTGTACCCTAGCTCTGATGGATTTGCTCCTTCAATTCAAGTATGTATGTGGATTGCTTAAATTAATAGCATAACCTTGGTGAGTGAAAATGGAGGAATGATTTCAACAGCATAAGTTTGCATCTGATGAAGTCACTCATTTGGTTTAGAGAAGGGCTTATTTATAAATTTTTTATGATGGAAAGATAAGGATTTGATTTTGGAGATAGAGATTTGTTTTTTGCTTTATTTGATAAAAGAGGAAATAAATCTAGAAGATAAGATAAGATAGAAGAAATAAAAAGAAATAAATTGAGAAAAAAATAAGATGAGAGATGAGAGGATAATTGATGATATTATCTAATTAATTGAATTAATTAGATTCACATGAGTTAAAAAATGAAATAAATTAAGAAGAAGATGTGATTTGGATTTTATTAATTAAATAAATATTTGATTTATTTAATTAATGTTGGATGATGGTTTAATTAATTAAATAATAAATTATTTAATTAACTTTAGAAAATAGAATGTATTAATTAAATAATTGTAAGTTATTTAATTAATGTGGAAGAATAAGGTTGAATGATTGAAATTAATTAAATAATTAAGAATCATTTAATTAATGAAAAGAATAATCAATTCAAGAAATGAGGTGAATTTAAGGTGTCTATAGTTAATTCATTTGAATTGATTCTCTTGATGTTTTTTCTTTAATGTTGGTTCCATTGGAGGATATAGGAATGTCATATAATATTTAAACATATCACTCATTCTTACATTTATTTCATGATTATTCAAGTCTAAGAAAATGGTTTTATGAGTTGTATACATCATTGCATTAATGAGGAGTGAATTTGTTACTATGTCAAGACTCTAAAATGCCCTAGAGGCATTGTAACACATTTTTCTAACTCTTGCTAGAGTTTTCAATGATTAAGGGTTTCTCTAGGTTATCTTATCTACAAGAGTCATTGTTAGTGTCTCATTATATTTTTCTATCTCGATTTTGGGTTTTCTTTTATGATGGCATGATAAATAAACATGTATGGTTGTGATCACATCTATTTTAAGTAATTTAACAATGTATTCAAAGGTATTATAAGAGTTGATAATAAGGATATCTATAGATGGTGATCTCTAGAGGAGTATCTTCAAGGTTTTATTGATTAGAGAGCTACATGATCAATCCTCAATGGACCAAATAACATGGTTATTAAATTGGTTTATGTTCTCTTAACAATGTTTCGACTCTACATAAAATGAAGTACTAAATCAAAAAAAATAATTATACATGGTAGAATAATCAACTATAGACAGCATCAAAGAAGCTTCATTCTAGACTACTAAATCAACAAAATAATTATAAATTTGTGTATGTCTTTTAGTTTTCCTTTAAATTTAATGGTTGTCTATGATTGTTAACCATTTGTAATGTACATGACTAATATATATATATATATATATATATATATATATATATATATATATTATAGTTTGAGTTGGGTTCATGGTGAAGGTATGTATGGTTTTTATACATCTTTATTGAACATTATATTACGATAAATAGAAAAACGAGTCATTTATAAACTTTTGCAAAGAGGATTTTATACATTTAAATAAATGTCGTGTTTAGTGGTAACATAGAAAACTACCTGGTTTTTATACAGCTTTATTGAACATTATATTACGATAAATAGAAAAATGAGTCATTTATAAACTTTTGTAAAGAGGATTTTATACATTTAAATAAATGTTGTGTTTAGTGGTAACCTAGAAAACTACCTAGTTTTTATACATCTTTATTGAACATTATATTACGATAAATAGAAAAATGAGTCATTTATAAACTTTTGTAAAGAGGATTTTATACATTTAAATAAATGTTGTGTTTAGTGGTAACCTGGAAAACTACCTGAATTTAAATTAAAATGGTAAGTATGTGTTAATAATACAAGTTAAGAGTGGAAGATAGATAAACCGGTATATTTAAACACTATGTTCCAAATTCTATTGAATTTTAGTTCTAAGAAAAATTGACTCTAATTAATGATCAATCCACCTTGTAAAGAACTTTCAATGACCCTTCAAAGAGGCTATTCCTAAATATCATGGAGTTCTTGACACTCAAAGGTCAATTTTGGCCAATAAAAATGGGACAAATATTTACCATATTTCAGTGTGGATGAGGTGTAAAATTTCTATTAAATTTTTGACCATTGAACATAATGATGTTTAAGTAGAGTGCTTCAACTTATATAATTATTTAGTAGTGTAAATTTTCAAATTTTCATTCAAAATATTTAGGATTATATTTTTGTTCCAAGGTTTTTTTAGATTTGAACTTTTTGAAGGATTTGTGGCCACTTTCAGTAAATTGCAAGAAAGTAGTTATTTACTAGGCAATTCGTCCCCATTTTAGCTAATTCTGCGGTTTTTCTCCTAGAGTTAGAAAATGGATGCGAGGGTATGAGGAGACGATACTTAACTACTCAAATCTGGTCTCACATATCCTCTCTAACATCATGGATTTAGTCCAAGATGGGAATTATGTCCACGCTATCACCATTGGCGTGTTTTTTAGTCATATCTATAATGTCGATAGATGGATGCCAACCCTGAAGGATGAAGATATGCAGCAGGATGACACTTTAATTGGGGGCCTGTTTAATATTCCAAGCCTTAGATCCTCACCTGTCATTCACAATGTGTATAAGGCCTTATAGAACAGCCTTCGTCAACTCTGCAGTGATGAGCTGGAAAGGGATCTTAATACAAACATTTTGTACTTTTCAAAGATGAAGGTTCAACGTATAAGAGAGGTGTTCATTGCCATTAGATTTCTGCATATTCACTCTCCAGATTGGGCTCCCCACCTCCCGAGGGAATTTTTTGATAACCAGGATGGACAAGAGGATGCTTTGGATGAGGAGGAACAGTTGGTGGAGGTTGTCCTTCCGGGTGAAGATGCGGGGTGACTTGTGTCTCTGGTTTGCAGGAATGGGTTAGTGCTCCTTTTTGTTGTCTGTTTCTGCTTGTTGGGGTGGTGATTTTCTCTTGGCCACATATTATTTTTTGTTTAGATGGTCAACTTTTTTGGCTAAATCTGGCCAGACTTGGGCCTATGTGTAGATAATCTTTGGACATGATATTATTTTGGCTTTCCGCTATTTCTCTTTGTATTAACTCTTTTTAGTAATATAATCTATAGGTGGCCTGTTATCTTTTTCTTTAAAAAAAAATGTCGTTACACCGAGAGGTGTTTTACAATCATCTCACAAGTGGAGTTGAAGAGTTGAAAGATTCCAAGATTCCATGTAATTTTATAAGATTCCAATAAAAAAAAATATGTATGAGATCACTAAGATAGAGGATCATAACGAAACACCACAATAAATACACCACTAAACCTACCACTCTCAAAGTTGTTTTTGCTATTTTAAACCAAAATGCAAATATTCTAGCTGCGAGTAATTTACTAGTGGTTTAAAATAGAAAAAGTATATTTGAGAGAGTGGTGTGAGGTTTAGTGGTGTATTTATTGTAGCGTTTTGTTATGATCCTCTATCTTAAAAATCTCATGCATATAAAACGCTTGCATTCTAACTCTCAGCAATTTATAAAAAAATTAAAAAATAAAAACAGAAAATCATAAAACAAATTGGAAGATCTCTTCGCGTATTGTAGATACATATTTTTAAATATAAATATACTAGTAAGTTTACAATGAAATGTGAGTATATTGAGTTGTTTGTGGTTGGAATCTTGGATTGAACGATTATTTATGAGAATTTTTGGCTTCGTTTGAGAATCCAAAGAATTTAACGGTGAAAGCTGGTTTCCGAAAAATTTACCTTTGAAATGTAAACTTATGTTTAACATGATTTGAATCATTGTCCTTGCATTATTCCTGATGCTGTGCTGTCATTGTCATGGGAAAAGCAGAACTGCTCCCAATGCGGCAGCGATTGCCTGATAAAGGATTGTACGTTATGAAATTTATCTCGTCGCTTCAGATTTTGTAGGGGCTTTTTAAAATGTGACGCTTCGTTATTCGCAAGCTAAGTGGCAATCGTTCGATTTACAGCTTACTGTGTGTAAGTATTCCTGTCTATAATACGGAAATTTCAAAGGGAAGCATAAATTAGTATTTCTCTCCAAATTTTACTTTGGAAAATATCATGTATTTTGTGCATGACTTTCATGTTATGCAATGGGGATACTACTTTGTGTTGTGGGTTTGAGGTGAGATGAAGGCCTGGATCTAAATTTCCTCTACCCTTTTCTTTTTAAGTCTTCTGTTCGCCTTTTTTTTATTTCGGTTATAGAGGGAATCGGTTAACTGCCGAACATAGGTTTGAATCTGTAAAGCTGCACCTGTAAATCGTCTATACTTTAGCTGAAAATATGCCGTGAGTGTGATGTGAACTGCCAGGCAGTCCCCAAGGGCTTTTAGCAATCTTTCTAAATATGTTGTACTATCTACTGTTCTTAAGGGTAATGATGACGATTCATAGTGGCCTCTTTAATTTATTAAAAAACATTAATAAGCTGCCTGGTGGAATAAAAATGGTAAGTGGGCTACCTAATCAAAGGGGTCACTAGAAAAATAATTACAAATTTCATGGATCTATTTGAGGTAAACTTTAGAGTACTTTAGTTTGATGGATTGTAAACTTTACTATAATTTTTTAAAATATTTATCTTGTTATTTGAGTGATTTCTAACGAGTAGAAAACTATTTTATTTTGGAGTGGAATGTATATGGTGACATTTGAGTTAGATTTTAGCATTATATTTATTATAGGATTTGTTTAAAGAGGAAAAGGTTGTTTAAAGGGTTGAATATAATTACTTAATGCATTATGATTGTGGTAATCAAAATTTGAAATCCATATATAAACATCTAATGTGGAATTCTAAGTGGCGACTCTTGGTCCTCCACTGTTAGTTTCTAAATAAAGTGGATTCCTAATAGTAACTCTTGATTAGGTTACTACAAAAGTACATTATATATAACAACTCTATCTATCAAGTTATTTTTTGTGACAATTATCCATTTAGAATTTTCTTTCAAATGTGAATATCATTTGATAAGTAATATCATAATACGAGTTAGTTTATAATAAGTTCTGTAATACTAAAAAATAGATAAATGTATATTTTTTGATTAAGATGAAAAGGTGGAATTATGAAATGGCCCAAACCCTTGTATAAGGAAAAAGATAAAGTATTTAAGACGAACACAACTACAAAGAGAAACCTTAAGAAACCAATGTCACAACTCCTACACTACAATAGAAAGCGACTAACAAAGGGACATAACAAACCATGACAAGTGACCAACCCAAACTGAGGATCAGGGTGGTTTGAAGCCAAATTCCTCCAAAGACCTTTATGTAACCTCATCCATCTTATCCGTACTGTAGAAATCCTTCCACTTAAATCTTTTATTTTCGGATGAACCAGGAAGATCCGAAGGGCCACTAGTAGTCCTAACTCTTGACCCCAATGCCCCTTTATTACTTTGCACCTTTGTCGATGTAGTCTCCATCATAGCTCTATAGTCCTCAAAATCTTTCCCCCTACTTTCCTCCTTCAATGCATTCTCAAAAGTGGTCTTGCAAGATTTATCAATAGATGACAATGCACCTTTTTCCTCGAAATGAAATCAGTTCTCTTGTTTCTCGGGCATAGTCCTTTTGCATGACCCACTTGAGGCAACAATTACATAAAATTGAAGAGTTCTCAAATTCACTAATTTTCTACACCTAATTACCCAACGTGGATGATAAGGTAATCAAAGAAGGGAGCACCCTATCAGTTTCCAGATAAACACAAAATCTTGCAAACAATAAGCATTTCTTGAATTTTGTGACTGCATCCACCATAATCAACTACCCAAACAAATTGGAAATGCCCATACATGTCTCCTCATCCTAGTATTTCAATGGAAACCAAGCAATTTTACTTAGACCAGAATCTTGTTGATGCAATCTTTCTCTAGGTTGAAACCCAAAGACCATTTTTTAGGAATAAACTATTTTGCCCAAGAAACCAAGGACCTTCCAAAAGGATCCTTGAGCAATCTTGTAAGTTTCAAACTGAAAATAGGAAGAAACTATTTAACAAAGGTATAACCTCTACCTACCCCCTATGTTTCCTTTTTTAAAGCATCTAACATTTGACCACATCTACATTGGGTTGATTACCATAGAATCTCATAACAACCAAGCTCTCGATCCTTGTAGTAAATCTATCAATGAGAGAGAGTTAGGGATAGTTATTTAGTCAATTGGCCCCTCCAAAAAAGCTTGGGCATAAGTAGCATCAACACCAGGCAAGTCATCAAACAAACCATCAAAATGGAACTCCTTTGCCAAAGAAGTGTTCTATAAATCCTCCATTATAGCCCAAGCACATTTCCCATTTGTAATAGGGTAAAATCCACCACATATCCTTCCATCATGGATCATAGACTGTCCACTAAGGCTTTTCCTATGGCAATGACAATATATATTACCTAAACAATGCTTTTAGGAGAGGGTAGCCCATTTTGGATTTAGGCATAGAGAATGAAGTCTCGTCCTTTCCTAGAATAGTCTTGGATGCCCCCAAAACAGGTGAGTGATCCCAAATAGATATTCCTATCCATAGTTTAGCCTTGAAAAAAATCCATCTATGAAGTCTTTTACATAGAAAGAGCTTACCATTTGCAATAGTAGGGTCAGACATTTTGAGGGGAATGTCTATGCATGCACTCATGATTTGTTGGGCATCCCATGCAAGGTCCAAGGGGCTTTCATCCTCCTCAACTGATATGAAATCCTAATCATTCACCTTAACAATATTGTTGATCCCATCTTCATCCCTATCATTATCATCCCCTCCTTGTTCCTACTCTTTCCCACTCCCGCCTAGCTCAAAAGGTCCCTCCCTTCTCATCACAAGCCTAGTCCAAGTATATCTCTCCATATAAGAATTTTTTAATAAGATAAATCTATAGTTAGGTATTAGGACTAGAGAGAATAATTTCATTGATTTTTTCATGTATTGGGGTAAGATAGTGGATTAAGGGATATTAAGTTAGATGAATATCCTAAATACATCTATGTAAAGAATATGTTGAGAGATATAGTCTTGAGCTATTTTATTTATACAAGAGTTATTTTATTTTACTTTAGAACTATTATATTCACTAAATACACACATGGACACATAAAAAAAAAAATTTATTTAAAAGTTGGCAATACACTA
The DNA here is from genome assembly GCA_027924645.1 of Cunninghamia lanceolata. Taxonomy (NCBI): domain Eukaryota; kingdom Viridiplantae; phylum Streptophyta; class Pinopsida; order Cupressales; family Cupressaceae; genus Cunninghamia; species Cunninghamia lanceolata. Next base: position 9,986,458 of record BSBN01000130.1, on the reverse strand, counting down.
TTCCACCATTTATTCATTTTGTTTTATTGTTAGTTTGAATAGTGTAGTAAATATTATATACTTGTATTTTCTACTTTTACATTATTATATATTTTAAAATTTAAACACCTTTGTATTTAAAAAATAAATATTGGCTCTAAATAGATTTTGTTCATAGTCACTACATCACATGCTTCTGCTCTTGTGCCATTGAAGATTATGTTTCTCATAATAGAATTTTAAATTTATACACCTTTTTTTGGTTTCATGAGGGCATAGAGAGGAATTGGGCATGTTATTAGTACATGTCTTTGGTAGTACTATTGCAATGAGTTTTTTTATCTAGTGATTAATTTTGCATATATGTTGTCATTGATGTCAATGGTTGTGTGGAGTGTTGACCAGTGATGATCAATGATGTCAATAGAGATGTTAAAGGATAGTGATGCCAAAGTGAGATTATTGCAGTAGGGTGATCAGTGAAGACAATAGAATAAGTGATCAGAAGTGTTGTGAAGAAAAGAGCAAAAGTGATGCATCTATGCTATGATGATTAGAGGAGCAGCCAAAGAAGAAAACAAAGTTGATTAAAAGAGTTGTGAAGTGAAGGAGATGAATTAAAGTATCATCTGTACACAATTATACCTTATCTACTGAAGTTCATGGACAAAGGATGTGGTAACATGAAGATTTTTGTTTTGTTGAAAAGAGTTGTGATTCTTGTGAATGGTGTTGTGAAAGTAATCTCTAATGTGATGAATGATGTATTCATTATGTCATGATGAAAAGAATTGCTTAAGGAATGAAAGAAAGTGTAATAGGTTTCAGATAGTTCAAGGAACTGGAAGTTGCATTGAATAAGCTCACTAGAATGCTCGACGTTCATCTAATGTGGAAGTTAGATAAAGAAAGATGTCAAGAAGGTATGTTCCTAATTTTACAGCATAAAAGTTACCATAGAAGATTCTAGAGCTTGCAGAGTGAAGACAATGATACAGTATTGTTGCAGTTAGAATGAGTCAGAGAACTGCTTTGCATTTGAGGATTTGGTTGTGCAACTTGGAGGATAGGCAAATTCAGATGAGAGGTTTGATATATTCAAGTTTGAGTTGATAATTTGTGCCATAGAGGTTCTTCAGAGTCAACATAACAAAGGCATATCATGTTGCTGATTAGAGTTACTAGAAGGAGAATGTAGAAGGCACTACATTTCACCGCAATACATTGTGTGGTGTGGTTGTTTGGAGGTTGTGTTTATATTGTTTGTATGTTTTTTAGTTACTGGCTTCTGGAGCTCAAGTGCAACACAAGTCTATTTTTTAATGTTCTATCCCAAGACTATGTGGTTAGAGGTTGCAAGTAATGCCAAGTTTAGTGTCTGTTTGTTTGCACCAACATGAAGTAGCTTGAAGCTATGACCTTGGAATGTTTGAGAAGATTCTTACAAGTGATATAATGTTTGTGAAGTGATCCGTATGATGCTAATTCAGATCTCTCTAGTACTGCTTTAGGTCTAGAGCCAATATGAGGAAGAATGAATGTTTCTGGGCTGACTTGAAGAGTTTTGTTGAATGCACTAGGCATTTGGAAGTGTGCACCAACAAGGAAGAATGTGCTAAGGACGAATAGGTCCTTGTTATCACTTGGTTTGAACCACATTAAATTTCTACATGTTTTTGGGTGCTGACTTGTTTTGGTTGTTGCATGTTTCATGTTACATGTTTCTTCTTGGCCGAAAAGAAGAAAGTTTTTGAAGCTTGCAGAGGATATAAATGAAAGATCTTGTTTGGTGTAAACAAAGAGAGTGCATGATCTAGTGCACATGAATCTATGTGTGAGTGTAAGTATGTGTGTGTGTGGAAGTGTGTTGAAGGTAGTAGAGTTTGTTGAGCAGAGGAGTTGAAGTGTGAAGGTTGTTGTTGTCGAGGTGATTGTTCAGAAAAATCCATCATTTGTGTTGTACTAGGGTTGCAGCATCTCTCTATAAGTGTTGTAGCATTGTATTTCAGGGAGTTGTAGCTTCCTTTGGGTTTTAGCCCATAAAAATTATTGTAAACCTATTTTTATTATTTGTGAGGCTAGATTTGGATAGTAGATCCAAGTAGCTTGCTCACCATGGTTTTCCCCTTCTATGGTTTTTGACATAAATTTGTTGTTATGGATGTGTTCTTATGTGTTGTGATTTAAATTGCTTAATTTGCTTTATCATATGTTTAAGGCAATAAAAGTATTTGTTTGATAAAGTTAATTTGGATTAAGTTTTGGTATATACTGATTCACCCCCCCTCTTAGTATATTAGTGTGTTCTAATAGGTTGTATCAAAGCTGAGTTCCTTGGCGCAACCTAATGGTTGAAGGTAGATCTTGGAGTAGAACACATGGATCAGAAAAAGTCCTCTTCTAAAGCAATAGTATTTGATGGAAGCAACTATGCCTTCTGGAGTGTAAGGATGTAAGCCTATCTTACCTCACTAGGGTATGATGTTTGGAGAGCTGCAATGGATGATTATGTTGAACCTAAACATCTTCTTATAGATTTATATGTGAAGAAGGCTTACGAAAAGAATGCCAAAGACAAGAATGCCATCTTCTGAGCTTTTCAAGGTAGTGTAGTGCAAGACAGCCAAGGAGAAATGGGATAAGCTCAAAAATCTCTATGAAGGAAATGACACTATAAAGAAAGCAAAATTACAATCTTAGAAAAAAATGTTTGAGAATCTAAGGATGATAGAGGAGGAAAACATTGCTAGCTATTTGATCTAGGTAGATGAAGTCGTCAATGGAATCAAAAGTCTAGGTGAAGATCTAGCTGACTTAGTGATTTTGAAGAAAGTCCTGAGAACTCTCCCTCCATATTTGATTCAAAAGTTTCTACAATTGAAGAAACCAATGATCTGAAGACACTTACAATGGAAGAACTGTTTGGGTTCCTCACTGCCTATGAGATGAAAAATGAAGTCATAGGTCCATACAAAAAAGAACATGCTTTCAAAGCTGTGAAGAATAAAGGAACATCTGATTTATATAATGAAGGTGAAAAAGAAGAAGAAAATTTTGTGAGAAAGCTAAAAAGGTGATTAGGCAAGTATAAAGATAATCTACCCTTCAAATTTTTGAAATGTCGAAGAGTTGGTCATTATTCTTCTAAATGTCCTTTTGGAGAAAATGAAAATAGTAGCGAGGGTTTCAAGATCAATAATTTCAACAGGATCCTCCTTTCCAAAGAAAGCTACAGCTCCGCAGAAGAAGTAGATCACTACTCATCGTATGATGAAAGTGGAGAATCTCTATTCATGGCCATGGTGTCTCTAATGGTTTAGACAAGACCGTAGATGAAGAAGAATGTGAATTTGACTTTGAAGCTAAACTTATCTCTGCTCTTGAAGATCAAGAACAAAGAGCTCTGATTGAAGCTAAAACAAAAGAGCACAAAAGAAATGAGAAAGAAGTGAACAGTTACTCAAAAAGCAATTGGAAAATAAAATTTTGAAAGTTTGGATGACACTAAAGGAGAAGATCTCATCATGCCTCAAGGAAGACCTTTTCATGCAAGACTACTCTCCATAAATAGTTTCAATGATGCCTTCTTTTGTTATTGTTTTATCTGCAATAAATTTGGTCATAAGGCTATGGTTTGCAAGTCTAAAATAAATATAAGAAGTCTTGTAAGTAGGAATTCTCTTTCTTCACTAGTGGATGTCTATGTGGTATGTCAAATTTGCAGCAATGTTGGACACATAGAAAGATATTGCAAAGGTAGATTAACAAAATCAAAATCTTAGGTGATAGAAGTTGCTAAGCAAGTGAAGGAAAGTGATTCCTCGAAAAGACTGGAGACAAACAATGAAGTTGAAAATTAAATGATTGTTCGAACAACATTTCATGCTCAAGGGAAAAAAATGTCTAGGTAATAGATAGTGGATGTACAAGCCACATGACAGATGATAAGAGCAAATTCATCAATTTTGTTACGTGGAATATACTAGATCAATCAGGTTTGGAGATAATTCATCTTCAAAGATTACTAGAAAAAGCACCATAAGTATTTATCGAAGATCTAAAACACATGGTGTTCTTTATGTAGGTCTCAAGCATAATCTTATTAGGTTAAGTCAAATGTGCAACAAAGAATAAAATCTCATATTTCATGATCAAGGGTGTGAAACCAGAAGAGCAAAGTCTAGTAAATTGGTGGCATAAGGTTCTAGAATAGAGAGCAACTTGTATACCTAAAGGGAGTTAATGGAAGGACTTGTCTTCTAGGACAAACAAATGAATGTTGGTTATGGCACAAAAGGCTGGGGTACATCAATTTTGAAAAACTTGTGAAGATCAGCTCCATGCACGTAGTAAGAGATATGCCAAAGATCATCAAGCCTACAAGAACCTTATGTAAGGAATGTCAAATTGGGAAGCTCATACAATTATAAGATTCAATTCCAATGAGTATTATTCTACAAGTCCATTAGATCTAGTTCATACTAACTTGTGCAGACCTACTAGGACAAAGAGTCTACAAGGTGAAAGGTACTTTATGTTACTCATTGATGATTTCTCTAGAATGACATGGGTTACATTTTTGAAAGAAAAATTAGAATCTTTTAGTAGGTTTAATATTTTCAAGTCCATGTTTGAAAATAAAATGAATGCTAGAATCAAGTGTTTAAGGTCTGATAGAGGTGGTGAGTTCACATCAAGCGAGTTTGACTTTTTTTTGAAGAACATGTTGTAAAGAGGCACTATTCTGCTGCAAGAACTTCTCAACAAAATAGAGTAGTGGAAAGAAAGAATAGAACAATTTAGGAGATGGCAAGAACAATGTTGATTGAAGCTAAGTTTCCTAATACTTATTGGAAAGAAGTAGTTCATACTGTTGTCTACATTCTCAATAGAGGATAACTAAGAGTGCACATCACCAATACACCTTATGAGCTATGGTATGGAAGACTAGCATTAGTCAAGTATTTTTGAGTTTTGGAAGCAAATGCTACATGAAGAGAAATGAAGAAGTTTTGGGAAAGTTTGAATAGGTTTGATGAAGGAATCTTTCTTGGATACTCAACTAGGAGCAAAGCCTATAAATGCCACAACAAAAGAATGAGGAATATAGTTGAGAGTGCAAATGTTAGGTTTGATGAAGAGTCACATCAAATCATAGATGAGCAAGAAGACTGTTGATCAAATGAACTTTCCTACATAGAAGAAGTAGAAGAAATTGAAGAAAGGGATGAAACTCAAGAAAAGACTACCAAGACTCCTACCAAGTATGTTCAGAAGAATCATTCAGAAGATCAAATCATTAGAGACAAGAATGAAGGAGTATAGACAAGAAGAAGGTTTGCAAGAGCAAATGAACATGTAAATTTTTCTTTATTGTTAGGAGTAGAACCTAAAACTTTTGCTGAGGCTAGTAAGGATGAAGGATGGATACAAGAAATGGAAGAAGAACTAAATTAGATAGAGAAGAATCAGACTTGGGAATTTGTGCCAAGGTATGTAGACAAAAATGTGATAGGTACAAAGTGGGTGTTCAGAAACAAATTGAATGAAGATGGAGAAGTGGTAAGGAACAAAGCAAGGTTATTCTATTTCGAAGGTTATTCACAAGTAGAAGGAATTGATTTTGAGGAGACATTTGCTCTAGTAGCAAGAATGGAAGCAATCAAAATGTTTCTTTCATTTGCAATTCACAAGGGTTTCAAGGTAATCAAATGGATGTTCAATTTGTATTCTTGAATGGTGACTTAGAAGAAGTCTACATAGAGCAGCCTAATGGATTGCAGTTATCAGAAGATCTGAACATGGTATGCAGACTCAAGAAGGCCTTGCATGGGATCAAACAAGCTCCAAGGGCTTGGTATGCAAGGTTGGACAAGTACTTACTCTAGTAGGGCTTCAAGAAAGCTACTGTAGAGAATAATCTTTACATAAAAATTGAGGATGTACAAAGTCTGATTGTTGTTGTGTATGTTGATGATATAATATTTGGTAGAAATATAGAAATGTGTAAGAAGTTTGTAGAAGAGATGCAAAAAAAATTTGAAACATGTCTATGATAGGTGAACTATCATTCTTTCTTGGACTCCAAATTTCACAATCAAATGATGGTATCTTTATCTCTCAAGAAAAGTATGTCAAGGAAATGTTGAACAAGTTTGATATTGAAGACTGTAAACTAGTTAGTACTAGGGTGTGTGCAAGAAGTTGAGTCCACTTTTTTACCAAAAAGTGGAAGTGTTTTCCCTAATTTTTAGAATTTGTAACATTTGACCTTAAAATTTGAAGCACTTAGAGATTGAATCTTGAAAAAGTCACTAATCATAAAATGTAGTACTCAGAGTCTAGTTACTAAATATGTAATTTATTTGAATACCCAGATGATACAAATTGATTTTCAATAGGCTTTTCTAAAAACTACTATTTAAAAGTCACTTTTTTTTACTATACCATACACATGTACATCATCCATATTTTGTCCTAAATAATCATATTTTTCCAAATCCTTTTTAGAAAAGATTTGTAACTCACTTAAACACGCTTTCCATATTTTTTTGTAATTTTTTATTGAATATTTTTTTTTGTTAATTTTTATTGGCCATATTTGGTGTTTTGAAAAATCGTCATGTACGTCATGCATAAGATGACCTAAACTTATCAATTTTGAATATATTTTTTTCAAATTGAAAAGAATTGTCCGAAGTACACTTTTGTACAATTTTTTTTTCAAAAAATTATTTTAATAAAAAGTTATTAAAATACTAAAAAAACCCTGATAATTCAAGTTTATGGACCTGTTCCATTAGAAATTAATTAAAAAATAGAAAAAATAATCCAATTATTAAAAAAATTACATATTTGGAATTTATAATGTCTCATCTATAATGGGTTTTAATTTTGTCAAAAAATTTTACAAAACAAGTCTTCAGACATATGCCCAAAGTAACTATTTTCTTGTGACATTGATAGGATATTCAACTTACAGGTCAAGCCAGGTCTAAAGCCTAGGTTTGGGTCCCCAACCCTTTTCTCGAACCAGTTATCAAAGCAAAAGCTAGGCCTAAAATTCTAATTTTACAAAATGGGATCCTGTTTCTGTTTATAAACCAAATCCTATTTTATAGAGTAGGATCCTATTTAATAAAAGAGACCCCATTTAGGTTTTGACATTTTTTTAATTCTTACTATCATTGTCAGCCCTACAACTTGTTCTGTATGGCCGACAGTGACATATTCACTATTTTCTGTCAACTTTTGTCTTCTATATGTTCTTTAACTTGGGATTTTATTTCAATTTTGAAAGGAGGCATCATTGGGACAATGTTTGAGTGGAATTTTGTTCAATTGCTACTTGTTTGAAGGGGGAACAAAGAAGGAAGTATTTCAAGTTTTTGACATGCATTTATACATACTTTAGAATTTTTTAATCATAGGATCACAATGTCATAATAAGAGGAATGATAGGAAGGTATTGACCCCTGAAGAAATTGAAGCAAAGAGAGAGGAGGCACAAAGACAGAGATAGAAGAATCAAGATTCGATCAATGAATAATGTTGAAGCATCCAATTCTACAACTATTGAAGATAAAAACATTGAGGAGACCATGGATGTAGATGATGCAAATTTGCACGAGGTGAATGTGGAAACTAATACGATTATACAAACTACTCCTAGTATGTCTTCAAATCCCCCTTTCAATGCTATGGAGAATGTTTGAATAGGCACAAATCTAGGTATGTCTTGAAATCCACCTTTGAATGAAATGGAAATGGTGTTTATAGGAGATTTAAAAGAAGCTGGATATAACAATGTTGATATTGATAATATTTGTAGAGATCAAGATTTGAGTCAAATTGTTGTTGAAAATGAAAATGAAAATTATTTTGATGTTGAAAATGAAGATAAAAATAGTTTTGTTGTTGAAAATGAAAATGAAAATGAAAATCCTTTTATTGAAAATGAAAATGAAATCGTTTTATTGAAAATGAAAATGAAAACCGTTTTGTTGTTGAAAATGAAAATTGTTTTGAAGTTGAAAATGAAAATGAAAATGAAAATCTAGGATGTGATGTTGAAAATATATATATTTTTTTATATTTGAAATGGATGTTTTGGATAATCTCTCTTGTAAGATTTCATGGAGGCAAACAAGAACACATGCCAATAGATTATACAAAATATTTTTTCTCGTAAAAAATATCATTTCAATATCAACAAATGATGTAATTAATGAGAATGTGGAAAATGAGAAAAGTAATGAAAAAGTTAGGCAGTTTTGTTAAATCAAGAAGAAATGATCAATCATTAAAACATGATATGTCTACTATTGCTCTAGTGCCATTGCGTCTACTAGAAATAATAGTCGATCTAAAGATAAGAATGCAACAAGACGAGCTATAATAACTTCTATAGTTAATAAAGCAACTTTGAATAAAAGAATGGTAAGCAATATTAGTGAAATTCTAAAAATATATCCTAAAACATTGGTAAGAGCAGCAAAGAGAAGAGAAAGTATAGAAAATGATACAATTAACCAATGTTGGAGTTTTAGTGGTTGACTCCTGAGATCTCACATGAAACTAAATGTTGAAATCAGATCTTTGATTGCAAAATATTGGCATGATTTAATACAAAGGTATCATCTAATGCTCTAGAGATGTTTTAAAATTAAGAGTGGGGTCCAAAATTCATGATCCTCATCCAAAACACCTATTAGATACAACCCAAACTGAAATTTATAAAAAAATTTGTCGTGATTGAGTGTTACTTCATAATATTAGAATAAGTCAAAGATCTTTTGAAAAATGTAAACCTTAGTATGTAAAGATTAATAAGCAATGAATATCTTGTTGTTGTAAAACACATGTTTAATTTTGTTATTATTATGATGTGTTTCAATATATATGTTTTTGATTAGTTCAGGTAGAAAAGAGGGTCCAGATCCCTTTAACAAAAAAGCCCCCTTGGCATTAGGCCATTAACAAGCCACAAACAATAGATTAACAACACTAAAATAGCAGACCAACAAAAACAACTAATCAAAAACCATGAAAACAATAAGGATGACAAAAAATAGAAGAAACAAGAAACTATGGGCTATCAGTCACACCAAACTTAGAAAGGAACTTGACCATCTCCTTGTAATCTCCCAAACTGTCAATTTCCACTTGCTTGACCTTTTCATCCAGATCTTTGACCACAACAAAGATGGAAGCAGCCCTGTGCAGGACATTGGCCGCAAACTCTGCCATAGCCTTCCAATTCTTCTGCATGGTTTCCATCTTCCTATGGAGATGCTAGATATCCTCAATATTCTTGTTACATAGGGCACAGCTCCCCTTTCTATCTTTCTCCACAGCATCCCTCCTAGAGTCTTTACCAATGACGACCCTCATAGTGTCACCCAGACCTATAGACCTTGACTTGTTCATAGAGGCAAAATGATTGGTGTCCTTAACCTCATGGATAGCTTCTATTGGGGTTTCATCCCTGCCTTCCTCCATAGTCTCCACAAACTCAGAATCATTTAAAACCTCGACCCCCTGTGGATTCACCAGTGGCTTGCCAATGATCCTTTTGGATCGATGAATCCTCAGATTGACAGCCTCACTGCCTTCACTGCTACCCATAGGATCTAGCCTAGGGTCAAGCTCAACTCTCTTCATAGGAGCATCCATAGTAGCCTCATCTTTACCTTGCTTAGATTTTTTCTTCAGGGTGGTCTCCATTTCCTCCACCTCCACCCTCTCTCTTTTGGCACTCTTCTTATCAGTCACCGAGGTGGTAAGATTATGTTTCTTCTTCTTAGCAGTAGTAGGGGTCCTAGCTTCCCCAACATGGGGGCCACCCTTAGAAATTTTATAGGTCCCCATACAAACCTTCACATTATTTTTATCCCCGGGGGAAGCACTCAGCTATGGGTCCTCAAGAAATTTCAATTTGATAGGTTTTGGTTGGCATAAAGCAAGGTGGAATGGATACAGTCTCAGAATAAGACCTTGGTGTATGGGGATGAATGGTTGGGTAACATTCTTGGCATGAAGTTCCCTAATAGACTTAATGGAATTGTCTAAAGAAGACAACAAAAAGAAAGGAAAGCTAATCTCAATTCTATTTCTAAAATGATTGAGAAGAGCAAAGTGGTAATGATAATATACTCAAAATCTTCCCTCCAGTGTGAAACATTTCATTAACATCAAGCAGATGTGGCCCTAAGGCTCTAGTAGTTTCTCCCTCTCAAACCCTCCATGAAGCTTCATAGGTTTCTTGCCCTCATGAAAGAAAAGATTCATGTGTTCTGTATCAGGGACTTTGCTTCTCCTTGAGTGCTTCTTTCCTTTTGTAGGTAACCCAATGGCTTGCCCTATCACCTCCTCTGACACATGGAAAATGATGGCACCAATTTCAACCTCTCTGGTTTCCTCATTCCACATTTTAGCAAACTATTGTGACAGATTTTCATCATGGCCCGCCATTCCTTCCAGGAAAAGCACCACCTCCCCTTCCTATATAATATGCCACATGATTGGGTCTTGTTTAAATTCCTCCACAAAACTAGGTTTAATTTTCACAATATCTGCTCCCATTTTCTCAAACTGTAACAGCCAAAAACCATAGTATGGGGAGCATTCAAAATAACAATGCTTACAACCGACGGTCTTGAAAATAACAAGAAGCGCATTAAAATGGTAATTCCACTGAGAAGGGGTAATAATTGTGGCATAATAATTGGTGTGATATGCTGCATTCTTAACACCTAGATACATCTCCTTGGGGGGGTTTAGCTGTCACCTCATGTGAAGATAGGAGATACCGACCACTGGCTTTACCCAACCATAATTCGTCATGGCAAAATTAGTCCCATCCATTCTCTGTATCCCTACCACAAATCCATGCATCGTCCCTTTTAAGAAATATAATCTAAACTCTGGATCTCCACCAATACCAATGTCCTTCCACCTGTTAGCACGCCAACTAGACTTTCTCATCAACCTCTAAATAGTACGACTGGCGGTGTCCTTCCCGAGATCCACCTGGACCTCTCTTCCCTAGCTCTTGTTCATTAAGGGCTATCTACTAGGCCGCGGCCTAGACACATCACCACTTATTTTCCAGTCATCCTCACCATCCTACTTGTCAACCTTGTAGACAATAGTACCTCTCCATCTAGGTTTGGTCAGTTTATTAGACCACCAATGGTCAATGGATTTTTCTATCCTGCCAAGGATTAGTTTAAAATTTGAAATGTTGATCCCGCCTTCCATGAAATCATAACCACTGTTCAGCATTTTGAAGGAAAGACCTCCATCCTCTCCCTTGTCCTGGCAACACCAAAGGGTAACCATACAAACAAATTACCTATGCTTCATGACTATTTCCATCCTACACAATTAAATTGTGGATCTTTTGAGGCAAGATGGACATGTTTCTCGAACACCGCCACTCCTCTTTGCCACTACCCGTGTTAGCCAAAGCATTAGCCACAACATTTCATTCTCTATAAATGTGAGTAACTTTATACTCCTCCAAACCATTAAGGAGTAGCTTTAAGTCGCCCATAATATCCTCCAAAATTCACCCAAACTAACACAAACCCAGGGCAACATTGACAATTAATTGAGAATCACCTTGAACATGTAGTTTTTTGATATTTATGGAGATAGCAATCTTAATTCCCCAGAGCATCACCATAGCTTCCACTTCATTATTGATTTTAACACCAATGCTCCCTAAGAAGGTAGCAACACAAACCCCCATGTCCATTCTTATAATGCCTCCACCACTTGCAACATCCTAATTTCCTTTGGCCGCGCCATCAAAGTTGAGCTTAAATCACCCTTGCTGTGGTAGAGCCCATTTGGTTTTCGCTCTGGCTATCCTCTTGGAATTATCCACCTCGCAAGAGTTAGGGGTAATGTTCCAATTTTTTATCATATTTTGTTCTTCTCTCCTCAGGGGACTGTCCGCAGCTTTAAATTTGCAAGAATTAATATTTTCCATCAACAGTTTTGAAAAACACTAAAAAACATCCAAAGGAGTTCTTCTCTTTTCTCTAAAGATTCTATTGTTACGTTCCTTCCATAGACTCTAGATAAGATGAGGGGGAATTTGAGACTAGAATTCTTTAGAGATTAGTAACACTAGGCTAAAAGGGGGCCTCCATTCCCAAACCACCATCTCCATATTAACATTTGAGGCCTAGCTTAGGTTCAACTTCTGGAGGGTTAAACCCCAAACCTCCCAGGCAAAACTGTAGTGAAGAAATAGATGAGCCGATGACTCCTCCTCTGCTTCATTAAGGATACGTCTGGTTGGTAGTTGGAATCCTTTTTTTTTCAAGTTATCAAGAGTTAGGACATTATTATGCATCAGGGTCCACAAAAAGAAATTAACTTTAGGAAGAAGTTGACGAATCCAATTTTTTTTCCATACTCCAGCCCCACCTGGGTCTAATAGCAGACCATAGGCACTTTTGACTATAAACGGGCCCTTGTTGTCCTTGTCCAAAACCATCTTATCTCTCTTGGGAAAGAGAGAGAGTCTGTAACCTTCAAGTTCTTTTAATAGTTGAGAAGCCACATTTATCTCATAGTCATCTTGGGCATAAGTAAAAACCATCTTCTAGGCCCAGAGACCTCCACAAGTCCTAATGTAGTCAGTAACTTTGATGCCCAAGGCCTCACAGACCCTACCCACAACTCTGCCGTACTCTGTATCCATCAAAGGTTTATCCTTCAGCCATCTATCCTTCCAAAAATCAACCTCCCTACAATCACCAATCCTCCATCTTAAACATTGTCGAAGAAGGCCCTGAGTTTTGATAGTCCCATTCCAAATAACTGATCTTTTAGGAAGGCTTACCTCTGAAAAGAGTCTTCTTCCCTGTCCTCCATTGAGATACTTGGCCATCATGATTTCTCCCCAATTAGAACTACCTTTAATTTAATGTTCCACCCAATCTTAGACAAGAGATCCCTATTCATTAAATGAATTCTTCTTAGGCCCAATCCCCGTTGCCATCTGGGGGTGCACACTTTCTCTGACCCCACAAGAGCAATTCTTTTATTCTCTTCCACCCCTAACCAAAGAAACCTTTTTTAAATCTATTCTATCTTGTCAACCACATTCTTGGGGACTTTAAAGAGACTTAACGCGTAATTGGGCATCCCCTGAAGAGAAGCCTTGAGAAGTAGAAATTTCCCTACCTAACTCAAGGGGGCACCCTTCCAGCTACCCAGCTTTCTTTGAATTCTTTCCATCCGCCCTTTCCAGAAATCCATGGCAACTTTAGTGGTGGTGAGGGGGGCCCAAATAAGTGGCTGGGAGCCTTTCACTCGAGCAGCCCAAGATTCTAGTTATTTTTTGCTGAAGATCTTCTTGAGTATTTAGGAAATAGATATGACTTTTCTCAAAACTAATGCTCTGACCTGAAATTCTCTCATAGTTCTTTAGATGTTCCTTCCACCTTCTAGCTTCAATAACTGAGGCCAAACCAAACAGAATAGTGTCATCAACGAATTGCTGAATAACCGTATTTGGGTTGTTGAGGTAGGTTTGATGCCGCGGAGAGTCCCCTGCATTAACAGATTAAAATCCTTTCTGCCCAAAACCTTAGCAATCAAAATGAATAGGTAGGGTGACAATGGGTCACCTTGTCTAATGCCCCTTCCAGAAGGAAAGAAACCTCTGGGAGAGCCATTGACCGGTACTGAAAATCTAGTTGTGGATATGCACTCTTTAATAATGTTGATGATTTTTTCATTGAATCCAAATTTTTTGAGGACTCTTAAAAGAATATCCCAGCTAACCCTATCATAGGCTTTGGATATATCTAATTTAAAGATCATACCTGGGGTGTTACTCCTATGGATAGAGTGAATGATTTCATAGGTGGTGATGGTTGCGTCTAGAATCTACCTACCTGGGACAAAGCCCTTCTAATTTAGGGCAATGAGTTTGTCCAGAAGTGGATGCAATTTGAGGACCAAAATCTTGGTGAAAACTTTGTAAATTGTATTGCAAAGGCTAATAGGCCTGAAGTCGGTCATAGTCCTAGCATCAGTCTTTTTTAGAATTAAGGTAATAAAGGTGTTGTTCAACTACCGTAAGAGTCTCCGTGTTCTAAAGAAATCCTGAGCCGCCAGGAAGACATCGTTCCCAACAATCTCCCAAAAGGTTCAAAAAAAAGCTAGAGGAAACCCATCTAAGCCAGTGGCTTTGAAGGTGCCCATGGAGAAAATAGCAACTCTAACCTCCTCTAGAGTAATAGGTTTGGTCAGCAAGTAGTTGTCATCCTCAGAAAGAATGATAGGAATAACATACAAAATAGAATCAAAATCCTCCTTAGGAACATTGGGATGTTAACCAGTCAAGAGTGATTCAAATAATTTGGTGGCCAAGTCCCCAATCTCCCCTTCCTCCTCCACCAGTGTCCCTTTTTCATCCTAAAGTGACCTAATGGTGTTTCTCTTCTTGTGCCTTAGGGTTGATTGGTGTTAAAAGAGGTGTTACTATCGCCCTCCCTAAGCCATTGAACTATGGACTTCTATTTCTAGTAAACCTCCTCTTCCTTGATTATCCGGGTCCATTCCCTAGAGAGATTCTTTTCAAGGGATTATAGGTCTTCTGATATGTCTCCTTGTTCTATTATGCTTTGAACTTCTTTCAGTTTCTCCATAATGCTTTTCTTTCTGCTCAAAACATTACCAAAAGTAAACTTATTCCAACCTTTCACCTTATTCCTCACATTAGCCAATCTCTTAGTCAGTCTAAACATTGTCAGTCCTTGGAATGAGATCTTCCACCAGTTTAAGAGACAATCCCTAAATTCTGGATGAAGGGGCCACATCGTTTCAAATCTAAACAGGAAGGGGCCTTTGCTACACTTTACGTACTAACATGATTATGTAGGAATGTGGTATTAATATGCCACCTGAAACAATAAAGGAGTTTATATCAAGTTTGTTTTGTGAAAGATCTAATGGGAAATAATTTTATTTAAGTTCATGTATTTCTGGACAATGCACTAGTTGTGGCAATTTTTTTTCTTAAGATTTTCTATGCATGAAAGTGTTGAAAATGATTTTGGACAATAATTAGTGGATGTTAAAAGATTTAAGAATGTTGACTATTCCTTCAAAGATGGAAAAATTGGAAAGCGTTATGATTTAATTATAGAAATGGTTAGTGTACATGCATTCATATCAGAATTTAAGAGTAAGATTGTACCAAAATATGTTAAGCACTCTCAACATGCTTGATGGCTTGATAGGCAATTTCATGCATGTAGAAACATATTTCCAGTTGGTATTATACTATCAGTGGTTGATTTTACAGAAAATCCAATCAAAATATTATAATTCAGTGCAGGTGGCTATGTTTGTTCATATTGTTTATAGACATGTAGATGATAGCATAGAGGATGATAGAAACATTTTGAGGGAGTATCATTTCTATTTGAGTGACAACCGATTACACTCGTCAGAGTTAGTTCAATACTATTTAAATATATTTTATACAAATTTAAGAGAAAGAGGAATCCAGATCACATAACATCTTATATGGTCAGATAATTGTATGGGCAGTTCAAGAATGCTTGAATGTTCTATTGGTTAAGTAAGGTTCACAAGGAACATAATGTCTAACATATGTGGAGGTTTTTTGAAGCTACACATGGTAAAGGAGAACATGATGGAGCTAGTGCGTGTGTTAAAAGAATTCTTGCTAGAGAGAAATTGAAATTTGAGGATGTAGTAAAATTTAAAGATGCATGTGGGATTGTGGATTGGTGCAATACAAGATTATCTACACAGGGATCAAGTGAGTACTCTACAGTTCATTGATTCTTTTGGTTGGTTAAAGAAGACAACATTATACCTACACTTGATTGTGAGACAATAAGTGGATCTACTAAATGACATTCATTTAAGAGCTCAAATGCAAGGACATGGACTATCTAGACAAGGGAGCTTGCATGTTTTTGTTAGTTTTGTAGTTAAAGATATTGTGAAGCATGTGAGAATACAAAATGGGTTGAAGAGTGGAAGCAATGATCATTGGCACCAACACAAGCACACGATCAATATGAAACAACAATTGGAGACAATGATCAAGTGTTTGTATCAGACGATTATGACCGTGTTTCAGATCTTGTACAAGAAGGTAATTTAATTCAGTTTATTTCATTTCATTTCACTTTATTACTATTTTGTAGTGCTTTTATTTATTTATATACATATGAATGCATGTATGTAGATTGGTCAAATTATATGGACATGTGAAAGTTATTGAATCAATTTTGTTTGCAAGACATGTGTATGTTGTTGTTGCACCTAAGCAGAATGAAGAGGAAACAAAATATTGGTTGGCTCATTGTGTAGAGACTAAACATAAGTTAATAGCACCTCGATAAGATGATGATGGATTTCATTATCCAAAAGGTTCGGTGATCCCCTTCAGACATCCCTTTAAGCAAATTTTGATAACAAGTCTTTGATCCCCTTAAGCAAATTTTGAGAACTTATTTGATGGTAACTATCATTATCCAATAGGTTTGGTGGTGGTTGTTGGCACTTGGCTATAAAAAAACCTAATAAGGAAGAATGGTTTTCCTATATTTGAAGATTATGAAACACATAAGAAGATTATACACTACTCACATTTGGTGGTCGCAACAAATATAAAACTAGTTAGGTATCATGGAAGACCTGCAAATAAAGAGCTATGGACAATTTCTATGGAAGTGCATGAGACAATCATAGATGTGTTGCAAAAAAAAGAGGATACAAATGGTACAATGGAATAAGTAAATATAGGTAAATATAGTTTAATTTTATATTTTCCTTTTAAATACATGTTTTAATATTGCATGTGTGTTATTAGTCGAAATTGATTTAAATTTTCCTTTTATATCCTTAGGCCATCAGTAAATTCATCACATACTTTGAGACAAAAAGGATAGTCCATGTATCGATTCAACCTAGACAACATGGAATACTTGGTAAAAATAGGTAATTATTAGTTAAAATATATTTAGATACATGTTTTAATTATATGTTGATATTGCTTGGAAATTAATAGTTAAAATTGATTTATTATCCTTTTTGTAGCCTTAAGCCATCATCACATTGATCTCATATTTTGAAACAAAAAGGAGAGGATGCAGATTAATCCTATACACGTGCACGAGGCACTTGTAAATACAGGTATAAGTTGTGTATATAGATAGTTTTATATAAATTAAAATACATGTTTTGATGATATATTGATATTTATTGTATCATTTTGATATCAGGTGGTGTGAAGACCTAGTACATTCCCCACAAGTTTCAGATTTTTTTGAGATGGCATAGCCACATTTTGTAAACATTGTTTTGAGTTGGCATATATGTACATACACAATTACACAATTACACATTTTGTACAAATTTGTATACATGTACATACACAATTATACTCTACACTTTTATATATCAAAATCAATATTGTATATATTTTGTTTGTTAGATGTGCATGTTTTGTTACTTTGAATTTACTTTGAATTTGATTGTATTATTGTTAAATTTGGTTGCCTTGGGCAACTTCACCAAATTTTGATAACTTCTTTGATCCCCTTAAGACATCATGTTAGGACCCCTTAAGACATCCTATTACAATATAATTTAAATTAACATTAACACTAATTTTGTATAGAATGTGATTGTTATGATGACTCATCCTAAATTACATCAATTGCGATTAAGTATGACACACGTACTTTGAAGTATTTGATCCCCTTAAGATGTCCTATTAGGACATATCTTAAATATGTATACTTAATTATATGATTTTTTATGATGAGTCACCCTAAAGTCTAATACTTAATTATATAAATTGTGATCTAACATGAGACATGTAGTTTGAATTCTTTGATCCCCTTAAGAAGTCCTATTAGGACCCCTTAAGACATCCTATTACGACAAAAATTATATTAACAATATCATTGTTTTTGTATATCATTTTTTATTGTTA
Organism: Cunninghamia lanceolata; assembly: GCA_027924645.1. Lineage (NCBI taxonomy): Eukaryota > Viridiplantae > Streptophyta > Pinopsida > Cupressales > Cupressaceae > Cunninghamia > Cunninghamia lanceolata. Next base: position 9,968,472 of record BSBN01000130.1, on the reverse strand, counting down.
AATGACGAGTCATCCTAATTTCTACTACTTAATTATATCATTTTTTATATGATGAGTCTCCCTAAAAGCTAATACTTAATTATATCAATTGTGATTAAATATGAGACATGTACTTTGAAGTAAATATGATCCCCTTAAGTAATTGTTTTAGAACTTCTTTCATAATTTAATGCCTTGACTATGAATCACTAAATTTGTAAAGTACAAATATTTAAATGTCCTATTAATTTCAACTTTAATTTCATATTTGTATTTAATTTCACATTAATGTCCTATTAATGTCTTGACCATGAATTTTTTTTAAAGTACAAATATGATTCTCCTATGGTCAGTGTCATCTTAAGGGGATAAAATTTAATTGTTATTGTGATACAATATTAATTAATAGATCCATCCAACCAAAAAATATCCATCCAACCAAATTCTTTATAAAAATAAATGACCTAATTGAAAACAAATGAAAAATTTGTAAGGCTCATTTATGTCTAAGGCATGTAAATGGACAAATAAATAATTGTTAATGTGATTGTTAAATCTCATTAATTATCTAAGGCATGGCTTAAGGGGATCTATGAATTAAGGTCCTAGGAAAAAATGATGGCTTAAGGAAATAAAATTTGGTGAAGTTGCCCAAGGCAACCAAATATCATTAAGGTCCTAGGACTTGAAATGATGGCTTTAAGGTTTTGGGTTTAGAGTCTAGGGTTTAGGGTTTAGGGTAATAGAATGGCTTAAGGGGATCTGTGAATTAAGGTCCTAGGACAAAATGATGGCTTCAAGGTTTAGGGTTTAGGGTAATAGGATGGATTAAGGGGATCTATGAAGTAAGCTCCTAGGACAAAACATTTGATGGCTTAAGGGGATAAGATTTGGTGAAGTGCAAGATAGTGCTTCTAGCTTTAACTAATTTTTTTACATCAATGCCAAATAAATACATGGTAAATCACATGAAGCACTATCTTTCTCAACTCTATGTATTTACTATAACCTAATTTTTTAAAGGGTTATCCAAAGGGTTATCGAAAGGTTTAGGGTAATAGGAGGGCTTAAGGGGATATATGAATTAAGGTCCTAGGACAAAATGATAGCTTTAGGGTTTAGGGTATCTATGGATTAAGGTTCTAGGGGAAATTGATGGCTTTAGGGTTTACGGTTTATGGTAATAGGATGACTTAATGGGATCTATGAAGCATGTTAGAACATAACAAGCTTTGCAATAACCACAATTTGAACTTATCATTATGTTCTATGTAATGTATAGTGCAACATTCTCCCTATATGTTTTTACTAGCTTTCAAATATTTGTACTACAAGTAATTAAATTACAGAGATCTAACTATATGTGTAAAAGTACAACAATAGTCCATAAAATCATGAAATTAAAAAAGTCCATGAAATGATATATAAAGTCCACGAAAATACTGAAACACTCACACACACACATATCTAGTCCACATGTGAAATATTGAAATACATAAACATGTACATATAGAGTCCAAGAAATATTGAAACATATATAGATCTAGTCCATGAAATACTAAAATACTGAAACATGTATAAATAGTATGTATGCAACATGTATTGAAACATATATAGAGTCTATGAAATGTACTAAAACATATATATGTCTAACTCCTATCATCCCTAGAATCAAGAGACCTCTTCACTCCACGTTGAGTAGGATGATCTAAATCAGTCTAAACAAGGCAAAGATTTACTTGAAATTAGATTTAAAATGCTTATAAATGATAATTTAATTCAATTTAATTTAAAAAATCATAAAAAATACCATATCAGGCTACTCATCTCATGTGATGACCTGCACTGCATGCTTTACTACATGACTTGTGTCATGCTATAGAAGAAAAATAATTTTTAACACATGTCAACATATATTCTATTGAAATTTACTTTAATTTCACAATGTATATTATAATTGACTTTAAATTATATAATCTAAATTTTAAATTATACCGTATGAGGTTGCTCATCTCCTCTGTCGTCTTGCTCTGCATGTGTTGTTGTAGGTGGTATGGCATCAACAAGATGAAATGTGTCACTGACAAGGTCCTATAAGGTCATTTATAAAGCACATGTGTACAAATTAGGTCAAAACATATATATTCACTTCTGTACCCAATTTTTGTTTTAATCTAGATTGAAAAGACCTACATAAATTACACATACACAGATAATTTTTTCAACAAACTAAAATGCAGATGACTCCTAAAATTGACTTGGATCATCTAGGTGTGTTGTAATACCCATCCTCATCGTTGTGTCAACCTAAATAGACATATTATATTTTTAATATATAGAAGTACATGCGTGTTTGATATAGTGAATTTAAAATACAAGAATATAACTTGTATAGTTTTAATAAACAACATACATACAAATGGCTCATGTGAGACACCTAATGATGGAGGAGTGCTCAAGACACCTCTAGAGGATCCAATGTGGAAGTCAAATTAGTTCCCTGAACCAGCATAATTTTTTAATGTACATGTTCAGGATTGAATTATAAATTAAAATCAACTTATTTAAATTATTTAATATATATTTAAAAAATCAATCAAAATACCCCAATTGCGTGGCTGAGATGAACAAGTGTTGATGAAAACCAAAAACAATCAAAAGAACTCATTGTGCCTATTACCATCATATACACCAAACAATTTGATTGTTAAAATATTACAATTTAATTGATCTATATGTTCATTCAAAACACGTATTTAAAACTATTATAAATTCAACATGTGTGCCTATATATACCTGTATACCTATGTCTTGTGATCAGTGGGGTGATCCTCAGCAATTAGAAAATCAACAAATGAACCCATATCATTAGATGTTGCACATGCAGCTGCAGTGGGTGCTTCTTGATCAGGTCCATAACATAACTGATTGCAACTCGTACACATATGAGGCATCAACACATGTGGAGAGGTACTAAGACAAGGTCCACCATCTACTCCTCCTGTAGTGCCCCTCTATTTTCACCTTGTATGTGCAGGTATTCGGACTATGAAGCATAAAGATGAAGGTAAAATACTCAGAATACTTAGGGTAAGTTAGACAGGTTGAAGGTAGGTTTATTGTTTTGATGTAGTTGATGACACTCATTGACGGTTATTATGATGGTACTGTTGATGTTTATGATTAATACATTATGCATATGATGTGATCATTTATGGGTTAATTGATTATATAGATTAGTTTAGCATGTGATTTATGTGACTATTTGATGATGTGTTATCAGGTTGTTTATGAACTTGGTTAATTTGGATATTTTTTATGTGTTTTGTTAAGGTACAGTGTAGTATTACTCATGTTGAGTACCCTACTATGCTATGATTCCCTATCACAGTGTGCCTATTGGATGATTATATATATGTTGTATTCAATACTTTTGTTTGCTGCAGGATTGCAGGTACCAGGGATCGACTCCACCTGAATTGGTAGGTCTGAACGTGCCTTTACACCAATGGATAATGTGGATGGGAGATAACATGGGGTTCCCTCTATCAGCCAATGTCTTCAGTTTGTCTCAGTTGGTACTTGTCCTTAGGTGTTGGTCATCCTTTGGTATGTGGTTATTATTGTTTGTTTATTGTAGTTTAAGGTTCATTTTATTAAACTTAGTGATCAAGGTATTAAGTTGTTGATTATAGTCATTTGGTTAATTTTATAGAATAAGTGATCTATGTGTATAGATGTGTTGATGTTTGATCATTTTGGTTATATAGTCAATGTGTATTTGTTGGAGATTTATTAATTGTTATAATAATAATAATAAGTTTATAAACACATCAATATTACTTATTTAATTAATGTAGAAATTTGAGAATATTAATTAGTTGATTCTTATATTAAATTAAATTAGTAGCTTTGAAAGATAGCAATAATAATAATATTGTTAATATTTAGTACTTTATTAAGTTTATCTGACGTGTGAGATTTTATTTTATTTTTCCATTAATTTGTTGTTGGAGTGGGTTGTCAGAAATTTGAAAATATTTTAGTTAGTGGTGTTATGAATGCAATTAATTTTGGGGTTGTGGAGGTTTGAAACAGAGAGAATGGAGTAGTGGGATTTGATTGTTTTGTCTATTTTGGGCTAGAAGATATTATTTTGATATTGTCATTAATTGTTTTGAGGAAGTGTTTGCTGGAAATAAGTTTCAAGATCTGAAAATATTTTAGATAGTGGTGGTAGAAATGCATTTAAAATTTTTGATAGTGGATGTAAGTAACGAAAGATTAGGAGATTTAGGAATTTATTAGCCTGGTCTATTTTTGGTTTTGGGAAGATTTTTTTTAGGGGAGAGTTCTTGGAAAAGATACACAGAAATTTGGGGAAAAGAAGAGGAATTGGCGGAGGAAGTGAGGAAGGAAGCAAGAGAAGTCTAAAGAATTTCTAGGTATGTTTTAAATAAAATTTCTTTTGCTTGTCTGTATATGAAGAAAAATCTTGTATAATCAATCAAACAAATTTCTTTTGTCTGAAATCCCATACCATTTGATGACTTGCAGCAACTTAATGCCAATAGAGATAAATTCCATTTTTACAAAAAATTCATATTTTCTATTCCTCCAACCTGCCCATTTGTACGACCTCCATATGCATAGAATCATGCCTAAAATTGCATTTAAAACTTAGTATCTGCAGTCCAATTGTTATCTCAGATCAAGGTATAGGAGATTTTAGATTTTATTATCTTTTACACTTAAAAATTTATGAAACTTTCTTTGCTTGAAACCAAAAATATTGCAAATGAAGTTTCATCTGTAGTTTATGCATTTGAAACAATGAATTTTAGTATGTAAAACAATGAAATTTTAGCTGAATTAAATTCTTCAGAATCCCTCTTCTTGTCCATGGTAGCCGTACATGAAATATTTAGTGGATTGGAGAAATTTCTGTTTACATACAATGCAAGATTCTACAATCTCAGTGACTCATTAACATGCTGTCTCCAAGGCTCTTGGTAGTACATATAAGGATTGCATTTATCTCAAGCATTCCTTACAATTTTTCCCTTTGAATGGGGTAGTTTCTTGAATTTGAGGTTTTGATTTTGATCCCTTAGATAGGTCCTTGTTTGCTTTCTTCACCTTAGGAGTTGAATTCTTTTCACCACTAGCAACTAGAGCATGATTTGATGAAGACTTGAGTGTGCCCATTTGAATTAATTTATCTTATTCTTGTTTTAGAGAAACAACAAACTCAGCAAGGGAAGGTATAGTGAAGTAACTTCCTAATGAGCGTTGTGTGGCATGAAAAGTTGAAACAAACACTAAATAATCTGGGCCTAACTTTTATAAGATACTTAGTATCAATTGATCATCCTCTTTGTGAATCTTACATATCTTCAATTGTGACCTTAATGAGTTTAACTTGGTGAAGAAATCTTGAATTGTCACAAAATCTTGAGGATTGAGACTTATTAATGCATTCTCCAAATGATGACCCCACATTATATCTTGTTTGCCAAACAATGCTTCTAATGTTCTTAAGACTTCATTAGGTGTTTTAGCATCATTTACATGAAATAAGAGGTATGGATAAATGGCCATACAAATAGTGTCATAGGCTTCATCAAGTCTAATAAACCACTTCCTCTTTTTAGAAGCCACGGTGGGTTCAGGTTCCAATTCTATAGCTTCTCTATGTAAATGAATTGTAATCAAATTTATGATGCAAAATAACTCATCTCAGATCTGAAAAATGATTTTAAGATCTTATAATGCTCAATGCAAGTGCAATTTTTAAGGATGATGAATTAAAAGTGCTAGTTTTTGTTGAAATTGTCTAAGTGTAAATGCAAATTTTTGAAATATGAATGCAAAAATACACAAAAATGCAACACTACAAACAAAATTAGATTTGAATGAGTTCCTAAGATGAGTAGTAAAATCTAAAACAAGATTTTAACTACAAATCCTAGTTTTTAAAATCACTAGGTTATAAGAAAAAATTCAAAATTTCAAGCAAACCCTAGCAATTTTAATATGGCCAAATGCTACCTACCTATCACTATTTAGTAATTTCTATTTTTTTCGTCTTTTGTCTATCACTATGCTTTATGTCAAATCCTTTTGGAGGATGTTTTATTTTTTTATGTCAATCCTTGTAGTATGTTTTTTTTTTATTAACGTCAGGGTTATCTTTGCACTATTTTCAGCTGATAGGCTTTTATATGTGAGCCTTATAGTGCTTGGAAGAGCATAAATTTTTTTCATTATATCAAAATTTAATTTTGGTTTGTGTGAATACTTTTGAACAAACAAATGAATAGCTTTCATAATGAATAGAAGTGAATAAATAAATATCTTTGTGCTTAAATAATTTTATTTTAACCTTGATAGGAAATAGGAATGGTAAGTTTTAGTAACATAAAAATCTACCTTTTCTATTACCATATTAGAATTAGAAATTCTGTTAGAGTTTAGAAAGTATTTTTATTCGTGAAAATCAAAATATATATTATGAAACTATAGAATCTTATTCAATTAATTCTTGCATATAATAACTTATTTTAATTTTAATTTAAGAATTTAAATAATTAAACTTTTTTTTTAGCTAAATATTAAGTATTTGATGTTGCATAATGTTAATTATAAAGTTTAACTATCTTTAAAATTGTCCTTTAATAAATTATTGTTTTAATTTGAGTTTTATTTATTATTTTGAAGGTGTGATGTCAACTCCCTATTTAATAGGGAAGAATAGTTTTATGGATGTGTTTTATTTTTTTAAGTATTTTTTTTATATAGAGAAATCAAATTCCTATTATTAGGATGTGTTATATTTAAGTATTATTATATTTCAAATCAAATTACTATTATTAGTGATGTGTCATATTTAAGTATTATTATATTTCAAATCAAATTTCCATTATTAGTTATGTGTCATATTGAAGTATTATTATATTTCATTAATGAAAAATCAAATCCCTATTATTTCAGGATGTGTTATATTTAAGTGTTATTTTATTAATGAGAAATCAAATCCCTATTATTGAGGGATGTGTTATATTTAAATATTATTTTATTTCATCCCTGTTATTTAGGGATATGTTATATTTAAGAATTACTTTATAAATAAAAAAATCAAATCTTTTTAAAATAATTTATTGATTTATTATTTTATGCCACATTTAAAAGATTGGAATGTAGACGTGATTTAAATTTTGGGTGTGGATATTGATATTTTTGTTGCATATTTTAAATATAAGAATATTAAAATGTATTATTCAATTAGTAATTAATTAGAATATTTATTTACCAAGTTTTATTTAATTAATGAGTATTATATAGTATATAAAGTGGAGTTAGATGTTTAGGTAAAATTTATCATATTAAAAATATTGAATTGTTATTTTAGATCTAGTTATAAGGTGTGTATGATGACCTTAGTTAGGTCTTTAATTTTAGTATGAATTAGAATATTTTCGTAGTGTGCATAGAGTTAGTCTATGAATTTAATTTATGATTGTTATATGTCTAGACATCTTTGATATTTTTTGGTGGAAGATAACATTTAGTTTAGATTTAATAAGGCTTGTCAAGTATATATATATATATATATATATATATATATATATATATATATATATATCTTTCTTCCCCTTCACCTTAAGGAACTTTGTGGTCATATAATGGAGTCTAATATTAGTTATGACTTATATTAAATATTGTGCTTAGTTATGAAATTGGGTGGGTAAGTGGAGCTTAGGTTCGATATAGTATAAAATGTTTAGCATTTAACTCATATATTTTCTAAAGATTTAAATGGACGATTGGTTTTAATCTACTTTAGGATCCTTTATATTTTTCTTATGCAATTATTTTGAATAGAAATCAAAAAGTTGTCAAGAATTTTAATAGGATCCACATTAGTGTAGAAAGAGGTTTAGTCCAATAATAGGTAGTATCTTGTTTGACTAAATTTTTTGTTATATAATAATTGGTAACCCTTTCAAGTTATTATTGTTTTGCATTGTTGGGATAGAGATATCTTATGTTGTTAGATGATTTATCATGCTTGGAATAATTTTACATTCTTTAAGACCATTATTAGTGCATCAGACCATATGTTACATTTGTGGTTTTGTTATTGAATTATTGATGAGAGATCTTGGTTTATGATGTGTTTTTTAAGTGATTGTAATGTGTGACCATTGCATTTTTATGGTTTCATGCATTGTGTTATTTGGAGAAAGTGGTTTCCAAAGGCCTAGGAGGGTGTGATTGTGTGGGGGTTGGCTTTGTGTGCATCTTGTGAGTTGAATGAAATGTATTCTTGAAATATGGTTTCTTATTCATGTTGGTATGATACATGTGCAAGATGGGTAATGCCTTGCTTAGTGCACCTATTCTTGTGGTTTTGTCCTGAACTCATGTTGGTGTCATGTTCATGATGTGGTTGTAGTGTCCTTCTTGAATGTTGGGGTTCACTATTGTATTGAGCATGGAATAAAATATTGTGTTGGTTTATGTAATTGGCTGTAATTTGGGAGCAAGATGACCCATGCCTTACTCTGGTTTCATGTTGTTTATGGTTGTCATGACTATTTCAACTGGAAGTTTTGGGAGAATGATTCAAGAGTTGGTCCTTGAGATATGATTTGGATGTAAGAGAATAGATGCCTTGTAGTGTCATTATCATGCATGTCATTTTGGTGATTTCTATTTTTTATCTTAATAGGGGTACTAGTTGTATGTAGGAGAGTGGCTTTCATGGTGGGGCCGGTGCCCAAAGTGGCTTCTTTGATAACCCCATGAAAGTTGTAATCAAGTGATAACATAATAATTAACCTAGGTGGGTTGGGTAGTTAAACACATAATAAGATAATTATAATGCCTCACCCATGCCAATAGTGCTTTCTTAGGCTAAGGATGGGATGAGAAGGCATGGTTGGCAAGATCGACCTCCTTAACTTCATGAGAGGATGCATCGGTTCTGCATGTGTCACCCTATGAGGCCAGTGCCTAGAGAGAGGCTTCTAGGATAACCATAGATGGGGGTTAGGTTCTAGAGAGAGATAGCCAGGATAACCCATGCTAGGACCATGTGATGACACTATTCCTACTGTAGCTTAGTTACTTCCTTTTTGTTATCTTCTGATGTTGCCTCTAGAGTAGTGTTAGCTATTGTTGATATGTGTTTCTATGTTAATTTTGTATCTACTTATTTGTACCTTGTGATCTTTTACTTAGTGGAACCTCATTGTTATCTCCTAGCATGAGGGGTGGACCTCAGGGTTCCACATGGTCAGGTGGTTGTGTTTTATTCCATTAGTTTTTTGGCATCGTGGATCATGTGTAAAGAAGATGTATCTCTCTTGATTTGAGTTTTGCACCTATATCAAAGTTGAACATTTGTACTCGATTTGTATTTATATCTTTTATATTAAAAGAAATTCTTATGTAATTGATGCATCCAGAAAGATAGTTTTTGTAACAATGAAACTATGTAATTCCTCTTGTAAAATAAACTATTTGTACTTGTAATCTTAATGCAAACTTCTTGATGTATTTGGATGTTGTAATGAAAGATGCTAGTTGGTGTATTTGATTAAACTATGTATGTTGTTGGTTGTAGTTATATTTCAATAATGTAGCTATGTAATCCCTAGAGATGTTAGTTTAACTTGTTGCTATTAGACCATGTTATGTTTTGGTATTACCACTTCTATAGAAAAAAAAATATTTCACCTTTTTTATTGCTTAGTTAAACTTATCTTTAGGGTTGCATGGCAGGGCATTACACCTCAACAATCACAAACCCCATAAACCATCACATGAGTCTACTCATCGAGGCTACTTGAGAGCACACTCAATGCTCCTAATGCAGACATCACTGCACGATGTTGGCTTGGTCTAGGAATGGCAGCAGAAGGAGGGTCAATAAGAGGTTGAGCAGGCACGGGTCATTGTGGAACAACCCGCGCCCGTAACCTTTGTTGTGGCATGCTACCACCAATACATTGGAATGATCTAAAGTAAAAATAATTGGGTTTCCTATTCAAAACAAACTTTGCATACAATTTTCTCAAAAAAGATAGAGGAACCTCACAATTAGCATGAGGTGGATAATCAAATACCATCCACCACCTATCCCAAAAATTGGTAGACATCCCTACATTTCTACACCACCTAACTGATATTATTTTCTTGTTTTCTAGAATTGGTTCATTATTGATGAGGTGCCTAAAATATTGAGCTAAATCAAGTTTTGTGATTTTTGAATCCAAGATCTTCCTATAAGTGAGGCCATTAGCATAAAATTGGTGCCTCTCCTCTCTCCATTATCTAGAAGTGTCCAAGTCCACATCAATGGATCTAACCAAATCTACAATATTTTGCATCAAAGATGCAAAATTCATGAAGTGAGGTGGCATGAATTGTTCACTTCGAATGTGATTGATTTTTTCTTCGATGGATGTGATATTTTCATTAATTTTGGCTCGCAAGCGAGCCTTGTTTGATCTAGGTGGGGGTGGAGGTGGGGGCTTTTGAGGTGGAGATGGAGGTGGATCATGGTGTTTAGGTGATGGGGACAGTAGAGGTGGCGTATTGAGAAAATCCTCAACATCAAGTGAATATCATGATCCATGATATAAAAACTAGATGAACCTGCATTATATACATAAACATACAAACAAGTGCAAAGTTAACTTTCAAGAATGTATATATATAAATTATTAAAAAAATATATCATTTAAACTATATATTATACATGTTGAGAAATTACAAGAAATATTTAAATTAAACATACATGACTACATTTAAAAGAAAAATTAGGATCTACATACACATGTGTATACATCATTCAACCTGAGCATATACATACAAATTTCAAATTCTAAAAGATTCTAGTTCTATGTAATTTTAATACATGTGTACATATACTAAAAAAAAATTGAAAACATGTACATAAAAAAGGTAAATTTTGTGGCATTCA